>OY293414.1:40945542-43363542 GCA_958502065.1 Chrysolina americana
ACTAAAATCTCAGTCGGAATTGAAATTTGAATTGTTCCCAACAATTTCCAATTGTGTTACAAATTTCTTGAATTACCCAGCTGGACTCGTTCTGTTTTTTGGCAGGGCGAAGTCTAATTACGAGAATCTCAGTCGGAATTGAAATTTGAATGTTCCCAACACTTTCCAATTGTGTTACAAATTTCTTGATTTACCCAGCTGGACTCGTTCTGTTTTTTGACATTTGTCAAGTCGGGTCTTTAAGGACAAATCAGGACCATTAGGACAAGTCGAGAAATACGAAGCACAGCAGGGCGAAGTCAAATCACTAAAATCTCAGTCGGAATTGAAATTTGAATTGTTCCCCAACATTTTCCAATTGTTCTACAAATTTCTTGTTTTACCCAGCTGGACTTGTTCTGTAGTTTTGGCATTTGTCAAGTCGGGTCAGTGGGGACAAATCGGGACCATTAGGACAAGTCAAGACATACGAAGCACAGCAGGGCGAAGTCATATTACGAAAATCTCAGTCGGAATTGAAATTTGAATGTTCCCAACACTTTCCAATTGTGATACAAATTTCTTGAATTACCCAGGACTCGTTCTGTTTTTTGGCATTTGTCAAGTCGGGTCATTAAGGAAAAATCAGGAACATTAGGACAAGTCGAGACATACGAAGCACAGCAGGGCGAAGTCAAATTACTAAAATCTCAGACGGAATTGAAATTTGAATTGTTCCCAACATTTTCCACTTGTGTTACAATTTTCTTGTTTTACCCTGCTGGACTTGTTCTGTAGTTTTGGCATATGTCAAGTCGGGACCATTAGGACAAGTTTATACATACGAAGCACAGCAGGGCGAAGTCAAATTACGAAAATCTCAGTCGGAATTGAAATTTGAATGTTCCCAACACTTTCCAATTGTGTTACAAATTTCTTGATTTACCCAGCTGGACTCGTTCTGTTTTTTGACATTTGTCAAGTCGGGTCTTTAAGGACAAATCAGGACCATTAGGACAAGTCGAGAAATACGAAGCACAGCAGGGCGAAGTCAAATCACTAAAATCTCAGTCGGAATTGAAATTTGAATTGTTCCCCAACATTTTCTTGTTTTACCCAGCTGGACTTGTTCTGTAGTTTTGGCATTTGTCAAGTCGGGTCAGTGGGGACAAATCGGGACCATTAGGACAAGTCAAGACATACGAAGCACAGCAGAGCGAAGTCAAATTACTAAGAACTCAGCCGTAATTGAATTATAAATGTTCCCAACATTTTCCAATTGTGTTACAAATTTCTTGAATTACCCAGGACTCGTTCTGTTTTTTGGCATTTGTCAAGTCGGGTCATTAAGGAAAAATCAGGAACATTAGGACAAGTCGAGAAATACGAAGCACAGCAGGGCAAAGTCAAATTACTAAAATCTCAGTCGGAATTGAGGTTTGAATTGTTCCCCAACATTTTCCAATTGTTCTACAAATTTCTTGTTTTACCCAGCTGGACTTGTTCTGTAGTTTTGGCATTTGTCAAGTCGGGTCAGTAGGGACAAATCGGGACCATTAGGACAAGTCGAGACATACGAAGCACGGCAGGGCTAAGTCAATTTACGAAAATCCCAGTCGGAATTGAAATTGGAATTGTTTCTCAACATTTTCCTATTTTGTTATAAATTTCTTACTTTACCCTGCTGAACTTGTTCTATAATTTTGGCATATGTCAAGACGGGTCAGTAGGGACCATTAGGACAAGTCGAGACATACGAAGCACACCAGGGCGAAGTCAAATTACTAAAATCTCAGACGGAATTGAAATTTGAATTGTTCCCAATATTTTCCAATTGTGTTACAAATTTCTTGAATTACCCAGCTGGGCTCGTTCTGTTTTTTGACATTTGTCAAGTCGGGTCTTTAAGGACAAATCGGGAACATAAGGACAAGTCGAGACATACGAAGCACAGCAGGGCGAAGTCATATTACGAAAATCTCAGTCGGAATTGAAATTTGCATGTTCCCAACACTTTCCAATTGTGTTACAAATTTCTTGATACCCAGCTGGACTCGTTCTGTTTTTTGGCATTTGTCAAGTCGGGTCATTAGGGAAAAATCAGGAACATTAGGACAAGTCGAGACATACGAAGCACAGCAGGGCGAAGTCATATTACGAAAATCTCAGTCGGAATTGAAATTTGAATGTTCTCAAACATATTCCAATTGTTTTTACAAATTTCTTGTCTACTCGCTGGACTTGTTCTGTAGTTTTGACATTCGTCAAGTCGGGTCAAAGGGGACAAATCGGAACCATTAGCACAGCAGGGCGAAGTCATATTACGAAAATCTCTGTCGGAATTGAAATTTGTATGTTCCCAACACTTTCCAATTGTGTTACAAATTTCTTGAATTACCCAGCTGGACTCGTTCTGTTTTTTGGCATTTGTCAAGTCGGGTCAGTGGGGACAAATCGGGACCATTGGGACAAGTCAAGACATACGAAGCACAGCAGGGCGAAGTCATATTACGAAAATCTCAGTCGGAATTGAAATTTGAATGTTCCCAACACTTTCCAATTGTGTTACAAATTTCTTGAATTACCCAGCTGGGCTCGTTCTGTTTTTTGACATTTGTCAAGTCGGGTCTTTAAGGACAAATCGGGAACATAAGGACAAGTCGAGACATACGAAGCACAGCAGGGCGAAGTCAAATTACTAAGAATCAGCCGGAATTGAATTATAAATGTTCCCAACATTTTCCAATTGTGTTACAAATTTCTTGAATTACCCAGCTGGACTCGTTCTGTTTTTTGGCATTTGTCAAGTCGGGTCATTAAGGAAGAATCAGGAACATTAGGACAAGTCGAGAAATACGAAGCACAGCAGGGCGAAGTCAAATTACTAAAATCTCAGTCGGAATTGAAATTTGAATTGTTCCACAACATTTTCCAATTGTTCTACAAATTTCTTGTTTTACCCAGCTGGACTTGTTCTGTAGTTTTGGCATTTGTCATGTCGGGTCAGTAGGGACAAATCGGGACCATTAGGACAAGTCGAGAAATACGAAGCACAGCAGGGCGAAGTCAAATTACTAAAATCTCAGTCGGAATTGAAATTTGAATTGTTCCCAACAATTTCCAATTGTGTTACAAATTTCTTGAATTACCCAGCTGGACTCGTTCTGTTTTTTGGCATTTGTCAAGTCGGGTCAGTGGGGACAAATCGGGACCATTGGGACAAGTCAAGACATACGAAGCACAGCAGGGCGAAGTCATATTACGAAAATCTCAGTCGGAATTGAAATTTGAATGTTCCCAACACTTTCCAATTGTGTTACAAATTTCTTGAATTACCCAGCTGGGCTCGTTCTGTTTTTTGACATTTGTCAAGTCGGGTCTTTAAGGACAAATCGGGAACATAAGGACAAGTCGAGACATACGAAGCACAGCAGGGCGAAGTCATATTACGAAAATCTCAGTCGGAATTGAAATTTGAATGTTCTCAAACATATTCCAATTGTTTTTACAAATTTCTTGTCTACTCGCTGGACTTGTTCTGTAGTTTTGACATTCGTCAAGTCGGGTCAAAGGGGACAAATCGGAACCATTAGGAGAAGATGATAGATAGGAAGCACAGCAGGGCGAAGTCATATTACGAAAATCTCTGTCGGAATTGAAATTTGTAGGTTCCCAACACTTTCCAATTGTGTTACAAATTTCTTGAATTACCCAGCTGGACTCGTTCTGTTTTTTGGCATTTGTCAAGTCGGGTCAGTGGGGACAAATCGGGACCATTGGGACAAGTCAAGACATACGAAGCACAGCAGGGCGAAGTCATATTACGAAAATCTCAGTCGGAATTGAAATTTGAATGTTCCCAACACTTTCCAATTGTGTTACAAATTTCTTGAATTACCCAGCTGGGCTCGTTCTGTTTTTTGACATTTGTCAAGTCGGGTCTTTAAGGACAAATCGGGAACATAAGGACAAGTCGAGACATACGAAGCACAGCAGGGCGAAGTCAAATTACTAAGAACTCAGCCGGAATTGAATTATAAATGTTCCCAACATTTTCCAATTGTGTTACAAATTTCTTGAATTACCCAGCTGGACTCGTTCTGTTTTTTAGCATTTGTCAAGTCGGGTCATTAAGGAAGAATCAGGAACATTAGGACAAGTCGAGAAATACGAAGCACAGCAGGTCGAAGTCAAATTACTAAAATCTCAGTCGGAATTGAAATTTGAATTGTTCCACAACATTTTCCAATTGTTCTACAAATTTCTTGTTTTACCCAGCTGGACTTGTTCTGTAGTTTTGGCAAATGCCAAGTCGGGTCAGTAGGGACAAATCGGGACCATTAGGACAAGTCGAGAAATACGAAGCACAGCAGGGCGAAGTCAAATTACTAAAATCTCAGTCGGAATTGAAATTTGAATTGTTCCCAACAATTTCCAATTGTGTTACAAATTTCTTGAATTACCCAGCTGGACTCGTTCTGTTTTTTGGCATTTGTCAAGTCGGCTCATTAAGGAAGAATCAGGAACATTAGGACAAGTCGAGAAATACGAATCACAGCAGGGCGAAGTCAAATTACTAAGAACTCAGCCGTAATTGAATTATAAATGTTCCCAACATTTTCCAATTGTGTTACAAATTTCTTGAATTACCCAGGACTCGTTCTGTTTTTTGGCATTTGTCAAGTCGGGTCATTAAGGAAATATCAGGAATATTAGGACAAGTCGAGAAATACGAAGCACAGCAGGGCGAAGTCAAATTACTAAAATCTCAGTCGGAATTGAAATTGAATTGTTCCCCAACATTTTCCAATTGTTCTACAAATTTCTTGTTTTACCCAGCTGGACTTGTTCTGTAGTTTTGGCATTTGTCAAGTCGGGTCAGTGGGGACAAATCGGGACCATTAGGACAAGTCAAGACATACGAAGCACAGCAGGGCGAAGTCATATTACGAAAATCTCAGTCGGAATTGAAATTTGAATGTTCCCAACACTTTCCAATTGTGATACAAATTTCTTGAATTACCCAGGACTCGTTCTGTTTTTTGGCATTTGTCAAGTCGGGTCATTAAGGAAAAATCAGGACCATTAGGACAAGTCGAGAAATACGAAGCACAGCAGGGCGAAGTCAAATCACTAAAATCTCAGTCGGAATTGAAATTTGAATTGTTCCCCAACATTTTCTTGTTTTACCCAGCTGGACTTGTTCTGTAGTTTTGGCATTTGTCAAGTCGGGTCAGTGGGGACAAATCGGGACCATTAGGACAAGTCAAGACATACGAAGCACAGCAGAGCGAAGTCAAATTACTAAGAACTCAGCCGTAATTGAATTATAAATGTTCCCAACATTTTCCAATTGTGTTACAAATTTCTTGAATTACCCAGGACTCGTTCTGTTTTTTGGCATTTGTCAAATCGGGTCATTAAGGAAAAATCAGGAACATTAGGACAAGTCGAGAAATACGAAGCACAGCAGGGCAAAGTCAAATTACTAAAATCTCAGTCGGAATTGAGGTTTGAATTGTTCCCCAACATTTTCCAATTGTTCTACAAATTTCTTGTTTTACCCAGCTGGACTTGTTCTGTAGTTTTGGCATTTGTCAAGTCGGGTCAGTAGGGACAAATCGGGACCATTAGGACAAGTCGAGACATACGAAGCACGGCAGGGCTAAGTCAATTTACGAAAATCCCAGTCGGAATTGAAATTGGAATTGTTTCTCAACATTTTCCTATTTTGTTATAAATTTCTTACTTTACCCTGCTGAACTTGTTCTATAATTTTGGCATATGTCAAGACGGGTCAGTAGGGACCATTAGGACAAGTCGAGACATACGAAGCACACCAGGGCGAAGTCAAATTACTAAGAACTCAGCCGGAATTGAATTATAAATGTTCCCAACATTTTCCAATTGTGTTACAAATTTCTTGAATTACCCAACTGGACTCGTTCTGTTTTTTGGCAGTTGTCAAGTCGGGTCATTAAGGAAAAATCAGGAACATTAGGACAAGTCGAGAAATACGAAGCACAGCAGGGCGAAGTCAAATTACTAAAATCTCAGTCGGAATTGAAATTTGAATTGTTCCCCAATAATTTCCAATTGTTCTACAAATTTCTTGTCTACTCAGCCGGACTTGTTCTGTAGGTTTGGCATTCGTCAATTCGGGTCAAAGGGGACAAATCGGGACCATTAGGACAAGTCAAGACATACGAAGCACAGCAGGGCGAAGTCATATTACGAAAATCTCAGTCGGAATTGAAATTTAAATGTTCTCAAACATTTTCCAATTGTTTTTACAAATTTCTTGTCTACTCAGCCGGACTTGTTCTGTAGGTTTGGCATTCGTCAATTCGGGTCAAAGGGGACAAATCGGGACCATTAGGACAAGATTATAGATAGGAAGCACAGCAGGGCGAAGTCATATTACGAAAATCTCAGTCGGAATTGAAATTTGCATGTTCCCAACACTTTCCAATTGTGTTACAAATTTCTTGATACCCAGCTGGACTCGTTCTGTTTTTTGGCATTTGTCAAGTCGGGTCATTAAGGAAAAATCAGGAACATTAGGACAAGTCGAGACATACGAAGCACAGCAGGGCGAAGTCATATTACGAAAATCTCAGTCGGAATTGAAATTTGAATGTTCTCAAACATATTCCAATTGTTTTTACAAATTTCTTGTCTACTCGCTATACTTGTTCTGTAGTTTTGACATTCGTCAAGTCGGGTCAAAGGGGACAAATCGGAACCATTAGGACAAGATGATAGATAGGAAGCACAGCAGGGCGAAGTCATATTACGAAAATCTCTGTCGGAATTGAAATTTGTATGTTCCCAACACTTTCCAATTGTGTTACAAATTTCTTGAATTACCCAGCTGGACTCGTTCTGTTTTTTGGCATTTGTCAAGTCGGGTCAGTGGGGACAAATCGGGACCATTGGGACAAGTCAAGACATACGAAGCACAGCAGGGCGAAGTCATATTACGAAAATCTCAGTCGGAATTGAAATTTGAATGTTCCCAACACTTTCCAATTGTGTTACAAATTTCTTGAATTACCCAGCTGGGCTCGTTCTGTTTTTTGACATTCGTCAAGTCGGGTCTTTAAGGACAAATCGGGAACATAAGGACAAGTCGAGACATACGAAGCACAGCAGGGCGAAGTCAAATTACTAAGAATCAGCCGGAATTGAATTATAAATGTTCCCAACATTTTCCAATTGTGTTACAAATTTCTTGAATTACCCAGCTGGACTCGTTCTGTTTTTTGGCATTTGTCAAGTCGGGTCATTAAGGAAGAATCAGGAACATTAGGACAAGTCGAGAAATACGAAGCACAGCAGGGCGAAGTCAAATTACTAATATCTCAGTCGGAATTGAAATTTGAATTGTTCCACAACATTTTCCAATTGTTCTACAAATTTCTTGTTTTACCCAGCTGGACTTGTTCTGTAGTTTTGGCATTTGTCATGTCGGGTCAGTAGGGACAAATCGGGACCATTAGGACAAGTCGAGAAATACGAAGCACAGCAGGGCGAAGTCAAATTACTAAAATCTCAGTCGGAATTGAAATTTGAATTGTTCCCAACAATTTCCAATTGTGTTACAAATTTCTTGAATTACCCAGCTGGACTCGTTCTGTTTTTTGGCATTTGTCAAGTCGGGTCAGTGGGGACAAATCGGGACCATTGGGACAAGTCAAGACATACGAAGCACAGCAGGGCGAAGTCATATTACGAAAATCTCAGTCGGAATTGAAATTTGAATGTTCCCAACACTTTCCAATTGTGTTACAAATTTCTTGAATTACCCAGCTGGGCTCGTTCTGTTTTTTGACATTTGTCAAGTCGGGTCTTTAAGGACAAATCGGGAACATAAGGACAAGTCGAGACATACGAAGCACAGCAGGGCGAAGTCATATTACGAAAATCTCAGTCGGAATTGAAATTTGAATGTTCTCAAACATATTCCAATTGTTTTTACAAATTTCTTGTCTACTCGCTGGACTTGTTCTGTAGTTTTGACATTCGTCAAGTCGGGTCAAAGGGGACAAATCGGAACCATTAGGACAAGATGATAGATAGGAAGCACAGCAGGGCGAAGTCATATTACGAAAATCTCTGTCGGAATTGAAATTTGTAGGTTCCCAACACTTTCCAATTGTGTTACAAATTTCTTGAATTACCCAGCTGGACTCGTTCTGTTTTTTGGCATTTGTCAAGTCGGGTCAGTGGGGACAAATCGGGACCATTGGGACAAGTCATGACATACGAAGCACAGCAGGGCGAAGTCATATTACGAAAATCTCAGTCGGAATTGAAATTTGAATGTTCCCAACACTTTCCAATTGTGTTACAAATTTCTTGAATTACCCAGCTGGGCTCGTTCTGTTTTTTGACATTTGTCAAGTCGGGTCTTTAAGGACAAATCGGGAACATAAGGACAAGTCGAGACATACGAAGCACAGCAGGGCGAAGTCATATTACGAAAATCTCAGTCGGAATTGAAATTTGAATGTTCTCAAACATATTCCAATTGTTTTTACAAATTTCTTGTCTACTCGCTGGACTTGTTCTGTAGTTTTGACATTCGTCAAGTCGGGTCAAAGGGGACAAATCGGAACCATTAGGACAAGATGATAGATAGGAAGCACAGCAGGGCGAAGTCATATTACGAAAATCTCTGTCGGAATTGAAATTTGTAGGTTCCCAACACTTTCCAATTGTGTTACAAATTTCTTGAATTACCCAGCTGGACTCGTTCTGTTTTTTGGCATTTGTCAAGTCGGGTCAGTGGGGACAAATCGGGACCATTGGGACAAGTCAAGACATACGAAGCACAGCAGGGCGAAGTCATATTACGAAAATCTCAGTCGGAATTGAAATTTGAATGTTCCCAACACTTTCCAATTGTGTTACAAATTTCTAGAATTACCCAGCTGGGCTCGTTCTGTTTTTTGACATTTGTCAAGTCGGGTCTTTAAGGACAAATCGGGAACATAAGGACAAGTCGAGACATACGAAGCACAGCAGGGCGAAGTCATATTACGAAAATCTCAGTCGGAATTGAAATTTGAATGTTCTCAAACATATTCCAATTGTTTTTACAAATTTCTTGTCTACTCGCTGGACTTGTTCTGTAGTTTTGACATTCGTCAAGTCGGGTAAAAGGGGACAAATCGGAACCATTAGGACAAGATGATAGATAGGAAGCACAGCAGGGCGAAGTCATATTACGAAAATCTCTGTCGGAATTGAAATTTGTATGTTCCCAACACTTTCCAATTGTGTTACAAATTTCTTGAATTACCCAGCTGGACTCGTTCTGTTTTTTGGCATTTGTCAAGTCGGGTCAGTGGGGACAAATCGGGACCATTGGGACAAGTCAAGACATACGAAGCACAGCAGGGCGAAGTCATATTACGAAAATCTCAGTCGGAATTGAAATTTGAATGTTCCCAATACTTTCCAATTGTGTTACAAATTTCTTGAATACCCAGCAGGGCTCGTTCTGTTTTTTGACATTTGTCAAGTCGGGTCTTTAAGGACAAATCGGGAACATAAGGACAAGTCGAGACATACGAAGCACAGCAGGGCGAAGTCAAATTACTAAGAACTCAGCCGGAATTGAATTATAAATGTTCCCAACATTTTCCAATTGTGTTACAAATTTCTTGAATTACCCAGCTGGACTCGTTCTGTTTTTTGGCATTTGTCAAGTCGGGTCATTAAGGAAGAATCAGGAACATTAGGACAAGTCGAGAAATACGAAGCACAGCAGGTCGAAGTCAAATTACTAAAATCTCAGTCGGAATTGAAATTTGAATTGTTCCACAACATTTTCCAATTGTTCTACAAATTTCTTGTTTTACCCAGCTGGACTTGTTCTGTAGTTTTGGCATTTGTCAAGTCGGGTCAGTAGGGACAAATCGGGACCATTAGGACAAGTCGAGAAATACGAAGCACAGCAGGGCGAAGTCAAATTACTAAAATCTCAGTCGGAATTGAAATTTGAATTGTTCCCAACAATTTCCAATTGTGTTACAAATTTCTTGAATTACCCAGCTGGACTCGTTCTGTTTTTTGGCATTTGTCAAGTCGGCTCATTAAGGAAGAATCAGGAACATTAGGACAAGTCGAGAAATACGAATCACAGCAGGGCGAAGTCAAATTACTAAGAACTCAGCCGTAATTGAATTATAAATGTTCCCAACATTTTCCAATTGTGTTACAAATTTCTTGAATTACCCAGGACTCGTTCTGTTTTTTGGCATTTGTCAAGTCGGGTCATTAAGGAAATATCAGGAATATTAGGACAAGTCGAGAAATACGAAGCACAGCAGGGCGAAGTCAAATTACTAAAATCTCAGTCGGAATTGAAATTGAATTGTTCCCCAACATTTTCCAATTGTTCTACAAATTTCTTGTTTTACCCAGCTGGACTTGTTCTGTAGTTTTGGCATTTGTCAAGTCGGGTCAGTGGGGACAAATCGGGACCATTGGGATAAGTCAAGACATACGAAGCACAGCAGGGCGAAGTCATATTACGAAAATCTCAGTCGGAATTGAAATTTGAATGTTCCCAACACTTTCCAATTGTGTTACAAATTTCTTGAATTACCCAGCTGGGCTCGTTCTGTTTTTTGACATTTGTCAAGTCGGGTCTTTAAGGACAAATCGGGAATATAAGGACAAGTCGAGACATACGAAGCACAGCAGGGCGAAGTAAAATTACTAAGAACTCAGCCGGAATTGAATTATAAATGTTCCCAACATTTTCCAATTGTGTTACAAATTTCTTGAATTACCCAGCTGGACTCGTTCTGTTTTTTGGCATTTGTCAAGTCGGGTCATTAAGGAAGAATCAGGAACATTAGGACAAGTCGAGAAATACGAAGCACAGCAGGGCGAAGTCAAATTACTAAAATCTCAGTCGGAATTGAAATTTGAATTGTTCCACAACATTTTCCAATTGTTCTACAAATTTCTTGTTTTACCCAGCTGGACTTGTTCTGTAGTTTTGGCATTTGTCAAGTCGGGTCAGTAGGGACAAATCGGGACCATTAGGACAAGTCGAGAAATACGAAGCACAGCAGGGCGAAGTCAAATTACTAAAATCTCAGTCGGAATTGAAATTTGAATTGTTCCCAACAATTTCCATTTGTGTTACAAATTTCTTGAATTACCCAGCTGGACTCGTTCTGTTTTTTGGCAGGGCGAAGTCATATTACGAAAATCTCAGTCGGAATTGAAATTTGAATGTTCCCAACACTTTCCAATTGTGTTACAATTTTCTTGTTTTACCCTGCTGGACTTGTTCTGTAGTTTTGGCATATGTCAAGTCGGGTCATTAAGGACAAATCGGGACCATTAGGACAAGTTTATACATACGAAGCACAGCAGGGCGAAGTCAAATTACGAAAATCTCAGTCGGAATTGAAATTTGAATGTTCCCAACACTTTCCAATTGTGTTACAAATTTCTTGATTTACCCAGCTGGACTCGTTCTGTTTTTTGACATTTGTCAAGTCGGGTCTTTAAGGACAAATCAGGACCATTAGGACAAGTCGAGAAATACGAAGCACAGCAGGGCGAAGTCAAATCACTAAAATCTCAGTCGGAATTGAAATTTGAATTGTTCCCCAACATTTTCCAATTGTTCTACAAATTTCTTGTTTTACCCAGCTGGACTTGTTCTGTAGTTTTGGCATTTGTCAAGTCGGGTCAGTGGGGACAAATCGGGACCATTAGGACAAGTCAAGACATACGAAGCACAGCAGGGCGAAGTCATATTACGAAAATCTCAGTCGGAATTGAAATTTGAATGTTCCCAACACTTTCCAATTGTGATACAAATTTCTTGAATTACCCAGGACTCGTTCTGTTTTTTGGCATTTGTCAAGTCGGGTCATTAAGGAAAAATCAGGAACATTAGGACAAGTCGAGACATACGAAGCACAGCAGGGCGAAGTCAAATTACTAAAATCTCAGACGGAATTGAAATTTGAATTGTTCCCAACATTTTCCACTTGTGTTACAATTTTCTTGTTTTACCCTGCTGGACTTGTTCTGTAGTTTTGGCATATGTCAAGTCGGGACCATTAGGACAAGTTTATACATACGAAGCACAGCAGGGCGAAGTCAAATTACGAAAATCTCAGTCGGAATTGAAATTTGAATGTTCCCAACACTTTCCAATTGTTCTACAAATTTCTTGTTTTACCCAGCTGGACTTGTTCTGTAGTTTTGGCATTTGTCAAGTCGGGTCAGTAGGGACAAATCGGGACCATTAGGACAAGTCGAGACATACGAAGCACGGCAGGGCTAAGTCAATTTACGAAAATCCCAGTCGGAATTGAAATTGGAATTGTTTCTCAACATTTTCCTATTTTGTTATAAATTTCTTACTTTACCCTGCTGAACTTGTTCTATAATTTTGGCATATGTCAAGACGGGTCAGTAGGGACCATTAGGACAAGTCGAGACATACGAAGCACACCAGGGCGAAGTCAAATTACTAAAATCTCAGACGGAATTGAAATTTGAATTGTTCCCAATATTTTCCAATTGTGTTACAAATTTCTTGAATTACCCAGCTGGGCTCGTTCTGTTTTTTGACATTTGTCAAGTCGGGTCTTTAAGGACAAATCGGGAACATAAGGACAAGTCGAGACATACGAAGCACAGCAGGGCGAAGTCATATTACGAAAATCTCAGTCGGAATTGAAATTTGCATGTTCCCAACACTTTCCAAATGTGTTACAAATTTCTTGATACCCAGCTGGACTCGTTCTGTTTTTTGGCATTTGTCAAGTCGGGTCATTAGGGAAAAATCAGGAACATTAGGACAAGTCGAGACATACGAAGCACAGCAGGGCGAAGTCATATTACGAAAATCTCAGTCGGAATTGAAATTTGAATGTTCTCAAACATATTCCAATTGTTTTTACAAATTTCTTGTCTACTCGCTGGACTTGTTCTGTAGTTTTGACATTCGTCAAGTCGGGTCAAAGGGGACAAATCGGAACCATTAGGACAAGATGATAGATAGGAAGCACAGCAGGGCGAAGTCATATTACGAAAATCTCTGTCGGAATTGAAATTTGTATGTTCCCAACACTTTCCAATTGTGTTACAAATTTCTTGAATTACCCAGCTGGACTCGTTCTGTTTTTTGGCATTTGTCAAGTCGGGTCAGTGGGGACAAATCGGGACCATTGGGACAAGTCAAGACATACGAAGCACAGCAGGGCGAAGTCATATTACGAAAATCTCAGTCGGAATTGAAATTTGAATGTTCCCAACACTTTCCAATTGTGTTACAAATTTCTTGAATTACCCAGCTGGGCTCGTTCTGTTTTTTGACATTTGTCAAGTCGGGTCTTTAAGGACAAATCGGGAACATGAGGACAAGTCGAGACATACGAAGCACAGCAGGGCGAAGTCAAATTACTAAGAATCAGCCGGAATTGAATTATAAATGTTCCCAACATTTTCCAATTGTGTTACAAATTTCTTGAATTACCCAGCTGGACTCGTTCTGTTTTTTGGCATTTGTCAAGTCGGGTCATTAAGGAAGAATCAGGAACATTAGGACAAGTCGAGAAATACGAAGCACAGCAGGGCGAAGTCAAATTACGAAAATCTCAGTCGGAATTGAAATTTGAATTGTTCCACAACATTTTCCAATTGTTCTACAAATTTCTTGTTTTACCCAGCTGGACTTGTTCTGTAGTTTTGGCATTTGTCATGTCGGGTCAGTAGGGACAAATCGGGACCATTAGGACAAGTCGAGAAATACGAAGCACAGCAGGGCGAAGTCAAATTACTAAAATCTCAGTCGGAATTGAAATTTGAATTGTTCCCAACAATTTCCAATTGTGTTACAAATTTCTTGAATTACCCAGCTGGACTCGTTCTGTTTTTTGGCATTTGTCAAGTCGGGTCAGTGGGGACAAATCGGGACCATTGGGACAAGTCAAGACATACGAAGCACAGCAGGGCGAAGTCATATTACGAAAATCTCAGTCGGAATTGAAATTTGAATGTTCCCAACACTTTCCAATTGTGTTACAAATTTCTTGAATTACCCAGCTGGGCTCGTTCTGTTTTTTGACATTTGTCAAGTCGGGTCTTTAAGGACAAATCGGGAACATAAGGACAAGTCGAGACATACGAAGCACAGCAGGGCGAAGTCATATTACGAAAATCTCAGTCGGAATTGAAATTTGAATGTTCTCAAACATATTCCAATTGTTTTTACAAATTTCTTGTCTACTCGCTGGACTTGTTCTGTAGTTTTGACATTCGTCAAGTCGGGTCAAAGGGGACAAATCGGAACCATTAGGAGAAGATGATAGATAGGAAGCACAGCAGGGCGAAGTCATATTACGAAAATCTCTGTCGGAATTGAAATTTGTAGGTTCCCAACACTTTCCAATTGTGTTACAAATTTCTTGAATTACCCAGCTGGACTCGTTCTGTTTTTTGGCATTTGTCAAGTCGGGCCAGTGGGGACAAATCGGGACCATTGGGACAAGTCAAGACATACGAAGCACAGCAGGGCGAAGTCATATTACGAAAATCTCAGTCGGAATTGAAATTTGAATGTTCCCAACACTTTCCAATTGTGTTACAAATTTCTTGAATTACCCAGCTGGGCTCGTTCTGTTTTTTGACATTTGTCAAGTCGGGTCTTTAAGGACAAATCGGGAACATAAGGACAAGTCGAGACATACGAAGCACAGCAGGGCGAAGTCAAATTACTAAGAACTCAGCCGGAATTGAATTATAAATGTTCCCAACATTTTCCAATTGTGTTACAAATTTCTTGAATTACCCAGCTGGACTCGTTCTGTTTTTTGGCATTTGTCAAGTCGGGTCATTAAGGAAGAATCAGGAACATTAGGACAAGTCGAGAAATACGAAGCACAGCAGGTCGAAGTCAAATTACTAAAATCTCAGTCGGAATTGAAATTTGAATTGTTCCACAACATTTTCCAATTGTTCTACAAATTTCTTGTTTTACCCAGCTGGACTTGTTCTGTAGTTTTGGCATTTGTCAAGTCGGGTCAGTAGGGACAAATCGGGACCATTAGGACAAGTCGAGAAATACGAAGCACAGCAGGGCGAAGTCAAATTACTAAAATCTCAGTCGGAATTGAAATTTGAATTGTTCCCAACAATTTCCAATTGTGTTACAAATTTCTTGAATTACCCAGCTGGACTCGTTCTGTTTTTTGGCATTTGTCAAGTCGGGTCATTAAGGAAAAATCAGGAACATTAGGACAAGTCGAGAAATACGAAGCACAGCAGGGCAAAGTCAAATTACTAAAATCTCAGTCGGAATTGAGGTTTGAATTGTTCCCCAACATTTTCCAATTGTTCTACAAATTTCTTGTTTTACCCAGCTGGACTTGTTCTGTAGTTTTGGCATTTGTCAAGTCGGGTCAGTAGGGACAAATCGGGACCATTAGGACAAGTCGAGACATACGAAGCACGGCAGGGCTAAGTCAATTTACGAAAATCCCAGTCGGAATTGAAATTGGAATTGTTTCTCAACATTTTCCTATTTTGTTATAAATTTCTTACTTTACCCTGCTGAACTTGTTCTATAATTTTGGCATATGTCAAGACGGGTCAGTAGGGACCATTAGGACAAGTCGAGACATACGAAGCACACCAGGGCGAAGTCAAATTACTAAGAACTCAGCCGGAATTGAATTATAAATGTTCCCAACATTTTCCAATTGTGTTACAAATTTCTTGAATTACCCAGCTGGACTCGTTCTGTTTTTTGGCAGTTGTCAAGTCGGGTCATTAAGGAAAAATCAGGAACATTAGGACAAGTCGAGAAATACGAAGCACAGCAGGGCGAAGTCAAATTACTAAAATCTCAGTCGGAATTGAAATTTGAATTGTTCCCCAATAATTTCCAATTGTTCTACAAATTTCTTGTCTACTCAGCCGGACTTGTTCTGTAGGTTTGGCATTCGTCAATTCGGGTCAAAGGGGACAAATCGGGACCATTAGGACAAGTCAAGACATACGAAGCACAGCAGGGCGAAGTCATATTACGAAAATCTCAGTCGGAATTGAAATTTAAATGTTCTCAAACATTTTCCAATTGTTTTTACAAATTTCTTGTCTACTCAGCCGGACTTGTTCTGTAGGTTTGGCATTCGTCAATTCGGGTCAAAGGGGACAAATCGGGACCATTAGGACAAGTTTATAGATAGGAAGCACAGCAGGGCGAAGTCATATTACGAAAATCTCAGTCGGAATTGAAATTTGCATGTTCCCAACACTTTCCAATTGTGTTACAAATTTCTTGATACCCAGCTGGACTCGTTCTGTTTTTTGGCATTTGTCAAGTCGGGTCATTAAGGAAAAATCAGGAACATTAGGACAAGTCGAGACATACGAAGCACAGCAGGGCGAAGTCATATTACGAAAATCTCAGTCGGAATTGAAATTTGAATGTTCTCAAACATATTCCAATTGTTTTTACAAATTTCTTGTCTACTCGCTGGACTTGTTCTGTAGTTTTGACATTCGTCAAGTCGGGTCAAAGGGGACAAATCGGAACCATTAGGACAAGATGATAGATAGGAAGCACAGCAGGGCGAAGTCATATTACGAAAATCTCAGTCGGAATTGAAATTTGAATTGTTCCACAACATTTTCCAATTGTTCTACAAATTTCTTGTTTTACCCAGCTGGACTTGTTCTGTAGTTTTGGCATTTGTCAAGTCGGGTCAGTAGGGACAAATCGGGACCATTAGGACAAGTCGAGAAATACGAAGCACAGCAGGGCGAAGTCAAATTACTAAAATCTCAGTCGGAATTGAAATTTGAATTGTTCCCAACAATTTCCAATTGTGTTACAAATTTCTTGAATTACCCAGCTGGACTCGTTCTGTTTTTTGGCATTTGTCAAGTCGGCTCATTAAGGAAGAATCAGGAACATTAGGACAAGTCGAGAAATACGAATCACAGCAGGGCGAAGTCAAATTACTAAGAACTCAGCCGTAATTGAATTATAAATGTTCCCAACATTTTCCAATTGTGTTACAAATTTCTTGAATTACCCAGGACTCGTTCTGTTTTTTGGCATTTGTCAAGTCGGGTCATTAAGGAAATATCAGGAATATTAGGACAAGTCGAGAAATACGAAGCACAGCAGGGCGAAGTCAAATTACTAAAATCTCAGTCGGAATTGAAATTGAATTGTTCCCCAACATTTTCCAATTGTTCTACAAATTTCTTGTTTTACCCAGCTGGACTTGTTCTGTAGTTTTGGCATTTGTCAAGTCGGGTCAGTGGGGACAAATCGGGACCATTGGGATAAGTCAAGACATACGAAGCACAGCAGGGCGAAGTCATATTACGAAAATCTCAGTCGGAATTGAAATTTGAATGTTCCCAACACTTTCCAATTGTGTTACAAATTTCTTGAATTACCCAGCTGGGCTCGTTCTGTTTTTTGACATTTGTCAAGTCGGGTCTTTAAGGACAAATCGGGAATATAAGGACAAGTCGAGACATACGAAGCACAGCAGGGCGAAGTAAAATTACTAAGAACTCAGCCGGAATTGAATTATAAATGTTCCCAACATTTTCCAATTGTGTTACAAATTTCTTGAATTACCCAGCTGGACTCGTTCTGTTTTTTGGCATTTGTCAAGTCGGGTCATTAAGGAAGAATCAGGAACATTAGGACAAGTCGAGAAATACGAAGCACAGCAGGGCGAAGTCAAATTACTAAAATCTCAGTCGGAATTGAAATTTGAATTGTTCCACAACATTTTCCAATTGTTCTACAAATTTCTTGTTTTACCCAGCTGGACTTGTTCTGTAGTTTTGGCATTTGTCAAGTCGGGTCAGTAGGGACAAATCGGGACCATTAGGACAAGTCGAGAAATACGAAGCACAGCAGGGCGAAGTCAAATTACTAAAATCTCAGTCGGAATTGAAATTTGAATTGTTCCCAACAATTTCCAATTGTGTTACAAATTTCTTGAATTACCCAGCTGGACTCGTTCTGTTTTTTGGCAGGGCGAAGTCATATTACGAAAATCTCAGTCGGAATTGAAATTTGAATGTTCCCAACACTTTCCAATTGTGTTACAATTTTCTTGTTTTACCCTGCTGGACTTGTTCTGTAGTTTTGGCATATGTCAAGTCGGGTCATTAAGGACAAATCGGGACCATTAGGACAAGTTTATACATACGAAGCACAGCAGGGCGAAGTCAAATTACGAAAATCTCAGTCGGAATTGAAATTTGAATGTTCCCAACACTTTCCAATTGTGTTACAAATTTCTTGATTTACCCAGCTGGACTCGTTCTGTTTTTTGACATTTGTCAAGTCGGGTCTTTAAGGACAAATCAGGACCATTAGGACAAGTCGAGAAATACGAAGCACAGCAGGGCGAAGTCAAATCACTAAAATCTCAGTCGGAATTGAAATTTGAATTGTTCCCCAACATTTTCCAATTGTTCTACAAATTTCTTGTTTTACCCAGCTGGACTTGTTCTGTAGTTTTGGCATTTGTCAAGTCGGGTCAGTGGGGACAAATCGGGACCATTAGGACAAGTCAAGACATACGAAGCACAGCAGGGCGAAGTCATATTACGAAAATCTCAGTCGGAATTGAAATTTGAATGTTCCCAACACTTTCCAATTGTGATACAAATTTCTTGAATTACCCAGGACTCGTTCTGTTTTTTGGCATTTGTCAAGTCGGGTCATTAAGGAAAAATCAGGAACATTAGGACAAGTCGAGACATACGAAGCACAGCAGGGCGAAGTCAAATTACTAAAATCTCAGACGGAATTGAAATTTGAATTGTTCCCAACATTTTCCACTTGTGTTACAATTTTCTTGTTTTACCCTGCTGGACTTGTTCTGTAGTTTTGGCATATGTCAAGTCGGGACCATTAGGACAAGTTTATACATACGAAGCACAGCAGGGCGAAGTCAAATTACGAAAATCTCAGTCGGAATTGAAATTTGAATGTTCCCAACACTTTCCAATTGTTCTACAAATTTCTTGTTTTACCCAGCTGGACTTGTTCTGTAGTTTTGGCATTTGTCAAGTCGGGTCAGTAGGGACAAATCGGGACCATTAGGACAAGTCGAGACATACGAAGCACGGCAGGGCTAAGTCAATTTACGAAAATCCCAGTCGGAATTGAAATTGGAATTGTTTCTCAACATTTTCCTATTTTGTTATAAATTTCTTACTTTACCCTGCTGAACTTGTTCTATAATTTTGGCATATGTCAAGACGGGTCAGTAGGGACCATTAGGACAAGTCGAGACATACGAAGCACACCAGGGCGAAGTCAAATTACTAAAATCTCAGACGGAATTGAAATTTGAATTGTTCCCAATATTTTCCAATTGTGTTACAAATTTCTTGAATTACCCAGCTGGGCTCGTTCTGTTTTTTGACATTTGTCAAGTCGGGTCTTTAAGGACAAATCGGGAACATAAGGACAAGTCGAGACATACGAAGCACAGCAGGGCGAAGTCATATTACGAAAATCTCAGTCGGAATTGAAATTTGCATGTTCCCAACACTTTCCAAATGTGTTACAAATTTCTTGATACCCAGCTGGACTCGTTCTGTTTTTTGGCATTTGTCAAGTCGGGTCATTAGGGAAAAATCAGGAACATTAGGACAAGTCGAGACATACGAAGCACAGCAGGGCGAAGTCATATTACGAAAATCTCAGTCGGAATTGAAATTTGAATGTTCTCAAACATATTCCAATTGTTTTTACAAATTTCTTGTCTACTCGCTGGACTTGTTCTGTAGTTTTGACATTCGTCAAGTCGGGTCAAAGGGGACAAATCGGAACCATTAGGACAAGATGATAGATAGGAAGCACAGCAGGGCGAAGTCATATTACGAAAATCTCTGTCGGAATTGAAATTTGTATGTTCCCAACACTTTCCAATTGTGTTACAAATTTCTTGAATTACCCAGCTGGACTCGTTCTGTTTTTTGGCATTTGTCAAGTCGAGTCAGTGGGGACAAATCGGGACCATTGGGACAAGTCAAGACATACGAAGCACAGCAGGGCGAAGTCATATTACGAAAATCTCAGTCGGAATTGAAATTTGAATGTTCCCAACACTTTCCAATTGTGTTACAAATTTCTTGAATTACCCAGCTGGGCTCGTTCTGTTTTTTGACATTTGTCAAGTCGGGTCTTTAAGGACAAATCGGGAAAATGAGGACAAGTCGAGACATACGAAGCACAGCAGGGCGAAGTCAAATTACTAAGAATCAGCCGGAATTGAATTATAAATGTTCCCAACATTTTCCAATTGTGTTACAAATTTCTTGAATTACCCAGCTGGACTCGTTCTGTTTTTTGGCATTTGTCAAGTCGGGTCATTAAGGAAGAATCAGGAACATTAGGACAAGTCGAGAAATACGAAGCACAGCAGGGCGAAGTCAAATTACTAAAATCTCAGTCGGAATTGAAATTTGAATTGTTCCACAACATTTTCCAATTGTTCTACAAATTTCTTGTTTTACCCAGCTGGACTTGTTCTGTAGTTTTGGCATTTGTCATGTCGGGTCAGTAGGGACAAATCGGGACCATTAGGACAAGTCGAGAAATACGAAGCACAGCAGGGCGAAGTCAAATTACTAAAATCTCAGTCGGAATTGAAATTTGAATTGTTCCCAACAATTTCCAATTGTGTTACAAATTTCTTGAATTACCCAGCTGGACTCGTTCTGTTTTTTGGCATTTGTCAAGTCGGGTCAGTGGGGACAAATCGGGACCATTGGGACAAGTCAAGACATACGAAGCACAGCAGGGCGAAGTCATATTACGAAAATCTCAGTCGGAATTGAAATTTGAATGTTCCCAACACTTTCCAATTGTGTTACAAATTTCTTGAATTACCCAGCTGGGCTCGTTCTGTTTTTTGACATTTGTCAAGTCGGGTCTTTAAGGACAAATCGGGAACATAAGGACAAGTCGAGACATACGAAGCACAGCAGGGCGAAGTCATATTACGAAAATCTCAGTCGGAATTGAAATTTGAATGTTCTCAAACATATTCCAATTGTTTTTACAAATTTCTTGTCTACTCGCTGGACTTGTTCTGTAGTTTTGACATTCGTCAAGTCGGGTCAAAGGGGACAAATCGGAACCATTAGGAGAAGATGATAGATAGGAAGCACAGCAGGGCGAAGTCATATTACGAAAATCTCTGTCGGAATTGAAATTTGTAGGTTCCCAACACTTTCCAATTGTGTTACAAATTTCTTGAATTACCCAGCTGGACTCGTTCTGTTTTTTGGCATTTGTCAAGTCGGGTCAGTGGGGACAAATCGGGACCATTGGGACAAGTCAAGACATACGAAGCACAGCAGGGCGAAGTCATATTACGAAAATCTCAGTCGGAATTGAAATTTGAATGTTCCCAACACTTTCCAATTGTGTTACAAATTTCTTGAATTACCCAGCTGGGCTCGTTCTGTTTTTTGACATTTGTCAAGTCGGGTCTTTAAGGACAAATCGGGAACATAAGGACAAGTCGAGACATACGAAGCACAGCAGGGCGAAGTCAAATTACTAAGAACTCAGCCGGAATTGAATTATAAATGTTCCCAACATTTTCCAATTGTGTTACAAATTTCTTGAATTACCCAGCTGGACTCGTTCTGTTTTTTGGCATTTGTCAAGTCGGGTCATTAAGGAAGAATCAGGAACATTAGGACAAGTCGAGAAATACGAAGCACAGCAGGTCGAAGTCAAATTACTAAAATCTCAGTCGGAATTGAAATTTGAATTGTTCCACAACATTTTCCAATTGTTCTACAAATTTCTTGTTTTACCCAGCTGGACTTGTTCTGTAGTTTTGGCATTTGTCAAGTCGGGTCAGTAGGGACAAATCGGGACCATTAGGACAAGTCGAGAAATACGAAGCACAGCAGGGCGAAGTCAAATTACTAAAATCTCAGTCGGAATTGAAATTTGAATTGTTCCCAACAATTTCCAATTGTGTTACAAATTTCTTGAATTACCCAGCTGGACTCGTTCTGTTTTTTGGCATTTGTCAAGTCGGCTCATTAAGGAAGAATCAGGAACATTAGGACAAGTCGAGAAATACGAATCACAGCAGGGCGAAGTCAAATTACTAAGAACTCAGCCGTAATTGAATTATAAATGTTCCCAACATTTTCCAATTGTGTTACAAATTTCTTGAATTACCCAGGACTCGTTCTGTTTTTTGGCATTTGTCAAGTCGGGTCATTAAGGAAATATCAGGAATATTAGGACAAGTCGAGAAATACGAAGCACAGCAGGGCGAAGTCAAATTACTAAAATCTCAGTCGGAATTGAAATTGAATTGTTCCCCAACATTTTCCAATTGTTCTACAAATTTCTTGTTTTACCCAGCTGGACTTGTTCTGTAGTTTTGGCATTTGTCAAGTCGGGTCAGTGGGGACAAATCGGGACCATTAGGACAAGTCAAGACATACGAAGCACAGCAGGGCGAAGTCATATTACGAAAATCTCAGTCGGAATTGAAATTTGAATGTTCCCAACACTTTCCAATTGTGATACAAATTTCTTGAATTACCCAGGACTCGTTCTGTTTTTTGGCATTTGTCAAGTCGGGTCATTAAGGAAAAATCAGGAACATTAGGACAAGTCGAGAAATACGAAGCACAGCAGGGCAAAGTCAAATTACTAAAATCTCAGTCGGAATTGAGGTTTGAATTGTTCCCCAACATTTTCCAATTGTTCTACAAATTTCTTGTTTTACCCAGCTGGACTTGTTCTGTAGTTTTGGCATTTGTCAAGTCGGGTCAGTAGGGACAAATCGGGACCATTAGGACAAGTCGAGACATACGAAGCACGGCAGGGCTAAGTCAATTTACGAAAATCCCAGTCGGAATTGAAATTGGAATTGTTTCTCAACATTTTCCTATTTTGTTATAAATTTCTTACTTTACCCTGCTGAACTTGTTCTATAATTTTGGCATATGTCAAGACGGGTCAGTAGGGACCATTAGGACAAGTCGAGACATACGAAGCACACCAGGGCGAAGTCAAATTACTAAGAACTCAGCCGGAATTGAATTATAAATGTTCCCAACATTTTCCAATTGTGTTACAAATTTCTTGAATTACCCAGCTGGACTCGTTCTGTTTTTTGGCAGTTGTCAAGTCGGGTCATTAAGGAAAAATCAGGAACATTAGGACAAGTCGAGAAATACGAAGCACAGCAGGGCGAAGTCAAATTACTAAAATCTCAGTCGGAATTGAAATTTGAATTGTTCCCCAATAATTTCCAATTGTTCTACAAATTTCTTGTCTACTCAGCCGGACTTGTTCTGTAGGTTTGGCATTCGTCAATTCGGGTCAAAGGGGACAAATCGGGACCATTAGGACAAGTCAAGACATACGAAGCACAGCAGGGCGAAGTCATATTACGAAAATCTCAGTCGGAATTGAAATTTGAATGTTCCCAACACTTTCCAATTGTGTTACAAATTTCTTGAATTACCCAGCTGGGCTCGTTCTGTTTTTTGACATTTGTCAAGTCGGGTCTTTAAGGACAAATCGGGAACATAAGGACAAGTCGAGACATACGAAGCACAGCAGGGCGAAGTCATATTACGAAAATCTCAGTCGGAATTGAAATTTGAATGTTCTCAAACATATTCCAATTGTTTTTACAAATTTCTTGTCTACTCGCTGGACTTGTTCTGTAGTTTTGACATTCGTCAAGTCGGGTCAAAGGGGACAAATCGGAACCATTAGGACAAGATGATAGATAGGAAGCACAGCAGGGCGAAGTCATATTACGAAAATCTCTGTCGGAATTGAAATTTGTAGGTTCCCAACACTTTCCAATTGTGTTACAAATTTCTTGAATTACCCAGCTGGACTCGTTCTGTTTTTTGGCATTTGTCAAGTCGGGTCAGTGGGGACAAATCGGGACCATTGGGACAAGTCATGACATACGAAGCACAGCAGGGCGAAGTCATATTACGAAAATCTCAGTCGGAATTGAAATTTGAATGTTCCCAACACTTTCCAATTGTGTTACAAATTTCTTGAATTACCCAGCTGGGCTCGTTCTGTTTTTTGACATTTGTCAAGTCGGGTCTTTAAGGACAAATCGGGAACATAAGGACAAGTCGAGACATACGAAGCACAGCAGGGCGAAGTCATATTACGAAAATCTCAGTCGGAATTGAAATTTGAATGTTCTCAAACATATTCCAATTGTTTTTACAAATTTCTTGTCTACTCGCTGGACTTGTTCTGTAGTTTTGACATTCGTCAAGTCGGGTCAAAGGGGACAAATCGGAACCATTAGGACAAGATGATAGATAGGAAGCACAGCAGGGCGAAGTCATATTACGAAAATCTCTGTCGGAATTGAAATTTGTAGGTTCCCAACACTTTCCAATTGTGTTACAAATTTCTTGAATTACCCAGCTGGACTCGTTCTGTTTTTTGGCATTTGTCAAGTCGGGTCAGTGGGGACAAATCGGGACCATTGGGACAAGTCAAGACATACGAAGCACAGCAGGGCGAAGTCATATTACGAAAATCTCAGTCGGAATTGAAATTTGAATGTTCCCAACACTTTCCAATTGTGTTACAAATTTCTAGAATTACCCAGCTGGGCTCGTTCTGTTTTTTGACATTTGTCAAGTCGGGTCTTTAAGGACAAATCGGGAACATAAGGACAAGTCGAGACATACGAAGCACAGCAGGGCGAAGTCATATTACGAAAATCTCAGTCGGAATTGAAATTTGAATGTTCTCAAACATATTCCAATTGTTTTTACAAATTTCTTGTCTACTCGCTGGACTTGTTCTGTAGTTTTGACATTCGTCAAGTCGGGTAAAAGGGGACAAATCGGAACCATTAGGACAAGATGATAGATAGGAAGCACAGCAGGGCGAAGTCATATTACGAAAATCTCTGTCGGAATTGAAATTTGTATGTTCCCAACACTTTCCAATTGTGTTACAAATTTCTTGAATTACCCAGCTGGACTCGTTCTGTTTTTTGGCATTTGTCAAGTCGGGTCAGTGGGGACAAATCGGGACCATTGGGACAAGTCAAGACATACGAAGCACAGCAGGGCGAAGTCATATTACGAAAATCTCAGTCGGAATTGAAATTTGAATGTTCCCAATACTTTCCAATTGTGTTACAAATTTCTTGAATACCCAGCAGGGCTCGTTCTGTTTTTTGACATTTGTCAAGTCGGGTCTTTAAGGACAAATCGGGAACATAAGGACAAGTCGAGACATACGAAGCACAGCAGGGCGAAGTCAAATTACTAAGAACTCAGC
The DNA here is from genome assembly GCA_958502065.1 of Chrysolina americana. Lineage (NCBI taxonomy): Eukaryota > Metazoa > Arthropoda > Insecta > Coleoptera > Chrysomelidae > Chrysolina > Chrysolina americana. The sequence goes on from OY293414.1 coordinate 40,970,879, forward strand.
CGGAATTGAATTATAAATGTTCCCAACATTTTCCAATTGTGTTACAAATTTCTTGAATTACCCAGCTGGACTCGTTCTGTTTTTTGGCATTTGTCAAGTCGGGTCATTAAGGAAGAATCAGGAACATTAGGACAAGTCGAGAAATACGAAGCACAGCAGGTCGAAGTCAAATTACTAAAATCTCAGTCGGAATTGAAATTTGAATTGTTCCACAACATTTTCCAATTGTTCTACAAATTTCTTGTTTTACCCAGCTGGACTTGTTCTGTAGTTTTGGCATTTGTCAAGTCGGGTCAGTAGGGACAAATCGGGACCATTAGGACAAGTCGAGAAATACGAAGCACAGCAGGGCGAAGTCAAATTACTAAAATCTCAGTCGGAATTGAAATTTGAATTGTTCCCAACAATTTCCAATTGTGTTACAAATTTCTTGAATTACCCAGCTGGACTCGTTCTGTTTTTTGGCATTTGTCAAGTCGGCTCATTAAGGAAGAATCAGGAACATTAGGACAAGTCGAGAAATACGAATCACAGCAGGGCGAAGTCAAATTACTAAGAACTCAGCCGTAATTGAATTATAAATGTTCCCAACATTTTCCAATTGTGTTACAAATTTCTTGAATTACCCAGGACTCGTTCTGTTTTTTGGCATTTGTCAAGTCGGGTCATTAAGGAAATATCAGGAATATTAGGACAAGTCGAGAAATACGAAGCACAGCAGGGCGAAGTCAAATTACTAAAATCTCAGTCGGAATTGAAATTGAATTGTTCCCCAACATTTTCCAATTGTTCTACAAATTTCTTGTTTTACCCAGCTGGACTTGTTCTGTAGTTTTGGCATTTGTCAAGTCGGGTCAGTGGGGACAAATCGGGACCATTGGGATAAGTCAAGACATACGAAGCACAGCAGGGCGAAGTCATATTACGAAAATCTCAGTCGGAATTGAAATTTGAATGTTCCCAACACTTTCCAATTGTGTTACAAATTTCTTGAATTACCCAGCTGGGCTCGTTCTGTTTTTTGACATTTGTCAAGTCGGGTCTTTAAGGACAAATCGGGAATATAAGGACAAGTCGAGACATACGAAGCACAGCAGGGCGAAGTAAAATTACTAAGAACTCAGCCGGAATTGAATTATAAATGTTCCCAACATTTTCCAATTGTGTTACAAATTTCTTGAATTACCCAGCTGGACTCGTTCTGTTTTTTGGCATTTGTCAAGTCGGGTCATTAAGGAAGAATCAGGAACATTAGGACAAGTCGAGAAATACGAAGCACAGCAGGGCGAAGTCAAATTACTAAAATCTCAGTCGGAATTGAAATTTGAATTGTTCCACAACATTTTCCAATTGTTCTACAAATTTCTTGTTTTACCCAGCTGGACTTGTTCTGTAGTTTTGGCATTTGTCAAGTCGGGTCAGTAGGGACAAATCGGGACCATTAGGACAAGTCGAGAAATACGAAGCACAGCAGGGCGAAGTCAAATTACTAAAATCTCAGTCGGAATTGAAATTTGAATTGTTCCCAACAATTTCCATTTGTGTTACAAATTTCTTGAATTACCCAGCTGGACTCGTTCTGTTTTTTGGCAGGGCGAAGTCATATTACGAAAATCTCAGTCGGAATTGAAATTTGAATGTTCCCAACACTTTCCAATTGTGTTACAATTTTCTTGTTTTACCCTGCTGGACTTGTTCTGTAGTTTTGGCATATGTCAAGTCGGGTCATTAAGGACAAATCGGGACCATTAGGACAAGTTTATACATACGAAGCACAGCAGGGCGAAGTCAAATTACGAAAATCTCAGTCGGAATTGAAATTTGAATGTTCCCAACACTTTCCAATTGTGTTACAAATTTCTTGATTTACCCAGCTGGACTCGTTCTGTTTTTTGACATTTGTCAAGTCGGGTCTTTAAGGACAAATCAGGACCATTAGGACAAGTCGAGAAATACGAAGCACAGCAGGGCGAAGTCAAATCACTAAAATCTCAGTCGGAATTGAAATTTGAATTGTTCCCCAACATTTTCCAATTGTTCTACAAATTTCTTGTTTTACCCAGCTGGACTTGTTCTGTAGTTTTGGCATTTGTCAAGTCGGGTCAGTGGGGACAAATCGGGACCATTAGGACAAGTCAAGACATACGAAGCACAGCAGGGCGAAGTCATATTACGAAAATCTCAGTCGGAATTGAAATTTGAATGTTCCCAACACTTTCCAATTGTGATACAAATTTCTTGAATTACCCAGGACTCGTTCTGTTTTTTGGCATTTGTCAAGTCGGGTCATTAAGGAAAAATCAGGAACATTAGGACAAGTCGAGACATACGAAGCACAGCAGGGCGAAGTCAAATTACTAAAATCTCAGACGGAATTGAAATTTGAATTGTTCCCAACATTTTCCACTTGTGTTACAATTTTCTTGTTTTACCCTGCTGGACTTGTTCTGTAGTTTTGGCATATGTCAAGTCGGGACCATTAGGACAAGTTTATACATACGAAGCACAGCAGGGCGAAGTCAAATTACGAAAATCTCAGTCGGAATTGAAATTTGAATGTTCCCAACACTTTCCAATTGTTCTACAAATTTCTTGTTTTACCCAGCTGGACTTGTTCTGTAGTTTTGGCATTTGTCAAGTCGGGTCAGTAGGGACAAATCGGGACCATTAGGACAAGTCGAGACATACGAAGCACGGCAGGGCTAAGTCAATTTACGAAAATCCCAGTCGGAATTGAAATTGGAATTGTTTCTCAACATTTTCCTATTTTGTTATAAATTTCTTACTTTACCCTGCTGAACTTGTTCTATAATTTTGGCATATGTCAAGACGGGTCAGTAGGGACCATTAGGACAAGTCGAGACATACGAAGCACACCAGGGCGAAGTCAAATTACTAAAATCTCAGACGGAATTGAAATTTGAATTGTTCCCAATATTTTCCAATTGTGTTACAAATTTCTTGAATTACCCAGCTGGGCTCGTTCTGTTTTTTGACATTTGTCAAGTCGGGTCTTTAAGGACAAATCGGGAACATAAGGACAAGTCGAGACATACGAAGCACAGCAGGGCGAAGTCATATTACGAAAATCTCAGTCGGAATTGAAATTTGCATGTTCCCAACACTTTCCAAATGTGTTACAAATTTCTTGATACCCAGCTGGACTCGTTCTGTTTTTTGGCATTTGTCAAGTCGGGTCATTAGGGAAAAATCAGGAACATTAGGACAAGTCGAGACATACGAAGCACAGCAGGGCGAAGTCATATTACGAAAATCTCAGTCGGAATTGAAATTTGAATGTTCTCAAACATATTCCAATTGTTTTTACAAATTTCTTGTCTACTCGCTGGACTTGTTCTGTAGTTTTGACATTCGTCAAGTCGGGTCAAAGGGGACAAATCGGAACCATTAGGACAAGATGATAGATAGGAAGCACAGCAGGGCGAAGTCATATTACGAAAATCTCTGTCGGAATTGAAATTTGTATGTTCCCAACACTTTCCAATTGTGTTACAAATTTCTTGAATTACCCAGCTGGACTCGTTCTGTTTTTTGGCATTTGTCAAGTCGGGTCAGTGGGGACAAATCGGGACCATTGGGACAAGTCAAGACATACGAAGCACAGCAGGGCGAAGTCATATTACGAAAATCTCAGTCGGAATTGAAATTTGAATGTTCCCAACACTTTCCAATTGTGTTACAAATTTCTTGAATTACCCAGCTGGGCTCGTTCTGTTTTTTGACATTTGTCAAGTCGGGTCTTTAAGGACAAATCGGGAACATGAGGACAAGTCGAGACATACGAAGCACAGCAGGGCGAAGTCAAATTACTAAGAATCAGCCGGAATTGAATTATAAATGTTCCCAACATTTTCCAATTGTGTTACAAATTTCTTGAATTACCCAGCTGGACTCGTTCTGTTTTTTGGCATTTGTCAAGTCGGGTCATTAAGGAAGAATCAGGAACATTAGGACAAGTCGAGAAATACGAAGCACAGCAGGGCGAAGTCAAATTACGAAAATCTCAGTCGGAATTGAAATTTGAATTGTTCCACAACATTTTCCAATTGTTCTACAAATTTCTTGTTTTACCCAGCTGGACTTGTTCTGTAGTTTTGGCATTTGTCATGTCGGGTCAGTAGGGACAAATCGGGACCATTAGGACAAGTCGAGAAATACGAAGCACAGCAGGGCGAAGTCAAATTACTAAAATCTCAGTCGGAATTGAAATTTGAATTGTTCCCAACAATTTCCAATTGTGTTACAAATTTCTTGAATTACCCAGCTGGACTCGTTCTGTTTTTTGGCATTTGTCAAGTCGGGTCAGTGGGGACAAATCGGGACCATTGGGACAAGTCAAGACATACGAAGCACAGCAGGGCGAAGTCATATTACGAAAATCTCAGTCGGAATTGAAATTTGAATGTTCCCAACACTTTCCAATTGTGTTACAAATTTCTTGAATTACCCAGCTGGGCTCGTTCTGTTTTTTGACATTTGTCAAGTCGGGTCTTTAAGGACAAATCGGGAACATAAGGACAAGTCGAGACATACGAAGCACAGCAGGGCGAAGTCATATTACGAAAATCTCAGTCGGAATTGAAATTTGAATGTTCTCAAACATATTCCAATTGTTTTTACAAATTTCTTGTCTACTCGCTGGACTTGTTCTGTAGTTTTGACATTCGTCAAGTCGGGTCAAAGGGGACAAATCGGAACCATTAGGAGAAGATGATAGATAGGAAGCACAGCAGGGCGAAGTCATATTACGAAAATCTCTGTCGGAATTGAAATTTGTAGGTTCCCAACACTTTCCAATTGTGTTACAAATTTCTTGAATTACCCAGCTGGACTCGTTCTGTTTTTTGGCATTTGTCAAGTCGGGCCAGTGGGGACAAATCGGGACCATTGGGACAAGTCAAGACATACGAAGCACAGCAGGGCGAAGTCATATTACGAAAATCTCAGTCGGAATTGAAATTTGAATGTTCCCAACACTTTCCAATTGTGTTACAAATTTCTTGAATTACCCAGCTGGGCTCGTTCTGTTTTTTGACATTTGTCAAGTCGGGTCTTTAAGGACAAATCGGGAACATAAGGACAAGTCGAGACATACGAAGCACAGCAGGGCGAAGTCAAATTACTAAGAACTCAGCCGGAATTGAATTATAAATGTTCCCAACATTTTCCAATTGTGTTACAAATTTCTTGAATTACCCAGCTGGACTCGTTCTGTTTTTTGGCATTTGTCAAGTCGGGTCATTAAGGAAGAATCAGGAACATTAGGACAAGTCGAGAAATACGAAGCACAGCAGGTCGAAGTCAAATTACTAAAATCTCAGTCGGAATTGAAATTTGAATTGTTCCACAACATTTTCCAATTGTTCTACAAATTTCTTGTTTTACCCAGCTGGACTTGTTCTGTAGTTTTGGCATTTGTCAAGTCGGGTCAGTAGGGACAAATCGGGACCATTAGGACAAGTCGAGAAATACGAAGCACAGCAGGGCGAAGTCAAATTACTAAAATCTCAGTCGGAATTGAAATTTGAATTGTTCCCAACAATTTCCAATTGTGTTACAAATTTCTTGAATTACCCAGCTGGACTCGTTCTGTTTTTTGGCATTTGTCAAGTCGGCTCATTAAGGAAGAATCAGGAACATTAGGACAAGTCGAGAAATACGAATCACAGCAGGGCGAAGTCAAATTACTAAGAACTCAGCCGTAATTGAATTATAAATGTTCCCAACATTTTCCAATTGTGTTACAAATTTCTTGAATTACCCAGGACTCGTTCTGTTTTTTGGCATTTGTCAAGTCGGGTCATTAAGGAAATATCAGGAATATTAGGACAAGTCGAGAAATACGAAGCACAGCAGGGCGAAGTCAAATTACTAAAATCTCAGTCGGAATTGAAATTGAATTGTTCCCCAACATTTTCCAATTGTTCTACAAATTTCTTGTTTTACCCAGCTGGACTTGTTCTGTAGTTTTGGCATTTGTCAAGTCGGGTCAGTGGGGACAAATCGGGACCATTAGGACAAGTCAAGACATACGAAGCACAGCAGGGCGAAGTCATATTACGAAAATCTCAGTCGGAATTGAAATTTGAATGTTCCCAACACTTTCCAATTGTGATACAAATTTCTTGAATTACCCAGGACTCGTTCTGTTTTTTGGCATTTGTCAAGTCGGGTCATTAAGGAAAAATCAGGAACATTAGGACAAGTCGAGAAATACGAAGCACAGCAGGGCAAAGTCAAATTACTAAAATCTCAGTCGGAATTGAGGTTTGAATTGTTCCCCAACATTTTCCAATTGTTCTACAAATTTCTTGTTTTACCCAGCTGGACTTGTTCTGTAGTTTTGGCATTTGTCAAGTCGGGTCAGTAGGGACAAATCGGGACCATTAGGACAAGTCGAGACATACGAAGCACGGCAGGGCTAAGTCAATTTACGAAAATCCCAGTCGGAATTGAAATTGGAATTGTTTCTCAACATTTTCCTATTTTGTTATAAATTTCTTACTTTACCCTGCTGAACTTGTTCTATAATTTTGGCATATGTCAAGACGGGTCAGTAGGGACCATTAGGACAAGTCGAGACATACGAAGCACACCAGGGCGAAGTCAAATTACTAAGAACTCAGCCGGAATTGAATTATAAATGTTCCCAACATTTTCCAATTGTGTTACAAATTTCTTGAATTACCCAGCTGGACTCGTTCTGTTTTTTGGCAGTTGTCAAGTCGGGTCATTAAGGAAAAATCAGGAACATTAGGACAAGTCGAGAAATACGAAGCACAGCAGGGCGAAGTCAAATTACTAAAATCTCAGTCGGAATTGAAATTTGAATTGTTCCCCAATAATTTCCAATTGTTCTACAAATTTCTTGTCTACTCAGCCGGACTTGTTCTGTAGGTTTGGCATTCGTCAATTCGGGTCAAAGGGGACAAATCGGGACCATTAGGACAAGTCAAGACATACGAAGCACAGCAGGGCGAAGTCATATTACGAAAATCTCAGTCGGAATTGAAATTTAAATGTTCTCAAACATTTTCCAATTGTTTTTACAAATTTCTTGTCTACTCAGCCGGACTTGTTCTGTAGGTTTGGCATTCGTCAATTCGGGTCAAAGGGGACAAATCGGGACCATTAGGACAAGTTTATAGATAGGAAGCACAGCAGGGCGAAGTCATATTACGAAAATCTCAGTCGGAATTGAAATTTGCATGTTCCCAACACTTTCCAATTGTGTTACAAATTTCTTGATACCCAGCTGGACTCGTTCTGTTTTTTGGCATTTGTCAAGTCGGGTCATTAAGGAAAAATCAGGAACATTAGGACAAGTCGAGACATACGAAGCACAGCAGGGCGAAGTCATATTACGAAAATCTCAGTCGGAATTGAAATTTGAATGTTCTCAAACATATTCCAATTGTTTTTACAAATTTCTTGTCTACTCGCTGGACTTGTTCTGTAGTTTTGACATTCGTCAAGTCGGGTCAAAGGGGACAAATCGGAACCATTAGGACAAGATGATAGATAGGAAGCACAGCAGGGCGAAGTCATATTACGAAAATCTCAGTCGGAATTGAAATTTGAATTGTTCCACAACATTTTCCAATTGTTCTACAAATTTCTTGTTTTACCCAGCTGGACTTGTTCTGTAGTTTTGGCATTTGTCAAGTCGGGTCAGTAGGGACAAATCGGGACCATTAGGACAAGTCGAGAAATACGAAGCACAGCAGGGCGAAGTCAAATTACTAAAATCTCAGTCGGAATTGAAATTTGAATTGTTCCCAACAATTTCCAATTGTGTTACAAATTTCTTGAATTACCCAGCTGGACTCGTTCTGTTTTTTGGCATTTGTCAAGTCGGCTCATTAAGGAAGAATCAGGAACATTAGGACAAGTCGAGAAATACGAATCACAGCAGGGCGAAGTCAAATTACTAAGAACTCAGCCGTAATTGAATTATAAATGTTCCCAACATTTTCCAATTGTGTTACAAATTTCTTGAATTACCCAGGACTCGTTCTGTTTTTTGGCATTTGTCAAGTCGGGTCATTAAGGAAATATCAGGAATATTAGGACAAGTCGAGAAATACGAAGCACAGCAGGGCGAAGTCAAATTACTAAAATCTCAGTCGGAATTGAAATTGAATTGTTCCCCAACATTTTCCAATTGTTCTACAAATTTCTTGTTTTACCCAGCTGGACTTGTTCTGTAGTTTTGGCATTTGTCAAGTCGGGTCAGTGGGGACAAATCGGGACCATTGGGATAAGTCAAGACATACGAAGCACAGCAGGGCGAAGTCATATTACGAAAATCTCAGTCGGAATTGAAATTTGAATGTTCCCAACACTTTCCAATTGTGTTACAAATTTCTTGAATTACCCAGCTGGGCTCGTTCTGTTTTTTGACATTTGTCAAGTCGGGTCTTTAAGGACAAATCGGGAATATAAGGACAAGTCGAGACATACGAAGCACAGCAGGGCGAAGTAAAATTACTAAGAACTCAGCCGGAATTGAATTATAAATGTTCCCAACATTTTCCAATTGTGTTACAAATTTCTTGAATTACCCAGCTGGACTCGTTCTGTTTTTTGGCATTTGTCAAGTCGGGTCATTAAGGAAGAATCAGGAACATTAGGACAAGTCGAGAAATACGAAGCACAGCAGGGCGAAGTCAAATTACTAAAATCTCAGTCGGAATTGAAATTTGAATTGTTCCACAACATTTTCCAATTGTTCTACAAATTTCTTGTTTTACCCAGCTGGACTTGTTCTGTAGTTTTGGCATTTGTCAAGTCGGGTCAGTAGGGACAAATCGGGACCATTAGGACAAGTCGAGAAATACGAAGCACAGCAGGGCGAAGTCAAATTACTAAAATCTCAGTCGGAATTGAAATTTGAATTGTTCCCAACAATTTCCAATTGTGTTACAAATTTCTTGAATTACCCAGCTGGACTCGTTCTGTTTTTTGGCAGGGCGAAGTCATATTACGAAAATCTCAGTCGGAATTGAAATTTGAATGTTCCCAACACTTTCCAATTGTGTTACAATTTTCTTGTTTTACCCTGCTGGACTTGTTCTGTAGTTTTGGCATATGTCAAGTCGGGTCATTAAGGACAAATCGGGACCATTAGGACAAGTTTATACATACGAAGCACAGCAGGGCGAAGTCAAATTACGAAAATCTCAGTCGGAATTGAAATTTGAATGTTCCCAACACTTTCCAATTGTGTTACAAATTTCTTGATTTACCCAGCTGGACTCGTTCTGTTTTTTGACATTTGTCAAGTCGGGTCTTTAAGGACAAATCAGGACCATTAGGACAAGTCGAGAAATACGAAGCACAGCAGGGCGAAGTCAAATCACTAAAATCTCAGTCGGAATTGAAATTTGAATTGTTCCCCAACATTTTCCAATTGTTCTACAAATTTCTTGTTTTACCCAGCTGGACTTGTTCTGTAGTTTTGGCATTTGTCAAGTCGGGTCAGTGGGGACAAATCGGGACCATTAGGACAAGTCAAGACATACGAAGCACAGCAGGGCGAAGTCATATTACGAAAATCTCAGTCGGAATTGAAATTTGAATGTTCCCAACACTTTCCAATTGTGATACAAATTTCTTGAATTACCCAGGACTCGTTCTGTTTTTTGGCATTTGTCAAGTCGGGTCATTAAGGAAAAATCAGGAACATTAGGACAAGTCGAGACATACGAAGCACAGCAGGGCGAAGTCAAATTACTAAAATCTCAGACGGAATTGAAATTTGAATTGTTCCCAACATTTTCCACTTGTGTTACAATTTTCTTGTTTTACCCTGCTGGACTTGTTCTGTAGTTTTGGCATATGTCAAGTCGGGACCATTAGGACAAGTTTATACATACGAAGCACAGCAGGGCGAAGTCAAATTACGAAAATCTCAGTCGGAATTGAAATTTGAATGTTCCCAACACTTTCCAATTGTTCTACAAATTTCTTGTTTTACCCAGCTGGACTTGTTCTGTAGTTTTGGCATTTGTCAAGTCGGGTCAGTAGGGACAAATCGGGACCATTAGGACAAGTCGAGACATACGAAGCACGGCAGGGCTAAGTCAATTTACGAAAATCCCAGTCGGAATTGAAATTGGAATTGTTTCTCAACATTTTCCTATTTTGTTATAAATTTCTTACTTTACCCTGCTGAACTTGTTCTATAATTTTGGCATATGTCAAGACGGGTCAGTAGGGACCATTAGGACAAGTCGAGACATACGAAGCACACCAGGGCGAAGTCAAATTACTAAAATCTCAGACGGAATTGAAATTTGAATTGTTCCCAATATTTTCCAATTGTGTTACAAATTTCTTGAATTACCCAGCTGGGCTCGTTCTGTTTTTTGACATTTGTCAAGTCGGGTCTTTAAGGACAAATCGGGAACATAAGGACAAGTCGAGACATACGAAGCACAGCAGGGCGAAGTCATATTACGAAAATCTCAGTCGGAATTGAAATTTGCATGTTCCCAACACTTTCCAAATGTGTTACAAATTTCTTGATACCCAGCTGGACTCGTTCTGTTTTTTGGCATTTGTCAAGTCGGGTCATTAGGGAAAAATCAGGAACATTAGGACAAGTCGAGACATACGAAGCACAGCAGGGCGAAGTCATATTACGAAAATCTCAGTCGGAATTGAAATTTGAATGTTCTCAAACATATTCCAATTGTTTTTACAAATTTCTTGTCTACTCGCTGGACTTGTTCTGTAGTTTTGACATTCGTCAAGTCGGGTCAAAGGGGACAAATCGGAACCATTAGGACAAGATGATAGATAGGAAGCACAGCAGGGCGAAGTCATATTACGAAAATCTCTGTCGGAATTGAAATTTGTATGTTCCCAACACTTTCCAATTGTGTTACAAATTTCTTGAATTACCCAGCTGGACTCGTTCTGTTTTTTGGCATTTGTCAAGTCGAGTCAGTGGGGACAAATCGGGACCATTGGGACAAGTCAAGACATACGAAGCACAGCAGGGCGAAGTCATATTACGAAAATCTCAGTCGGAATTGAAATTTGAATGTTCCCAACACTTTCCAATTGTGTTACAAATTTCTTGAATTACCCAGCTGGGCTCGTTCTGTTTTTTGACATTTGTCAAGTCGGGTCTTTAAGGACAAATCGGGAAAATGAGGACAAGTCGAGACATACGAAGCACAGCAGGGCGAAGTCAAATTACTAAGAATCAGCCGGAATTGAATTATAAATGTTCCCAACATTTTCCAATTGTGTTACAAATTTCTTGAATTACCCAGCTGGACTCGTTCTGTTTTTTGGCATTTGTCAAGTCGGGTCATTAAGGAAGAATCAGGAACATTAGGACAAGTCGAGAAATACGAAGCACAGCAGGGCGAAGTCAAATTACTAAAATCTCAGTCGGAATTGAAATTTGAATTGTTCCACAACATTTTCCAATTGTTCTACAAATTTCTTGTTTTACCCAGCTGGACTTGTTCTGTAGTTTTGGCATTTGTCATGTCGGGTCAGTAGGGACAAATCGGGACCATTAGGACAAGTCGAGAAATACGAAGCACAGCAGGGCGAAGTCAAATTACTAAAATCTCAGTCGGAATTGAAATTTGAATTGTTCCCAACAATTTCCAATTGTGTTACAAATTTCTTGAATTACCCAGCTGGACTCGTTCTGTTTTTTGGCATTTGTCAAGTCGGGTCAGTGGGGACAAATCGGGACCATTGGGACAAGTCAAGACATACGAAGCACAGCAGGGCGAAGTCATATTACGAAAATCTCAGTCGGAATTGAAATTTGAATGTTCCCAACACTTTCCAATTGTGTTACAAATTTCTTGAATTACCCAGCTGGGCTCGTTCTGTTTTTTGACATTTGTCAAGTCGGGTCTTTAAGGACAAATCGGGAACATAAGGACAAGTCGAGACATACGAAGCACAGCAGGGCGAAGTCATATTACGAAAATCTCAGTCGGAATTGAAATTTGAATGTTCTCAAACATATTCCAATTGTTTTTACAAATTTCTTGTCTACTCGCTGGACTTGTTCTGTAGTTTTGACATTCGTCAAGTCGGGTCAAAGGGGACAAATCGGAACCATTAGGAGAAGATGATAGATAGGAAGCACAGCAGGGCGAAGTCATATTACGAAAATCTCTGTCGGAATTGAAATTTGTAGGTTCCCAACACTTTCCAATTGTGTTACAAATTTCTTGAATTACCCAGCTGGACTCGTTCTGTTTTTTGGCATTTGTCAAGTCGGGTCAGTGGGGACAAATCGGGACCATTGGGACAAGTCAAGACATACGAAGCACAGCAGGGCGAAGTCATATTACGAAAATCTCAGTCGGAATTGAAATTTGAATGTTCCCAACACTTTCCAATTGTGTTACAAATTTCTTGAATTACCCAGCTGGGCTCGTTCTGTTTTTTGACATTTGTCAAGTCGGGTCTTTAAGGACAAATCGGGAACATAAGGACAAGTCGAGACATACGAAGCACAGCAGGGCGAAGTCAAATTACTAAGAACTCAGCCGGAATTGAATTATAAATGTTCCCAACATTTTCCAATTGTGTTACAAATTTCTTGAATTACCCAGCTGGACTCGTTCTGTTTTTTGGCATTTGTCAAGTCGGGTCATTAAGGAAGAATCAGGAACATTAGGACAAGTCGAGAAATACGAAGCACAGCAGGTCGAAGTCAAATTACTAAAATCTCAGTCGGAATTGAAATTTGAATTGTTCCACAACATTTTCCAATTGTTCTACAAATTTCTTGTTTTACCCAGCTGGACTTGTTCTGTAGTTTTGGCATTTGTCAAGTCGGGTCAGTAGGGACAAATCGGGACCATTAGGACAAGTCGAGAAATACGAAGCACAGCAGGGCGAAGTCAAATTACTAAAATCTCAGTCGGAATTGAAATTTGAATTGTTCCCAACAATTTCCAATTGTGTTACAAATTTCTTGAATTACCCAGCTGGACTCGTTCTGTTTTTTGGCATTTGTCAAGTCGGCTCATTAAGGAAGAATCAGGAACATTAGGACAAGTCGAGAAATACGAATCACAGCAGGGCGAAGTCAAATTACTAAGAACTCAGCCGTAATTGAATTATAAATGTTCCCAACATTTTCCAATTGTGTTACAAATTTCTTGAATTACCCAGGACTCGTTCTGTTTTTTGGCATTTGTCAAGTCGGGTCATTAAGGAAATATCAGGAATATTAGGACAAGTCGAGAAATACGAAGCACAGCAGGGCGAAGTCAAATTACTAAAATCTCAGTCGGAATTGAAATTGAATTGTTCCCCAACATTTTCCAATTGTTCTACAAATTTCTTGTTTTACCCAGCTGGACTTGTTCTGTAGTTTTGGCATTTGTCAAGTCGGGTCAGTGGGGACAAATCGGGACCATTAGGACAAGTCAAGACATACGAAGCACAGCAGGGCGAAGTCATATTACGAAAATCTCAGTCGGAATTGAAATTTGAATGTTCCCAACACTTTCCAATTGTGATACAAATTTCTTGAATTACCCAGGACTCGTTCTGTTTTTTGGCATTTGTCAAGTCGGGTCATTAAGGAAAAATCAGGAACATTAGGACAAGTCGAGAAATACGAAGCACAGCAGGGCAAAGTCAAATTACTAAAATCTCAGTCGGAATTGAGGTTTGAATTGTTCCCCAACATTTTCCAATTGTTCTACAAATTTCTTGTTTTACCCAGCTGGACTTGTTCTGTAGTTTTGGCATTTGTCAAGTCGGGTCAGTAGGGACAAATCGGGACCATTAGGACAAGTCGAGACATACGAAGCACGGCAGGGCTAAGTCAATTTACGAAAATCCCAGTCGGAATTGAAATTGGAATTGTTTCTCAACATTTTCCTATTTTGTTATAAATTTCTTACTTTACCCTGCTGAACTTGTTCTATAATTTTGGCATATGTCAAGACGGGTCAGTAGGGACCATTAGGACAAGTCGAGACATACGAAGCACACCAGGGCGAAGTCAAATTACTAAGAACTCAGCCGGAATTGAATTATAAATGTTCCCAACATTTTCCAATTGTGTTACAAATTTCTTGAATTACCCAGCTGGACTCGTTCTGTTTTTTGGCAGTTGTCAAGTCGGGTCATTAAGGAAAAATCAGGAACATTAGGACAAGTCGAGAAATACGAAGCACAGCAGGGCGAAGTCAAATTACTAAAATCTCAGTCGGAATTGAAATTTGAATTGTTCCCCAATAATTTCCAATTGTTCTACAAATTTCTTGTCTACTCAGCCGGACTTGTTCTGTAGGTTTGGCATTCGTCAATTCGGGTCAAAGGGGACAAATCGGGACCATTAGGACAAGTCAAGACATACGAAGCACAGCAGGGCGAAGTCATATTACGAAAATCTCAGTCGGAATTGAAATTTAAATGTTCTCAAACATTTTCCAATTGTTTTTACAAATTTCTTGTCTACTCAGCCGGACTTGTTCTGTAGGTTTGGCATTCGTCAATTCGGGTCAAAGGGGACAAATCGGGACCATTAGGACAAGTTTATAGATAGGAAGCACAGCAGGGCGAAGTCATATTACGAAAATCTCAGTCGGAATTGAAATTTGCATGTTCCCAACACTTTCCAATTGTGTTACAAATTTCTTGATACCCAGCTGGACTCGTTCTGTTTTTTGGCATTTGTCAAGTCGGGTCATTAAGGAAAAATCAGGAACATTAGGACAAGTCGAGACATACGAAGCACAGCAGGGCGAAGTCATATTACGAAAATCTCAGTCGGAATTGAAATTTGAATGTTCTCAAACATATTCCAATTGTTTTTACAAATTTCTTGTCTACTCGCTGGACTTGTTCTGTAGTTTTGACATTCGTCAAGTCGGGTCAAAGGGGACAAATCGGAACCATTAGGACAAGATGATAGATAGGAAGCACAGCAGGGCGAAGTCATATTACGAAAATCTCTGTCGGAATTGAAATTTGTATGTTCCCAACACTTTCCAATTGTGTTACAAATTTCTTGAATTACCCAGCTGGACTCGTTCTGTTTTTTGGCATTTGTCAAGTCGGGTCAGTGGGGACAAATCGGGACCATTAGGACAAGTCGAGACATACGAAGCACGGCAGGGCTAAGTCAATTTACGAAAATCCCAGTCGGAATTGAAATTGGAATTGTTTCTCAACATTTTCCTATTTTGTTATAAATTTCTTACTTTACCCTGCTGAACTTGTTCTATAATTTTGGCATATGTCAAGACGGGTCAGTAGGGACCATTAGGACAAGTCGAGACATACGAAGCACACCAGGGCGAAGTCAAATTACTAAGAACTCAGCCGGAATTGAATTATAAATGTTCCCAACATTTTCCAATTGTGTTACAAATTTCTTGAATTACCCAGCTGGACTCGTTCTGTTTTTTGGCAGTTGTCAAGTCGGGTCATTAAGGAAAAATCAGGAACATTAGGACAAGTCGAGACATACGAAGCACACCAGGGCGAAGTCAAATTACTAAGAACTCAGCCGGAATTGAATTATAAATGTTCCCAACATTTTCCAATTGTGTTACAAATTTCTTGAATTACCCAGCTGGACTCGTTCTGTTTTTTGGCAGTTGTCAAGTCGGGTCATTAAGGAAAAATCAGGAACATTAGGACAAGTCGAGAAATACGAAGCACAGCAGGGCGAAGTCATATTACGAAAATCTCAGTCGGAATTGAAATTTGAATGTTCCCAACACTTTCCAATTGTGTTACAATTTTCTTGAATTACCCAGCTGGACTCGTTCTGTTTTTTGACTTTTGTCAAGTCGGGTCTTTAAGGACAAATCGGGACCATTAGGACAAGTCGAGACATACGAAGCACAGCAGGGCGAAGTCAAATTTCTAAGAACCCAGCCGGAATTGAATTATAAATGTTCCCAACATTTTCCAATTGTGTTACAAATTTCTTGAATTACCCAGCTGGACTCGTTCTGTTTTTTGGCATTTGTCAAGTCGGGTCATTAAGGAAGAATCAGGAACATTAGGACAAGTCGAGAAATACAAAGCACAGCAGGGCGAAGTCAAATTACTAAAATCTCAGTCGGAATTGAAATTTGAATTGTTCCACTACATTTTCCAATTGTTCTACAAATTTCTTGTTTTACCCAGCTGGACTTGTTCTGTAGTTTTGGCATTTGTCAAGTCGGGTCAGTAGGGACAAATCGGGACCATTAGGACAAGTCGAGAAATACGAAGCACAGCAGGGCGAAGTCAAATTACTAAAATCTCAGTCGGAATTGAAATTTGAATTGTTCCCAACAATTTCCAATTGTGTTACAAATTTCTTGAATTACCCAGCTGGACTCGTTCTGTTTTTTGGCAGGGCGAAGTCATATTACGAAAATCTCAGTCGGAATTGAAATTTGAATGTTCCCAACACTTTCCAATTGTGTTACAATTTTCTTGTTTTACCCTGCTGGACTTGTTCTGTAATTTTGGCATATGTCAAGTCGGGTCATTAAGGACAAATCGGGACCATTAGGACAAGTTTATACATACGAAGCACAGCAGGGCGAAGTCAAATTACGAAAATCTCAGTCGGAATTGAAATTTGAATGTTCCCAACACTTTCCAATTGTGTTACAAATTTCTTGATTTACCCAGCTGGACTCGTTCTGTTTTTTGACATTTGTCAAGTCGGGTCTTTAAGGACAAATCAGGACCATTAGGACAAGTCGAGAAATACGAAGCACAGCAGGGCAAAGTCAAATCACTAAAATCTCAGTCGGAATTGAAATTTGAATTGTTCCCCAACATTTTCCAATTGTTCTACAAATTTCTTGTTTTACCCAGCTGGACTTGTTCTGTAGTTTTGGCATTTGTCAAGTCGGGTCAGTGGGGACAAATCGGGACCATTAGGACAAGTCAAGACATACGAAGCACAGCAGGGCGAAGTCATATTACGAAAATCTCAGTCGGAATTGAAATTTGAATGTTCCCAACACTTTCCAATTGTGATACAAATTTCTTGAATTACCCAGGACTCGTTCTGTTTTTTGGCATTTGTCAAGTCGGGTCATTAAGGAAAAATCAGGAACATTAGGACAAGTCGAGACATACGAAGCACAGCAGGGCGAAGTCAAATTACTAAAATCTCAGACGGAATTGAAATTTGAATTGTTCCCAACATTTTCCACTTGTGTTACAATTTTCTTGTTTTACCCTGCTGGACTTGTTCTGTAGTTTTGGCATATGTCAAGTCGGGACCATTAGGACAAGTTTATACATACGAAGCACAGCAGGGCGAAGTCAAATTACGAAAATCTCAGTCGGAATTGAAATTTGAATGTTCCCAACACTTTCCAATTGTGTTACAAATTTCTTGATTTACCCAGCTGGACTCGTTCTGTTTTTTGACATTTGTCAAGTCGGGTCTTTAAGGACAAATCAGGACCATTAGGACAAGTCGAGAAATACGAAGCACAGCAGGGCGAAGTCAAATCACTAAAATCTCAGTCGGAATTGAAATTTGAATTGTTCCCCAACATTTTCTTGTTTTACCCAGCTGGACTTGTTCTGTAGTTTTGGCATTTGTCAAGTCGGGTCAGTGGGGACAAATCGGGACCATTAGGACAAGTCAAGACATACGAAGCACAGCAGGGCGAAGTCATATTACGAAAATCTCAGTCGGAATTGAAATTTGAATGTTCCCAACACTTTCCAATTGTGATACAAATTTCTTGAATTACCCAGGACTCGTTCTGTTTTTTGGCATTTGTCAAGTCGGGTCATTAAGGAAAAATCAGGAACATTAGGACAAGTCGAGACATACGAAGCACAGCAGGGCGAAGTCAAATTACTAAAATCTCAGACGGAATTGAAATTTGAATTGTTCCCAACATTTTCCACTTGTGTTACAATTTTCTTGTTTTACCCTGCTGGACTTGTTCTGTAGTTTTGGCATATGTCAAGTCGGGACCATTAGGACAAGTTTATACATACGAAGCACAGCAGGGCGAAGTCAAATTACGAAAATCTCAGTCGGAATTGAAATTTGAATGTTCCCAACACTTTCCAATTGTGTTACAAATTTCTTGATTTACCCAGCTGGACTCGTTCTGTTTTTTGACATTTGTCAAGTCGGGTCTTTAAGGACAAATCAGGACCATTAGGACAAGTCGAGAAATACGAAGCACAGCAGGGCGAAGTCAAATCACTAAAATCTCAGTCGGAATTGAAATTTGAATTGTTCCCCAACATTTTCTTGTTTTACCCAGCTGGACTTGTTCTGTAGTTTTGGCATTTGTCAAGTCGGGTCAGTGGGGACAAATCGGGACCATTAGGACAAGTCAAGACATACGAAGCACAGCAGAGCGAAGTCAAATTACTAAGAACTCAGCCGTAATTGAATTATAAATGTTCCCAACATTTTCCAATTGTGTTACAAATTTCTTGAATTACCCAGGACTCGTTCTGTTTTTTGGCATTTGTCAAGTCGGGTCATTAAGGAAAAATCAGGAACATTAGGACAAGTCGAGAAATACGAAGCACAGCAGGGCAAAGTCAAATTACTAAAATCTCAGTCGGAATTGAGGTTTGAATTGTTCCCCAACATTTTCCAATTGTTCTACAAATTTCTTGTTTTACCCAGCTGGACTTGTTCTGTAGTTTTGGCATTTGTCAAGTCGGGTCAGTAGGGACAAATCGGGACCATTAGGACAAGTCGAGACATACGAAGCACGGCAGGGCTAAGTCAATTTACGAAAATCCCAGTCGGAATTGAAATTGGAATTGTTTCTCAACATTTTCCTATTTTGTTATAAATTTCTTACTTTACCCTGCTGAACTTGTTCTATAATTTTGGCATATGTCAAGACGGGTCAGTAGGGACCATTAGGACAAGTCGAGACATACGAAGCACACCAGGGCGAAGTCAAATTACTAAAATCTCAGACGGAATTGAAATTTGAATTGTTCCCTATATTTTCCAATTGTGTTACAAATTTCTTGAATTACCCAGCTGGGCTCGTTCTGTTTTTTGACATTTGTCAAGTCGGGTCTTTAAGGACAAATCGGGAACATAAGGACAAGTCGAGACATACGAAGCACAGCAGGGCGAAGTCATATTACGAAAATCTCAGTCGGAATTGAAATTTGCATGTTCCCAACACTTTCCAATTGTGTTACAAATTTCTTGATACCCAGCTGGACTCGTTCTGTTTTTTGGCATTTGTCAAGTCGGGTCATTAGGGAAAAATCAGGAACATTAGGACAAGTCGAGACATACGAAGCACAGCAGGGCGAAGTCATATTACGAAAATCTCAGTCGGAATTGAAATTTGAATGTTCTCAAACATATTCCAATTGTTTTTACAAATTTCTTGTCTACTCGCTGGACTTGTTCTGTAGTTTTGACATTCGTCAAGTCGGGTCAAAGGGGACAAATCGGAACCATTAGCACAGCAGGGCGAAGTCATATTACGAAAATCTCTGTCGGAATTGAAATTTGTATGTTCCCAACACTTTCCAATTGTGTTACAAATTTCTTGAATTACCCAGCTGGACTCGTTCTGTTTTTTGGCATTTGTCAAGTCGGGTCAGTGGGGACAAATCGGGACCATTGGGACAAGTCAAGACATACGAAGCACAGCAGGGCGAAGTCATATTACGAAAATCTCAGTCGGAATTGAAATTTGAATGTTCCCAACACTTTCCAATTGTGTTACAAATTTCTTGAATTACCCAGCTGGGCTCGTTCTGTTTTTTGACATTTGTCAAGTCGGGTCTTTAAGGACAAATCGGGAACATAAGGACAAGTCGAGACATACGAAGCACAGCAGGGCGAAGTCAAATTACTAAGAATCAGCCGGAATTGAATTATAAATGTTCCCAACATTTTCCAATTGTGTTACAAATTTCTTGAATTACCCAGCTGGACTCGTTCTGTTTTTTGGCATTTGTCAAGTCGGGTCATTAAGGAAGAATCAGGAACATTAGGACAAGTCGAGAAATACGAAGCACAGCAGGGCGAAGTCAAATTACTAAAATCTCAGTCGGAATTGAAATTTGAATTGTTCCACAACATTTTCCAATTGTTCTACAAATTTCTTGTTTTACCCAGCTGGACTTGTTCTGTAGTTTTGGCATTTGTCATGTCGGGTCAGTAGGGACAAATCGGGACCATTAGGACAAGTCGAGAAATACGAAGCACAGCAGGGCGAAGTCAAATTACTAAAATCTCAGTCGGAATTGAAATTTGAATTGTTCCCAACAATTTCCAATTGTGTTACAAATTTCTTGAATTACCCAGCTGGACTCGTTCTGTTTTTTGGCATTTGTCAAGTCGGGTCAGTGGGGACAAATCGGGACCATTGGGACAAGTCAAGACATACGAAGCACAGCAGGGCGAAGTCATATTACGAAAATCTCAGTCGGAATTGAAATTTGAATGTTCCCAACACTTTCCAATTGTGTTACAAATTTCTTGAATTACCCAGCTGGGCTCGTTCTGTTTTTTGACATTTGTCAAGTCGGGTCTTTAAGGACAAATCGGGAACATAAGGACAAGTCGAGACATACGAAGCACAGCAGGGCGAAGTCATATTACGAAAATCTCAGTCGGAATTGAAATTTGAATGTTCTCAAACATATTCCAATTGTTTTTACAAATTTCTTGTCTACTCGCTGGACTTGTTCTGTAGTTTTGACATTCGTCAAGTCGGGTCAAAGGGGACAAATCGGAACCATTAGGAGAAGATGATAGATAGGAAGCACAGCAGGGCGAAGTCATATTACGAAAATCTCTGTCGGAATTGAAATTTGTAGGTTCCCAACACTTTCCAATTGTGTTACAAATTTCTTGAATTACCCAGCTGGACTCGTTCTGTTTTTTGGCATTTGTCAAGTCGGGTCAGTGGGGACAAATCGGGACCATTGGGACAAGTCAAGACATACGAAGCACAGCAGGGCGAAGTCATATTACGAAAATCTCAGTCGGAATTGAAATTTGAATGTTCCCAACACTTTCCAATTGTGTTACAAATTTCTTGAATTACCCAGCTGGGCTCGTTCTGTTTTTTGACATTTGTCAAGTCGGGTCTTTAAGGACAAATCGGGAACATAAGGACAAGTCGAGACATACGAAGCACAGCAGGGCGAAGTCATATTACGAAAATCTCAGTCGGAATTGAAATTTGAATGTTCTCAAACATATTCCAATTGTTTTTACAAATTTCTTGTCTACTCGCTGGACTTGTTCTGTAGTTTTGACATTCGTCAAGTCGGGTCAAAGGGGACAAATCGGAACCATTAGGACAAGATGATAGATAGGAAGCACAGCAGGGCGAAGTCATATTACGAAAATCTCTGTCGGAATTGAAATTTGTATGTTCCCAACACTTTCCAATTGTGTTACAAATTTCTTGAATTACCCAGCTGGACTCGTTCTGTTTTTTGGCATTTGTCAAGTCGGGTCAGTGGGGACAAATCGGGACCATTAGGACAAGTCAAGACATACGAAGCACAGCAGGGCGAAGTCAAATCACTAAAATCTCAGTCGGAATTGAAATTTGAATTGTTCCCCAACATTTTCCAATTGTTCTACAAATTTCTTGTTTTACCCAGCTGGACTTGTTCTGTAGTTTTGGCATTTGTCAAGTCGGGTCAGTGGGGACAAATCGGGACCATTAGGACAAGTCAAGACATACGAAGCACAGCAGGGCGAAGTCATATTACGAAAATCTCAGTCGGAATTGAAATTTGAATGTTCCCAACACTTTCCAATTGTGATACAAATTTCTTGAATTACCCAGGACTCGTTCTGTTTTTTGGCATTTGTCAAGTCGGGTCATTAAGGAAAAATCAGGAACATTAGGACAAGTCGAGACATACGAAGCACAGCAGGGCGAAGTCAAATTACTAAAATCTCAGACGGAATTGAAATTTGAATTGTTCCCAACATTTTCCACTTGTGTTACAATTTTCTTGTTTTACCCTGCTGGACTTGTTCTGTAGTTTTGGCATATGTCAAGTCGGGACCATTAGGACAAGTTTATACATACGAAGCACAGCAGGGCGAAGTCAAATTACGAAAATCTCAGTCGGAATTGAAATTTGAATGTTCCCAACACTTTCCAATTGTTCTACAAATTTCTTGTTTTACCCAGCTGGACTTGTTCTGTAGTTTTGGCATTTGTCAAGTCGGGTCAGTAGGGACAAATCGGGACCATTAGGACAAGTCGAGACATACGAAGCACGGCAGGGCTAAGTCAATTTACGAAAATCCCAGTCGGAATTGAAATTGGAATTGTTTCTCAACATTTTCCTATTTTGTTATAAATTTCTTACTTTACCCTGCTGAACTTGTTCTATAATTTTGGCATATGTCAAGACGGGTCAGTAGGGACCATTAGGACAAGTCGAGACATACGAAGCACACCAGGGCGAAGTCAAATTACTAAAATCTCAGACGGAATTGAAATTTGAATTGTTCCCAATATTTTCCAATTGTGTTACAAATTTCTTGAATTACCCAGCTGGGCTCGTTCTGTTTTTTGACATTTGTCAAGTCGGGTCTTTAAGGACAAATCGGGAACATAAGGACAAGTCGAGACATACGAAGCACAGCAGGGCGAAGTCATATTACGAAAATCTCAGTCGGAATTGAAATTTGCATGTTCCCAACACTTTCCAAATGTGTTACAAATTTCTTGATACCCAGCTGGACTCGTTCTGTTTTTTGGCATTTGTCAAGTCGGGTCATTAGGGAAAAATCAGGAACATTAGGACAAGTCGAGACATACGAAGCACAGCAGGGCGAAGTCATATTACGAAAATCTCAGTCGGAATTGAAATTTGAATGTTCTCAAACATATTCCAATTGTTTTTACAAATTTCTTGTCTACTCGCTGGACTTGTTCTGTAGTTTTGACATTCGTCAAGTCGGGTCAAAGGGGACAAATCGGAACCATTAGGACAAGATGATAGATAGGAAGCACAGCAGGGCGAAGTCATATTACGAAAATCTCTGTCGGAATTGAAATTTGTATGTTCCCAACACTTTCCAATTGTGTTACAAATTTCTTGAATTACCCAGCTGGACTCGTTCTGTTTTTTGGCATTTGTCAAGTCGGGTCAGTGGGGACAAATCGGGACCATTGGGACAAGTCAAGACATACGAAGCACAGCAGGGCGAAGTCATATTACGAAAATCTCAGTCGGAATTGAAATTTGAATGTTCCCAACACTTTCCAATTGTGTTACAAATTTCTTGAATTACCCAGCTGGGCTCGTTCTGTTTTTTGACATTTGTCAAGTCGGGTCTTTAAGGACAAATCGGGAACATGAGGACAAGTCGAGACATACGAAGCACAGCAGGGCGAAGTCAAATTACTAAGAATCAGCCGGAATTGAATTATAAATGTTCCCAACATTTTCCAATTGTGTTACAAATTTCTTGAATTACCCAGCTGGACTCGTTCTGTTTTTTGGCATTTGTCAAGTCGGGTCATTAAGGAAGAATCAGGAACATTAGGACAAGTCGAGAAATACGAAGCACAGCAGGGCGAAGTCAAATTACTAAAATCTCAGTCGGAATTGAAATTTGAATTGTTCCACAACATTTTCCAATTGTTCTACAAATTTCTTGTTTTACCCAGCTGGACTTGTTCTGTAGTTTTGGCATTTGTCATGTCGGGTCAGTAGGGACAAATCGGGACCATTAGGACAAGTCGAGAAATACGAAGCACAGCAGGGCGAAGTCAAATTACTAAAATCTCAGTCGGAATTGAAATTTGAATTGTTCCCAACAATTTCCAATTGTGTTACAAATTTCTTGAATTACCCAGCTGGACTCGTTCTGTTTTTTGGCATTTGTCAAGTCGGGTCAGTGGGGACAAATCGGGACCATTGGGACAAGTCAAGACATACGAAGCACAGCAGGGCGAAGTCATATTACGAAAATCTCAGTCGGAATTGAAATTTGAATGTTCCCAACACTTTCCAATTGTGTTACAAATTTCTTGAATTACCCAGCTGGGCTCGTTCTGTTTTTTGACATTTGTCAAGTCGGGTCTTTAAGGACAAATCGGGAACATAAGGACAAGTCGAGACATACGAAGCACAGCAGGGCGAAGTCATATTACGAAAATCTCAGTCGGAATTGAAATTTGAATGTTCTCAAACATATTCCAATTGTTTTTACAAATTTCTTGTCTACTCGCTGGACTTGTTCTGTAGTTTTGACATTCGTCAAGTCGGGTCAAAGGGGACAAATCGGAACCATTAGGAGAAGATGATAGATAGGAAGCACAGCAGGGCGAAGTCATATTACGAAAATCTCTGTCGGAATTGAAATTTGTAGGTTCCCAACACTTTCCAATTGTGTTACAAATTTCTTGAATTACCCAGCTGGACTCGTTCTGTTTTTTGGCATTTGTCAAGTCGGGTCAGTGGGGACAAATCGGGACCATTGGGACAAGTCAAGACATACGAAGCACAGCAGGGCGAAGTCATATTACGAAAATCTCAGTCGGAATTGAAATTTGAATGTTCCCAACACTTTCCAATTGTGTTACAAATTTCTTGAATTACCCAGCTGGGCTCGTTCTGTTTTTTGACATTTGTCAAGTCGGGTCTTTAAGGACAAATCGGGAACATAAGGACAAGTCGAGACATACGAAGCACAGCAGGGCGAAGTCAAATTACTAAGAACTCAGCCGGAATTGAATTATAAATGTTCCCAACATTTTCCAATTGTGTTACAAATTTCTTGAATTACCCAGCTGGACTCGTTCTGTTTTTTGGCATTTGTCAAGTCGGGTCATTAAGGAAGAATCAGGAACATTAGGACAAGTCGAGAAATACGAAGCACAGCAGGTCGAAGTCAAATTACTAAAATCTCAGTCGGAATTGAAATTTGAATTGTTCCACAACATTTTCCAATTGTTCTACAAATTTCTTGTTTTACCCAGCTGGACTTGTTCTGTAGTTTTGGCATTTGTCAAGTCGGGTCAGTAGGGACAAATCGGGACCATTAGGACAAGTCGAGAAATACGAAGCACAGCAGGGCGAAGTCAAATTACTAAAATCTCAGTCGGAATTGAAATTTGAATTGTTCCCAACAATTTCCAATTGTGTTACAAATTTCTTGAATTACCCAGCTGGACTCGTTCTGTTTTTTGGCATTTGTCAAGTCGGCTCATTAAGGAAGAATCAGGAACATTAGGACAAGTCGAGAAATACGAATCACAGCAGGGCGAAGTCAAATTACTAAGAACTCAGCCGTAATTGAATTATAAATGTTCCCAACATTTTCCAATTGTGTTACAAATTTCTTGAATTACCCAGGACTCGTTCTGTTTTTTGGCATTTGTCAAGTCGGGTCATTAAGGAAATATCAGGAATATTAGGACAAGTCGAGAAATACGAAGCACAGCAGGGCGAAGTCAAATTACTAAAATCTCAGTCGGAATTGAAATTGAATTGTTCCCCAACATTTTCCAATTGTTCTACAAATTTCTTGTTTTACCCAGCTGGACTTGTTCTGTAGTTTTGGCATTTGTCAAGTCGGGTCAGTGGGGACAAATCGGGACCATTAGGACAAGTCAAGACATACGAAGCACAGCAGGGCGAAGTCATATTACGAAAATCTCAGTCGGAATTGAAATTTGAATGTTCCCAACACTTTCCAATTGTGATACAAATTTCTTGAATTACCCAGGACTCGTTCTGTTTTTTGGCATTTGTCAAGTCGGGTCATTAAGGAAAAATCAGGAACATTAGGACAAGTCGAGAAATACGAAGCACAGCAGGGCAAAGTCAAATTACTAAAATCTCAGTCGGAATTGAGGTTTGAATTGTTCCCCAACATTTTCCAATTGTTCTACAAATTTCTTGTTTTACCCAGCTGGACTTGTTCTGTAGTTTTGGCATTTGTCAAGTCGGGTCAGTAGGGACAAATCGGGACCATTAGGACAAGTCGAGACATACGAAGCACGGCAGGGCTAAGTCAATTTACGAAAATCCCAGTCGGAATTGAAATTGGAATTGTTTCTCAACATTTTCCTATTTTGTTATAAATTTCTTACTTTACCCTGCTGAACTTGTTCTATAATTTTGGCATATGTCAAGACGGGTCAGTAGGGACCATTAGGACAAGTCGAGACATACGAAGCACACCAGGGCGAAGTCAAATTACTAAGAACTCAGCCGGAATTGAATTATAAATGTTCCCAACATTTTCCAATTGTGTTACAAATTTCTTGAATTACCCAGCTGGACTCGTTCTGTTTTTTGGCAGTTGTCAAGTCGGGTCATTAAGGAAAAATCAGGAACATTAGGACAAGTCGAGAAATACGAAGCACAGCAGGGCGAAGTCAAATTACTAAAATCTCAGTCGGAATTGAAATTTGAATTGTTCCCCAATAATTTCCAATTGTTCTACAAATTTCTTGTCTACTCAGCCGGACTTGTTCTGTAGGTTTGGCATTCGTCAATTCGGGTCAAAGGGGACAAATCGGGACCATTAGGACAAGTCAAGACATACGAAGCACAGCAGGGCGAAGTCATATTACGAAAATCTCAGTCGGAATTGAAATTTAAATGTTCTCAAACATTTTCCAATTGTTTTTACAAATTTCTTGTCTACTCAGCCGGACTTGTTCTGTAGGTTTGGCATTCGTCAATTCGGGTCAAAGGGGACAAATCGGGACCATTAGGACAAGTTTATAGATAGGAAGCACAGCAGGGCGAAGTCATATTACGAAAATCTCAGTCGGAATTGAAATTTGCATGTTCCCAACACTTTCCAATTGTGTTACAAATTTCTTGATACCCAGCTGGACTCGTTCTGTTTTTTGGCATTTGTCAAGTCGGGTCATTAAGGAAAAATCAGGAACATTAGGACAAGTCGAGACATACGAAGCACAGCAGGGCGAAGTCATATTACGAAAATCTCAGTCGGAATTGAAATTTGAATGTTCTCAAACATATTCCAATTGTTTTTACAAATTTCTTGTCTACTCGCTGGACTTGTTCTGTAGTTTTGACATTCGTCAAGTCGGGTCAAAGGGGACAAATCGGAACCATTAGGACAAGATGATAGATAGGAAGCACAGCAGGGCGAAGTCATATTACGAAAATCTCTGTCGGAATTGAAATTTGTATGTTCCCAACACTTTCCAATTGTGTTACAAATTTCTTGAATTACCCAGCTGGACTCGTTCTGTTTTTTGGCATTTGTCAAGTCGGGTCAGTGGGGACAAATCGGGACCATTAGGACAAGTCGAGACATACGAAGCACGGCAGGGCTAAGTCAATTTACGAAAATCCCAGTCGGAATTGAAATTGGAATTGTTTCTCAACATTTTCCTATTTTGTTATAAATTTCTTACTTTACCCTGCTGAACTTGTTCTATAATTTTGGCATATGTCAAGACGGGTCAGTAGGGACCATTAGGACAAGTCGAGACATACGAAGCACACCAGGGCGAAGTCAAATTACTAAGAACTCAGCCGGAATTGAATTATAAATGTTCCCAACATTTTCCAATTGTGTTACAAATTTCTTGAATTACCCAGCTGGACTCGTTCTGTTTTTTGGCAGTTGTCAAGTCGGGTCATTAAGGAAAAATCAGGAACATTAGGACAAGTCGAGACATACGAAGCACACCAGGGCGAAGTCAAATTACTAAGAACTCAGCCGGAATTGAATTATAAATGTTCCCAACATTTTCCAATTGTGTTACAAATTTCTTGAATTACCCAGCTGGACTCGTTCTGTTTTTTGGCAGTTGTCAAGTCGGGTCATTAAGGAAAAATCAGGAACATTAGGACAAGTCGAGAAATACGAAGCACAGCAGGGCGAAGTCATATTACGAAAATCTCAGTCGGAATTGAAATTTGAATGTTCCCAACACTTTCCAATTGTGTTACAATTTTCTTGAATTACCCAGCTGGACTCGTTCTGTTTTTTGACTTTTGTCAAGTCGGGTCTTTAAGGACAAATCGGGACCATTAGGACAAGTCGAGACATACGAAGCACAGCAGGGCGAAGTCAAATTTCTAAGAACCCAGCCGGAATTGAATTATAAATGTTCCCAACATTTTCCAATTGTGTTACAAATTTCTTGAATTACCCAGCTGGACTCGTTCTGTTTTTTGGCATTTGTCAAGTCGGGTCATTAAGGAAGAATCAGGAACATTAGGACAAGTCGAGAAATACAAAGCACAGCAGGGCGAAGTCAAATTACTAAAATCTCAGTCGGAATTGAAATTTGAATTGTTCCACTACATTTTCCAATTGTTCTACAAATTTCTTGTTTTACCCAGCTGGACTTGTTCTGTAGTTTTGGCATTTGTCAAGTCGGGTCAGTAGGGACAAATCGGGACCATTAGGACAAGTCGAGAAATACGAAGCACAGCAGGGCGAAGTCAAATTACTAAAATCTCAGTCGGAATTGAAATTTGAATTGTTCCCAACAATTTCCAATTGTGTTACAAATTTCTTGAATTACCCAGCTGGACTCGTTCTGTTTTTTGGCAGGGCGAAGTCATATTACGAAAATCTCAGTCGGAATTGAAATTTGAATGTTCCCAACACTTTCCAATTGTGTTACAATTTTCTTGTTTTACCCTGCTGGACTTGTTCTGTAGTTTTGGCATATGTCAAGTCGGGTCATTAAGGACAAATCGGGACCATTAGGACAAGTTTATACATACGAAGCACAGCAGGGCGAAGTCAAATTACGAAAATCTCAGTCGGAATTGAAATTTGAATGTTCCCAACACTTTCCAATTGTGTTACAAATTTCTTGATTTACCCAGCTGGACTCGTTCTGTTTTTTGACATTTGTCAAGTCGGGTCTTTAAGGACAAATCAGGACCATTAGGACAAGTCGAGAAATACGAAGCACAGCAGGGCGAAGTCAAATCACTAAAATCTCAGTCGGAATTGAAATTTGAATTGTTCCCCAACATTTTCCAATTGTTCTACAAATTTCTTGTTTTACCCAGCTGGACTTGTTCTGTAGTTTTGGCATTTGTCAAGTCGGGTCAGTGGGGACAAATCGGGACCATTAGGACAAGTCAAGACATACGAAGCACAGCAGGGCGAAGTCATATTACGAAAATCTCAGTCGGAATTGAAATTTGAATGTTCCCAACACTTTCCAATTGTGATACAAATTTCTTGAATTACCCAGGACTCGTTCTGTTTTTTGGCATTTGTCAAGTCGGGTCATTAAGGAAAAATCAGGAACATTAGGACAAGTCGAGACATACGAAGCACAGCAGGGCGAAGTCAAATTACTAAAATCTCAGACGGAATTGAAATTTGAATTGTTCCCAACATTTTCCACTTGTGTTACAATTTTCTTGTTTTACCCTGCTGGACTTGTTCTGTAGTTTTGGCATATGTCAAGTCGGGACCATTAGGACAAGTTTATACATACGAAGCACAGCAGGGCGAAGTCAAATTACGAAAATCTCAGTCGGAATTGAAATTTGAATGTTCCCAACACTTTCCAATTGTGTTACAAATTTCTTGATTTACCCAGCTGGACTCGTTCTGTTTTTTGACATTTGTCAAGTCGGGTCTTTAAGGACAAATCAGGACCATTAGGACAAGTCGAGAAATACGAAGCACAGCAGGGCGAAGTCAAATCACTAAAATCTCAGTCGGAATTGAAATTTGAATTGTTCCCCAACATTTTCTTGTTTTACCCAGCTGGACTTGTTCTGTAGTTTTGGCATTTGTCAAGTCGGGTCAGTGGGGACAAATCGGGACCATTAGGACAAGTCAAGACATACGAAGCACAGCAGAGCGAAGTCAAATTACTAAGAACTCAGCCGTAATTGAATTATAAATGTTCCCAACATTTTCCAATTGTGTTACAAATTTCTTGAATTACCCAGGACTCGTTCTGTTTTTTGGCATTTGTCAAGTCGGGTCATTAAGGAAAAATCAGGAACATTAGGACAAGTCGAGAAATACGAAGCACAGCAGGGCAAAGTCAAATTACTAAAATCTCAGTCGGAATTGAGGTTTGAATTGTTCCCCAACATTTTCCAATTGTTCTACAAATTTCTTGTTTTACCCAGCTGGACTTGTTCTGTAGTTTTGGCATTTGTCAAGTCGGGTCAGTAGGGACAAATCGGGACCATTAGGACAAGTCGAGACATACGAAGCACGGCAGGGCTAAGTCAATTTACGAAAATCCCAGTCGGAATTGAAATTGGAATTGTTTCTCAACATTTTCCTATTTTGTTATAAATTTCTTACTTTACCCTGCTGAACTTGTTCTATAATTTTGGCATATGTCAAGACGGGTCAGTAGGGACCATTAGGACAAGTCGAGACATACGAAGCACACCAGGGCGAAGTCAAATTACTAAAATCTCAGACGGAATTGAAATTTGAATTGTTCCCTATATTTTCCAATTGTGTTACAAATTTCTTGAATTACCCAGCTGGGCTCGTTCTGTTTTTTGACATTTGTCAAGTCGGGTCTTTAAGGACAAATCGGGAACATAAGGACAAGTCGAGACATACGAAGCACAGCAGGGCGAAGTCATATTACGAAAATCTCAGTCGGAATTGAAATTTGCATGTTCCCAACACTTTCCAATTGTGTTACAAATTTCTTGATACCCAGCTGGACTCGTTCTGTTTTTTGGCATTTGTCAAGTCGGGTCATTAGGGAAAAATCAGGAACATTAGGACAAGTCGAGACATACGAAGCACAGCAGGGCGAAGTCATATTACGAAAATCTCAGTCGGAATTGAAATTTGAATGTTCTCAAACATATTCCAATTGTTTTTACAAATTTCTTGTCTACTCGCTGGACTTGTTCTGTAGTTTTGACATTCGTCAAGTCGGGTCAAAGGGGACAAATCGGAACCATTAGCACAGCAGGGCGAAGTTATATTACGAAAATCTCTGTCGGAATTGAAATTTGTATGTTCCCAACACTTTCCAATTGTGTTACAAATTTCTTGAATTACCCAGCTGGACTCGTTCTGTTTTTTGGCATTTGTCAAGTCGGGTCAGTGGGGACAAATCGGGACCATTGGGACAAGTCAAGACATACGAAGCACAGCAGGGCGAAGTCATATTACGAAAATCTCAGTCGGAATTGAAATTTGAATGTTCCCAACACTTTCCAATTGTGTTACAAATTTCTTGAATTACCCAGCTGGGCTCGTTCTGTTTTTTGACATTTGTCAAGTCGGGTCTTTAAGGACAAATCGGGAACATAAGGACAAGTCGAGACATACGAAGCACAGCAGGGCGAAGTCAAATTACTAAGAATCAGCCGGAATTGAATTATAAATGTTCCCAACATTTTCCAATTGTGTTACAAATTTCTTGAATTACCCAGCTGGACTCGTTCTGTTTTTTGGCATTTGTCAAGTCGGGTCATTAAGGAAGAATCAGGAACATTAGGACAAGTCGAGAAATACGAAGCACAGCAGGGCGAAGTCAAATTACTAAAATCTCAGTCGGAATTGAAATTTGAATTGTTCCACAACATTTTCCAATTGTTCTACAAATTTCTTGTTTTACCCAGCTGGACTTGTTCTGTAGTTTTGGCATTTGTCATGTCGGGTCAGTAGGGACAAATCGGGACCATTAGGACAAGTCGAGAAATACGAAGCACAGCAGGGCGAAGTCAAATTACGAAAATCTCAGTCGGAATTGAAATTTGAATGTTCTCAAACATATTCCAATTGTTTTTACAAATTTCTTGTCTACTCGCTGGACTTGTTCTGTAGTTTTGACATTCGTCAAGTCGGGTAAAAGGGGACAAATCGGAACCATTAGGACAAGATGATAGATAGGAAGCACAGCAGGGCGAAGTCATATTACGAAAATCTCTGTCGGAATTGAAATTTGTATGTTCCCAACACTTTCCAATTGTGTTACAAATTTCTTGAATTACCCAGCTGGACTCGTTCTGTTTTTTGGCATTTGTCAAGTCGGGTCAGTGGGGACAAATCGGGACCATTGGGACAAGTCAAGACATACGAAGCACAGCAGGGCGAAGTCATATTACGAAAATCTCAGTCGGAATTGAAATTTGAATGTTCCCAATACTTTCCAATTGTGTTACAAATTTCTTGAATACCCAGCAGGGCTCGTTCTGTTTTTTGACATTTGTCAAGTCGGGTCTTTAAGGACAAATCGGGAACATAAGGACAAGTCGAGACATACGAAGCACAGCAGGGCGAAGTCAAATTACTAAGAACTCAGCCGGAATTGAATTATAAATGTTCCCAACATTTTCCAATTGTGTTACAAATTTCTTGAATTACCCAGCTGGACTCGTTCTGTTTTTTGGCATTTGTCAAGTCGGGTCATTAAGGAAGAATCAGGAACATTAGGACAAGTCGAGAAATACGAAGCACAGCAGGGCGAAGTCAAATTACTAATATCTCAGTCGGAATTGAAATTTGAATTGTTCCACAACATTTTCCAATTGTTCTACAAATTTCTTGTTTTACCCAGCTGGACTTGTTCTGTAGTTTTGGCATTTGTCATGTCGGGTCAGTAGGGACAAATCGGGACCATTAGGACAAGTCGAGAAATACGAAGCACAGCAGGGCGAAGTCATATTACGAAAATCTCAGTCGGAATTGAAATTTGAATGTTCTCAAACATATTCCAATTGTTTTTACAAATTTCTTGTCTACTCGCTGGACTTGTTCTGTAGTTTTGACATTCGTCAAGTCGGGTCAAAGGGGACAAATCGGAACCATTAGCACAGCAGGGCGAAGTCATATTACGAAAATCTCTGTCGGAATTGAAATTTGTATGTTCCCAACACTTTCCAATTGTGTTACAAATTTCTTGAATTACCCAGCTGGACTCGTTCTGTTTTTTGGCATTTGTCAAGTCGGGTCAGTGGGGACAAATCGGGACCATTGGGACAAGTCAAGACATACGAAGCACAGCAGGGCGAAGTCATATTACGAAAATCTCAGTCGGAATTGAAATTTGAATGTTCCCAACACTTTCCAATTGTGTTACAAATTTCTTGAATTACCCAGCTGGGCTCGTTCTGTTTTTTGACATTTGTCAAGTCGGGTCTTTAAGGACAAATCGGGAACATAAGGACAAGTCGAGACATACGAAGCACAGCAGGGCGAAGTCAAATTACTAAGAATCAGCCGGAATTGAATTATAAATGTTCCCAACATTTTCCAATTGTGTTACAAATTTCTTGAATTACCCAGCTGGACTCGTTCTGTTTTTTGGCATTTGTCAAGTCGGGTCATTAAGGAAGAATCAGGAACATTAGGACAAGTCGAGAAATACGAAGCACAGCAGGGCGAAGTCAAATTACTAAAATCTCAGTCGGAATTGAAATTTGAATTGTTCCACAACATTTTCCAATTGTTCTACAAATTTCTTGTTTTACCCAGCTGGACTTGTTCTGTAGTTTTGGCATTTGTCATGTCGGGTCAGTAGGGACAAATCGGGACCATTAGGACAAGTCGAGAAATACGAAGCACAGCAGGGCGAAGTCAAATTACTAAAATCTCAGTCGGAATTGAAATTTGAATTGTTCCCAACAATTTCCAATTGTGTTACAAATTTCTTGAATTACCCAGCTGGACTCGTTCTGTTTTTTGGCATTTGTCAAGTCGGGTCAGTGGGGACAAATCGGGACCATTGGGACAAGTCAAGACATACGAAGCACAGCAGGGCGAAGTCATATTACGAAAATCTCAGTCGGAATTGAAATTTGAATGTTCCCAACACTTTCCAATTGTGTTACAAATTTCTTGAATTACCCAGCTGGGCTCGTTCTGTTTTTTGACATTTGTCAAGTCGGGTCTTTAAGGACAAATCGGGAACATAAGGACAAGTCGAGACATACGAAGCACAGCAGGGCGAAGTCATATTACGAAAATCTCAGTCGGAATTGAAATTTGAATGTTCTCAAACATATTCCAATTGTTTTTACAAATTTCTTGTCTACTCGCTGGACTTGTTCTGTAGTTTTGACATTCGTCAAGTCGGGTCAAAGGGGACAAATCGGAACCATTAGGAGAAGATGATAGATAGGAAGCACAGCAGGGCGAAGTCATATTACGAAAATCTCTGTCGGAATTGAAATTTGTAGGTTCCCAACACTTTCCAATTGTGTTACAAATTTCTTGAATTACCCAGCTGGACTCGTTCTGTTTTTTGGCATTTGTCAAGTCGGGTCAGTGGGGACAAATCGGGACCATTGGGACAAGTCAAGACATACGAAGCACAGCAGGGCGAAGTCATATTACGAAAATCTCAGTCGGAATTGAAATTTGAATGTTCCCAACACTTTCCAATTGTGTTACAAATTTCTTGAATTACCCAGCTGGGCTCGTTCTGTTTTTTGACATTTGTCAAGTCGGGTCTTTAAGGACAAATCGGGAACATAAGGACAAGTCGAGACATACGAAGCACAGCAGGGCGAAGTCATATTACGAAAATCTCAGTCGGAATTGAAATTTGAATGTTCTCAAACATATTCCAATTGTTTTTACAAATTTCTTGTCTACTCGCTGGACTTGTTCTGTAGTTTTGACATTCGTCAAGTCGGGTCAAAGGGGACAAATCGGAACCATTAGGACAAGATGATAGATAGGAAGCACAGCAGGGCGAAGTCATATTACGAAAATCTCTGTCGGAATTGAAATTTGTATGTTCCCAACACTTTCCAATTGTGTTACAAATTTCTTGAATTACCCAGCTGGACTCGTTCTGTTTTTTGGCATTTGTCAAGTCGGGTCAGTGGGGACAAATCGGGACCATTGGGACAAGTCAAGACATACGAAGCACAGCAGGGCGAAGTCATATTACGAAAATCTCAGTCGGAATTGAAATTTGAATGTTCCCAACACTTTCCAATTGTGTTACAAATTTCTTGAATTACCCAGCTGGACTCGTTCTGTTTTTTAGCATTTGTCAAGTCGGGTCATTAAGGAAGAATCAGGAACATAAGGACAAGTCGAGACATACGAAGCACAGCAGGGCGAAGTCAAATTACTAAGAACTCAGCCGGAATTGAATTATAAATGTTCCCAACATTTTCCAATTGTGTTACAAATTTCTTGAATTACCCAGCTGGACTCGTTCTGTTTTTTAGCATTTGTCAAGTCGGGTCATTAAGGAAGAATCAGGAACATTAGGACAAGTCGAGAAATACGAAGCACAGCAGGTCGAAGTCAAATTACTAAAATCTCAGTCGGAATTGAAATTTGAATTGTTCCACAACATTTTCCAATTGTTCTACAAATTTCTTGTTTTACCCAGCTGGACTTGTTCTGTAGTTTTGGCATTTGTCAAGTCGGGTCAGTAGGGACAAATCGGGACCATTAGGACAAGTCGAGAAATACGAAGCACAGCAGGGCGAAGTCAAATTACTAAAATCTCAGTCGGAATTGAAATTTGAATTGTTCCCAACAATTTCCAATTGTGTTACAAATTTCTTGAATTACCCAGCTGGACTCGTTCTGTTTTTTGGCATTTGTCAAGTCGGCTCATTAAGGAAGAATCAGGAACATTAGGACAAGTCGAGAAATACGAATCACAGCAGGGCGAAGTCAAATTACTAAGAACTCAGCCGTAATTGAATTATAAATGTTCCCAACATTTTCCAATTGTGTTACAAATTTCTTGAATTACCCAGGACTCGTTCTGTTTTTTGGCATTTGTCAAGTCGGGTCATTAAGGAAATATCAGGAATATTAGGACAAGTCGAGAAATACGAAGCACAGCAGGGCGAAGTCAAATTACTAAAATCTCAGTCGGAATTGAAATTGAATTGTTCCCCAACATTTTCCAATTGTTCTACAAATTTCTTGTTTTACCCAGCTGGACTTGTTCTGTAGTTTTGGCATTTGTCAAGTCGGGTCAGTGGGGACAAATCGGGACCATTAGGACAAGTCAAGACATACGAAGCACAGCAGGGCGAAGTCATATTACGAAAATCTCAGTCGGAATTGAAATTTGAATGTTCCCAACACTTTCCAATTGTGATACAAATTTCTTGAATTACCCAGGACTCGTTCTGTTTTTTGGCATTTGTCAAGTCGGGTCATTAAGGAAAAATCAGGACCATTAGGACAAGTCGAGAAATACGAAGCACAGCAGGGCGAAGTCAAATCACTAAAATCTCAGTCGGAATTGAAATTTGAATTGTTCCCCAACATTTTCTTGTTTTACCCAGCTGGACTTGTTCTGTAGTTTTGGCATTTGTCAAGTCGGGTCAGTGGGGACAAATCGGGACCATTAGGACAAGTCAAGACATACGAAGCACAGCAGAGCGAAGTCAAATTACTAAGAACTCAGCCGTAATTGAATTATAAATGTTCCCAACATTTTCCAATTGTGTTACAAATTTCTTGAATTACCCAGGACTCGTTCTGTTTTTTGGCATTTGTCAAATCGGGTCATTAAGGAAAAATCAGGAACATTAGGACAAGTCGAGAAATACGAAGCACAGCAGGGCAAAGTCAAATTACTAAAATCTCAGTCGGAATTGAGGTTTGAATTGTTCCCCAACATTTTCCAATTGTTCTACAAATTTCTTGTTTTACCCAGCTGGACTTGTTCTGTAGTTTTGGCATTTGTCAAGTCGGGTCAGTAGGGACAAATCGGGACCATTAGGACAAGTCGAGACATACGAAGCACGGCAGGGCTAAGTCAATTTACGAAAATCCCAGTCGGAATTGAAATTGGAATTGTTTCTCAACATTTTCCTATTTTGTTATAAATTTCTTACTTTACCCTGCTGAACTTGTTCTATAATTTTGGCATATGTCAAGACGGGTCAGTAGGGACCATTAGGACAAGTCGAGACATACGAAGCACACCAGGGCGAAGTCAAATTACTAAGAACTCAGCCGGAATTGAATTATAAATGTTCCCAACATTTTCCAATTGTGTTACAAATTTCTTGAATTACCCAGCTGGACTCGTTCTGTTTTTTGGCAGTTGTCAAGTCGGGTCATTAAGGAAAAATCAGGAACATTAGGACAAGTCGAGAAATACGAAGCACAGCAGGGCGAAGTCAAATTACTAAAATCTCAGTCGGAATTGAAATTTGAATTGTTCCCCAATAATTTCCAATTGTTCTACAAATTTCTTGTCTACTCAGCCGGACTTGTTCTGTAGGTTTGGCATTCGTCAATTCGGGTCAAAGGGGACAAATCGGGACCATTAGGACAAGTCAAGACATACGAAGCACAGCAGGGCGAAGTCATATTACGAAAATCTCAGTCGGAATTGAAATTTAAATGTTCTCAAACATTTTCCAATTGTTTTTACAAATTTCTTGTCTACTCAGCCGGACTTGTTCTGTAGGTTTGGCATTCGTCAATTCGGGTCAAAGGGGACAAATCGGGACCATTAGGACAAGTTTATAGATAGGAAGCACAGCAGGGCGAAGTCATATTACGAAAATCTCAGTCGGAATTGAAATTTGCATGTTCCCAACACTTTCCAATTGTGTTACAAATTTCTTGATACCCAGCTGGACTCGTTCTGTTTTTTGGCATTTGTCAAGTCGGGTCATTAAGGAAAAATCAGGAACATTAGGACAAGTCGAGACATACGAAGCACAGCAGGGCGAAGTCATATTACGAAAATCTCAGTCGGAATTGAAATTTGAATGTTCTCAAACATATTCCAATTGTTTTTACAAATTTCTTGTCTACTCGCTGGACTTGTTCTGTAGTTTTGACATTCGTCAAGTCGGGTCAAAGGGGACAAATCGGAACCATTAGGACAAGATGATAGATAGGAAGCACAGCAGGGCGAAGTCATATTACGAAAATCTCTGTCGGAATTGAAATTTGTATGTTCCCAACACTTTCCAATTGTGTTACAAATTTCTTGAATTACCCAGCTGGACTCGTTCTGTTTTTTGGCATTTGTCAAGTCGGGTCAGTGGGGACAAATCGGGACCATTGGGACAAGTCAAGACATACGAAGCACAGCAGGGCGAAGTCATATTACGAAAATCTCAGTCGGAATTGAAATTTGAATGTTCCCAACACTTTCCAATTGTGTTACAAATTTCTTGAATTACCCAGCTGGGCTCGTTCTGTTTTTTGACATTCGTCAAGTCGGGTCTTTAAGGACAAATCGGGAACATAAGGACAAGTCGAGACATACGAAGCACAGCAGGGCGAAGTCAAATTACTAAGAATCAGCCGGAATTGAATTATAAATGTTCCCAACATTTTCCAATTGTGTTACAAATTTCTTGAATTACCCAGCTGGACTCGTTCTGTTTTTTGGCATTTGTCAAGTCGGGTCATTAAGGAAGAATCAGGAACATTAGGACAAGTCGAGAAATACGAAGCACAGCAGGGCGAAGTCAAATTACTAATATCTCAGTCGGAATTGAAATTTGAATTGTTCCACAACATTTTCCAATTGTTCTACAAATTTCTTGTTTTACCCAGCTGGACTTGTTCTGTAGTTTTGGCATTTGTCATGTCGGGTCAGTAGGGACAAATCGGGACCATTAGGACAAGTCGAGAAATACGAAGCACAGCAGGGCGAAGTCAAATTACTAAAATCTCAGTCGGAATTGAAATTTGAATTGTTCCCAACAATTTCCAATTGTGTTACAAATTTCTTGAATTACCCAGCTGGACTCGTTCTGTTTTTTGGCATTTGTCAAGTCGGGTCAGTGGGGACAAATCGGGACCATTGGGACAAGTCAAGACATACGAAGCACAGCAGGGCGAAGTCATATTACGAAAATCTCAGTCGGAATTGAAATTTGAATGTTCCCAACACTTTCCAATTGTGTTACAAATTTCTTGAATTACCCAGCTGGGCTCGTTCTGTTTTTTGACATTTGTCAAGTCGGGTCTTTAAGGACAAATCGGGAACATAAGGACAAGTCGAGACATACGAAGCACAGCAGGGCGAAGTCATATTACGAAAATCTCAGTCGGAATTGAAATTTGAATGTTCTCAAACATATTCCAATTGTTTTTACAAATTTCTTGTCTACTCGCTGGACTTGTTCTGTAGTTTTGACATTCGTCAAGTCGGGTCAAAGGGGACAAATCGGAACCATTAGGACAAGATGATAGATAGGAAGCACAGCAGGGCGAAGTCATATTACGAAAATCTCTGTCGGAATTGAAATTTGTAGGTTCCCAACACTTTCCAATTGTGTTACAAATTTCTTGAATTACCCAGCTGGACTCGTTCTGTTTTTTGGCATTTGTCAAGTCGGGTCAGTGGGGACAAATCGGGACCATTGGGACAAGTCATGACATACGAAGCACAGCAGGGCGAAGTCATATTACGAAAATCTCAGTCGGAATTGAAATTTGAATGTTCCCAACACTTTCCAATTGTGTTACAAATTTCTTGAATTACCCAGCTGGGCTCGTTCTGTTTTTTGACATTTGTCAAGTCGGGTCTTTAAGGACAAATCGGGAACATAAGGACAAGTCGAGACATACGAAGCACAGCAGGGCGAAGTCATATTACGAAAATCTCAGTCGGAATTGAAATTTGAATGTTCTCAAACATATTCCAATTGTTTTTACAAATTTCTTGTCTACTCGCTGGACTTGTTCTGTAGTTTTGACATTCGTCAAGTCGGGTCAAAGGGGACAAATCGGAACCATTAGGACAAGATGATAGATAGGAAGCACAGCAGGGCGAAGTCATATTACGAAAATCTCTGTCGGAATTGAAATTTGTAGGTTCCCAACACTTTCCAATTGTGTTACAAATTTCTTGAATTACCCAGCTGGACTCGTTCTGTTTTTTGGCATTTGTCAAGTCGGGTCAGTGGGGACAAATCGGGACCATTGGGACAAGTCAAGACATACGAAGCACAGCAGGGCGAAGTCATATTACGAAAATCTCAGTCGGAATTGAAATTTGAATGTTCCCAACACTTTCCAATTGTGTTACAAATTTCTTGAATTACCCAGCTGGGCTCGTTCTGTTTTTTGACATTTGTCAAGTCGGGTCTTTAAGGACAAATCGGGAACATAAGGACAAGTCGAGACATACGAAGCACAGCAGGGCGAAGTCATATTACGAAAATCTCAGTCGGAATTGAAATTTGAATGTTCTCAAACATATTCCAATTGTTTTTACAAATTTCTTGTCTACTCGCTGGACTTGTTCTGTAGTTTTGACATTCGTCAAGTCGGGTAAAAGGGGACAAATCGGAACCATTAGGACAAGATGATAGATAGGAAGCACAGCAGGGCGAAGTCATATTACGAAAATCTCTGTCGGAATTGAAATTTGTATGTTCCCAACACTTTCCAATTGTGTTACAAATTTCTTGAATTACCCAGCTGGACTCGTTCTGTTTTTTGGCATTTGTCAAGTCGGGTCAGTGGGGACAAATCGGGACCATTGGGACAAGTCAAGACATACGAAGCACAGCAGGGCGAAGTCATATTACGAAAATCTCAGTCGGAATTGAAATTTGAATGTTCCCAATACTTTCCAATTGTGTTACAAATTTCTTGAATACCCAGCAGGGCTCGTTCTGTTTTTTGACATTTGTCAAGTCGGGTCTTTAAGGACAAATCGGGAACATAAGGACAAGTCGAGACATACGAAGCACAGCAGGGCGAAGTCAAATTACTAAGAACTCAGCCGGAATTGAATTATAAATGTTCCCAACATTTTCCAATTGTGTTACAAATTTCTTGAATTACCCAGCTGGACTCGTTCTGTTTTTTGGCATT
This sequence comes from Chrysolina americana, assembly GCA_958502065.1. NCBI lineage: Eukaryota > Metazoa > Arthropoda > Insecta > Coleoptera > Chrysomelidae > Chrysolina > Chrysolina americana. The sequence continues at coordinate 41,011,608 of OY293414.1, forward strand.
TGTCAAGTCGGGTCATTAAGGAAGAATCAGGAACATTAGGACAAGTCGAGAAATACGAAGCACAGCAGGTCGAAGTCAAATTACTAAAATCTCAGTCGGAATTGAAATTTGAATTGTTCCACAACATTTTCCAATTGTTCTACAAATTTCTTGTTTTACCCAGCTGGACTTGTTCTGTAGTTTTGGCATTTGTCAAGTCGGGTCAGTAGGGACAAATCGGGACCATTAGGACAAGTCGAGAAATACGAAGCACAGCAGGGCGAAGTCAAATTACTAAAATCTCAGTCGGAATTGAAATTTGAATTGTTCCCAACAATTTCCAATTGTGTTACAAATTTCTTGAATTACCCAGCTGGACTCGTTCTGTTTTTTGGCATTTGTCAAGTCGGCTCATTAAGGAAGAATCAGGAACATTAGGACAAGTCGAGAAATACGAATCACAGCAGGGCGAAGTCAAATTACTAAGAACTCAGCCGTAATTGAATTATAAATGTTCCCAACATTTTCCAATTGTGTTACAAATTTCTTGAATTACCCAGGACTCGTTCTGTTTTTTGGCATTTGTCAAGTCGGGTCATTAAGGAAATATCAGGAATATTAGGACAAGTCGAGAAATACGAAGCACAGCAGGGCGAAGTCAAATTACTAAAATCTCAGTCGGAATTGAAATTGAATTGTTCCCCAACATTTTCCAATTGTTCTACAAATTTCTTGTTTTACCCAGCTGGACTTGTTCTGTAGTTTTGGCATTTGTCAAGTCGGGTCAGTGGGGACAAATCGGGACCATTGGGATAAGTCAAGACATACGAAGCACAGCAGGGCGAAGTCATATTACGAAAATCTCAGTCGGAATTGAAATTTGAATGTTCCCAACACTTTCCAATTGTGTTACAAATTTCTTGAATTACCCAGCTGGGCTCGTTCTGTTTTTTGACATTTGTCAAGTCGGGTCTTTAAGGACAAATCGGGAATATAAGGACAAGTCGAGACATACGAAGCACAGCAGGGCGAAGTAAAATTACTAAGAACTCAGCCGGAATTGAATTATAAATGTTCCCAACATTTTCCAATTGTGTTACAAATTTCTTGAATTACCCAGCTGGACTCGTTCTGTTTTTTGGCATTTGTCAAGTCGGGTCATTAAGGAAGAATCAGGAACATTAGGACAAGTCGAGAAATACGAAGCACAGCAGGGCGAAGTCAAATTACTAAAATCTCAGTCGGAATTGAAATTTGAATTGTTCCACAACATTTTCCAATTGTTCTACAAATTTCTTGTTTTACCCAGCTGGACTTGTTCTGTAGTTTTGGCATTTGTCAAGTCGGGTCAGTAGGGACAAATCGGGACCATTAGGACAAGTCGAGAAATACGAAGCACAGCAGGGCGAAGTCAAATTACTAAAATCTCAGTCGGAATTGAAATTTGAATTGTTCCCAACAATTTCCAATTGTGTTACAAATTTCTTGAATTACCCAGCTGGACTCGTTCTGTTTTTTGGCAGGGCGAAGTCATATTACGAAAATCTCAGTCGGAATTGAAATTTGAATGTTCCCAACACTTTCCAATTGTGTTACAATTTTCTTGTTTTACCCTGCTGGACTTGTTCTGTAGTTTTGGCATATGTCAAGTCGGGTCATTAAGGACAAATCGGGACCATTAGGACAAGTTTATACATACGAAGCACAGCAGGGCGAAGTCAAATTACGAAAATCTCAGTCGGAATTGAAATTTGAATGTTCCCAACACTTTCCAATTGTGTTACAAATTTCTTGATTTACCCAGCTGGACTCGTTCTGTTTTTTGACATTTGTCAAGTCGGGTCTTTAAGGACAAATCAGGACCATTAGGACAAGTCGAGAAATACGAAGCACAGCAGGGCGAAGTCAAATCACTAAAATCTCAGTCGGAATTGAAATTTGAATTGTTCCCCAACATTTTCCAATTGTTCTACAAATTTCTTGTTTTACCCAGCTGGACTTGTTCTGTAGTTTTGGCATTTGTCAAGTCGGGTCAGTGGGGACAAATCGGGACCATTAGGACAAGTCAAGACATACGAAGCACAGCAGGGCGAAGTCATATTACGAAAATCTCAGTCGGAATTGAAATTTGAATGTTCCCAACACTTTCCAATTGTGATACAAATTTCTTGAATTACCCAGGACTCGTTCTGTTTTTTGGCATTTGTCAAGTCGGGTCATTAAGGAAAAATCAGGAACATTAGGACAAGTCGAGACATACGAAGCACAGCAGGGCGAAGTCAAATTACTAAAATCTCAGACGGAATTGAAATTTGAATTGTTCCCAACATTTTCCACTTGTGTTACAATTTTCTTGTTTTACCCTGCTGGACTTGTTCTGTAGTTTTGGCATATGTCAAGTCGGGACCATTAGGACAAGTTTATACATACGAAGCACAGCAGGGCGAAGTCAAATTACGAAAATCTCAGTCGGAATTGAAATTTGAATGTTCCCAACACTTTCCAATTGTTCTACAAATTTCTTGTTTTACCCAGCTGGACTTGTTCTGTAGTTTTGGCATTTGTCAAGTCGGGTCAGTAGGGACAAATCGGGACCATTAGGACAAGTCGAGACATACGAAGCACGGCAGGGCTAAGTCAATTTACGAAAATCCCAGTCGGAATTGAAATTGGAATTGTTTCTCAACATTTTCCTATTTTGTTATAAATTTCTTACTTTACCCTGCTGAACTTGTTCTATAATTTTGGCATATGTCAAGACGGGTCAGTAGGGACCATTAGGACAAGTCGAGACATACGAAGCACACCAGGGCGAAGTCAAATTACTAAAATCTCAGACGGAATTGAAATTTGAATTGTTCCCAATATTTTCCAATTGTGTTACAAATTTCTTGAATTACCCAGCTGGGCTCGTTCTGTTTTTTGACATTTGTCAAGTCGGGTCTTTAAGGACAAATCGGGAACATAAGGACAAGTCGAGACATACGAAGCACAGCAGGGCGAAGTCATATTACGAAAATCTCAGTCGGAATTGAAATTTGCATGTTCCCAACACTTTCCAAATGTGTTACAAATTTCTTGATACCCAGCTGGACTCGTTCTGTTTTTTGGCATTTGTCAAGTCGGGTCATTAGGGAAAAATCAGGAACATTAGGACAAGTCGAGACATACGAAGCACAGCAGGGCGAAGTCATATTACGAAAATCTCAGTCGGAATTGAAATTTGAATGTTCTCAAACATATTCCAATTGTTTTTACAAATTTCTTGTCTACTCGCTGGACTTGTTCTGTAGTTTTGACATTCGTCAAGTCGGGTCAAAGGGGACAAATCGGAACCATTAGGACAAGATGATAGATAGGAAGCACAGCAGGGCGAAGTCATATTACGAAAATCTCTGTCGGAATTGAAATTTGTATGTTCCCAACACTTTCCAATTGTGTTACAAATTTCTTGAATTACCCAGCTGGACTCGTTCTGTTTTTTGGCATTTGTCAAGTCGGGTCAGTGGGGACAAATCGGGACCATTGGGACAAGTCAAGACATACGAAGCACAGCAGGGCGAAGTCATATTACGAAAATCTCAGTCGGAATTGAAATTTGAATGTTCCCAACACTTTCCAATTGTGTTACAAATTTCTTGAATTACCCAGCTGGGCTCGTTCTGTTTTTTGACATTTGTCAAGTCGGGTCTTTAAGGACAAATCGGGAACATGAGGACAAGTCGAGACATACGAAGCACAGCAGGGCGAAGTCAAATTACTAAGAATCAGCCGGAATTGAATTATAAATGTTCCCAACATTTTCCAATTGTGTTACAAATTTCTTGAATTACCCAGCTGGACTCGTTCTGTTTTTTGGCATTTGTCAAGTCGGGTCATTAAGGAAGAATCAGGAACATTAGGACAAGTCGAGAAATACGAAGCACAGCAGGGCGAAGTCAAATTACTAAAATCTCAGTCGGAATTGAAATTTGAATTGTTCCACAACATTTTCCAATTGTTCTACAAATTTCTTGTTTTACCCAGCTGGACTTGTTCTGTAGTTTTGGCATTTGTCATGTCGGGTCAGTAGGGACAAATCGGGACCATTAGGACAAGTCGAGAAATACGAAGCACAGCAGGGCGAAGTCAAATTACTAAAATCTCAGTCGGAATTGAAATTTGAATTGTTCCCAACAATTTCCAATTGTGTTACAAATTTCTTGAATTACCCAGCTGGACTCGTTCTGTTTTTTGGCATTTGTCAAGTCGGGTCAGTGGGGACAAATCGGGACCATTGGGACAAGTCAAGACATACGAAGCACAGCAGGGCGAAGTCATATTACGAAAATCTCAGTCGGAATTGAAATTTGAATGTTCCCAACACTTTCCAATTGTGTTACAAATTTCTTGAATTACCCAGCTGGGCTCGTTCTGTTTTTTGACATTTGTCAAGTCGGGTCTTTAAGGACAAATCGGGAACATAAGGACAAGTCGAGACATACGAAGCACAGCAGGGCGAAGTCATATTACGAAAATCTCAGTCGGAATTGAAATTTGAATGTTCTCAAACATATTCCAATTGTTTTTACAAATTTCTTGTCTACTCGCTGGACTTGTTCTGTAGTTTTGACATTCGTCAAGTCGGGTCAAAGGGGACAAATCGGAACCATTAGGAGAAGATGATAGATAGGAAGCACAGCAGGGCGAAGTCATATTACGAAAATCTCTGTCGGAATTGAAATTTGTAGGTTCCCAACACTTTCCAATTGTGTTACAAATTTCTTGAATTACCCAGCTGGACTCGTTCTGTTTTTTGGCATTTGTCAAGTCGGGTCAGTGGGGACAAATCGGGACCATTGGGACAAGTCAAGACATACGAAGCACAGCAGGGCGAAGTCATATTACGAAAATCTCAGTCGGAATTGAAATTTGAATGTTCCCAACACTTTCCAATTGTGTTACAAATTTCTTGAATTACCCAGCTGGGCTCGTTCTGTTTTTTGACATTTGTCAAGTCGGGTCTTTAAGGACAAATCGGGAACATAAGGACAAGTCGAGACATACGAAGCACAGCAGGGCGAAGTCATATTACGAAAATCTCAGTCGGAATTGAAATTTGAATGTTCTCAAACATATTCCAATTGTTTTTACAAATTTCTTGTCTACTCGCTGGACTTGTTCTGTAGTTTTGACATTCGTCAAGTCGGGTCAAAGGGGACAAATCGGAACCATTAGGACAAGATGATAGATAGGAAGCACAGCAGGGCGAAGTCATATTACGAAAATCTCTGTCGGAATTGAAATTTGTATGTTCCCAACACTTTCCAATTGTGTTACAAATTTCTTGAATTACCCAGGACTCGTTCTGTTTTTTGGCATTTGTCAAGTCGGGTCATTAAGGAAAAATCAGGACCATTAGGACAAGTCGAGAAATACGAAGCACAGCAGGGCGAAGTCAAATCACTAAAATCTCAGTCGGAATTGAAATTTGAATTGTTCCCCAACATTTTCTTGTTTTACCCAGCTGGACTTGTTCTGTAGTTTTGGCATTTGTCAAGTCGGGTCAGTGGGGACAAATCGGGACCATTAGGACAAGTCAAGACATACGAAGCACAGCAGAGCGAAGTCAAATTACTAAGAACTCAGCCGTAATTGAATTATAAATGTTCCCAACATTTTCCAATTGTGTTACAAATTTCTTGAATTACCCAGGACTCGTTCTGTTTTTTGGCATTTGTCAAATCGGGTCATTAAGGAAAAATCAGGAACATTAGGACAAGTCGAGAAATACGAAGCACAGCAGGGCAAAGTCAAATTACTAAAATCTCAGTCGGAATTGAGGTTTGAATTGTTCCCCAACATTTTCCAATTGTTCTACAAATTTCTTGTTTTACCCAGCTGGACTTGTTCTGTAGTTTTGGCATTTGTCAAGTCGGGTCAGTAGGGACAAATCGGGACCATTAGGACAAGTCGAGACATACGAAGCACGGCAGGGCTAAGTCAATTTACGAAAATCCCAGTCGGAATTGAAATTGGAATTGTTTCTCAACATTTTCCTATTTTGTTATAAATTTCTTACTTTACCCTGCTGAACTTGTTCTATAATTTTGGCATATGTCAAGACGGGTCAGTAGGGACCATTAGGACAAGTCGAGACATACGAAGCACACCAGGGCGAAGTCAAATTACTAAGAACTCAGCCGGAATTGAATTATAAATGTTCCCAACATTTTCCAATTGTGTTACAAATTTCTTGAATTACCCAGCTGGACTCGTTCTGTTTTTTGGCAGTTGTCAAGTCGGGTCATTAAGGAAAAATCAGGAACATTAGGACAAGTCGAGAAATACGAAGCACAGCAGGGCGAAGTCAAATTACTAAAATCTCAGTCGGAATTGAAATTTGAATTGTTCCCCAATAATTTCCAATTGTTCTACAAATTTCTTGTCTACTCAGCCGGACTTGTTCTGTAGGTTTGGCATTCGTCAATTCGGGTCAAAGGGGACAAATCGGGACCATTAGGACAAGTCAAGACATACGAAGCACAGCAGGGCGAAGTCATATTACGAAAATCTCAGTCGGAATTGAAATTTAAATGTTCTCAAACATTTTCCAATTGTTTTTACAAATTTCTTGTCTACTCAGCCGGACTTGTTCTGTAGGTTTGGCATTCGTCAATTCGGGTCAAAGGGGACAAATCGGGACCATTAGGACAAGTTTATAGATAGGAAGCACAGCAGGGCGAAGTCATATTACGAAAATCTCAGTCGGAATTGAAATTTGCATGTTCCCAACACTTTCCAATTGTGTTACAAATTTCTTGATACCCAGCTGGACTCGTTCTGTTTTTTGGCATTTGTCAAGTCGGGTCATTAAGGAAAAATCAGGAACATTAGGACAAGTCGAGACATACGAAGCACAGCAGGGCGAAGTCATATTACGAAAATCTCAGTCGGAATTGAAATTTGAATGTTCTCAAACATATTCCAATTGTTTTTACAAATTTCTTGTCTACTCGCTGGACTTGTTCTGTAGTTTTGACATTCGTCAAGTCGGGTCAAAGGGGACAAATCGGAACCATTAGGACAAGATGATAGATAGGAAGCACAGCAGGGCGAAGTCATATTACGAAAATCTCTGTCGGAATTGAAATTTGTATGTTCCCAACACTTTCCAATTGTGTTACAAATTTCTTGAATTACCCAGCTGGACTCGTTCTGTTTTTTGGCATTTGTCAAGTCGGGTCAGTGGGGACAAATCGGGACCATTGGGACAAGTCAAGACATACGAAGCACAGCAGGGCGAAGTCATATTACGAAAATCTCAGTCGGAATTGAAATTTGAATGTTCCCAACACTTTCCAATTGTGTTACAAATTTCTTGAATTACCCAGCTGGGCTCGTTCTGTTTTTTGACATTCGTCAAGTCGGGTCTTTAAGGACAAATCGGGAACATAAGGACAAGTCGAGACATACGAAGCACAGCAGGGCGAAGTCAAATTACTAAGAATCAGCCGGAATTGAATTATAAATGTTCCCAACATTTTCCAATTGTGTTACAAATTTCTTGAATTACCCAGCTGGACTCGTTCTGTTTTTCTGCATTTGTCAAGTCGGGTCATTAAGGAAGAATCAGGAACATTAGGACAAGTCGAGAAATACGAAGCACAGCAGGGCGAAGTCAAATTACTAATATCTCAGTCGGAATTGAAATTTGAATTGTTCCACAACATTTTCCAATTGTTCTACAAATTTCTTGTTTTACCCAGCTGGACTTGTTCTGTAGTTTTGGCATTTGTCATGTCGGGTCAGTAGGGACAAATCGGGACCATTAGGACAAGTCGAGAAATACGAAGCACAGCAGGGCGAAGTCAAATTACTAAAATCTCAGTCGGAATTGAAATTTGAATTGTTCCCAACAATTTCCAATTGTGTTACAAATTTCTTGAATTACCCAGCTGGACTCGTTCTGTTTTTTGGCATTTGTCAAGTCGGGTCAGTGGGGACAAATCGGGACCATTGGGACAAGTCAAGACATACGAAGCACAGCAGGGCGAAGTCATATTACGAAAATCTCAGTCGGAATTGAAATTTGAATGTTCCCAACACTTTCCAATTGTGTTACAAATTTCTTGAATTACCCAGCTGGGCTCGTTCTGTTTTTTGACATTTGTCAAGTCGGGTCTTTAAGGACAAATCGGGAACATAAGGACAAGTCGAGACATACGAAGCACAGCAGGGCGAAGTCATATTACGAAAATCTCAGTCGGAATTGAAATTTGAATGTTCTCAAACATATTCCAATTGTTTTTACAAATTTCTTGTCTACTCGCTGGACTTGTTCTGTAGTTTTGACATTCGTCAAGTCGGGTCAAAGGGGACAAATCGGAACCATTAGGACAAGATGATAGATAGGAAGCACAGCAGGGCGAAGTCATATTACGAAAATCTCTGTCGGAATTGAAATTTGTAGGTTCCCAACACTTTCCAATTGTGTTACAAATTTCTTGAATTACCCAGCTGGACTCGTTCTGTTTTTTGGCATTTGTCAAGTCGGGTCAGTGGGGACAAATCGGGACCATTGGGACAAGTCATGACATACGAAGCACAGCAGGGCGAAGTCATATTACGAAAATCTCAGTCGGAATTGAAATTTGAATGTTCCCAACACTTTCCAATTGTGTTACAAATTTCTTGAATTACCCAGCTGGGCTCGTTCTGTTTTTTGACATTTGTCAAGTCGGGTCTTTAAGGACAAATCGGGAACATAAGGACAAGTCGAGACATACGAAGCACAGCAGGGCGAAGTCATATTACGAAAATCTCAGTCGGAATTGAAATTTGAATGTTCTCAAACATATTCCAATTGTTTTTACAAATTTCTTGTCTACTCGCTGGACTTGTTCTGTAGTTTTGACATTCGTCAAGTCGGGTCAAAGGGGACAAATCGGAACCATTAGGACAAGATGATAGATAGGAAGCACAGCAGGGCGAAGTCATATTACGAAAATCTCTGTCGGAATTGAAATTTGTAGGTTCCCAACACCTTCCAATTGTGTTACAAATTTCTTGAATTACCCAGCTGGACTCGTTCTGTTTTTTGGCATTTGTCAAGTCGGGTCAGTGGGGACAAATCGGGACCATTGGGACAAGTCAAGACATACGAAGCACAGCAGGGCGAAGTCATATTACGAAAATCTCAGTCGGAATTGAAATTTGAATGTTCCCAACACTTTCCAATTGTGTTACAAATTTCTTGAATTACCCAGCTGGGCTCGTTCTGTTTTTTGACATTTGTCAAGTCGGGTCTTTAAGGACAAATCGGGAACATAAGGACAAGTCGAGACATACGAAGCACAGCAGGGCGAAGTCATATTACGAAAATCTCAGTCGGAATTGAAATTTGAATGTTCTCAAACATATTCCAATTGTTTTTACAAATTTCTTGTCTACTCGCTGGACTTGTTCTGTAGTTTTGACATTCGTCAAGTCGGGTAAAAGGGGACAAATCGGAACCATTAGGACAAGATGATAGATAGGAAGCACAGCAGGGCGAAGTCATATTACGAAAATCTCTGTCGGAATTGAAATTTGTATGTTCCCAACACTTTCCAATTGTGTTACAAATTTCTTGAATTACCCAGCTGGACTCGTTCTGTTTTTTGGCATTTGTCAAGTCGGGTCAGTGGGGACAAATCGGGACCATTGGGACAAGTCAAGACATACGAAGCACAGCAGGGCGAAGTCATATTACGAAAATCTCAGTCGGAATTGAAATTTGAATGTTCCCAATACTTTCCAATTGTGTTACAAATTTCTTGAATACCCAGCAGGGCTCGTTCTGTTTTTTGACATTTGTCAAGTCGGGTCTTTAAGGACAAATCGGGAACATAAGGACAAGTCGAGACATACGAAGCACAGCAGGGCGAAGTCAAATTACTAAGAACTCAGCCGGAATTGAATTATAAATGTTCCCAACATTTTCCAATTGTGTTACAAATTTCTTGAATTACCCAGCTGGACTCGTTCTGTTTTTTGGCATTTGTCAAGTCGGGTCATTAAGGAAGAATCAGGAACATTAGGACAAGTCGAGAAATACGAAGCACAGCAGGTCGAAGTCAAATTACTAAAATCTCAGTCGGAATTGAAATTTGAATTGTTCCACAACATTTTCCAATTGTTCTACAAATTTCTTGTTTTACCCAGCTGGACTTGTTCTGTAGTTTTGGCATTTGTCAAGTCGGGTCAGTAGGGACAAATCGGGACCATTAGGACAAGTCGAGAAATACGAAGCACAGCAGGGCGAAGTCAAATTACTAAAATCTCAGTCGGAATTGAAATTTGAATTGTTCCCAACAATTTCCAATTGTGTTACAAATTTCTTGAATTACCCAGCTGGACTCGTTCTGTTTTTTGGCATTTGTCAAGTCGGCTCATTAAGGAAGAATCAGGAACATTAGGACAAGTCGAGAAATACGAATCACAGCAGGGCGAAGTCAAATTACTAAGAACTCAGCCGTAATTGAATTATAAATGTTCCCAACATTTTCCAATTGTGTTACAAATTTCTTGAATTACCCAGGACTCGTTCTGTTTTTTGGCATTTGTCAAGTCGGGTCATTAAGGAAATATCAGGAATATTAGGACAAGTCGAGAAATACGAAGCACAGCAGGGCGAAGTCAAATTACTAAAATCTCAGTCGGAATTGAAATTGAATTGTTCCCCAACACTTTCCAATTGTTCTACAAATTTCTTGTTTTACCCAGCTGGACTTGTTCTGTAGTTTTGGCATTTGTCAAGTCGGGTCAGTGGGGACAAATCGGGACCATTGGGATAAGTCAAGACATACGAAGCACAGCAGGGCGAAGTCATATTACGAAAATCTCAGTCGGAATTGAAATTTGAATGTTCCCAACACTTTCCAATTGTGTTACAAATTTCTTGAATTACCCAGCTGGGCTCGTTCTGTTTTTTGACATTTGTCAAGTCGGGTCTTTAAGGACAAATCGGGAATATAAGGACAAGTCGAGACATACGAAGCACAGCAGGGCGAAGTAAAATTACTAAGAACTCAGCCGGAATTGAATTATAAATGTTCCCAACATTTTCCAATTGTGTTACAAATTTCTTGAATTACCCAGCTGGACTCGTTCTGTTTTTTGGCATTTGTCAAGTCGGGTCATTAAGGAAGAATCAGGAACATTAGGACAAGTCGAGAAATACGAAGCACAGCAGGGCGAAGTCAAATTACTAAAATCTCAGTCGGAATTGAAATTTAAATTGTTCCACAACATTTTCCAATTGTTCTACAAATTTCTTGTTTTACCCAGCTGGACTTGTTCTGTAGTTTTGGCATTTGTCAAGTCGGGTCAGTAGGGACAAATCGGGACCATTAGGACAAGTCGAGAAATACGAAGCACAGCAGGGCGAAGTCAAATTACTAAAATCTCAGTCGGAATTGAAATTTGAATTGTTCCCAACAATTTCCAATTGTGTTACAAATTTCTTGAATTACCCAGCTGGACTCGTTCTGTTTTTTGGCAGGGCGAAGTCATATTACGAAAATCTCAGTCGGAATTGAAATTTGAATGTTCCCAACACTTTCCAATTGTGTTACAATTTTCTTGTTTTACCCTGCTGGACTTGTTCTGTAGTTTTGGCATATGTCAAGTCGGGTCATTAAGGACAAATCGGGACCATTAGGACAAGTTTATACATACGAAGCACAGCAGGGCGAAGTCAAATTACGAAAATCTCAGTCGGAATTGAAATTTGAATGTTCCCAACACTTTCCAATTGTGTTACAAATTTCTTGATTTACCCAGCTGGACTCGTTCTGTTTTTTGACATTTGTCAAGTCGGGTCTTTAAGGACAAATCAGGACCATTAGGACAAGTCGAGAAATACGAAGCACAGCAGGGCGAAGTCAAATCACTAAAATCTCAGTCGGAATTGAAATTTGAATTGTTCCCCAACATTTTCCAATTGTTCTACAAATTTCTTGTTTTACCCAGCTGGACTTGTTCTGTAGTTTTGGCATTTGTCAAGTCGGGTCAGTGGGGACAAATCGGGACCATTAGGACAAGTCAAGACATACGAAGCACAGCAGGGCGAAGTCATATTACGAAAATCTCAGTCGGAATTGAAATTTGAATGTTCCCAACACTTTCCAATTGTGATACAAATTTCTTGAATTACCCAGGACTCGTTCTGTTTTTTGGCATTTGTCAAGTCGGGTCATTAAGGAAAAATCAGGAACATTAGGACAAGTCGAGACATACGAAGCACAGCAGGGCGAAGTCAAATTACTAAAATCTCAGACGGAATTGAAATTTGAATTGTTCCCAACATTTTCCACTTGTGTTACAATTTTCTTGTTTTACCCTGCTGGACTTGTTCTGTAGTTTTGGCATATGTCAAGTCGGGACCATTAGGACAAGTTTATACATACGAAGCACAGCAGGGCGAAGTCAAATTACGAAAATCTCAGTCGGAATTGAAATTTGAATGTTCCCAACACTTTCCAATTGTTCTACAAATTTCTTGTTTTACCCAGCTGGACTTGTTCTGTAGTTTTGGCATTTGTCAAGTCGGGTCAGTAGGGACAAATCGGGACCATTAGGACAAGTCGAGACATACGAAGCACGGCAGGGCTAAGTCAATTTACGAAAATCCCAGTCGGAATTGAAATTGGAATTGTTTCTCAACATTTTCCTATTTTGTTATAAATTTCTTACTTTACCCTGCTGAACTTGTTCTATAATTTTGGCATATGTCAAGACGGGTCAGTAGGGACCATTAGGACAAGTCGAGACATACGAAGCACACCAGGGCGAAGTCAAATTACTAAAATCTCAGACGGAATTGAAATTTGAATTGTTCCCAATATTTTCCAATTGTGTTACAAATTTCTTGAATTACCCAGCTGGGCTCGTTCTGTTTTTTGACATTTGTCAAGTCGGGTCTTTAAGGACAAATCGGGAACATAAGGACAAGTCGAGACATACGAAGCACAGCAGGGCGAAGTCATATTACGAAAATCTCAGTCGGAATTGAAATTTGCATGTTCCCAACACTTTCCAAATGTGTTACAAATTTCTTGATACCCAGCTGGACTCGTTCTGTTTTTTGGCATTTGTCAAGTCGGGTCATTAGGGAAAAATCAGGAACATTAGGACAAGTCGAGACATACGAAGCACAGCAGGGCGAAGTCATATTACGAAAATCTCAGTCGGAATTGAAATTTGAATGTTCTCAAACATATTCCAATTGTTTTTACAAATTTCTTGTCTACTCGCTGGACTTGTTCTGTAGTTTTGACATTCGTCAAGTCGGGTCAAAGGGGACAAATCGGAACCATTAGGACAAGATGATAGATAGGAAGCACAGCAGGGCGAAGTCATATTACGAAAATCTCTGTCGGAATTGAAATTTGTATGTTCCCAACACTTTCCAATTGTGTTACAAATTTCTTGAATTACCCAGCTGGACTCGTTCTGTTTTTTGGCATTTGTCAAGTCGGGTCAGTGGGGACAAATCGGGACCATTGGGACAAGTCAAGACATACGAAGCACAGCAGGGCGAAGTCATATTACGAAAATCTCAGTCGGAATTGAAATTTGAATGTTCCCAACACTTTCCAATTGTGTTACAAATTTCTTGAATTACCCAGCTGGGCTCGTTCTGTTTTTTGACATTTGTCAAGTCGGGTCTTTAAGGACAAATCGGGAACATGAGGACAAGTCGAGACATACGAAGCACAGCAGGGCGAAGTCAAATTACTAAGAATCAGCCGGAATTGAATTATAAATGTTCCCAACATTTTCCAATTGTGTTACAAATTTCTTGAATTACCCAGCTGGACTCGTTCTGTTTTTTGGCATTTGTCAAGTCGGGTCATTAAGGAAGAATCAGGAACATTAGGACAAGTCGAGAAATACGAAGCACAGCAGGGCGAAGTCAAATTACTAAAATCTCAGTCGGAATTGAAATTTGAATTGTTCCACAACATTTTCCAATTGTTCTACAAATTTCTTGTTTTACCCAGCTGGACTTGTTCTGTAGTTTTGGCATTTGTCATGTCGGGTCAGTAGGGACAAATCGGGACCATTAGGACAAGTCGAGAAATACGAAGCACAGCAGGGCGAAGTCAAATTACTAAAATCTCAGTCGGAATTGAAATTTGAATTGTTCCCAACAATTTCCAATTGTGTTACAAATTTCTTGAATTACCCAGCTGGACTCGTTCTGTTTTTTGGCATTTGTCAAGTCGGGTCAGTGGGGACAAATCGGGACCATTGGGACAAGTCAAGACATACGAAGCACAGCAGGGCGAAGTCATATTACGAAAATCTCAGTCGGAATTGAAATTTGAATGTTCCCAACACTTTCCAATTGTGTTACAAATTTCTTGAATTACCCAGCTGGGCTCGTTCTGTTTTTTGACATTTGTCAAGTCGGGTCTTTAAGGACAAATCGGGAACATAAGGACAAGTCGAGACATACGAAGCACAGCAGGGCGAAGTCATATTACGAAAATCTCAGTCGGAATTGAAATTTGAATGTTCTCAAACATATTCCAATTGTTTTTACAAATTTCTTGTCTACTCGCTGGACTTGTTCTGTAGTTTTGACATTCGTCAAGTCGGGTCAAAGGGGACAAATCGGAACCATTAGGAGAAGATGATAGATAGGAAGCACAGCAGGGCGAAGTCATATTACGAAAATCTCTGTCGGAATTGAAATTTGTAGGTTCCCAACACTTTCCAATTGTGTTACAAATTTCTTGAATTACCCAGCTGGACTCGTTCTGTTTTTTGGCATTTGTCAAGTCGGGTCAGTGGGGACAAATCGGGACCATTGGGACAAGTCAAGACATACGAAGCACAGCAGGGCGAAGTCATATTACGAAAATCTCAGTCGGAATTGAAATTTGAATGTTCCCAACACTTTCCAATTGTGTTACAAATTTCTTGAATTACCCAGCTGGGCTCGTTCTGTTTTTTGACATTTGTCAAGTCGGGTCTTTAAGGACAAATCGGGAACATAAGGACAAGTCGAGACATACGAAGCACAGCAGGGCGAAGTCATATTACGAAAATCTCAGTCGGAATTGAAATTTGAATGTTCTCAAACATATTCCAATTGTTTTTACAAATTTCTTGTCTACTCGCTGGACTTGTTCTGTAGTTTTGACATTCGTCAAGTCGGGTCAAAGGGGACAAATCGGAACCATTAGGACAAGATGATAGATAGGAAGCACAGCAGGGCGAAGTCATATTACGAAAATCTCTGTCGGAATTGAAATTTGTATGTTCCCAACACTTTCCAATTGTGTTACAAATTTCTTGAATTACCCAGCTGGACTCGTTCTGTTTTTTGGCATTTGTCAAGTCGGGTCAGTGGGGACAAATCGGGACCATTGGGACAAGTCAAGACATACGAAGCACAGCAGGGCGAAGTCATATTACGAAAATCTCAGTCGGAATTGAAATTTGAATGTTCCCAACACTTTCCAATTGTGTTACAAATTTCTTGGATTACCCAGCTGGGCTCGTTCTGTTTTTTGACATTTGTCAAGTCGGGTCTTTAAGGACAAATCGGGAACATAAGGACAAGTCGAGACATACGAAGCACAGCAGGGCGAAGTCAAATTACTAAGAACTCAGCCGGAATTGAATTATAAATGTTCCCAACATTTTCCAATTGTGTTACAAATTTCTTGAATTACCCAGCTGGACTCGTTCTGTTTTTTGGCATTTGTCAAGTCGGGTCATTAAGGAAGAATCAGGAACATTAGGACAAGTCGAGAAATACGAAGCACAGCAGGTCGAAGTCAAATTACTAAAATCTCAGTCGGAATTGAAATTTGAATTGTTCCACAACATTTTCCAATTGTTCTACAAATTTCTTGTTTTACCCAGCTGGACTTGTTCTGTAGTTTTGGCATTTGTCAAGTCGGGTCAGTAGGGACAAATCGGGACCATTAGGACAAGTCGAGAAATACGAAGCACAGCAGGGCGAAGTCAAATTACTAAAATCTCAGTCGGAATTGAAATTTGAATTGTTCCCAACAATTTCCAATTGTGTTACAAATTTCTTGAATTACCCAGCTGGACTCGTTCTGTTTTTTGGCATTTGTCAAGTCGGCTCATTAAGGAAGAATCAGGAACATTAGGACAAGTCGAGAAATACGAATCACAGCAGGGCGAAGTCAAATTACTAAGAACTCAGCCGTAATTGAATTATAAATGTTCCCAACATTTTCCAATTGTGTTACAAATTTCTTGAATTACCCAGGACTCGTTCTGTTTTTTGGCATTTGTCAAGTCGGGTCATTAAGGAAATATCAGGAATATTAGGACAAGTCGAGAAATACGAAGCACAGCAGGGCGAAGTCAAATTACTAAAATCTCAGTCGGAATTGAAATTGAATTGTTCCCCAACATTTTCCAATTGTTCTACAAATTTCTTGTTTTACCCAGCTGGACTTGTTCTGTAGTTTTGGCATTTGTCAAGTCGGGTCAGTGGGGACAAATCGGGACCATTAGGACAAGTCAAGACATACGAAGCACAGCAGGGCGAAGTCATATTACGAAAATCTCAGTCGGAATTGAAATTTGAATGTTCCCAACACTTTCCAATTGTGATACAAATTTCTTGAATTACCCAGGACTCGTTCTGTTTTTTGGCATTTGTCAAGTCGGGTCATTAAGGAAAAATCAGGAACATTAGGACAAGTCGAGAAATACGAAGCACAGCAGGGCAAAGTCAAATTACTAAAATCTCAGTCGGAATTGAGGTTTGAATTGTTCCCCAACATTTTCCAATTGTTCTACAAATTTCTTGTTTTACCCAGTTGGACTTGTTCTGTAGTTTTGGCATTTGTCAAGTCGGGTCAGTAGGGACAAATCGGGACCATTAGGACAAGTCGAGACATACGAAGCACGGCAGGGCTAAGTCAATTTACGAAAATCCCAGTCGGAATTGAAATTGGAATTGTTTCTCAACATTTTCCTATTTTGTTATAAATTTCTTACTTTACCCTGCTGAACTTGTTCTATAATTTTGGCATATGTCAAGACGGGTCAGTAGGGACCATTAGGACAAGTCGAGACATACGAAGCACACCAGGGCGAAGTCAAATTACTAAGAACTCAGCCGGAATTGAATTATAAATGTTCCCAACATTTTCCAATTGTGTTACAAATTTCTTGAATTACCCAGCTGGACTCGTTCTGTTTTTTGGCAGTTGTCAAGTCGGGTCATTAAGGAAAAATCAGGAACATTAGGACAAGTCGAGAAATACGAAGCACAGCAGGGCGAAGTCAAATTACTAAAATCTCAGTCGGAATTGAAATTTGAATTGTTCCCCAATAATTTCCAATTGTTCTACAAATTTCTTGTCTACTCAGCCGGACTTGTTCTGTAGGTTTGGCATTCGTCAATTCGGGTCAAAGGGGACAAATCGGGACCATTAGGACAAGTCAAGACATACGAAGCACAGCAGGGCGAAGTCATATTACGAAAATCTCAGTCGGAATTGAAATTTAAATGTTCTCAAACATTTTCCAATTGTTTTTACAAATTTCTTGTCTACTCAGCCGGACTTGTTCTGTAGGTTTGGCATTCGTCAATTCGGGTCAAAGGGGACAAATCGGGACCATTAGGACAAGTTTATAGATAGGAAGCACAGCAGGGCGAAGTCATATTACGAAAATCTCAGTCGGAATTGAAATTTGCATGTTCCCAACACTTTCCAATTGTGTTACAAATTTCTTGATACCCAGCTGGACTCGTTCTGTTTTTTGGCATTTGTCAAGTCGGGTCATTAAGGAAAAATCAGGAACATTAGGACAAGTCGAGACATACGAAGCACAGCAGGGCGAAGTCATATTACGAAAATCTCAGTCGGAATTGAAATTTGAATGTTCTCAAACATATTCCAATTGTTTTTACAAATTTCTTGTCTACTCGCTGGACTTGTTCTGTAGTTTTGACATTCGTCAAGTCGGGTCAAAGGGGACAAATCGGAACCATTAGGACAAGATGATAGATAGGAAGCACAGCAGGGCGAAGTCATATTACGAAAATCTCTGTCGGAATTGAAATTTGTATGTTCCCAACACTTTCCAATTGTGTTACAAATTTCTTGAATTACCCAGCTGGACTCGTTCTGTTTTTTGGCATTTGTCAAGTCGGGTCAGTGGGGACAAATCGGGACCATTGGGACAAGTCAAGACATACGAAGCACAGCAGGGCGAAGTCATATTACGAAAATCTCAGTCGGAATTGAAATTTGAATGTTCCCAACACTTTCCAATTGTGTTACAAATTTCTTGAATTACCCAGCTGGGCTCGTTCTGTTTTTTGACATTCGTCAAGTCGGGTCTTTAAGGACAAATCGGGAACATAAGGACAAGTCGAGACATACGAAGCACAGCAGGGCGAAGTCAAATTACTAAGAATCAGCCGGAATTGAATTATAAATGTTCCCAACATTTTCCAATTGTGTTACAAATTTCTTGAATTACCCAGCTGGACTCGTTCTGTTTTTTGGCATTTGTCAAGTCGGGTCATTAAGGAAGAATCAGGAACATTAGGACAAGTCGAGAAATACGAAGCACAGCAGGGCGAAGTCAAATTACTAAAATCTCAGTCGGAATTGAAATTTGAATTGTTCCACAACATTTTCCAATTGTTCTACAAATTTCTTGTTTTACCCAGCTGGACTTGTTCTGTAGTTTTGGCATTTGTCATGTCGGGTCAGTAGGGACAAATCGGGACCATTAGGACAAGTCGAGAAATACGAAGCACAGCAGGGCGAAGTCAAATTACTAAAATCTCAGTCGGAATTGAAATTTGAATTGTTCCCAACAATTTCCAATTGTGTTACAAATTTCTTGAATTACCCAGCTGGACTCGTTCTGTTTTTTGGCATTTGTCAAGTCGGGTCAGTGGGGACAAATCGGGACCATTGGGACAAGTCAAGACATACGAAGCACAGCAGGGCGAAGTCATATTACGAAAATCTCAGTCGGAATTGAAATTTGAATGTTCCCAACACTTTCCAATTGTGTTACAAATTTCTTGAATTACCCAGCTGGGCTCGTTCTGTTTTTTGACATTTGTCAAGTCGGGTCTTTAAGGACAAATCGGGAACATAAGGACAAGTCGAGACATACGAAGCACAGCAGGGCGAAGTCATATTACGAAAATCTCAGTCGGAATTGAAATTTGAATGTTCTCAAACATATTCCAATTGTTTTTACAAATTTCTTGTCTACTCGCTGGACTTGTTCTGTAGTTTTGACATTCGTCAAGTCGGGTCAAAGGGGACAAATCGGAACCATTAGGACAAGATGATAGATAGGAAGCACAGCAGGGCGAAGTCATATTACGAAAATCTCTGTCGGAATTGAAATTTGTAGGTTCCCAACACTTTCCAATTGTGTTACAAATTTCTTGAATTACCCAGCTGGACTCGTTCTGTTTTTTGGCATTTGTCAAGTCGGGTCAGTGGGGACAAATCGGGACCATTGGGACAAGTCATGACATACGAAGCACAGCAGGGCGAAGTCATATTACGAAAATCTCAGTCGGAATTGAAATTTGAATGTTCCCAACACTTTCCAATTGTGTTACAAATTTCTTGAATTACCCAGCTGGGCTCGTTCTGTTTTTTGACATTTGTCAAGTCGGGTCTTTAAGGACAAATCGGGAACATAAGGACAAGTCGAGACATACGAAGCACAGCAGGGCGAAGTCATATTACGAAAATCTCAGTCGGAATTGAAATTTGAATGTTCTCAAACATATTCCAATTGTTTTTACAAATTTCTTGTCTACTCGCTGGACTTGTTTTGTAGTTTTGACATTCGTCAAGTCGGGTCAAAGGGGACAAATCGGAACCATTAGGACAAGATGATAGATAGGAAGCACAGCAGGGCGAAGTCATATTACGAAAATCTCTGTCGGAATTGAAATTTGTAGGTTCCCAACACTTTCCAATTGTGTTACAAATTTCTTGAATTACCCAGCTGGACTCGTTCTGTTTTTTGGCATTTGTCAAGTCGGGTCAGTGGGGACAAATCGGGACCATTGGGACAAGTCAAGACATACGAAGCACAGCAGGGCGAAGTCATATTACGAAAATCTCAGTCGGAATTGAAATTTGAATGTTCCCAACATTTTCCAATTGTGTTACAAATTTCTTGAATTACCCAGCTGGACTCGTTCTGTTTTTTGGCATTTGTCAAGTCGGGTCATTAAGGAAGAATCAGGAACATTAGGACAAGTCGAGAAATACGAAGCACAGCAGGGCGAAGTCAAATTACTAAAATCTCAGTCGGAATTGAAATTTGAATTGTTCCACAACATTTTCCAATTGTTCTACAAATTTCTTGTTTTACCCAGCTGGACTTGTTCTGTAGTTTTGGCATTTGTCAAGTCGGGTCAGTAGGGACAAATCGGGACCATTAGGACAAGTCGAGAAATACGAAGCACAGCAGGGCGAAGTCAAATTACTAAAATCTCAGTCGGAATTGAAATTTGAATTGTTCCCAACAATTTCCAATTGTGTTACAAATTTCTTGAATTACCCAGCTGGACTCGTTCTGTTTTTTGGCAGGGCGAAGTCATATTACGAAAATCTCAGTCGGAATTGAAATTTGAATGTTCCCAACACTTTCCAATTGTGTTACAAATTTCTTGAATTACCCAGCTGGACTCGTTCTGTTTTTTGGCATTTGTCAAGTCGGGTCATTAAGGAAAAATCAGGACCATTAGGACAAGTCGAGAAATACGAAGCACAGCAGGGCGAAGTCAAATCACTAAAATCTCAGTCGGAATTGAAATTTGAATTGTTCCCCAACATTTTCTTGTTTTACCCAGCTGGACTTGTTCTGTAGTTTTGGCATTTGTCAAGTCGGGTCAGTGGGGACAAATCGGGACCATTAGGACAAGTCAAGACATACGAAGCACAGCAGAGCGAAGTCAAATTACTAAGAACTCAGCCGTAATTGAATTATAAATGTTCCCAACATTTTCCAATTGTGTTACAAATTTCTTGAATTACCCAGGACTCGTTCTGTTTTTTGGCATTTGTCAAGTCGGGTCATTAAGGAAAAATCAGGAACATTAGGACAAGTCGAGAAATACGAAGCACAGCAGGGCAAAGTCAAATTACTAAAATCTCAGTCGGAATTGAGGTTTGAATTGTTCCCCAACATTTTCCAATTGTTCTACAAATTTCTTGTTTTACCCAGCTGGACTTGTTCTGTAGTTTTGGCATTTGTCAAGTCGGGTCAGTAGGGACAAATCGGGACCATTAGGACAAGTCGAGACATACGAAGCACGGCAGGGCTAAGTCAATTTACGAAAATCCCAGTCGGAATTGAAATTGGAATTGTTTCTCAACATTTTCCTATTTTGTTATAAATTTCTTACTTTACCCTGCTGAACTTGTTCTATAATTTTGGCATATGTCAAGACGGGTCAGTAGGGACCATTAGGACAAGTCGAGACATACGAAGCACACCAGGGCGAAGTCAAATTACTAAGAACTCAGCCGGAATTGAATTATAAATGTTCCCAACATTTTCCAATTGTGTTACAAATTTCTTGAATTACCCAGCTGGACTCGTTCTGTTTTTTGGCAGTTGTCAAGTCGGGTCATTAAGGAAAAATCAGGAACATTAGGACAAGTCGAGAAATACGAAGCACAGCAGGGCGAAGTCAAATTACTAAAATCTCAGTCGGAATTGAAATTTGAATTGTTCCCCAATAATTTCCAATTGTTCTACAAATTTCTTGTCTACTCAGCCGGACTTGTTCTGTAGGTTTGGCATTCGTCAATTCGGGTCAAAGGGGACAAATCGGGACCATTAGGACAAGTCAAGACATACGAAGCACAGCAGGGCGAAGTCATATTACGAAAATCTCAGTCGGAATTGAAATTTAAATGTTCTCAAACATTTTCCAATTGTTTTTACAAATTTCTTGTCTACTCAGCCGGACTTGTTCTGTAGGTTTGGCATTCGTCAATTCGGGTCAAAGGGGACAAATCGGGACCATTAGGACAAGTTTATAGATAGGAAGCACAGCAGGGCGAAGTCATATTACGAAAATCTCAGTCGGAATTGAAATTTGCATGTTCCCAACACTTTCCAATTGTGTTACAAATTTCTTGATACCCAGCTGGACTCGTTCTGTTTTTTGGCATTTGTCAAGTCGGGTCATTAAGGAAAAATCAGGAACATTAGGACAAGTCGAGACATACGAAGCACAGCAGGGCGAAGTCATATTACGAAAATCTCAGTCGGAATTGAAATTTGAATGTTCTCAAACATATTCCAATTGTTTTTACAAATTTCTTGTCTACTCGCTGGACTTGTTCTGTAGTTTTGACATTCGTCAAGTCGGGTCAAAGGGGACAAATCGGAACCATTAGGACAAGATGATAGATAGGAAGCACAGCAGGGCGAAGTCATATTACGAAAATCTCTGTCGGAATTGAAATTTGTATGTTCCCAACACTTTCCAATTGTGTTACAAATTTCTTGAATTACCCAGCTGGACTCGTTTTGTTTTTTGGCATTTGTCAAGTCGGGTCAGTGGGGACAAATCGGGACCATTGGGACAAGTCAAGACATACGAAGCACAGCAGGGCGAAGTCATATTACGAAAATCTCAGTCGGAATTGAAATTTGAATGTTCCCAACACTTTCCAATTGTGTTACAAATTTCTTGAATTACCCAGCTGGGCTCGTTCTGTTTTTTGACATTCGTCAAGTCGGGTCTTTAAGGACAAATCGGGAACATAAGGACAAGTCGAGACATACGAAGCACAGCAGGGCGAAGTCAAATTACTAAGAATCAGCCGGAATTGAATTATAAATGTTCCCAACATTTTCCAATTGTGTTACAAATTTCTTGAATTACCCAGCTGGACTCGTTCTGTTTTTTGGCATTTGTCAAGTCGGGTCATTAAGGAAGAATCAGGAACATTAGGACAAGTCTAGAAATACGAAGCACAGCAGGGCGAAGTCAAATTACTAAAATCTCAGTCGGAATTGAAATTTGAACTGTTCCACAACATTTTCCAATTGTTCTACAAATTTCTTGTTTTACCCAGCTGGACTTGTTCTGTAGTTTTGGCATTTGTCATGTCGGGTCAGTAGGGACAAATCGGGACCATTAGGACAAGTCGAGAAATACGAAGCACAGCAGGGCGAAGTCAAATTACTAAAATCTCAGTCGGAATTTAAATTTGAATTGTTCCCAACAATTTCCAATTGTGTTACAAATTTCTTGAATTACCCAGCTGGACTCGTTCTGTTTTTTGGCATTTGTCAAGTCGGGTCAGTGGGGACAAATCGGGACCATTGGGACAAGTCAAGACATACGAAGCACAGCAGGGCGAAGTCATATTACGAAAATCTCAGTCGGAATTGAAATTTGAATGTTCCCAACACTTTCCAATTGTGTTACAAATTTCTTGAATTACCCAGCTGGGCTCGTTCTGTTTTTTGACATTTGTCAAGTCGGGTCTTTAAGGACAAATCGGGAACATAAGGACAAGTCGAGACATACGAAGCACAGCAGGGCGAAGTCATATTACGAAAATCTCAGTCGGAATTGAAATTTGAATGTTCTCAAACATATTCCAATTGTTTTTACAAATTTCTTGTCTACTCGCTGGACTTGTTCTGTAGTTTTGACATTCGTCAAGTCGGGTCAAAGGGGACAAATCGGAACCATTAGGACAAGATGATAGATAGGAAGCACAGCAGGGCGAAGTCATATTACGAAAATCTCTGTCGGAATTGAAATTTGTAGGTTCCCAACACTTTCCAATTGTGTTACAAATTTCTTGAATTACCCAGCTGGACTCGTTCTGTTTTTTGGCATTTGGCAAGTCGGGTCAGTGGGGACAAATCGGGACCATTGGGACAAGTCATGACATACGAAGCACAGCAGGGCGAAGTCATATTACGAAAATCTCAGTCGGAATTGAAATTTGAATGTTCCCAACACTTTCCAATTGTGTTACAAATTTCTTGAATTACCCAGCTGGGCTCGTTCTGTTTTTTGACATTTGTCAAGTCGGGTCTTTAAGGACAAATCGGGAACATAAGGACAAGTCGAGACATACGAAGCACAGCAGGGCGAAGTCATATTACGAAAATCTCAGTCGGAATTGAAATTTGAATGTTCTCAAACATATTCCAATTGTTTTTACAAATTTCTTGTCTACTCGCTGGACTTGTTCTGTAGTTTTGACATTCGTCAAGTCGGGTCAAAGGGGACAAATCGGAACCATTAGGACAAGATGATAGATAGGAAGCACAGCAGGGCGAAGTCATATTACGAAAATCTCTGTCGGAATTGAAATTTGTAGGTTCCCAACACTTTCCAATTGTGTTACAAATTTCTTGAATTACCCAGCTGGACTCGTTCTGTTTTTTGGCATTTGTCAAGTCGGGTCAGTGGGGACAAATCGGGACCATTGGGACAAGTCAAGACATACGAAGCACAGCAGGGCGAAGTCATATTACGAAAATCTCAGTCGGAATTGAAATTTGAATGTTCCCAACACTTTCCAATTGTGTTACAAATTTCTTGAATTACCCAGCTGGGCTCGTTCTGTTTTTTGACATTTGTCAAGTCGGGTCTTTAAGGACAAATCGGGAACATAAGGACAAGTCGAGACATACGAAGCACAGCAGGGCGAAGTCATATTACGAAAATCTCAGTCGGAATTGAAATTTGAATGTTCTCAAACATATTCCAATTGTTTTTACAAATTTCTTGTCTACTCGCTGGACTTGTTCTGTAGTTTTGACATTCGTCAAGTCGGGTCAAAGGGGACAAATCGGAACCATTAGGACAAGATGATAAATAGGAAGCACAGCAGGGCGAAGTCATATTACGAAAATCTCTGTCGGAATTGAAATTTGTATGTTCCCAACACTTTCCAATTGTGTTACAAATTTCTTGAATTACCCAGCTGGACTCGTTCTGTTTTTTGGCATTTGTCAAGTCGGGTCAGTGGGGACAAATCGGGACCATTGGGACAAGTCAAGACATACGAAGCACAGCAGGGCGAAGTCATATTACGAAAATCTCAGTCGGAATTGAAATTTGAATGTTCCCAATACTTTCCAATTGTGTTACAAATTTCTTGAATTACCCAGCAGGGCTCGTTCTGTTTTTTGACATTTGTCAAGTCGGGTCTTTAAGGACAAATCGGGAACATAAGGACAAGTCGAGACATACGAAGCACAGCAGGGCGAAGTCAAATTACTAAGAACTCAGCCGGAATTGAATTATAAATGTTCCCAACATTTTCCAATTGTGTTACAAATTTCTTGAATTACCCAGCTGGACTCGTTCTGTTTTTTGGCATTTGTCAAGTCGGGTCATTAAGGAAGAATCAGGAACATTAGGACAAGTCGAGAAATACGAAGCACAGCAGGTCGAAGTCAAATTACTAAAATCTCAGTCGGAATTGAAATTTGAATTGTTCCACAACATTTTCCAATTGTTCTACAAATTTCTTGTTTTACCCAGCTGGACTTGTTCTGTAGTTTTGGCATTTGTCAAGTCGGGTCAGTAGGGACAAATCGGGACCATTAGGACAAGTCGAGAAATACGAAGCACAGCAGGGCGAAGTCAAATTACTAAAATCTCAGTCGGAATTGAAATTTGAATTGTTCCCAACAATTTCCAATTGTGTTACAAATTTCTTGAATTACCCAGCTGGACTCGTTCTGTTTTTTGGCATTTGTCAAGTCGGCTCTTTAAGGAAGAATCAGGAACATTAGGACAAGTCGAGAAATACGAATCACAGCAGGGCGAAGTCAAATTACTAAGAACTCAGCCGTAATTGAATTATAAATGTTCCCAACATTTTCCAATTGTGTTACAAATTTCTTGAATTACCCAGGACTCGTTCTGTTTTTTGGCATTTGTCAAGTCGGGTCATTAAGGAAATATCAGGAATATTAGGACAAGTCGAGAAATACGAAGCACAGCAGGGCGAAGTCAAATTACTAAAATCTCAGTCGGAATTGAAATTGAATTGTTCCCCAACATTTTCCAATTGTTCTACAAATTTCTTGTTTTACCCAGCTGGACTTGTTCTGTAGTTTTGGCATTTGTCAAGTCGGGTCAGTGGGGACAAATCGGGACCATTGGGATAAGTCAAGACATACGAAGCACAGCAGGGCGAAGTCATATTACGAAAATCTCAGTCGGAATTGAAATTTGAATGTTCCCAACACTTTCCAATTGTGTTACAAATTTCTTGAATTACCCAGCTGGGCTCGTTCTGTTTTTTGACATTTGTCAAGTCGGGTCTTTAAGGACAAATCGGGAATATAAGGACAAGTCGAGACATACGAAGCACAGCAGGGCGAAGTAAAATTACTAAGAACTCAGCCGGAATTGAATTATAAATGTTCCCAACATTTTCCAATTGTGTTACAAATTTCTTGAATTACCCAGCTGGACTCGTTCTGTTTTTTGGCATTTGTCAAGTCGGGTCATTAAGGAAGAATCAGGAACATTAGGACAAGTCGAGAAATACGAAGCACAGCAGGGCGAAGTCAAATTACTAAAATCTCAGTCGGAATTGAAATTTGAATTGTTCCACAACATTTTCCAATTGTTCTACAAATTTCTTGTTTTACCCAGCTGGACTTGTTCTGTAGTTTTGGCATTTGTCAAGTCGGGTCAGTAGGGACAAATCGGGACCATTAGGACAAGTCGAGAAATACGAAGCACAGCAGGGCGAAGTCAAATTACTAAAATCTCAGTCGGAATTGAAATTTGAATTGTTCCCAACAATTTCCAATTGTGTTACAAATTTCTTGAATTACCCAGCTGGACTCGTTCTGTTTTTTGGCAGGGCGAAGTCATATTACGAAAATCTCAGTCGGAATTGAAATTTGAATGTTCCCAACACTTTCCAATTGTGTTACAATTTTCTTGTTTTACCCTGCTGGACTTGTTCTGTAGTTTTGGCATATGTCAAGTCGGGTCATTAAGGACAAATCGGGACCATTAGGACAAGTTTATACATACGAAGCACAGCAGGGCGAAGTCAAATTACGAAAATCTCAGTCGGAATTGAAATTTGAATGTTCCCAACACTTTCCAATTGTGTTACAAATTTCTTGATTTACCCAGCTGGACTCGTTCTGTTTTTTGACATTTGTCAAGTCGGGTCTTTAAGGACAAATCAGGACCATTAGGACAAGTCGAGAAATACGAAGCACAGCAGGGCGAAGTCAAATCACTAAAATCTCAGTCGGAATTGAAATTTGAATTGTTCCCCAACATTTTCCAATTGTTCTACAAATTTCTTGTTTTACCCAGCTGGACTTGTTCTGTAGTTTTGGCATTTGTCAAGTCGGGTCAGTGGGGACAAATCGGGACCATTAGGACAAGTCAAGACATACGAAGCACAGCAGGGCGAAGTCATATTACGAAAATCTCAGTCGGAATTGAAATTTGAATGTTCCCAACACTTTCCAATTGTGATACAAATTTCTTGAATTACCCAGGACTCGTTCTGTTTTTTGGCATTTGTCAAGTCGGGTCATTAAGGAAAAATCAGGAACATTAGGACAAGTCGAGACATACGAAGCACAGCAGGGCGAAGTCAAATTACTAAAATCTCAGACGGAATTGAAATTTGAATTGTTCCCAACATTTTCCACTTGTGTTACAATTTTCTTGTTTTACCCTGCTGGACTTGTTCTGTAGTTTTGGCATATGTCAAGTCGGGACCATTAGGACAAGTTTATACATACGAAGCACAGCAGGGCGAAGTCAAATTACGAAAATCTCAGTCGGAATTGAAATTTGAATGTTCCCAACACTTTCCAATTGTGTTACAAATTTCTTGATTTACCCAGCTGGACTCGTTCTGTTTTTTGACATTTGTCAAGTCGGGTCTTTAAGGACAAATCAGGACCATTAGGACAAGTCGAGAAATACGAAGCACAGCAGGGCGAAGTCAAATCACTAAAATCTCAGTCGGAATTGAAATTTGAATTGTTCCCCAACATTTTCTTGTTTTACCCAGCTGGACTTGTTCTGTAGTTTTGGCATTTGTCAAGTCGGGTCAGTGGGGACAAATCGGGACCATTAGGACAAGTCAAGACATACGAAGCACAGCAGAGCGAAGTCAAATTACTAAGAACTCAGCCGTAATTGAATTATAAATGTTCCCAACATTTTCCAATTGTGTTACAAATTTCTTGAATTACCCAGGACTCGTTCTGTTTTTTGGCATTTGTCAAGTCGGGTCATTAAGGAAAAATCAGGAACATTAGGACAAGTCGAGAAATACGAAGCACAGCAGGGCAAAGTCAAATTACTAAAATCTCAGTCGGAATTGAGGTTTGAATTGTTCCCCAACATTTTCCAATTGTTCTACAAATTTCTTGTTTTACCCAGCTGGACTTGTTCTGTAGTTTTGGCATTTGTCAAGTCGGGTCAGTAGGGACAAATCGGGACCATTAGGACAAGTCGAGACATACGAAGCACGGCAGGGCTAAGTCAATTTACGAAAATCCCAGTCGGAATTGAAATTGGAATTGTTTCTCAACATTTTCCTATTTTGTTATAAATTTCTTACTTTACCCTGCTGAACTTGTTCTATAATTTTGGCATATGTCAAGACGGGTCAGTAGGGACCATTAGGACAAGTCGAGACATACGAAGCACACCAGGGCGAAGTCAAATTACTAAAATCTCAGACGGAATTGAAATTTGAATTGTTCCCAATATTTTCCAATTGTGTTACAAATTTCTTGAATTACCCAGCTGGACTCGTTCTGTTTTTTGGCATTTGTCAAGTCGGCTCATTAAGGAAGGATCAGGAACATTAGGACAAGTCGAGAAATACGAATCACAGCAGGGCGAAGTCAAATTACTAAGAACTCAGCCGTAATTGAATTATAAATGTTCCCAACATTTTCCAATTTTGTTACAAATTTCTTGAATTACCCAGGACTCGTTCTGTTTTTTGGCATTTGTCAAGTCGGGTCATTAAGGAAATATCAGGAACATTAGGACAAGTCGAGAAATACGAAGCACAGCAGGGCGAAGTCAAATTACTAAAATCTCAGTCGGAATTGAAATTGAATTGTTCCCCAACATTTTCCAATTGTTCTACAAATTTCTTGTTTTACCCAGCTGGACTTGTTCTGTAGTTTTGGCATTTGTCAAGTCGGGTCAGTGGGGACAAATCGGGACCATTGGGATAAGTCAAGACATACGAAGCACAGCAGGGCGAAGTCATATTACGAAAATCTCAGTCGGAATTGAAATTTGAATGTTCCCAACACTTTCCAATTGTGTTACAAATTTCTTGAATTACCCAGCTGGGCTCGTTCTGTTTTTTGACATTTGTCAAGTCGGGTCTTTAAGGACAAATCGGGAATATAAGGACAAGTCGAGACATACGAAGCACAGCAGGGCGAAGTAAAATTACTAAGAACTCAGCCGGAATTGAATTATAAATGTTCCCAACATTTTCCAATTGTGTTACAAATTTCTTGAATTACCCAGCTGGACTCGTTCTGTTTTTTGGCATTTGTCAAGTCGGGTCATTAAGGAAGAATCAGGAACATTAGGACAAGTCGAGAAATACGAAGCACAGCAGGGCGAAGTCAAATTACTAAAATCTCAGTCGGAATTGAAATTTGAATTGTTCCACAACATTTTCCAATTGTTCTACAAATTTCTTGTTTTACCCAGCTGGACTTGTTCTGTAGTTTTGGCATTTGTCAAGTCGGGTCAGTAGGGACAAATCGGGACCATTAGGACAAGTCGAGAAATACGAAGCACAGCAGGGCGAAGTCAAATTACTAAAATCTCAGTCGGAATTGAAATTTGAATTGTTCCCAACAATTTCCAATTGTGTTACAAATTTCTTGAATTACCCAGCTGGACTCGTTCTGTTTTTTGGCATTTGTCAAGTCGGCTCATTAAGGAAGAATCAGGAACATTAGGACAAGTCGAGAAATACGAATCACAGCAGGGCGAAGTCAAATTACTAAGAACTCAGCCGTAATTGAATTATAAATGTTCCCAACATTTTCCAATTGTGTTACAAATTTCTTGAATTACCCAGGACTCGTTCTGTTTTTTGGCATTTGTCAAGTCGGGTCATTAAGGAAATATCAGGAACATTAGGACAAGTCGAGAAATACGAAGCACAGCAGGGCGAAGTCAAATTACTAAAATCTCAGTCGGAATTGAAATTGAATTGTTCCCCAACATTTTCCAATTGTTCTACAAATTTCTTGTTTTACCCAGCTGGACTTGTTCTGTAGTTTTGGCATTTGTCAAGTCGGGTCAGTAGGGACAAATCGGGACCATTAGGACAAGTCGAGAAATACGAAGCACAGCAGGGCGAAGTCAAATTACTAAAATCTCAGTCGGAATTGAAATTTGAATTGTTCCCAACAATTTCCAATTGTGTTACAAATTTCTTGAATTACCCAGCTGGACTCGTTCTGTTTTTTGGCATTTGTCAAGTCGGCTCATTAAGGAAGAATCAGGAACATTAGGACAAGTCGAGAAATACGAATCACAGCAGGGCGAAGTAAAATTACTAAGAACTCAGCCGGAATTGAATTATAAATGTTCCCAACATTTTCCAATTGTGTTACAAATTTCTTGAATTACCCAGCTGGACTCGTTCTGTTTTTTGGCATTTGTCAAGTCGGGTCATTAAGGAAGAATCAGGAACATTAGGACAAGTCGAGAAATACGAAGCACAGCAGGGCGAAGTCAAATTACTAAAATCTCAGTCGGAATTGAAATTTGAATTGTTCCACAACATTTTCCAATTGTTCTACAAATTTCTTGTTTTACCCAGCTGGACTTGTTCTGTAGTTTTGGCATTTGTCAAGTCGGGTCAGTAGGGACAAATCGGGACCATTAGGACAAGTCGAGAAATACGAAGCACAGCAGGGCGAAGTCAAATTACTAAAATCTCAGTCGGAATTGAAATTTGAATTGTTCCCAACAATTTCCAATTGTGTTACAAATTTCTTGAATTACCCAGCTGGACTCGTTCTGTTTTTTGGCATTTGTCAAGTCGGCTCATTAAGGAAGAATCAGGAACATTAGGACAAGTCGAGAAATACGAATCACAGCAGGGCGAAGTCAAATTACTAAGAACTCAGCCGTAATTGAATTATAAATGTTCCCAACATTTTCCAATTGTGTTACAAATTTCTTGAATTACCCAGGACTCGTTCTGTTTTTTGGCATTTGTCAAGTCGGGTCATTAAGGAAATATCAGGAACATTAGGACAAGTCGAGAAATACGAAGCACAGCAGGGCGAAGTCAAATTACTAAAATCTCAGTCGGAATTGAAATTGAATTGTTCCCCAACATTTTCCAATTGTTCTACAAATTTCTTGTTTTACCCAGCTGGACTTGTTCTGTAGTTTTGGCATTTGTCAAGTCGGGTCAGTGGGGACAAATCGGGACCATTGGGATAAGTCAAGACATACGAAGCACAGCAGGGCGAAGTCAGATTACGAAAATCTCAGTCGGAATTGAAATTTGAATGTTCCCAACACTTTCCAATTGTGTTACAAATTTCTTGAATTACCCAGCTGGGCTCGTTCTGTTTTTTGACATTTGTCAAGTCGGGTCTTTAAGGACAAATCGGGAATATAAGGACAAGTCGAGACATACGAAGCACAGCAGGGCGAAGTAAAATTACTAAGAACTCTGCCGGAATTGAATTATAAATGTTCCCAACATTTTCCAATTGTGTTACAAATTTCTTGAATTACCCAGCTGGACTCGTTCTGTTTTTTGGCATTTGTCAAGTCGGGTCATTAAGGAAGAATCAGGAACATTAGGACAAGTCGAGAAATACGAAGCACTGCAGGGCGAAGTCAAATTACTAAAATCTCAGTCGGAATTGAAATTTGAATTGTTCCACAACATTTTCCAATTGTTCTACAAATTTCTTGTTTTACCCAGCTGGACTTGTTCTGTAGTTTTGGCATTTGTCAAGTCGGGTCAGTAGGGACAAATCGGGACCATTAGGACAAGTCGAGAAATACGAAGCACAGCAGGGCGAAGTCAAATTACTAAAATCTCAGTCGGAATTGAAATTTGAATTGTTCCCAACAATTTCCAATTGTGTTACAATTTTCTTGAATTACCCAGCTGGACTCGTTCTGTTTTTTGACTTTTGTCAAGTCGGGTCAGTAGGGACAAATCGGGACCATTAGGACAAGTCGAGACATACGAAGCACGGCAGGGCTAAGTCAATTTACGAAAATCCCAGTCGGAATTGAAATTGGAATTGTTTCTCAACATTTTCCTATTTTGTTATAAATTTCTTGCTTTACCCTGCTGAACTTGTTCTATAATTTTGGCATATGTCAAGACGGGTCAGTAGGGACCATTAGGACAAGTCGAGACATACGAAGCACACCAGGGCGAAGTCAAATTACTAAAATCTCAGACGGAATTGAAATTTGAATTGTTCCCAACATTTTCCACTTGTGTTACAATTTTCTTGTTTTACCCTGCTGGACTTGTTCTGTAGTTTTGGCATATGTCAAGTCGGGTCATTAAGGACAAATCGGGACCATTAGGACAAGTTTATACATACGAAGCACAGCAGGGCGAAGTCAAATAACGAAAATCTCAGTCGGAATTGAAATTTGAATGTTCCCAACACTTTCCAATTGTGTTACAAATTTCTTGATATACCCAGCTGGACTCGTTCTGTTTTTTGACATTTGTCAAGTCGGGTCTTTAAGGACAAATCAGGACCATTAGGACAAGTCGAGAAATACGAAGCACAGCAGGGCGAAGTCAAATTACTAAAATCTCAGTCGGAATTGAAATTTGAATTGTTCCCCAACATTTTCCAATTGTTCTACAAATTTCTTGTTTTACCCAGCTGGACTTGTTCTGTAGTTTTGGCATTTGTCAAGTCGGGTCAGTGGGGACAAATCGGGACCATAAGGACAAGTCAAGACATACGAAGCACAGCAGGGCGAAGTCATATTACGAAAATCTCAGTCGGAATTGAAATTTGAATGTTCCCAACACTTTCCAATTGTGTTACAATTTTCTTGAATTACCCAGCTGGACTCGTTCTGTTTTTTGACTTTTGTCAAGTCGGGTCAGTAGGGACAAATCGGGACCATTAGGACAAGTCGAGACATACGAAGCACGGCAGGGCTAAGTCAATTTACGAAAATCCCAGTCGGAATTGAAATTGGAATTGTTTCTCAACATTTTCCTATTTTGTTATAAATTTCTTGCTTTACCCTGCTGAACTTGTTCTATAATTTTGGCATATGTCAAGACGGGTCAGTAGGGACCATTAGGACAAGTCGAGACATACGAAGCATACCAGGGCGAAGTCAAATTACTAAAATCTCAGTCGGAATTGAAATTTGAATTGTTCCCCAATAATTTCCAATTGTTCTACAAATTTCTTGTCTACTCAGCCGGACTTGTTGTGTAGGTTTGGCATTCGTCAATTCGGGTCAAAGGGGACAAATCGGGACCATTAGGACAAGTTTATACATACAAAGCACAGCAGGGCGAAGTCAAATTACTAAAATCTCAGACGGAATTGAAATTTGAATTGTTCCCAACATTTTCCACTTGTGTTACAATTTTCTTGTTTTACCCTGCTGGACTTGTTCTGTAGTTTTGGCATATGTCAAGTCGGGTCATTAAGGACAAATCGGGACCATTAGGACAAGTTTAAACATACGAAGCACAGCAGGGCGAAGTCAAATAACGAAAATCTCAGTCGGAATTGAAATTTGAATTGTTCCCCAATAATTTCCACTTGTTCTACAAATTTCTTGTCTACTCAGCCGGACTTGTTCTGTAGGTTTGGCATTCGTCAATTCGGGTCAAAGGGGACAAATCGGGACCATTAGGACAAGTCAAGACATACGAAGCACAGCAGGGCGAAGTCATATTACGAAAATCTCAGTCGGAATTGAAATTTGAATGTTCTCAAACATTTTCCAATTGTTTTTACAAATTTCTTGTCTACTCAGCCGGACTTGTTCTGTAGGTATGGCATTCGTCAATTCGGGTCAAAGGTGACAAATCGGGACCATTAGGACAAGTTGATAGATAGGAAGCACAGCAGGGCGAAGTCATATTACGAAAATCTCTGTCGGAATTGAAATTTGTATGTTCCCAACACTTTCCAATTGTGTTACAAATTTCTTGAATTACCCAGCTGGACTCGTTCTGTTTTTTGGCATTTGTCAAGTCGGGTCATTAAGGAAAAATCAGGAACATTAGGACAAGTCGAGACATACGAAGCACAGCAGGGCGAAGTCAAATTACTAAAATCTCAGCCGGAATTGGAATTTGATGTTCCCCAACATTTTCCAATTGTTCTACAAACTTCTTGTTTTACCCAGCTGGACTTGTTCTGTAGTTTTGGCATTTGTCAAGTCGGGTCAGTGGGGACAAATCGGGACCATAAGGACAAATCAAGACATACGAAGCACAGCAGGGCGAAGTCATATTACGAAAATCTCAGTCGGAATTGAAATTTGAATGTTCCCAACACTTTCCAATTGTGTTACAATTTTCTTGAATTACCCAGCTGGACTCGTTCTGTTTTTTGACTTTTGTCAAGTCGGGTCTTTAAGGACAAATCGGGACCATTAGGACAAGTCGAGACATACGAAGCACAGCAGGGCGAAGTCAAATTTCTAAGAACTCAGCCGGAATTGAATTATAAATGTTCCCAACATTTTCCAATTGTGTTACAAATTTCTTGAATTACCCAGCTGGACTCGTTCTGTTTTTTGGCATTTGTCAAGTCGGGTCATTAAGGAAAAATCAGGAACATTAGGACAAGTCGAGACATACGAAGCACAGCAGGGCGAAGTCAAATTACTAAAATCTCAGACGGAATTGAAATTTGAATTGTTCCCAACATTTTCCACTTGTGTTACAATTTTCTTGTTTTACCCTGCTGGACTTGTTCTGTAGTTTTGGCATATGTCAAGTCAGGTCATTAAGGACAAATCGGGACCATTAGGACAAGTTTATACATACGAAGCACAGCAGGGCGAAGTCAAATTACGAAAATCTCAGTCGGAATTGAAATTTGAATGTTCCCAACACTTTCCAATTGTGTTACAAATTTCTTGATTTACCCAGCTGGACTCGTTCTGTTTTTTGACATTTGTCAAGTCGGGTCTTTAAGGACAAATCAGGACCATTAGGACAAGTCGAGAAATACGAAGCACAGCAGGGCGAAGTCAAATTACTAAAAATTCAGCCGTAATTGAATTATAAATGTTCCCAACATTTTCCAATTGTGTTACAAATTTCTTGAATTACCCAGGACTCGTTCTGTTTTTTGGCATTTGTCAAGTCGGGTCATTAAGGAAATATCAGGAACATTAGGACAAGTCGAGAAATACGAAGCACAGCAGGGCGAAGTCAAATTACTAAAATCTCAGTCGGAATTGAAATTGAATTGTTCCCCAACATTTTCCAATTGTTCTACAAATTTCTTGTTTTACCCAGCTGGACTTGTTCTATAGTTTTGGCATTTGTCAAGTCGGGTCAGTAGGGACAAATCGGGACCATTAGGACAAGTCGAGACATACGAAGCACAGCAGGGCGAAGTCAAATTACTAAGAACTCAGCCGGAATTGAATTATAAATGTTCCCAACATTTTCCAATTGTGTTACAAATTTCTTGAATTACCCAGCTGGACTCGTTCTGTTTTTTGGCATTTGTCAAGTCGGGTCTTTAAGGACAAATCGGGAACATAAGGACAAGACGAGACGTACGAAGCGCAGCAGGGCGAAGTCAAATTACTAAAATCTCAGTCGAAATTGAAATGTGAATTGTTCCCAACATTTTCCACTTGTGTTACAATTTTCTTGTTTTACCCTGCTGGACTTGTTCTGTAGTTTCGGCATATGTCAAGTCGGGTCATTAAGGACAAATCGGGACCATTAGGACAAGTTTATACATACAAAGCACAGCAGGGCGAAGTCAAATTACTAAAATCTCAGCCGGAATTGGAATTTGATGTTCCCCAACATTTTCCAATTGTTCTACAAACTTCTTGTTTTACCCAGCTGGACTTGTTCTGTAGTTTTGGCATTTGTCAAGTCGGGTCAGTGGGGACAAATCGGGACCATAAGGACAAATCAAGACATACGAAGCACAGCAGGGCGAAGTCATATTACGAAAATCTCAGTCGGAATTGAAATTTGAATGTTCCCAACACTTTCCAATTGTGTTACAATTTTCTTGAATTACCCAGCTGGACTCGTTCTGTTTTTTGACTTTTGTCAAGTCGGGTCTTTAAGGACAAATCGGGACCATTAGGACAAGTCGAGACATACGAAGCACAGCAGGGCGAAGTCAAATTTCTAAGAACTCAGCCGGAATTGTATTATAAATGTTCCCAACATTTTCCAATTGTGTTACAAATTTCTTGAATTACCCAGCTGGACTCGTTCTGTTTTTTGGCATTTGTCAAGTCGGGTCATTAAGGAAAAATCAGGAACATTAGGACAAGTCGAGACATACGAAGCACAGCAGGGCGAAGTCATATTACAAAAATCTCAGTCGGAATTGAAATTTGAATGTTCTCAAACATATTCCAATTGTTTTTACAAATTTCTTGTCTACTCGCTGGACTTGTTCTGTAGTTTTGACATTCGTCAAGTCGGGTCAAAGGGGACAAATCGGAACCATTAGGACAAGTTGATAGATAGGAAGCACAGCAGGGCGAAGTCATATTACGAAAATCTCTGTCGGAATTGAAATTTGTATGTTCCCAACACTTTCCAATTGTGTTACAAATTTCTTGAATTACCCAGCTGGACTCGTTCTGTTTTTTGGCATTTGTCAAGTCGGGCCATTAAGGAAAAATCAGGAACATTAGGACAAGTCGAGACATACGAAGCACAGCAAGGCGAAGTCAAATTACTAAAATCTCAGCCGGAATTGGAATTTGATGTTCCCCAACATTTTCCAATTGTTCTACAAACTTCTTGTTTTACCCAGCTGGACTTGTTCTGTAGTTTTGGCATTTGTCAAGTCGGGTCAGTGGGGACAAATCGGGACCATAAAGACAAATCAAGACATACGAAGCACAGCAGGGCGAAGTCATATTACGAAAATCTCAGTCGGAATTGAAATTTGAATGTTCCCAACACTTTCCAATTGTGTTACAATTTTCTTGAATTACCCAGCTGGACTCGTTCTGTTTTTTGACTTTTGTCAAGTCGGGTCTTTAAGGACAAATCGGGACCATTAGGACAAGTCGAGACATACGAAGCACAGCAGGGCGAAGTCAAATTTCTAAGAACTCAGCCGGAATTGAATTATAAATGTTCCCAACACTTTCCAATTGTGATACAAATTTCTTGAATTACCCAGGACTCGTTCTGTTTTTTGGCATTTGTCAAGTCGGGTCATTAAGGAAAAATCAGGAACATTAGGACAAGTCGAGAAATACGAAGCACAGCAGGGCGAAGTCAAATTACTAAAATCTCAGACGGAATTGAAATTTGAATTGTTCCCAATATTTTCCAATTGTGTTACAAATTTCTTGAATTACCCAGCTGGACTCGTTCTTTTTTTTGGCATGTGTCAAGTCGGGTCTTTAAGGACAAATCGGGAACATAAGGACAAGACGAGACGTACGAAGCGCAGCAGGGCGAAGTCAAATTACTAAAATCTCAGTCGAAATTGAAATGTGAATTGTTCCCAACATTTTCCACTTTTGTTACAATTTTCTTGTTTTACCCTGCTGGACTTGTTCTGTAGTTTTGGCATATGTCAAGTCGGGTCATTAAGGACAAATCGGGACCATTAGGACAAGTTTATACATACGAAGCACAGCAGGGCGAAGTCATATTACGAAAATCTCAGTCGAAATTGAAATTTGAATGTTCCCAACACTTTCCAATTGTGTTACAAATTTCTTGAATTACCCAGCTGGACTCGTTCTGTTTTTTGACATTTGTCAAGTCGGGTCTTTAAGGACAAATCGGGACCATTAGGACAAGTCGAGACATACAAAGCACAGCAGGGCGAAGTCAAATTACTAAAAACTCAGCCGGAATTGAATTATAAATGTTCCCAACATTTTCCAATTGTGTTACAAATTTCTTGAATTACCCAGCTGGACTCGTTCTGCTTTTTGGCATTTGTCAAGTCGGGTCATTAAGGAAAAATCAGGAACATTAGGACAAGTCGAGAAATACGAAGCACAGCAGGGCGAAGTCAAATTACTAAAATCTCAGTCGGAATTGAAATTTGAATTGTTCCACAACATTTTCCAATTGTTCTACAAATTTCTTGTTTTACCCAGCTGGACTTGTTCTGTAGTTTTGGCATTTGTCAAGTCGGGTCAGTAGGGACAAATCGGGACCATTAGGACAAGTCGAGAAATACGAAGCACAGCAGGGCGAAGTCAAATTACTAAAATCTCAGTCGGAATTGAAATTTGAATTGTTCCCAACAATTTCCAATTGTGTTACAAATTTCCTGAATTACCCAACTGGACTCGTTCTGTTTTTTGGCAGGGCGAAGTCATATTACGAAAATCTCAGTCGGAATTGAAATTTGAATGTTCCCAACACTTTCCAATTGTGTTACAAATTTCTTGAATTACCCAGCTGGACTCGTTCTGTTTTTTGGCATTTGTCAAGTCGGGTCTTTAAGGACAAATCGGGAACATAAGGACAAGACGAGACGTACGAAGCGCAGCAGGGCGAAGTCAAATTACTAAAATCTCAGTCGAAATTGAAATGTGAATTGTTCCCAACATTTTCCACTTGTGTTACAATTTTCTTGTTTTACCCTGCTGGACTTGTTCTGTAGTTTCGG
This sequence comes from Chrysolina americana, assembly GCA_958502065.1. Lineage (NCBI taxonomy): Eukaryota > Metazoa > Arthropoda > Insecta > Coleoptera > Chrysomelidae > Chrysolina > Chrysolina americana. The sequence continues at coordinate 41,050,476 of OY293414.1, forward strand.
CATATGTCAAGTCGGGTCATTAAGGACAAATCGGGACCATTAGGACAGCAGGGCGAAGTCAAATTACTAAAATCTCAGACGGAATTGAAATTTGAATTGTTCCCAACATTTTCCACTTGTGTTACAATTTTCTTGTTTTACCCTGCTGGACTTGTTCTGTAGTTTTGGCATATGTCAAGTCGGGTCATTAAGGACAAATCGGGACCATTAGGACAAGTTTATACATACGAAGCACAGCAGGGCGAAGTCAAATTACGAAAATCTCAGTCGGAATTGAAATTTGAATTGTTCCCAACATTTTCCACTTGTGTTACAATTTTCTTGTTTTACCTTGCTGGACTTGTTCTGTAGTTTTGGCATATGTCAAGTCGGGTCATTAAGGACAAATCGGGACCATTAGGACAAGTTTATACATACGAAGCACAGCAGGGCGAAGTCAAATAACGAAAATCTCAGTCGGAATTGAAATTTGAATGTTCCCAACACTTTCCAATTGTGTTACAAATTTCTTGATTTACCCAGCTGGACTCGTTCTGTTTTTTGACATTTGTCAAGTCGGGTCTTTAAGGACAAATCAGGACCATTAGGACAAGTCGAGAAATACGAAGCACAGCAGGGCGAAGTCAAATTACTAAAATCTCAGTCGGAATTGAAATTTGAATTGTTCCCCAACATTTTCCAATTGTTCTACAAATTTCTTGTTGTACCCAGCTGGACTTGTTCTGTAGTTTTGGCATTTGTCAAGTCGGGTCAGTGGGGACAAATCGGGACCATAAGGACAAGTCAAGACATACGAAGCACAGCAGGGCGAAGTCATATTACGAAAATCTCAGTCGGAATTGAAATTTGAATGTTCCCAATTCTTTCCAATTGTGTTACAATTTTCTTGAATTACCCAGCTGGACTCGTTCTGTTTTTTGACTTTTGTCAAGTCGGGTCAGTAGGGACAAATCGGGACCATTAGGACAAGTCGAGACATACGAAGCACGGCAGGGCTAAGTCAATTTACGAAAATCCCAGTCGGAATTGAAATTGGAATTGTTTCTCAACATTTTCCTATTTTGTTATAAATTTCTTGCTTTACCCTGCTGAACTTGTTCTATAATTTTGGCATATGTCAAGACGGGTCAGTAGGGACCATTAGGACAAGTCGAGACATACGAAGCACACCAGGGCGAAGTCAAATTACTAAGAACTCAGCCGGAATTGAATTATAAATGTTCCCAACATTTTCCAATTGTGTTACAAATTTCTTGAATTACCCAGCTGGACTCGTTCTGTTTTTTGGCATTTGTCAAGTCGGGTCATTAGGAAAAATCAGGAACATTAGGACAAGTCGAGAAATACGAAGCACAGCAGGGCGAAGTCAAATTACTAAAATCTCAGTCGGAATTGAAATTTGAATTGTTCCCCAATAATTTCCAATTGATCTACAAATTTCTTGTCTACTCAGCCGGACTTGTTCTGTAGGTTTGGCATTCGTCAATTCGGGTCAAAGGGGACAAATCGGGACCATTAGGACAAGTTTATACATACAAAGCACAGCAGGGCGAAGTCAAATTACTAAAATCTCAGACGGAATTGAAATTTGAATTGTTCCCAACATTTTCCACTTGTGTTACAATTTTCTTGTTTTACCCTGCTGGACTTGTTCTGTAGTTTTGGCATATGTCAAGTCGGGTCAATAAGGACAAATCGGGACCATTAGGACAAGTTTATACATACGAAGCACAGCAGGGCGAAGTCAAATAACGAAAATCTCAGTCGGAATTGAAATTTGAATGTTCCCAACACTTTCCAATTGTGTTACAAATTTCTTGATTTACCCAGCTGGACTCGTTCTGTTTTTTGACATTTGTCAAGTCGGGTCTTTAAGGACAAATCAGGACCATTAGGACAAGTCGAGAAATACGAAGCACAGCAGGGCGAAGTCAAATTACTAAAATCTCAGTCGGAATTGAAATTTGAATTGTTCCCCAACATTTTCCAATTGTTCTACAAATTTCTTGTTTTACCCAGCTGGACTTGTTCTGTAGTTTTGGCATTTGTCAAGTCGGGTCAGTGGGGACAAATCGGGACCATAAGGACAAGTCAAGACATACGAAGCACAGCAGGGCGAAGTCATATTACGAAAATCTCAGTCGGAATTGAAATTTGAATGTTCCCAATTCTTTCCAATTGTGTTACAATTTTCTTGAATTACCCAGCTGGACTCGTTCTGTTTTTTGACTTTTGTCAAGTCGGGTCAGTAGGGACAAATCGGGACCATTAGGACAAGTCGAGACATACGAAGCACGGCAGGGCTAAGTCAATTTACGAAAATCCCAGTCGGAATTGAAATTGGAATTGTTTCTCAACATTTTCCTATTTTGTTATAAATTTCTTGCTTTACCCTGCTGAACTTGTTCTATAATTTTGGCATATGTCAAGACGGGTCAGTAGGGACCATTAGGACAAGTCGAGACATACGAAGCACACCAGGGCGAAGTCAAATTACTAAAATCTCAGACGGAATTGAAATTTGAATTGTTCCCAACATTTTCCACTTGTGTTACAATTTTCTTGTTTTACCCTGCTGGACTTGTTCTGTAGTTTTGGCATATGTCAAGTCGGGTCATTAAGGACAAATCGGGACCATTAGGACAAGTTTATACATACGAAGCACAGCAGGGCGAAGTCAAATAACGAAAATCTCAGTCGGAATTGAAATTTGAATGTTCCCAACACTTTCCAATTGTGTTACAAATTTCTTGATATACCCAGCTGGACTCGTTCTGTTTTTTGACATTTGTCAAGTCGGGTCTTTAAGGACAAATCAGGACCATTAGGACAAGTCGAGAAATACGAAGCACAGCAGGGCGAAGTCAAATTACTAAAAATTCAGCCGTAATTGAATTATAAATGTTCCCAACATTTTCCAATTGTGTTACAAATTTCTTGAATTACCCAGGACTCGTTCTGTTTTTTGGCATTTGTCAAGTCGGGTCATTAAGGAAATATCAGGAACATTAGGACAAGTCGAGAAATACGAAGCACAGCAGGGCGAAGTCAAATTACTAAAATCTCAGTCGGAATTGAAATTGAATTGTTCCCCAACATTTTCCAATTGTTCTACAAATTTCTTGTTTTACCCAGCTGGACTTGTTCTATAGTTTTGGCATTTGTCAAGTCGGGTCAGTAGGGACAAATCGGGACCATTAGGACAAGTCGAGACATACGAAGCACAGCAGGGCGAAGTCAAATTACTAAGAACTCAGCCGGAATTGAATTATAAATGTTCCCAACATTTTCCAATTGTGTTACAAATTTCTTGAATTACCCAGCTGGACTCGTTCTGTTTTTTGGCATTTGTCAAGTCGGGTCTTTAAGGACAAATCGGGAACATAAGGACAAGACGAGACGTACGAAGCGCAGCAGGGCGAAGTCAAATTACTAAAATCTCAGTCGAAATTGAAATGTGAATTGTTCCCAACATTTTCCACTTGTGTTACAATTTTCTTGTTTTACCCTGCTGGACTTGTTCTGTAGTTTCGGCATATGTCAAGTCGGGTCATTAAGGACAAATCGGGACCATTAGGACAAGTTTATACATACAAAGCACAGCAGGGCGAAGTCAAATTACTAAAATCTCAGCCAGAATTGGAATTTGATGTTCCCCAACATTTTCCAATTGTTCTACAAACTTCTTGTTTTACCCAGCTGGACTTGTTCTGTAGTTTTGGCATTTGTCAAGTCGGGTCAGTGGGGACAAATCGGGACCATAAGGACAAATCAAGATATACGAAGCACAGCAGGGCGAAGTCATATTACGAAAATCTCAGTCGGAATTGAAATTTGAATGTTCCCAACACTTTCCAATTGTGTTACAATTTTCTTGAATTACCCAGCTGGACTCGTTCTGTTTTTTGACTTTTGTCAAGTCGGGTCTTTAAGGACAAATCGGGACCATTAGGACAAGTCGAGACATACGAAGCACAGCAGGGCGAAGTCAAATTTCTAAGAACTCAGCCGGAATTGTATTATAAATGTTCCCAACATTTTCCAATTGTGTTACAAATTTCTTGAATTACCCAGCTGGACTCGTTCTGTTTTTTGGCATTTGTCAAGTCGGGTCATTAAGGAAAAATCAGGAACATTAGGACAAGTCGAGACATACGAAGCACAGCAGGGCGAAGTCATATTACAAAAATCTCAGTCGGAATTGAAATTTGAATGTTCTCAAACATATTCCAATTGTTTTTACAAATTTCTTGTCTACTCGCTGGACTTGTTCTGTAGTTTTGACATTCGTCAAGTCGGGTCAAAGGGGACAAATCGGAACCATTAGGACAAGTTGATAGATAGGAAGCACAGCAGGGCGAAGTCATATTACGAAAATCTCTGTCGGAATTGAAATTTGTATGTTCCCAACACTTTCCAATTGTGTTACAAATTTCTTGAATTACCCAGCTGGACTCGTTCTGTTTTTTGGCATTTGTCAAGTCGGGCCATTAAGGAAAAATCAGGAACATTAGGACAAGTCGAGACATACGAAGCACAGCAAGGCGAAGTCAAATTACTAAAATCTCAGCCGGAATTGGAATTTGATGTTCCCCAACATTTTCCAATTGTTCTACAAACTTCTTGTTTTACCCAGCTGGACTTGTTCTGTAGTTTTGGCATTTGTCAAGTCGGGTCAGTGGGGACAAATCGGGACCATAAGGACAAATCAAGACATACGAAGCACAGCAGGGCGAAGTCATATTACGAAAATCTCAGTCGGAATTGAAATTTGAATGTTCCCAACACTTTCCAATTGTGTTACAATTTTCTTGAATTACCCAGCTGGACTCGTTCTGTTTTTTGACTTTTGTCAAGTCGGGTCTTTAAGGACAAATCGGGACCATTAGGACAAGTCGAGACATACGAAGCACAGCAGGGCGAAGTCAAATTTCTAAGAACTCAGCCGGAATTGAATTATAAATGTTCCCAACACTTTCCAATTGTGATACAAATTTCTTGAATTACCCAGGACTCGTTCTGTTTTTTGGCATTTGTCAAGTCGGGTCATTAAGGAAAAATCAGGAACATTAGGACAAGTCGAGAAATACGAAGCACAGCAGGGCGAAGTCAAATTACTAAAATCTCAGACGGAATTGAAATTTGAATTGTTCCCAATATTTTCCAATTGTGTTACAAATTTCTTGAATTACCCAGCTGGACTCGTTCTTTTTTTTGGCATGTGTCAAGTCGGGTCTTTAAGGACAAATCGGGAACATAAGGACAAGACGAGACGTACGAAGCGCAGCAGGGCGAAGTCAAATTACTAAAATCTCAGTCGAAATTGAAATGTGAATTGTTCCCAACATTTTCCACTTTTGTTACAATTTTCTTGTTTTACCCTGCTGGACTTGTTCTGTAGTTTTGGCATATGTCAAGTCGGGTCATTAAGGACAAATCGGGACCATTAGGACAAGTTTATACATACGAAGCACAGCAGGGCGAAGTCATATTACGAAAATCTCAGTCGAAATTGAAATTTGAATGTTCCCAACACTTTCCAATTGTGTTACAAATTTCTTGAATTACCCAGCTGGACTCGTTCTGTTTTTTGACATTTGTCAAGTCGGGTCTTTAAGGACAAATCGGGACCATTAGGACAAGTCGAGACATACAAAGCACAGCAGGGCGAAGTCAAATTACTAAGAACTCAGCCGGAATTGAATTATAAATGTTCCCAACATTTTCCAATTGTGTTACAAATTTCTTGAATTACCCAGCTGGACTCGTTCTGCTTTTTGGCATTTGTCAAGTCGGGTCATTAAGGAAAAATCAGGAACATTAGGACAAGTCGAGAAATACGAAGCACAGCAGGGCGAAGTCAAATTACTAATATCTCAGTCGGAATTGAAATTTGAATTGTTCCACAACATTTTCCAATTGTTCTACAAATTTCTTGTTTTACCCAGCTGGACTTGTTCTGCAGTTTTGGCATTTGTCAAGTCGGGTCAGTAGGGACAAATCGGGACCATTAGGACAAGTCGAGAAATACGAAGCACAGCAGGGCGAAGTCAAATTACTAAAATCTCAGTCGGAATTGAAATTTGAATTGTTCCCAACAATTTCCAATTGTGTTACAAATTTCCTGAATTACCCAACTGGACTCGTTCTGTTTTTTGGCAGGGCGAAGTCATATTACGAAAATCTCAGTCGGAATTGAAATTTGAATGTTCCCAACACTTTCCAATTGTGTTACAAATTTCTTGAATTACCCAGCTGGACTCGTTCTGTTTTTTGGCATTTGTCAAGTCGGGTCTTTAAGGACAAATCGGGAACATAAGGACAAGACGAGACGTACGAAGCGCAGCAGGGCGAAGTCAAATTACTAAAATCTCAGTCGAAATTGAAATGTGAATTGTTCCCAACATTTTCCACTTGTGTTACAATTTTCTTGTTTTACCCTGCTGGACTTGTTCTGTAGTTTCGGCATATGTCAAGTCGGGTCATTAAGGACAAATCGGGACCATTAGGACAGCAGGGCGAAGTCAAATTACTAAAATCTCAGACGGAATTGAAATTTGAATTGTTCCCAACATTTTCCACTTGTGTTACAATTTTCTTGTTTTACCCTGCTGGACTTGTTCTGTAGTTTTGGCATATGTCAAGTCGGGTCATTAAGGACAAATCGGGACCATTAGGACAAGTTTATACATACGAAGCACAGCAGGGCGAAGTCAAATTACGAAAATCTCAGTCGGAATTGAAATTTGAATTGTTCCCAACATTTTCCACTTGTGTTACAATTTTCTTGTTTTACCCTGCTGGACTTGTTCTGTAGTTTTGGCATATGTCAAGTCGGGTCATTAAGGACAAATCGGGACCATTAGGACAAGTTTATACATACGAAGCACAGCAGGGCGAAGTCAAATAACGAAAATCTCAGTCGGAATTGAAATTTGAATGTTCCCAACACTTTCCAATTGTGTTACAAATTTCTTGATTTACCCAGCTGGACTCGTTCTGTTTTTTGACATTTGTCAAGTCGGGTCTTTAAGGACAAATCAGGACCATTAGGACAAGTCGAGAAATACGAAGCACAGCAGGGCGAAGTCAAATTACTAAAATCTCAGTCGGAATTGAAATTTGAATTGTTCCCCAACATTTTCCAATTGTTCTACAAATTTCTTGTTGTACCCAGCTGGACTTGTTCTGTAGTTTTGGCATTTGTCAAGTCGGGTCAGTGGGGACAAATCGGGACCATAAGGACAAGTCAAGACATACGAAGCACAGCAGGGCGAAGTCATATTACGAAAATCTCAGTCGGAATTGAAATTTGAATGTTCCCAATTCTTTCCAATTGTGTTACAATTTTCTTGAATTACCCAGCTGGACTCGTTCTGTTTTTTGACTTTTGTCAAGTCGGGTCAGTAGGGACAAATCGGGACCATTAGGACAAGTCGAGACATACGAAGCACGGCAGGGCTAAGTCAATTTACGAAAATCCCAGTCGGAATTGAAATTGGAATTGTTTCTCAACATTTTCCTATTTTGTTGTAAATTTCTTGCTTTACCCTGCTGAACTTGTTCTATAATTTTGGCATATGTCAAGACGGGTCAGTAGGGACCATTAGGACAAGTCGAGACATACGAAGCACACCAGGGCGAAGTCAAATTACTAAAATCTCAGACGGAATTGAAATTTGAATTGTTCCCAACATTTTCCACTTGTGTTACAATTTTCTTGTTTTACCCTGCTGGACTTGTTCTGTAGTTTTGGCATATGTCAAGTCGGGTCATTAAGGACAAATCGGGACCATTAGGACAAGTTTATACATACGAAGCACAGCAGGGCGAAGTCAAATAACGAAAATCTCAGTCGGAATTGAAATTTGAATGTTCCCAACACTTTCCAATTGTGTTACAAATTTCTTGATATACCCAGCTGGACTCGTTCTGTTTTTTGACATTTGTCAAGTCGGGTCTTTAAGGACAAATCAGGACCATTAGGACAAGTCGAGAAATACGAAGCACAGCAGGGCGAAGTCAAATTACTAAAATCTCAGTCGGAATTGAAATTTGAATTGTTCCCCAACATTTTCCAATTGTTCTACAAATTTCTTGTTTTACCCAGCTGGACTTGTTCTGTAGTTTTGGCATTTGTCAAGTCGGGTCAGTGGGGACAAATCGGGACCATAAGGACAAGTCAAGACATACGAAGCACAGCAGGGCGAAGTCATATTACGAAAATCTCAGTCGGAATTGAAATTTGAATGTTCCCAACACTTTCCAATTGTGTTACAATTTTCTTGAATTACCCAGCTGGACTCGTTCTGTTTTTTGACTTTTGTCAAGTCGGGTCAGTAGGGACAAATCGGGACCATTAGGACAAGTCGAGACATACGAAGCACGGCAGGGCTAAGTCAATTTACGAAAATCCCAGTCGGAATTGAAATTGGAATTGTTTCTCAACATTTTCCTATTTTGTTATAAATTTCTTGCTTTACCCTGCTGAACTTGTTCTATAATTTTGGCATATGTCAAGACGGGTCAGTAGGGACCATTAGGACAAGTCGAGACATACGAAGCATACCAGGGCGAAGTCAAATTACTAAAATCTCAGTCGGAATTGAAATTTGAATTGTTCCCCAATAATTTCCAATTGTTCTACAAATTTCTTGTCTACTCAGCCGGACTTGTTGTGTAGGTTTGGCATTCGTCAATTCGGGTCAAAGGGGACAAATCGGGACCATTAGGACAAGTTTATACATACAAAGCACAGCAGGGCGAAGTCAAATTACTAAAATCTCAGACGGAATTGAAATTTGAATTGTTCCCAACATTTTCCACTTGTGTTACAATTTTCTTGTTTTACCCTGCTGGACTTGTTCTGTAGTTTTGGCATATGTCAAGTCGGGTCATTAAGGACAAATCGGGACCATTAGGACAAGTTTATACATACGAAGCACAGCAGGGCGAAGTCAAATAACGAAAATCTCTGTCGGAATTGAAATTTGAATTGTTCCCCAATAATTTCCACTTGTTCTACAAATTTCTTGTCTACTCAGCCGGACTTGTTCTGTAGGTTTGGCATTCGTCAATTCGGGTCAAAGGGGACAAATCGGGACCATTAGGACAAGTCAAGACATACGAAGCACAGCAGGGCGAAGTCATATTACGAAAATCTCAGTCGGAATTGAAATTTGAATGTTCTCAAACATTTTCCAATTGTTTTTACAAATTTCTTGTCTACTCAGCCGGACTTGTTCTGTAGGTATGGCATTCGTCAATTCGGGTCAAAGGTGACAAATCGGGACCATTAGGACAAGTTGATAGATAGGAAGCACAGCAGGGCGAAGTCATATTACGAAAATCTCTGTCGGAATTGAAATTTGTATGTTCCCAACACTTTCCAATTGTGTTACAAATTTCTTGAATTACCCAGCTGGACTCGTTCTGTTTTTTGGCATTTGTCAAGTCGGGTCATTAAGGAAAAATCAGGAACATTAGGACAAGTCGAGACATACGAAGCACAGCAGGGCGAAGTCAAATTACTAAAATCTCAGACGGAATTGAAATTTGAATTGTTCCCAACATTTTCCACTTGTGTTACAATTTTCTTGTTTTACCCTGCTGGACTTGTTCTGTAGTTTTGGCATATGTCAAGTCGGGTCATTAAGGACAAATCGGGACCATTAGGACAAGTTTATACATACGAAGCACAGCAGGGCGAAGTCAAATTACGAAAATCTCAGTCGGAATTGAAATTTGAATGTTCCCAACACTTTCCAATTGTGTTACAAATTTCTTTATTTACCCAGCTGGACTCGTTCTGTTTTTTGACATTTGTCAAGTCGGGTCTTTAAGGACAAATCAGGACCATTAGGACAAGTCGAGAAATACGAAGCACAGCAGGGCGAAGTCAAATTACTAAAAATTCAGCCGTAATTGAATTATAAATGTTCCCAACATTTTCCAATTGTGTTACAAATTTCTTGAATTACCCAGGACTCGTTCTGTTTTTTGGCATTTGTCAAGTCGGGTCATTAAGGAAATATCAGGAACATTAGGACAAGTCGAGAAATACGAAGCACAGCAGGGCGAAGTCAAATTACTAAAATCTCAGTCGGAATTGAAATTGAATTGTTCCCCAACATTTTCCAATTGTTCTACAAATTTCTTGTTTTACCCAGCTGGACTTGTTCTATAGTTTTGGCATTTGTCAAGTCGGGTCAGTAGGGACAAATCGGGACCATTAGGACAAGTCGAGACATACGAAGCACAGCAGGGCGAAGTCAAATTACTAAGAACTCAGCCGGAATTGAATTATAAATGTTCCCAACATTTTCCAATTGTGTTACAAATTTCTTGAATTACCCAGCTGGACTCGTTCTGTTTTTTGGCATTTGTCAAGTCGGGTCTTTAAGGACAAATCGGGAACATAAGGACAAGACGAGACGTACGAAGCGCAGCAGGGCGAAGTCAAATTACTAAAATCTCAGTCGAAATTGAAATGTGAATTGTTCCCAACATTTTCCACTTGTGTTACAATTTTCTTGTTTTACCCTGCTGGACTTGTTCTGTAGTTTCGGCATATGTCAAGTCGGGTCATTAAGGACAAATCGGGACCATTAGGACAAGTTTATACATACAAAGCACAGCAGGGCGAAGTCAAATTACTAAAATCTCAGCCGGAATTGGAATTTGATGTTCCCCAACATTTTCCAATTGTTCTACAAACTTCTTGTTTTACCCAGCTGGACTTGTTCTGTAGTTTTGGCATTTGTCAAGTCGGGTCAGTGGGGACAAATCGGGACCATAAGGACAAATCAAGACATACGAAGCACAGCAGGGCGAAGTCATATTACGAAAATCTCAGTCGGAATTGAAATTTGAATGTTCCCAACACTTTCCAATTGTGTTACAATTTTCTTGAATTACCCAGCTGGACTCGTTCTGTTTTTTGACTTTTGTCAAGTCGGGTCTTTAAGGACAAATCGGGACCATTAGGACAAGTCGAGACATACGAAGCACAGCAGGGCGAAGTCAAATTTCTAAGAACTCAGCCGGAATTGTATTATAAATGTTCCCAACATTTTCCAATTGTGTTACAAATTTCTTGAATTACCCAGCTGGACTCGTTCTGTTTTTTGGCATTTGTCAAGTCGGGTCATTAAGGAAAAATCAGGAACATTAGGACAAGTCGAGACATACGAAGCACAGCAGGGCGAAGTCATATTACAAAAATCTCAGTCGGAATTGAAATTTGAATGTTCTCAAACATATTCCAATTGTTTTTACAAATTTCTTGTCTACTCGCTGGACTTGTTCTGTAGTTTTGACATTCGTCAAGTCGGGTCAAAGGGGACAAATCGGAACCTTTAGGACAAGTTGATAGATAGGAAGCACAGCAGGGCGAAGTCATATTACGAAAATCTCTGTCGGAATTGAAATTTGAATGTTCTCAAACATATTCCAATTGTTTTTACAAATTTCTTGTCTACTCGCTGGACTTGTTCTGTAGTTTTGACATTCGTCAAGTCGGGTCAAAGGGGACAAATCGGAACCATTAGGACAAGTTGATAGATAGGAAGCACAGCAGGGCGAAGTCATATTACGAAAATCTCAGTCGGAATTGAAATTTGAATGTTCCCAACACTTTCCAATTGTGTTACAATTTTCTTGAATTACCCAGCTGGACTCGTTCTGTTTTTTGACTTTTGTCAAGTCGGGTCTTTAAGGACAAATCGGGACCATTAGGACAAGTCGAGACATACGAAGCACAGCAGGGCGAAGTCAAATTTCTAAGAACTCAGCCGGAATTGAATTATAAATGTTCCCAACACTTTCCAATTGTGATACAAATTTCTTGAATTACCCAGGACTCGTTCTGTTTTTTGGCATTTGTCAAGTCGGGTCATTAAGGAAAAATCAGGAACATTAGGACAAGTCGAGAAATACGAAGCACAGCAGGGCGAAGTCAAATTACTAAAATCTCAGACGGAATTGAAATTTGAATTGTTCCCAATATTTTCCAATTGTGTTACAAATTTCTTGAATTACCCAGCTGGACTCGTTCTTTTTTTTGGCATTTGTCAAGTCGGGTCTTTAAGGACAAATCGGGAACATAAGGACAAGACGAGACGTACGAAGCGCAGCAGGGCGAAGTCAAATTACTAAAATCTCAGTCGAAATTGAAATGTGAATTGTTCCCAACATTTTCCACTTTTGTTACAATTTTCTTGTTTTACCCTGCTGGACTTGTTCTGTAGTTTTGGCATATGTCAAGTCGGGTCATTAGGGACAAATCGGGACCATTAGGACAAGTTTATACATACGAAGCACAGCAGGGCGAAGTCATATTACGAAAATCTCAGTCGAAATTGAAATTTGAATGTTCCCAACACTTTCCAATTGTGTTACAAATTTCTTGAATTACCCAGCTGGACTCGTTCTGTTTTTTGACATTTGTCAAGTCGGGTCTTTAAGGACAAATCGGGACCATTAGGACAAGTCGAGACATACAAAGCACAGCAGGGCGAAGTCAAATTACTAAGAACTCAGCCGGAATTGAATTATAAATGTTCCCAACATTTTCCAATTGTGTTACAAATTTCTTGAATTACCCAGCTGGACTCGTTCTGCTTTTTGGCATTTGTCAAGTCGGGTCATTAAGGAAAAATCAGGAACATTAGGACAAGTCGAGAAATACGAAGCACAGCAGGGCGAAGTCAAATTACTAAAATCTCAGTCGGAATTGAAATTTGAATTGTTCCACAACATTTTCCAATTGTTCTACAAATTTCTTGTTTTACCCAGCTGGACTTGTTCTGTAGTTTTGGCATTTGTCAAGTCGGGTCAGTAGGGACAAATCGGGACCATTAGGACAAGTCGAGAAATACGAAGCACAGCAGGGCGAAGTCAAATTACTAAAATCTCAGTCGGAATTGAAATTTGAATTGTTCCCAACAATTTCCAATTGTGTTACAAATTTCCTGAATTACCCAACTGGACTCGTTCTGTTTTTTGGCAGGGCGAAGTCATATTACGAAAATCTCAGTCGGAATTGAAATTTGAATGTTCCCAACACTTTCCAATTGTGTTACAAATTTCTTGAATTACCCAGCTGGACTCGTTCTGTTTTTTGGCATTTGTCAAGTCGGGTCTTTAAGGACAAATCGGGAACATAAGGACAAGACGAGACGTACGAAGCGCAGCAGGGCGAAGTCAAATTACTAAAATCTCAGTCGAAATTGAAATGTGAATTGTTCCCAACATTTTCCACTTGTGTTACAATTTTCTTGTTTTACCCTGCTGGACTTGTTCTGTAGTTTCGGCATATGTCAAGTCGGGTCATTAAGGACAAATCGGGACCATTAGGACAGCAGGGCGAAGTCAAATTACTAAAATCTCAGACGGAATTGAAATTTGAATTGTTCCCAACATTTTCCACTTGTGTTACAATTTTCTTGTTTTACCCTGCTGGACTTGTTCTGTAGTTTTGGCATATGTCAAGTCGGGTCATTAAGGACAAATCGGGACCATTAGGACAAGTTTATACATACGAAGCACAGCAGGGCGAAGTCAAATTACGAAAATCTCAGTCGGAATTGAAATTTGAATGATCCCAACACTTTCCAATTGTGTTACAAATTTCTTGATTTACCCAGCTGGACTCGTTTTTTTTTTGACATTTGTCAAGTCGGGTCTTTAAGGACAAATCAGGACCATTAGGATAAGTCGAGAAATACGAAGCACAGCAGGGCGAAGTCAAATTACTAAAATCTCAGTCGGAATTGAAATTTGAATTGTTCCCCAACATTTTCCAATTGTTCTACAAATTTCTTGTTTTACCCAGCTGGACTTGTTCTGTAGTTTTGGCATTTGTCAAGTCGGGTCAGTGGGGACAAATCGGGACCATTAGGACAAGTCAAGACATACGAAGCACAGCAGGGCGAAGTCATATTACGAAAATCTCAGTCGGAATTGAAATTTGAATGTTCCCAACACTTTCCAATTGTGATACAAATTTCTTGAATTACCCAGGACTCGTTCTGTTTTTTGGCATTTGTCAAGTCGGGTCATTAAGGAAATATCAGGAACATTAGGACAAGTCGGGAAATACGAAGCACAGCAGGGCGAAGTCAAATTACTAAAATCTCAGTCGGAATTGAAATTTGAATTGTTCCCCAACATTTTCCAATTGTTCTACAAATTTCTTGTTTTACCCAGCTGGACTTGTTCTGTTTTTTGGCATTTGTCAAGTCGGGTCATTAAGGAAAAATCAGGAACATTAGGACAAGTCGAGACATACGAAGCACAGCAGGGCGAAGTCATATTACGAAAATCTCAGTCGGAATTGAAATTTGAATGTTCTCAAACATATTCCAATTGTTTTTACAAATTTCTTGTCTACTCAGCTGGACTTGTTCTGTAGTTTTGACATTCGTCAAGTCGGGTCAAAGGGGACAAATCGGAACCATTAGGACAAGTTGATAGATAGGAAGCACAGCAGGGCGAAGTCATATTACGAAAATCTCTGTCGGAATTGGAATTTGATGTTCCCCAACATTTTCCAATTGTTCTACAAATTTCTTGTTTTACCCAGCTGGACTCGTTGTGTAGTTTTGGCATTCGTCAAGTCGGGTCTGTGGGGACAAATCGGGACCATAAGGACAAGTCAAGACATACGAAGGACAGCAGGGCGAAGTCAAATTACTAAAATCTCAGTCGGAATTGAAATTTGAATTGTTCCCAACATTTTCCAATTGTGTTACAAATATCTTGGATTACCCAGCTGGACTCGTTCTGTTTTTTGGCATTTGTCAAGTCGGGTCTTTAAGGACAAATCGGGACCATTAGGACAAGACGAGACGTACGAAGCACAGCAGGGCGAAGTCAAATTACTAAAATCTCAGTCGGAATTGAAATTTGAATTGTTCCCAACATTTTCCAATTGTGTTACAAATTTCTTGTTTTACCCTGCTGTAGTGTTGGCATATGTCAAGTCGGGTCAGTAGTGACAAATCGGAACCATTGGGACAAGTCGAGACATACGAAGCACAGCAGGGCTGAGTCAATTTACGAAAATCCCAGTCGGAATTGAAATTGGAATTGTTTCCCAACATTTTCCTATTGTGTTAAAAGTTTCTTGTTTTACCCTGCTGTAGTTTTGGCATATGTCAAGTCGGGTCAGTAGGGACAAATCGGGACCATTAGGACAAGTCGAGACATACGAAGCACGGCAGGGCTAAGTCATATTACGAAAATCCCAGTCGGAATTAAAATTGGAATTTTTTCTCAACATGTTCCTATTTTGTTATAAATTTCTTGCTTTACCCTGCTGAACATGTTCTATAATATTGGCATATGTCAAGTCGGGTCAGTAGGGACCATTAGGACAAGTCGAGACATACGAAGCACAGCAGGGCGAAGTCAAATTACTAAGAACTCAGCCGGAATTGAATTATAAATGTTCCCAACATTTTCCAATTGTGTTACAAATTTCTTGAATTACCCAGCTGGACTCGTTCTGTTTTTTGGCATTTGTCAAGTCGGGTCATTAGGAAAAATCAGGAACATTAGGACAAGTCGAGAAATACGAAGCACAGCAGGGCGAAGTCAAATTACTAAAATCTCAGTCGGAATTGAAATTTGAATTGTTCCCCAACATTTTCCAATTGTTCTACAAATTTCTTGTTTTACCCAGCTGGACTTGTTCTGTAGTTTTGGCATTTGTCAAGTCGGGTCAGTGGGGACAAATCGGGACCATAAGGACAAGTCAAGACATACGAAGCACAGCAGGGCGAAGTCATATTACGAAAATCTCAGTCGGAATTGAAATTTGAATGTTCCCAACACTTTCCAATTGTGTTACAATTTTCTTGAATTACCCAGCTGGACTCGTTCTGTTTTTTGACTTTTGTCTAGTCAGGTCTTTAAGGACAAATCGGGACCATTAGGACAAGTCGAGACATACGAAGCACAGCAGGGCGAAGTCAAATTTCTAAGAACTCAGCCGGAATTGAATTATAAATGTTCCCAACATTTTCCAATTGTGTTACAAATTTCTTGAATTACCCAGCTGGACTCGTTCTGTTTTTTGGCATTTGTCAAGTCGGGTCATTAAGGAAAAATCAGGAACATTAGGACAAGTCGAGACATACGAAGCACAGCAGGGCGAAGTCAAATTACTAAAATCTCAGACGGAATTGAAATTTGAATTGTTCCCAACATTTTCCACTTGTGTTACAATTTTCTTGTTTTACCCTGCTGGACTTGTTCTGTAGTTTTGGCATATGTCAAGTCGGGTCATTAAGGACAAATCGGGACCATTAGGACAAGTTTATACATACGAAGCACAGCAGGGCGAAGTCAAATTACGAAAATCTCAGTCGGAATTGAAATTTGAATGTTCCCAACACTTTCCAATTGTGTTACAAATTTCTTGATTTACCCAGCTGGACTCGTTCTGTTTTTTGACATTTGTCAAGTCGGGTCTTTAAGGACAAATCAGGACCATTAGGACAAGTCGAGAAATACGAAGCACAGCAGGGCGAAGTCAAATTACTAAAAATTCAGCCGTAATTGAATTATAAATGTTCCCAACATTTTCCAATTGTGTTACAAATTTCTTGAATTACCCAGGACTCGTTCTGTTTTTTGGCATTTGTCAAGTCGGGTCATTAAGGAAATATCAGGAACATTAGGACAAGTCGAGAAATACGAAGCACAGCAGGGCGAAGTCAAATTACTAAAATCTCAGTCGGAATTGAAATTGAATTGTTCCCCAACATTTTCCAATTGTTCTACAAATTTCTTGTTTTACCCAGCTGGACTTGTTCTGTAGTTTTGGCATTTGTCAAGTCGGGTCAGTAGGGACAAATCGGGACCATTAGGACAAGTCGAGACATACGAAGCACAGCAGGGCGAAGTCAAATTACTAAGAACTCAGCCGGAATTGAATTATAAATGTTCCCAACATTTTCCAATTGTGTTACAAATTTCTTGATTTACCCAGCTGGACTCGTTCTGTTTTTTGGCATTTGTCAAGTCGGGTCTTTAAGGACAAATCGGGAACATAAGGACAAGACGAGACGTACGAAGCGCAGCAGGGCGAAGTCAAATTACTAAAATCTCAGTCGAAATTGAAATGTGAATTGTTCCCAACATTTTCCACTTGTGTTACAATTTTCTTGTTTTACCCTGCTGGACTTGTTCTGTAGTTTCGGCATATGTCAAGTCGGGTCATTAAGGACAAATCGGGACCATTAGGACAAGTTTATACATACAAAGCACAGCAGGGCGAAGTCAAATTACTAAAATCTCAGCCGGAATTGGAATTTGATGTTCCCCAACATTTTCCAATTGTTCTACAAACTTCTTGTTTTACCCAGCTGGACTTGTTCTGTAGTTTTGGCATTTGTCAAGTCGGGTCAGTGGGGACAAATCGGGACCATAAGGACAAATCAAGACATACGAAGCACAGCAGGGCGAAGTCATATTACGAAAATCTCAGTCGGAATTGAAATTTGAATGTTCCCAACACTTTCCAATTGTGTTACAATTTTCTTGAATTACCCAGCTGGACTCGTTCTGTTTTTTGACTTTTGTCAAGTCGGGTCTTTAAGGACAAATCGGGACCATTAGGACAAGTCGAGACATACGAAGCACAGCAGGGCGAAGTCAAATTTCTAAGAACTCAGCCGGAATTGTATTATAAATGTTCCCAACATTTTCCAATTGTGTTACAAATTTCTTGAATTACCCAGCTGGACTCGTTCTGTTTTTTGGCAATTGTCAAGTCGGGTCATTAAGGAAAAATCAGGAACATTAGGACAAGTCGAGACATACGAAGCACAGCAGGGCGAAGTCATATTACAAAAATCTCAGTCGGAATTGAAATTTGAATGTTCTCAAACATATTCCAATTGTTTTTACAAATTTCTTGTCTACTCGCTGGACTTGTTCTGTAGTTTTGACATTCGTCAAGTCGGGTCAAAGGGGACAAATCGGAACCATTAGGACAAGTTGATAGATAGGAAGCACAGCAGGGCGAAGTCATATTACGAAAATCTCTGTCGGAATTGAAATTTGTATGTTCCCAACACTTTCCAATTGTGTTACAAATTTCTTGAATTACCCAGCTGGACTCGTTCTGTTTTTTGGCATTTGTCAAGTCGGGTCATTAAGGAAAAATCAGGAACATTAGGACAAGTCGAGACATACGAAGCACAGCAGGGCGAAGTCAAATTACTAAAATCTCAGCCGGAATTGGAATTTGATGTTCCCCAACATTTTCCAATTGTTCTACAAACTTCTTGTTTTACCCAGCTGGACTTGTTCTGTAGTTTTGGCATTTGTCAAGTCGGGTCAGTGGGGACAAATCGGGACCATAAGGACAAATCAAGACATACGAAGCATAGCAGGGCGAAGTCATATTACGAAAATCTCAGTCGGAATTGAAATTTGAATGTTCCCAACACTTTCCAATTGTGTTACAATTTTCTTGAATTACCCAGCTGGACTCGTTCTGTTTTTTGACTTTCGTCAAGTCGGGTCTTTAAGGACAAATCGGGACCATTAGGACAAGTCGAGACATACGAAGCACAGCAGGGCGAAGTCAAATTTCTAAGAACTCAGCCGGAATTGAATTATAAATGTTCCCAACACTTTCCAATAGTGATACAAATTTCTTGAATTACCCAGGACTCGTTCTGTTTTTTGGCATTTGTCAAGTCGGGTCATTAAGGAAAAATCAGGAACATTAGGACAAGTCGAGAAATACGAAGCACAGCAGGGCGAAGTCAAATTACTAAAATCTCAGACGGAATTGAAATTTGAATTGTTCCCAATATTTTCCAATTGTGTTACAAATTTCTTGAATTACCCAGCTGGACTCGTTCTTTTTTTTGGCATTTGTCAAGTCGGGTCTTTAAGGACAAATCGGGAACATAAGGACAAGACGAGACGTACGAAGCGCAGCAGGGCGAAGTCAAATTACTAAAATCTCAGTCGAAATTGAAATGTGAATTGTTCCCAACATTTTCCACTTTTGTTACAATTTTCTTGTTTTACCCTGCTGGACTTGTTCTGTAGTTTTGGCATATGTCAAGTCGGGTCATTAAGGACAAATCGGGACCATTAGGACAAGTTTATACATACGAAGCACAGCAGGGCGAAGTCATATTACGAAAATCTCAGTCGAAATTGAAATTTGAATGTTCCCAACACTTTCCAATTGTTATACAAATTTCTTGAATTACCCAGCTGGACTCGTTCTGTTTTTTGACATTTGTCAAGTCGGGTCTTTAAGGACAAATCGGGACCATTAGGACAAGTCGAGACATACAAAGCACAGCAGGGCGAAGTCAAATTACTAAGAACTCAGCCGGAATTGAATTATAAATGTTCCCAACATTTTCCAATTGTGTTACAAATTTCTTGAATTACCCAGCTGGACTCGTTCTGCTTTTTGGCATTTGTCAAGTCGGGTCATTAAGGAAAAATCAGGAACATTAGGACAAGTCGAGAAATACGAAGCACAGCAGGGCGAAGTCAAATTACTAAAATCTCAGTCGGAATTGAAATTTGAATTGTTCCACAACATTTTCCAATTGTTCTACAAATTTCTTGTTTTACCCAGCTGGACTTGTTCTGTAGTTTTGGCATTTGTCAAGTCGGGTCAGTAGGGACAAATCGGGACCATTAGGACAAGTTTATACATACGAAGCACAGCAGGGCGAAGTCATATTACGAAAATCTCAGTCGAAATTGAAATGTGAATTGTTCCCAACATTTTCCACTTTTGTTACAATTTTCTTGTTTTACCCTGCTGGACTTGTTCTGTAGTTTTGGCATATGTCAAGTCGGGTCATTAAGGACAAATCGGGACCATTAGGACAAGTTTATACATACGAAGCACAGCAGGGCGAAGTCATATTACGAAAATCTCAGTCGAAATTGAAATTTGAATGTTCCCAACACTTTCCAATTGTTATACAAATTTCTTGAATTACCCAGCTGGACTCGTTCTGTTTTTTGACATTTGTCAAGTCGGGTCTTTAAGGACAAATCGGGACCATTAGGACAAGTCGAGACATACAAAGCACAGCAGGGCGAAGTCAAATTACTAAGAACTCAGCCGGAATTGAATTATAAATGTTCCCAACATTTTCCAATTGTGTTACAAATTTCTTGAATTACCCAGCTGGACTCGTTCTGCTTTTTGGCATTTGTCAAGTCGGGTCATTAAGGAAAAATCAGGAACATTAGGACAAGTCGAGAAATACGAAGCACAGCAGGGCGAAGTCAAATTACTAAAATCTCAGTCG
Organism: Chrysolina americana; assembly: GCA_958502065.1. Taxonomy (NCBI): domain Eukaryota; kingdom Metazoa; phylum Arthropoda; class Insecta; order Coleoptera; family Chrysomelidae; genus Chrysolina; species Chrysolina americana. Next base: position 41,070,785 of record OY293414.1, read on the forward strand.
GAATTGAAATTTGAATTGTTCCCAACAATTTCCAATTGTGTTACAAATTTCCTGAATTACCCAACTGGACTCGTTCTGTTTTTTGGCAGGGCGAAGTCATATTACGAAAATCTCAGTCGAAATTGAAATGTGAATTGTTCCCAACATTTTCCACTTGTGTTACAATTTTCTTGTTTTACCCTGCTGGACTTGTTCTGTAGTTTCGGCATATGTCAAGTCGGGTCATTAAGGACAAATCGGGACCATTAGGACAAGTTTATACATACAAAGCACAGCAGGGCGAAGTCAAATTACTAAAATCTCAGACGGAATTGAAATTTGAATTGTTCCCAACATTTTCCACTTCTGTTACAATTTTCTTGTTTTACCCTGCTGGACTTGTTCTGTAGTTTTGGCATATGTCAAGTCGGGTCATTAAGGACAAATCGGGACCATTAGGACAAGTTTATACATACGAAGCACAGCAGGGCGAAGTCAAATTACGAAAATCTCAGTCGGAATTGAAATTTGAATGTTCCCAACACTTTCCAATTGTGTTACAAATTTCTTGATTTACCCAGCTGGACTCGTTTTTTTTTTGACATTTGTCAAGTCGGGTCTTTAAGGACAAATCAGGACCATTAGGACAAGTCGAGAAATACGAAGCACAGCAGGGCGAAGTCAAATTACTAAAATCTCAGTCGGAATTGAAATTTGAATTGTTCCCAACACTTTCCAATTGTGTTACAAATTTCTTGAATTACCCAGCTGGACTCGTTCTGTTTTTTGGCATTTGTCAAGTCGGGTCTTTAAGGACAAATCGGGAACATAAGGACAAGACGAGACGTACGAAGCGCAGCAGGGCGAAGTCAAATTACTAAAATCTCAGTCGAAATTGAAATGTGAATTGTTCCCAACATTTTCCACTTGTGTTACAATTTTCTTGTTTTACCCTGCTGGACTTGTTCTGTAGTTTCGGCATATGTCAAGTCGGGTCATTAAGGACAAATCGGGACCATTAGGACAAGTTTATACATACAAAGCACAGCAGGGCGAAGTCAAATTACTAAAATCTCAGACGGAATTGAAATTTGAATTGTTCCCAACATTTTCCACTTGTGTTACAATTTTCTTGTTTTACCCTGCTGGACTTGTTCTGTAGTTTTGGCATATGTCAAGTCGGGTCATTAAGGACAAATCGGGACCATTAGGACAAGTTTATACATACGAAGCACAGCAGGGCGAAGTCAAATTACGAAAATCTCAGTCGGAATTGAAATTTGAATGTTCCCAACACTTTCCAATTGTGTTACAAATTTCTTGATTTACCCAGCTGGACTCGTTTTTTTTTTGACATTTGTCAAGTCGGGTCTTTAAGGACAAATCAGGACCATTAGGACAAGTCGAGAAATACGAAGCACAGCAGGGCGAAGTCAAATTACTAAAATCTCAGTCGGAATTGAAATTTGAATTGTTCCCCAACATTTTCCAATTGTTCTACAAATTTCTTGTTTTACCCAGCTGGACTTGTTCTGTAGTTTTGGCATTTGTCAAGTTGGGTCAGTGGGGACAAATCGGGACCATTAGGCAAGTCAAGACATACGAAGCACAGCAGGGCGAAGTCATATTACGAAAATCTCAGTCGGAATTGAAATTTGAATGTTCCCAACACTTTCCAATTGTGATACAAATTTCTTGAATTACCCAGGACTCGTTCTGTTTTTTGGCATTTGTCAAGTCGGGTCATTGAGGAAATATCAGGAACATTAGGACAAGTCGAGAAATACGAAGCACAGCAGGGCGAAGTCAAATTACTAAAATCTCAGTCGGAATTGAAATTTGAATTGTTCCCCAACATTTTCCAATTGTTCTACAAATTTCTTGTTTTACCCAGCTGGACTTGTTCTGTAGTTTTGGCATTTGTCAAGTCGGGTCAGTGGGGACAAATCGGGACCATTGGGACAAGTCAAGACATACGAAGCACAGCAGGGCGAAGTCATATTACGAAAATCTCAGTCGGAATTGAAATTTGAATGTTCCCAACACTCTCCATTTGTGTTACAAATTTCTTGATTTACCCAGCTGGACTCGTTCTGTTTTTTGGCATTTGTCAAGTCGGGTCATTAAGGAAATATCAGGAACATTAGGACAAGTCGAGAAATACGAAGCACAGCAGGGCGAAGTCAAATTACTAAAATCTCAGTCGGAATTGAAATTTAAATTGTTCCCAACATTTTCCACTTGTGTTACAAATTTCTTGAATTACCCAGGACTCGTTCTGTTTTTTGGCAATTGTCAAGTCGGGTCATTAAGGAAATATCAGGAACATTAGGACAAGTCGAGAAATACGAAGCACAGCAGGGTGAAGTCAAATTACTAAAATCTCAGTCGGAATTGAAATTTGAATTGTTCCCCAACATTTTCCAATTGTTCTACAAATTTCTTGTTTTACCCAGCTGGACTTGTTCTGTAGTTTTGGCATTTGTCAAGTCGGGTCAGTGGGGACAAATCGGGATCATTAGGACAAGTCAAGACATACGAAGCACAGCAGGGCGAAGTCATATTACGAAAATCTCAGTCGAAATTGAAATTTGAATGTTCCCAACACTTTCCAATTGTGTTACAAATTTCTTGAATTACCCAGCTGGACTCGTTCTGTTTTTTGACATTTGTCAAGTCGGGTCTTTAAGGACAAATCGGGACCATTAGGACAAGTCGAGACATACAAAGCACAGCAGGGCGAAGTCAAATTACTAAGAACTCAGCCGGAATTGAATTATAAATGTTCCCAACATTTTCCAATTGTGTTACAAATTTCTTGAATTACCCAGCTGGACTCGTTCTGCTTTTTGGCATTTGTCAAGTCGGGTCATTAAGGAAAAATCAGGAACATTAAAGTCGAGAAATACGAAGCACAGCAGAGCGAAGTCATATTACTAAAATCTCAGTCGGAATTGAAATTTGAATTGTTCCCCAACATTTTCCAATTGTTCTACAAATTTCTTGTTTTACCCAGCTGGACTTGTTCTGTTTTTTGGCATTTGTCAAGTCGGGTCATTAAGGAAAAATCAGGAACATTAGGACAAGTCGAGACATACGAAGCACAGCAGGGCGAAGTCATATTACGAAAATCTCAGTCGGAATTGAAATTTGAATGTTCTCAAACATATTCCAATTGTTTTTACAAATTTCTTGTCTACTCAGCTGGACTTGTTCTGTAGTTTTGACATTCGTCAAGTCGGGTCAAAGGGGACAAATCGGAACCATTAGGACAAGTTGATAGATAGGAAGCACAGCAGGGCGAAGTCATATTACGAAAATCTCTGTCGGAATTGGAATTTGATGTTCCCCAACATTTTCCAATTGTTCTACAAATTTCTTGTTTTACCCAGCTGGACTCGTTGTGTAGTTTTGGCATTCGTCAAGTCGGGTCTGTGGGGACAAATCGGGACCATAAGGACAAGTCAAGACATACGAAGGACAGCAGGGCGAAGTCATATTACGAAAATCTCAGTCGGAATTGAAATTTGAATTGTTCCCAACATTTTCCAATTGTGTTACAAATTTCTTGTTTTACCCTGCTGTAGTGTTTGCATATGTCAAGTCGGGTCAGTAGTGACAAATCGGAACCATAGGGACAAGTCGAGACATACGAAGCACAGCAGGGCTGAGTCAATTTACGAAAATCCCAGTCGGAATTGAAATTGGAATTGTTTCCCAACATTTTCCTATTGTGTTATAAATTTCTTGTTTTACCCTGCTGTAGTTTTGGCATATGTCAAGTCGGGTCAGTAGGGACAAATCGGGACCATTAGGACAAGTCGAGACATACGAAGCACGGCAGGGCTAAGTCAATTTACGAAAATCCCAGTCGGAATTAAAATTGGAATTTTTTCTCAACATTTTCCTATTTTGTTATAAATTTCTTGTTTTACCCTGCTGGACTTGTTCTGTAGTTTTGGCATATGTCAAGTCGGGTCATTAAGGACAAATCGGGACCATTAGGACAAGTTTATACATACGAAGCACAGCAGGGCGAAGTAAAATTACTAAGAACTCAGCCGGAATTGAATTATAAGTGTTCCCAACATTTTCCAATTGTGTTACAAATTTCTTGAATTACCCAGCTGGACTCGTTCTGTTTTTTGGCATTTGTCAAGTCGGGTCATTAGGAAAAATCAGGAACATTAGGACAAGTCGAGAAATACGAAGCACAGCAGGGCGAAGTCAAATTACTAAAATCTCAGTCGGAATTGAAATTTGAATTGTTCCCCAACATTTTCCAATTGTTCTACAAATTTCTTGTTTTACCCAGCTGGACTTGTTCTGTAGTTTTGGCATTTGTCAAGTCGGGTCAGTGGGGACAAATCGGGACCATAAGGACAAGTCAAGACATACGAAGCACAGCAGGGCGAAGTCATATAACGAAAATCTCAGTCGGAATTGAAATTTGAATGTTCCCAACACATTCCAATTGTGTTACAATTTTCTTGAATTACCCAGCTGGACTCGTTCTGTTTTTTGACTTTTGTCAAGTCGGGTCTTTAAGGACAAATCGGGACCATTAGGACAAGGCGAGACATACGAAGCACAGCAGGGCGAAGTCAAATTTCTAAGAACTCAGCCGGAATTGAATTATAAATGTTCCCAACATTTTCCAATTGTGTTACAAATTTCTTGAATTACCCAGCTGGACTCGTTCTGTTTTTTGGCATTTGTCAAGTCGGGTCATTAAGGAAAAATCAGGAACATTAGGACAAGTCGAGACATACGAAGCACAGCAGGGCGAAGTCAAATTACTAAAATCTCAGCCGGAATTGGAATTTGATGTTCCCCAACATTTTCCAATTGTTCTACAAATTTCTTGTTTTACCCAGCTGGACTTGTGTAGTTTTAGCATTCGTCAAGTCGGGTCTGTGGGGACAAATCGGGACCATAAGGACAAGTCAAGACATACGAAGGACAGCTGGGCGAAGTCATATTACGAAAATCTCAGTCGGAATTGAAATTTGAATGTTCCCAACACTTTCCAATTGTGTTACAAATTTCTTGAATTACCCAGCTGGACTCGTTCTGTTTTTTGGCATTTGTCAAGTCGGGTCATTAAGGAAAAATCAGGAACATTAGGACAAGTCGAGACATACGAAGCACAGCAGGGCGAAGTCAAATTACTAAAATCTCAGTCGGAATTGAAATTTGAATTGTTCCCAACATTTTCCAACTGTGTTACAAATATCTTGGATTACCCAGCTGGACTCGTTCTGTTTTCTGGCATTTGTCAAGTCGGGTCTTTAAGGACAAATCGGGACCATTAGGACAAGACGAGACGTACGAAGCACAGCAGGGCGAAGTCAAATTACTAAAATCTCAGTCGGAATTGAAATTTGAATTGTTCCCAACATTTTCAAATTGTGTTACAAATTTCTTGTTTTACCCTGCTGTAGTGTTGGCATATGTCAAGTCAGGTCAGTAGTGACAAATCGGAACCATTGGGACAAGTCGAGACATACGAAGCACAGCAGGGCTGAGTCAATTTACGAAAATCCCAGTCGGAATTGAAATTGGAATTGTTTCCCAACATTTTCCTATTGTGTTAAAAGTTTCTTGTTTTACCCTGCTGTAGTTTTGGCATATGTCAAGTCGGGTCAGTAGGGACAAATCGGGACCATTAGGACAAGTCGAGACATACGAAGCACGGCAGGGCTAAGTCATATTACGAAAATCCCAGTCGGAATTAAAATTGGAATTTTTTCTCAACATGTTCCTATTTTGTTATAAATTTCTTGCTTTAACCTGCTGAACATGTTCTATAATATTGGCATATGTCAAGTCGGGTCAGTAGGGACCATTAGGACAAGTCGAGACATACGAAGCACAGCAGGGCGAAGTCAAATTACTAAGAACTCAGCCGGAATTGAATTATAAATGTTCCCAACATTTTCCAATTGTGTTACAAATTTCTTGAATTACCCAGCTGGACTCGTTCTGTTTTTTGGCATTTGTCAAGTCGGGTCATTAGGAAAAATCAGGAACATTAGGACAAGTCGAGAAATACGAAGCACAGCAGGGCGAAGTCAAATTACTAAAATCTCAGTCGGAATTGAAATTTGAATTGTTCCCCAACATTTTCCAATTGTTCTACAAATTTCTTGTTTTACCCAGCTGGACTTGTTCTGTAGTTTTGGCATTTGTCAAGTCGGGTCAGTGGGGACAAATCGGGACCATAAGGACAAGTCAAGACATACGAAGCACAGCAGGGCGAAGTCATATTACGAAAATCTCAGTCGGAATTGAAATTTGAATGTTCCCAACACTTTCCAATTGTGTTACAATTTTCTTGAATTACCCATTTGGACTCGTTCTGTTTTTTGACTTTTGTCAAGTCGGGTCTTTAAGGACAAATCGGGACCATTAGGACAAGTCGAGACATACGAAGCACAGCAGGGCGAAGTCAAATTTCTAAGAACTCAGCCGGAATTGAATTATAAATGTTCCCAACATTTTCCAATTGTGTTACAAATTTCTTGAATTACCCAGCTGGACTCGTTCTGTTTTTTGGCATTTGTCAAGTCGGGTCATTAAGGAAGAATCAGGAACATTAGGACAAGTCGAGAAATACGAAGCACAGCAGGGCGAAGTCAAATTACTAAAATCTCAGTCGGAATTGAAATTTGAATTGTTCCACAACATTTTCCAATTGTTCTACAAATTTCTTGTTTTACCCAGCTGGACTTGTTCTGTAGTTTTGGCATTTGTCAAGTCGGGTCAGTAGGGACAAACCGGGACCATTAGGACAAGTCGAGACATACGAAGCACAGCAGGGCGAAGTCAAATTACTAAGAACTCAGCCGGAATTGAATTATAAATGTTCCCAACATTTTCCAATTGTGTTACAAATTTCTTGAATTACCCAGCTGGACTCGTTCTGTTATTTGGCATTTGTCAAGTCGGGTCATTAGGAAAAATCAGGAACATTAGGACAAGTCGAGAAATACGAAGCACAGCAGGGCGAAGTCAAATTACTAAAATCTCAGTCGGAATTGAAATTTGAATTGTTCCCCAACATTTTCCAATTGTTCTACAAATTTCTTGTTTTACCCTACTGGACTTGTTCTGTAGTTTTGGCATATGTCAAGTCGGGTCTTTAGGACAAATCGGGACCATTAGGACAAGTCGAGAAATACGAAGCACAGCAGGGCGAAGTCAAATTACTAAAATCTCAGTCGGAATTGAAATTTGAATTGTTCCCCAACATTTTCCAATTGTTCTACAAATTTCTTGTTTTACCCAGCTGGACTTGTTCTGTAGTTTTGGCATTTGTCAAGTCGGGTCAGTGGGGACAAATCGGGACCATAGGACAAGTCAAGACATACGAAGCACAGCAGGGCGAATTCATATTACGAAAATCTCAGTCGGAATTGAAATTTGAATGTTCTCAAACATTTTCCAATTGTTTTTACAAATTTCTTGTCTACTCAGCCGGACTTGTTCTGTAGGTTTGGCATTCGTCAATTCGGGTCATAGGGGACAAATCGGGACCATTAGGACAAGTTTATAGATAGGAAGCACAGCAGGGCGAAGTCATATTACGAATATCTCAGTCGGAATTGAAATTTGCATGTTCCCAACACTTTCCAATTGTGTTACAAATTTCTTGAATTACCCAGCTGGACTCGTTCTGTTTTTTGGCATTTGTCAAGTCGGGTCATTAAGGAAAAATCAGGAACATTAGGACAAGTCGAGACATACGAAGCACAGCAGGGCGAAGTCATATTACAAAAATCTCAGTCGGAATTGAAATTTGAATGTTCTCAAACATATTCCAATTGTTTTTACAAATTTCTTGTCTACTCGCTGGACTTGTTCTGTAGTTTTGACATTCGTCAAGTCGGGTCAAAGAGGACAAATCGGAACCATTAGGACAAGTTGATAGATAGGAAGCACAGCAGGGCGAAGTCATATTACGAAATTCTCTGTCGGAATTGAAATTTGTATGTTCCCAACACTTTCCAATTGTGTTACAAATTTCTTGAATTACCCAGCTGGACTCGTTCTGTTTTTTGGCATTTGTCAAGTCGGGTCATTAAGGAAAAATCAGGAACATTAGGACAAGTCGAGACATACGAAGCACAGCAGGGCGAAGTCAAATTACTAAAATCTCAGCCGGAATTGGAATTTGATGTTCCCCAACATTTTCCAATTGTTCTACAAACTTCTTGTTTTACCCAGCTGGACTTGTTCTGTAGTTTTGGCATTTGTCAAGTCGGGTCAGTGGGGACAAATCGGGACCATAAGGACAAATCAAGACATACGAAGCACAGCAGGGCGAAGTCATATTACGAAAATCTCAGTCGGAATTGAAATTTGAATGTTCCCAACACTTTCCAATTGTGTTACAATTTTCTTGAATTACCCAGCTGGACTCGTTCTGTTTTTTGACTTTTGTCAAGTCGGGTCTTTAAGGACAAATCGGGACCATTAGGACAAGTCGAGACATACGAAGCACAGCAGGGCGAAGTCAAATTTCTAAGAACTCAGCCGGAATTGAATTATAAATGTTCCCAACATTTTCCAATTGTGTTACAAATTTCTTGAATTACCCAGCTGGACTCGTTCTGTTTTTTGGCATTTGTCAAGTCGGCTCATTAAGGAAGAATCAGGAACATTAGGACAAGTCGAGAAATACGAATCACAGCAGGGCGAAGTCAAATTACTAAAATCTCAGTCGGAATTGAAATTTGAATTGTTCCACAACATTTTCCAATTGTTCTACAAATTTCTTGTTTTACCCAGCTGGACTTGTTCTGTAGTTTTGGCATTTGTCAAGTCGGGTCAGTAGGGACAAATCGGGACCATTAGGACAAGTCGAGACATACGAAGCACAGCAGGGCGAAGTCAAATTACTAAGAACTCAGCCGGAATTGAATTATAAATGTTCCCAACATTTTCCAATTGTGTTACAAATATCTTGAATTACCCAGCTGGACTCGTTCTGTTTTTTGGCATTTGTCAAGTCGGGTCATTAAGGAAAAATCAGGAACATTAGGACAAGTCGAGACATACGAAGCACAGCAGGGCGAAGTCAAATTACTAAAATCTCAGATGGAATTGAAATTTGAATGTTCCCAACACTTTCCAATTGTGTTACAATTTTCTTGAATTACCCAGCTGGACTCGTTCTGTTTTTTGACTTTTGTCAAGTCGGGTCTTTAAGGACAAATCGGGACCATTAGGACAAGTCGAGACATACGAAGCACAGCAGGGCGAAGTCAAATTTCTAAGAACTCAGCCGGAATTGAATTATAAATGTTCCCAACATTTTCCAATTGTGTTACAAATTTCTTGAATTACCCAGCTGGACTCGTTCTGTTTTTTGGCATTTGTCAAGTCGGGTCATTAAGGAAGAATCAGGAACATTAGGACAAGTCGAGAAATACGAAGCACAGCAGGGCGAAGTCAAATTACTAAAATCTCAGTCGGAATTGAAATTTGAATTGTTCCACAACATTTTCCAATTGTTCTACAAATTTCTTGTTTTACCCAGCTGGACTTGTTCTGTAGTTTTGGCATTTGTCAAGTCGGGTCAGTGGGGACAAATCGGGACCATAAGGACAAGTCAAGACATACGAAGCACAGCAGGGCGAAGTCATATTACGAAAATCTCAGTCGGAATTGAAATTTGAATGTTCCCAACACTTTCCAATTGTGTTACAATTTTCTTGAATTACCCAGCTGGACTCGTTCTGTTTTTTGACTTTTGTCAAGTCGGGTCTTTAAGGACAAATCGGGACCATTAGGACAAGTCGAGACATACGAAGCACAGCAGGGCGAAGTCAAATTTCTAAGAACTCAGCCGGAATTGAATTATAAATGTTCCCAACATTTTCCAATTGTGTTACAAATTTCTTGAATTACCCAGCTGGACTCGTTCTGTTTTTTGGCATTTGTCAAGTCGGGTCATTAAGGAAGAATCAGGAACATTAGGACAAGTCGAGAAATACGAAGCACAGCAGGGCGAAGTCAAATTACTAAAATCTCAGTCGGAATTGAAATTTGAATTGTTCCACAACATTTTCCAATTGTTCTACAAATTTCTTGTTTTACCCAGCTGGACTTGTTCTGTAGTTTTGGCATTTGTCAAGTCGGGTCAGTAGGGACAAACCGGGACCATTAGGACAAGTCGAGACATACGAAGCACAGCAGGGCGAAGTCAAATTACTGAGAACTCAGCCGGAATTGAATTATAAATGTTCCCAACATTTTCCAATTGTGTTACAAATTTCTTGAATTACCCAGCTGGACTCGTTCTGTTTTTTGGCATTTGTCAAGTCGGGTCATTAGGAAAAATCAGGAACATTAGGACAAGTCGAGAAATACGAAGCACAGCAGGGCGAAGTCAAATTACTAAAATCTCAGTCGGAATTGAAATTTGAATTGTTCCCCAACATTTTCCAATTGTTCTACAAATTTCTTGTTTTACCCTACTGGACTTGTTCTGTAGTTTTGGCATATGTCAAGTCGGGTCTTTAGGACAAATCGGGACCATTAGGACAAGTCGAGAAATACGAAGCACAGCAGGGCGAAGTCAAATTACTAAAATCTCGGTCGGAATTGAAATTTGAATTGTTCCCCAACATTTTCCAATTGTTCTACAAATTTCTTGTTTTACCCAGCTGGACTTGTTCTGTAGTTTTGGCATTTGTCAAGTCGGGTCAGTGGGGACAAATCGGGACCATAGGACAAGTCAAGACATACGAAGCACAGCAGGGCGAATTCATATTACGAAAATCTCAGTCGGAATTGAAATTTGAATGTTCTCAAACATTTTCCAATTGTTTTTACAAATTTCTTGTCTACTCAGCCGGACTTGTTCTGTAGGTTTGGCATTCGTCAATTCGGGTCATAGGGGACAAATCGGGACCATTAGGACAAGTTTATAGATAGGAAGCACAGCAGGGCGAAGTCATATTACGAATATCTCAGTCGGAATTGAAATTTGCATGTTCCCAACACTTTCCAATTGTGTTACAAATTTCTTGAATTACCCAGCTGGACTCGTTCTGTTTTTTGGCATTTGTCAAGTCGGGTCATTAAGGAAAAATCAGGAACATTAGGACAAGTCGAGACATACGAAGCACAGCAGGGCGAAGTCATATTACAAAAATCTCAGTCGGAATTGAAATTTGAATGTTCTCAAACATATTCCAATTGTTTTTACAAATTTCTTGTCTACTCGCTGGACTTGTTCTGTAGTTTTGACATTCGTCAAGTCGGGTCAAAGGGGACAAATCGGAACCATTAGGACAAGTTGATAGATAGGAAGCACAGCAGGGCGAAGTCATATTACGAAAATCTCTGTCGGAATTGAAATTTGTATGTTCCCAACACTTTCCAATTGTGTTACAAATTTCTTGAATTACCCAGCTGGACTCGTTCTGTTTTTTGGCATTTGTCAAGTCGAGTCATTAAGGAAAAATCAGGAACATTAGGACAAGTCGAGACATACGAAGCACAGCAGGGCGAAGTCAAATTACTAAAATCTCAGCCGGAATTGGAATTTGATGTTCCCCAACATTTTCCAATTGTTCTACAAACTTCTTGTTTTACCCAGCTGGACTTGTTCTGTAGTTTTGGCATTTGTCAAGTCGGGTCAGTGGGGACAAATCGGGACCATAAGGACAAATCAAGACATACGAAGCACAGCAGGGCGAAGTCATATTACGAAAATCTCAGTCGGAATTGAAATTTGAATGTTCCCAACACTTTCCAATTGTGTTACAATTTTCTTGAATTACCCAGCTGGACTCGTTCTGTTTTTTGACTTTTGTCAAGTCGGGTCTTTAAGGACAAATCGGGACCATTAGGACAAGTCGAGACATACGAAGCACAGCAGGGCGAAGTCAAATTTCTAAGAACTCAGCCGGAATTGAATTATAAATGTTCCCAACATTTTCCAATTGTGTTACAAATTTCTTGAATTACCCAGCTGGACTCGTTCTGTTTTTTGGCATTTGTCAAGTCGGCTCATTAAGGAAGAATCAGGAACATTAGGACAAGTCGAGAAATACGAATCACAGCAGGGCGAAGTCAAATTACTAAAATCTCAGTCGGAATTGAAATTTGAATTATTCCACAACATTTTCCAATTGTTCTACAAATTTCTTGTTTTACCCTGCTGGACTTGTTCTGTAGTTTTGGCATTTGTCAAGTCGGGTCAGTAGGGACAAATCGGGACCATTAGGACAAGTCGAGACATACGAAGCACAGCAGGGCGAAGTCAAATTACTAAGAACTCAGCCGGAATTGAATTATAAATGTTCCCAACATTTTCCAATTGTGTTACAAATATCTTGAATTACCCAGCTGGACTCGTTCTGTTTTTTGGCATTTGTCAAGTCGGGTCATTAAGGAAAAATCAGGAACATTAGGACAAGTCGAGACATACGAAGCACAGCAGGGCGAAGTCAAATTACTAAAATCTCAGACGGAATTGAAATTTGAATTGTTCCCAACATTTTCCACTTGTGTTACAATTTTCTTGTTTTACCCTGCTGGACTTGTTCTGTAGTTTTGGCATATGTCATGTCGGGTCATTAAGGACAAGTCGGGACCATTAGGACAAGTTTATACATACGAAGCACAGCAGGGCGAAGTCAAATTACGAAAATCTCAGTCGGAATTGAAATTTGAATGTTCCCAACACTTTCCAATTGTTCTACAAATTTCTTGTTTTACCCAGCTGGACTTGTTCTGTAGTTTTGGCATTTGTCAAGTCGGGTCAGTAGGGACAAATCGGGACCATTAGGACAAGTCGAGACATACGAAGCACAGCAGGGCGAAGTCAAATTACTAAGAACTCAGCCGGAATTGAATTATAAATGTTCCCAACATTTTCCAATTGTATTACAAATTTCTTGAATTACCCAGCTGGACTCGTTCTGTTTTTTGGCATTTGTCAAGTCGGCTCATTAAGGAAGAATCAGGAACATTAGGACAAGTCGAGAAATACGAATCACAGCAGGGCGAAGTCAAATTACTAAAATCTCAGTCGGAATTGAAATCTGAATTGTTCCACAACATTTTCCAATTGTTCTACAAATTTCTTGTTTTACCCAGCTGGACTTGTTCTGTAGTTTTGGCATTTGTCAAGTCGAGTCAGTAGGGACAAATCGGGACCATTAGGACAAGTCGAGACATACGGAGCACAGCAGGGCGAAGTCAAATTACTAAAATCTCAGACGGAATTGAAATTTGAATTGTTCCCAACATTTTCCACTTGTGTTACAATTTTCTTGTTTTACCCTGCTGGACTTGTTCTGTAGTTTTGGCATATGTCAAGTCGGGTCATTAAGGACAAATCGGGACCATTAGGACAAGTTTATACATACGAAGCACAGCAGGGCGAAGTCAAATAACGAAAATCTCAGTCGGAATTGAAATTTGAATGTTCCCAACACTTTCCAATTGTGTTACAAATTTCTTGATTTACCCAGCTGGACTCGTTCTGTTTTTTGACATTTGTCAAGTCGGGTCTTTAAGGACAAATCAGGACCATTAGGACAAGTCGAGAAATACGAAGCACAGCAGGGCGAAGTCAAATTACTAAAATCTCAGTCGGAATTGAAATTTGAATTGTTCCCCAACATTTTCCAATTGTTCTACAAATTTCTTGTTTTACCCAGCTGGACTTGTTCTGTAGTTTTGGCATTTGTCAAGTCGGGTCAGTGGGGACAAATCGGGACCATAAGGACAAGTCAAGACATACGAAGCACAGCAGGGCGAAGTCATATTACGAAAATCTCAGTCGGAATTGAAATTTGAATGTTCCCAACACTTTCCAATTGTGTTACAATTTTCTTGAATTACCCAGCTGGACTCGTTCTGTTTTTTGACTTTTGTCAAGTCGGGTCAGTAGGGACAAATCGGGACCATTAGGACAAGTCGAGACATACGAAGCACGGCAGGGCTAAGTCAATTTACGAAAATCCCAGTCGGAATTGAAATTGGAATTGTTTCTCAACATTTTCCTATTTTGTTATAAATTTCTTGCTTTACCCTGCTGAACTTGTTCTATAATTTTGGCATATGTCAAGACGGGTCAGTAGGGACCATTAGGACAAGTCGAGACATACGAAGCACACCAGGGCGAAGTCAAATTACTAAAATCTCAGTCGGAATTGAAATTTGAATTGTTCCCCAATAATTTCCAATTGTTCTACAAATTTCTTGTCTACTCAGCCGGACTTGTTCTGTAGGTTTGGCATTCGTCAATTCGGGTCAAAGGGGACAAATCGGGACCATTAGGACAAGTTTATACATACAAAGCACAGCAGGGCGAAGTCAAATTACTAAAATCTCAGACGGAATTGAAATTTGAATTGTTCCCAACATTTTCCACTTGTGTTACAATTTTCTTGTTTTACCCTGCTGGACTTGTTCTGTAGTTTTGGCATATGTCAAGTCGGGTCATTAAGGACAAATCGGGACCATTAGGACAAGTTTATACATACGAAGCACAGCAGGGCGAAGTCAAATAACGAAAATCTCAGTCGGAATTGAAATTTGAATGTTCCCAACACTTTCCAATTGTGTTACAAATTTCTTGATTTACCCAGCTGGACTCGTTCTGTTTTTTGACATTTGTCATGTCGGGTCTTTAAGGACAAATCAGGACCATTAGGACAAGTCGAGAAATACGAAGTTCAGCAGGGCGAAGTCAAATTACTAAAATCTCAGTCGGAATTGAAATTTGAATTGTTCCCCAACATTTTCCAATTGTTCTACAAATTTCTTGTTTTACCCAGCTGGACTTGTTCTGTAGTTTTGGCATTTGTCAAGTCGGGTCAGTGGGGACAAATCGGGACCATAAGGACAAGTCAAGACATACGAAGCACAGCAGGGCGAAGTCATATTACGAAAATCTCAGTCGGAATTGAAATTTGAATGTTCCCAATTCTTTCCAATTGTGTTACAATTTTCTTGAATTACCCAGCTGGACTCGTTCTGTTTTTTGACTTTTGTCAAGTCGGGTCAGTAGGGACAAATCGGGACCATTAGGACAAGTCGAGACATACGAAGCACGGCAGGGCTAAGTCAATTTACGAAAATCCCAGTCGGAATTGAAATTGGAATTGTTTCTCAACATTTTCCTATTTTGTTATAAATTTCTTGCTTTACCCTGCTGAACTTGTTCTATAATTTTGGCATATGTCAAGACGGGTCAGTAGGGACCATTAGGACAAGTCGAGACATACGAAGCACACCAGGGCGAAGTCAAATTACTAAAATCTCAGTCGGAATTGAAATTTGAATTGTTCCACAACATTTTCCAATTGTTCTACAAATTTCTTGTTTTACCCAGCTGGACTTGTTCTGTAGTTTTGGCATTTGTCAAGTCGGGTCAGTAGGGACAAATCGGGACCATTAGGACAAGTCGAGACATACGAAGCACAGCAGGGCGAAGTCAAATTACTAAGAACTCAGCCGGAATTGAATTATAAATGTTCCCAACATTTTCCAATTGTGTTACAAATATCTTGAATTACCCAGCTGGACTCGTTCTGTTTTTTGGCATTTGTCAAGTCGGGTCATTAAGGAAAAATCAGGAACATTAGGACAAGTCGAGACATACGAAGCACAGCAGGGCGAAGTCAAATTACTAAAATCTCAGATGGAATTGAAATTTGAATGTTCCCAACACTTTCCAATTGTGTTACAATTTTCTTGAATTACCCAGCTGGACTCGTTCTGTTTTTTGACTTTTGTCAAGTCGGGTCTTTAAGGACAAATCGGGACCATTAGGACAAGTCGAGACATACGAAGCACAGCAGGGCGAAGTCAAATTTCTAAGAACTCAGCCGGAATTGAATTATAAATGTTCCCAACATTTTCCAATTGTGTTACAAATTTCTTGAATTACCCAGCTGGACTCGTTCTGTTTTTTGGCATTTGTCAAGTCGGGTCATTAAGGAAGAATCAGGAACATTAGGACAAGTCGAGAAATACGAAGCACAGCAGGGCGAAGTCAAATTACTAAAATCTCAGTCGGAATTGAAATTTGAATTGTTCCACAACATTTTCCAATTGTTCTACAAATTTCTTGTTTTACCCAGCTGGACTTGTTCTGTAGTTTTGGCATTTGTCAAGTCGGGTCAGTGGGGACAAATCGGGACCATAAGGACAAGTCAAGACATACGAAGCACAGCAGGGCGAAGTCATATTACGAAAATCTCAGTCGGAATTGAAATTTGAATGTTCCCAACACTTTCCAATTGTGTTACAATTTTCTTGAATTACCCAGCTGGACTCGTTCTGTTTTTTGACTTTTGTCAAGTCGGGTCTTTAAGGACAAATCGGGACCATTAGGACAAGTCGAGACATACGAAGCACAGCAGGGCGAAGTCAAATTTCTAAGAACTCAGCCGGAATTGAATTATAAATGTTCCCAACATTTTCCAATTGTGTTACAAATTTCTTGAATTACCCAGCTGGACTCGTTCTGTTTTTTGGCATTTGTCAAGTCGGGTCATTAAGGAAGAATCAGGAACATTAGGACAAGTCGAGAAATACGAAGCACAGCAGGGCGAAGTCAAATTACTAAAATCTCAGTCGGAATTGAAATTTGAATTGTTCCACAACATTTTCCAATTGTTCTACAAATTTCTTGTTTTACCCAGCTGGACTTGTTCTGTAGTTTTGGCATTTGTCAAGTCGGGTCAGTAGGGACAAACCGGGACCATTAGGACAAGTCGAGACATACGAAGCACAGCAGGGCGAAGTCAAATTACTGAGAACTCAGCCGGAATTGAATTATAAATGTTCCCAACATTTTCCAATTGTGTTACAAATTTCTTGAATTACCCAGCTGGACTCGTTCTGTTTTTTGGCATTTGTCAAGTCGGGTCATTAGGAAAAATCAGGAACATTAGGACAAGTCGAGAAATACGAAGCACAGCAGGGCGAAGTCAAATTACTAAAATCTCAGTCGGAATTGAAATTTGAATTGTTCCCCAACATTTTCCAATTGTTCTACAAATTTCTTGTTTTACCCTACTGGACTTGTTCTGTAGTTTTGGCATATGTCAAGTCGGGTCTTTAGGACAAATCGGGACCATTAGGACAAGTCGAGAAATACGAAGCACAGCAGGGCGAAGTCAAATTACTAAAATCTCGGTCGGAATTGAAATTTGAATTGTTCCCCAACATTTTCCAATTGTTCTACAAATTTCTTGTTTTACCCAGCTGGACTTGTTCTGTAGTTTTGGCATTTGTCAAGTCGGGTCAGTGGGGACAAATCGGGACCATAGGACAAGTCAAGACATACGAAGCACAGCAGGGCGAATTCATATTACGAAAATCTCAGTCGGAATTGAAATTTGAATGTTCTCAAACATTTTCCAATTGTTTTTACAAATTTCTTGTCTACTCAGCCGGACTTGTTCTGTAGGTTTGGCATTCGTCAATTCGGGTCATAGGGGACAAATCGGGACCATTAGGACAAGTTTATAGATAGGAAGCACAGCAGGGCGAAGTCATATTACGAATATCTCAGTCGGAATTGAAATTTGCATGTTCCCAACACTTTCCAATTGTGTTACAAATTTCTTGAATTACCCAGCTGGACTCGTTCTGTTTTTTGGCATTTGTCAAGTCGGGTCATTAAGGAAAAATCAGGAACATTAGGACAAGTCGAGACATACGAAGCACAGCAGGGCGAAGTCATATTACAAAAATCTCAGTCGGAATTGAAATTTGAATGTTCTCAAACATATTCCAATTGTTTTTACAAATTTCTTGTCTACTCGCTGGACTTGTTCTGTAGTTTTGACATTCGTCAAGTCGGGTCAAAGGGGACAAATCGGAACCATTAGGACAAGTTGATAGATAGGAAGCACAGCAGGGCGAAGTCATATTACGAAAATCTCTGTCGGAATTGAAATTTGTATGTTCCCAACACTTTCCAATTGTGTTACAAATTTCTTGAATTACCCAGCTGGACTCGTTCTGTTTTTTGGCATTTGTCAAGTCGAGTCATTAAGGAAAAATCAGGAACATTAGGACAAGTCGAGACATACGAAGCACAGCAGGGCGAAGTCAAATTACTAAAATCTCAGCCGGAATTGGAATTTGATGTTCCCCAACATTTTCCAATTGTTCTACAAACTTCTTGTTTTACCCAGCTGGACTTGTTCTGTAGTTTTGGCATTTGTCAAGTCGGGTCAGTGGGGACAAATCGGGACCATAAGGACAAATCAAGACATACGAAGCACAGCAGGGCGAAGTCATATTACGAAAATCTCAGTCGGAATTGAAATTTGAATGTTCCCAACACTTTCCAATTGTGTTACAATTTTCTTGAATTACCCAGCTGGACTCGTTCTGTTTTTTGACTTTTGTCAAGTCGGGTCTTTAAGGACAAATCGGGACCATTAGGACAAGTCGAGACATACGAAGCACAGCAGGGCGAAGTCAAATTTCTAAGAACTCAGCCGGAATTGAATTATAAATGTTCCCAACATTTTCCAATTGTGTTACAAATTTCTTGAATTACCCAGCTGGACTCGTTCTGTTTTTTGGCATTTGTCAAGTCGGCTCATTAAGGAAGAATCAGGAACATTAGGACAAGTCGAGAAATACGAATCACAGCAGGGCGAAGTCAAATTACTAAAATCTCAGTCGGAATTGAAATTTGAATTATTCCACAACATTTTCCAATTGTTCTACAAATTTCTTGTTTTACCCTGCTGGACTTGTTCTGTAGTTTTGGCATTTGTCAAGTCGGGTCAGTAGGGACAAATCGGGACCATTAGGACAAGTCGAGACATACGAAGCACAGCAGGGCGAAGTCAAATTACTAAGAACTCAGCCGGAATTGAATTATAAATGTTCCCAACATTTTCCAATTGTGTTACAAATATCTTGAATTACCCAGCTGGACTCGTTCTGTTTTTTGGCATTTGTCAAGTCGGGTCATTAAGGAAAAATCAGGAACATTAGGACAAGTCGAGACATACGAAGCACAGCAGGGCGAAGTCAAATTACTAAAATCTCAGACGGAATTGAAATTTGAATTGTTCCCAACATTTTCCACTTGTGTTACAATTTTCTTGTTTTACCCTGCTGGACTTGTTCTGTAGTTTTGGCATATGTCATGTCGGGTCATTAAGGACAAGTCGGGACCATTAGGACAAGTTTATACATACGAAGCACAGCAGGGCGAAGTCAAATTACGAAAATCTCAGTCGGAATTGAAATTTGAATGTTCCCAACACTTTCCAATTGTTCTACAAATTTCTTGTTTTACCCAGCTGGACTTGTTCTGTAGTTTTGGCATTTGTCAAGTCGGGTCAGTAGGGACAAATCGGGACCATTAGGACAAGTCGAGACATACGAAGCACAGCAGGGCGAAGTCAAATTACTAAGAACTCAGCCGGAATTGAATTATAAATGTTCCCAACATTTTCCAATTGTATTACAAATTTCTTGAATTACCCAGCTGGACTCGTTCTGTTTTTTGGCATTTGTCAAGTCGGCTCATTAAGGAAGAATCAGGAACATTAGGACAAGTCGAGAAATACGAATCACAGCAGGGCGAAGTCAAATTACTAAAATCTCAGTCGGAATTGAAATCTGAATTGTTCCACAACATTTTCCAATTGTTCTACAAATTTCTTGTTTTACCCAGCTGGACTTGTTCTGTAGTTTTGGCATTTGTCAAGTCGAGTCAGTAGGGACAAATCGGGACCATTAGGACAAGTCGAGACATACGGAGCACAGCAGGGCGAAGTCAAATTACTAAAATCTCAGACGGAATTGAAATTTGAATTGTTCCCAACATTTTCCACTTGTGTTACAATTTTCTTGTTTTACCCTGCTGGACTTGTTCTGTAGTTTTGGCATATGTCAAGTCGGGTCATTAAGGACAAATCGGGACCATTAGGACAAGTTTATACATACGAAGCACAGCAGGGCGAAGTCAAATAACGAAAATCTCAGTCGGAATTGAAATTTGAATGTTCCCAACACTTTCCAATTGTGTTACAAATTTCTTGATTTACCCAGCTGGACTCGTTCTGTTTTTTGACATTTGTCAAGTCGGGTCTTTAAGGACAAATCAGGACCATTAGGACAAGTCGAGAAATACGAAGCACAGCAGGGCGAAGTCAAATTACTAAAATCTCAGTCGGAATTGAAATTTGAATTGTTCCCCAACATTTTCCAATTGTTCTACAAATTTCTTGTTTTACCCAGCTGGACTTGTTCTGTAGTTTTGGCATTTGTCAAGTCGGGTCAGTGGGGACAAATCGGGACCATAAGGACAAGTCAAGACATACGAAGCACAGCAGGGCGAAGTCATATTACGAAAATCTCAGTCGGAATTGAAATTTGAATGTTCCCAACACTTTCCAATTGTGTTACAATTTTCTTGAATTACCCAGCTGGACTCGTTCTGTTTTTTGACTTTTGTCAAGTCGGGTCAGTAGGGACAAATCGGGACCATTAGGACAAGTCGAGACATACGAAGCACGGCAGGGCTAAGTCAATTTACGAAAATCCCAGTCGGAATTGAAATTGGAATTGTTTCTCAACATTTTCCTATTTTGTTATAAATTTCTTGCTTTACCCTGCTGAACTTGTTCTATAATTTTGGCATATGTCAAGACGGGTCAGTAGGGACCATTAGGACAAGTCGAGACATACGAAGCACACCAGGGCGAAGTCAAATTACTAAAATCTCAGTCGGAATTGAAATTTGAATTGTTCCCCAATAATTTCCAATTGTTCTACAAATTTCTTGTCTACTCAGCCGGACTTGTTCTGTAGGTTTGGCATTCGTCAATTCGGGTCAAAGGGGACAAATCGGGACCATTAGGACAAGTTTATACATACAAAGCACAGCAGGGCGAAGTCAAATTACTAAAATCTCAGACGGAATTGAAATTTGAATTGTTCCCAACATTTTCCACTTGTGTTACAATTTTCTTGTTTTACCCTGCTGGACTTGTTCTGTAGTTTTGGCATATGTCAAGTCGGGTCATTAAGGACAAATCGGGACCATTAGGACAAGTTTATACATACGAAGCACAGCAGGGCGAAGTCAAATAACGAAAATCTCAGTCGGAATTGAAATTTGAATGTTCCCAACACTTTCCAATTGTGTTACAAATTTCTTGATTTACCCAGCTGGACTCGTTCTGTTTTTTGACATTTGTCATGTCGGGTCTTTAAGGACAAATCAGGACCATTAGGACAAGTCGAGAAATACGAAGTTCAGCAGGGCGAAGTCAAATTACTAAAATCTCAGTCGGAATTGAAATTTGAATTGTTCCCCAACATTTTCCAATTGTTCTACAAATTTCTTGTTTTACCCAGCTGGACTTGTTCTGTAGTTTTGGCATTTGTCAAGTCGGGTCAGTGGGGACAAATCGGGACCATAAGGACAAGTCAAGACATACGAAGCACAGCAGGGCGAAGTCATATTACGAAAATCTCAGTCGGAATTGAAATTTGAATGTTCCCAATTCTTTCCAATTGTGTTACAATTTTCTTGAATTACCCAGCTGGACTCGTTCTGTTTTTTGACTTTTGTCAAGTCGGGTCAGTAGGGACAAATCGGGACCATTAGGACAAGTCGAGACATACGAAGCACGGCAGGGCTAAGTCAATTTACGAAAATCCCAGTCGGAATTGAAATTGGAATTGTTTCTCAACATTTTCCTATTTTGTTATAAATTTCTTGCTTTACCCTGCTGAACTTGTTCTATAATTTTGGCATATGTCAAGACGGGTCAGTAGGGACCATTAGGACAAGTCGAGACATACGAAGCACACCAGGGCGAAGTCAAATTACTAAAATCTCAGTCGGAATTGAAATTTGAATTGTTCCCCAATAATTTCCACTTGTTCTACAAATTTCTTGTCTACTCAGCCGGACTTGTTCTGTAGGTTTGGCATTCGTCAATTCGGGTCAAAGGGGACAAATCGGGACCATTAGGACAAGTCAAGACATACGAAGCACAGCAGGGCGAAGTCATATTACGAAAATCTCAGTCGGAATTGAAATTTGAATGTTCTCAAACATTTTCCAATTGTTTTTACAAATTTCTTGTCTACTCAGCCGGACTTGTTCTGTACGTTTGGCATTCGTCAATTCGGGTCAAAGGGGACAAATCGGGACCATTAGGACAAGTTTATAGATAGGAAGCACAGCAGGGCGAAGTCATATTACGAAAATCTCAGTCGGAATTGAAATTTGCATGTTCCCAACACTTTCCAATTGTGTTACAAATTTCTTGAATTACCTAGCTGGACTCGTTCTGTTTTTTGGCATTTGTCAAGTCGGGTCATTAAGGAAAAATCAGGAACATTAGGACAAGTCGAGACATACGAAGCACAGCAGGGCGAAGTCATATTACAAAAATCTCAGTCGGAATTGAAATTTGAATGTTCTCAAACATATTCCAATTGTTTTTACAAATTTCTTGTCTACTCGCTGGACTTGTTCTGTAGTTTTGACATTTGTCAAGTCGGGTCAAAGGGGACAAATCGGAACCATTAGGACAAGTTGATAAATAGGAAGCACAGCAGGGCGAAGTCATATTACGAAAATCTCTGTCGGAATTGAAATTTGAATGTTCCCAACACTTTCCAATTGTGTTACAAATTTCTTGAATTACCCAGCTGGACTCGTTCTGTTTTTTGGCATTTGTCAAGTCGGGTCATTAAGGAAAAATCAGGAACATTAGGACAAGTCGAGACATACGAAGCACAGCAGGGCGAAGTCAAATTACTAAAATCTCAGCCGGAATTGGAATTTGATGTTCCCCAACATTTTCCAATTGTTCTACAAACTTCTTGTTTTACCCAGCTGGACTTGTTCTGTAGTTTTGGCATTTGTCAAGTCGGGTCAGTGGGGACAAATCGGGACCATAAGGACAAATCAAGACATACGAAGCACAGCAGGGCGAAGTCAAATTACGAAAATCTCAGTCGGAATTGAAATTTGAATGTTCCCAACACTTTCCAATTGTGTTACAATTTTCTTGAATTACCCAGCTGGACTCGTTCTGTTTTTTGACTTTTGTCAAGTCGGGTCTTTAAGGACAAATCGGGACCATTAGGACAAGTCGAGACATACGAAGCACAGCAGGGCGAAGTCAAATTTCTAAGAACTCAGCCGGAATTGTATTATAAATGTTCCCAACATTTTCCAATTGTGTTACAAATTTCTTGAATTACCCAGCTGGACTCGTTCTGTTTTTTGGCATTTGTCAAGTCGGGTCATTAAGGAAAAATCAGGAACATTAGGACAAGTCGAGACATACGAAGCACAGCAGGGCGAAGTCATATTACAAAAATCTCAGTCGGAATTGAAATTTGAATGTTCTCAAACATATTCCAATTGTTTTTACAAATTTCTTGTCTACTCGCTGGACTTGTTCTGTAGTTTTGACATTCGTCAAGTCGGGTCAAAGGGGACAAATCGGAACCATTAGGACAAGTTGATAGATAGGAAGCACAGCAGGGCGAAGTCATATTACGGAAATCTCTGTCGGAATTGAAATTTGTATGTTCCCAACACTTTCCAATTGTGTTACAAATTTCTTGAATTACCCAGCTGGACTCGTTCTGTTTTTTGGCATTTGTCAAGTCGGGTCATTAAGGAAAAATCAGGAACATTAGGACAAGTCGAGACATACGAAGCACAGCAGGGCGAAGTCAAATTACTAAAATCTCAGCCGGAATTGGAATTTGATGTTCCCCAACATTTTCCAATTGTTCTACAAACTTCTTGTTTTACCCAGCTGGACTTGTTCTGTAGTTTTGGCATTTGTCAAGTCGGGTCAGTGGGGACAAATCGGGACCATAAGGACAAATCAAGACATACGAAGCACAGCAGGGCGAAGTCATATTACGAAAATCTCAGTCGGAATTGAAATTTGAATGTTCCCAACACTTTCCAATTGTGTTACAATTTTCTTGAATTACCCAGCTGGACTCGTTCTGTTTTTTGACTTTTGTCAAGTCGGGTCTTTAAGGACAAATCGGGACCATTAGGACAAGTCGAGACATACGAAGCACAGCAGGGCGAAGTCAAATTTCTAAGAACTCAGCCGGAATTGTATTATAAATGTTCCCAACATTTTCCAATTGTGTTACAAATTTCTTGAATTACCCAGCTGGACTCGTTCTGTTTTTTGGCATTTGTCAAGTCGGGTCATTAAGGAAAAATCAGGAACATTAGGACAAGTCGAGACATACGAAGCGCAGCAGGGCGAAGTCAAATTACTAAAATCTCAGTCGAAATTGAAATGTGAATTGTTCCCAACATTTTCCACTTGTGTTACAATTTTCTTGTTTTACCCTGCTGGACTTGTTCTGTAGTTTCGGCATATGTCAAGTCGGGTCATTAAGGACAAATCGGGACCATTAGGACAAGTTTATACATACAAAGCACAGCAGGGCGAAGTCAAATTACTAAAATCTCAGCCGGAATTGGAATTTGATGTTCCCCAACATTTTCCAATTGTTCTACAAACTTCTTGTTTTACCCAGCTGGACTTGTTCTGTAGTTTTGGCATTTGTCAAGTCGGGTCAGTGGGGACAAATCGGGACCATTAGGACAAATCAAGACATACGAAGCACAGCAGGGCGAAGTCATATTACGAAAATCTCAGTCGGAATTGAAATTTGAATGTTCCCAACACTTTCCAATTGTGTTACAATTTTCTTGAATTACCCAGCTGGACTCGTTCTGTTTTTTGACTTTTGTCAAGTCGGGTCTTTAAAGACAAATCGGGACCATTAGGACAAGTCGAGACATACGAAGCACAGCAGGGCGAAGTCAAATTTCTAAGAACTCAGCCGGAATTGTATTATAAATGTTCCCAACATTTTCCAATTGTGTTACAAATTTCTTGAATTACCCAGCTGGACTCGTTCTGTTTTTTGGCATTTGTCAAGTCGGGTCATTAAGGAAAAATCAGGAACATTAGGACAAGTCGAGACATACGAAGCACAGCAGGGCGAAGTCATATTACAGAAATCTCAGTCGGAATTGAAATTTGAATGTTCTCAAACATATTCCAATTGTTTTTACAAATTTCTTGTCTACTCGCTGGACTTGTTCTGTAGTTTTGACATTCGTCAAGTCGGGTCAAAGGGGACAAATCGGAACCATTAGGACAAGTTGATAGATAGGAAGCACAGCAGGGCGAAGTCATATTACGAAAATCTCTGTCGGAATTGAAATTTGTATGTTCCCAACACTTTCCAATTGTGTTACAAATTTCTTGAATTACCCAGCTGGACTCGTTCTGTTTTTTGGCATTTGTCAAGTCGGGTCATTAAGGAAAAATCAGGAACATTAGGACAAGTCGAGACATACGAAGCACAGCAGGGCGAAGTCAAATTACTAAAATCTCAGCCGGAATTGGAATTTGATGTTCCCCAACATTTTCCAATTGTTTTACAAACTTCTTGTTTTACCCAGCTGGACTTGTTCTGTAGTTTTGGCATTTGTCAAGTCGGGTCAGTGGGGACAAATCGGGACCATAAGGACAAATCAAGACATACGAAGCACAGCAGGGCGAAGTCAAATTTCTAAGAACTCAGCCGGAATTGAATTATAAATGTTCCCAACATTTTCCAATTGTGTTACAAATTTCTTGAATTACCCAGCTGGACTCGTTCTGTTTTTTGGCATTTGTCAAGTCGGCTCATTAAGGAAGAATCAGGAACATTAGGACAAGTCGAGAAATACGAATCACAGCAGGGCGAAGTCAAATTACTAAAATCTCAGTCGGAATTGAAATTTGAATTGTTCCACAACATTTTCCAATTGTTCTACAAATTTCTTGTTTTACCCTGCTGGACTTGTTCTGTAGTTTTGGCATTTGTCAAGTCGGGTCAGTAGGGACAAATCGGGACCATTAGGACAAGTCGAGACATACGAAGCACAGCAGGGCGAAGTCAAATTACTAAGAACTCAGCCGGAATTGAATTATAAATGTTCCCAACATTTTCCAATTGTGTTACAAATATCTTGAATTACCCAGCTGGACTCGTTCTGTTTTTTGGCATTTGTCAAGTCGGGTCATTAAGGAAAAATCAGGAACATTAGGACAAGTCGAGACATACGAAGCACAGCAGGGCGAAGTCAAATTACTAAAATCTCAGACGGAATTGAAATTTGAATTGTTCCCAACATTTTCCACTTGTGTTACAATTTTCTTGTTTTACCCTGCTGGACTTGTTCTGTAGTTTTGGCATATGTCATGTCGGGTCATTAAGGACAAGTCGGGACCATTAGGACAAGTTTATACATACGAAGCACAGCAGGGCGAAGTCAAATTACGAAAATCTCAGTCGGAATTGAAATTTGAATGTTCCCAACACTTTCCAATTGTTCTACAAATTTCTTGTTTTACCCAGCTGGACTTGTTCTGTAGTTTTGGCATTTGTCAAGTCGGGTCAGTAGGGACAAATCGGGACCATTAGGACAAGTCGAGACATACGAAGCACAGCAGGGCGAAGTCAAATTACTAAGAACTCAGCCGGAATTGAATTATAAATGTTCCCAACATTTTCCAATTGTATTACAAATTTCTTGAATTACCCAGCTGGACTCGTTCTGTTTTTTGGCATTTGTCAAGTCGGCTCATTAAGGAAGAATCAGGAACATTAGGACAAGTCGAGAAATACGAATCACAGCAGGGCGAAGTCAAATTACTAAAATCTCAGTCGGAATTGAAATCTGAATTGTTCCACAACATTTTCCAATTGTTCTACAAATTTCTTGTTTTACCCAGCTGGACTTGTTCTGTAGTTTTGGCATTTGTCAAGTCGAGTCAGTAGGGACAAATCGGGACCATTAGGACAAGTCGAGACATACGGAGCACAGCAGGGCGAAGTCAAATTACTAAAATCTCAGACGGAATTGAAATTTGAATTGTTCCCAACATTTTCCACTTGTGTTACAATTTTCTTGTTTTACCCTGCTGGACTTGTTCTGTAGTTTTGGCATATGTCAAGTCGGGTCATTAAGGACAAATCGGGACCATTAGGACAAGTTTATACATACGAAGCACAGCAGGGCGAAGTCAAATAACGAAAATCTCAGTCGGAATTGAAATTTGAATGTTCCCAACACTTTCCAATTGTGTTACAAATTTCTTGATTACCCAGCTGGACTCGTTCTGTTTTTTGACATTTGTCAAGTCGGGTCTTTAAGGACAAATCAGGACCATTAGGACAAGTCGAGAAATACGAAGCACAGCAGGGCGAAGTCAAATTACTAAAATCTCAGTCGGAATTGAAATTTGAATTGTTCCCCAACATTTTCCAATTGTTCTACAAATTTCTTGTTTTACCCAGCTGGACTTGTTCTGTAGTTTTGGCATTTGTCAAGTCGGGTCAGTGGGGACAAATCGGGACCATAAGGACAAGTCAAGACATACGAAGCACAGCAGGGCGAAGTCATATTACGAAAATCTCAGTCGGAATTGAAATTTGAATGTTCCCAACACTTTCCAATTGTGTTACAATTTTCTTGAATTACCCAGCTGGACTCGTTCTGTTTTTTGACTTTTGTCAAGTCGGGTCAGTAGGGACAAATCGGGACCATTAGGACAAGTCGAGACATACGAAGCACGGCAGGGCTAAGTCAATTTACGAAAATCCCAGTCGGAATTGAAATTGGAATTGTTTCTCAACATTTTCCTATTTTGTTATAAATTTCTTGCTTTACCCTGCTGAACTTGTTCTATAATTTTGGCATATGTCAAGACGGGTCAGTAGGGACCATTAGGACAAGTCGAGACATACGAAGCACACCAGGGCGAAGTCAAATTACTAAAATCTCAGTCGGAATTGAAATTTGAATTGTTCCCCAATAATTTCCAATTGTTCTACAAATTTCTTGTCTACTCAGCCGGACTTGTTCTGTAGGTTTGGCATTCGTCAATTCGGGTCAAAGGGGACAAATCGGGACCATTAGGACAAGTTTATACATACAAAGCACAGCAGGGCGAAGTCAAATTACTAAAATCTCAGACGGAATTGAAATTTGAATTGTTCCCAACATTTTCCACTTGTGTTACAATTTTCTTGTTTTACCCTGCTGGACTTGTTCTGTAGTTTTGGCATATGTCAAGTCGGGTCATTAAGGACAAATCGGGACCATTAGGACAAGTTTATACATACGAAGCACAGCAGGGCGAAGTCAAATAACGAAAATCTCAGTCGGAATTGAAATTTGAATGTTCCCAACACTTTCCAATTGTGTTACAAATTTCTTGATTTACCCAGCTGGACTCGTTCTGTTTTTTGACATTTGTCATGTCGGGTCTTTAAGGACAAATCAGGACCATTAGGACAAGTCGAGAAATACGAAGTTCAGCAGGGCGAAGTCAAATTACTAAAATCTCAGTCGGAATTGAAATTTGAATTGTTCCCCAACATTTTCCAATTGTTCTACAAATTTCTTGTTTTACCCAGCTGGACTTGTTCTGTAGTTTTGGCATTTGTCAAGTCGGGTCAGTGGGGACAAATCGGGACCATAAGGACAAGTCAAGACATACGAAGCACAGCAGGGCGAAGTCATATTACGAAAATCTCAGTCGGAATTGAAATTTGAATGTTCCCAATTCTTTCCAATTGTGTTACAATTTTCTTGAATTACCCAGCTGGACTCGTTCTGTTTTTTGACTTTTGTCAAGTCGGGTCAGTAGGGACAAATCGGGACCATTAGGACAAGTCGAGACATACGAAGCACGGCAGGGCTAAGTCAATTTACGAAAATCCCAGTCGGAATTGAAATTGGAATTGTTTCTCAACATTTTCCTATTTTGTTATAAATTTCTTGCTTTACCCTGCTGAACTTGTTCTATAATTTTGGCATATGTCAAGACGGGTCAGTAGGGACCATTAGGACAAGTCGAGACATACGAAGCACACCAGGGCGAAGTCAAATTACTAAAATCTCAGTCGGAATTGAAATTTGAATTGTTCCCCAATAATTTCCACTTGTTCTACAAATTTCTTGTCTACTCAGCCGGACTTGTTCTGTAGGTTTGGCATTCGTCAATTCGGGTCAAAGGGGACAAATCGGGACCATTAGGACAAGTCAAGACATACGAAGCACAGCAGGGCGAAGTCATATTACGAAAATCTCAGTCGGAATTGAAATTTGAATGTTCTCAAACATTTTCCAATTGTTTTTACAAATTTCTTGTCTACTCAGCCGGACTTGTTCTGTAGGTTTGGCATTCGTCAATTCGGGTCAAAGGGGACAAATCGGGACCATTAGGACAAGTTTATAGATAGGAAGCACAGCAGGGCGAAGTCATATTACGAAAATCTCAGTCGGAATTGAAATTTGCATGTTCCCAACACTTTCCAATTGTGTTACAAATTTCTTGAATTACCTAGCTGGACTCGTTCTGTTTTTTGGCATTTGTCAAGTCGGGTCATTAAGGAAAAATCAGGAACATTAGGACAAGTCGAGACATACGAAGCACAGCAGGGCGAAGTCATATTACAAAAATCTCAGTCGGAATTGAAATTTGAATGTTCTCAAACATATTCCAATTGTTTTTACAAATTTCTTGTCTACTCGCTGGACTTGTTCTGTAGTTTTGACATTTGTCAAGTCGGGTCAAAGGGGACAAATCGGAACCATTAGGACAAGTTGATAGATAGGAAGCACAGCAGGGCGAAGTCATATTACGAAAATCTCTGTCGGAATTGAAATTTGTATGTTCCCAACACTTTCCAATTGTGTTACAAATTTCTTGAATTACCCAGCTGGACTCGTTCTGTTTTTTGGCATTTGTCAAGTCGGGTCATTAAGGAAAAATCAGGAACATTAGGACAAGTCGAGACATACGAAGCACAGCAGGGCGAAGTCAAATTACTAAAATCTCAGCCGGAATTGGAATTTGATGTTCCCCAACATTTTCCAATTGTTCTACAAACTTCTTGTTTTACCCAGCTGGACTTGTTCTGTAGTTTTGGCATTTGTCAAGTCGGGTCAGTGGGGACAAATCGGGACCATAAGGACAAATCAAGACATACGAAGCACAGCAGGGCGAAGTCAAATTACGAAAATCTCAGTCGGAATTGAAATTTGAATGTTCCCAACACTTTCCAATTGTGTTACAATTTTCTTGAATTACCCAGCTGGACTCGTTCTGTTTTTTGACTTTTGTCAAGTCGGGTCTTTAAGGACAAATCGGGACCATTAGGACAAGTCGAGACATACGAAGCACAGCAGGGCGAAGTCAAATTTCTAAGAACTCAGCCGGAATTGTATTATAAATGTTCCCAACATTTTCCATTTGTGTTACAAATTTCTTGAATTACCCAGCTGGACTCGTTCTGTTTTTTGGCATTTGTCAAGTCGGGTCATTAAGGAAAAATCAGGAACATTAGGACAAGTCGAGACATACGAAGCACAGCAGGGCGAAGTCATATTACAAAAATCTCAGTCGGAATTGAAATTTGAATGTTCTCAAACATATTCCAATTGTTTTTACAAATTTCTTGTCTACTCGCTGGACTTGTTCTGTAGTTTTGACATTCGTCAAGTCGGGTCAAAGGGGACAAATCGGAACCATTAGGACAAGTTGATAGATAGGAAGCACAGCAGGGCGAAGTCATATTACGGAAATCTCTGTCGGAATTGAAATTTGTATGTTCCCAACACTTTCCAATTGTGTTACAAATTTCTTGAATTACCCAGCTGGACTCGTTCTGTTTTTTGGCATTTGTCAAGTCGGGTCATTAAGGAAAAATCAGGAACATTAGGACAAGTCGAGACATACGAAGCACAGCAGGGCGAAGTCAAATTACTAAAATCTCAGCCGGAATTGGAATTTGATGTTCCCCAACATTTTCCAATTGTTCTACAAACTTCTTGTTTTACCCAGCTGGACTTGTTCTGTAGTTTTGGCATTTGTCAAGTCGGGTCAGTGGGGACAAATCGGGACCATAAGGACAAATCAAGACATACGAAGCACAGCAGGGCGAAGTCATATTACGAAAATCTCAGTCGGAATTGAAATTTGAATGTTCCCAACACTTTCCAATTGTGTTACAATTTTCTTGAATTACCCAGCTGGACTCGTTCTGTTTTTTGACTTTTGTCAAGTCGGGTCTTTAAGGACAAATCGGGACCATTAGGACAAGTCGAGACATACGAAGCACAGCAGGGCGAAGTCAAATTTCTAAGAACTCAGCCGGAATTGTATTATAAATGTTCCCAACATTTTCCAATTGTGTTACAAATTTCTTGAATTACCCAGCTGGACTCGTTCTGTTTTTTGGCATTTGTCAAGTCGGGTCATTAAGGAAAAATCAGGAACATTAGGACAAGTCGAGACATACGAAGCGCAGCAGGGCGAAGTCAAATTACTAAAATCTCAGTCGAAATTGAAATGTGAATTGTTCCCAACATTTTCCACTTGTGTTACAATTTTCTTGTTTTACCCTGCTGGACTTGTTCTGTAGTTTCGGCATATGTCAAGTCGGGTCATTAAGGACAAATCGGGACCATTAGGACAAGTTTATACATACAAAGCACAGCAGGGCGAAGTCAAATTACTAAAATCTCAGCCGGAATTGGAATTTGATGTTCCCCAACATTTTCCAATTGTTCTACAAACTTCTTGTTTTACCCAGCTGGACTTGTTCTGTAGTTTTGGCATTTGTCAAGTCGGGTCAGTGGGGACAAATCGGGACCATTAGGACAAATCAAGACATACGAAGCACAGCAGGGCGAAGTCATATTACGAAAATCTCAGTCGGAATTGAAATTTGAATGTTCCCAACACTTTCCAATTGTGTTACAATTTTCTTGAATTACCCAGCTGGACTCGTTCTGTTTTTTGACTTTTGTCAAGTCGGGTCTTTAAAGACAAATCGGGACCATTAGGACAAGTCGAGACATACGAAGCACAGCAGGGCGAAGTCAAATTTCTAAGAACTCAGCCGGAATTGTATTATAAATGTTCCCAACATTTTCCAATTGTGTTACAAATTTCTTGAATTACCCAGCTGGACTCGTTCTGTTTTTTGGCATTTGTCAAGTCGGGTCATTAAGGAAAAATCAGGAACATTAGGACAAGTCGAGACATACGAAGCACAGCAGGGCGAAGTCATATTACAGAAATCTCAGTCGGAATTGAAATTTGAATGTTCTCAAACATATTCCAATTGTTTTTACAAATTTCTTGTCTACTCGCTGGACTTGTTCTGTAGTTTTGACATTCGTCAAGTCGGGTCAAAGGGGACAAATCGGAACCATTAGGACAAGTTGATAGATAGGAAGCACAGCAGGGCGAAGTCATATTACGAAAATCTCTGTCGGAATTGAAATTTGTATGTTCCCAACACTTTCCAATTGTGTTACAAATTTCTTGAATTACCCAGCTGGACTCGTTCTGTTTTTTGGCATTTGTCAAGTCGGGTCATTAAGGAAAAATCAGGAACATTAGGACAAGTCGAGACATACGAAGCACAGCAGGGCGAAGTCAAATTACTAAAATCTCAGCCGGAATTGGAATTTGATGTTCCCCAACATTTTCCAATTGTTTTACAAACTTCTTGTTTTACCCAGCTGGACTTGTTCTGTAGTTTTGGCATTTGTCAAGTCGGGTCAGTGGGGACAAATCGGGACCATAAGGACAAATCAAGACATACGAAGCACAGCAGGGCGAAGTCATATTACGAAAATCTCAGTCGGAATTGAAATTTGAATGTTCCCAACACTTTCCAATTGTGTTACAAATATCTTGAATTACCCAGCTGGACTCGTTCTGTTTTTTGGCATTTGTCAAGTCGGGTCATTAAGGAAATATCAGGAACATTAGGACAAGTCGAGAAAAACGAAGCACAGCAGGGCGAAGTCAAATTACTAAAATCTCAGTCGGAATTGAAATTTGAATTGTTCCCCAACATTTTCCAATTGTTCTACAAATTTCTTGTTTTACCCAGCTGGACTTGTTCTGTAGTTTTGGCATTTGTCAAGTCGGGTCAGTGGGGACAAATCGGGACCATAAGGACAAGTCAAGACATACGAAGCACAGCAGGGCGAAGTCATATTACGAAAATCTCAGTCGGAATTGAAATTTGAATGTTCCCAACACTTTCCAATTGTGTTACAATTTTCTTGAATTACCCAGCTGGACTCGTTCTGTTTTTTGACTTTTGTCAAGTCGGGTCTTTAAGGACAAATCGGGACCATTAGGACAAGTCGAGACATACGAAGCACAGCAGGGCGAAGTCAAATTTCTAAGAACTCAGCCGGAATAGAATTATAAATGTTCCCAACATTTTCCAATTGTGTTACAAATTTCTTGAATTACCCAGCTGGACTCGTTCTGTTTTTTGGCATTTGTCAAGTCGGGTCATTAAGGAAGAATCAGGAACATTAGGACAAGTCGAGAAATACGAAGCACAGCAGGGCGAAGTCAAATTACTAAAATCTCAGTCGGAATTGAAATTTGAATTGTTCCACAACATTTTCCAATTGTTCTACAAATTTCTTGTTTTACCCAGCTGGACTTGTTCTGTAGTTTTGGCATTTGTCAAGTCGGGTCAGTAGGGACAAACCGGGACCATTAGGACAAGTCGAGACATACGAAGCACAGCAGGGCGAAGTCAAATTACTAAGAACTCAGCCGGAATTGAATTATAAATGTTCCCAACATTTTCCAATTGTGTTACAAATTTCTTGAATTACCCAGCTGGACTCGTTCTGTTTTTTGGCATTTGTCAAGTCGGGTCATTAGGAAAAATCAGGAACATTAGGACAAGTCGAGAAATACGAAGCACAGCAGGGCGAAGTCAAATTACTAAAATCTCAGTCGGAATTGAAATTTGAATTGTTCCCCAACATTTTCCAATTGTTCTACAAATTTCTTGTTTTACCCTACTGGACTTGTTCTGTAGTTTTGGCATATGTCAAGTCGGGTCTTTAGGACAAATCGGGAGCATTAGGACAAGTCGAGAAATACGAAGCACAGCAGGGCGAAGTCAAATTACTAAAATCTCAGTCGGAGTTGAAATTTGAATTGTTCCCCAACATTTTCCAATTGTTCTACAAATTTCTTGTTTTACCCAGCTGGACTTGTTCTGTAGTTTTGGCATTTGTCAAGTCGGGTCAGCGGGGACAAATCGGGACCATTAGGACAAGTCAAGACATACGAAGCACAGCAGGGCGAAGTCATATTACGAAAATCTCAGTCGGAATTGAAATTTGAATGTTCCCAACACTTTCCAATTGTGATACAAATTTCTTGAATTACCCAGGACTCGTTCTGTTTTTTGGCATTTGTCAAGTCGGGTCATTAAGGAAAAATCAGGAACATTAGGACAAGTCGAGAAATACAAAGCACAGCAGGGCGAAGTCAAATTACTAAAAATTCAGCCGTAATTGAATTATAAATGTTCCCAACATTTTCCAATTGTGTTACAAATTTCTTGAATTACCCAGGACTCGTTCTGTTTTTTGGCATTTGTCAAGTCGGGTCATTAAGGAAATATCAGGAACATTAGGACAAGTCGAGAAATACGAAGCACAGCAGGGCGAAGTCAAATTACTAAAATCTCAGTCGGAATTGAAATTTGAATTGTTCCCCAACATTTTCCAATTGTTCTACAAATTTCTTGTTTTACCCAGCTGGACTTGTTCTGTAGTTTTGGCATTTGTCAAGTCGGGTCAGTGGGGACAAATCGGGACCATTAGGACAAGTCAAGACATACGAAGCACAGCAGGGCGAATTCATATTACGAAAATCTCAGTCGGAATTGAAATTTGAATGTTCTCAAACATTTTCCAATTGTTTTTACAAATTTCTTGTCTACTCAGCCGGACTTGTTCTGTAGGTTTGGCATTCGTCAATTCGGGTCATAGGGGACAAATCGGGACCATTAGGACAAGTTTATAGATAGGAAGCACAGCAGGGCGAAGTCATATTACGAATATCTCAGTCGGAATTGAAATTTGCATGTTCCCAACACTTTCCAATTGTGTTACAAATTTCTTGAATTACCCAGCTGGACTCGTTCTGTTTTTTGGCATTTGTCAAGTCGGGTCATTAAGGAAAAATCAGGAACATTAGGACAAGTCGAGACATACGAAGCA
Organism: Chrysolina americana; assembly: GCA_958502065.1. Lineage (NCBI taxonomy): Eukaryota > Metazoa > Arthropoda > Insecta > Coleoptera > Chrysomelidae > Chrysolina > Chrysolina americana. The sequence continues at coordinate 41,105,910 of OY293414.1, forward strand.
CAGCAGGGCGAAGTCATATTACAAAAATCTCAGTCGGAATTGAAATTTGAATGTTCCCAACACTTTCCAATTGTGTTACAATTTTCTTGAATTACCCAGCTGGACTCGTTCTGTTTTTTGACTTTTGTCAAGTCGGGTCTTTAAGGACAAATCGGGACCATTAGGACAAGTCGAGACATACGAAGCACAGCAGGGCGAAGTCAAATTTCTAAGAACTCAGCCGGAATTGTATTATAAATGTTCCCAACATTTTCCAATTGTGTTACAAATTTCTTGAATTACCCAGCTGGACTCGTTCTGTTTTTTGGCATTTGTCAAGTCGGGTCTTTAAGGACAAATCGGGACAATTAGGACAAGTCGAGACATACGAAGCACAGCAGGGCGAAGTCAAATTTCTAAGAACTCAGCCGGAATTGAATTATAAATGTTCCCAACATTTTCCAATTGTGTTACAAATTTCTTGAATTACCCAGCTGGACTCGTTCTGTTTTTTGGCATTTGTCAAGTCGGGTCATTAAGGAAGAATCAGGAACATTAGGACAAGTCGAGAAATACGAAGCACAGCAGGGCGAAGTCAAATTACTAAAATCTCAGTCGGAATTGAAATTTGAATTGTTCCACAACATTTTCCAATTGTTCTACAAATTTCTTGTTTTACCCAGCTGGACTTGTTCTGTAGTTTTGGCATTTGTCAAGTCGGGTCAGTAGGGACAAACCGGGACCATTAGGACAAGTCGAGACATACGAAGCACAGCAGGGCGAAGTCAAATTACTAAGAACTCAGCCGGAATTGAATTATAAATGTTCCCAACATTTTCCAATTGTGTTACAAATTTCTTGAATTACCCAGCTGGACTCGTTCTGTTTTTTGGCATTTGTCGAGTCGGGTCATTAGGAACAATCAGGAACATTAGGACAAGTCGAGAAATACGAAGCACAGCAGGGCGAAGTCAAATTACTAAAATCTCAGTCGGAATTGAAATTTGAATTGTTCCCCAACATTTTCCAATTGTTCTACAAATTTCTTGTTTTACCCTACTGGACTTGTTCTGTAGTTTTGGCATATGTCAAGTCGGGTCTTTAGGACAAATCGGGACCATTAGGACAAGTCGAGAAATACGAAGCACAGCAGGGCGAAGTCAAATTACTAAAATCTCAGTCGGAATTGAAATTTGAATTGTTCCCCAACATTTTCCAATTGTTCTACAAATTTCTTGTTTTACCCAGCTGGACTTGTTCTGTAGTTTTGGCATTTGTCAAGTCGGGTCAGCGGGGACAAATCGGGACCATTAGGACAAGTCAAGACATACGAAGCACAGCAGGGCGAAGTCATATTACGAAAATCTCAGTCGGAATTGAAATTTGAATGTTCCCAACACTTTCCAATTGTGATACAAATTTCTTGAATTACCCAGGACTCGTTCTGTTTTTTGGCATTTGTCAAGTCGGGTCATTAAGGAAAAATCAGGAACATTAGGACAAGTCGAGAAATACAAAGCACAGCAGGGCGAAGTCAAATTACTAAAAATTCAGCCGTAATTGAATTATAAATGTTCCCAACATTTTCCAATTGTGTTACAAATTTCTTGAATTACCCAGGACTCGTTCTGTTTTTTGGCATTTGTCAAGTCGGGTCATTAAGGAAATATCAGGAACATTAGGACAAGTCGAGAAATACGAAGCACAGCAGGGCGAAGTCAAATTACTAAAATCTCAGTCGGAATTGAAATTTGAATTGTTCCCCAACATTTTCCAATTGTTCTACAAATTTCTTGTTTTACCCAGCTGGACTTGTTCTGTAGTTTTGGCATTTGTCAAGTCGGGTCAGTGGGGACAAATCGGGACCATTAGGACAAGTCAAGACATACGAAGCACAGCAGGGCGAATTCATATTACGAAAATCTCAGTCGGAATTGAAATTTGAATGTTCTCAAACATTTTCCAATTGTTTTTACAAATTTCTTGTCTACTCAGCCGGACTTGTTCTGTAGGTTTGGCATTCGTCAATTCGGGTCATAGGGGACAAATCGGGACCATTAGGACAAGTTTATAGATAGGAAGCACAGCAGGGCGAAGTCATATTACGAATATCTCAGTCGGAATTGAAATTTGCATGTTCCCAACACTTTCCAATTGTGTTACAAATTTCTTGAATTACCCAGCTGGACTCGTTCTGTTTTTTGGCATTTGTCAAGTCGGGTCATTAAGGAAAAATCAGGAACATTAGGACAAGTCGAGACATACGAAGCACAGCAGGGCGAAGTCATATTACAAAAATCTCAGTCGGAATTGAAATTTGAATGTTCTCAAACATATTTCAATTGTTTTTACAAATTTCTTGTCTACTCGCTGGACTTGTTCTGTAGTTTTGACATTCGTCAAGTCGGGTCAAAGGGGACAAATCGGAACCATTAGGACAAGTTGATAGATAGGAAGCACAGCAGGGCGAAGTCATATTACGAAAATCTCTGTCGGAATTGAAATTTGTATGTTCCCAACACTTTCCAATTGTGTTACAAATTCCTTGTATTACCCAGCTGGACTCGTTCTGTTTTTTGGCATTTGTCAAGTCGGGTCATTAAGGAAAAATCAGGAACATTAGGACACGTCGAGACATACGAAGCACAGCAGGGCGAAGTCAAATTACTAAAATCTCAGCCGGAATTGGAATTTGATGTTCCCCAACATTTTCCAATTGTTCTACAAACTTCTTGTTTTACCCAGCTGGACTTGTTCTGTAGTTTTGGCATTTGTCAAGTCGGGTCAGTGGGGACAAATCGGGACCATAAGGACAAATCAAGACATACGAAGCACAGCAGGGCGAAGTCATATTACGAAAATCTCAGTCGGAATTGAAATTTGAATGTTCCCAACACTTTCCAATTGTGATACAAATTTCTTGAATTACCCAGGACTCGTTCTGTTTTTTGGCATTTGTCAAGTCGGGTCATTAAGGAAAAATCAGGAACATTAGGACAAGTCGAGAAATACAAAGCACAGCAGGGCGAAGTCAAATTACTAAAAATTCAGCCGTAATTGAATTATAAATGTTCCCAACATTTTCCAATTGTGTTACAAATTTCTTGAATTACCCAGGACTCGTTCTGTTTTTTGGCATTTGTCAAGTCGGGTCATTAAGGAAATATCAGGAACATTAGGACAAGTCGAGAAATACGAAGCACAGCAGGGCGAAGTCAAATTACTAAAATCTCAGTCGGAATTGAAATTTGAATTGTTCCCCAACATTTTCCAATTGTTCTACAAATTTCTTGTTTTACCCAGCTGGACTTGTTCTGTAGTTTTGGCATTTGTCAAGTCGGGTCAGTGGGGACAAATCGGGACCATTAGGACAAGTCAAGACATACGAAGCACAGCAGGGCGAATTCATATTACGAAAATCTCAGTCGGAATTGAAATTTGAATGTTCTCAAACATTTTCCAATTGTTTTTACAAATTTCTTGTCTACTCAGCCGGACTTGTTCTGTAGGTTTGGCATTCGTCAATTCGGGTCATAGGGGACAAATCGGGACCATTAGGACAAGTTTATAGATAGGAAGCACAGCAGGGCGAAGTCATATTACGAATATCTCAGTCGGAATTGAAATTTGCATGTTCCCAACACTTTCCAATTGTGTTACAAATTTCTTGAATTACCCAGCTGGACTCGTTCTGTTTTTTGGCATTTGTCAAGTCGGGTCATTAAGGAAAAATCAGGAACATTAGGACAAGTCGAGACATACGAAGCACAGCAGGGCGAAGTCATATTACAAAAATCTCAGTCGGAATTGAAATTTGAATGTTCCCAACACTTTCCAATTGTGTTACAATTTTCTTGAATTACCCAGCTGGACTCGTTCTGTTTTTTGACTTTTGTCAAGTCGGGTCTTTAAGGACAAATCGGGACCATTAGGACAAGTCGAGACATACGAAGCACAGCAGGGCGAAGTCAAATTTCTAAGAACTCAGCCGGAATTGTTTTATAAATGTTCCCAACATTTTCCAATTGTGTTACAAATTTCTTGAATTACCCAGCTGGACTCGTTCTGTTTTTTGGCATTTGTCAAGTCGGGTCATTAAGGAAAAATCAGGAACATTAGGACAAGTCGAGACATACGAAGCACAGCAGGGCGAAGTCATATTACAAAAATCTCAGTCGGAATTGAAATTTGAATGTTCTCAAACATATTCCAATTGTTTTTACAAATTTCTTGTCTACTCGCTGGACTTGTTCTGTAGTTTTGACATTCGTCAAGTCGGGTCAAAGGGGACAAATCGGAACCATTAGGACAAGTTGATAGATAGGAAGCACAGCAGGGCGAAGTCATATTACGAAAATCTCTGTCGGAATTGAAATTTGTATGTTCCCAACACTTTCCAATTGTGTTACAAATTTCTTGTATTACCCAGCTGGACTCGTTCTGTTTTTTGGCATTTGTCAAGTCGGGTCATTAAGGAAAAATCAGGAACATTAGGACACGTCGAGACATACGAAGCACAGCAGGGCGAAGTCAAATTACTAAAATCTCAGCCGGAATTGGAATTTGATGTTCCCCAACATTTTCCAATTGTTCTACAAACTTCTTGTTTTACCCAGCTGGACTTGTTCTGTAGTTTTGGCATTTGTCAAGTCGGGTCAGTGGGGACAAATCGGGACCATAAGGACAAATCAAGACATACGAAGCACAGCAGGGCGAAGTCATATTACGAAAATCTCAGTCGGAATTGAAATTTGAATGTTCCCAACACTTTCCAATTGTGTTACAATTTTCTTGAATTACCCAGCTGGACTCGTTCTGTTTTTTGACTTTTGTCAAGTCGGGTCTTTAAGGACAAATCGGGACCATTAGGACAAGTCGAGACATACGAAGCACAGCAGGGCGAAGTCAAATTTCTAAGAACTCAGCCGGAATTGTATTATAAATGTTCCCAACATTTTCCAATTGTGTTACAAATTTCTTGAATTACCCAGCTGGACTCGTTCTGTTTTTTGGCATTTGTCAAGTCGGGTCATTAAGGAAAAATCAGGAACATTAGGACAAGTCGAGACATACGAAGCGCAGCAGGGCGAAGTCAAATTACTAAAATCTCAGTCGAAATTGAAATGTGAATTGTTCCCAACATTTTCCACTTGTGTTACAATTTTCTTGTTTTACCCTGCTGGACTTGTTCTGTAGTTTCGGCATATGTCAAGTCGGGTCATTAAGGACAAATCGGGACCATTAGGACAAGTTTATACATACAAAGCACAGCAGGGCGAAGTCAAATTACTAAAATCTCAGCCGGAATTGGAATTTGATGTTCCCCAACATTTTCCAATTGTTCTACAAACTTCTTGTTTTACCCAGCTGGACTTGTTCTGTAGTTTTGGCATTTGTCAAGTCGGGTCAGTGGGGACAAATCGGGACCATAAGGACAAATCAAGACATACGAAGCACAGCAGGGCGAAGTCATATTACGAAAATCTCAGTCGGAATTGAAATTTGAATGTTCCCAACACTTTCCAATTGTGTTACAATTTTCTTGAATTACCCAGCTGGACTCGTTCTGTTTTTTGACTTTTGTCAAGTCGGGTCTTTAAAGACAAATCGGGACCATTAGGACAAGTCGAGACATACGAAGCACAGCAGGGCGAAGTCAAATTTCTAAGAACTCAGCCGGAATTGTATTATAAATGTTCCCAACATTTTCCAATTGTGTTACAATTTTCTTGAATTACCCAGCTGGACTCGTTCTGTTTTTTGACTTTTGTCTAGTCAGGTCTTTAAGGACAAATCGGGACCATTAGGACAAGTCGAGACATACGAAGCACAGCAGGGCGAAGTCATATTACAAAAATCTCAGTCGGAATTGAAATTTGAATGTTCCCAACACTTTCCAATTGTGTTACAATTTTCTTGAATTACCCAGCTGGACTCGTTCTGTTTTTTGACTTTTGTCAAGTCGGGTCTTTAAGGACAAATCGGGACCATTAGGACAAGTCGAGACATACGAAGCACAGCAGGGCGAAGTCAAATTTCTAAGAACTCAGCCGGAATTGTATTATAAATGTTCCCAACATTTTCCAATTGTGTTACAAATTTCTTGAATTACCCAGCTGGACTCGTTCTGTTTTTTGGCATTTGTCAAGTCGGGTCATTAAGGAAAAATCAGGAACATTAGGACAAGTCGAGACATACGAAGCACAGCAGGGCGAAGTCATATTACAGAAATCTCAGTCGGAATTGAAATTTGAATGTTCTCAAACATATTCCAATTGTTTTTACAAATTTCTTGTCTACTCGCTGGACTTGTTCTGTAGTTTTGACATTCGTCAAGTCGGGTCAAAGGGGACAAATCGGAACCATTAGGACAAGTTGATAGATAGGAAGCACAGCAGGGCGAAGTCATATTACGAAAATCTCTGTCGGAATTGAAATTAGTATGTTCCCAACACTTTCCAATTGTGTTACAAATTTCTTGAATTACCCAGCTGGACTCGTTCTGTTTTTTGGCATTTGTCAAGTCGGGTCATTAAGGAAAAATCAGGAACATTAGGACAAGTCGAGACATACGAAGCACAGCAGGGCGAAGTCAAATTACTAAAATCTCAGCCGGAATTGGAATTTGATGTTCCCCAACATTTTCCAATTGTTCTACAAACTTCTTGTTTTACCCAGCTGGACTTGTTCTGTAGTTTTGGCATTTGTCAAGTCGGGTCAGTGGGGACAAATCGGGACCATAAGGACAAATCAAGACATACGAAGCACAGCAGGGCGAAGTCATATTACGAAAATCTCAGTCGGAATTGAAATTTGAATGTTCCCAACACTTTCCAATTGTGTTACAAATATCTTGAATTACCCAGCTGGACTCGTTCTGTTTTTTGGCATTTGTCAAGTCGGGTCATTAAGGAAATATCAGGAACATTAGGACAAGTCGAGAAATACGAAGCACAGCAGGGCGAAGTCAAATTACTAAAATCTCAGTCGGAATTGAAATTTGAATTGTTCCCCAACATTTTCCAATTGTTCTACAAATTTCTTGTTTTACCCAGCTGGACTTGTTCTGTAGTTTTGGCATTTGTCAAGTCGGGTCAGTGGGGACAAATCGGGACCATAAGGACAAGTCAAGACATACGAAGCACAGCAGGGCGAAGTCATATTACGAAAATCTCAGTCGGAATTGAAATTTGAATGTTCCCAACACTTTCCAATTGTGTTACAATTTTCTTGAATTACCCAGCTGGACTCGTTCTGTTTTTTGACTTTTGTCAAGTCGGGTCTTTAAGGACAAATCGGGACCATTAGGACAAGTCGAGACATACGAAGCACAGCAGGGCGAAGTCAAATTTCTAAGAACTCAGCCGGAATTGAATTATAAATGTTCCCAACATTTTCCAATTGTGTTACAAATTTCTTGAATTACCCAGCTGGACTCGTTCTGTTTTTTGGCATTTGTCAAGTCAGGTCATTAAGGAAGAATCAGGAACATTAGGACAAGTCGAGAAATACGAAGCACAGCAGGGCGAAGTCAAATTACTAAAATCTCAGTCGGAATTGAAATTTGAATTGTTCCACAACATTTTCCAATTGTTCTACAAATTTCTTGTTTTACCCAGCTGGACTTGTTCTGTAGTTTTGGCATTTGTCAAGTCGGGTCAGTAGGGACAAACCGGGACCATTAGGACAAGTCGAGACATACGAAGCACAGCAGGGCGAAGTCAAATTACTAAGAACTCAGCCGGAATTGAATTATAAATGTTCCCAACATTTTCCAATTGTGTTACAAATTTCTTGAATTACCCAGCTGGACTCGTTCTGTTTTTTGGCATTTGTCAAGTCGGGTCATTAGGAAAAATCAGGAACATTAGGACAAGTCGAGAAATACGAAGCACAGCAGGGCGAAGTCAAATTACTAAAATCTCAGTCGGAATTGAAATTTGAATTGTTCCCCAACATTTTCCAATTGTTCTACAAATTTCTTGTTTTACCCTACTGGACTTGTTCTGTAGTTTTGGCATATGTCAAGTCGGGTCTTTAGGACAAATCGGGACCATTAGGACAAGTCGAGAAATACGAAGCACAGCAGGGCGAAGTCAAATTACTAAAATCTCAGTCGGAATTGAAATTTGAATTGTTCCCCAACATTTTCCAATTGTTCTACAAATTTCTTGTTTTACCCAGCTGGACTTGTTCTGTAGTTTTGGCATTTGTCAAGTCGGGTCAGCGGGGACAAATCGGGACCATTAGGACAAGTCAAGACATACGAAGCACAGCAGGGCGAAGTCATATTACGAAAATCTCAGTCGGAATTGAAATTTGAATGTTCCCAACACTTTCCAATTGTGATACAAATTTCTTGAATTACCCAGGACTCGTTCTGTTTTTTGGCATTTGTCAAGTCGGGTCATTAAGGAAAAATCAGGAACATTAGGACAAGTCGAGAAATACAAAGCACAGCATGGCGAAGTCAAATTACTAAAAATTCAGCCGTAATTGAATTATAAATGTTCCCAACATTTTCCAATTGTGTTACAAATTTCTTGAATTATACAGGACTCGTTCTGTTTTTTGGCATTTGTCAAGTCGGGTCATTAAGGAAATATCAGGAACATTAGGACAAGTCGAGAAATACGAAGCACAGCAGGGCGAAGTCAAATTACTAAAATCTCAGTCGGAATTGAAATTTGAATTGTTCCCCAACATTTTCCAATTGTTCTACAAATTTCTTGTTTTACCCAGCTGGACTTGTTCTGTAGTTTTGGCATTTGTCAAGTCGGGTCAGTGGGGACAAATCGGGACCATTAGGACAAGTCAAGACATACGAAGCACAGCAGGGCGAATTCATATTACGAAAATCTCAGTCGGAATTGAAATTTGAATGTTCTCAAACATTTTCCAAATGTTTTTACAAATTTCTTGTCTACTCAGCCGGACTTGTTCTGTAGGTTTGGCATTCGTCAATTCGGGTCATAGGGGACAAATCGGGACCATTAGGACAAGTTTATAGATAGGAAGCACAGCAGGGCGAAGTCATATTACGAATATCTCAGTCGGAATTGAAATTTGCATGTTCCCAACACTTTCCAATTGTGTTACAAATTTCTTGAATTACCCAGCTGGACTCGTTCTGTTTTTTGGCATTTGTCAAGTCGGGTCATTAAGGAAAAATCAGGAACATTAGGACAAGTCGAGACATACGAAGCACAGCAGGGCGAAGTCATATTACGAATATCTCAGTCGGAATTGAAATTTGCATGTTCCCAACACTTTCCAATTGTGTTACAAATTTCTTGAATTACCCAGCTGGACTCGTTCTGTTTTTTGGCATTTGTCATGTCGGGTCATTAAGGACAAATCGGGACCATTAGGACAAGTTTATACATACGAAGCACAGCAGGGCGAAGTCAAATTACTAAAATCTCAGTCGGAATTGAAATTTGAATTGTTCCCCAACATTTTCCAATTGTTCTACAAATTTCTTGTTTTACCCAGCTGGACTTGTTCTGTAGTTTTGGCATTTGTCAAGTCGGGTCAGTGGGGACAAATCGGGACCATAGGACAAGTCAAGACATACGAAGCACAGCAGGGCGAATTCATATTACGAAAATCTCAGTCGGAATTGAAATTTGAATGTTCTCAAACATTTTCCAATTGTTTTTACAAATTTCTTGTCTACTCAGCCGGACTTGTTCTGTAGGTTTGGCATTCGTCAATTCGGGTCATAGGGGACAAATCGGGACCATTAGGACAAGTTTATAGATAGGAAGCACAGCAGGGCGAAGTCATATTACGAATATCTCAGTCGGAATTGAAATTTGCATGTTCCCAACACTTTCCAATTGTGTTACAAATTTCTTGAATTACCCAGCTGGACTCGTTCTGTTTTTTGGCATTTGTCAAGTCGGGTCATTAAGGAAAAATCAGGAACATTAGGACAAGTCGAGACATACGAAGCACAGCAGGGCGAAGTCATATTACAAAAATCTCAGTCGGAATTGAAATTTGAATGTTCTCAAACATATTCCAATTGTTTTTACAAATTTCTTGTCTACTCGCTGGACTTGTTCTGTAGTTTTGACATTCGTCAAGTCGGGTCAAAGGGGACAAATCGGAACCATTAGGACAAGTTGATAGATAGGAAGCACAGCAGGGCGAAGTCATATTACGAAAATCTCTGTCGGAATTGAAATTTGTATGTTCCCAACACTTTCCAATTGTGTTACAAATTTCTTGAATTACCCAGCTGGACTCGTTCTGTTTTTTGGCATTTGTCAAGTCGGGTCATTAAGGAAAAATCAGGAACATTAGGACAAGTCGAGACATACGAAGCACAGCAGGGCGAAGTCAAATTACTAAAATCTCAGCCGGAATTGGAATTTGATGTTCCCCAACATTTTCCAATTGTTCTACAAACTTCTTGTTTTACCCAGCTGGACTTGTTCTGTAGTTTTGGCATTTGTCAAGTCGGGTCAGTGGGGACAAATCGGGACCATAAGGACAAATCAAGACATACGAAGCACAGCAGGGCGAAGTCATATTACGAAAATCTCAGTCGGAATTGAAATTTGAATGTTCCCAACACTTTCCAATTGTGTTACAATTTTCTTGAATTACCCAGCTGGACTCGTTCTGTTTTTTGACTTTTGTCAAGTCGGGTCTTTAAGGACAAATCGGGACCATTAGGACAAGTCGAGACATACGAAGCACAGCAGGGCGAAGTCAAATTTCTAAGAACTCAGCCGGAATTGAATTATAAATGTTCCCAACATTTTCCAATTGTGTTACAAATTTCTTGAATTACCCAGCTGGACTCGTTCTGTTTTTTGGCATTTGTCAAGTCGGCTCATTAAGGAAGAATCAGGAACATTAGGACAAGTCGAGAAATACGAATCACAGCAGGGCGAAGTCAAATTACTAAAATCTCAGTCGGAATTGAAATTTGAATTGTTCCACAACATTTTCCAATTGTTCTACAAATTTCTTGTTTTACCCAGCTGGACTTGTTCTGTAGTTTTGGCATTTGTCAAGTCGGGTCAGTAGGGACAAATCGGGACCATTAGGACAAGTCGAGACATACGAAGCACAGCAGGGCGAAGTCAAATTACTAAGAACTCAGCCGGAATTGAATTATAAATGTTCCCAACATTTTCCAATTGTGTTACAAATATCTTGAATTACCCAGCTGGACTCGTTCTGTTTTTTGGCATTTGTCAAGTCGGGTCATTAAGGAAAAATCAGGAACATTAGGACAAGTCGAGACATACGAAGCACAGCAGGGCGAAGTCAAATTACTAAAATCTCAGACGGAATTGAAATTTGAATTGTTCCCAACATTTTCCACTTGTGTTACAATTTTCTTGTTTTACCCTGCTGGACTTGTTCTGTAGTTTTGGCATATGTCATGTCGGGTCATTAAGGACAAATCGGGACCATTAGGACAAGTTTATACATACGAAGCACAGCAGGGCGAAGTCAAATTACGAAAATCTCAGTCGGAATTGAAATTTGAATGTTCCCAACACTTTCCAATTGTTCTACAAATTTCTTGTTTTACCCAGCTGGACTTGTTCTGTAGTTTTGGCATTTGTCAAGTCGGGTCAGTAGGGACAAATCGGGACCATTAGGACAAGTCGAGACATACGAAGCACAGCAGGGCGAAGTCAAATTACTAAGAACTCAGCCGGAATTGAATTATAAATGTTCCCAACATTTTCCAATTGTATTACAAATTTCTTGAATTACCCAGCTGGACTCGTTCTGTTTTTTGGCATTTGTCAAGTCGGCTCATTAAGGAAGAATCAGGAACATTAGGACAAGTCGAGAAATACGAATCACAGCAGGGCGAAGTCAAATTACTAAAATCTCAGTCGGAATTGAAATCTGAATTGTTCCACAACATTTTCCAATTGTTCTACAAATTTCTTGTTTTACCCAGCTGGACTTGTTCTGTAGTTTTGGCATTTGTCAAGTCGAGTCAGTAGGGACAAATCGGGACCATTAGGACAAGTCGAGACATACGGAGCACAGCAGGGCGAAGTCAAATTACTAAAATCTCAGACGGAATTGAAATTTGAATTGTTCCCAACATTTTCCACTTGTGTTACAATTTTCTTGTTTTACCCTGCTGGACTTGTTCTGTAGTTTTGGCATATGTCAAGTCGGGTCATTAAGGACAAATCGGGACCATTAGGACAAGTTTATACATACGAAGCACAGCAGGGCGAAGTCAAATAACGAAAATCTCAGTCGGAATTGAAATTTGAATGTTCCCAACACTTTCCAATTGTGTTACAAATTTCTTGATTTACCCAGCTGGACTCGTTCTGTTTTTTGACATTTGTCAAGTCGGGTCTTTAAGGACAAATCAGGACCATTAGGACAAGTCGAGAAATACGAAGCACAGCAGGGCGAAGTCAAATTACTAAAATCTCAGTCGGAATTGAAATTTGAATTGTTCCCCAACATTTTCCAATTGTTCTACAAATTTCTTGTTTTACCCAGCTGGACTTGTTCTGTAGTTTTGGCATTTGTCAAGTCGGGTCAGTGGGGACAAATCGGGACCATAAGGACAAGTCAAGACATACGAAGCACAGCAGGGCGAAGTCATATTACGAAAATCTCAGTCGGAATTGAAATTTGAATGTTCCCAACACTTTCCAATTGTGTTACAATTTTCTTGAATTACCCAGCTGGACTCGTTCTGTTTTTTGACTTTTGTCAAGTCGGGTCAGTAGGGACAAATCGGGACCATTAGGACAAGTCGAGACATACGAAGCACGGCAGGGCTAAGTCAATTTACGAAAATCCCAGTCGGAATTGAAATTGGAATTGTTTCTCAACATTTTCCTATTTTGTTATAAATTTCTTGCTTTACCCTGCTGAACTTGTTCTATAATTTTGGCATATGTCAAGACGGGTCAGTAGGGACCATTAGGACAAGTCGAGACATACGAAGCACACCAGGGCGAAGTCAAATTACTAAAATCTCAGTCGGAATTGAAATTTGAATTGTTCCCCAATAATTTCCAATTGTTCTACAAATTTCTTGTCTACTCAGCCGGACTTGTTCTGTAGGTTTGGCATTCGTCAATTCGGGTCAAAGGGGACAAATCGGGACCATTAGGACAAGTTTATACATACAAAGCACAGCAGGGCGAAGTCAAATTACTAAAATCTCAGACGGAATTGAAATTTGAATTGTTCCCAACATTTTCCACTTGTGTTACAATTTTCTTGTTTTACCCTGCTGGACTTGTTCTGTAGTTTTGGCATATGTCAAGTCGGGTCATTAAGGACAAATCGGGACCATTAGGACAAGTTTATACATACGAAGCACAGCAGGGCGAAGTCAAATAACGAAAATCTCAGTCGGAATTGAAATTTGAATGTTCCCAACACTTTCCAATTGTGTTACAAATTTCTTGATTTACCCAGCTGGACTCGTTCTGTTTTTTGACATTTGTCATGTCGGGTCTTTAAGGACAAATCAGGACCATTAGGACAAGTCGAGAAATACGAAGTTCAGCAGGGCGAAGTCAAATTACTAAAATCTCAGTCGGAATTGAAATTTGAATTGTTCCCCAACATTTTCCAATTGTTCTACAAATTTCTTGTTTTACCCAGCTGGACTTGTTCTGTAGTTTTGGCATTTGTCAAGTCGGGTCAGTGGGGACAAATCGGGACCATAAGGACAAGTCAAGACATACGAAGCACAGCAGGGCGAAGTCATATTACGAAAATCTCAGTCGGAATTGAAATTTGAATGTTCCCAATTCTTTCCAATTGTGTTACAATTTTCTTGAATTACCCAGCTGGACTCGTTCTGTTTTTTGACTTTTGTCAAGTCGGGTCAGTAGGGACAAATCGGGACCATTAGGACAAGTCGAGACATACGAAGCACGGCAGGGCTAAGTCAATTTACGAAAATCCCAGTCGGAATTGAAATTGGAATTGTTTCTCAACATTTTCCTATTTTGTTATAAATTTCTTGCTTTACCCTGCTGAACTTGTTCTATAATTTTGGCATATGTCAAGACGGGTCAGTAGGGACCATTAGGACAAGTCGAGACATACGAAGCACACCAGGGCGAAGTCAAATTACTAAAATCTCAGTCGGAATTGAAATTTGAATTGTTCCCCAATAATTTCCACTTGTTCTACAAATTTCTTGTCTACTCAGCCGGACTTGTTCTGTAGGTTTGGCATTCGTCAATTCGGGTCAAAGGGGACAAATCGGGACCATTAGGACAAGTCAAGACATACGAAGCACAGCAGGGCGAAGTCATATTACGAAAATCTCAGTCGGAATTGAAATTTGAATGTTCTCAAACATTTTCCAATTGTTTTTACAAATTTCTTGTCTACTCAGCCGGACTTGTTCTGTAGGTTTGGCATTCGTCAATTCGGGTCAAAGGGGACAAATCGGGACCATTAGGACAAGTTTATAGATAGGAAGCACAGCAGGGCGAAGTCATATTACGAAAATCTCAGTCGGAATTGAAATTTGCATGTTCCCAACACTTTCCAATTGTGTTACAAATTTCTTGAATTACCTAGCTGGACTCGTTCTGTTTTTTGGCATTTGTCAAGTCGGGTCATTAAGGAAAAATCAGGAACATTAGGACAAGTCGAGACATACGAAGCACAGCAGGGCGAAGTCATATTACAAAAATCTCAGTCGGAATTGAAATTTGAATGTTCTCAAACATATTCCAATTGTTTTTACAAATTTCTTGTCTACTCGCTGGACTTGTTCTGTAGTTTTGACATTTGTCAAGTCGGGTCAAAGGGGACAAATCGGAACCATTAGGACAAGTTGATAGATAGGAAGCACAGCAGGGCGAAGTCAAATTACTAAAATCTCAGCCGGAATTGGAATTTGATGTTCCCCAACATTTTCCAATTGTTCTACAAACTTCTTGTTTTACCCAGCTGGACTTGTTCTGTAGTTTTGGCATTTGTCAAGTCGGGTCAGTGGGGACAAATCGGGACCATAAGGACAAATCAAGACATACGAAGCACAGCAGGGCGAAGTCATATTACGAAAATCTCAGTCGGAATTGAAATTTGAATGTTCCCAACACTTTCCAATTGTGTTACAATTTTCTTGAATTACCCAGCTGGACTCGTTCTGTTTTTTGACTTTTGTCAAGTCGGGTCTTTAAGGACAAATCGGGACCATTAGGACAAGTCGAGACATACGAAGCACAGCAGGGCGAAGTCAAATTTCTAAGAACTCAGCCGGAATTGTATTATAAATGTTCCCAACATTTTCCAATTGTGTTACAAATTTCTTGAATTACCCAGCTGGACTCGTTCTGTTTTTTGGCATTTGTCAAGTCGGGTCATTAAGGAAAAATCAGGAACATTAGGACAAGTCGAGACATACGAAGCACAGCAGGGCGAAGTCATATTACAAAAATCTCAGTCGGAATTGAAATTTGAATGTTCTCAAACATATTCCAATTGTTTTTACAAATTTCTTGTCTACTCGCTGGACTTGTTCTGTAGTTTTGACATTCGTCAAGTCGGGTCAAAGGGGACAAATCGGAACCATTAGGACAAGTTGATAGATAGGAAGCACAGCAGGGCGAAGTCATATTACGGAAATCTCTGTCGGAATTGAAATTTGTATGTTCCCAACACTTTCCAATTGTGTTACAAATTTCTTGAATTACCCAGCTGGACTCGTTCTGTTTTTTGGCATTTGTCAAGTCGGGTCATTAAGGAAAAATCAGGAACATTAGGACAAGTCGAGACATACGAAGCACAGCAGGGCGAAGTCAAATTACTAAAATCTCAGCCGGAATTGGAATTTGATGTTCCCCAACATTTTCCAATTGTTCTACAAACTTCTTGTTTTACCCAGCTGGACTTGTTCTGTAGTTTTGGCATTTGTCAAGTCGGGTCAGTGGGGACAAATCGGGACCATAAGGACAAATCAAGACATACGAAGCACAGCAGGGCGAAGTCATATTACGAAAATCTCAGTCGGAATTGAAATTTGAATGTTCCCAACACTTTCCAATTGTGTTACAATTTTCTTGAATTACCCAGCTGGACTCGTTCTGTTTTTTGACTTTTGTCAAGTCGGGTCTTTAAGGACAAATCGGGACCATTAGGACAAGTCGAGACATACGAAGCACAGCAGGGCGAAGTCAAATTTCTAAGAACTCAGCCGGAATTGTATTATAAATGTTCCCAACATTTTCCAATTGTGTTACAAATTTCTTGAATTACCCAGCTGGACTCGTTCTGTTTTTTGGCATTTGTCAAGTCGGGTCATTAAGGAAAAATCAGGAACATTAGGACAAGTCGAGACATACGAAGCGCAGCAGGGCGAAGTCAAATTACTAAAATCTCAGTCGAAATTGAAATGTGAATTGTTCCCAACATTTTCCACTTGTGTTACAATTTTCTTGTTTTACCCTGCTGGACTTGTTCTGTAGTTTCGGCATATGTCAAGTCGGGTCATTAAGGACAAATCGGGACCATTAGGACAAGTTTATACATACAAAGCACAGCAGGGCGAAGTCAAATTACTAAAATCTCAGCCGGAATTGGAATTTGATGTTCCCCAACATTTTCCAATTGTTCTACAAACTTCTTGTTTTACCCAGCTGGACTTGTTCTGTAGTTTTGGCATTTGTCAAGTCGGGTCAGTGGGGACAAATCGGGACCATTAGGACAAATCAAGACATACGAAGCACAGCAGGGCGAAGTCATATTACGAAAATCTCAGTCGGAATTGAAATTTGAATGTTCCCAACACTTTCCAATTGTGTTACAATTTTCTTGAATTACCCAGCTGGACTCGTTCTGTTTTTTGACTTTTGTCAAGTCGGGTCTTTAAAGACAAATCGGGACCATTAGGACAAGTCGAGACATACGAAGCACAGCAGGGCGAAGTCAAATTTCTAAGAACTCAGCCGGAATTGTATTATAAATGTTCCCAACATTTTCCAATTGTGTTACAAATTTCTTGAATTACCCAGCTGGACTCGTTCTGTTTTTCGGCATTTGTCAAGTCGGGTCATTAAGGAAAAATCAGGAACATTAGGACAAGTCGAGACATACGAAGCACAGCAGGGCGAAGTCATATTACAGAAATCTCAGTCGGAATTGAAATTTGAATGTTCTCAAACATATTCCAATTGTTTTTACAAATTTCTTGTCTACTCGCTGGACTTGTTCTGTAGTTTTGACATTCGTCAAGTCGGGTCAAAGGGGACAAATCGGAACCATTAGGACAAGTTGATAGATAGGAAGCACAGCAGGGCGAAGTCATATTACGAAAATCTCTGTCGGAATTGAAATTTGTATGTTCCCAACACTTTCCAATTGTGTTACAAATTTCTTGAATTACCCAGCTGGACTCGTTCTGTTTTTTGGCATTTGTCAAGTCGGGTCATTAAGGAAAAATCAGGAACATTAGGACAAGTCGAGACATACGAAGCACAGCAGGGCGAAGTCAAATTACTAAAATCTCAGCCGGAATTGGAATTTGATGTTCCCCAACATTTTCCAATTGTTTTACAAACTTCTTGTTTTACCCAGCTGGACTTGTTCTGTAGTTTTGGCATTTGTCAAGTCGGGTCAGTGGGGACAAATCGGGACCATAAGGACAAATCAAGACATACGAAGCACAGCAGGGCGAAGTCATATTACGAAAATCTCAGTCGGAATTGAAATTTGAATTGTTCCACAACATTTTCCAATTGTTCTACAAATTTCTTGTTTTACCCAGCTGGACTTGTTCTGTAGTTTTGGCATTTGTCAAGTCGGGTCAGTAGGGACAAACCGGGACCATTAGGACAAGTCGAGACATACGAAGCACAGCAGGGCGAAGTCAAATTACTAAGAACTCAGCCGGAATTGAATTATAAATGTTCCCAACATTTTCCAATTGTGTTACAAATTTCTTGAATTACCCAGCTGGACTCGTTCTGTTTTTTGGCATTTGTCAAGTCGGGTCATTAGGAACAATCAGGAACATTAGGACAAGTCGAGAAATACGAAGCACAGCAGGGCGAAGTCAAATTACTAAAATCTCAGTCGGAATTGAAATTTGAATTGTTCCCCAACATTTTCCAATTGTTCTACAAATTTCTTGTTTTACCCTACTGGACTTGTTCTGTAGTTTTGGCATATGTCAAGTCGGGTCTTTAGGACAAATCGGGACCATTAGGACAAGTCGAGAAATACGAAGCACAGCAGGGCGAAGTCAAATTACTAAAATCTCAGTCGGAATTGAAATTTGAATTGTTCCCCAACATTTTCCAATTGTTCTACAAATTTCTTGTTTTACCCAGCTGGACTTGTTCTGTAGTTTTGGCATTTGTCAAGTCGGGTCAGCGGGGACAAATCGGGACCATTAGGACAAGTCAAGACATACGAAGCACAGCAGGGCGAAGTCATATTACGAAAATCTCAGTCGGAATTGAAATTTGAATGTTCCCAACACTTTCCAATTGTGATACAAATTTCTTGAATTACCCAGGACTCGTTCTGTTTTTTGGCATTTGTCAAGTCGGGTCATTAAGGAAAAATCAGGAACATTAGGACAAGTCGAGAAATACAAAGCACAGCAGGGCGAAGTCAAATTACTAAAAATTCAGCCGTAATTGAATTATAAATGTTCCCAACATTTTCCAATTGTGTTACAAATTTCTTGAATTACCCAGGACTCGTTCTGTTTTTTGGCATTTGTCAAGTCGGGTCATTAAGGAAATATCAGGAACATTAGGACAAGTCGAGAAATACGAAGCACAGCAGGGCGAAGTCAAATTACTAAAATCTCAGTCGGAATTGAAATTTGAATTGTTCCCCAACATTTTCCAATTGTTCTACAAATTTCTTGTTTTACCCAGCTGGACTTGTTCTGTAGTTTTGGCATTTGTCAAGTCGGGTCAGTGGGGACAAATCGGGACCATTAGGACAAGTCAAGACATACGAAGCACAGCAGGGCGAATTCATATTACGAAAATCTCAGTCGGAATTGAAATTTGAATGTTCTCAAACATTTTCCAATTGTTTTTACAAATTTCTTGTCTACTCAGCCGGACTTGTTCTGTAGGTTTGGCATTCGTCAATTCGGGTCATAGGGGACAAATCGGGACCATTAGGACAAGTTTATAGATAGGAAGCACAGCAGGGCGAAGTCATATTACGAATATCTCAGTCGGAATTGAAATTTGCATGTTCCCAACACTTTCCAATTGTGTTACAAATTTCTTGAATTACCCAGCTGGACTCGTTCTGTTTTTTGGCATTTGTCAAGTCGGGTCATTAAGGAAAAATCAGGAACATTAGGACAAGTCGAGACATACGAAGCACAGCAGGGCGAAGTCATATTACAAAAATCTCAGTCGGAATTGAAATTTGAATGTTCCCAACACTTTCCAATTGTGTTACAATTTTCTTGAATTACCCAGCTGGACTCGTTCTGTTTTTTGACTTTTGTCAAGTCGGGTCTTTAAGGACAAATCGGGACCATTAGGACAAGTCGAGACATACGAAGCACAGCAGGGCGAAGTCAAATTTCTAAGAACTCAGCCGGAATTGTATTATAAATGTTCCCAACATTTTCCAATTGTGTTACAAATTTCTTGAATTACCCAGCTGGACTCGTTCTGTTTTTTGGCATTTGTCAAGTCGGGTCATTAAGGAAAAATCAGGAACATTAGGACAAGTCGAGACATACGAAGCACAGCAGGGCGAAGTCATATTACAAAAATCTCAGTCGGAATTGAAATTTGAATGTTCTCAAACATATTCCAATTGTTTTTACAAATTTCTTGTCTACTCGCTGGACTTGTTCTGTAGTTCTGACATTCGTCAAGTCGGGTCAAAGGGGACAAATCGGAACCATTAGGACAAGTTGATAGATAGGAAGCACAGCAGGGCGAAGTCATATTACGAAAATCTCTGTCGGAATTGAAATTTGTATGTTCCCAACACTTTCCAATTGTGTTACAAATTTCTTGTATTACCCAGCTGGACTCGTTCTGTTTTTTGGCATTTGTCAAGTCGGGTCATTAAGGAAAAATCAGGAACATTAGGACACGTCGAGACATACGAAGCACAGCAGGGCGAAGTCAAATTACTAAAATCTCAGCCGGAATTGGAATTTGATGTTCCCCAACATTTTCCAATTGTTCTACAAACTTCTTGTTTTACCCAGCTGGACTTGTTCTGTAGTTTTGGCATTTGTCAAGTCGGGTCAGTGGGGACAAATCGGGACCATAAGGACAAATCAAGACATACGAAGCACAGCAGGGCGAAGTCATATTACGAAAATCTCAGTCGGAATTGAAATTTGAATGTTCCCAACACTTTCCAATTGTGATACAAATTTCTTGAATTACCCAGGACTCGTTCTGTTTTTTGGCATTTGTCAAGTCGGGTCATTAAGGAAAAATCAGGAACATTAGGACAAGTCGAGAAATACAAAGCACAGCAGGGCGAAGTCAAATTACTAAAAATTCAGCCGTAATTGAATTATAAATGTTCCCAACATTTTCCAATTGTGTTACAAATTTCTTGAATTACCCAGGACTCGTTCTGTTTTTTGGCATTTGTCAAGTCGGGTCATTAAGGAAATATCAGGAACATTAGGACAAGTCGAGAAATACGAAGCACAGCAGGGCGAAGTCAAATTACTAAAATCTCAGTCGGAATTGAAATTTGAATTGTTCCCCAACATTTTCCAATTGTTCTACAAATTTCTTGTTTTACCCAGCTGGACTTGTTCTGTAGTTTTGGCATTTGTCAAGTCGGGTCAGTGGGGACAAATCGGGACCATTAGGACAAGTCAAGACATACGAAGCACAGCAGGGCGAATTCATATTACGAAAATCTCAGTCGGAATTGAAATTTGAATGTTCTCAAACATTTTCCAATTGTTTTTACAAATTTCTTGTCTACTCAGCCGGACTTGTTCTGTAGGTTTGGCATTCGTCAATTCGGGTCATAGGGGACAAATCGGGACCATTAGGACAAGTTTATAGATAGGAAGCACAGCAGGGCGAAGTCATATTACGAATATCTCAGTCGGAATTGAAATTTGCATGTTCCCAACACTTTCCAATTGTGTTACAAATTTCTTGAATTACCCAGCTGGACTCGTTCTGTTTTTTGGCATTTGTCAAGTCGGGTCATTAAGGAAAAATCAGGAACATTAGGACAAGTCGAGACATACGAAGCACAGCAGGGCGAAGTCATATTACAAAAATCTCAGTCGGAATTGAAATTTGAATGTTCCCAACACTTTCCAATTGTGTTACAATTTTCTTGAATTACCCAGCTGGACTCGTTCTGTTTTTTGACTTTTGTCAAGTCGGGTCTTTAAGGACAAATCGGGACCATTAGGACAAGTCGAGACATACGAAGCACAGCAGGGCGAAGTCAAATTTCTAAGAACTCAGCCGGAATTGTATTATAAATGTTCCCAACATTTTCCAATTGTGTTACAAATTTCTTGAATTACCCAGCTGGACTCGTTCTGTTTTTTGGCATTTGTCAAGTCGGGTCATTAAGGAAAAATCAGGAACATTAGGACAAGTCGAGACATACGAAGCACAGCAGGGCGAAGTCATATTACAAAAATCTCAGTCGGAATTGAAATTTGAATGTTCTCAAACATATTCCAATTGTTTTTACAAATTTCTTGTCTACTCGCTGGACTTGTTCTGTAGTTTTGACATTCGTCAAGTCGGGTCAAAGGGGACAAATCGGAACCATTAGGACAAGTTGATAGATAGGAAGCACAGCAGGGCGAAGTCATATTACGAAAATCTCTGTCGGAATTGAAATTTGTATGTTCCCAACACTTTCCAATTGTGTTACAAATTTCTTGTATTACCCAGCTGGACTCGTTCTGTTTTTTGGCATTTGTCAAGTCGGGTCATTAAGGAAAAATCAGGAACATTAGGACACGTCGAGACATACGAAGCACAGCAGGGCGAAGTCAAATTACTAAAATCTCAGCCGGAATTGGAATTTGATGTTCCCCAACATTTTCCAATTGTTCTACAAACTTCTTGTTTTACCCAGCTGGACTTGTTCTGTAGTTTTGGCATTTGTCAAGTCGGGTCAGTGGGGACAAATCGGGACCATAAGGACAAATCAAGACATACGAAGCACAGCAGGGCGAAGTCATATTACGAAAATCTCAGTCGGAATTGAAATTTGAATGTTCCCAACACTTTCCAATTGTGTTACAATTTTCTTGAATTACCCAGCTGGACTCGTTCTGTTTTTTGACTTTTGTCAAGTCGGGTCTTTAAGGACAAATCGGGACCATTAGGACAAGTCGAGACATACGAAGCACAGCAGGGCGAAGTCAAATTTCTAAGAACTCAGCCGGAATTGTATTATAAATGTTCCCAACATTTTCCAATTGTGTTACAAATTTCTTGAATTACCCAGCTGGACTCGTTCTGTTTTTTGGCATTTGTCAAGTCGGGTCATTAAGGAAAAATCAGGAACATTAGGACAAGTCGAGACATACGAAGCGCAGCAGGGCGAAGTCAAATTACTAAAATCTCAGTCGAAATTGAAATGTGAATTGTTCCCAACATTTTCCACTTGTGTTACAATTTTCTTGTTTTACCCTGCTGGACTTGTTCTGTAGTTTCGGCATATGTCAAGTCGGGTCATTAAGGACAAATCGGGACCATTAGGACAAGTTTATACATACAAAGCACAGCAGGGCGAAGTCAAATTACTAAAATCTCAGCCGGAATTGGAATTTGATGTTCCCCAACATTTTCCAATTGTTCTACAAACTTCTTGTTTTACCCAGCTGGACTTGTTCTGTAGTTTTGGCATTTGTCAAGTCGGGTCAGTGGGGACAAATCGGGACCATAAGGACAAATCAAGACATACGAAGCACAGCAGGGCGAAGTCATATTACGAAAATCTCAGTCGGAATTGAAATTTGAATGTTCCCAACACTTTCCAATTGTGTTACAATTTTCTTGAATTACCCAGCTGGACTCGTTCTGTTTTTTGACTTTTGTCAAGTCGGGTCTTTAAAGACAAATCGGGACCATTAGGACAAGTCGAGACATACGAAGCACAGCAGGGCGAAGTCAAATTTCTAAGAACTCAGCCGGAATTGTATTATAAATGTTCCCAACATTTTCCAATTGTGTTACAAATTTCTTGAATTACCCAGCTGGACTCGTTCTGTTTTTTGGCATTTGTCAAGTCGGGTCATTAAGGAAAAATCAGGAACATTAGGACAAGTCGAGACATACGAAGCACAGCAGGGCGAAGTCATATTACAGAAATCTCAGTCGGAATTGAAATTTGAATGTTCTCAAACATATTCCAATTGTTTTTACAAATTTCTTGTCTACTCGCTGGACTTGTTCTGTAGTTTTGACATTCGTCAAGTCGGGTCAAAGGGGACAAATCGGAACCATTAGGACAAGTTGATAGATAGGAAGCACAGCAGGGCGAAGTCATATTACGAAAATCTCTGTCGGAATTGAAATTAGTATGTTCCCAACACTTTCCAATTGTGTTACAAATTTCTTGAATTACCCAGCTGGACTCGTTCTGTTTTTTGGCATTTGTCAAGTCGGGTCATTAAGGAAAAATCAGGAACATTAGGACAAGTCGAGACATACGAAGCACAGCAGGGCGAAGTCAAATTACTAAAATCTCAGCCGGAATTGGAATTTGATGTTCCCCAACATTTTCTAATTGTTCTACAAACTTCTTGTTTTACCCAGCTGGACTTGTTCTGTAGTTTTGGCATTTGTCAAGTCGGGTCAGTGGGGACAAATCGGGACCATAAGGACAAATCAAGACATACGAAGCACAGCAGGGCGAAGTCATATTACGAAAATCTCAGTCGGAATTGAAATTTGAATGTTCCCAACACTTTCCAATTGTGTTACAAATATCTTGAATTACCCAGCTGGACTCGTTCTGTTTTTTGGCATTTGTCAAGTCGGGTCATTAAGGAAATATCAGGAACATTAGGACAAGTCGAGAAATACGAAGCACAGCAGGGCGAAGTCATATTACAAAAATCTCAGTCGGAATTGAAATTTGAATGTTCCCAACACTTTCCAATTGTGTTACAATTTTCTTGAATTACCCAGCTGGACTCGTTCTGTTTTTTGACTTTTGTCAAGTCGGGTCTTTAAGGACAAATCGGGACCATTAGGACAAGTCGAGACATACGAAGCACAGCAGGGCGAAGTCAAATTTCTAAGAACTCAGCCGGAATTGTATTATAAATGTTCCCAACATTTTCCAATTGTGTTACAAATTTCTTGAATTACCCAGCTGGACTCGTTCTGTTTTTTGGCATTTGTCAAGTCGGGACTTTAAGGACAAATCGGGACCATTAGGACAAGTCGAGACATACGAAGCACAGCAGGGCGAAGTCAAATTTCTAAGAACTCAGCCGGAATTGAATTATAAATGTTCCCAACATTTTCCAATTGTGTTACAAATTTCTTGAATTACCCAGCTGGACTCGTTCTGTTTTTTGGCATTTGTCAAGTCGGGTCATTAAGGAAGAATCAGGAACATTAGGACAAGTCGAGAAATACGAAGCACAGCAGGGCGAAGTCAAATTACTAAAATCTCAGTCGGAATTGAAATTTGAATTGTTCCACAACATTTTCCAATTGTTCTACAAATTTCTTGTTTTACCCAGCTGGACTTGTTCTGTAGTTTTGGCATTTGTCAAGTCGGGTCAGTAGGGACAAACCGGGACCATTAGGACAAGTCGAGACATACGAAGCACAGCAGGGCGAAGTCAAATTACTAAGAACTCAGCCGGAATTGAATTATAAATGTTCCCAACATTTTCCAATTGTGTTACAAATTTCTTGAATTACCCAGCTGGACTCGTTCTGTTTTTTGGCATTTGTCAAGTCGGGTCATTAGGAACAATCAGGAACATTAGGACAAGTCGAGAAATACGAAGCACAGCAGGGCGAAGTCAAATTACTAAAATCTCAGTCGGAATTGAAATTTGAATTGTTCCCCAACATTTTCCAATTGTTCTACAAATTTCTTGTTTTACCCTACTGGACTTGTTCTGTAGTTTTGGCATATGTCAAGTCGGGTCTTTAGGACAAATCGGGACCATTAGGACAAGTCGAGAAATACGAAGCACAGCAGGGCGAAGTCAAATTACTAAAATCTCAGTCGGAATTGAAATTTGAATTGTTCCCCAACATTTTCCAATTGTTCTACAAATTTCTTGTTTTACCCAGCTGGACTTGTTCTGTAGTTTTGGCATTTGTCAAGTCGGGTCAGCGGGGACAAATCGGGACCATTAGGACAAGTCAAGACATACGAAGCACAGCAGGGCGAAGTCATATTACGAAAATCTCAGTCGGAATTGAAATTTGAATGTTCCCAACACTTTCCAATTGTGATACAAATTTCTTGAATTACCCAGGACTCGTTCTGTTTTTTGGCATTTGTCAAGTCGGGTCATTAAGGAAAAATCAGGAACATTAGGACAAGACGAGAAATACAAAGCACAGCAGGGCGAAGTCAAATTACTAAAAATTCAGCCGTAATTGAATTATAAATGTTCCCAACATTTTCCAATTGTGTTACAAATTTCTTGAATTACCCAGGACTCGTTCTGTTTTTTGGCATTTGTCAAGTCGGGTCATTAAGGAAATATCAGGAACATTAGGACAAGTCGAGAAATACGAAGCACAGCAGGGCGACGTCAAATTACTAAAATCTCAGTCGGAATTGAAATTTGAATTGTTCCCCAACATTTTCCAATTGTTCTACAAATTTCTTGTTTTACCCAGCTGGACTTGTTCTGTAGTTTTGGCATTTGTCAAGTCTGGTCAGTGGGGACAAATCGGGACCATTAGGACAAGTCAAGACATACGAAGCACAGCAGGGCGAATTCATATTACGAAAATCTCAGTCGGAATTGAAATTTGAATGTTCTCAAACATTTTCCAAATGTTTTTACAAATTTCTTGTCTACTCAGCCGGACTTGTTCTGTAGGTTTGGCATTCGTCAATTCGGGTCATAGGGGACAAATCGGGACCATTAGGACAAGTTTATAGATAGGAAGCACAGCAGGGCGAAGTCATATTACGAATATCTCAGTCGGAATTGAAATTTGCATGTTCCCAACACTTTCCAATTGTGTTACAAATTTCTTGAATTACCCAGCTGGACTCGTTCTGTTTTTTGGCATTTGTCAAGTCGGGTCATTAAGGAAAAATCAGGAACATTAGGACAAGTCGAGACATACGAAGCACAGCAGGGCGAAGTCATATTACAAAAATCTCAGTCGGAATTGAAATTTGAATGTTCTCAAACATATTCCAATTGTTTTTACAAATTTCTTGTCTACTCGCTGGACTTGTTCTGTAGTTTTGACATTCGTCAAGTCGGGTCAAAGGGGACAAATCGGAACCATTAGGACAAGTTGATAGATAGGAAGCACAGCAGGGCGAAGTCATATTACGAAAATCTCTGTCGGAATTGAAATTTGTATGTTCCCAACACTTTCCAATTGTGTTACAAATTTCTTGAATTACCCAGCTGGACTCGTTCTGTTTTTTGGCATTTGTCAAGTCGGGTCATTAAGGAAAAATCAGGAACATTAGGACAAGTCGAGACATACGAAGCACAGCAGGGCGAAGTCAAATTACTAAAATCTCAGCCGGAATTGGAATTTGATGTTCCCCAACATTTTCCAATTGTTCTACAAACTTCTTGTTTTACCCAGCTGGACTTGTTCTGTAGTTTTGGCATTTGTCAAGTCGGGTCAGTGGGGACAAATCGGGACCATAAGGACAAATCAAGACATACGAAGCACAGCAGGGCGAAGTCATATTACGAAAATCTCAGTCGGAATTGAAATTTGAATGTTCCCAACACTTTCCAATTGTGTTACAATTTTCTTGAATTACCCAGCTGGACTCGTTCTGTTTTTTGACTTTTGTCAAGTCGGGTCTTTAAGGACAAATCGGGACCATTAGGACAAGTCGAGACATACGAAGCACAGCAGGGCGAAGTCAAATTTCTAAGAACTCAGCCGGAATTGAATTATAAATGTTCCCAACATTTTCCAATTGTGTTACAAATTTCTTGAATTACCCAGCTGGACTCGTTCTGTTTTTTGGCATTTGTCAAGTCGGCTCATTAAGGAAGAATCAGGAACATTAGGACAAGTCGAGAAATACGAATCACAGCAGGGCGAAGTCAAATTACTACAATCTCAGTCGGAATTGAAATTTGAATTGTTCCACAACATTTTCCAATTGTTCTACAAATTTCTTGTTTTACCCAGCTGGACTTGTTCTGTAGTTTTGGCATTTGTCAAGTCGGGTCAGTAGGGACAAATCGGGACCATTAGGACAAGTCGAGACATACGAAGCACAGCAGGGCGAAGTCAAATTACTAAGAACTCCGCCGGAATTGAATTATAAATGTTCCCAACATTTTCCAATTGTGTTACAAATATCTTGAATTACCCAGCTGGACTCGTTCTGTTTTTTGGCATTTGTCAAGTCGGGTCATTAAGGAAAAATCAGGAACATTAGGACAAGTCGAGACATACGAAGCACAGCAGGGCGAAGTCAAATTACTAAAATCTCAGACGGAATTGAAATTTGAATTGTTCCCAACATTTTCCACTTGTGTTACAATTTTCTTGTTTTACCCTGCTGGACTTGTTCTGTAGTTTAGGCATATGTCATGTCGGGTCATTAAGGACAAATCGGGACCATTAGGACAAGTTTATACATACGAAGCACAGCAGGGCGAAGTCAAATTACGAAAATCTCAGTCGGAATTGAAATTTGAATGTTCCCAACACTTTCCAATTGTTCTACAAATTTCTTGTTTTACCCAGCTGGACTTGTTCTGTAGTTTTGGCATTTGTCAAGTCGGGTCAGTAGGGACAAATCGGGACCATTAGGACAAGTCGAGACATACGAAGCACAGCAGGGCGAAGTCAAATTACTAAGAACTCAGCCGGAATTGAATTATAAATGTTCCCAACATTTTCCAATTGTATTACAAATTTCTTGAATTACCCAGCTGGACTCGTTCTGTTTTTTGGCATTTGTCAAGTCGGCTCATTAAGGAAGAATCAGGAACATTAGGACAAGTCGAGAAATACGAATCACAGCAGGGCGAAGTCAAATTACTAAAATCTCAGTCGGAATTGAAATTTGAATTGTTCCACAACATTTTCCAATTGTTCTACAAATTTCTTGTTTTACCCAGCTGGACTTGTTCTGTAGTTTTGGCATTTGTCAAGTCGAGTCAGTAGGGACAAATCGGGACCATTAGGACAAGTCGAGACATACGAAGCACAGCAGGGCGAAGTCAAATTACTAAAATCTCAGACGGAATTGAAATTTGAATTGTTCCCAACATTTTGCACTTGTGTTACAATTTTCTTGTTTTACCCTGCTGGACTTGTTCTGTAGTTTTGGCATATGTCAAGTCGGGTCATTAAGGACAAATCGGGACCATTAGGACAAGTTTATACATACGAAGCACAGCAGGGCGAAGTCAAATAACGAAAATCTCAGTCGGAATTGAAATTTGAATGTTCCCAACACTTTCCAATTGTGTTACAAATTTCTTGATTTACCCAGCTGGACTCGTTCTGTTTTTTGACATTTGTCAAGTCGGGTCTTTAAGGACAAATCAGGACCATTAGGACAAGTCGAGAAATACGAAGCACAGCAGGGCGAAGTCAAATTACTAAAATCTCAGTCGGAATTGAAATTTGAATTGTTCCCCAACATTTTCCAATTGTTCTACAAATTTCTTGTTTTACCCAGCTGGACTTGTTCTGTAGTTTTGGCATTTGTCAAGTCGGGTCAGTGGGGACAAATCGGGACCATAAGGACAAGTCAAGACATACGAAGCACAGCAGGGCGAAGTCATATTACGAAAATCTCAGTCGGAATTGAAATTTGAATGTTCCCAACACTTTCCAATTGTGTTACAATTTTCTTGAATTACCCAGCTGGACTCGTTCTGTTTTTTGACTTTTGTCAAGTCGGGTCAGTAGGGACAAATCGGGACCATTAGGACAAGTCGAGACATACGAAGCACGGCAGGGCTAAGTCAATTTACGAAAATCCCAGTCGGAATTGATATTGGAATTGTTTCTCAACATTTTCCTATTTTGTTATAAATTTCTTGCTTTACCCTGCTGAACTTGTTCTATAATTTTGGCATATGTCAAGACGGGTCAGTAGGGACCATTAGGACAAGTCGAGACATACGAAGCACACCAGGGCGAAGTCAAATTACTAAAATCTCAGTCGGAATTGAAATTTGAATTGTTCCCCAATAATTTCCAATTGTTCTACAAATTTCTTGTCTACTCAGCCGGACTTGTTCTGTAGGTTTGGCATTCGTCAATTCGGGTCAAAGGGGACAAATCGGGACCATTAGGACAAGTTTATACATACAAAGCACAGCAGGGCGAAGTCAAATTACTAAAATCTCAGACGGAATTGAAATTTGAATTGTTCCCAACATTTTCCACTTGTGTTACAATTTTCTTGTTTTACCCTGCTGGACTTGTTCTATAGTTTTGGCATATGTCAAGTCGGGTCATTAAGGACAAATCGGGACCATTAGGACAAGTTTATACATACGAAGCACAGCAGGGCGAAGTCAAATAACGAAAATCTCAGTCGGAATTGAAATTTGAATGTTCCCAACACTTTCCAATTGTGTTACAAATTTCTTGATTTACCCAGCTGGACTCGTTCTGTTTTTTGACATTTGTCAAGTCGGGTCTTTAAGGACAAATCAGGACCATTAGGACAAGTCGAGAAATACGAAGCACAGCAGGGCGAAGTCAAATTACTAAAATCTCAGTCGGAATTGAAATTTGAATGTTCTCAAACATATTCCAATTGTTTTTACAAATTTCTTGTCTACTCGCTGGACTTGTTCTGTAGTTTTGACATTCGTCAAGTCGGGTCAAAGGGGACAAATCGGAACCATTAGGACAAGTTGATAGATAGGAAGCACAGCAGGGCGAAGTCATATTACGAAAATCTCTGTCGGAATTGAAATTTGTATGTTCCCAACACTTTCCAATTGTGTTACAAATTTCTTGAATTACCCAGCTGGACTCGTTCTGTTTTTTGGCATTTGTCAAGTTGGGTCATTAAGGAAAAATCAGGAACTTTAGGACAAGTCGAGACATACGAAGCACAGCAGGGCGAAGTCAAATTACTAAAATCTCAGCCGGAATTGGAATTTGATGTTCCCCAACATTTTCCAATTGTTCTACAAACTTCTTGTTTTACCCAGCTGGACTTGTTCTGTAGTTTTGGCATTTGTCAAGTCGGGTCAGTGGGGACAAATCGGGACCATAAGGACAAATCAAGACATACGAAGCACAGCAGGGCGAAGTCATATTACGAAAATCTCAGTCGGAATTGAAATTTGAATGTTCCCAACACTTTCCAATTGTGTTACAATTTTCTTGAATTACCCAGCTGGACTCGTTCTGTTTTTTGACTTTTGTCAAGTCGGGTCTTTAAGGACAAATCGGGACCATTAGGACAAGTCGAGACATACGAAGCACAGCAGGGCGAAGTCAAATTTCTAAGAACTCAGCCGGAATTGTATTATAAATGTTCCCAACATTTTCCAATTGTGTTACAAATTTCTTGAATTACCCAGCTGGACTCGTTCTGTTTTTTGGCATTTGTCAAGTCGGGTCATTAAGGAAAAATCAGGAACATTAGGACAAGTCGAGACATACGAAGCGCAGCAGGGCGAAGTCAAATTACTAAAATCTCAGTCGAAATTGAAATGTGAATTGTTCCCAACATTTTCCACTTGTGTTACAATTTTCTTGTTTTACCCTGCTGGACTTGTTCTGTAGTTTCGGCATATGTCAAGTCGGGTCATTAAGGACAAATCGGGACCATTAGGACAAGTTTATACATACAAAGCACAGCAGGGCGAAGTCAAATTACTAAAATCTCAGCCGGAATTGGAATTTGATGTTCCCCAACATTTTCCAATTGTTCTACAAACTTCTTGTTTTACCCAGCTGGACTTGTTCTGTAGTTTTGGCATTTGTCAAGTCGGGTCAGTGGGGACAAATCGGGACCATAAGGACAAATCAAGACATACGAAGCACAGCAGGGCGAAGTCATATTACGAAAATCTCAGTCGGAATTGAAATTTGAATGTTCCCAACACTTTCCAATTGTGTTACAATTTTCTTGAATTACCCAGCTGGACTCGTTCTGTTTTTTGACTTTTGTCAAGTCGGGTCTTTAAAGACAAATCGGGACCATTAGGACAAGTCGAGACATACGAAGCACAGCAGGGCGAAGTCAAATTTCTAAGAACTCAGCCGGAATTGTATTATAAATGTTCCCAACATTTTCCAATTGTGTTACAAATTTCTTGAATTACCCAGCTGGACTCGTTCTGTTTTTTGGCATTTGTCAAGTCGGGTCATTAAGGAAAAATCAGGAACATTAGGACAAGTCGAGACATACGAAGCACAGCAGGGCGAAGTCATATTACAGAAATCTCAGTCGGAATTGAAATTTGAATGTTCTCAAACATATTCCAATTGTTTTTACAAATTTCTTGTCTACTCGCTGGACTTGTTCTGTAGTTTTGACATTCGTCAAGTCGGGTCAAAGGGGACAAATCGGAACCAATAGGACAAGTTGATAGATAGGAAGCACAGCAGGGCGAAGTCATATTACGAAAATCTCTGTCGGAATTGAAATTTGTATGTTCCCAACACTTTCCAATTGTGTTACAAATTTCTTGAATTACCCAGCTGGACTCGTTCTGTTTTTTGGCATTTGTCAAGTCGGGTCATTAAGGAAAAATCAGGAACATTAGGACAAGTCGAGACATACGAAGCACAGCAGGGCGAAGTCAAATTACTAAAATCTCAGCCGGAATTGGAATTTGATGTTCCCCAACATTTTCCAATTGTTTTACAAACTTCTTGTTTTACCCAGCTGGACTTGTTCTGTAGTTTTGGCATTTGTCAAGTCGGGTCAGTGGGGACAAATCGGGACCATTAGGACAAGTTTATACATACGAAGCACAGCAGGGCGAAGTCATATTACGAAAATCTCAGTCGGAATTGAAATTTGAATGTTCCCAACACTTTCCAATTGTGTTACAAATATCTTGAATTACCCAGCTGGACTCGTTCTGTTTTTTGGCATTTGTCAAGTCGGGTCATTAAGGAAATATCAGGAACATTAGGACAAGTCGAGAAATACGAAGCACAGCAGGGCGAAGTCAAATTACTAAAATCTCAGTCGGAATTGAAATTTGAATTGTTCCCCAACATTTTCCAATTGTTCTACAAATTTCTTGTTTTACCCAGCTGGACTTGTTCTGTAGTTTTGGCATTTGTCAAGTCGGGTCAGTGGGGACAAATCGGGACCATAAGGACAAGTCAAGACATACGAAGCACAGCAGGGCGAAGTCATATTACGAAAATCTCAGTCGGAATTGAAATTTGAATGTTCCCAACACTTTCCAATTGTGTTACAATTTTCTTGAATTACCCAGCTGGACTCGTTCTGTTTTTTGACTTTTGTCAAGTCGGGTCTTTAAGGACAAATCGGGACCATTAGGACAAGTCGAGACATACGAAGCACAGCAGGGCGAAGTCAAATTTCTAAGAACTCAGCCGGAATTGAATTATAAATGTTCCCAACATTTTCCAATTGTGTTACAAATTTCTTGAATTGCCCAGCTGGACTCGTTCTGTTTTTTGGCATTTGTCAAGTCGGGTCATTAAGGAAGAATCAGGAACATTAGGACAAGTCGAGAAATACGAAGCACAGCAGGGCGAAGTCAAATTACTAAAATCTCAGTCGGAATTGAAATTTGAATTGTTCCACAACATTTTCCAATTGTTCTACAAATTTCTTGTTTTACCCAGCTGGACTTGTTCTGTAGTTTTGGCATTTGTCAAGTCGGGTCAGTAGGGACAAACCGGGACCATTAGGACAAGTCGAGACATACGAAGCACAGCAGGGCGAAGTCAAATTACTAAGAACTCAGCCGGAATTGAATTATAAATGTTCCCAACATTTTCCAATTGTGTTACAAATTTCTTGAATTACCCAGCTGGACTCGTTCTGTTTTTTGGCATTTGTCAAGTCGGGTCATTAGGAAAAATCAGGAACATTAGGACAAGTCGAGAAATACGAAGCACAGCAGGGCGAAGTCAAATTACTAAAATCTCAGTCGGAATTGAAATTTGAATTGTTCCCCAACATTTTCCAATTGTTCTACAAATTTCTTGTTTTACCCTACTGGACTTGTTCTGTAGTTTTGGCATATGTCAAGTCGGGTCTTTAGGACAAATCGGGACCATTAGGACAAGTCGAGAAATACGAAGCACAGCAGGGCGAAGTCAAATTACTAAAATCTCAGTCGGAATTGAAATTTGAATTGTTCCCCAACATTTTCCAATTGTTCTACAAATTTCTTGTTTTACCCAGCTGGACTTGTTCTGTAGTTTTGGCATTTGTCAAGTCGGGTCAGTGGGGACAAATCGGGACCATTAGGACAAGTCAAGACCTACGAAGCACAGCAGGGCGAAGTCAAATTACTAAAATCTCAGTCGGAATTGAAATTGCAATTGTTTCTCAACATTTTCCTATTTTGTTATAAATTTCTTGCTTTACCCTGATGAACTTGTTCTATAATTTTGGCATATGTCAAGTCGGGTCAGTAGGGACCATTAGGACAAGTCGAGACATACGAAGCACAGCAGGGCGAAGTCAAATTACTAAGAACTCAGCCGGAATTGAATTATAAATGTTCCCAACATTTTCCAATTGTGTTACAAAATTCTTGAATTACCCAGCTGGACTTGTTCTGTAGTTTTGGCATTTGTCAAGTCGGGTCTTTAAGGACAAATCGGGACCATTAGGACAAGTCGAGACATACGAAGCACAGCAGGGCGAAGTCAAATTACTAAGAACTCAGCCGGAATTGAATTATAAATGTTCCCAACATTTTCCAATTGTGTTACAAATTTCTTGAATTACCCAGCTGGACTTGTTCTGTTTTTTGGCATTTGTCAAGTCGGGTCATTAAGGAAAAATCAGGAACATTAGGACAAGTCGAGACATACGAAGCACAGCAGGGCGAAGTCAAATTACTAAAATCTCAGCCGGAATTGAAATTTGAATTGTTACCCAACATTTTCCAATTGTTCTACAAATTTCTTTTTTTACCCAGCTAGACTTGTTCTGTAGTTTTGGCACTCGTCAAGTCGGGTCAGTGGGGACAAATCGGGACCATTAGGACAAGTCGAGACATACGAAGCACAGCAGGGCGAAGTCAAATTACCAAGAACTCAGCCGGAATTGAATTATAAATGTTCCCAACATTTTCCAATTGTGTTACAAATTTCTTGAATTACCCAGCTGGACTCGTTCTGATTATTGGCATTTGTCATGTCGGGTCATTAAGGAAAAATCAGGAACATTAGGACAAGTCGAGAAATACGAAGCACAGCAGGGCGAAGTCAAATTACTAAAATCTCAGTCGGAATTGAAATTTGAATTGTTCCCCAACATTTTCCAATTGTTCTACAAATTTCTTGTTTTACCCAGCTGGACTTGTTCTGTAGTTTTGGCATTTGTCAAGTCGGGTCAGTGGGGACAAATCGGGACCATTAGGACAAGTCAAGACCTACGAAGCACAGCAGGGCGAAGTCAAATTACTAAAATCTCAGTCGGAATTGAAATTTGAATTGTTCCCAACATTTTCCAATTGTGTTACAAATTTCTTGTTTTACCCTGCTGTAGTTTTGGCATATGTCAAGTCGGGTCAGTAGGGACAAATCGGGACCATTAGGACAAGTCGAGACATACGAAGCACGGCAGGGCTAAGTCAATTTACGAAAACCCCAGTCGGAATTGAAATTGGAATTGTTTCTCAACATTTTCCTATTTTGTTATAAATTTCTTGCTTTACCCTGATGAACTTGTTCTATAATTTTGGCATATGTCAAGTCGGGTCAGTAGGGACCATTAGGACAAGTCGAGACATACGAAGCACAGCAGGGCGAAGTCAAATTACTAAGAACTCAGCCGGAATTGAATTATAAATGATCCCAACATTTTCCAATTGTGTTACAAAATTCTTGAATTACCCAGCTGGACTTGTTCTGTAGTTTTGGCATTTGTCAAGTCGGGTCTCTAAGGACAAATCGGGACCATTAGGACAAGTCGAGACATACGAAGCACAGCAGGGCGAAGTCAAATTACTAAGAACTCAGCCGGAATTGAATTATAAATGTTCCCAACATTTTCCAATTGTGTTACAAATTTCTTGAATTACCCAGCTGGACTTGTTCTGTTTCTTGGCATTTGTCAAGTCGGGTCATTAAGGAAAAATCAGGAACATTAGGACAAGTCGAGACATACGAAGCACAGCAGGGCGAAGTCAAATTACTAAAATCTCAGCCGGAATTGAAATTTGAATTGTTACCCAACATTTTCCAATTGTTCTACAAATTTCTTTTTTTACCCAGCTAGACTTGTTCTGTAGTTTTGGCACTCGTCAAGTCGGGTCAGTGGGGACAAATCGGGACCATTAGGACAAGACGAGACGTACGAAGCACAGCAGGGCGAAGTCATATTACGAAAATCTCAGTCGGAATTGAAATTTGAATGTTCCCAACACTTTCCAATTGTGTTACAAATTTCTTGATTTACCCAGGACTCGATCTGTTTTTTGGCATTTGTCAAGTCGGGTCATTAAGGAGAAATCAGGAACATTAGGACAAGTCGAGAAATACGAAGCACAGCAGGGCGAAGTCAAATTACTAAAATCTCAGCCGGAATTGAAATTTGAATTGTTACCCAACATTTTCCAATTGTTCTACAAATTTCTTTTTTTACCCAGCTAGACTTGTTCTGTAGTTTTGGCACTCGTCAAGTCGGGTCTGAGGGGACAAATCGGGACCATTAGGACAAGTCAAGACATACGAAGCACAGCAGGGCGAAGTCATATTACGAAAATCTCAGTCGGAATTGAAATTTGAATTGTTCCCAACATTTTCCAATTGTGTTACAAATTTCTTGAATTACCCAGCTGGACTCGTTCTGTTTTTTGGCATTTGTCAAGTCGGGTCTTTAAGGACAAATCGGGACCATTAGGACAAGACGAGACGTACGAAGCACAGCAGGGCGAAGTCAAATTACTAAAATCTCAGTCGGAATTGAAATTTGAATTGTTCCCAACATTTTCCAATTGTGTTACAAATTTCTTGTTTTACCCAGCTGGACTCGTTCTGTTTTTTGACATTTGTCAAGTCGGGTCTTTAAGGACAAATCGGGACCATTAGGACAAATTGATAGATAGGAAGCACAGCAGGGCGAAGTCATATTACGAAAATCTCTGTCGGAATTGAAATTTGTATGTTCCCAACACTTTCCAATTGTGTTACAAATTTCTTGAATTACCCAGCTGGACTCGTTCTGTTTTTTGGCATTTGTCAAGTCGGGTCATTAAGGAAAAATCAGGAACATTAGGACAAGTCGAGACATACGAAGCACAGCAGGGCGAAGTCAAATTACTAAAATCTCAGCCGGAATTGGAATTTGATGTTCCCCAACATTTTCCAATTGTTCTACAAATTTCTTGGTTTACCCAGCTGGACTTGTTGTGTAGTTTTGGCATTCGTCAAGTCGGGTCTGTGGGGACAAATCGGGACCATTAGGACAAGTCAAGACATACGAAGCACAGCAGGGCGAAGTCATATTACGAAAATCTCAGTCGGAATTGAAATTTGAATGTTCCCAACACTTTCCAATTGTGTTACAAATTTCTTGAATTACCCAGCTGGACTCGTTCTGTTTTTTGGCATTTGTCAAGTCGGGTCATTAAGGAAAAATCAGGAACATTAGGACAAGTCGAGACATACGAAGCACAGCAGGGCGAAGTCAAATTACTAAAATCTCAGTCGGAATTGAAATTTGAATTGTTCCCAACATTTTCCAATTGTGTTACAAATATCTTGGAATACCCAGCTGGACTCGTTCTGTTTTTTGGCATTTGTCAAGTCGGGTCTTTAAGGACAAATCGGGATCATTAGGACAAGACGAGACGTACGAAGCACAGCAGGGCTGAGTCAATTTATGAAAATCCCAGTCGGAATTGAAATTGGAATTGTTTCCCAACATTTTCCTATTGTGTTATAAATTTCTTGCTTTACCCTGCTGAACTTGTTCTGTAGTTTTGGCATATGTCAAGTCGGGTCAGTAGGGACAAATCGGGACCATTAGGACAAGTCGAGATATACGAAGCACGGCAGGGCTAAATCAATTTACGAAAATCCCAGTCGGAATTGAAATTGGAATCGTTTCTCAACATTTTCCTATTTTGTTATAAATTTCTTGCTTTACCCTGCTGAACTTGTTCTATAATTTTGGCATATGTCAAGTCGGGTCAGTAGGGACCATTAGGACAAGTCGAGACATACGAAGCACAGCAGGGCGAAGTCAAATTACTAAGAACTCAGCCGGAATTGAATTATAAATGTTCCCAACATTTTCCAATTGTGTTACAAATTTCTTGAATTACCCAGCTGGACTCGTTCTGTATTTTGGCATTTGTCAAGTCGGGTCATTAAGGAAAAATCAGGAACATTAGGACAAGTCGAGACATACGAAGCACAGAAGGGCGAAGTCAAATTACTAAAATCTCAGACGGAATTGAAATTTGAATTGATCCCAATATTTTCCAATTGTGTTACAAATTTCTTGAATTACCCAGCTGGACTCGTTCTGTTTTTTTGGCATTTGTCAAGTCGGGTCAGTGGGGACAAATCGGGACCATGAGGACAAGTCAAGACATACGAAGCACAGCAGGGCGAAGTCATATTACGAAAATCTCAGTCGGAATTGAAATTTGAATTGTTCCCAACATTTTCCTATTGTGTTATAAATTTCTTGCTTTACCCTGCTGAACTTGTTCTATAATTTTGGCATATGTCAAGTCGGGTCAGTAGGGACCATTAGGACAAGTCGAGACATACGAAGCACAGCAGGGCGAAGTCAAATTACCAAGAACTCAGCCGGAATTGAATTATAAATGTTCCCAACATTTTCCAATTGTGTTACAAATTTCTTGAATTACCCAGCTGGACTCGTTCTGTTTATTGGCATTTGTCATGTCAGGTCATTAAGGAAAAATCAGGAACATTAGGACAAGTCGAGAAATACGAAG
This sequence comes from Chrysolina americana, assembly GCA_958502065.1. Taxonomy (NCBI): domain Eukaryota; kingdom Metazoa; phylum Arthropoda; class Insecta; order Coleoptera; family Chrysomelidae; genus Chrysolina; species Chrysolina americana. Next base: position 41,144,137 of record OY293414.1, read on the forward strand.
CACAGCAGGGCGAAGTCAAATTACTAAAATCTCAGTCGGAATTGAAATTTGAATTGTTCCCCAACATTTTCCAATTGTTCTACAAATTTCTTGTTTTACCCAGCTGGACTTGTTCTGTAGTTTTGGCATTTGTCAAGTCGGGTCAGTGGGGACAAATCGGGACCATTAGGACAAGTCAAGACATACGAAGCACAGCAGGGCGAAGTCATATTACGAAAATCTCAGTCGGAATTGAAATTTGAATGTTCCCAACACTTTCCAATTGTGTTACAAATTTCTTGAATTACCCAGCTGGACTCGTTCTGTTTTTTGGCATTTGACAAGTCGGGTCATTAAGGAAAAATCAGGAACATTAGGACAAGTCGAGACATACGAAGCACTGCAGGGCGAAGTCAAATTACTAAAATCTCAGTCGGAATTGAAATTTGAATTGTTCCCAACATTTTCCACTTGTGTTACAAATATCTTGGAATACCCAGCTGGACTCGTTCTGTTTATTGGCATTTGTCATGTCGGGTCATTAAGGAAAAATCAGGAACATTAGGACAAGTCGAGAAATACGAAGCACAGCAGGGCGAAGTCAAATTACTAAAATCTCAGTCGGAATTGAAATTTGAATTGTTCCCCAACATTTTCCAATTGTTCTACAAATTTCTTGTTTTACCCAGCTGGACTTGTTCTGTAGTTTTGGCATTTGTCAAGTCGGGTCAGTGGGGACAAATCGGGACCATTAGGACAAGTCAAGACCTACGAAGCACAGCAGGGCGAAGTCAAATTACTAAAATCTCAGTCGGAATTGAAATTTGAATTGTTCCCAACATTTTCCAATTGTGTTACAAATTTCTTGTTTTACCCTGCTGTAGTTTTGGCATATGTCAAGTCGGGTCAGTAGGGACAAATCGGGACCATTAGGACAAGTCGAGACATACGAAGCACGGCAGGGCTAAGTCAATTTACGAAAACCCCAGTCGGAATTGAAATTGGAATTGTTTCTCAACATTTTCCTATTTTGTTATAAATTTCTTGCTTTACCCTGATGAACTTGTTCTATAATTTTGGCATATGTCAAGTCGGGTCAGTAGGGACCATTAGGACAAGTCTAGACATACGAAGCACAGCAGGGCGAAGTCAAATTACTAAGAACTCAGCCGGAATTGAATTATAAATGTTCCCAACATTTTCCAATTGTGTTACAAAATTCTTGAATTACCCAGCTGGACTTGTTCTGTAGTTTTGGCATTTGTCAAGTCGGGTCTTTAAGGACAAATCGGGACCATTAGGACAAGTCGAGACATACGAAGCACAGCAGGGCGAAGTCAAATTACTAAGAACTCAGCCGGAATTGAATTATAAATGTTCCCAACATTTTCCAATTGTGTTACAAATTTCTTGAATTACCCAGCTGGACTTGTTCTGTTTTTTGGCATTTGTCAAGTCGGGTCATTAAGGAAAAATCAGGAACATTAGGACAAGTCGAGACATACGAAGCACAGCAGGGCGAAGTCAAATTACTAAAATCTCAGCCGGAATTGAAATTTGAATTGTTACCCAACATTTTCCAATTGTTCTACAAATTTCTTTTTTTACCCAGCTAGACTTGTTCTGTAGTTTTGGCACTCGTCAAGTCGGGTCAGTGGGGACAAATCGGGACCATTAGGACAAGACGAGACGTACGAAGCACAGCAGGGCGAAGTCATATTACGAAAATCTCAGTCGGAATTGAAATTTGAATGTTCCCAACATTTTCCAATTGTGTTACAAATATCTTGGATTACCCAGCTGGACTCGTTCTGTTTTTTGGCATTTGTCAAGTCGGGTCTTCAAGGACAAATCGGGATCATTAGGACAAGACGAGACGTACGAAGCACAGCAGGGCTGAGTCAATTTACGAAAATCCCAGTCGGAATTGAAATTGGAATTGTTTCTCAACATTTTCCTATTTTGTTATAAATTCCTTGCTTTACCCTGCTGAACTTGTTCTATAATTTTGGCATACGGACGGGCAGACGGAATTGAAATTTGAATTGATCCCAATATTTTCCAATTGTGTTACAAATTTCTTGAATTACCCAGCTGGACTCGTTCTGTTTTTTTGGCATTTGTCAAGTCGGGTCAGTGGGGACAAATCGGGACCATTAGGACAAGTCAAGACATACGAAGCACAGCAGGGCGAAGTCATATTACGAAAATCTCAGTAAGAATTGAAATTTGAATTGTTCCCAACATTTTCCTATTGTGTTATAAATTTCTTGCTTTACCCTGCTGAACTTGTTCTATAATTTTGGCATATGTCAAGTCGGGTCAGTAGGGACCATTAGGACAAGTCGAGACATACGAAGCACAGCAGGGCGAAGTCAAATTACCAAGAACTCAGCCGGAATTGAATTATAAATGTTCCCAACATTTTCCAATTGTGTTACAAATTTCTTGAATTACCCAGCTGGACTCGTTCTGTTTATTGGCATTTGTCATGTCGGGTCATTAAGGAAAAATCAGGAACATTAGGACAAGTCGAGAAATACGAAGCACAGCAGGGCGAAGTCAAATTACTAAATTCTCAGTCGGAATTGAAATTTGAATTGTTCCCCAACAATTTCCAATTGTTCTACAAATTTCTTGTTTTACCCAGCTGGACTTGTTCTGTAGTTTTGGCATTTGTCAAGTCGGGTCAGTGGGGACAAATCGGGAACATTAGGACAAGTCGAGACATACGAAGCACAGAAGGGCGAAGTCAAATTACTAAAATCTCAGACGGAATTGAAATTTGAATTGATCCCAATATTTTCCAATTGTGTTACAATTTTCTTGAATTACCCAGCTGGACTCGTTCTGTTTTTTTGGCATTTGTCAAGTCGGGTCAGTGGGGACAAATCGGGACCATTAGGACAAGTCAAGACATACGAAGCACAGCAGGGCGAAGTCATATTACGAAAATCTCAGTCGGAATTGAAATTTGAATTGTTCCCAACATTTTCCTATTGTGTTATAAATTTCTTGCTTTACCCTGCTGAACTTGTTCTATAATTTTGGCATATGTCAAGTCGGGTCAGTAGGGACCATTAGGACAAGTCGAGACATACGAAGCACAGCAGGGCGAAGTCAAATTACCAAGAACTCAGCCGGAATTGAATTATAAATGTTCCCAACATTTTCCAATTGTGTTACAAATTTCTTGAATTACCTAGCTGGACTCGTTCTGTTTATTGGCATTTGTCATGTCGGGTCATTAAGGAAAAATCAGGAACATTAGGACAAGTCGAGAAATACGAAGCACAGCAGGGCGAAGTCAAATTACTAAATTCTCAGTCGGAATTGAAATTTGAATTGTTCCCCAACAATTTCCAATTGTTCTACAAATTTCTTGTTTTACCCAGCTGGACTTGTTCTGTAGTTTTGGCATTTGTCAAGTCGGGTCAGTGGGGACAAATCGGGACCATTAGGACAAGTCAAGACATACGAAGCACAGCAGGGCGAAGTCATATTACGATAATCTCAGTCGGAATTGAAATTTGAATGTTCCCAACACTTTCCAATTGTGTTACAAATTTCTAGAATTACCCAGGACTCGATCTGTTTTTTGGCATTTGTCAAGTCGGGTCATTAAGGAGAAATCAGGAACATTAGGACAAGTCGAGAAATACGAAGCACAGCAGGGCGAAGTCAAATTACTGAAATCTCAGCCGGAATTGAAATTTGAATTGTTACCCAACATTTTCCAATTGTTCTACAAATTTCTTTTTTTACCCAGCTAGACTTGTTCTGTAGTTTTGGCATTCGTCAAGTCGGGTCTGAGGGGACAAATCGGGACCATTAGGACAAGTCAAGACATACGAAGCACAGCAGGGCGAAGTCATATTACGAAAATCTCAGTCGGAATTGAAATTTGAATTGTTCCCAACATTTTCCAATTGTGTTACAAATTTCTTGAATTACCCAGCTGGACTCGTTCTGTTTTTTGGCATTTGTCAAGTCGGGTCTTTAAGGACAAATTGGGACCATTAGGACAAGACGAGACGTACGAAGCACAGCAGGGCGAAGTCAAATTACTAAAATCTCAGTCGGAATTGAAATTTGAATTGTTCCCAACATTTTCCAATTGTGTTACAAATTTCTTGTTTTACCCAGCTGGACTCGTTCTGTTTTTTGACATTTGTCAAGTCGGGTCTTTGAGGACAAATCGGGACCTTTAGGACAAATTGATAGATAGGAAGCACAGCAGGGCGAAGTCATATTACGAAAATCTCTGTCGGAATTGAAATTTGTATGTTCCCAACACTTTCCAATTGTGTTACAAATTTCTTGAATTACCCAGCTGGACTCGTTCTGTTTTTTGGCATTTGTCAAGTCGAGTCATTAAGGAAAAATCAGGAACATTAGGACAAGTCGAGACATACGGAGCACAGCAGGGCGAAGTCAAATTACTAAAATCTCAGTCGGAATTGAAATTTGAATTGTTCCCAACATTTTCCAATTGTGTTACAAATATCTTGGATTACCCAGCTGGACTCGTTCTGTTTTTTGGCATTTGTCAAGTCGGGTCTTCAAGGACATATCGGGACCATTAGGACAAGTCGAGACATACGAAGTACGACAGGGCTAAATCATTTTACGAAAATCCCAGTCGGAATTGAAATTGGAATTGTTTCTCAACATTTTCCTATTTTGTTATAAATTTCTTGCTTTACCCTGCTGAACTTGTTCTATAATTTTGGCATATGTCAAGTCGGGTCAGTAGGGACCATTAGGACAAGTCGAGACATACGAAGCACAGCAGGGCGAAGTCAAATTACTAAGAACTCAGCCGGAATTGAATTATAAATGTTCCCAACATTTTCCAAATGTGTTACAAATTTCTTGAATTACCCAGCTGGACTCGTTCTGTTTTTTGGCATTTGTCAAGTCATTAGGAAAAATCAGGAACAATAGGACAAGTCGAGAAATACGAAGCACAGCAGGGCGAAGTCAAATTACTGAAATCTCAGTCGGAATTGAAATTTGAATTGTTCCCCAACATTTTCCAATTGTTCTACAAATTTCTTGTTTTACCCAGCTGGACTTGTTCTGTAGTTTTGGCATTTGTCAAGTCGGGTCAGTGGGGACAAATCGGGACCATTAGGACAAGTCAAGACATACGAAGCACCCTTTGACGTCCCGACAATGATATCTGTTAACGAATTATTGTTATTCAGTTAGACATGAATACTTTGTACCCCAACATGATGCGTGCCAACTCATATTTGATTTTTGAAGTAATTTTGAAAATGAAAAATTCCTCTATACCCCTCTGACGAACCGACAATGATTTCTGTTGACGAATTATTGTTATTCAGATAGACATGAATACTTTGTACCCCACCATGATGCGTGCCAACTCATATTTGATTTTTGAAGTAATTTTGAAAATAAAAAATCCCTCTATACCCCTCTGACGAACCGACAATGATTTCTGTTAACGAATTATTGTTATTCAGATGGACATAGATATTTTGCACCCTACTATGATGCGTGCCAAGTCATATTTTATTTTGAGGTAATTTTGAAAATGAAAAATCCTATACCCCTCTAACGACCCGACAATGATTTCTGTTGACGAATTATTTTTATTCAGATGGAAATGGATATTCTGCACCCCACCATGTAGCGGTCCAAGTCATATTTGATTTTTGAAGTAATTTTGAAAATGAAAAATCCCTCTATACCCCCTCTGACGACCCGACAATGATTTCTGTTATCGAATAATGTTTATTCAGATGAACATGGATATTTGGCACCCTACTATGATGCGTGCCAAGTCATATTTGATTTTGAGGTAATTTTGAAAATGAAAAATCCCTCTATTACCCCTATGACGACCCGACAATGATTTCTGTTATCGAATAATGTTTATTCAGATGAACATGGATATTAGGCACCCTACTATATTGCGTGCCAAGTCATATTTGATTTTGAGGTAATTTTGAAAATGAAAAATCCCTCTATTACCCCTATGACGACACGACAATGATTTCTGTTGACGAATTATTGTTATTCAGAAGAACATGGATATTTTGCACCCTACTATGATGCGTGCCGAGTCATAGTTGATTTTGAGGTAATTTTGAAAATAAAAAATCCCTCTGTACCCTCTCCGACGACCCGACAATAATTTCAGTTGACGATTGATTGTTAGGATGGAAATGAATATTGTGCACCATACTATGATGCGGTCCAAGTAATATTTGATTTTTGAAGTAATTTTGAAAATGAAAAATCCCTCTATACCCCCTCTGACGACCCGACAATGATTTATGTTATCGAATAATGTTTATTCAGATGGACATGGATATTTGGCCCCCTTCTATGATGCGTGCCAAGTCATATTTGATTTTGAGGTAATTTTGACAATGAAAAATCCCTCTATTACCCCTATGACGACACGACAATGATTTCTGTTGACGAATTATTGTTATTCAGATGTAAATGGATATTCTGCACCCCATCATGATGCGTGCCAAGTCATTTTAGATTTTTGAAGTGATTTTGAAAATGTAAAATCCCTCTGTACACCCTCTTACGACCCGACAATGATTTCTGTTGACGAATTATTGTTATTCGGATGGAAATCAATATTTTGCACCCTAATATGATGCTTGCCAAGTCATATTTGATTTTTGAAGTAATTTTGAAAATGTAAAATCCCTCTATACTCCCTCTAACGACCCGACAATGAATTCTGTAGAAGAATTATTGTTATTCAGATGAAATTGAATGAAAATTGTATGTATGATGCGTGCCTAGTCATATTTGATATTTGAAGTCATTTTAAAAATGAAAAATCCCTCTATACCCCCTCTGACGACACGACAATGATTTCTGTTGGCGAATTATTGTTATTCAGTTGGAAATGAATAGTCTGCACCCCACTATTTTGCGTGCCATGTCATATTAAATTTTGAGGTAATTTTGAAAATGAAAAATTCCTCTGTACCCCCTCTGACGACCCGACAATGATTTCTGTTATCGAATAATGTTTATTCAGATGGACATGGATATTTGGCACCCTACTATGATGCGTGCCAAGTCATATTTGATTTAGAGGTAATTTTGAAAATGAAAAATCCCTCTATTACCCCTATGACGACCCGACAATGATTTCTGTTATCGAATAATGTTTATTCAGATGAACATGGATATTTGGCACCCTACTATATTGCGTGCCAAATCATATTTGATTTTGAGGTAGTTTTGAAAATGAAAAATCCCTCTATTACCCCTATGACGACACGACAATGATTTCTGTTGACGAATTATTGTTATTCAGAAGAACATGGATATTTTGCACCCTACTATGATGCGTGTCGAGTCATAGTTGATTTTGAGGTAATTTTGAAAATGAAAAATCCCTCTGTACCCTCTCCGACGACCCGACAAAAATTTCAGTTGACGATTGATTGTTATTAGGATGGAAATGAATATTTTGCACCATACTATGATGCGGTCCAAGTCATATTTGATTTTTGAAGTAATTTTGAAAATGAAAAATCCCTCTATTACCCCTATGACGACCCGACAATGATTTATGTTATCGAATAATGTTTATTCAGATGGACATGGATATTTGGCACCCTACTATGATGCGTGCCAAGTCATATTTGATTTTGAGGTAATTTTGAAAATGAAAAATCCCTCTATTACCCCTATGACGACCCGACAATGATTTCTGTTATCGAATAATGTTTATTCAGATGAACATGGATATTAGGCACCCTACTATATTGCGTGCCAAGTCATATTTGATTTTGAGGTAATTTTGAAAATGAAAAATCCCTCTATTACCCCTATGACGACACGACAATGATTTCTGTTGACGAATTATTGTTATTCAGAAGAACATGGATATTTTGCACCCTACTATGATGCGTGCCGAGTCATAGTTGATTTTGAGGTAATTTTGAAAATAAAAAATCCCTCTGTACCCTCTCCGACGACCCGACAATAATTTCAGTTGACGATTGATTGTTAGGATGGAAATGAATATTGTGCACCATACTATGATGCGGTCCAAGTAATATTTGATTTTTGAAGTAATTTTGAAAATGAAAAATCCCTCTATACCCCCTCTGACGACCCGACAATGATTTATGTTATCGAATAATGTTTATTCAGATGGACATGGATATTTGGTCCCCTTCTATGATGCGTGCCAAGTCATATTTGATTTTGAGGTAATTTTGACAATGAAAAATCCCTCTATTACCCCTATGACGACACGACAATGATTTCTGTTGACGAATTATTGTTATTCAGATGTAAATGGATATTCTGCACCCCATCATGATGCGTGCCAAGTCATTTTAGATTTTTGAAGTGATTTTGAAAATGTAAAATCCCTCTGTACACCCTCTTACGACCCGACAATGATTTCTGTTGACGAATTATTGTTATTCGGATGGAAATCAATATTTTGCACCCTAATATGATGCTTGCCAAGTCATATTTGATTTTTGAAGTAATTTTGAAAATGTAAAATCCCTCTATACTCCCTCTAACGACCCGACAATGAATTCTGTAGAAGAATTATTGTTATTCAGATGAAATTGAATGAAAATTGTATGTATGATGCGTGCCTAGTCATATTTGATATTTGAAGTCATTTTAAAAATGAAAAATCCCTCTATACCCCCTCTGACGACACGACAATGATTTCTGTTGGCGAATTATTGTTATTCAGTTGGAAATGAATAGTCTGCACCCCACTATTTTGCGTGCCATGTCATATTAAATTTTGAGGTAATTTTGAAAATGAAAAATTCCTCTGTACCCCCTCTGACGACCCGACAATGATTTCTGTTATCGAATAATGTTTATTCAGATGGACATGGATATTTGGCACCCTACTATGATGCGTGCCAAGTCATATTTGATTTAGAGGTAATTTTGAAAATGAAAAATCCCTCTATTACCCCTATGACGACCCGACAATGATTTCTGTTATCGAATAATGTTTATTCAGATGAACATGGATATTTGGCACCCTACTATATTGCGTGCCAAATCATATTTGATTTTGAGGTAGTTTTGAAAATGAAAAATCCCTCTATTACCCCTATGACGACACGACAATGATTTCTGTTGACGAATTATTGTTATTCAGAAGAACATGGATATTTTGCACCCTACTATGATGCGTGTCGAGTCATAGTTGATTTTGAGGTAATTTTGAAAATGAAAAATCCCTCTGTACCCTCTCCGACGACCCGACAAAAATTTCAGTTGACGATTGATTGTTATTAGGATGGAAATGAATATTTTGCACCATACTATGATGCGGTCCAAGTCATATTTGATTTTTGAAGTAATTTTGAAAATGAAAAATCCCTCTATACCCCCTCTGACGTCCCGACAATGATTTCTGTTGACAAATTATTGTTATTGAGATGGAAATGGATATTCTGTACCCCACCATGATGCGTGCCATGTCATATTTGATTATTGAAATCATTTTGATAATGAAAAATCCCTCTATACCCCCTCTGACGACCCGACAATGATTTCTGTTGACGAATTATTGTTATTCAGATGAAAATGGATATTCTGCACCCCACTGTGTTGCGTGCCAAGTCATATTTGATTTTGATGTAATTTTGAAAATGAAAAATCCCTCTATACCCCCTCTGACGACACGACAATGATTTCTGTTAACTAATTATTGTTAGTTGGATATACATGAATACTTTGCACCCCACCATGATGCGTGCCAAGTCATATTTGATTTTGAGGTAATTTTGAAAATGAAAAATCCCTCTATTACCCCTATGACGACACGACAATGATTTCTGTTGACGAATTATTGTTATTCAGATGTAAATGGATATTCTGCATCCCATCATGATGCGTGCCAAGTCATTTTAGATTTTTGAAGTGATTTTGAAAATGTAAAATCCCTCTGTACACCCTCTTACGACCCGACAATGATTTCTGTTGACGGTATTATTGTTATTCAGATGGACATGGATATTTTGCACCCTACTATGATGCGTGCCGAGTCATAGTTGATTTTGAGATAATTTTGAAAATGAGAAATCCCTCTATACCTCCTCTGACAACCCGGCAATGATTTCTGTTGACGAATTATATTTATTCAGATGGAAATAGATATTCTGCACCCCACCATGTTGCGTGCAAAGTCATATTTGATATTTTAGGTAATTTTGAAAATGAGAAATTCCTCTATACCCCCTCTGACGACCCGACAATGATTTCCGTTGACGAATAATTGTTATTCGGATGGAAATCAATATTTTGCACCCTACTATGATGCTTGCCAAGTCATATTTGATTTTTGAAGTAATTTTGAAAATGTAAAATCCCTCTATACTCCCTCTAACGACCCGACAATGAATTCTGTTGACGAATTATTGTTATTCAGATGAAATTGAATATATTGCACTCTACTATGATGCGTGCCAAGTCATATTTGATTTTTGAAGTCATTTTAAAAATGAAAAACCCTCTATACCACCTCTGACGACACGACAATGATTTCTGTTGACGAATTATTGTTATTCAGATGGAAATGATTAGTCTGAACCCCAACATGTTGCGTGCCATGTCATATTGAATTTTTGAAGTCATTTTGATAATGAAAAATCCCTCTATACCCCCTCTGACGACCCGACAATGATTTTTTTTGACGACCTATTGTTATTCAGATGGAAGTGAATAGTCTGCATCCCACCATGTTGCGTGCCATGTCATATTTAATTTTTGAAGTCATTTTGATAAAGAAAAATCCCTCTATACCCCCTCTGACGACCCGACAATGATTTCTGAAGTCGAACTATTGTTACTCAGATGGAAATGAATAGTCTGCACCCCACTATGTTTCGTGCCAAGTCATAATCGATTTTTGAAGTAATTTTGAAAATGAAAAATCCCTCTATACCCCCTCTAACGACCCGACAATGATTTCCTTTAACGAATTATTGTTATTCAGTTGGACATGGATATTTTGCACCATACTATGATGTGTGCCAAGTCATATTTGATTTTTGAGGTAATTTTGAAAATGAACAATTCCTCTATACCCCCTCTGATTACCCGACAATGATTTCTGTTGACGAACTATTGTTATTCAGTTGGACATGGATATTTTACACACTACTATGATGTGTGCCAAGTCATATTTGATGTTTGAGGTAACTTTGAAAATGAACAATCCCTCTATACCCCCTTTGACGTCCCGACAATGATATCTGTTAACGAATTATTGTTATTCAGTTAGACATGAATACTTTGTACCCCAACATGATGCGTGCCAACTCATATTTGATTTTTGAAGTAATTTTGAAAACAAAAAATCCCTCTATACCCCTCTGACGAACCGACAATGATTTCTGTTGACGAATTATTGTTATTCAGATAGATATGAATACTTTGTACCCCACCATGATGCGTGCCAACTCATATTTGATTTTTGAAGTAATTTTGAAAATGAAAAATCCCTCTATACCCCTCTGACGAACCGACAATGATTTCTGTTAACGAATTATTGTTATTCAGATGGACATAGATATTTTGCACCCTACTATGATGCGTGCCAAGTCATATTTTATTTTGAGGTAATTTTGAAAATGAAAAATCCTATTCCCCTCTAACGACCCAACAATGATTTCTGTTGACGAATTATTTTTATTCAGATGGAAATGGATATTCTGCACCCCACCATGTAGCGGTCCAAGACATATTTGATTTTTGAAGTAATTTTGAAAATGAAAAATCCCTCTATACCCCCTCTGACGACCCGACAATGATTTCTGTTATCGAATAATGTTTATTCAGATGAACATGGATATTTGGCACCCTACTATGATGCGTGCCAAGTCATATTTGATTTTGAGGTAATTTTGAAAATGAAAAATCCCTCTATTACCCCTATGACGACCCGACAATGATTTCTGTTATCGAATAATGTTTATTCAGATGAACATGGATATTTGGCACCCTACTATATTGCGTGCCAAGTCATATTTGATTTTGAGGTAATTTTGAAAATGAAAAATTCCTCTATTACCCCTATGACGACACGACAATGATTTCTGTTGACGAATTATTGTTATTCAGTTGGAAATGAATAGTCTGCACCCCACTATGTGTCGTGCCAAGTCATAATCGATTTTTGAAGTAATTTTGAAAATGAAAAATCCCTCTATACCCCCTCTAACGACCCGACAATGATTTCCGTTAACGAATTATTGTTATTCAGTTGGACATGGATATTTTGCACCATACTATGATGTGTGCCAAGTCATATTTGATTTTTGAGGTAATTTTGAAAATGAACAATTCCTCTATACCCCCTCTGATTACCCGACAATGATTTCTGTTGACGAACTATTGTTATTCAGTTGGACATGGATATTTTACACACTACTATGATGTGTGCCAAGTCATATTTGATGTTTGAGGTAACTTTGAAAATGAACAATCCCTCTATACCCCTTTGACGTCCCGACAATGATATCTGTTAACGAATTATTGTTATTCAGTTAGACATGAATACTTTATACCCCACCATGATGCGTGCCAACTCATATTTGATTTTTGAAGTAATTTTGAAAATGAAAAATCCCTCTATACCCCTCTGACGAACCGACAATGATTTCTGTTGACGAATTATTGTTATTCAGATAGACATGAATACTTTGTACCCCACCATGATGCGTGCTAACTCATATTTGATTTTTGAAGTAATTTTGAAAATGAAAAATCCCTCTATACCCCTCTGACGAACCGACAATGATTTCTGTTAACGAATAATTGTTATTCAGATGGACATAGATATTTTGCACCCTACTATGATGCGTGCCAAGTCATATTTTATTTTGAGGTAATTTTGAAAATGAAAAATCCTATACCCCTCTAACGACCCGACAATGATTTCTGTTGACGAATTATTTTTATTCAGATAGAAATGGATATTCTGCACCCCACCATGTAGCGGTCCAAGTCATATTTGATTTTTGAAGTAATTTTGAAAATGAAAAATCCCTCTATACCCCCTCTGACGACCCGACAATGATTTCTGTTATAGAATAATGTTTATTCAGATGAACATGGATATTTGGCACCCTACTATGATGCGTGCCAAGTCATATTTGATTTTGAGGTAATTTTGAAAATGAAAAATCCCTCTATTACCCCTATGACGACACGACAATGATTTCTGTTGACAAATTATTGTTATTCAGATGTAAATGGATATTCTGCACCCCATCATGATGCGTGCCAAGTCATTTTAGATATTTGAAGTGATTTTGAAAATGTAAAATCCCTCTGTACACCCTCTTACGACCCGACAATGATTTCTGTTGACGAATTATTGTTATTCGGATGGAAATCAATATTTTGCACCCTAATATGATGCTTGCCAAGTCATATTTGATATTTGAAGTTATTTTGAAAATGTAAAATCCCTCCATACTCCCTCTAACGACCCGACAATGAATTCTGTTGACGAATTATTGTTATTCAGATGAAAATGAATATATTGCACCCTACTATAATGCGTGCCAAGTCATATTTGATTTTTGAAGTCATTTTAAAAATGAAAAATCCCTCTATACCCCCTCTAACGACCCGACAATGAATTCTGTTGACGAATTATTGTTATTCAGATGAAATTGAATATATTGCACTCTACTATGATGCGTGCCAAGTCATATTTGATTTTTGAAGTCATTTTAAAAATGAAAAATCCCTCTATACCCCCTCTGACGACACGACAATGATTTCTGTTGACGAATTATTGTTATTCAGTTGGAAATGAATAGTCTGCACCCCACTATGTTGCGTGCCATGTCATATTAAATTTTGAGGTAATTTTGAAAATGAAAAATTCCTCTGTACCCCCTCTGACGACCCGACAATGATTTCTGTTATCGAATAATGTTTATTCGGATGGACATGGATATTTGGCACCCTACTATGATGCGTGCCAAGTCATATTTGATTATGAGGTAATTTTGAAAATGAAAAATCCCTCTATTACCCCTATGACGACCCGACAATGATTTCTGTTGACGAATTATTGTTATTCAGAAGAACATGAATATTTTGCACCCTACTATGATGCGTGCCGAGTCATAGTTGATTTTGAGGTAATTTTGAAAATGAAAAATCCCTCTGTACCCTCTCTGACGACACGACAATGATTTCTGTTGACGAATTATTGTTATTCAGAAGAACATGGATATTTTGCACCCTACTATGATGCGTGCCGAGTCATAGTTGATTTTGAGGTAATTTTGAAAATGAAAAATCCCTCTGTACCCTCTCTGACGACCCGACAATGATTTCAGTTGACGAATTATTGTTATTAGGATAAAAATGAATATTTTGCACCATACCATGATGCGTGTCAAGTCATATTTGATTTTTGAAGTAATTTTAAAAATGAAAAATCCCTCTATACCCCCTCTGACGACATGACAATGATTTCTGTTGACAAATTATTATTATTCAGATGGAAACGGATAATATGCACCCCACTATGATACGTGCCAAGTCATATTTGATTTTGAGGTAATTTTGAAAATGAAAAATTCCTCTATATTCCCTCTGACGACACGACAATGATTTCTATTGACGAATTATTGTTATTCAGATGGAAATGATTAGTCTGAACCCCACCATGTTGCGTGCCATGTCATATTGAATTTTTGAAGTCATTTTGATAATGAAAAATCCCTCTATACCCCCTCTGACGACCCGACAATGATTTTTTTTGACGACCTATTGTTATTCAGATGGAAGTGAATAGTCTGCATCCCACCATGTTGCGTGCCATGTCATATTTAATTTTTGAAGTCATTTTGATAAAGAAAAATCCCTCTATACCCCCTGTGACGACCCGACAATGATTTCTGAAGTTGAACTATTGTTACTCACATGAAAATGAATAGTCTGCACCCCACTATGTTTCGTGCCAAGTCATAATCGATTTTTGAAGTAATTTTGAAAATGAAAAATCCCTCTATACCCCCTCTAACGACCCGACAATGATTTCCGTTAACGAATTATTGTTATTCAGTTAGACATGGATATTTTGCACCATACTATGATGTGTGCCAAGTCATATTTAATTTTCGAGGTAATTTTGAAAATGAACAATTCCTCTATACCCCCTCTGATTACCCGACAATGATTTCTGTTGACGAACTATTGTTATTCAGTTGGACATGGATATTTTACACACTACTATGATGTGTGCCAAGTCATATTTGATGTTTGAGGTAACTTTGAAAATGAACAATCCCTCTATACCCCCTTTGACGTCCCGACAATGATATCTGTTAACGAATTATTGTTATTCAGTTAGACATGAATACTTTGTACCCCACCATGATGCGTGCCAACTCATATTTGATTTTTGAAGTAATTTTGAAAATGAAAAATCCCTCTATACCCCTCTGACGAACCGACAATGATTTCTGTTGACGAATTATTGTTATTCAGATAGACATGAATACTTTGTACCCCACCATGATGCGTGCCAACTCATATTTGATTTTTGAAGTAATTTTGAAAATGAAAAATCCCTCTATACCCCTCTGACGAACCGACAATGATTTCTGTTAACGAATTATTGTTATTCAGATGGACATAGATATTTTGCACCCTACTATGATGCGTGCCAAGTCATATTTTATTTTGAGGTAATTTTGAAAATGAAAAATCCTATACCCCTCTAACGACCCGACAATGATTTCTGTTGACGAATTATTTTTATTCAGATGGAAATGGATATTCTGCACCCCACCATGTAGCGGTCCAAGTCATATTTGATTTTTGAAGTAATTTTGAAAATGAAAAATCCCTCTATACCCCCTCTGACGACCCGACAATGATTTCTGTTATCGAATAATGTTTATTCAGATGAACATGGATATTTGGCACCCTACTATGATGCGTGCCAAGTCATATTTGATTTTGAGGTAATTTTGAAAATGAAAAATCCCTCTATTACCCCCATGACGACACGACAATGATTTCTGTTGACGAATTATTGTTATTCAGATGTAAATGGATATTCTGCACCCCATCATGATGCGTGCCAAGTCATTTTAGATTTTTGAAGTGATTTTGAAAATGTAAAATCCCTCTGTACACCCTCTTACGACCCGACAATGATTTCTGTTGACGAATTATTGTTATTCGGATGGAAATCAATATTTTGCACCCTAATAAGATGCGTGCCAAGTAATATTTGTTTTTTGAAGTTATTTTAAAAATGAAAAATCCCTCTATACCCCCTCTAACGACCCGACAATGAATTCTGTTGACGAATTATTGTTATTCAGATAGACATGAATACTTTGTACCTCACCATGATGCGTGCCAACTCATATTTGAATTTTGAAGTAATTTTGAAAATGAAAAATCCCTCTATACCCCTCTGACGAACCGACAATGATTTCTGTTAACGAATTAATGTTATTCAGATGGACATAGATATTTTGCACCCTACTATGATGCGTGCCAAGTCATATTTGATTTTTGAAGTAATTTTGAAAATGTAAAATCCCTCTATACTCCCTCTAACGACCCGACAATGAATTCTGTTGACGAATTATTGTTATTTGGATGAAAATGAATATATTGCACCCTACCATGATGCGTGCCAAGTAATATTTGTTTTTTGAAGTCATTTTAAAAATGAAAAATCCCTCTATACCCCCTCTAACGACCCGACAATGAATTCTGTTGACGAATTGTTGTTATTCAGATGAAATTGAATATATTGCACTCTACTATGATGCGTGCCAAGTCATATTTGATATTTGAAGTCATTTTAAAAATGAAAAATCCCTCTATACCCCCTCTGACGACACGACAATGATTTCTTTTGACGAATTATTGTTATTCAGTTGGAAATGAATAGTCTGCACCCCACTACGTTGCGTGTCATGTCATATTAAATTTTGGTAATTTTGAAAATGAAAAATTCCTCTGTAGCCCCTCTGACGACCCGACAATGATTTCTGTTATCAAATAATGTTTATTCAGATATACATGGATATTTGGCACCCTACTATGATGCGTGCCAAGTCATATTTGATTTTGAGGTAATTTTGAAAATGAAAAATCCCTCTATTACCCCCATGACGACACGACAATGATTTCTGTTGACGAATTATTGTTATTCAGAAGAACATGGATATTTTGCACCCTACTATGATGCGTGCCGACTCATAGTTGATTTTGAGGTAATTTTGAAAATGAAAAATCCCTCTGTACCCTCTCCGACGACCCGACAATAATTTCAGTTGACGATTGATTGTTATTAGGATGGAAATGAATATTTGCACCATACTATGATGCGGTCCAAGTCATATTTGATTTTTGAAGTAATTTTGAAATTCCCTCTATACCCCCTCTGACGACCCGACAATGATTTATGTTATCGAATAATGTTTATTCAGATGGACATGGATATTTGGCACCCTACTATAATGCGTGCCAAGTCATATTTGATTTTGAGGTAATTTTGAAAATGAAAAATTCCTCTATTACCCCTATGACGACACGACAATGATTTCTGTTGACGAATTATTGTTATTCAGATGTAAGTGGATATTCTGCACCCCATCATGATGCGTGCCAAGTCATTTTAGATATTTGAAGTGATTTTGAAAATGTAAAATCCCTCTGTACACCCTCTTACGACCCGACAATGATTTCTGTTGACGAATTATTGTTATTCAGATGGACATGGATATTTTGCACCCTACTATGATGCGTGCCGAGTCATAGTTGATTTTGAGATAATTTTGAAAATGAGAAATCCCTCTATACCTCCTCTGACAACCCGGCAATGATTTCTGTTGACGAATTATTGTTATTCAGATGGAAATAGATATTCTGCACCCCACCATGTTGCGTGCCAAGTCATATTTGATATTTTAGGTAATTTTGAAAATGAGAAATTCCTCTATACCCCCTCTGACGACCCGACAATGATTTCCGTTGACGAATAATTGTTATTCGGATGGAAATCAATATTTTGCACCCTACTATGATGCTTGCCAAGTCATATTTGATTTTTGAAGTAATTTTGAAAATGTAAAATCCCTCTATACTCCCTCTAACGACCCGACAATGAATTCTGTTGACGAATTATTGTTATTAAGATGGAAATAGATATTCTGCACCCCACCATGTTGCGTGCCAAGTCATATCTGATATTTTAGGTAATTTTGAAAATGAGAAATTCCTCTATACCCCCTCTGACGACCCGACAATGATTTCCGTTGACGAATAATTGTTATTCGGATGGAAATCGATATTTTGCACCCTACTACGATGCGTGCCGAGTCATAGTTGATTTTGAGATAATTTTGAAAATGGGAAATCCCTCTATACCTCCTCTGACAACCCGGCAATGATTTCTGTTGACGAATTGTTGTTATTCAGATGGAAATAGATATTCTGCACCCCACCATGTTGCGTGCCAAGTCATATTTGATATTTTAGGTAATTTTGAAAATGAGAAATTCCTCTATACCCCCTCTGACGACCCGACAATGATTTCCGTTGACGAATAATTGTTATTCGGATGGAAATCAATATTTTGCACCCTACTATGATGCGTGCCAAGTCATATTTGATTTTTGAAGTCATTTTAAAAATTAAAAATTCCTCTGTACCCCCTCTGACGACCCGACAATGATTTCAGTTGACGAATCATTGTTATTAGGATAGAAATGAATATTTTGCACCCTACTATGATGCGTGCCGAGTCATATTTGATTTTGAGGTAATTTTGAAAATGAAAAATTCCTCTGTACCCCCTCTGACGACCCGACAATGATTTCTGTTATCGAATAATGTTTATTCAGATGGACATGGATATTTGGCACCCTACTATGATGCGTGCCAAGTCATATTTGATTTTGAGGTAATTTTGAAAATGAAAAATCCCTCTATTACCCCTATGACGACACGACAATGATTTCTGTTGACGAAGTATTGTTATTCAGAAGAACATTGATATTTTGCACCCTACCATGATGCGTGTCAAGTCATATTTGATTTTTGAAGTCATTTTAAAAATGAAAAATCCCTCTATACCCCCTCTGACGACACGACAATGATTTCTGTTGACAAATTATTATTATTCAGATGGAAACGGATATTATGCACCCCACTATGATACGTGCCAAGTCATATTTGATTTTGAGGTAATTTTGAAAATGAAAAATTCCTCTATACCCCCTCTGACGACACGACAATGATTTCAGTTGACGATTGATTGTTATTAGGATGGAAATGAATATTTGCACCATACTATGATGCGGTCCAAGTCATATTTGATTTTTGAAGTAATTTTGAAAATCCCTCTATACCCCCTCTGACGACCCGACAATGATTTATGTTATCGAATAATGTTTATTCAGATGGACATGGATATTTGGCACCCTACTATAATGCGTGCCAAGTCATATTTGATTTTGAGGTAATTTTGAAAATGAAAAATCCCTCTATTACCCCTATGACGACACGACAATGATTTCTGTTGACGAATTATTGTTATTCAGATGTAAATGGATATTCTGCACCCCATCATGATGCGTGCCAAGTCATTTTAGATATTTGAAGTGATTTTGAAAAATCCCTCTGTACCCTCTCTGACGTCCCGACAATGATTCCAGTTAACGAATTATTGTTAATAGGATGGAAATGAATATTTTGCACCATACCATGATGCGTGTCAAGTCATATTTGATTTTTGAAGTCATTTTAAAAATGAAAAATCCCTCTATACCCCCTCTGACGACACGACAATGATTTCTGTTGACAAATTATTATTATTCAGATGGAAATGGATATTATGCACCCCACTATGATACGTGCCAAGTCATATTTGATTTTGAGGTAATTTTGAAAATGAAAAATTCCTCTATACCCCCTCTGACGACACGACAATGATTTCTGTTGACGAATTATTGTTATTCAGTTGGGAATGGATATTTTACACACTACTATGATGTGTGCCAAGTCATATTTGATGTTTGAGGTAAGTTTGAAAATGAACAATCCCTCTATACCCCCTTTGACGTCCCGACAATGATATCTGTTAACGAATTTTTGTTATTCAGTTAGAAATGGATATTCTGCACCCCACCACGATGCGTGCCAAGTCATATTTGATTTTTGAAGTCGTTTTGATAATGAAAAATCCCTTTATACCCCCTCTGACGACCCGACAATGATTTCTGTTGACGAATTATTGTTATTCAGTTGGAAATGAATAGTCTGCACCCCACTATGTTGCGTGCCATGTCATATTAAATTTAGAGGTAATTTTGAAAATGAAAAATTCCTCTGTACCCCCTCTGACGACCCGACAATGATTTCTGTTATCGAATAATGTTTATTCAGATGGACATGGATATTTGGCACCCTACTATGATGCGTGCCAAGTCATATTTGATTATGAGGTAATTTTGAAAATGAAAAATCCCTCTATTACCCCTATGACGACCCGACAATGATTTCTGTTGACGAATTATTGTTATTCAGAAGAACATGGATATTTTGCACCCTACTATGATGCGTGCCGAGTCATAGTTGATTTTGAGGTAATTTTGAAAATGAAAAATCCCTCTGTACCCTCTCTGACGACACGACAATGATTTCTGTTGACGAATTATTGTTATTCAGAAGAACATGGATATTTTGCACCCTACTATGGTGCGTGCCGAGTCATAGTTGATTTTGAGGTAATTTTGAAAATGAAAAATCCCTCTGTACCCCCTCTGACGACCCGACAATGATTTCTGTTATCGAATAATGTTTATTCAGATGGACATGGATATTTGGCACCCTACTATGATGCGTGCCAAGTCATATTTGATTATGAGGTAATTTTGAAAATGAAAAATCCCTCTATTACCCCTATGACGACCCGACAATGATTTCTGTTGACGAATTATTGTTATTCAGAAGAACATGGATATTTTGCACCCTACTATGATGCGTGCCGAGTCATAGTTGATTTTGAGGTAATTTTGAAAATGAAAAATCCCTCTGTACCTTCTCTGACGACACGACTATGATTTCTGTTGACGAATTATTGTTATTCAGAAGAACATAAATATTTTGCACCCTACTATGGTGCGTGTCGAGTCATAGTTGATTTTGAGGTAATTTTAAAAATGAAAAATCTCTCTGTACCCTCTCTGACGACCCGACAATGATTTCAGTTGACGAATTATTGTTAATAGGATGGAAATGAATATTTTGCACCATACCATGATGCGTGTCAAGTCATATTTGATTTTTGAAGTCATTTTAAAAATGAAAAATCCCTCTATACCCCCTCTGACGACACGACAATGATTTCTGTTGACAAATTATTGTTATTCAGTTGGACATGGATATTTTACATACTACTATGATGTGTGCCAAGTCATATTTGATGTTTGAGGTAACTTTGAAAATGAACAATCCCTCTATACCCCCTTTGACGTCCCGACAATGATATCTGTTAACGAATTATTGTTATTCAGTTAGAAATGGATATTCTGCACCCCACCATGATGCGTGCCAAGTCATATTTGATTTTTGAAGTCGTTTTGATAATGAAAAATCCCTTTATACCCCCTCTGACGACCCGACAATGATTTCTGTTGACGAATTATTGTTATTCAGATAGACATGAATACTTTGTACCTCACCATGATGCGTGCCAACTCATATTTGATTTTTGAAGTAATTTTGAAAATGAGAAATCCCTCTATACCCCTCTGACGAACCGACAATGATTTCTGTTAACGAATTATTGTTATTCAGATGGACATAGATATTCTGCACCCTACTATGATGCGTGCCAAGTCATATTTTATTTTGAGGTAATTTTGAAAATGAAAAATCCTATACCCCTCTAACGACCCGACAATGATTTCTGTTGACGAATTATTTTTATTCAGAAGAACATGGATATTTTGCACCCTACTATGATGCGTGCCGAGTCATAGTTGATTTTAAGGTAATTTTGAAAATGAAAAATCCCTCTATTACCCCTATGACGACACGACAATGATTTCTGTTGACGAATTATTGTTATTCAGAAGAACATGGATATTTTGCACCCTACTGTGATGCGTGCCGACTCATAGTTGATTTTGAGGTAATTTTGAAAATGAAAAATCCCTCTGTACCCTCTCCGACGACCCGACAATAATTTCAGTTGACGATTGATTGTTATTAGGATGGAAATGAATATTTTGCACCATACTATGATGCGGTCGAAGTCATATTTGATTTTTGAAGTAATTTTGAAAATGAAAAATCCCTCTATACCCCCTCTAACGACCTGACAATGATTTATGTTATCGAATAATGTTTATTCAGATGGACATGGATATTTGGCACCCTACTATGATGCGTGCCAAGTCATATTTGATTTTGAGGTAATTTTGAAAATGAAAAATCCCTCTATTACCCCTATGACGACACGACAATGATTTCTGTTGAAGAATTATTGTTATTCAGATGTAAATGGATATTCTGCACCCCATCATGATGCGTGCCAAGTCATTTTAGATTTTTAAAGTGATTTTGAAAATGTAAAATCCCTCTGTACACCCTCTTACGACCCGACAATGATTTCTGTTGACGAATTATTGTTATTCAGATGGACATGGATATTTTGCACCCTACTATGATGCGTGCCGAGTCATAGTTGATTTTGAGATAATTTTGAAAATGAGAAATCCGTCTATACCTCCTCTGACAACCCGGCAATGATTTCTGTTGACGAATTATTATTATTCAGATGGAAATAGATATTCTGCACCCCACCATGTTGCGTGCCAAGTCATATTTGATATTTTAGTTAATTTTGAAAATGAGAAATTCCTCTATACCCCCTCTGACGACCCGACATAGATTTCCGTTGACGAATTATTGTTATTCGGATGGAAATCAATATTTTGCACCCTACTATGATGCTTGCCAAGTCATATTTGATTTTTGAAGTAATTTTGAAAATGTAAAATCCCTCTATACTCCCTCTAACGACCCGACAATGAATTCTGTTGACGAATTATTGTTATTCAGTTAGAAATGGATATTTTGCACCCCACCATGATGCGTGCCAGGTCATATTTGATTTTTGAAGTCGTTTTGATAATGAAAAATCCCTTCATACCCCCTCTGACGACCCGACAATGATTACTGTTGACGAATTATTGTTATTCAGATAGACATGAATACTTTGTACCTCACCATGATGCGTGCCAACTCATATTTGATATTTGAAGTAATTTTGAAAATGAAAAATCCCTCTATACCCCTCTGACGAACCGACAATGATTTCTGTTAACGAATTATTGTTATTCAGATGGACATAGATATTTTGCACCCTACTATGATGCGTGCCAAGTCATATTTGATTTTGAGGTAATTTTGAAAATGAAAAATCCCTCTATTACCCCTATGACGACCCGACAATGATTTCTGTTATCGAATAATGTTTATTCATATGGACATGGATATTTGGCACCCTACTATATTGCGTGCCAAGTCATATTTGATTTTGAGGTAATTTTGAAAATGAAAAATCCCTCTATTACCCCTATGACGACACGACAATGATTTCTGTTGACAAATTATTGTTATTCAGATGAACATGGATATTTTGCACCCTACTATGATGCGTGCCAAGTCATAGTTGATTTTGAGGTAATTTTGAAAATGAAAAATCCCTCTGTACCCTCTCCGACGACCCGACAATAATTTCAGTTGACGAATTATTGTTATTAGGATGGAAATGAATATTTTGCACCATACTATTATGCGTGCAAAGTCATATTTGATTTTTGAAGTAAGTTTGAAAATGAAAAATCCCTCTATACCTCCTCTGACATCCCAGCAATGATTTCTGTTGACGAATTATTGTTATTCAGATGGAAATAGATATTCTGCACCCCACCTTGTTGCGTGCCAAGTCATATTTGATATTTTAGGTAATTTTGAAAATGAAAAATTCCTGTATTCCCCCTCTGACGACCCGACAATGATTTCTGTTGACGAATTATTGTTATTCAGATGGACGTGTATATTTTGCACCCTACTATGATGCGTGCCGAGTCATAGTTGATTTTGAGGTAATTTTGAAAATGAACAATTCCTCTATACCTCCTCTGACGACCCGACAATGATTTCCGTTAACGAATTATTGTTATTCAGTTGGACATGGATATTTTGCACCCTACTATGATGTGTGCCAAGTCATATTTGATTTTTGAGGTAATTTTGAAAATGAACAATTCCTCTATATGTGACGACCCGACAATGATTTCTGTTGACGAACTATTGTTATTCAGTTGGACATGGATATTTTGCACCCCACCATGATGCGTGCCAAGTCATATTTGATTTTGAGGTAATTTTGAAAATGAAAAATCCCTCTATTACCCCTATGACGACCCGACAATGATTTCTGTTATCGAATAATGTTTATTCAGATGGACATGGATATTTGGCACCCTACTATATTGCGTGCCAAGTCATATTTGATTTTGAGGTAATTTTGAAAATGAAAAATCCCTCTATTACCCCTATGACGACACGACAATGATTTCTGTTGACAAATTATTGTTATTCAGATGAACATGGATATTTTGCACCCTACTATGATGCGTGCCAAGTCATAGTTGATTTTGAGGTAATTTTGAAAATGAAAAATCCCTCTGTACCCTCTCCGACGACCCGACAATAATTTCAGTTGACGAATTATTGTTATTAGGATGGAAATGAATATTTTGCACCATACTATTATGCGTGCAAAGTCATATTTGATTTTTGAAGTAAGTTTGAAAATGAAAAATCCCTCTATACCTCCTCTGACATCCCAGCAATGATTTCTGTTGACGAATTATTGTTATTCAGATGGAAATAGATATTCTGCACCCCAACATGTTGCGTGCCAAGTCATATTTGATATTTTAGGTAATTTTGAAAATGAAAAATTCCTGTATTCCCCCTCTGACGACCCGACAATGATTTCTGTTGACGAATTATTGTTATTCAGATGGACGTGTATATTTTGCACCCTACTATGATGCGTGCCGAGTCATAGTTGATTTTGAGGTAATTTTGAAAATGAACAATTCCTCTATACCTCCTCTGACGACCCGACAATGATTTCCGTTAACGAATTATTGTTATTCAGTTGGACATGGATATTTTGCACCCTACCATGATGTGTGCCAAGTCATATTTGATTTTTGAGGTAATTTTGAAAATGAACAATTCCTCTATATGTGACGACCCGACAATGATTTCTGTTGACGAACTATTGTTATTCAGTTGGATATGGATATTCTGCACCCCACCATGATGCGTGCCAAGTCATATTTGATTTTTGAAAACATTTTGATAATGAGATATCCCTCTATACCCCTCTGACGACCCGACAATGACTTCTGTTGACGAATTATTGTTATTCAGATGGAAATGGGTATTCTGCACCCCACCATGATGCGTGCCAAGTCATATTAGATATTTGAAGTAATTTTGAAAATGAAAAATCCCTCCATACCACCTCTGACGACACGACAATGATTTCTGTTGACGAATTATTGTTATTCATATGGAAATGGATATTCTGCAAACCACCATGATGCTTGCTAAGTCATATTCGATTTTTGAAGCCATTTTGATAATGAAAATTCCTTCTATACCCCATCTGACGACCCGACAATAATTTCTGTTGACGAATTATTGTTACTCAGATGGAAATGGATATTCTACACCCCACCATGATGCGTGCCAAGTCATATTTGATTTTTGAAGTAATTTTGAAAATGAAAAATCCCTCTATACACCCTCTGACGACCCGACAATGATTTCTGTTGACAAATTATTGTTATTCAGATGGAAATAGATATTCTGCACCTCACTATGATGCGTGCCAAGTCATAGTTGATTTAGAGGTAATTTTGAAAATGAAATCTCTCTGTACCCTCTTTGACGACCCGACAATAATTTCAGTTGACGAATTATTGTTATTAGGACGGAAATGAATATTTTGCACCATACTATGATGCGTGCCAAGTCATATTTGATTTTTGAAGTAATATTGAAAATGAAAAATCCTTCCATACCTCCTCTGACAACCCGGCAATGATTTCTGTTGACAAAATATTGTTATTCAGATAGAAATAGATATTCTGCACCCCACCATGATGCGTGCCAAGTCATATTTGATTTTTGAAGTAGTTTTGATAATGAAAAATCCCTCTATACCCCCTCTGACGACCTGACAATGATTTCTGTTGACGAATTATTGTTATTCAGATGGACATGGATATGTTGCACATCTCCATGATGCGTGCCAAGTCATATTTGATTTTTGAGGTAATTTTAAAAATGAGAAATCTCTCTATACCCCCTCTGACGACCCGACAATGATTTCTGTTGACGAATTATTGTTATTCAGATGGACATGGATACTTTGCACCCCACCATGATGCGTGCCAACTCATATTTGATATTTGAAGTAATTTTGAAAATGATAAATCCCTCCATACCCCCTCTGACGACACGACAATGATTTCTGTTGACGAATTATTGTTATTCATATGGAAATAGATATTCTGCACCCCAGCATGTTGCGTGCCAAGTCATATTTGATATTTTAGATAATTTTGAAAATGAAAAATTCCTCTATACCCCTCTGACGACCCGACAATGATTTCTGTTGACGAATTATTGTTATTCAGTTAGACATGAATACTTTGTACCCCACCATGATGCGTGCCAACTCATATTTGATTTTTGAAGTAATTTTGAAAATGAAAAATCCCTCTATACCCCTCTGACGAACCGACAATGATTTCTGTTGACGAATTATTGTTATTCAGATAGACATGAATACTTTGTACCCCACCATGATGCGTGCCAACTCATATTTGATTTTTGAAGTAATTTTGAAAATGAAAAATCCCTCTATACCCCTCTGACGAACCGACAATGATTTGTGTTAACGAATTATTGTTATTCAGATGGACATAGATATTTTGCACCCTACTATAATGCGTGCCAAGTCATATTTGATTTTGAGGTAATTTTGAAAATGAAAAATCCCTCTATTACCCCTATGACGACCCGACAATGATTTCTGTTATCGAATAATGTTTATTCAGATGGACTTGGATATTTGGCACCCTACTATATTGCGTGCCAAGTCATATTTGATTTTGAGGTAATTTTGAAAATGAAAAATCCCTCTATTACCTCTATGACGACACGACAATGATTTTTGTTGACGAAATATTGTTATTCAGAAGAATATGGATATTTTGCACACTACTATGATGCGTGCCGAGTCATAGTTGATTTTGAGGTAATTTTGAAAATGAAAAATCCCTCTGTACCCTCTCTGACGACCCGACAATGATTTCAGTTGACGAATTATTGTTATTAGGATGGTAATGAATATTTTGCACCATACTATGATGCGTGCAAAGTCATATTTGATTTTTGAAGTGATTTTGAAAATGAAAAATCCCCCTATTACCCCTATGACGACACTACAATGATTTCTGTTGACGAATTATTGTTATTCAGATGTGAATGGATATTCTGCACCCCATCATGATGCGTGCCAAGTCATCTTAGATTTTTGAAGTGATTTTGAAAATGTAAAATCTCTCTGTACACCCTCTTATGACCCGACAATGATTTCTGTTGACGAATTATTGTTATTCAGATGGACATGGATATTTTGCACCCTACTATGATGCGTGCCGAGTCAGATTTGATTTTGAGGTAATTTTGAAAATGAAAAATCCTTCTATACCCCCTCTGACGACACGACAATGATTTCTGTTGACGAATTATTGTTATTCAGATGGAAATGGGTATTCTGCACCCCACCATGATGCGTGCCAAGTCATATTAGATATTTGAAGTAATTTTGAAAATGAAAAATCCCTCCATACCACCTCTGACGACACGACAATGATTTCTGTTGACGAATTATTGTTATTCATATGGAAATGGATATTCTGCAAACCACCATGATGCTTGCTAAGTCATATTTGATTTTTGAAGCCATTTTGATAATGAAAATTCCTTCTATACCCCATCTGACGACCCGACAATAATTTCTGTTGACGAATTATTGTTACTCAGATGGAAAAGGATATTCTGCACCCCACCATGATGCGTGCCAAGTCATATTTGATATTTTAGGTAATTTTGAAAATGAAAAATTCCTGTATTCCCCCTCTGACGACCCGCCAATTATTTCTGTTGACTAATTATTGTTATTCAGATGGACGTGTATATTTTGCACCCTACTATGATGCGTGCCGAGTCATAGTTGATTTTGAGGTAATTTTGAAAATGAACAATTCCTCTATACCTCCTCTGACGACCCGACAATGATTTCCGTTAACGAATTATTGTTATTCAGTTGGACATGGATATTTTGCACCCTACTATGATGTGTGCCAAGTCATATTTGATTTTTGAGGTAATTTTGAAAATGAACAATTCCTCTATATGTGACGACCCGACAATGATTTCTGTTGACGAACTATTGTTATTCAGTTGGACATGGATATTTTGCACCCCACCATGATGCGTGCCAAGTCATATTTGATTTTGAGGTAATTTTGAAAATGAAAAATCCCTCTATTACCCCTATGACGACCCGACAATGATTTCTGTTATCGAATAATGTTTATTCAGATGGACATGGATATTTGGCACCCTACTATATTGCGTGCCAAGTCATATTTGATTTTGAGGTAATTTTGAAAATGAAAAATCCCTCTATTACCCCTATGACGACACGACAATGATTTCTGTTGACAAATTATTGTTATTCAGATGAACATGGATATTTTGCACCCTACTATGATGCGTGCCAAGTCATAGTTGATTTTGAGGTAATTTTGAAAATGAAAAATCCCTCTGTACCCTCTCCGACGACCCGACAATAATTTCAGTTGACGAATTATTGTTATTAGGATGGAAATGAATATTTTGCACCATACTATTATGCGTGCAAAGTCATATTTGATTTTTGAAGTAAGTTTGAAAATGAAAAATCCCTCTATACCTCCTCTGACATCCCAGCAATGATTTCTGTTGACGAATTATTGTTATTCAGATGGAAATAGATATTCTGCACCCCACCATGTTGCGTGCCAAGTCATATTTGATATTTTAGGTAATTTTGAAAATGAAAAATTCCTGTATTCCCCCTCTGACGACCCGACAATGATTTCTGTTGACGAATTATTGTTATTCAGATGGACGTGTATATTTTGCACCCTACTATGATGCGTGCCGAGTCATAGTTGATTTTGAGGTAATTTTGAAAATGAACAATTCCTCTATACCTCCTCTGACGACCCGACAATGATTTCCGTTAACGAATTATTGTTATTCAGTTGGACATGGATATTTTGCACCCTACCATGATGTGTTCCAAGTCATATTTGATTTTTGAGGTAATTTTGAAAATTAACAATTCCTCTATATGTGACGACCCGACAATGATTTCTGTTGACGAACTATTGTTATTCAGTTGGACATGGATATTCTGCACCCCACCATGATGCGTGCCAAGTCATATTTGATTTTTGAAAACATTTTGATAATGAGATATCCCTCTATACCCCTCTGACGACCCGACAATGACTTCTGTTGACGAATTATTGTTATTCAGATGGAAATGGGTATTCTGCACCCCACCATGATGCGTGCCAAGTCATATTAGATATTTGAAGTAATTTTGAAAATGAAAAATCCCTCCATACCACCTCTGACGACACGACAATGATTTCTGTTGACGAATTATTGTTATTCATATGGAAATGGATATTCTGCAAACCACCATGATGCTTGCTAAGTCATATTTGATTTTTGAAGCCATTTTGATAATGAAAATTCCTTCTATACCCCATCTGACGACCCGACAATAATTTCTGTTGACGAATCATAGTTACTCAGATGGAAATGGATATTCTGCACCCCACCATGATGCGTGCCAAGTCATATTTGATTTTTGAAGTAATTTTGAAAATGAAAAATCCCTCTATACACCCTCTGACGACCCGACAATGATTTCTGTTGACAAATTATTGTTATTCAGATGGAAATGGATATTCTGCACCCAACTATGATGCGTGCCAAGTCATAGTTGATTTAGAGGTAATTTTGAAAATGAAATCTCTCTGTACCCTCTTTGACGACCCGACAATAATTTCAGTTGACGAATTATTGTTATTAGGACGGAAATGAATATTTTGCACCATACTATGATGCGTGCCAAGTCATATTTGATTTTTGAAGTAATATTGAAAATGAAAAATCCTTCCATACCTCCTCTGACAACCCGGCAATGATTTCTGTTGACAAAATATTGTTATATAGATAGAAATAGATATTCTGCACCCCACCATGATGCGTGCCAAGTCATATTTGATTTTTGAAGTAGTTTTGATAATGAGAAATCCCTCTATACCCCCTCTGACGACCTGACAATGATTTCTGTTGACGAATTATTGTTATTCAGATGGACATGGATATGTTGCACATCTCCATGATGCGTGCCAAGTCATATTTGATTTTTGAGGTAATTTTAAAAATGAGAAATCTCTCTATACCCCCTCTGACGACCCGACAATGATTTCTGTTGACGAATTATTGTTATTCAGATGGACATGGATACTTTGCACCCCACCATGATGCGTGCCAACTCATATTTGATATTTGAAGTAATTTTGAAAATGATAAATCCCTCCATACCCCCTCTGACGACACGACAATGATTTCTGTTGACGAATTATTGTTATTCATATGGGAATAGATATTCTGCACCCCAGCATGTTGCGTGCCAAGTCATATTTGATATTTTAGATAATTTTGAAAATGAAAAATTCCTCTATACCCCTCTGACGACCCGACAATGATTTCTGTTGACGAATTATTGTTATTCAGTTAGTCATGAATACTTTGTACCCCACCATGATGCGTGCCAACTCATATTTGATTTTTGAAGTAATTTTGAAAATGAAAAATCCCTCTATACCCCTCTGACGAACCGACAATGATTTCTGTTGACGAATTATTGTTATTCAGATAGACATGAATACTTTGTACCCCACCATGATGCGTGCCAACTCAAATTTGATTTTTGAAGTAATTTTGAAAATGAAAAATCCCTCTATACCCCTCTGACGAACCGACAATGATTTGTGTTAACGAATTATTGTTATTCAGATGGACATAGATATTTTGCACCCTACTATAATGCGTGCCAAGTCATATTTGATTTTGAGGTAATTTTGAAAATGAAAAATCCCTCTATTACCCCTATGACGACCCGACAATGATTTCTGTTATCAAATAATGTTTATTCAGGTGGACTTGGATATTTGGCACCCTACTATATTGCGTGCCAAGTCATATTTGATTTTGAGGTAATTTTGAAAATGAAAAATCCCTCTATTACCCCTATGACGACACGACAATGATTTTTGTTGACGAATTATTGTTATTCAGAAGAATATGGATATTTTGCACCCTACTATGATGCGTGCAGAGTCATAGTTGATTTTGAGGTAATTTTGAAAATGAAAAATCCCTCTGTACCCTCTCTGACGACCCGACAATGATTTCAGTTGACGAATTATTGTTATTAGGATGGTAATTAATATTTTGCACCATACTATGATGCGTGCAAAGTCATATTTGATTTTTGAAGTAATTTTGAAAATGAAAAATCCCCCTATTACCCCTATGACGACCCTACAATGATTTCTGTTGACGAATTATTGTTATTCAGATAGAAATGGATATTCTGCACCCCACCATGATGCGTGCCAAGTCATATTAGATATTTGAAGTAATTTTGAAAATGATAAATCCCTCTATACCCCCTCTGACGACCCGACAATGATTTCTGTTGACGAATTATGGTTATTCAGATGTAAATGGATATTCTGCACCCCATCATGATGCGTGCCAAGTCATATTTGATATTTTAGATAATTTTGAAAATGAAAAATTCCTCTATACCCCTCTGACGACCCGACAATGATTTCTGTTGACGAATTATTGTTATTCAGTTAGACATGAATACTTTGTACCCCACCATGATGCGTGCCAACTCATATTTGATTTTTGAAGTAATTTTGAAAATGAAAAATCCCTCTATACCCCTCTGACGAACCGACAATGATTTCTGTTGACGAATTATTGTTATTCAGATAGACATGAATACTTTGTACCCCACCATGATGCGTGCCAACTCAAATTTGATTTTTGAAGTAATTTTGAAAATGAAAAATCCCTCTATACCCCTCTGACGAACCGACAATGATTTGTGTTAACGAATTATTGTTATTCAGATGGACATAGATATTTTGCACCCTACTATAATGCGTGCCAAGTCATATTTGATTTTGAGGTAATTTTGAAAATGAAAAATCCCTCTATTACCCCTATGACGACCCGACAATGATTTCTGTTATCGAATAATGTTTATTCAGGTGGACTTGGATATTTGGCACCCTACTATATTGCGTGCCAAGTCATATTTGATTTTGAGGTAATTTTGAAAATGAAAAATCCCTCTATTACCCCTATGACGACACGACAATGATTTTTGTTGACGAATTATTGTTATTCAGAAGAATATGGATATTTTGCACCCTACTATGATGCGTGCAGAGTCATAGTTGATTTTGAGGTAATTTTGAAAATGAAAAATCCCTCTGTACCCTCTCTGACGACCCGACAATGATTTCAGTTGACGAATTATTGTTATTAGGATGGTAATTAATATTTTGCACCATACTATGATGCGTGCAAAGTCATATTTGATTTTTGAAGTAATTTTGAAAATGAAAAATCCCCCTATTACCCCTATGACGACCCTACAATGATTTCTGTTGACGAATTATTGTTATTCAGATAGAAATGGATATTCTGCACCCCACCATGATGCGTGCCAAGTCATATTAGATATTTGAAGTAATTTTGAAAATGATAAATCCCTCTATACCCCCTCTGACGACCCGACAATGATTTCTGTTGACGAATTATGGTTATTCAGATGTAAATGGATATTCTGCACCCCATCATGATGCGTGCCAAGTCATATTAGATTTTTGAAGTGATTTTGAAATTGTAAAATCCCTCTGTACACCTTCTTACGACCCGACAATGATTTCTGTTGACGAATTATTGTTATTCAGATGGACATGGATATTTTGCACCCTACTATGTTGCGTGCCG
The DNA here is from genome assembly GCA_958502065.1 of Chrysolina americana. NCBI lineage: Eukaryota > Metazoa > Arthropoda > Insecta > Coleoptera > Chrysomelidae > Chrysolina > Chrysolina americana. The sequence continues at coordinate 41,177,443 of OY293414.1, forward strand.
AGTCATATTTGATTTAGAGGTAATTTTGAAAATGAAAAATCCCTCTATACCCCCTCTGACGACCCGACAAAGATTTTTGTTGAAGAATTATTGTTATTCAGTTGGAAATAGATATTCTGCACCCCACCATGTTGCGTGCCAAGTCATATTTGATATTTTAGGTAATTTTGAAATTGAGAAATTCCTCTATACCCCCTCTGACGACCCGGCAATGATTTCTGTTATCGAATAATGTTCATTCAGATGGACATGGATATTTGGCACCCTACTATGATGCGTGCCAAGTCATATTTGATTTTGAGGTAATTTTTAAAATGAAAAATCCCTCTAATACCCCTATGACGACACTACAATGATTTCTGTTGACGAATTATTGTTATTCAGATAGAAATGGATATTCTGCACCCCACCATGATGCGTGCCAAGTCATATCAGATATTTGAAGTAATTTTGAAAATGATAAATCCCTCTATACCCCCTCTGACGACACGACAATGATTTCTGTTGACGAATTATTGTTATTCAGTTAGACATGAATACTTTGTACCCCACCATGATGCGTGCCAACTCATATTTGATTTTTGAAGTAATTTTGAAAATGAAAAATCCCTCTATACCCCTCTGACGAACCGACAATGATTTCTGTTGACGAATTATTGTTATTCAGATAGACATGAATACTTTGTACCCCACCATGATGCGTGCCAACTCATATTTGATTTTTGAAGTAATTTTGAAAATGAAAAATCCCTCTATACCCCTCTGACGAACCGACAATGATTTGTGTTAACGAATTATTGTTATTCAGATGGACATAGATATTTTGCACCCTACTATAATGCGTGCCAAGTCATATTTGATTTTGAGGTAATTTTGAAAATGAAAAATCCCTCTATTACCCCTATGACGACCCGACAATGATTTCTGTTATCGAATAATGTTTATTCAGATGGACTTGGATATTTGGCACCCTACTATATTGCGTGCCAAGTCATATTTGATTTTGAGGTAATTTTGAAAATGAAAAATCCCTCTATTACCTCTATGACGACACGACAATGATTTTTGTTGACGAAATATTGTTATTCAGAAGAATATGGATATTTTGCACACTACTATGATGCGTGCCGAGTCATAGTTGATTTTGAGGTAATTTTGAAAATGAAAAATCCCTCTGTACCCTCTCTGACGACCCGACAATGATTTCAGTTGACGAATTATTGTTATTAGGATGGTAATGAATATTTTGCACCATACTATGATGCGTGCAAAGTCATATTTGATTTTTGAAGTGATTTTGAAAATGAAAAATCCCCCTATTACCCCTATGACGACACTACAATGATTTCTGTTGACGAATTATTGTTATTCAGATGTGAATGGATATTCTGCACCCCATCATGATGCGTGCCAAGTCATCTTAGATTTTTGAAGTGATTTTGAAAATGTAAAATCTCTCTGTACACCCTCTTATGACCCGACAATGATTTCTGTTGACGAATTATTGTTATTCAGATGGACATGGATATTTTGCACCCTACTATGATGCGTGCCGAGTCAGATTTGATTTTGAGGTAATTTTGAAAATGAAAAGTCCTTCTATACCCCCTCTGACGACACGACAATGATTTCTGTTGACGAATTATTGTTATTCAGATGGAAATGGGTATTCTGCACCCCACCATGATGCGTGCCAAGTCATATTAGATATTTGAAGTAATTTTGAAAATGAAAAATCCCTCCATACCACCTCTGACGACACGACAATGATTTCTGTTGACGAATTATTGTTATTCATATGGAAATGGATATTCTGCAAACCACCATGATGCTTGCTAAGTCATATTTGATTTTTGAAGCCATTTTGATAATGAAAATTCCTTCTATACCCCATCTGACGACCCGACAATAATTTCTGTTGACGAATTATTGTTACTCAGATGGAAATGGATATTCTGCACCCCACCATGATGCGTGCCAAGTCATATTTGATATTTTAGGTAATTTTGAAAATGAAAAATTCCTGTATTCCCCCTCTGACGACCCGCCAATTATTTCTGTTGACTAATTATTGTTATTCAGATGGACGTGTATATTTTGCACCCTACTATGATGCGTGCCGAGTCATAGTTGATTTTGAGGTAATTTTGAAAATGAACAATTCCTCTATACCTCCTCTGACGACCCGACAATGATTTCCGTTAACGAATTATTGTTATTCAGTTGGACATGGATATTTTGCACCCTACTATGATGTGTGCCAAGTCATATTTGATTTTTGAGGTAATTTTGAAAATGAACAATTCCTCTATATGTGACGACCCGACAATGATTTCTGTTGACGAACTATTGTTATTCAGTTGGACATGGATATTTTGCACCCCACCATGATGCGTGCCAAGTCATATTTGATTTTGAGGTAATTTTGAAAATGAAAAATCCCTCTATTACCCCTATGACGACCCGACAATGATTTCTGTTATCGAATAATGTTTATTCAGATGGACATGGATATTTGGCACCCTACTATATTGCGTGCCAAGTCATATTTGATTTTGAGGTAATTTTGAAAATGAAAAATCCCTCTATTACCCCTATGACGACACGACAATGATTTCTGTTGACAAATTATTGTTATTCAGATGAACATGGATATTTTGCACCCTACTATGATGCGTGCCAAGTCATAGTTGATTTTGAGGTAATTTTGAAAATGAAAAATCCCTCTGTACCCTCTCCGACGACCCGACAATAATTTCAGTTGACGAATTATTGTTATTAGGATGGAAATGAATATTTTGCACCATACTATTATGCGTGCAAAGTCATATTTGATTTTTGAAGTAAGTTTGAAAATGAAAAATCCCTCTATACCTCCTCTGACATCCCAGCAATGATTTCTGTTGACGAATTATTGTTATTCAGATGGAAATAGATATTCTGCACCCCACCATGTTGCGTGCCAAGTCATATTTGATATTTTAGGTAATTTTGAAAATGAAAAATTCCTGTATTCCCCCTCTGACGACCCGACAATGATTTCTGTTGACGAATTATTGTTATTCAGATGGACGTGTATATTTTGCACCCTACTATGATGCGTGCCGAGTCATAGTTGATTTTGAGGTAATTTTGAAAATGAACATTCCTCTATACCTCCTCTGACGACCCGACAATGATTTCCGTTAACGAATTATTGTTATTCAGTTGGACATGGATATTTTGCACCCTACCATGATGTGTTCCAAGTCATATTTGATTTTTGAGGTAATTTTGAAAATTAACAATTCCTCTATATGTGACGACCCGACAATGATTTCTGTTGACGAACTATTGTTATTCAGTTGGACATGGATATTCTGCACCCCACCATGATGCGTGCCAAGTCATATTTGATTTTTGAAAACATTTTGATAATGAGATATCCCTCTATACCCCTCTGACGACCCGACAATGACTTCTGTTGACGAATTATTGTTATTCAGATGGAAATGGGTATTCTGCACCCCACCATGATGCGTGCCAAGTCATATTAGATATTTGAAGTAATTTTGAAAATGAAAAATCCCTCCATACCACCTCTGACGACACGACAATGATTTCTGTTGACGAATTATTGTTATTCATATGGAAATGGATATTCTGCAAACCACCATGATGCTTGCTAAGTCATATTTGATTTTTGAAGCCATTTTGATAATGAAAATTCCTTCTATACCCCATCTGACGACCCGACAATAATTTCTGTTGACGAATCATAGTTACTCAGATGGAAATTGATATTCTGCACCCCACCATGATGCGTGCCAAGTCATATTTGATTTTTGAAGTAATTTTGAAAATGAAAAATCCCTCTATACACCCTCTGACGACCCGACAATGATTTCTGTTGACAAATTATTGTTATTCAGATGGAAATGGATATTCTGCACCCAACTATGATGCGTGCCAAGTCATAGTTGATTTAGAGGTAATTTTGAAAATGAAATCTCTCTGTACCCTCTTTGACGACCCGACAATAATTTCAGTTGACGAATTATTGTTATTAGGACGGAAATGAATATTTTGCACCATACTATGATGCGTGCCAAGTCATATTTGATTTTTGAAGTAATATTGAAAATGAAAAATCCTTCCATACCTCCTCTGACAACCCGGCAATGATTTCTGTTGACAAAATATTGTTATATAGATAGAAATAGATATTCTGCACCCCACCATGATGCGTGCCAAGTCATATTTGATTTTTGAAGTAGTTTTGATAATGAGAAATCCCTCTATACCCCCTCTGACGACCTGACAATGATTTCTGTTGACGAATTATTGTTATTCAGATGGACATGGATATGTTGCACATCTCCATGATGCGTGCCAAGTCATATTTGATTTTTGAGGTAAATTTAAAAATGAGAAATCTCTCTATACCCCCTCTGACGACCCGGCAATGATTTCTGTTGACGAATTATTGTTATTCAGATGGACATGGATACTTTGCACCCCACCATGATGCGTGCCAACTCATATTTGATATTTGAAGTAATTTTGAAAATGATAAATCCCTCCATACCCCCTCTGACGACACGACAATGATTTCTGTTGACGAATTATTGTTATTCATATGGGAATAGATATTCTGCACCCCAGCATGTTGCGTGCCAAGTCATATTTGATATTTTAGATAATTTTGAAAATGAAAAATTCCTCTATACCCCTCTGACGACCCGACAATGATTTCTGTTGACGAATTATTGTTATTCAGTTAGACATGAATACTTTGTACCCCACCATGATGCGTGCCAACTCATATTTGATTTTTGAAGTAATTTTGAAAATGAAAAATCCCTCTATACCCCTCTGACGAACCGACAATGATTTCTGTTGACGAATTATTGTTATTCAGATAGACATGAATACTTTGTACCCCACCATGATGCGTGCCAACTCAAATTTGATTTTTGAAGTAATTTTGAAAATGAAAAATCCCTCTATACCCCTCTGACGAACCGACAATGATTTGTGTTAACGAATTATTGTTATTCAGATGGACATAGATATTTTGCACCCTACTATAATGCGTGCCAAGTCATATTTGATTTTGAGGTAATTTTGAAAATGAAAAATCCCTCTATTACCCCTATGACGACCCGACAATGATTTCTGTTATCAAATAATGTTTATTCAGGTGGACTTGGATATTTGGCACCCTACTATATTGCGTGCCAAGTCATATTTGATTTTGAGGTAATTTTGAAAATGAAAAATCCCTCTATTACCCCTATGACGACACGACAATGATTTCTGTTGACGAATTATTGTTATTCAGATAGAAATGGATATTCTGCACCCCACCATGATGCGTGCCAAGTCATATTAGATATTTGAAGTAATTTTGAAAATGATAAATCCCTCTATACCCCCTCTGACGACCCGACAATGATTTCTGTTGACGAATTATGGTTATTCAGATGTAAATGGATATTCTGCACCCCATCATGATGCGTGCCAAGTCATATTTGATATTTTAGATAATTTTGAAAATGAAAAATTCCTCTATACCCCTCTGACGACCCGACAATGATTTCTGTTGACGAATTATTGTCATTCAGTTAGACATGAATACTTTGTACCCCACCATGATGCGTGCCAACTCATATTTGATTTTTGAAGTAATTTTGAAAATGAAAAATCCCTCTATACCCCTCTGACGAACCGACAATGATTTCTGTTGACGAATTATTGTTATTCAGATAGACATGAATACTTTGTACCCCACCATGATGCGTGCCAACTCAAATTTGATTTTTGAAGTAATTTTGAAAATGAAAAATCCCTCTATACCCCTCTGACGAACCGACAATGATTTGTGTTAACGAATTATTGTTATTCAGATGGACATAGATATTTTGCACCCTACTATAATGCGTGCCAAGTCATATTTGATTTTGAGGTAATTTTGAAAATGAAAAATCCCTCTATTACCCCTATGACGACCCGACAATGATTTCTGTTATCGAATAATGTTTATTCAGGTGGACTTGGATATTTGGCACCCTACTATATTGCGTGCCAAGTCATATTTGATTTTGAGGTAATTTTGAAAATGAAAAATCCCTCTATTACCCCTATGACGACACGACAATGATTTTTGTTGACGAATTATTGTTATTCAGAAGAATATGGATATTTTGCACCCTACTATGATGCGTGCAGAGTCATAGTTGATTTTGAGGTAATTTTGAAAATGAAAAATCCCTCTGTACCCTCTTTGACGACCCGACAATGATTTCAGTTGACGAATTATTGTTATTAGGATGGTAATTAATATTTTGCACCATACTATGATGCGTGCAAAGTCATATTTGATTTTTGAAGTAATTTTGAAAATGAAAAATCCCCCTATTACCCCTATGACGACCCTACAATGATTTCTGTTGACGAATTATTGTTATTCAGATAGAAATGGATATTCTGCACCCCACCATGATGCGTGCCAAGTCATATTAGATATTTGAAGTAATTTTGAAAATGATAAATCCCTCTATACCCCCTCTGACGACCCGACAATGATTTCTGTTGACGAATTATGGTTATTCAGATGTAAATGGATATTCTGCACCCCATCATGATGCGTGCCAAGTCATATTAGATTTTTGAAGTGATTTTGAAATTGTAAAATCCCTCTGTACACCTTCTTACGACCCGACAATGATTTCTGTTGACGAATTATTGTTATTCAGATGGACATGGATATTTTGCACCCTACTATGTTGCGTGCCGAGTCATATTTGATTTAGAGGTAATTTTGAAAATGAAAAATCCCTCTATACCCCCTCTGACGACCCGACAAAGATTTTTGTTGAAGAATTATTGTTATTCAGTTGGAAATAGATATTCTGCACCCCACCATGTTGCGTGCCAAGTCATATTTGATATTTTAGGTAATTTTGAAATTGAGAAATTCCTCTATACCCCCTCTGACGACCCGGCAATGATTTCTGTTATCGAATAATGTTCATTCAGATGGACATGGATATTTGGCACCCTACTATGATGCGTGCCAAGTCATATTTGATTTTGAGGTAATTTTTAAAATGAAAAATCCCTCTAATACCCCTATGACGACACTACAATGATTTCTGTTGACGAATTATTGTTATTCAGATAGAAATGGATATTCTGCACCCCACCATGATGCGTGCCAAGTCATATCAGATATTTGAAGTAATTTTGAAAATGATAAATCCCTCTATACCCCCTCTGACGACACGACAATGATTTCTGTTGACGAATTATTATTATTCAGATGGAAATGGATATTCTGCACCCCACCATGATGCGTGCCAAGTCATATTTGTTTTTTGAAAACATTTTGATTATGAGATATCCCTCTATACCCCCTCTGACGACCCGACAATTATTTCTGTTGACGAATTATTATTATTCAGATGGACATGGATACTTTGCACACCACCATGATGCGTGCCAACTCATATTTGATATGTGAAGTAATTTTGAAAATGATAAACCCCTCTATACCCCTTCTGACGACACGACAATGATTTCTGTTGACGAATTATTATTATTCAGATGGAAATGGATATTCTGCACCCCACCATGATGCGTGCCAAGTCATATTTGTTTTTTGAAAACATTTTGATTATGAGATATCCCTCTATACCCCTCTGACGACCCGACAATGACTTCTGTTGACGAATTATTGTTATTCAGATGGACATGGATATTTGGCACCCTACTATGAAGCATGCCAAGTCATATTTGATTTTGAGGTAATTTTGAAAATGAAAAATCCCTCTATACCCCCTCTGACGACACGACAACGATTTCTGTTGACGAATTATTATTATTCAGATGGAAATGGATATTCTGCACCCCACCATGATGCGTGCCAAGTCATATTTGATTTTTGAAAACATTTTGATAATGAGATTTCCCTCTATACCCCTCTGACGACCCGACAATGACTTCTGTTGACGAATTATTGTTATTCAGATGGAAATGGGTATTCTGCACCCCACCATGATGCGTGCCAAGTCATATTTGATTTTTGAAGTAATTTTAAAAATGAAAAATCCCTCTATACACCCTCTGACGACCCGACAATGATTTCTGTTGACAAATTATTGTTATTCAGATGGAAATGGATATTCTGCACCCCTCTATGATGCGTGCCAAGTCATAGTTGATTTAGAGGTAATTTTGAAAATGAAATCTCTCTGTACCCTCTTTGACGACCCGACAATAATTTCAGTTGACGAATTATTGTTATTAGGACGGAAATGAATATTTTGCACCATACTATGATGCGTGCCAAGTCATATTTGATTTTTGAAGTAATATTGAAAATGAAAAATCCTTCCGTACCTCCTCTGACAACCCGGCAATGATTTCTGTTGACAAAATATTGTTATTCAGATAGAAATAGATATTCTGCACCCCACCATGATGCGTGCCAAGTCATATTTGATTTTTGAAGTAGTTTTGATAATGAAAAATCCCTCTATACCCCCTCTGACGACCTGACAATGATTTCTGTTGACGAATTATTGTTATTCAGATGGACATGGATATGTTGCACATCTCCATGATGCGTGCCAAGTCATATTTGATTTTTGAGGTAATTTTAAAAATGAGAAATCTCTCTATACCCCCTCTGACGACCCGACAATGATTTCTGTTGACGAATTATTGTTATTCAGATGGACATGGATACTTTGCACCCCACCATGATGCGTGCCAACTCATATTTGATATTTGAAGTAATTTTGAAAATGATAAATCCCTCCATACCCCCTCTGACGACACGACAATGATTTCTGTTGACGAATTATTGTTATTCATATGGAAATAGATATTCTGCACCCCAGCATGTTGCGTGCCAAGTCATATTTGATATTTTAGATAATTTTGAAAATGAAAAATTCCTCTATACCCCTCTGACGACCCGACAATGATTTCTGTTGACGAATTATTGTTATTCAGTTAGACATGAATACTTTGTACCCCACCATGATGCGTGCCAACTCATATTTGATTTTTGAAGTAATTTTGAAAATGAAAAATACCTCTATACCCCTCTGACGAACCGACAATGATTTCTGTTGACGAATTATTGTTATTCAGATAGACATGAATACTTTGTACCCCACCATGATGCGTGCCAACTCATATTTGATTTTTGAAGTAATTTTGAAAATGAAAAATCCCTCTATACCCCTCTGACGAACCGACAATGATTTCTGTTAACGAATTATTGTTATTCAGATGGACATAGATATTTTGCACCCTACTATGATGCGTGCCAAGTCATATTTTATTTTGAGGTAATTTTGAAAATGAAAAATCCTATACCCCTCTAACGACCCGACAATGATTTCTGTTGACGAATTATTTTTATTCAGATGGAAATGGATATTCTGCACCCCACCATGTAGCGGTCCAAGTCATATTTGATTTTTGAAATAATTTTGAAAATGAAAAATCCCTCTATACCCCCTCTGACGACCCGACAATAATTTCTGTTATCGAATAATGTTTATTCAGATGAACATGGATATTTGGCACCCTACTATGATGCGTGCCAAGTCATATTTGATTTTGAGGTAATTTTGAAAATGAAAAATCCCTCTATTACCCCTATGACGACACGGCAATGATTTCTGTTGACGAATTATTGTTATTCAGATGTAAATGGATATTCTGCACCCCATCATGATGCGTGCCAAGTCATTTTAGATTTTTGAAGTGATTTTGAAAATGTAAAATCCCTCTGTACACCCTCTTACGACCCGACAACGATTTCTGTTGACTAAATATTGTTATTCAGATGAAATTGAATATATTGCACTCTACTATGATGCGTGCCAAGTCATATTTGATTTTTGAAGTCATTTTAAAAATGAAAAATCCCTCTATACCCCCTCTGACGACACGACAATGATTTCTGTTGACGAATTATTGTTATTCAGTTGGAAATGAATAGTCTGCACCCCACTATGTTGCGTGCCATGTCATATTAAATTTTGAGGTAATTTTGAAAATGAAAAATTCCTCTGTACCCCCTCTGACGACCCGACAATGATTTCAGTTGACGAATTATTGTTATTAGGATGGAAATGAATATTTTGCACCCTACTATGATGCGTGCCGAGTCATATTTGATTTTGAGGTAATTTTGAAAATGAAAAATTCCTCTGTACCCCCTCTGACGACCCGACAATGATTTCTGTTATCGAATAATGTTTATTCAGATGGACATGGATATTTGGCACCCTACTATGATGCGTGCCAAGTCATATTTGATTTTGAGGTAATTTTGAAAATGAAAAATCCCTCTATTACCCCTATGACGACACGACAATGATTTCTTTTGACGTATTATTGTTATTCAGAAGAACATATATATTTTGCACCCTACTATGATGCGTGCCGAGTCATAGTTGATTTTGAGGTAATTTTGAAAATGAAAAATCCCTCTGTACCCTCTCCGACGACCCGACAATAATTTCAGTTGACGAATTATTGTTATTAGGATGGAAATGAATATTTTGCACCATACTATTATGCGTGCAAAGTCATATTTGATTTTTGAAGTAAGTTTGAAAATGAAAAATCCCTCTATACCTCCTCTGACATCCCAGCAATGATTTCTGTTGACGAAGTATTGTTATTCAGATGGAAATAGATATTCTGCACCCCACCATGTTGCGTGCCAAGTCATATTTGATATTTTAGGTAATTTTGAAAATGAAAAATTCCTGTATTCCCCCTCTGACGACCCGACAATGATTTCTGTTGACGAATTATTGTTATTCAGATGGACGTGTATATTTTGCACCCTACTATGATGCGTGCCGAGTCATAGTTGATTTTGAGGTAATTTTGAAAATGAACAATTCCTCTATACCTCCTCTGACGACCCGACAATGATTTCCGTTAACGAATTATTGTTATTCAGTTGGACATGGATATTTTGCACCCTACCATGATGTGTGCCAAGTCATATTTGATTTTTGAGGTAATTTTGAAAATGAACAATTCCTCTATATGTGACGACCCGACAATGATTTCTGTTGACGAACTATTGTTATTCAGTTGGACATGGATATTCTGCACCCCACCATGATGCGTGCCAAGTCATATTTGATTTTTGAAAACATTTTGATAATGAGATATCCCTCTATACCCCTCTGACGACCCGACAATGACTTCTGTTGACGAATTATTGTTATTCAGATGGAAATGGGTATTCTGCACCCCACCATGATGCGTGCCAAGTCATATTAGATATTTGAAGTAATTTTGAAAATGAAATATCCCTCCATACCACCTCTGACGATACGACAATGATTTCTGTTGACGAATTATTGTTATTCATATGCAAATGGATATTCTGCAAACCACCATGATGCTTGCTAAGTCATATTCGATTTTTGAAGCCATTTTGATAATGAAAATTCCTTCTATACCCCATCTGACGACCCGACAATAATTTCTGTTGACGAATTATTGTTACTCAGATGGAAATGGATATTCTGCACCCCACCATGATGCGTGCCAAGTCATATTTGATTTTTGAAGTAATTTTGAAAATGAAAAATCCCTCTATACACCCTCTGACGACCCGACAATGATTTCTGTTGACAAATTATTGTTATTCAGATGGAAATGGATATTCTGCACCCCACTATGATGCGTGCCAAGTCATATTTGATTTTTGAAGTAATATTGAAAATGAAAAATCCTTTCATACCTCCTCTGACAACCCGGCAATGATTTCTGTTGACATAATATTGTTATTCAGATAGAAATAGATATTCTGCACCCCACCATGATGCGTGCCAAGTCATATTTGATTTTTGAAGTAGTTTTGATAATGAAAAATCCCTCTATACCCCCTCTGACGACCTGACAATGATTTCTGTTGACGAATTATTGTTATTCAGATGGACATGGATATGTTGCACATCTCCATGATGCGTGCCAAGTCATATTTGATTTTTGAGGTAATTTTAAAAATGAGAAATCTCTCTATACCCCCTCTGACGACCCGACAATGATTTCTGTTGACGAATTATTGTTATTCAGATGGACATGGATACTTTGCACCCCACCATGATGCGTGCCAACTCATATTTGATATTTGAAGTAATTTTGAAAATGATAAATCCCTCCATACCCCCTCTGACGACACGACAATGATTTCTGTTGACGAATTATTGTTATTCATATGGAAATAGATATTCTGCACCCCAGCATGTTGCGTGCCAAGTCATATTTGATATTTTAGATAATTTTTAAAATGAAAAATTCCTCTATACCCCTCTGACGACCCGACAATGATTTCTGTTGACGAATTATTGTTATTCAGTTAGACATGAATACTTTGTACCCCACCATGATGCGTGCCAACTCATATTTGATTTTTGAAGTAATTTTGAAAATGAAAAATCCCTCTATACCCCTCTGACGAACCGACAATGATTTCTGTTGACGAATTATTGTTATTCAGATAGACATGAATACTTTGTACCCCACCATGATGCGTGCCAACTCATATTTGATTTTTGAAGTAATTTTGAAAATGAAAAATCCCTCTATACCCCTCTGACGAACCGACAATGATTTCAGTCAACGAATTATTGTTATTCAGATGGAAATAGATATTCTGCACCCCACCATGATGCGTGCCAAGTCATATTAGATTTTTGATGAAATTTTGAAAATGAGAAATCCCTCTATACCCCCCCTAACGACCCGACAATGATTTCTGTCAACGAATTCTTGTTATTCAGATGGAATTGGATATTCTGCACCCTACTATGATGCGTGCCAAGTCATATTTGATTTTGAGGTAATTTTGAAAATGAAAAATCCCTATATACCCCCTCTGACGACACGACAATGATTTCTGTTAACGAATCATTGTTAGTTAGATATACATGAATACTTTGCACCCCACCATGATGCGTGCCAAGTCATATTTGATTTTGAGGTAATTTTGAAAATGAAAAATCCCTCTATACCCCCTCTGACGACACAACATTAATTTCTGTTAAGGAATTATTGTTATTCAGATAGACATGGATACTTTGCACCCCACCATGATGCGTGCCAAGTCATATTAGATTATTGAAGAAATTTTGAAAATGAAAAATCCCTCTATACCCCCTCTGACGACCCGACAATGATTTCTGTTGACGAATTATTGTTATTCAGATGGAATTAGATATTGTGCACCCCACCATGATGCGTGCCAAATCATATTTGATTTTGAGGTAATTTTGAAAATGAAAAATCCCTCTATACCTCCTTTAACGACCCGACAATGATTTCAGTCAACGAATTATTGTTATTCAGATGGAAATAGATATTCTGCACCCCACCATGATGCGTGCCAAGTCATATTAGATTTTTGATGAAATTTTGAAAATGAGAAATCCCTCTATATCCCCCCTAACGACCCGACAATGATTTCTGTTAACGAATTCTTGTTATTCAGATGGAATTGGATATTCTGCACCCCACCATGATGCGTGCCAAGTCATTTTTGATTTTGAGGTAATTTTGAAAATGATAAATCCCTCTATACCCCCTCTGACGACCCGACAATGATTTCTGTTGACAAATTATGGTTATTCAGATGGAAATGAATATTCTGCACACCACCATGTTGCGTGCCAAGTCATATTTGATTTTGAGGTAATTTTGGAAATGAAAAATCCCTTTATACCCCCTCTAACGAACCGACAATGAGTTCTGTTGACGAATTATTGTTATCCAAATGGAAATGAATATTCTGCACCCCACCATGATGCGTGCCAACTCATATTGGATTTTTGAAGAAATATTGAAAATGAAAAATCCCTCTATACCCCCTCTAACGAACCGACAATGAGTTCTGTAGACGAATTATTGTTATTCAGATGGAAATGGATATTCTGCACTCCACCATGATGCGTGCCATGTCATGTCATATTGGATTTTTGAAGAAATATTGAAAATGAAAAATCCCTCTATACCCCCTCTAACGACCCGACAATGATTTCTGTTGACGAATTATCGTTATTCAGATGGAAATAGATATTCTGCACCCCACCATGATACGTGCCAAGTCATATTAGATTTTTTAAGAAATATTGAAAATGAAAAATCCCTCTATACCCACTCTAACGTCCCGACAATCAGTTCTGTTGACGAATTACTGTTATTTAGATGGAAATGGATATTTTGCACCCCACCATGATGCGTGTCAAGTCATATTGAATTTTTGAAGAAATAGTGAAAATGAAAAATCCCTCTATACCCCCTCTGACGACACAACATTAATTTCTGTTAAGGAATTATTGTTATTCAGATAGACATGGATACTTTGCACCCCACCATGATGCGTGCCAAGTCATATTAGATTATTGAAGAAATTTTGAAAATGAAAAATCCCTCTATACCCCCTCTGACGACCCGACAATGATTTCTGTTGACGAATTATTGTTATTCAGATGGAATTAGATATTGTGCACCCCACCATGATGCGTGCCAAATCATATTTGATTTTGAGGTAATTTTGAAAATGAAAAATCCCTCTATACCTCCTTTAACGACCCGACAATGATTTCAGTCAACGAATTATTGTTATTCAGATGGAAATAGATATTCTGCACCCCACCATGATGCGTGCCAAGTCATATTAGATTTTTGATGAAATTTTGAAAATGAGAAATCCCTCTATACCCCCCCTAACGACCCGACAATGATTTCTGTTAACGAATTCTTGTTATTCAGATGGAATTGGATATTCTGCACCCCACCATGATGCGTGCCAAGTAATATTAGATTTTTGAAGAAATATTGAAAATGAAAAATCCCTCTATACCCCCTCTAACGACCCGACAATGATTTCTGTTGACGAATTATTGTTATTTAGCTATATACGGATACTTTGCACTTCACTATGAGGCGTGCAGAGTCATATTAGATTTTTGAAGTTATTTTGAAAATGAAAAATACCTCTATACCCCCTCTGACGACACGACAATGATTTAAATTGAAGAATTATTGTTATTCAGATGGACATGGATACTTTGCACCCCACCATGATGCGTGCCAAGTCATATTAGATTATTGAAGAAATTTTGAAAATGAAAAATCCCTCTATACCCCCTCTGACGACCCGACAATGATTTCTGTTGACGAATTATTGTTATTCAGATGGAATTAGATATTGTGCACCCCACCATGATGCGTGCCAAGTCATATTTGATTTTGAGGTAATTTTGAAAATGAAAAATCCCTCTATACCCCCTCTGACGTCCCGACAATGATTTCTGTTGACAAATTATTGTTATTTAGATGGAAATGGATATTCTGTACCCCACCATGATGCGTGCCATGTCATATTTGATTATTGAAATCATTTTGATAATGAAAAATCCCTTTATACCCCCTCTGACGACCCGAGAATGATTTCTGTTGACGAATTATTGTTAGTCAAATGTAAATGGATAATCTGCACCCCACCATGTTGCGTGCCAAGTTATATTTGATTTTGAGGTAATTTTGAAAATGAAAAATCCCTCTATACCCCCTCTTACGACACGACAATGATTTCTGTTAACCAATTATTGTTAGTTGGATATACATGAATACTTTGCACCCCACCATGATGCGTGCCAAGTCATATTTGATTTTGAGGTAATTTTGAAAATGAAAAATCCCTCTATACCCCCTCTGACGACACAACATTAATTTCTGTTAAGGAATTATTGTTATTCAGATAGATATGGAAATTCTGCACCCCACCATGATGCGTGCAGAGTCATATTGGATTTTTGAAGAAATATTGAAAATGAAAAATCCCTCTATACCCCCTCTAACGAACGGACAATGATTTCTGTTGACGAATTATCGTTATTCGGATGGAAATAGATATTCTGCACCCCACCATGATGCGTGCCAAGTCATATTAGATTTTTGAAGAAATATTGAAAATGAAAAATCCCTCTATACCCCTTCTGACGACCCGACAATGATTTCTGTTGACGAATTATTGTTATTCAGATGAACATGGATACTTTGCACCCCATCATGATGCGTGCCAAGTCATATTAGATTTTTGAAGAAATATTGAAAATGAAAAATCCCTCTATACCCACTCTAACGACCCGACAATTAGTTCTGTTGACGAATTACTGTTATTCAGATGGAAATGGATATTATGCACCCCACCATGATGCGTGCCCAGTCATATTGAATTTTTGAAGAAATATTGAAAATGAAAAATCCCTCTATACCCCCTCTAACGACCCGACATTGATTTCTGTTGACGAATTAATGTTATTCAGATGGAAATGGATATTCTGCACCCCACCATGATGCGTGCCAAGTCATATTGGATTTTTGAAGAAATATTAAAAATGAAAAATCCCTCTATACCCCCTCTAACGACCCGACAATGATTTTTGTCGACGAATTGTTGTTATCCAGATGAAAATAAATATTCTGCACTCCACCATGATGCGTGCCAAGTCATATTAGATTTTTGAAGAAATATTGAAAATGAGAAATCCCTCTATACCCCCTCTAACGACCCGACAATGAATTCTGTGAACGAATTCTTGTTATTCAGATGGAAATATATATTCTGCACCCTACTATGATGCGTGCCAAGTCATATTTGATTTTTGAAGTCATTTTGATAATGAAAAATCCCTCTATACCCCCTCTGACGACCCGACAATGATTTCTGTTGACGAATTATTGTTATTCCGATGGACATGGATACTTTGCACCCCACCTTGATGCGTGCCAAGTCATATTAGATTTTTGAAGAAATATTGAAAATGAAAAATCCCTCTATACCCACTCTAACGACCCGACAATCAGTTCAGTTGACGAATTACTGTTATTCAGATGGAAATGGATATTTTGCACCCCACCATGATGCGTGCCAAGTCATATTAGATTTTTGATGAAATTTTGAAAATGAGAAATCCCTCTATACCCCCCTAAAGACCCGACAATGATTTCTGTTAACGAATTCATGTTATTCAGATGGAATTGGATATTCTGCACCCCACCATGATGCGTGCCAAGTCATATTAGATTTTTGAAGAAATTTTGAAAATGAAAAATCCCTCTATACCCCCTCCAACGACCCGACAATGATTTCTGGTGACGAATTATTGTTGTTCAGATGAAAATGGATATTCTGCACCCCACCATGATGCGTGCCAAGTCATATTAGATTTTTGAAGAAATTTTGAAAATGAAAAATCCCTCTATACCCCCTCCAACGACCCGACAATGATTTCTGGTGACGAATTATTGTTGTTCAGATGAAAATGGATATTCTGCACCCCACCATGATGCGTGCCAAGTCATATTAGATTTTTGAAGAAATTTTGAAAATGAAAAATCCCTCTATATCCCCTCTGACGACCCGACAATGATTTCTGTTGACGAATTATTGTTATTCAGTTGGAAATGGATATTCTGCACCCCACCATGATGCGTGCCAAGTCATATTGGATTTTTGAAGAAATATTGAAAATGAAAAATCCCTCTATACCCCCTCTAACGACCCGACAATAATTTCTGTTGACGAATTATTGTTATTCAGATGGAAATGAATATTCTGCACCTCACCATGTTGCGTACCAAGTCATATTTGATTTTGAGGTAATTTTAAAAATGAAAAATCCCTCTATACCCCCTCTAACGACCCGACAATGATTTCTGTCAACGAATTATTGTTATTCAGATGAAAATAGATATTCTGCACCCCACCATGATGCGTGCCAAGTCATATTAGATTTTTTTTGAAATTTTGAAAATGAGAAATCCCTCTATACCCCCCCTAACGACCCGACAATGATTTCTGTTAACGAATTCTTGTTATTCAGATGGAATTGGATATTCTGCACCCTACTATGATGCGTGCCAAGTCATATTTGATTTTTGAAGTCATTTTGATAATGAAAAATCCCTCTATACCTCCTCTGACGACCCGACAATGATTTCTGGTGACGAATTATTGTTGTTCAGATGGAAATGGATATTCTGCACCCCACCATGATGCGTGCCAAGTCATATTAGATTTTTGAAGAAATTTTGAAAATTAAAAATCCCTCTATACACCCTCCAACAACCCGTCAATGATTTCTGTTGATGAATTATTGTTATTCAGATGGAAATGGATATTCCGCACCCCACCATGATGCGTGCCAAGTCATATTAGATTTTTGAAGAAATTTTGAAAATGAAAAATCCCTCTATACCCCCTCCAACGACCCGACAATGATTTCTGGTGACGAATTATTGTTGTTCAGATGAAAATGGATATTCTGCACCCCACCATGATGCGTGCCAAGTCATATTAGATTTTTGAAGAAATTTTGAAAATGAAAAATCCCTCTATATCCCCTCTGACGACCCGACAATGATTTCTGTTGACGAATTATTGTTATTCAGTTGGAAATGGATATTCTGCACCCCACCATGATGCGTGCCAAGTCATATTGGATTTTTGAAGAAATATTGAAAATGAAAAATCCCTCTATACCCCCTCTAACGACCCGACAATAATTTCTGTTGACGAATTATTGTTATTCAGATGGAAATGAATATTCTGCACCTCACCATGTTGCGTACCAAGTCATATTTGATTTTGAGGTAATTTTAAAAATGAAAAATCCCTCTATACCCCCTCTAACGACCCGACAATGATTTCTGTCAACGAATTATTGTTATTCAGATGAAAATAGATATTCTGCACCCCACCATGATGCGTGCCAAGTCATATTAGATTTTTTTTGAAATTTTGAAAATGAGAAATCCCTCTATACCCCCCCTAACGACCCGACAATGATTTCTGTTAACGAATTCTTGTTATTCAGATGGAATTGGATATTCTGCACCCTACTATGATGCGTGCCAAGTCATATTTGATTTTTGAAGTCATTTTGATAATGAAAAATCCCTCTATACCTCCTCTGACGACCCGACAATGATTTCTGGTGACGAATTATTGTTGTTCAGATGGAAATGGATATTCTGCACCCCACCATGATGCGTGCCAAGTCATATTAGATTTTTGAAGAAATTTTGAAAATTAAAAATCCCTCTATACACCCTCCAACAACCCGTCAATGATTTCTGTTGATGAATTATTGTTATTCAGATGGAAATGGATATTCCGCACCCCACCATGATGCGTGCCAAGTCATATTGGATTTTTGAAGAAATATTGAAAATGAAAAATCCCTCTATACCCCCTCTAACGACCCGACAATGATTTCTGTTGACGAATTATTGTTATATAGATGGAAATGAATATTCTGTACACCACCATGTTGCGTGCCAAGTCATATTTGATTTTGAGGTAATTTTGAAAATGAAATATCCCTCTATACCCCCTCTAACGAACCGACAATGAGTTCTGTTGATTAATTATTGTTATTCAGATGGAAATGGATATTCTGCACCCCTCCATGATGCGTGCCAAGTCATATTGGATTTTTGAAGAAATATTGAAAATGAAAAATCCCTCTATACCCCCTCTATCGACCCGACAATGATTTCTGTTGACGAATTATCGTTATTCAGATGGAAATAGATATTCTGCACCCCACCATGATGCGTGCCAAGTCATATTAGATTTTTGAAGAAATATTGAAAATGAAAAATCCCTCTATACCCCCTGTGACGACCCGACAATGATTTCTGTTGACGAATTATTGTTATTCAGATAAACATGGATACTTTGCACCCCATCATGATGCGTGCCAAGTCATATTAGATTTTTGAAGAAATATTGAAAATGAAAAATCCCTCTATACCCACTCTAACGACCCGACAATCAGTTCTGTTGACGAATTACTGTTATTCAGATGGAAATGGATATTCTGCACCCTACTATGATGCGTGCCAAGTCATATTAGATTTTTGAAGAAATTTCGAAAATGAAAAATCCCTCTATACCCCCTCTGACGACCCGACAATGATTTCTGTTGACAAATTATTGTTATTGAGATGGAAATGGATATTCTGTACCCCACAATGATGCGTGCCAAGTCATATTAGATTATTGAAGAAATTTTGAAAATGAAAAATCCCTCTATACCCCCTCCAACGACCCGTCAATGATATCTGTTGACGAATTATTGTTATTTAGATGGAAATGGATATTCTGCACTCCACCGTGATGCGTGCCAAGTCATATTTGATTTTGAGGTAATTTTGAAAATGATAAATCCCTCCATACCCCCTCTGACGACCCGACAATGATATCTATTGACAAATTATTGTTATTCAGATGGAAATGGATATTCTGCATCCCACCATGTTGCGTGCCAAGTCATATTTGATTTTGAGGTAATTTTGAAAATGAAAAATCCCTATATACCCCCTCTGACGACACGACAATGATTTCTGTTAACGAATCATTGTTAGTTAGATATGCATGAATACTTTGCACCCCACCATGATGCGTTCCAAGTCATATTTGATTTTGAGGTAATTTTGAAAACAAAAATCCCTCTATACCCCCTCTGACGACACAACAATAATTTCTGTTAAGGAATTATTGTTATTCAGATAGATATGGATATTCTGCACCCCTCCATGATGCGTGCCAAGTAATATTAGATTTTTGAAGAAATATTGAAAATGAAAAATCCATCTATACCCCCTCTAACGACCCGACAATGATTTCTGTTGACGAATTATTGTTATTTAGATATATATGGATACTTTGCACCCCACTATGAGGCGTGCCAAGTCATATTAGATTTTTGAAGTTATTTTGAAAATGAAAAATACCTCTATACCCCTTCTGACGTCCCGACAATGATTTCTGTCGACAAATTATGGTTATTTAGATGAAAATGGATATTCTGTACCCCACCATGATGCGTGCCATGTCATATTTGATTATTGAAATCATTTTGATAATGAAAAATCCCTCTATACCCCCTCTAACGAACCGACAATGAGTTCTGTTGAAGAATTATTGTTATTCAGATGGAAATGGATATTCTGCACCCCACCAAGATGCGTGCCAAGTCATATTGGATTGTTGTAGAAATATTGAAATTGAAAAATCCCTCTATACCCCCTCTAACGACCCGACAATGATTTTTGTCGACGAATTGTTGTTATTCAGATGAAAATAAATATTCTGCACTCCATCATGATGGTTGCCAAGTCATATTAGATTTTTGAAGGAATATTGAAAATGAAAAATCCCTCTATACCCACTCTAACGACCCGACAATCAGTTCTGTTGACGAATTACTGTTATTCAGATGGAAATGGATATTTTGCACCCCACCATGATGCGTGCCAAGTCATATTGAATTTTTGAAGAAATATTGAAAATGAAAAATCCCTCTATACCCCCTCTAACGACCCGACATTGATTTCTGTTGACGAATTACTGTTATTCAGATGGAAATGGATATTCTGCTCCCCACCATGATGCGTGCCAAGTCATATTGGATTTTTGAAGAAATATTGAAAATGAAAAATCACTCTATACCCCCTCTAACGAACCAACAATGATTTTTGTCAACGAATTGTTGTTATTCAGATGAAAATAAATATTCTGCACTCCACCATGATGCGTGCCAAGTCATATTAAATTTTTGAAGAAATATTGAAAACGAAATATCCCTCTATACCCCCTCTAATGACCCGACAATTATTTCTGTAAACGAATTCTTGTTATTCAGATGGAAATATATATTCTGTACCCTACCATGATGCGTGCCAAGCCATATTTGATGTTTGAAGTCATTTTGATAATGAAAAATCCCTCTATACCCCCTCTGACGACCCAACAATGATTTCTGTTGACGAATTAATGTAATTTAGATGAAAATGGATATTATGCACTCCATCATGATACGTGCCAAGTCATATTTGATTTTTGAAGTAATTTTGAAAATGAAAAATCCCTCTATACCCCCTCTGACGACACGACAATGATTTATGTTGACGAATTATTGTTATTCAGATGGACATGGATATTCTGCACCCCACCATGATGCGTGCCAAGTCATATTAGATTTTTGAAGTAATTTTGAAAATGAAAAATCCCTCTATACCCCTTCTGACGACCCGACAATGATTTCTGCTGACGAATTATTGTTATTCAGATGGAAATGGATATTCTGCGCCCCAATATGTTGCGTGCCAAGTCATATTTGATTTTGAGGTAATTTTGAAAATGAAAAATCCCTATATACCCCCTCTGACGACACGACAATGATTTCTGTTAACGAATCATTGTTAGTTAGATATACATGAATACTTTGCACCCCACCATGATGCGTGCCAAGTCATATTTGATTTTGAGGTAATTTTGAAAATGAAAAATCCCTCTATACCCCCTCTGACGACACAACATTAATTTCTGTTAAGGAATTATTGTTATTCAGATAGATATGGATATTCTGCACCCCACCATGATGCGTGCCAAGTAATATTAGATTTTTGAAGAAATATTGAAAATGAAAAATCCCTCTATACCCCCTCTAACGACCCGACAATGATTTCTGTTGACGAATTATTGTTATTTAGATATATATGGATACTTTGCACTTCACTATGAGGCGTGCAGAGTCATATTAGATTTTTGAAGTTATTTTGAAAAAGAAAAATACCTCTATACCCCCTCTGACGACACGACAATGATTTAAATTGAAGAATTATTGTTATTCAGATGGACATGGATACTTTGCACCCCACCATGATGCGTGCCAAGTCATATTAGATTATTGAAGAAATTTTGAAAATGAAAAATCCCTCTATACCCCCTCTGACGACCCGACAATGATTTCTGTTGACGATTTATTGTTATTCAGATGGAAATAGATATTGTGCACCCCACCATGATGCGTGCCAAGTCATATTTGATTTTGAGGTAATTTTGAAAATGAAAAATCCCTCTATACCCCCTCTGACGTCCCGACAATGATTTCTGTTGACAAATTATTGTTATTTAGATGGAAATGGATATTCTGTACCCCACCATGATGCGTGCCATGTCATATTTGATTATTGAAATCATTTTGATAATGAAAAATCCCTCTATACCCCCTCTGACGACCCGACAATGATTTCTGTTGACGAATTATTGTTAGTCAAATGTAAATGGATAATCTGCACCCCACCATGTTGCGTGCCAAGTCATATTTGATTTTGAGGTAATTTTGAAAATGAAAAATCTCTCTATACCCCCTCTGACGACACGACAATAATTTCTGTTAAGGAATTATTGTTATTCAGATAGATATGGAAATTCTGCACCCCACCATGATGCGTGCAGAGTCATATTGGATTTTTGAAGAAATATTGAAAATGAAAAATCCCTCTATACCCCCTCTAACGACCCGACAATGATTTCTGTTGACGAATTATCGTTATTCGGATGGAAATAGATATTCTGCACCCCACCATGATGCGTGCCAAGTCATATTAGATTTTTGAAGAAATATTGAAAATGAAAAATCCCTCCATCCCCTTCTGACGACCCGACAATGATTTCTTTTGACGAATTATTGTTATTCAGATGAACATGGATACTTTGCACCCCATCATGATGCGTGCCAAGTCATATTAGATTTTTGAAGAAATATTGAAAATGAAAAATCCCTCTATACCCACTCTAACGACCCGACAATTAGTTCTGTTGACGAATTACTGTTATTCAGATGGAAATGGATATTATGCACCCCACCATGATGCGTGCCCAGTCATATTGAATTTTTGAAGAAATATTGAAAATGAAAAATCCCTCTATACCCCCTCTAACGACCCGACATTGATTTCTGTTGACGAATTAATGTTATTCAGATGGAAATGGATATTCTGCACCCCACCATGATGCGTGCCAAGTCATATTGGATTTTTGAAGAAATATTAAAAATGAAAAATCCCTCTATACCCCCTCTAACGACCCGACAATGATTTTTGTCGACGAATTGTTGTTATCCAGATGAAAATAAATATTCTGCACTCCACCATGATGCGTGCCAAGTCATATTAGATTTTTGAAGAAATATTGAAAATGAAAAATCCCTCTATACCCCCTCTAACGACCCGACAATGAATTCTGTGAACGAATTCTTGTTATTCAGATGGAAATATATATTCTGCACCCTACTATGATGCGTGCCAAGTCATATTTGATTTTTGAAGTCATTTTGATAATGAAAAATCCCTCTATACCCCCTCTGACGACCCGACAATGATTTCTGTTGACGAATTATTGTTATTCCGATGGACATGGATACTTTGCACCCCACCTTGATGCGTGCCAAGTCATATTAGATTTTTGAAGAAATATTGAAAATGAAAAATCCCTCTATACCCACTCTAACGACCCGACAATCAGTTCAGTTGACGAATTACTGTTATTCAGATGGAAATGGATATTTTGCACCCCACCATGATGCGTGCCAAGTCATATTAGATTTTTGATGAAATTTTGAAAATGAGAAATCCCTCTATACCCCCCTAAAGACCCGACAATGATTTCTGTAAACGAATTCTTGTTATTCAGATGGAATTGGATATTCTGCACCCTACTATGATGCGTGCCAAGTCATATTTGATTTTTGAAGTCATTTGATAATGATAAATCCCTCTATACCCCCTCTGACGACCCGACAATGATTTCTGGTGACGAATTATTGTTGTTCAGATGGAAATGGATATTCTGCACCCCACCGTGATGCGTGCCAAGTCATATTAGATTTTTGAAGTAATTTTGAAAATGAAAAATCCCTCTATACCCCCTCTGACGACCTGACAATAATTTCTACCACCATGATGCGTGCCAAGTCATATTAGATTATTGAAGAAATTTTGAAAATGAAAAATCCCTCTATACCCCCTCTAACGACCCGACAATGATTTTTGTCGACGAATTGTTGTTATCCAGATGAAAATAAATATTCTGCACTCCACCATGATGCGTGCCAAGTCATATTAGATTTTTGAAGAAATATTGAAAATGAAAAATCCCTCTATACCCCCTCTAACGACCCGACAATGATTTCTGTAAACGAATTCTTGTTATTCAGATGGAAATATATATTCTGCACCCTACTATGATGCGTGCCAAGTCATAGTTGATTTTTGAAGTCATTTTGATAATGAAAAATCCCTCTATACCCCCTCTGACGACCCGACAATGATTTCTGGTGACGAATTATTGTTGTTCAGATGGAAATGGAAATTCTGCACCCCACCGTGATGCGTGCCAAGTCATATTAGATTTTTGAAGAAATTTTGAAAATGAAAAATCCCTCTATACCCCCTCTGACGACCTGACAATGATTTCTGTTGACAAATTATTGTTATTGAGATGGAAATGGATATTCTGTACCCCACCATGATGCGTGCCAAGTCATATTAGATTATTGAAGAAATTTTGAAAATGAAAAATCCCTCTATACCCCCTCTAACGACCCGACAATGATTTTTGTCGACGAATTGTTGTTATCCAGATGAAAATAAAAATTCTGCACTCCACCATGATGCGTGCCAAGTCATATTAGATTTTTGAAGAAATATTGAAAATGAAAAATCCCTCTATACCCCCTCTAACGACCCGACAATGATTTCTGTAAACGAATTCTTGTTATTCAGATGGAAATATATATTCTGCACCTTACTATGATGCGTGCCAAGTCATATTTGATTTTTGAAGTCATTTTGATAATGAAAAATCCCTCTATACCACATCTGACGACCCGACAATGATTTCTGGTGACGAACTATTGTTGTTCAGATGGAGATGGATATTCTGCACCCCACCATGATGCGTGCCAAGTCATATTCGATTTTTGAAGAAATTTTGAAAATGAAAAATCCCTCTATACCCCCTCTGACGACCTGACAATGATTTCTGTTGACAAATTATTGTTATTGAGATGGAAATGGATATTCTGCACCCCACCATGATGCGTGCCAAGTCATATTTGATTTTGAGGTAATTTTGAAAATGATAAATTCCTCTATACCCCCTCTGACGACCCGACAATGATTTCTGTTGACAAATTATTGTTATTCAGATGGAAATGAATATTCTGCACACCACCATGTTGCGTGCCAAGTCATATTTAATTTTGAGGTAATTTTGAAAATGAAAAATCCCTCTATACCCCCTCTTACGAACCGACAATGATTTCTGTTGACAAATCATTGTTATTGAGATGGAAATGGATATTCTGTACCCCACCATGATGCGTGCCAAGTCATATTTGATTATTGAAGAAATTTTGAAAATGAAAAATCCCTCTATACCCCCTCCAACGACCCGTCAATGATTTCTGTTGACGAGTTATTGTTATTTAGATGGAAATGGATATTCTGCACCCCACCATGATGCGTGCCAAGTCATATTTGATTTTGAAGTAATTTTAAAAATGAAAAATCCCTCTATACCCCCTCTGACGACCCGACAATGATTTCTGTTGACAAATTATTGTTATTGAGATAGAAATGGATATTCTGTACCCCACTATGATGCGTGCCAAGTCATATTTGATTTTTGAAGTCATTTTGAAAATGAAAAATCCCTCTATACCCCCTCTGACGACCTGACAATGATTTCAGTTGAAGAATTATTGTTACTCAGATGGAAATGGATATTCTGCACCTCACCATGATGCGTGACAAGTCATATTGGATTTTTGAAGAAATATTGAAAATGAAAAATTCCTCTATACCCCCTCTAACGACCCGATAATGATTTCTGTTGACGAATTATTGTTATCCGGATGGAAATGAATATTTTGCACCCCACCATGTTGCGTGCCAAGTCATATTTGATTTTGAGGTAAATTTGAATATGAAAAATCCCTCTATACCCCCTCTAACGAACCGACAATGAGTTCTGTTGACAAATTATTGCTATTCAGATGGAAATGGATATTCTGCACCCCACCATGATGCGTGCCAAGTCATATTGGATTTTTGAAGAAATATTGAAAATGAAAATTCCCTCTATACCCCCTCTAACGAACCGACAATGAGTTCTGTTGACGAATTATTGTTATTCAGATGGAAATGGATATTCTGCACCCCACCATGATGCGTGCCAAGTCATATTGGATTTTTGAAGAAATATTGAAAATGAAAAATCCCTCTATACCCCCTCTAACGACACGACAATGATTTATGTTGACGAATTGATGTTATTCAGATGGAATTGGATATTCTGCACCCTACTATGATGCGTGCCAAGTCATATTTGATTTTTGAAGTCATTTTGATAATGAAAAATCCCTCTATACCTCCTCTGACGACCCGACAATGATTTCTGGTGACGAATTATTGTTGTTCAGATGGAAATGGATATTCTGCACCCCACCATGATGCGTGCCAAGTCATATTAGATTTTTGAAGAAATTTTGAAAATGAAAAATCCCTCTATACCCCCTCCAACGACCCGACAATGATTTCTGGTGACGAATTATTGTTGTTCAGATGGAAATGGATATTCTGCACCCCACCATGATGCGTGCCAAGTCATATTTGATTTTGAGGTAATTTTGGAAATGAAAAATCCCTTTATACCCCCTCTAACGAACCGACAATGAGTTCTGTTGACGAATTATTGTTATCCAAATGGAAATGAATATTCTGCACCCCACCATGATGCGTGCCAACTCATATTGGATTTTTGAAGAAATATTGAAAATGAAAAATCCCTCTATACCCCCTCTAACGAACCGACAATGAGTTCTGTAGACGAATTATTGTTATTCAGATGGAAATGGATATTCTGCACTCCACCATGATGCGTGCCAAGTCATATTGGATTTTTGAAGAAATATTGAAAATGAAAAATCCCTCTATACCCCCTCTTACGACCCGACAATGATTTCTGTTGACGAATTATCGTTATTCAGATGGAAATAGATATTCTGCACCCCACCATGATGCGTGCCAAGTCATATTAGATTTTTTAAGAAATATTGAAAATGAAAAATCCCTCTATACCCACTCTAACGTCCCGACAATCAGTTCTGTTGACGAATTACTGTTATTCAGATGGAAATGGATATTTTGCACCCCACCATGATGCGTGTCAAGTCATATTGAATTTTTGAAGAAATAGTGAAAATGAAAAATCACTCTATACCCCCTCTAACGACCCGACAATGATTTCTGTTGACGAATTATTGTTATTCAGATGGAAATGAATATTCTGCACCTCACCATGTTGCGTACCAAGTCATATTTGATTTTGAGGTAATTTTGAAAATGAAAAATCCCTCTATACCTCCTTTAACGACCCGACAATGATTTCAGTCAACGAATTATTGTTATTCAGATGGAAATAGATATTCTGCACCCCACCATGATGCGTGCCAAGTCATATTAGATTTTTGATGAAATTTTGAAAATGAGAAATCCCTCTATACCCCCCCTAACGACCCGACAATGATTTCTGTTAACGAATTCTTGTTATTCAGATGGAATTGGATATTCTGCACCCTACTATGATGCGTGCCAAGTCATATTTGATTTTGAGGTAATTTTGAAAATGAAAAATCCCTCTATACCTCCTCTGACGACCCGACAATGATTTCTGGTGACGAATTATTGTTATTTAGATGGAAATGGATATTCTGTACCCCACCATGATGCGTGCCATGTCATATTTGATTATTGAAATCATTTTGATAATGAAAAATCCCTCTATACCCCCTCTGACGACCCGACAATGATTTCTGTTGACGAATTATTGTTAGTCAAATGTAAATGGATAATCTGCACCCCACCATGTTGCGTGCCAAGTCATATTTGATTTTGAGGTAATTTTGAAAATGAAAAATCTCTCTATACCCCCTCTGACGACACGACAATAATTTCTGTTAAGGAATTATTGTTATTCAGATAGATATGGAAATTCTGCACCCCACCATGATGCGTGCAGAGTCATATTGGATTTTTGAAGAAATATTGAAAATGAAAAATCCCTCTATACCCCCTCTAACGACCCGACAATGATTTCTGTTGACGAATTATCGTTATTCGGATGGAAATAGATATTCTGCACCCCACCATGATGCGTGCCAAGTCATATTAGATTTTTGAAGAAATATTGAAAATGAAAAATCCCTCCATACCCCTTCTGACGACCCGACAATGATTTCTTTTGACGAATTATTGTTATTCAGATGAACATGGATACTTTGCACCCCATCATGATGCGTGCCAAGTCATATTAGATTTTTGAAGAAATATTGAAAATGAAAAATCCCTCTATACCCACTCTAACGACCCGACAATTAGTTCTGTTGACGAATTACTGTTATTCAGATGGAAATGGATATTATGCACCCCACCATGATGCGTGCCCAGTCATATTGAATTTTTGAAGAAATATTGAAAATGAAAAATCCCTCTATACCCCCTCTAACGACCCGACATTGATTTCTGTTGACGAATTAATGTTATTCAGATGGAAATGGATATTCTGCACCCCACCATGATGCGTGCCAAGTCATATTGGATTTTTGAAGAAATATTAAAAATGAAAAATCCCTCTATACCCCCTCTAACGACCCGACAATGATTTTTGTCGACGAATTGTTGTTATCCAGATGAAAATAAATATTCTGCACTCCACCATGATGCGTGCCAAGTCATATTAGATTTTTGAAGAAATATTGAAAATGAAAAATCCCTCTATACCCCCTCTAACGACCCGACAATGAATTCTGTGAACGAATTCTTGTTATTCAGATGGAAATATATATTCTGCACCCTACTATGATGCGTGCCAAGTCATATTTGATTTTTGAAGTCATTTTGATAATGAAAAATCCCTCTATACCCCCTCTGACGACCCGACAATGATTTCTGTTGACGAATTATTGTTATTCCGATGGACATGGATACTTTGCACCCCACCTTGATGCGTGCCAAGTCATATTAGATTTTTGAAGAAATATTGAAAATGAAAAATCCCTCTATACCCACTCTAACGACCCGACAATCAGTTCAGTTGACGAATTACTGTTATTCAGATGGAAATGGATATTTTGCACCCCACCATGATGCGTGCCAAGTCATATTAGATTTTTGATGAAATTTTGAAAATGAGAAATCCCTCTATACCCCCCTAAAGACCCGACAATGATTTCTGTAAACGAATTCTTGTTATTCAGATGGAATTGGATATTCTGCACCCTACTATGATGCGTGCCAAGTCATATTTGATTTTTGAAGTCATTTGATAATGATAAATCCCTCTATACCCCCTCTGACGACCCGACAATGATTTCTGGTGACGAATTATTGTTGTTCAGATGGAAATGGATATTCTGCACCCCACCGTGATGCGTGCCAAGTCATATTAGATTTTTGAAGTAATTTTGAAAATGAAAAATCCCTCTATACCCCCTCTGACGACCTGACAATGATTTCTACCACCATGATGCGTGCCAAGTCATATTAGATTATTGAAGAAATTTTGAAAATGAAAAATCCCTCTATACCCCCTCTAACGACCCGACAATGATTTTTGTCGACGAATTGTTGTTATCCAGATGAAAATAAATATTCTGCACTCCACCATGATGCGTGCCAAGTCATATTAGATTTTTGAAGAAATATTGAAAATGAAAAATCCCTCTATACCCCCTCTAACGACCCGACAATGATTTCTGTAAACGAATTCTTGTTATTCAGATGGAAATATATATTCTGCACCCTACTATGATGCGTGCCAAGTCATAGTTGATTTTTGAAGTCATTTTGATAATGAAAAATCCCTCTATACCCCCTCTGACGACCCGACAATGATTTCTGGTGACGAATTATTGTTGTTCAGATGGAAATGGAAATTCTGCACCCCACCGTGATGCGTGCCAAGTCATATTAGATTTTTGAAGAAATTTTGAAAATGAAAAATCCCTCTATACCCCCTCTGACGACCTGACAATGATTTCTGTTGACAAATTATTGTTATTGAGATGGAAATGGATATTCTGTACCCCACCATGATGCGTGCCAAGTCATATTAGATTATTGAAGAAATTTTGAAAATGAAAAATCCCTCTATACCCCCTCTAACGACCCGACAATGATTTTTGTCGACGAATTGTTGTTATCCAGATGAAAATAAAAATTCTGCACTCCACCATGATGCGTGCCAAGTCATATTAGATTTTTGAAGAAATATTGAAAATGAAAAATCCCTCTATACCCCCTCTAACGACCCGACAATGATTTCTGTAAACGAATTCTTGTTATTCAGATGGAAATATATATTCTGCACCTTACTATGATGCGTGCCAAGTCATATTTGATTTTTGAAGTCATTTTGATAATGAAAAATCCCTCTATACCACATCTGACGACCCGACAATGATTTCTGGTGACGAACTATTGTTGTTCAGATGGAGATGGATATTCTGCACCCCACCATGATGCGTGCCAAGTCATATTCGATTTTTGAAGAAATTTTGAAAATGAAAAATCCCTCTATACCCCCTCTGACGACCTGACAATGATTTCTGTTGACAAATTATTGTTATTGAGATGGAAATGGATATTCTGCACCCCACCATGATGCGTGCCAAGTCATATTTGATTTTGAGGTAATTTTGAAAATGATAAATTCCTCTATACCCCCTCTGACGACCCGACAATGATTTCTGTTGACAAATTATTGTTATTCAGATGGAAATGAATATTCTGCACACCACCATGTTGCGTGCCAAGTCATATTTAATTTTGAGGTAATTTTGAAAATGAAAAATCCCTCTATACCCCCTCTAACGAACCGACAATGATTTCTGTTGACAAATCATTGTTATTGAGATGGAAATGGATATTCTGTACCCCACCATGATGCGTGCCAAGTCATATTTGATTATTGAAGAAATTTTGAAAATGAAAAATCCCTCTATACCCCCTCCAACGACCCGTCAATGATTTCTGTTGACGAGTTATTGTTATTTAGATGGAAATGGATATTCTGCACCCCACCATGATGCGTGCCAAGTCATATTTGATTTTGAAGTAATTTTAAAAATGAAAAATCCCTCTATACCCCCTCTGACGACCCGACAATGATTTCTGTTGACAAATTATTGTTATTGAGATAGAAATGGATATTCTGTACCCCACTATGATGCGTGCCAAGTCATATTTGATTTTTGAAGTCATTTTGAAAATGAAAAATCCCTCTATACCCCCTCTGACGACCCGACAATGATTTCAGTTGAAGAATTATTGTTACTCAGATGGAAATGGATATTCTGCACCTCACCATGATGCGTGACAAGTCATATTGGATTTTTGAAGAAATATTGAAAATGAAAAATTCCTCTATACCCCCTCTAACGACCCGATAATGATTTCTGTTGACGAATTATTGTTATCCGGATGGAAATGAATATTTTGCACCCCACCATGTTGCGTGCCAAGTCATATTTGATTTTGAGGTAAATTTGAATATGAAAAATCCCTCTATACCCCCTCTAACGAACCGACAATGAGTTCTGTTGACAAATTATTGCTATTCAGATGGAAATGGATATTCTGCACCCCACCATGATGCGTGCCAAGTCATATTGGATTTTTGAAGAAATATTGAAAATGAAAAATCCCTCTATACCCCCTCTAACGAACCGACAATAAGTTCTGTTGACGAATTATTGTTATTCAGATGGAAATGGATATTCTGCACCCCACCATGATGCGTGCCAAGTCATATTGGATTTTTGAAGAAATATTGAAAATGAAAAATCCCTCTATACCTTCTCTAACGACACGACAATGATTTATGTTGACGAATTGATGTTATTCAGATGGAATTGGATATTCTGCACCCTACTATGATGCGTGCCAAGTCATATTTGATTTTTGAAGTCATTTTGATAATGAAAAATCCCTCTATACCTCCTCTGACGACCCGACAATGATTTCTGGTGACGAATTATTGTTGTTCAGATGGAAATGGATATTCTGCACCCCACCATGATGCGTGCCAAGTCATATTAGATTTTTGAAGAAATTTTGAAAATGAAAAATCCCTCTATACCCCCTCCAACGACCCGACAATGATTTCTGGTGACGAATTATTGTTGTTCAGATGGAAATGGATATTCTGCACCCCACCATGATGCGTGCCAAGTCATATTTGATTTTGAGGTAATTTTGGAAATGAAAAATCCCTTTATACCCCCTCTAACGAACCGACAATGAGTTCTGTTGACGAATTATTGTTATCCAAATGGAAATGAATATTCTGCACCCCACCATGATACGTGCCAACTCATATTGGATTTTTGAAGAAATATTGAAAATGAAAAATCCCTCTATACCCCCTCTAACGAACCGACAATGAGTTCTGTAGACGAATTATTGTTATTCAGATGGAAATGGATATTCTGCACTCCACCATGATGCGTGCCAAGTCATATTGGATTTTTGAAGAAATATTGAAAATGAAAAATCCCTCTATACCCCCTCTTACGACCCGACAATGATTTCTGTTGACGAATTATCGTTATTCAGATGGAAATAGATATTCTGCACCCCACCATGATGCGTGCCAAGTCATATTAGATTTTTTAAGAAATATTGAAAATGAAAAATCCCTCTATACCCACTCTAACGTCCCGACAATCAGTTCTGTTGACGAATTACTGTTATTCAGATGGAAATGGATATTTTGCACCCCACCATGATGCGTGTCAAGTCATATTGAATTTTTGAAGAAATAGTGAAAATGAAAAATCACTCTATACCCCCTCTAACGACCCGACAATGATTTCTGTTGACGAATTATTGTTATTCAGATGGAAATGAATATTCTGCACCTCACCATGTTGCGTACCAAGTCATATTTGATTTTGAGGTAATTTTGAAAATGAAAAATCCCTCTATACCTCCTTTAACGACCCGACAATGATTTCAGTCAACGAATTATTGTTATTCAGATGGAAATAGATATTCTGCACCCCACCATGATGCGTGCCAAGTCATATTAGATTTTTGATGAAATTTTGAAAATGAGAAATCCCTCTATACCCCCCCTAACGACCCGACAATGATTTCTGTTAACGAATTCTTGTTATTCAGATGGAATTGGATATTCTGCACCCTACTATGATGCGTGCCAAGTCATATTTGATTTTGAGGTAATTTTGAAAATGAAAAATCCCTCTATACCTCCTCTGACGACCCGACAATGATTTCTGGTGACGAATTATTGTTATTTAGATGGAAATGGATATTCTGTACCCCACCATGATGCGTGCCATGTCATATTTGATTATTGAAATCATTTTGATAATGAAAAATCCCTCTATACCCCCTCTGACGACCCGACAATGATTTCTGTTGACGAATTATTGTTAGTCAAATGTAAATGGATAATCTGCACCCCACCATGTTGCGTGCCAAGTCATATTTGATTTTGAGGTAATTTTGAAAATGAAAAATCTCTCTATACCCCCTCTGACGACACGACAATAATTTCTGTTAAGGAATTATTGTTATTCAGATAGATATGGAAATTCTGCACCCCACCATGATGCGTGCAGAGTCATATTGGATTTTTGAAGAAATATTGAAAATGAGAAATCCCTCTATACCCCCTCTAACGACCCGACAATGATTTTTGTTGACGAATTATCGTTATTCGGATGGAAATAGATATTCTGCACCCCACCATGATGCGTGCCAAGTCATATTAGATTTTTGAAGAAATATTGAAAATGAAAAATCCCTCCATACCCCTTCTGACGACCCGACAATGATTTCTTTTGACGAATTATTGTTATTCAGATGAACATGGATACTTTGCACCCCATCATGATGCGTGCCAAGTCATATTAGATTTTTGAAGAAATATTGAAAATGAAAAATCCCTCTATACCCACTCTAACGACCCGACAATTAGTTCTGTTGACGAATTACTGTTATTCAGATGGAAATGGATATTATGCACCCCACCATGATGCGTGCCCAGTCATATTGAATTTTTGAAGAAATATTGAAAATGAAAAATCCCTCTATACCCCCTCTAACGACCCGACATTGATTTCTGTTGACGAATTAATGTTATTCAGATGGACATGGATATGTTGCACATCTCCATGATGCGTGCCAAGTCATATTTGATTTTTGAGGTAATTTTAAAAATGAGAAATCTCTCTATACCCCCTCTGACGACCCGGCAATGATTTCTGTTGACGAATTATTGTTATTCAGATGGACATGGATACTTTGCACCCCACCATGATGCGTGCCAACTCATATTTGATATTTGAAGTAATTTTGAAAATGATAAATCCCTCCATACCCCCTCTGACGACACGACAATGATTTCTGTTGACGAATTATTGTTATTCCGATGGACATGGATATGTTGCACATCTCCATGATGCGTGCCAAGTCATATTTGATTTTTGAGGTAATTTTAAAAATGAGAAATCTCTCTATACCCCCTCTGACGACCCGGCAATGATTTCTGTTGACGAATTATTGTTATTCAGATGGACATGGATACTTTGCACCCCACCATGATGCGTGCCAACTCATATTTGATATTTGAAGTAATTTTGAAAATGATAAATCCCTCCATACCCCCTCTGACGACACGACAATGATTTCTGTTGACGAATTATTGTTATTCATATGGGAATAGATATTCTGCACCCCAGCATGTTGCGTGCCAAGTCATATTTGATATTTTAGATAATTTTGAAAATGAAAAATTCCTCTATACCCCTCTGACGACCCGACAATGATTTCTGTTGACGAATTATTGTTATTCAGTTAGACATGAATACTTTGTACCCCACCATGATGCGTGCCAACTCATATTTGATTTTTGAAGTAATTTTGAAAATGAAAAATCCCTCTATACCCCTCTGACGAACCGACAATGATTTCTGTTGACGAATTATTGTTATTCAGATAGACATGAATACTTTGTACCCCACCATGATGCGTGCCAACTCAAATTTGATTTTTGAAGTAATTTTGAAAATGAAAAATCCCTCTATACCCCTCTGACGAACCGACAATGATTTGTGTTAACGAATTATTGTTATTCAGATGGACATAGATATTTTGCACCCTACTATAATGCGTGCCAAGTCATATTTGATTTTGAGGTAATTTTGAAAATGAAAAATCCCTCTATTACCCCTATGACGACCCGACAATGATTTCTGTTATCAAATAATGTTTATTCAGGTGGACTTGGATATTTGGCACCCTACTATATTGCGTGCCAAGTCATATTTGATTTTGAGGTAATTTTGAAAATGAAAAATCCCTCTATTACCCCTATGACGACACGACAATGATTTCTGTTGACGAATTATTGTTATTCAGATAGAAATGGATATTCTGCACCCCACCATGATGCGTGCCAAGTCATATTAGATATTTGAAGTAATTTTGAAAATGATAAATCCCTCTATACCCCCTCTGACGACCCGACAATGATTTCTGTTGACGACTTATGGTTATTCAGATGTAAATGGATATTCTGCACCCCATCATGATGCGTGCCAAGTCATATTTGATATTTTAGATAATTTTGAAAATGAAAAATTCCTCTATACCCCTCTGACGACCCGACAATGATTTCTGTTGACGAATTATTGTCATTCAGTTAGACATGAATACTTTGTACCCCACCATGATGCGTGCCAACTCATATTTGATTTTTGAAGTAATTTTGAAAATGAAAAATCCCTCTATACCCCTCTGACGAACCGACAATGATTTCTGTTGACGAATTATTGTTATTCAGATAGACATGAATACTTTGTACCCCACCATGATGCGTGCCAACTCAAATTTGATTTTTGAAGTAATTTTGAAAATGAAAAATCCCTCTATACCCCTCTGACGAACCGACAATGATTTGTGTTAACGAATTATTGTTATTCAGATGGACATAGATATTTTGCACCCTACTATAATGCGTGCCAAGTCATATTTGATTTTGAGGTAATTTTGAAAATGAAAAATCCCTCTATTACCCCTATGACGACCCGACAATGATTTCTGTTATCGAATAATGTTTATTCAGGTGGACTTGGATATTTGGCACCCTACTATATTGCGTGCCAAGTCATATTTGATTTTGAGGTAATTTTGAAAATGAAAAATCCCTCTATTACCCCTATGACGACACGACAATGATTTTTGTTGACGAATTATTGTTATTCAGAAGAATATGGATATTTTGCACCCTACTATGATGCGTGCAGAGTCATAGTTGATTTTGAGGTAATTTTGAAAATGAAAAATCCCTCTGTACCCTCTTTGACGACCCGACAATGATTTCAGTTGACGAATTATTGTTATTAGGATGGTAATTAATATTTTGCACCATACTATGATGCGTGCAAAGTCATATTTGATTTTTGAAGTAATTTTGAAAATGAAAAATCCCCCTATTACCCCTATGACGACCCTACAATGATTTCTGTTGACGAATTATTGTTATTCAGATAGAAATGGATATTCTGCACCCCACCATGATGCGTGCCAAGTCATATTAGATATTTGAAGTAATTTTGAAAATGATAAATCCCTCTATACCCCCTCTGACGACCCGACAATGATTTCTGTTGACGAATTATGGTTATTCAGATGTAAATGGATATTCTGCACCCCATCATGATGCGTGCCAAGTCATATTAGATTTTTGAAGTGATTTTGAAATTGTAAAATCCCTCTGTACACCTTCTTACGACCCGACAATGATTTCTGTTGACGAATTATTGTTATTCAGATGGACATGGATATTTTGCACCCTACTATGTTGCGTGCCGAGTCATATTTGATTTAGAGGTAATTTTGAAAATGAAAAATCCCTCTATACCCCCTCTGACGACCCGACAAAGATTTTTGTTGAAGAATTATTGTTATTCAGTTGGAAATAGATATTCTGCACCCCACCATGTTGCGTGCCAAGTCATATTTGATATTTTAGGTAATTTTGAAATTGAGAAATTCCTCTATACCCCCTCTGACGACCCGGCAATGATTTCTGTTATCGAATAATGTTCATTCAGATGGACATGGATATTTGGCACCCTACTATGATGCGTGCCAAGTCATATTTGATTTTGAGGTAATTTTTAAAATGAAAAATCCCTCTAATACCCCTATGACGACACTACAATGATTTCTGTTGACGAATTATTGTTATTCAGATAGAAATGGATATTCTGCACCCCACCATGATGCGTGCCAAGTCATATCAGATATTTGAAGTAATTTTGAAAATGATAAATCCCTCTATACCCCCTCTGACGACACGACAATGATTTCTGTTGACGAATTATTATTATTCAGATGGAAATGGATATTCTGCACCCCACCATGATGCGTGCCAAGTCATATTTGTTTTTTGAAAACATTTTGATTATGAGATATCCCTCTATACCCCCTCTGACGACCCGACAATTATTTCTGTTGACGAATTATTATTATTCAGATGGACATGGATACTTTGCACACCACCATGATGCGTGCCAACTCATATTTGATATGTGAAGTAATTTTGAAAATGATAAACCCCTCTATACCCCTTCTGACGACACGACAATGATTTCTGTTGACGAATTATTATTATTCAGATGGAAATGGATATTCTGCACCCCACCATGATGCGTGCCAAGTCATATTTGTTTTTTGAAAACATTTTGATTATGAGAAATCCCTCTATACCCCTCTGACGACCCGACAATGACTTCTGTTGACGAATTATTGTTATTCAGATGGACATGGATATTTGGCACCCTACTATGAAGCATGCCAAGTCATATTTGATTTTGAGGTAATTTTGAAAATGAAAAATCCCTCTATACCCCCTCTGACGACACGACAACGATTTCTGTTGACGAATTATTATTATTCAGATGGAAATGGATATTCTGCACCCCACCATGATGCGTGCCAAGTCATATTTGATTTTTGAAAACATTTTGATAATGAGATTTCCCTCTATACCCCTCTGACGACCCGACAATGACTTCTGTTGACGAATTATTGTTATTCAGATGGAAATGGGTATTCTGCACCCCACCATGATGCGTGCCAAGTCATATTTGATTTTTGAAGTAATTTTAAAAATGAAAAATCCCTCTATACACCCTCTGACGACCCGACAATGATTTCTGTTGACAAATTATTGTTATTCAGATGGAAATGGATATTCTGCACCCCTCTATGATGCGTGCCAAGTCATAGTTGATTTAGAGGTAATTTTGAAAATGAAATCTCTCTGTACCCTCTTTGACGACCCGACAATAATTTCAGTTGACGAATTATTGTTATTAGGACGGAAATGAATATTTTGCACCATACTATGATGCGTGCCAAGTCATATTTGATTTTTGAAGTAATATTGAAAATGAAAAATCCTTCCGTACCTCCTCTGACAACCCGGCAATGATTTCTGTTGACAAAATATTGTTATTCAGATAGAAATAGATATTCTGCACCCCACCATGATGCGTGCCAAGTCATATTTGATTTTTGAAGTAGTTTTGATAATGAAAAATCCCTCTATACCCCCTCTGACGACCTGACAATGATTTCTGTTGACGAATTATTGTTATTCAGATGGACATGGATATGTTGCACATCTCCATGATGCGTGCCAAGTCATATTTGATTTTTGAGGTAATTTTAAAAATGAGAAATCTCTCTATACCCCCTCTGACGACCCGACAATGATTTCTGTTGACGAATTATTGTTATTCAGATGGACATGGATACTTTGCACCCCACCATGATGCGTGCCAACTCATATTTGATATTTGAAGTAATTTTGAAAATGATAAATCCCTCCATACCCCCTCTGACGACACGACAATGATTTCTGTTGACGAATTATTGTTATTCATATGGAAATAGATATTCTGCACCCCAGCATGTTGCGTGCCAAGTCATATTTGATATTTTAGATAATTTTGAAAATGAAAAATTCCTCTATACCCCTCTGACGACCCGACAATGATTTCTGTTGACGAATTATTGTTATTCAGTTAGACATGAATACTTTGTACCCCACCATGATGCGTGCCAACTCATATTTGATTTTTGAAGTAATTTTGAAAATGAAAAATACCTCTATACCCCTCTGACGAACCGACAATGATTTCTGTTGACGAATTATTGTTATTCAGATAGACATGAATACTTTGTACCCCACCATGATGCGTGCCAACTCATATTTGATTTTTGAAGTAATTTTGAAAATGAAAAATCCCTCTATACCCCTCTGACGAACCGACAATGATTTCTGTTAACGAATTATTGTTATTCAGATGGACATAGATATTTTGCACCCTACTATGATGCGTGCCAAGTCATATTTTATTTTGAGGTAATTTTGAAAATGAAAAATCCTATACCCCTCTAACGACCCGACAATGATTTCTGTTGACGAATTATTTTTATTCAGATGGAAATGGATATTCTGCACCCCACCATGTAGCGGTCCAAGTCATATTTGATTTTTGAAATAATTTTGAAAATGAAAAATCCCTCTATACCCCCTCTGACGACCCGACAATAATTTCTGTTATCGAATAATGTTTATTCAGATGAACATGGATATTTGGCACCCTACTATGATGCGTGCCAAGTCATATTTGATTTTGAGGTAATTTTGAAAATGAAAAATCCCTCTATTACCCCTATGACGACACGGCAATGATTTCTGTTGACGAATTATTGTTATTCAGATGTAAATGGATATTCTGCACCCCATCATGATGCGTGCCAAGTCATTTTAGATTTTTGAAGTGATTTTGAAAATGTAAAATCCCTCTGTACACCCTCTTACGACCCGACAACGATTTCTGTTGACTAAATATTGTTATTCAGATGAAATTGAATATATTGCACTCTACTATGATGCGTGCCAAGTCATATTTGATTTTTGAAGTCATTTTAAAAATGAAAAATCCCTCTATACCCCCTCTGACGACACGACAATGATTTCTGTTGACGAATTATTGTTATTCAGTTGGAAATGAATAGTCTGCACCCCACTATGTTGCGTGCCATGTCATATTAAATTTTGAGGTAATTTTGAAAATGAAAAATTCCTCTGTACCCCCTCTGACGACCCGACAATGATTTCAGTTGACGAATTATTGTTATTAGGATGGAAATGAATATTTTGCACCCTACTATGATGCGTGCCGAGTCATATTTGATTTTGAGGTAATTTTGAAAATGAAAAATTCCTCTGTACCCCCTCTGACGACCCGACAATGATTTCTGTTATCGAATAATGTTTATTCAGATGGACATGGATATTTGGCACCCTACTATGATGCGTGCCAAGTCATATTTGATTTTGAGGTAATTTTGAAAATGAAAAATCCCTCTATTACCCCTATGACGACACGACAATGATTTCTTTTGACGTATTATTGTTATTCAGAAGAACATATATATTTTGCACCCTACTATGATGCGTGCCGAGTCATAGTTGATTTTGAGGTAATTTTGAAAATGAAAAATCCCTCTGTACCCTCTCCGACGACCCGACAATAATTTCAGTTGACGAATTATTGTTATTAGGATGGAAATGAATATTTTGCACCATACTATTATGCGTGCAAAGTCATATTTGATTTTTGAAGTAAGTTTGAAAATGAAAAATCCCTCTATACCTCCTCTGACATCCCAGCAATGATTTCTGTTGACGAAGTATTGTTATTCAGATGGAAATAGATATTCTGCACCCCACCATGTTGCGTGCCAAGTCATATTTGATATTTTAGGTAATTTTGAAAATGAAAAATTCCTGTATTCCCCCTCTGACGACCCGACAATGATTTCTGTTGACGAATTATTGTTATTCAGATGGACGTGTATATTTTGCACCCTACTATGATGCGTGCCGAGTCATAGTTGATTTTGAGGTAATTTTGAAAATGAACAATTCCTCTATACCTCCTCTGACGACCCGACAATGATTTCCGTTAACGAATTATTGTTATTCAGTTGGACATGGATATTTTGCACCCTACCATGATGTGTGCCAAGTCATATTTGATTTTTGAGGTAATTTTGAAAATGAACAATTCCTCTATATGTGACGACCCGACAATGATTTCTGTTGACGAACTATTGTTATTCAGTTGGACATGGATATTCTGCACCCCACCATGATGCGTGCCAAGTCATATTTGATTTTTGAAAACATTTTGATAATGAGATATCCCTCTATACCCCTCTGACGACCCGACAATGACTTCTGTTGACGAATTATTGTTATTCAGATGGAAATGGGTATTCTGCACCCCACCATGATGCGTGCCAAGTCATATTAGATATTTGAAGTAATTTTGAAAATGAAATATCCCTCCATACCACCTCTGACGATACGACAATGATTTCTGTTGACGAATTATTGTTATTCATATGCAAATGGATATTCTGCAAACCACCATGATGCTTGCTAAGTCATATTCGATTTTTGAAGCCATTTTGATAATGAAAATTCCTTCTATACCCCATCTGACGACCCGACAATAATTTCTGTTGACGAATTATTGTTACTCAGATGGAAATGGATATTCTGCACCCCACCATGATGCGTGCCAAGTCATATTTGATTTTTGAAGTAATTTTGAAAATGAAAAATCCCTCTATACACCCTCTGACGACCCGACAATGATTTCTGTTGACAAATTATTGTTATTCAGATGGAAATGGATATTCTGCACCCCACTATGATGCGTGCCAAGTCATATTTGATTTTTGAAGTAATATTGAAAATGAAAAATCCTTTCATACCTCCTCTGACAACCCGGCAATGATTTCTGTTGACATAATATTGTTATTCAGATAGAAATAGATATTCTGCACCCCACCATGATGCGTGCCAAGTCATAT
Source organism: Chrysolina americana (assembly GCA_958502065.1). NCBI lineage: Eukaryota > Metazoa > Arthropoda > Insecta > Coleoptera > Chrysomelidae > Chrysolina > Chrysolina americana. The sequence continues at coordinate 41,220,385 of OY293414.1, forward strand.
TTGATTTTTGAAGTAGTTTTGATAATGAAAAATCCCTCTATACCCCCTCTGACGACCTGACAATGATTTCTGTTGACGAATTATTGTTATTCAGATGGACATGGATATGTTGCACATCTCCATGATGCGTGCCAAGTCATATTTGATTTTTGAGGTAATTTTAAAAATGAGAAATCTCTCTATACCCCCTCTGACGACCCGACAATGATTTCTGTTGACGAATTATTGTTATTCAGATGGACATGGATACTTTGCACCCCACCATGATGCGTGCCAACTCATATTTGATATTTGAAGTAATTTTGAAAATGATAAATCCCTCCATACCCCCTCTGACGACACGACAATGATTTCTGTTGACGAATTATTGTTATTCATATGGAAATAGATATTCTGCACCCCAGCATGTTGCGTGCCAAGTCATATTTGATATTTTAGATAATTTTTAAAATGAAAAATTCCTCTATACCCCTCTGACGACCCGACAATGATTTCTGTTGACGAATTATTGTTATTCAGTTAGACATGAATACTTTGTACCCCACCATGATGCGTGCCAACTCATATTTGATTTTTGAAGTAATTTTGAAAATGAAAAATCCCTCTATACCCCTCTGACGAACCGACAATGATTTCTGTTGACGAATTATTGTTATTCAGATAGACATGAATACTTTGTACCCCACCATGATGCGTGCCAACTCATATTTGATTTTTGAAGTAATTTTGAAAATGAAAAATCCCTCTATACCCCTCTGACGAACCGACAATGATTTCAGTCAACGAATTATTGTTATTCAGATGGAAATAGATATTCTGCACCCCACCATGATGCGTGCCAAGTCATATTAGATTTTTGATGAAATTTTGAAAATGAGAAATCCCTCTATACCCCCCCTAACGACCCGACAATGATTTCTGTCAACGAATTCTTGTTATTCAGATGGAATTGGATATTCTGCACCCTACTATGATGCGTGCCAAGTCATATTTGATTTTGAGGTAATTTTGAAAATGAAAAATCCCTATATACCCCCTCTGACGACACGACAATGATTTCTGTTAACGAATCATTGTTAGTTAGATATACATGAATACTTTGCACCCCACCATGATGCGTGCCAAGTCATATTTGATTTTGAGGTAATTTTGAAAATGAAAAATCCCTCTATACCCCCTCTGACGACACAACATTAATTTCTGTTAAGGAATTATTGTTATTCAGATAGACATGGATACTTTGCACCCCACCATGATGCGTGCCAAGTCATATTAGATTATTGAAGAAATTTTGAAAATGAAAAATCCCTCTATACCCCCTCTGACGACCCGACAATGATTTCTGTTGACGAATTATTGTTATTCAGATGGAATTAGATATTGTGCACCCCACCATGATGCGTGCCAAATCATATTTGATTTTGAGGTAATTTTGAAAATGAAAAATCCCTCTATACCTCCTTTAACGACCCGACAATGATTTCAGTCAACGAATTATTGTTATTCAGATGGAAATAGATATTCTGCACCCCACCATGATGCGTGCCAAGTCATATTAGATTTTTGATGAAATTTTGAAAATGAGAAATCCCTCTATATCCCCCCTAACGACCCGACAATGATTTCTGTTAACGAATTCTTGTTATTCAGATGGAATTGGATATTCTGCACCCCACCATGATGCGTGCCAAGTCATTTTTGATTTTGAGGTAATTTTGAAAATGATAAATCCCTCTATACCCCCTCTGACGACCCGACAATGATTTCTGTTGACAAATTATGGTTATTCAGATGGAAATGAATATTCTGCACACCACCATGTTGCGTGCCAAGTCATATTTGATTTTGAGGTAATTTTGGAAATGAAAAATCCCTTTATACCCCCTCTAACGAACCGACAATGAGTTCTGTTGACGAATTATTGTTATCCAAATGGAAATGAATATTCTGCACCCCACCATGATGCGTGCCAACTCATATTGGATTTTTGAAGAAATATTGAAAATGAAAAATCCCTCTATACCCCCTCTAACGAACCGACAATGAGTTCTGTAGACGAATTATTGTTATTCAGATGGAAATGGATATTCTGCACTCCACCATGATGCGTGCCATGTCATGTCATATTGGATTTTTGAAGAAATATTGAAAATGAAAAATCCCTCTATACCCCCTCTAACGACCCGACAATGATTTCTGTTGACGAATTATCGTTATTCAGATGGAAATAGATATTCTGCACCCCACCATGATACGTGCCAAGTCATATTAGATTTTTTAAGAAATATTGAAAATGAAAAATCCCTCTATACCCACTCTAACGTCCCGACAATCAGTTCTGTTGACGAATTACTGTTATTCAGATGGAAATGGATATTTTGCACCCCACCATGATGCGTGTCAAGTCATATTGAATTTTTGAAGAAATAGTGAAAATGAAAAATCCCTCTATACCCCCTCTGACGACACAACATTAATTTCTGTTAAGGAATTATTGTTATTCAGATAGACATGGATACTTTGCACCCCACCATGATGCGTGCCAAGTCATATTAGATTATTGAAGAAATTTTGAAAATGAAAAATCCCTCTATACCCCCTCTGACGACCCGACAATGATTTCTGTTGACGAATTATTGTTATTCAGATGGAATTAGATATTGTGCACCCCACCATGATGCGTGCCAAATCATATTTGATTTTGAGGTAATTTTGAAAATGAAAAATCCCTCTATACCTCCTTTAACGACCCGACAATGATTTCAGTCAACGAATTATTGTTATTCAGATGGAAATAGATATTCTGCACCCCACCATGATGCGTGCCAAGTCATATTAGATTTTTGATGAAATTTTGAAAATGAGAAATCCCTCTATACCCCCCCTAACGACCCGACAATGATTTCTGTTAACGAATTCTTGTTATTCAGATGGAATTGGATATTCTGCACCCCACCATGATGCGTGCCAAGTAATATTAGATTTTTGAAGAAATATTGAAAATGAAAAATCCCTCTATACCCCCTCTAACGACCCGACAATGATTTCTGTTGACGAATTATTGTTATTTAGCTATATACGGATACTTTGCACTTCACTATGAGGCGTGCAGAGTCATATTAGATTTTTGAAGTTATTTTGAAAATGAAAAATACCTCTATACCCCCTCTGACGACACGACAATGATTTAAATTGAAGAATTATTGTTATTCAGATGGACATGGATACTTTGCACCCCACCATGATGCGTGCCAAGTCATATTAGATTATTGAAGAAATTTTGAAAATGAAAAATCCCTCTATACCCCCTCTGACGACCCGACAATGATTTCTGTTGACGAATTATTGTTATTCAGATGGAATTAGATATTGTGCACCCCACCATGATGCGTGCCAAGTCATATTTGATTTTGAGGTAATTTTGAAAATGAAAAATCCCTCTATACCCCCTCTGACGTCCCGACAATGATTTCTGTTGACAAATTATTGTTATTTAGATGGAAATGGATATTCTGTACCCCACCATGATGCGTGCCATGTCATATTTGATTATTGAAATCATTTTGATAATGAAAAATCCCTTTATACCCCCTCTGACGACCCGAGAATGATTTCTGTTGACGAATTATTGTTAGTCAAATGTAAATGGATAATCTGCACCCCACCATGTTGCGTGCCAAGTTATATTTGATTTTGAGGTAATTTTGAAAATGAAAAATCCCTCTATACCCCCTCTTACGACACGACAATGATTTCTGTTAACCAATTATTGTTAGTTGGATATACATGAATACTTTGCACCCCACCATGATGCGTGCCAAGTCATATTTGATTTTGAGGTAATTTTGAAAATGAAAAATCCCTCTATACCCCCTCTGACGACACAACATTAATTTCTGTTAAGGAATTATTGTTATTCAGATAGATATGGAAATTCTGCACCCCACCATGATGCGTGCAGAGTCATATTGGATTTTTGAAGAAATATTGAAAATGAAAAATCCCTCTATACCCCCTCTAACGACCGGACAATGATTTCTGTTGACGAATTATCGTTATTCGGATGGAAATAGATATTCTGCACCCCACCATGATGCGTGCCAAGTCATATTAGATTTTTGAAGAAATATTGAAAATGAAAAATCCCTCTATACCCCTTCTGACGACCCGACAATGATTTCTGTTGACGAATTATTGTTATTCAGATGAACATGGATACTTTGCACCCCATCATGATGCGTGCCAAGTCATATTAGATTTTTGAAGAAATATTGAAAATGAAAAATCCCTCTATACCCACTCTAACGACCCGACAATTAGTTCTGTTGACGAATTACTGTTATTCAGATGGAAATGGATATTATGCACCCCACCATGATGCGTGCCCAGTCATATTGAATTTTTGAAGAAATATTGAAAATGAAAAATCCCTCTATACCCCCTCTAACGACCCGACATTGATTTCTGTTGACGAATTAATGTTATTCAGATGGAAATGGATATTCTGCACCCCACCATGATGCGTGCCAAGTCATATTGGATTTTTGAAGAAATATTAAAAATGAAAAATCCCTCTATACCCCCTCTAACGACCCGACAATGATTTTTGTCGACGAATTGTTGTTATCCAGATGAAAATAAATATTCTGCACTCCACCATGATGCGTGCCAAGTCATATTAGATTTTTGAAGAAATATTGAAAATGAGAAATCCCTCTATACCCCCTCTAACGACCCGACAATGAATTCTGTGAACGAATTCTTGTTATTCAGATGGAAATATATATTCTGCACCCTACTATGATGCGTGCCAAGTCATATTTGATTTTTGAAGTCATTTTGATAATGAAAAATCCCTCTATACCCCCTCTGACGACCCGACAATGATTTCTGTTGACGAATTATTGTTATTCCGATGGACATGGATACTTTGCACCCCACCTTGATGCGTGCCAAGTCATATTAGATTTTTGAAGAAATATTGAAAATGAAAAATCCCTCTATACCCACTCTAACGACCCGACAATCAGTTCAGTTGACGAATTACTGTTATTCAGATGGAAATGGATATTTTGCACCCCACCATGATGCGTGCCAAGTCATATTAGATTTTTGATGAAATTTTGAAAATGAGAAATCCCTCTATACCCCCCTAAAGACCCGACAATGATTTCTGTTAACGAATTCATGTTATTCAGATGGAATTGGATATTCTGCACCCCACCATGATGCGTGCCAAGTCATATTAGATTTTTGAAGAAATTTTGAAAATGAAAAATCCCTCTATACCCCCTCCAACGACCCGACAATGATTTCTGGTGACGAATTATTGTTGTTCAGATGAAAATGGATATTCTGCACCCCACCATGATGCGTGCCAAGTCATATTAGATTTTTGAAGAAATTTTGAAAATGAAAAATCCCTCTATACCCCCTCCAACGACCCGACAATGATTTCTGGTGACGAATTATTGTTGTTCAGATGAAAATGGATATTCTGCACCCCACCATGATGCGTGCCAAGTCATATTAGATTTTTGAAGAAATTTTGAAAATGAAAAATCCCTCTATATCCCCTCTGACGACCCGACAATGATTTCTGTTGACGAATTATTGTTATTCAGTTGGAAATGGATATTCTGCACCCCACCATGATGCGTGCCAAGTCATATTGGATTTTTGAAGAAATATTGAAAATGAAAAATCCCTCTATACCCCCTCTAACGACCCGACAATAATTTCTGTTGACGAATTATTGTTATTCAGATGGAAATGAATATTCTGCACCTCACCATGTTGCGTACCAAGTCATATTTGATTTTGAGGTAATTTTAAAAATGAAAAATCCCTCTATACCCCCTCTAACGACCCGACAATGATTTCTGTCAACGAATTATTGTTATTCAGATGAAAATAGATATTCTGCACCCCACCATGATGCGTGCCAAGTCATATTAGATTTTTTTTGAAATTTTGAAAATGAGAAATCCCTCTATACCCCCCCTAACGACCCGACAATGATTTCTGTTAACGAATTCTTGTTATTCAGATGGAATTGGATATTCTGCACCCTACTATGATGCGTGCCAAGTCATATTTGATTTTTGAAGTCATTTTGATAATGAAAAATCCCTCTATACCTCCTCTGACGACCCGACAATGATTTCTGGTGACGAATTATTGTTGTTCAGATGGAAATGGATATTCTGCACCCCACCATGATGCGTGCCAAGTCATATTAGATTTTTGAAGAAATTTTGAAAATTAAAAATCCCTCTATACACCCTCCAACAACCCGTCAATGATTTCTGTTGATGAATTATTGTTATTCAGATGGAAATGGATATTCCGCACCCCACCATGATGCGTGCCAAGTCATATTAGATTTTTGAAGAAATTTTGAAAATGAAAAATCCCTCTATACCCCCTCCAACGACCCGACAATGATTTCTGGTGACGAATTATTGTTGTTCAGATGAAAATGGATATTCTGCACCCCACCATGATGCGTGCCAAGTCATATTAGATTTTTGAAGAAATTTTGAAAATGAAAAATCCCTCTATATCCCCTCTGACGACCCGACAATGATTTCTGTTGACGAATTATTGTTATTCAGTTGGAAATGGATATTCTGCACCCCACCATGATGCGTGCCAAGTCATATTGGATTTTTGAAGAAATATTGAAAATGAAAAATCCCTCTATACCCCCTCTAACGACCCGACAATAATTTCTGTTGACGAATTATTGTTATTCAGATGGAAATGAATATTCTGCACCTCACCATGTTGCGTACCAAGTCATATTTGATTTTGAGGTAATTTTAAAAATGAAAAATCCCTCTATACCCCCTCTAACGACCCGACAATGATTTCTGTCAACGAATTATTGTTATTCAGATGAAAATAGATATTCTGCACCCCACCATGATGCGTGCCAAGTCATATTAGATTTTTTTTGAAATTTTGAAAATGAGAAATCCCTCTATACCCCCCCTAACGACCCGACAATGATTTCTGTTAACGAATTCTTGTTATTCAGATGGAATTGGATATTCTGCACCCTACTATGATGCGTGCCAAGTCATATTTGATTTTTGAAGTCATTTTGATAATGAAAAATCCCTCTATACCTCCTCTGACGACCCGACAATGATTTCTGGTGACGAATTATTGTTGTTCAGATGGAAATGGATATTCTGCACCCCACCATGATGCGTGCCAAGTCATATTAGATTTTTGAAGAAATTTTGAAAATTAAAAATCCCTCTATACACCCTCCAACAACCCGTCAATGATTTCTGTTGATGAATTATTGTTATTCAGATGGAAATGGATATTCCGCACCCCACCATGATGCGTGCCAAGTCATATTGGATTTTTGAAGAAATATTGAAAATGAAAAATCCCTCTATACCCCCTCTAACGACCCGACAATGATTTCTGTTGACGAATTATTGTTATATAGATGGAAATGATTATTCTGTACACCACCATGTTGCGTGCCAAGTCATATTTGATTTTGAGGTAATTTTGAAAATGAAATATCCCTCTATACCCCCTCTAACGAACCGACAATGAGTTCTGTTGATTAATTATTGTTATTCAGATGGAAATGGATATTCTGCACCCCTCCATGATGCGTGCCAAGTCATATTGGATTTTTGAAGAAATATTGAAAATGAAAAATCCCTCTATACCCCCTCTATCGACCCGACAATGATTTCTGTTGACGAATTATCGTTATTCAGATGGAAATAGATATTCTGCACCCCACCATGATGCGTGCCAAGTCATATTAGATTTTTGAAGAAATATTGAAAATGAAAAATCCCTCTATACCCCCTGTGACGACCCGACAATGATTTCTGTTGACGAATTATTGTTATTCAGATAAACATGGATACTTTGCACCCCATCATGATGCGTGCCAAGTCATATTAGATTTTTGAAGAAATATTGAAAATGAAAAATCCCTCTATACCCCCTCTAACGACCCGACAATGATTTCTGTAAACGAATTCTTGTTATTCAGATGGAAATATATATTCTGCACCCTACTATGATGCGTGCCAAGTCATAGTTGATTTTTGAAGTCATTTTGATAATGAAAAATCCCTCTATACCCCCTCTGACGACCCGACAATGATTTCTGGTGACGAATTATTGTTGTTCAGATGGAAATGGAAATTCTGCACCCCACCGTGATGCGTGCCAAGTCATATTAGATTTTTGAAGAAATTTTGAAAATGAAAAATCCCTCTATACCCCCTCTGACGACCTGACAATGATTTCTGTTGACAAATTATTGTTATTGAGATGGAAATGGATATTCTGTACCCCACCATGATGCGTGCCAAGTCATATTAGATTATTGAAGAAATTTTGAAAATGAAAAATCCCTCTATACCCCCTCTAACGACCCGACAATGATTTTTGTCGACGAATTGTTGTTATCCAGATGAAAATAAAAATTCTGCACTCCACCATGATGCGTGCCAAGTCATATTAGATTTTTGAAGAAATTTTGAAAATGAAAAATCCCTCTATACCCCCTCCAACGACCCGACAATGATTTCTGGTGACGAATTATTGTTGTTCAGATGAAAATGGATATTCTGCACCCCACCATGATGCGTGCCAAGTCATATTAGATTTTTGAAGAAATTTTGAAAATGAAAAATCCCTCTATATCCCCTCTGACGACCCGACAATGATTTCTGTTGACGAATTATTGTTATTCAGTTGGAAATGGATATTCTGCACCCCACCATGATGCGTGCCAAGTCATATTGGATTTTTGAAGAAATATTGAAAATGAAAAATCCCTCTATACCCCCTCTAACGACCCGACAATGATTTTTGTCGACGAATTGTTGTTATCCAGATGAAAATAAAAATTCTGCACTCCACCATGATGCGTGCCAAGTCATATTAGATTTTTGAAGAAATATTGAAAATGAAAAATCCCTCTATACCCCCTCTAACGACCCGACAATGATTTCTGTAAACGAATTCTTGTTATTCAGATGGAAATATATATTCTGCACCTTACTATGATGCGTGCCAAGTCATATTTGATTTTTGAAGTCATTTTGATAATGAAAAATCCCTCTATACCACATCTGACGACCCGACAATGATTTCTGGTGACGAACTATTGTTGTTCAGATGGAGATGGATATTCTGCACCCCACCATGATGCGTGCCAAGTCATATTCGATTTTTGAAGAAATTTTGAAAATGAAAAATCCCTCTATACCCCCTCTGACGACCTGACAATGATTTCTGTTGACAAATTATTGTTATTGAGATGGAAATGGATATTCTGCACCCCACCATGATGCGTGCCAAGTCATATTTGATTTTGAGGTAATTTTGAAAATGATAAATTCCTCTATACCCCCTCTGACGACCCGACAATGATTTCTGTTGACAAATTATTGTTATTCAGATGGAAATGAATATTCTGCACACCACCATGTTGCGTGCCAAGTCATATTTAATTTTGAGGTAATTTTGAAAATGAAAAATCCCTCTATACCCCCTCTAACGAACCGACAATGATTTCTGTTGACAAATCATTGTTATTGAGATGGAAATGGATATTCTGTACCCCACCATGATGCGTGCCAAGTCATATTTGATTATTGAAGAAATTTTGAAAATGAAAAATCCCTCTATACCCCCTCCAACGACCCGTCAATGATTTCTGTTGACGAGTTATTGTTATTTAGATGGAAATGGATATTCTGCACCCCACCATGATGCGTGCCAAGTCATATTTGATTTTGAAGTAATTTTAAAAATGAAAAATCCCTCTATACCCCCTCTGACGACCCGACAATGATTTCTGTTGACAAATTATTGTTATTGAGATAGAAATGGATATTCTGTACCCCACTATGATGCGTGCCAAGTCATATTTGATTTTTGAAGTCATTTTGAAAATGAAAAATCCCTCTATACCCCCTCTGACGACCCGACAATGATTTCAGTTGAAGAATTATTGTTACTCAGATGGAAATGGATATTCTGCACCTCACCATGATGCGTGACAAGTCATATTGGATTTTTGAAGAAATATTGAAAATGAAAAATTCCTCTATACCCCCTCTAACGACCCGATAATGATTTCTGTTGACGAATTATTGTTATCCGGATGGAAATGAATATTTTGCACCCCACCATGTTGCGTGCCAAGTCATATTTGATTTTGAGGTAAATTTGAATATGAAAAATCCCTCTATACCCCCTCTAACGAACCGACAATGAGTTCTGTTGACAAATTATTGCTATTCAGATGGAAATGGATATTCTGCACCCCACCATGATGCGTGCCAAGTCATATTGGATTTTTGAAGAAATATTGAAAATGAAAAATCCCTCTATACCCCCTCTAACGAACCGACAATAAGTTCTGTTGACGAATTATTGTTATTCAGATGGAAATGGATATTCTGCACCCCACCATGATGCGTGCCAAGTCATATTGGATTTTTGAAGAAATATTGAAAATGAAAAATCCCTCTATACCCCCTCTAACGACACGACAATGATTTATGTTGACGAATTGATGTTATTCAGATGGAATTGGATATTCTGCACCCTACTATGATGCGTGCCAAGTCATATTTGATTTTTGAAGTCATTTTGATAATGAAAAATCCCTCTATACCTCCTCTGACGACCCGACAATGATTTCTGGTGACGAATTATTGTTGTTCAGATGGAAATGGATATTCTGCACCCCACCATGATGCGTGCCAAGTCATATTAGATTTTTGAAGAAATTTTGAAAATGAAAAATCCCTCTATACCCCCTCCAACGACCCGACAATGATTTCTGGTGACGAATTATTGTTGTTCAGATGGAAATGGATATTCTGCACCCCACCATGATGCGTGCCAAGTCATATTTGATTTTGAGGTAATTTTGGAAATGAAAAATCCCTTTATACCCCCTCTAACGAACCGACAATGAGTTCTGTTGACGAATTATTGTTATCCAAATGGAAATGAATATTCTGCACCCCACCATGATACGTGCCAACTCATATTGGATTTTTGAAGAAATATTGAAAATGAAAAATCCCTCTATACCCCCTCTAACGAACCGACAATGAGTTCTGTAGACGAATTATTGTTATTCAGATGGAAATGGATATTCTGCACTCCACCATGATGCGTGCCAAGTCATATTGGATTTTTGAAGAAATATTGAAAATGAAAAATCCCTCTATACCCCCTCTTACGACCCGACAATGATTTCTGTTGACGAATTATCGTTATTCAGATGGAAATAGATATTCTGCACCCCACCATGATGCGTGCCAAGTCATATTAGATTTTTTAAGAAATATTGAAAATGAAAAATCCCTCTATACCCACTCTAACGTCCCGACAATCAGTTCTGTTGACGAATTACTGTTATTCAGATGGAAATGGATATTTTGCACCCCACCATGATGCGTGTCAAGTCATATTGAATTTTTGAAGAAATAGTGAAAATGAAAAATCACTCTATACCCCCTCTAACGACCCGACAATGATTTCTGTTGACGAATTATTGTTATTCAGATGGAAATGAATATTCTGCACCTCACCATGTTGCGTACCAAGTCATATTTGATTTTGAGGTAATTTTGAAAATGAAAAATCCCTCTATACCTCCTTTAACGACCCGACAATGATTTCAGTCAACGAATTATTGTTATTCAGATGGAAATAGATATTCTGCACCCCACCATGATGCGTGCCAAGTCATATTAGATTTTTGATGAAATTTTGAAAATGAGAAATCCCTCTATACCCCCCCTAACGACCCGACAATGATTTCTGTTAACGAATTCTTGTTATTCAGATGGAATTGGATATTCTGCACCCTACTATGATGCGTGCCAAGTCATATTTGATTTTGAGGTAATTTTGAAAATGAAAAATCCCTCTATACCTCCTCTGACGACCCGACAATGATTTCTGGTGACGAATTATTGTTATTTAGATGGAAATGGATATTCTGTACCCCACCATGATGCGTGCCATGTCATATTTGATTATTGAAATCATTTTGATAATGAAAAATCCCTCTATACCCCCTCTGACGACCCGACAATGATTTCTGTTGACGAATTATTGTTAGTCAAATGTAAATGGATAATCTGCACCCCACCATGTTGCGTGCCAAGTCATATTTGATTTTGAGGTAATTTTGAAAATGAAAAATCTCTCTATACCCCCTCTGACGACACGACAATAATTTCTGTTAAGGAATTATTGTTATTCAGATAGATATGGAAATTCTGCACCCCACCATGATGCGTGCAGAGTCATATTGGATTTTTGAAGAAATATTGAAAATGAGAAATCCCTCTATACCCCCTCTAACGACCCGACAATGATTTTTGTTGACGAATTATCGTTATTCGGATGGAAATAGATATTCTGCACCCCACCATGATGCGTGCCAAGTCATATTAGATTTTTGAAGAAATATTGAAAATGAAAAATCCCTCCATACCCCTTCTGACGACCCGACAATGATTTCTTTTGACGAATTATTGTTATTCAGATGAACATGGATACTTTGCACCCCATCATGATGCGTGCCAAGTCATATTAGATTTTTGAAGAAATATTGAAAATGAAAAATCCCTCTATACCCACTCTAACGACCCGACAATTAGTTCTGTTGACGAATTACTGTTATTCAGATGGAAATGGATATTATGCACCCCACCATGATGCGTGCCCAGTCATATTGAATTTTTGAAGAAATATTGAAAATGAAAAATCCCTCTATACCCCCTCTAACGACCCGACATTGATTTCTGTTGACGAATTAATGTTATTCAGATGGACATGGATATGTTGCACATCTCCATGATGCGTGCCAAGTCATATTTGATTTTTGAGGTAATTTTAAAAATGAGAAATCTCTCTATACCCCCTCTGACGACCCGGCAATGATTTCTGTTGACGAATTATTGTTATTCAGATGGACATGGATACTTTGCACCCCACCATGATGCGTGCCAACTCATATTTGATATTTGAAGTAATTTTGAAAATGATAAATCCCTCCATACCCCCTCTGACGACACGACAATGATTTCTGTTGACGAATTATTGTTATTCAGATGGACATGGATATGTTGCACATCTCCATGATGCGTGCCAAGTCATATTTGATTTTTGAGGTAATTTTAAAAATGAGAAATCTCTCTATACCCCCTCTGACGACCCGGCAATGATTTCTGTTGACGAATTATTGTTATTCAGATGGACATGGATACTTTGCACCCCACCATGATGCGTGCCAACTCATATTTGATATTTGAAGTAATTTTGAAAATGATAAATCCCTCCATACCCCCTCTGACGACACGACAATGATTTCTGTTGACGAATTATTGTTATTCATATGGGAATAGATATTCTGCACCCCAGCATGTTGCGTGCCAAGTCATATTTGATATTTTAGATAATTTTGAAAATGAAAAATTCCTCTATACCCCTCTGACGACCCGACAATGATTTCTGTTGACGAATTATTGTTATTCAGTTAGACATGAATACTTTGTACCCCACCATGATGCGTGCCAACTCATATTTGATTTTTGAAGTAATTTTGAAAATGAAAAATCCCTCTATACCCCTCTGACGAACCGACAATGATTTCTGTTGACGAATTATTGTTATTCAGATAGACATGAATACTTTGTACCCCACCATGATGCGTGCCAACTCAAATTTGATTTTTGAAGTAATTTTGAAAATGAAAAATCCCTCTATACCCCTCTGACGAACCGACAATGATTTGTGTTAACGAATTATTGTTATTCAGATGGACATAGATATTTTGCACCCTACTATAATGCGTGCCAAGTCATATTTGATTTTGAGGTAATTTTGAAAATGAAAAATCCCTCTATTACCCCTATGACGACCCGACAATGATTTCTGTTATCAAATAATGTTTATTCAGGTGGACTTGGATATTTGGCACCCTACTATATTGCGTGCCAAGTCATATTTGATTTTGAGGTAATTTTGAAAATGAAAAATCCCTCTATTACCCCTATGACGACACGACAATGATTTCTGTTGACGAATTATTGTTATTCAGATAGAAATGGATATTCTGCACCCCACCATGATGCGTGCCAAGTCATATTAGATATTTGAAGTAATTTTGAAAATGATAAATCCCTCTATACCCCCTCTGACGACCCGACAATGATTTCTGTTGACGAATTATGGTTATTCAGATGTAAATGGATATTCTGCACCCCATCATGATGCGTGCCAAGTCATATTTGATATTTTAGATAATTTTGAAAATGAAAAATTCCTCTATACCCCTCTGACGACCCGACAATGATTTCTGTTGACGAATTATTGTCATTCAGTTAGACATGAATACTTTGTACCCCACCATGATGCGTGCCAACTCATATTTGATTTTTGAAGTAATTTTGAAAATGAAAAATCCCTCTATACCCCTCTGACGAACCGACAATGATTTCTGTTGACGAATTATTGTTATTCAGATAGACATGAATACTTTGTACCCCACCATGATGCGTGCCAACTCAAATTTGATTTTTGAAGTAATTTTGAAAATGAAAAATCCCTCTATACCCCTCTGACGAACCGACAATGATTTGTGTTAACGAATTATTGTTATTCAGATGGACATAGATATTTTGCACCCTACTATAATGCGTGCCAAGTCATATTTGATTTTGAGGTAATTTTGAAAATGAAAAATCCCTCTATTACCCCTATGACGACCCGACAATGATTTCTGTTATCGAATAATGTTTATTCAGGTGGACTTGGATATTTGGCACCCTACTATATTGCGTGCCAAGTCATATTTGATTTTGAGGTAATTTTGAAAATGAAAAATCCCTCTATTACCCCTATGACGACACGACAATGATTTTTGTTGACGAATTATTGTTATTCAGAAGAATATGGATATTTTGCACCCTACTATGATGCGTGCAGAGTCATAGTTGATTTTGAGGTAATTTTGAAAATGAAAAATCCCTCTGTACCCTCTTTGACGACCCGACAATGATTTCAGTTGACGAATTATTGTTATTAGGATGGTAATTAATATTTTGCACCATACTATGATGCGTGCAAAGTCATATTTGATTTTTGAAGTAATTTTGAAAATGAAAAATCCCCCTATTACCCCTATGACGACCCTACAATGATTTCTGTTGACGAATTATTGTTATTCAGATAGAAATGGATATTCTGCACCCCACCATGATGCGTGCCAAGTCATATTAGATATTTGAAGTAATTTTGAAAATGATAAATCCCTCTATACCCCCTCTGACGACCCGACAATGATTTCTGTTGACGAATTATGGTTATTCAGATGTAAATGGATATTCTGCACCCCATCATGATGCGTGCCAAGTCATATTAGATTTTTGAAGTGATTTTGAAATTGTAAAATCCCTCTGTACACCTTCTTACGACCCGACAATGATTTCTGTTGACGAATTATTGTTATTCAGATGGACATGGATATTTTGCACCCTACTATGTTGCGTGCCGAGTCATATTTGATTTAGAGGTAATTTTGAAAATGAAAAATCCCTCTATACCCCCTCTGACGACCCGACAAAGATTTTTGTTGAAGAATTATTGTTATTCAGTTGGAAATAGATATTCTGCACCCCACCATGTTGCGTGCCAAGTCATATTTGATATTTTAGGTAATTTTGAAATTGAGAAATTCCTCTATACCCCCTCTGACGACCCGGCAATGATTTCTGTTATCGAATAATGTTCATTCAGATGGACATGGATATTTGGCACCCTACTATGATGCGTGCCAAGTCATATTTGATTTTGAGGTAATTTTTAAAATGAAAAATCCCTCTAATACCCCTATGACGACACTACAATGATTTCTGTTGACGAATTATTGTTATTCAGATAGAAATGGATATTCTGCACCCCACCATGATGCGTGCCAAGTCATATCAGATATTTGAAGTAATTTTGAAAATGATAAATCCCTCTATACCCCCTCTGACGACACGACAATGATTTCTGTTGACGAATTATTATTATTCAGATGGAAATGGATATTCTGCACCCCACCATGATGCGTGCCAAGTCATATTTGTTTTTTGAAAACATTTTGATTATGAGATATCCCTCTATACCCCCTCTGACGACCCGACAATTATTTCTGTTGACGAATTATTATTATTCAGATGGACATGGATACTTTGCACACCACCATGATGCGTGCCAACTCATATTTGATATGTGAAGTAATTTTGAAAATGATAAACCCCTCTATACCCCTTCTGACGACACGACAATGATTTCTGTTGACGAATTATTATTATTCAGATGGAAATGGATATTCTGCACCCCACCATGATGCGTGCCAAGTCATATTTGTTTTTTGAAAACATTTTGATTATGAGATATCCCTCTATACCCCTCTGACGACCCGACAATGACTTCTGTTGACGAATTATTGTTATTCAGATGGACATGGATATTTGGCACCCTACTATGAAGCATGCCAAGTCATATTTGATTTTGAGGTAATTTTGAAAATGAAAAATCCCTCTATACCCCCTCTGACGACACGACAACGATTTCTGTTGACGAATTATTATTATTCAGATGGAAATGGATATTCTGCACCCCACCATGATGCGTGCCAAGTCATATTTGATTTTTGAAAACATTTTGATAATGAGATTTCCCTCTATACCCCTCTGACGACCCGACAATGACTTCTGTTGACGAATTATTGTTATTCAGATGGAAATGGGTATTCTGCACCCCACCATGATGCGTGCCAAGTCATATTTGATTTTTGAAGTAATTTTAAAAATGAAAAATCCCTCTATACACCCTCTGACGACCCGACAATGATTTCTGTTGACAAATTATTGTTATTCAGATGGAAATGGATATTCTGCACCCCTCTATGATGCGTGCCAAGTCATAGTTGATTTAGAGGTAATTTTGAAAATGAAATCTCTCTGTACCCTCTTTGACGACCCGACAATAATTTCAGTTGACGAATTATTGTTATTAGGACGGAAATGAATATTTTGCACCATACTATGATGCGTGCCAAGTCATATTTGATTTTTGAAGTAATATTGAAAATGAAAAATCCTTCCGTACCTCCTCTGACAACCCGGCAATGATTTCTGTTGACAAAATATTGTTATTCAGATAGAAATAGATATTCTGCACCCCACCATGATGCGTGCCAAGTCATATTTGATTTTTGAAGTAGTTTTGATAATGAAAAATCCCTCTATACCCCCTCTGACGACCTGACAATGATTTCTGTTGACGAATTATTGTTATTCAGATGGACATGGATATGTTGCACATCTCCATGATGCGTGCCAAGTCATATTTGATTTTTGAGGTAATTTTAAAAATGAGAAATCTCTCTATACCCCCTCTGACGACCCGACAATGATTTCTGTTGACGAATTATTGTTATTCAGATGGACATGGATACTTTGCACCCCACCATGATGCGTGCCAACTCATATTTGATATTTGAAGTAATTTTGAAAATGATAAATCCCTCCATACCCCCTCTGACGACACGACAATGATTTCTGTTGACGAATTATTGTTATTCATATGGAAATAGATATTCTGCACCCCAGCATGTTGCGTGCCAAGTCATATTTGATATTTTAGATAATTTTGAAAATGAAAAATTCCTCTATACCCCTCTGACGACCCGACAATGATTTCTGTTGACGAATTATTGTTATTCAGTTAGACATGAATACTTTGTACCCCACCATGATGCGTGCCAACTCATATTTGATTTTTGAAGTAATTTTGAAAATGAAAAATACCTCTATACCCCTCTGACGAACCGACAATGATTTCTGTTGACGAATTATTGTTATTCAGATAGACATGAATACTTTGTACCCCACCATGATGCGTGCCAACTCATATTTGATTTTTGAAGTAATTTTGAAAATGAAAAATCCCTCTATACCCCTCTGACGAACCGACAATGATTTCTGTTAACGAATTATTGTTATTCAGATGGACATAGATATTTTGCACCCTACTATGATGCGTGCCAAGTCATATTTTATTTTGAGGTAATTTTGAAAATGAAAAATCCTATACCCCTCTAACGACCCGACAATGATTTCTGTTGACGAATTATTTTTATTCAGATGGAAATGGATATTCTGCACCCCACCATGTAGCGGTCCAAGTCATATTTGATTTTTGAAATAATTTTGAAAATGAAAAATCCCTCTATACCCCCTCTGACGACCCGACAATAATTTCTGTTATCGAATAATGTTTATTCAGATGAACATGGATATTTGGCACCCTACTATGATGCGTGCCAAGTCATATTTGATTTTGAGGTAATTTTGAAAATGAAAAATCCCTCTATTACCCCTATGACGACACGGCAATGATTTCTGTTGACGAATTATTGTTATTCAGATGTAAATGGATATTCTGCACCCCATCATGATGCGTGCCAAGTCATTTTAGATTTTTGAAGTGATTTTGAAAATGTAAAATCCCTCTGTACACCCTCTTACGACCCGACAACGATTTCTGTTGACTAAATATTGTTATTCAGATGAAATTGAATATATTGCACTCTACTATGATGCGTGCCAAGTCATATTTGATTTTTGAAGTCATTTTAAAAATGAAAAATCCCTCTATACCCCCTCTGACGACACGACAATGATTTCTGTTGACGAATTATTGTTATTCAGTTGGAAATGAATAGTCTGCACCCCACTATGTTGCGTGCCATGTCATATTAAATTTTGAGGTAATTTTGAAAATGAAAAATTCCTCTGTACCCCCTCTGACGACCCGACAATGATTTCAGTTGACGAATTATTGTTATTAGGATGGAAATGAATATTTTGCACCCTACTATGATGCGTGCCGAGTCATATTTGATTTTGAGGTAATTTTGAAAATGAAAAATTCCTCTGTACCCCCTCTGACGACCCGACAATGATTTCTGTTATCGAATAATGTTTATTCAGATGGACATGGATATTTGGCACCCTACTATGATGCGTGCCAAGTCATATTTGATTTTGAGGTAATTTTGAAAATGAAAAATCCCTCTATTACCCCTATGACGACACGACAATGATTTCTTTTGACGTATTATTGTTATTCAGAAGAACATATATATTTTGCACCCTACTATGATGCGTGCCGAGTCATAGTTGATTTTGAGGTAATTTTGAAAATGAAAAATCCCTCTGTACCCTCTCCGACGACCCGACAATAATTTCAGTTGACGAATTATTGTTATTAGGATGGAAATGAATATTTTGCACCATACTATTATGCGTGCAAAGTCATATTTGATTTTTGAAGTAAGTTTGAAAATGAAAAATCCCTCTATACCTCCTCTGACATCCCAGCAATGATTTCTGTTGACGAAGTATTGTTATTCAGATGGAAATAGATATTCTGCACCCCACCATGTTGCGTGCCAAGTCATATTTGATATTTTAGGTAATTTTGAAAATGAAAAATTCCTGTATTCCCCCTCTGACGACCCGACAATGATTTCTGTTGACGAATTATTGTTATTCAGATGGACGTGTATATTTTGCACCCTACTATGATGCGTGCCGAGTCATAGTTGATTTTGAGGTAATTTTGAAAATGAACAATTCCTCTATACCTCCTCTGACGACCCGACAATGATTTCCGTTAACGAATTATTGTTATTCAGTTGGACATGGATATTTTGCACCCTACCATGATGTGTGCCAAGTCATATTTGATTTTTGAGGTAATTTTGAAAATGAACAATTCCTCTATATGTGACGACCCGACAATGATTTCTGTTGACGAACTATTGTTATTCAGTTGGACATGGATATTCTGCACCCCACCATGATGCGTGCCAAGTCATATTTGATTTTTGAAAACATTTTGATAATGAGATATCCCTCTATACCCCTCTGACGACCCGACAATGATTTCTGGTGACGAATTATTGTTGTTCAGATGGAAATGGATATTCTGCACCCCACCGTGATGCGTGCCAAGTCATATTAGATTTTTGAAGTAATTTTGAAAATGAAAAATCCCTCTATACCCCCTCTGACGACCTGACAATAATTTCTACCACCATGATGCGTGCCAAGTCATATTAGATTATTGAAGAAATTTTGAAAATGAAAAATCCCTCTATACCCCCTCTAACGACCCGACAATGATTTTTGTCGACGAATTGTTGTTATCCAGATGAAAATAAATATTCTGCACTCCACCATGATGCGTGCCAAGTCATATTAGATTTTTGAAGAAATATTGAAAATGAAAAATCCCTCTATACCCCCTCTAACGACCCGACAATGATTTCTGTAAACGAATTCTTGTTATTCAGATGGAAATATATATTCTGCACCCTACTATGATGCGTGCCAAGTCATAGTTGATTTTTGAAGTCATTTTGATAATGAAAAATCCCTCTATACCCCCTCTGACGACCCGACAATGATTTCTGGTGACGAATTATTGTTGTTCAGATGGAAATGGAAATTCTGCACCCCACCGTGATGCGTGCCAAGTCATATTAGATTTTTGAAGAAATTTTGAAAATGAAAAATCCCTCTATACCCCCTCTGACGACCTGACAATGATTTCTGTTGACAAATTATTGTTATTGAGATGGAAATGGATATTCTGTACCCCACCATGATGCGTGCCAAGTCATATTAGATTATTGAAGAAATTTTGAAAATGAAAAATCCCTCTATACCCCCTCTAACGACCCGACAATGATTTTTGTCGACGAATTGTTGTTATCCAGATGAAAATAAAAATTCTGCACTCCACCATGATGCGTGCCAAGTCATATTAGATTTTTGAAGAAATATTGAAAATGAAAAATCCCTCTATACCCCCTCTAACGACCCGACAATGATTTCTGTAAACGAATTCTTGTTATTCAGATGGAAATATATATTCTGCACCTTACTATGATGCGTGCCAAGTCATATTTGATTTTTGAAGTCATTTTGATAATGAAAAATCCCTCTATACCACATCTGACGACCCGACAATGATTTCTGGTGACGAACTATTGTTGTTCAGATGGAGATGGATATTCTGCACCCCACCATGATGCGTGCCAAGTCATATTCGATTTTTGAAGAAATTTTGAAAATGAAAAATCCCTCTATACCCCCTCTGACGACCTGACAATGATTTCTGTTGACAAATTATTGTTATTGAGATGGAAATGGATATTCTGCACCCCACCATGATGCGTGCCAAGTCATATTTGATTTTGAGGTAATTTTGAAAATGATAAATTCCTCTATACCCCCTCTGACGACCCGACAATGATTTCTGTTGACAAATTATTGTTATTCAGATGGAAATGAATATTCTGCACACCACCATGTTGCGTGCCAAGTCATATTTAATTTTGAGGTAATTTTGAAAATGAAAAATCCCTCTATACCCCCTCTAACGAACCGACAATGATTTCTGTTGACAAATCATTGTTATTGAGATGGAAATGGATATTCTGTACCCCACCATGATGCGTGCCAAGTCATATTTGATTATTGAAGAAATTTTGAAAATGAAAAATCCCTCTATACCCCCTCCAACGACCCGTCAATGATTTCTGTTGACGAGTTATTGTTATTTAGATGGAAATGGATATTCTGCACCCCACCATGATGCGTGCCAAGTCATATTTGATTTTGAAGTAATTTTAAAAATGAAAAATCCCTCTATACCCCCTCTGACGACCCGACAATGATTTCTGTTGACAAATTATTGTTATTGAGATAGAAATGGATATTCTGTACCCCACTATGATGCGTGCCAAGTCATATTTGATTTTTGAAGTCATTTTGAAAATGAAAAATCCCTCTATACCCCCTCTGACGACCTGACAATGATTTCAGTTGAAGAATTATTGTTACTCAGATGGAAATGGATATTCTGCACCTCACCATGATGCGTGACAAGTCATATTGGATTTTTGAAGAAATATTGAAAATGAAAAATTCCTCTATACCCCCTCTAACGACCCGATAATGATTTCTGTTGACGAATTATTGTTATCCGGATGGAAATGAATATTTTGCACCCCACCATGTTGCGTGCCAAGTCATATTTGATTTTGAGGTAAATTTGAATATGAAAAATCCCTCTATACCCCCTCTAACGAACCGACAATGAGTTCTGTTGACAAATTATTGCTATTCAGATGGAAATGGATATTCTGCACCCCACCATGATGCGTGCCAAGTCATATTGGATTTTTGAAGAAATATTGAAAATGAAAAATCCCTCTATACCCCCTCTAACGAACCGACAATGAGTTCTGTTGACGAATTATTGTTATTCAGATGGAAATGGATATTCTGCACCCCACCATGATGCGTGCCAAGTCATATTGGATTTTTGAAGAAATATTGAAAATGAAAAATCCCTCTATACCCCCTCTAACGACACGACAATGATTTATGTTGACGAATTGATGTTATTCAGATGGAATTGGATATTCTGCACCCTACTATGATGCGTGCCAAGTCATATTTGATTTTTGAAGTCATTTTGATAATGAAAAATCCCTCTATACCTCCTCTGACGACCCGACAATGATTTCTGGTGACGAATTATTGTTGTTCAGATGGAAATGGATATTCTGCACCCCACCATGATGCGTGCCAAGTCATATTAGATTTTTGAAGAAATTTTGAAAATGAAAAATCCCTCTATACCCCCTCCAACGACCCGACAATGATTTCTGGTGACGAATTATTGTTGTTCAGATGGAAATGGATATTCTGCACCCCACCATGATGCGTGCCAAGTCATATTTGATTTTGAGGTAATTTTGGAAATGAAAAATCCCTTTATACCCCCTCTAACGAACCGACAATGAGTTCTGTTGACGAATTATTGTTATCCAAATGGAAATGAATATTCTGCACCCCACCATGATGCGTGCCAACTCATATTGGATTTTTGAAGAAATATTGAAAATGAAAAATCCCTCTATACCCCCTCTAACGAACCGACAATGAGTTCTGTAGACGAATTATTGTTATTCAGATGGAAATGGATATTCTGCACTCCACCATGATGCGTGCCAAGTCATATTGGATTTTTGAAGAAATATTGAAAATGAAAAATCCCTCTATACCCCCTCTTACGACCCGACAATGATTTCTGTTGACGAATTATCGTTATTCAGATGGAAATAGATATTCTGCACCCCACCATGATGCGTGCCAAGTCATATTAGATTTTTTAAGAAATATTGAAAATGAAAAATCCCTCTATACCCACTCTAACGTCCCGACAATCAGTTCTGTTGACGAATTACTGTTATTCAGATGGAAATGGATATTTTGCACCCCACCATGATGCGTGTCAAGTCATATTGAATTTTTGAAGAAATAGTGAAAATGAAAAATCACTCTATACCCCCTCTAACGACCCGACAATGATTTCTGTTGACGAATTATTGTTATTCAGATGGAAATGAATATTCTGCACCTCACCATGTTGCGTACCAAGTCATATTTGATTTTGAGGTAATTTTGAAAATGAAAAATCCCTCTATACCTCCTTTAACGACCCGACAATGATTTCAGTCAACGAATTATTGTTATTCAGATGGAAATAGATATTCTGCACCCCACCATGATGCGTGCCAAGTCATATTAGATTTTTGATGAAATTTTGAAAATGAGAAATCCCTCTATACCCCCCCTAACGACCCGACAATGATTTCTGTTAACGAATTCTTGTTATTCAGATGGAATTGGATATTCTGCACCCTACTATGATGCGTGCCAAGTCATATTTGATTTTGAGGTAATTTTGAAAATGAAAAATCCCTCTATACCTCCTCTGACGACCCGACAATGATTTCTGGTGACGAATTATTGTTATTTAGATGGAAATGGATATTCTGTACCCCACCATGATGCGTGCCATGTCATATTTGATTATTGAAATCATTTTGATAATGAAAAATCCCTCTATACCCCCTCTGACGACCCGACAATGATTTCTGTTGACGAATTATTGTTAGTCAAATGTAAATGGATAATCTGCACCCCACCATGTTGCGTGCCAAGTCATATTTGATTTTGAGGTAATTTTGAAAATGAAAAATCTCTCTATACCCCCTCTGACGACACGACAATAATTTCTGTTAAGGAATTATTGTTATTCAGATAGATATGGAAATTCTGCACCCCACCATGATGCGTGCAGAGTCATATTGGATTTTTGAAGAAATATTGAAAATGAAAAATCCCTCTATACCCCCTCTAACGACCCGACAATGATTTCTGTTGACGAATTATCGTTATTCGGATGGAAATAGATATTCTGCACCCCACCATGATGCGTGCCAAGTCATATTAGATTTTTGAAGAAATATTGAAAATGAAAAATCCCTCCATACCCCTTCTGACGACCCGACAATGATTTCTTTTGACGAATTATTGTTATTCAGATGAACATGGATACTTTGCACCCCATCATGATGCGTGCCAAGTCATATTAGATTTTTGAAGAAATATTGAAAATGAAAAATCCCTCTATACCCACTCTAACGACCCGACAATTAGTTCTGTTGACGAATTACTGTTATTCAGATGGAAATGGATATTATGCACCCCACCATGATGCGTGCCCAGTCATATTGAATTTTTGAAGAAATATTGAAAATGAAAAATCCCTCTATACCCCCTCTAACGACCCGACATTGATTTCTGTTGACGAATTAATGTTATTCAGATGGAAATGGATATTCTGCACCCCACCATGATGCGTGCCAAGTCATATTGGATTTTTGAAGAAATATTAAAAATGAAAAATCCCTCTATACCCCCTCTAACGACCCGACAATGATTTTTGTCGACGAATTGTTGTTATCCAGATGAAAATAAATATTCTGCACTCCACCATGATGCGTGCCAAGTCATATTAGATTTTTGAAGAAATATTGAAAATGAAAAATCCCTCTATACCCCCTCTAACGACCCGACAATGAATTCTGTGAACGAATTCTTGTTATTCAGATGGAAATATATATTCTGCACCCTACTATGATGCGTGCCAAGTCATATTTGATTTTTGAAGTCATTTTGATAATGAAAAATCCCTCTATACCCCCTCTGACGACCCGACAATGATTTCTGTTGACGAATTATTGTTATTCCGATGGACATGGATACTTTGCACCCCACCTTGATGCGTGCCAAGTCATATTAGATTTTTGAAGAAATATTGAAAATGAAAAATCCCTCTATACCCACTCTAACGACCCGACAATCAGTTCAGTTGACGAATTACTGTTATTCAGATGGAAATGGATATTTTGCACCCCACCATGATGCGTGCCAAGTCATATTAGATTTTTGATGAAATTTTGAAAATGAGAAATCCCTCTATACCCCCCTAAAGACCCGACAATGATTTCTGTAAACGAATTCTTGTTATTCAGATGGAATTGGATATTCTGCACCCTACTATGATGCGTGCCAAGTCATATTTGATTTTTGAAGTCATTTGATAATGATAAATCCCTCTATACCCCCTCTGACGACCCGACAATGATTTCTGGTGACGAATTATTGTTGTTCAGATGGAAATGGATATTCTGCACCCCACCGTGATGCGTGCCAAGTCATATTAGATTTTTGAAGTAATTTTGAAAATGAAAAATCCCTCTATACCCCCTCTGACGACCTGACAATGATTTCTACCACCATGATGCGTGCCAAGTCATATTAGATTATTGAAGAAATTTTGAAAATGAAAAATCCCTCTATACCCCCTCTAACGACCCGACAATGATTTTTGTCGACGAATTGTTGTTATCCAGATGAAAATAAATATTCTGCACTCCACCATGATGCGTGCCAAGTCATATTAGATTTTTGAAGAAATATTGAAAATGAAAAATCCCTCTATACCCCCTCTAACGACCCGACAATGATTTCTGTAAACGAATTCTTGTTATTCAGATGGAAATATATATTCTGCACCCTACTATGATGCGTGCCAAGTCATAGTTGATTTTTGAAGTCATTTTGATAATGAAAAATCCCTCTATACCCCCTCTGACGACCCGACAATGATTTCTGGTGACGAATTATTGTTGTTCAGATGGAAATGGAAATTCTGCACCCCACCGTGATGCGTGCCAAGTCATATTAGATTTTTGAAGAAATTTTGAAAATGAAAAATCCCTCTATACCCCCTCTGACGACCTGACAATGATTTCTGTTGACAAATTATTGTTATTGAGATGGAAATGGATATTCTGTACCCCACCATGATGCGTGCCAAGTCATATTAGATTATTGAAGAAATTTTGAAAATGAAAAATCCCTCTATACCCCCTCTAACGACCCGACAATGATTTTTGTCGACGAATTGTTGTTATCCAGATGAAAATAAAAATTCTGCACTCCACCATGATGCGTGCCAAGTCATATTAGATTTTTGAAGAAATATTGAAAATGAAAAATCCCTCTATACCCCCTCTAACGACCCGACAATGATTTCTGTAAACGAATTCTTGTTATTCAGATGGAAATATATATTCTGCACCTTACTATGATGCGTGCCAAGTCATATTTGATTTTTGAAGTCATTTTGATAATGAAAAATCCCTCTATACCACATCTGACGACCCGACAATGATTTCTGGTGACGAACTATTGTTGTTCAGATGGAGATGGATATTCTGCACCCCACCATGATGCGTGCCAAGTCATATTCGATTTTTGAAGAAATTTTGAAAATGAAAAATCCCTCTATACCCCCTCTGACGACCTGACAATGATTTCTGTTGACAAATTATTGTTATTGAGATGGAAATGGATATTCTGCACCCCACCATGATGCGTGCCAAGTCATATTTGATTTTGAGGTAATTTTGAAAATGATAAATTCCTCTATACCCCCTCTGACGACCCGACAATGATTTCTGTTGACAAATTATTGTTATTCAGATGGAAATGAATATTCTGCACACCACCATGTTGCGTGCCAAGTCATATTTAATTTTGAGGTAATTTTGAAAATGAAAAATCCCTCTATACCCCCTCTAACGAACCGACAATGATTTCTGTTGACAAATCATTGTTATTGAGATGGAAATGGATATTCTGTACCCCACCATGATGCGTGCCAAGTCATATTTGATTATTGAAGAAATTTTGAAAATGAAAAATCCCTCTATACCCCCTCCAACGACCCGTCAATGATTTCTGTTGACGAGTTATTGTTATTTAGATGGAAATGGATATTCTGCACCCCACCATGATGCGTGCCAAGTCATATTTGATTTTGAAGTAATTTTAAAAATGAAAAATCCCTCTATACCCCCTCTGACGACCCGACAATGATTTCTGTTGACAAATTATTGTTATTGAGATAGAAATGGATATTCTGTACCCCACTATGATGCGTGCCAAGTCATATTTGATTTTTGAAGTCATTTTGAAAATGAAAAATCCCTCTATACCCCCTCTGACGACCCGACAATGATTTCAGTTGAAGAATTATTGTTACTCAGATGGAAATGGATATTCTGCACCTCACCATGATGCGTGACAAGTCATATTGGATTTTTGAAGAAATATTGAAAATGAAAAATTCCTCTATACCCCCTCTAACGACCCGATAATGATTTCTGTTGACGAATTATTGTTATCCGGATGGAAATGAATATTTTGCACCCCACCATGTTGCGTGCCAAGTCATATTTGATTTTGAGGTAAATTTGAATATGAAAAATCCCTCTATACCCCCTCTAACGAACCGACAATGAGTTCTGTTGACAAATTATTGCTATTCAGATGGAAATGGATATTCTGCACCCCACCATGATGCGTGCCAAGTCATATTGGATTTTTGAAGAAATATTGAAAATGAAAAATCCCTCTATACCCCCTCTAACGAACCGACAATAAGTTCTGTTGACGAATTATTGTTATTCAGATGGAAATGGATATTCTGCACCCCACCATGATGCGTGCCAAGTCATATTGGATTTTTGAAGAAATATTGAAAATGAAAAATCCCTCTATACCCCCTCTAACGACACGACAATGATTTATGTTGACGAATTGATGTTATTCAGATGGAATTGGATATTCTGCACCCTACTATGATGCGTGCCAAGTCATATTTGATTTTTGAAGTCATTTTGATAATGAAAAATCCCTCTATACCTCCTCTGACGACCCGACAATGATTTCTGGTGACGAATTATTGTTGTTCAGATGGAAATGGATATTCTGCACCCCACCATGATGCGTGCCAAGTCATATTAGATTTTTGAAGAAATTTTGAAAATGAAAAATCCCTCTATACCCCCTCCAACGACCCGACAATGATTTCTGGTGACGAATTATTGTTGTTCAGATGGAAATGGATATTCTGCACCCCACCATGATGCGTGCCAAGTCATATTTGATTTTGAGGTAATTTTGGAAATGAAAAATCCCTTTATACCCCCTCTAACGAACCGACAATGAGTTCTGTTGACGAATTATTGTTATCCAAATGGAAATGAATATTCTGCACCCCACCATGATACGTGCCAACTCATATTGGATTTTTGAAGAAATATTGAAAATGAAAAATCCCTCTATACCCCCTCTAACGAACCGACAATGAGTTCTGTAGACGAATTATTGTTATTCAGATGGAAATGGATATTCTGCACTCCACCATGATGCGTGCCAAGTCATATTGGATTTTTGAAGAAATATTGAAAATGAAAAATCCCTCTATACCCCCTCTTACGACCCGACAATGATTTCTGTTGACGAATTATCGTTATTCAGATGGAAATAGATATTCTGCACCCCACCATGATGCGTGCCAAGTCATATTAGATTTTTTAAGAAATATTGAAAATGAAAAATCCCTCTATACCCACTCTAACGTCCCGACAATCAGTTCTGTTGACGAATTACTGTTATTCAGATGGAAATGGATATTTTGCACCCCACCATGATGCGTGTCAAGTCATATTGAATTTTTGAAGAAATAGTGAAAATGAAAAATCACTCTATACCCCCTCTAACGACCCGACAATGATTTCTGTTGACGAATTATTGTTATTCAGATGGAAATGAATATTCTGCACCTCACCATGTTGCGTACCAAGTCATATTTGATTTTGAGGTAATTTTGAAAATGAAAAATCCCTCTATACCTCCTTTAACGACCCGACAATGATTTCAGTCAACGAATTATTGTTATTCAGATGGAAATAGATATTCTGCACCCCACCATGATGCGTGCCAAGTCATATTAGATTTTTGATGAAATTTTGAAAATGAGAAATCCCTCTATACCCCCCCTAACGACCCGACAATGATTTCTGTTAACGAATTCTTGTTATTCAGATGGAATTGGATATTCTGCACCCTACTATGATGCGTGCCAAGTCATATTTGATTTTGAGGTAATTTTGAAAATGAAAAATCCCTCTATACCTCCTCTGACGACCCGACAATGATTTCTGGTGACGAATTATTGTTATTTAGATGGAAATGGATATTCTGTACCCCACCATGATGCGTGCCATGTCATATTTGATTATTGAAATCATTTTGATAATGAAAAATCCCTCTATACCCCCTCTGACGACCCGACAATGATTTCTGTTGACGAATTATTGTTAGTCAAATGTAAATGGATAATCTGCACCCCACCATGTTGCGTGCCAAGTCATATTTGATTTTGAGGTAATTTTGAAAATGAAAAATCTCTCTATACCCCCTCTGACGACACGACAATAATTTCTGTTAAGGAATTATTGTTATTCAGATAGATATGGAAATTCTGCACCCCACCATGATGCGTGCAGAGTCATATTGGATTTTTGAAGAAATATTGAAAATGAGAAATCCCTCTATACCCCCTCTAACGACCCGACAATGATTTTTGTTGACGAATTATCGTTATTCGGATGGAAATAGATATTCTGCACCCCACCATGATGCGTGCCAAGTCATATTAGATTTTTGAAGAAATATTGAAAATGAAAAATCCCTCCATACCCCTTCTGACGACCCGACAATGATTTCTTTTGACGAATTATTGTTATTCAGATGAACATGGATACTTTGCACCCCATCATGATGCGTGCCAAGTCATATTAGATTTTTGAAGAAATATTGAAAATGAAAAATCCCTCTATACCCACTCTAACGACCCGACAATTAGTTCTGTTGACGAATTACTGTTATTCAGATGGAAATGGATATTATGCACCCCACCATGATGCGTGCCCAGTCATATTGAATTTTTGAAGAAATATTGAAAATGAAAAATCCCTCTATACCCCCTCTAACGACCCGACATTGATTTCTGTTGACGAATTAATGTTATTCAGATGGACATGGATATGTTGCACATCTCCATGATGCGTGCCAAGTCATATTTGATTTTTGAGGTAATTTTAAAAATGAGAAATCTCTCTATACCCCCTCTGACGACCCGGCAATGATTTCTGTTGACGAATTATTGTTATTCAGATGGACATGGATACTTTGCACCCCACCATGATGCGTGCCAACTCATATTTGATATTTGAAGTAATTTTGAAAATGATAAATCCCTCCATACCCCCTCTGACGACACGACAATGATTTCTGTTGACGAATTATTGTTATTCAGATGGACATGGATATGTTGCACATCTCCATGATGCGTGCCAAGTCATATTTGATTTTTGAGGTAATTTTAAAAATGAGAAATCTCTCTATACCCCCTCTGACGACCCGGCAATGATTTCTGTTGACGAATTATTGTTATTCAGATGGACATGGATACTTTGCACCCCACCATGATGCGTGCCAACTCATATTTGATATTTGAAGTAATTTTGAAAATGATAAATCCCTCCATACCCCCTCTGACGACACGACAATGATTTCTGTTGACGAATTATTGTTATTCATATGGGAATAGATATTCTGCACCCCAGCATGTTGCGTGCCAAGTCATATTTGATATTTTAGATAATTTTGAAAATGAAAAATTCCTCTATACCCCTCTGACGACCCGACAATGATTTCTGTTGACGAATTATTGTTATTCAGTTAGACATGAATACTTTGTACCCCACCATGATGCGTGCCAACTCATATTTGATTTTTGAAGTAATTTTGAAAATGAAAAATCCCTCTATACCCCTCTGACGAACCGACAATGATTTCTGTTGACGAATTATTGTTATTCAGATAGACATGAATACTTTGTACCCCACCATGATGCGTGCCAACTCAAATTTGATTTTTGAAGTAATTTTGAAAATGAAAAATCCCTCTATACCCCTCTGACGAACCGACAATGATTTGTGTTAACGAATTATTGTTATTCAGATGGACATAGATATTTTGCACCCTACTATAATGCGTGCCAAGTCATATTTGATTTTGAGGTAATTTTGAAAATGAAAAATCCCTCTATTACCCCTATGACGACCCGACAATGATTTCTGTTATCAAATAATGTTTATTCAGGTGGACTTGGATATTTGGCACCCTACTATATTGCGTGCCAAGTCATATTTGATTTTGAGGTAATTTTGAAAATGAAAAATCCCTCTATTACCCCTATGACGACACGACAATGATTTCTGTTGACGAATTATTGTTATTCAGATAGAAATGGATATTCTGCACCCCACCATGATGCGTGCCAAGTCATATTAGATATTTGAAGTAATTTTGAAAATGATAAATCCCTCTATACCCCCTCTGACGACCCGACAATGATTTCTGTTGACGACTTATGGTTATTCAGATGTAAATGGATATTCTGCACCCCATCATGATGCGTGCCAAGTCATATTTGATATTTTAGATAATTTTGAAAATGAAAAATTCCTCTATACCCCTCTGACGACCCGACAATGATTTCTGTTGACGAATTATTGTCATTCAGTTAGACATGAATACTTTGTACCCCACCATGATGCGTGCCAACTCATATTTGATTTTTGAAGTAATTTTGAAAATGAAAAATCCCTCTATACCCCTCTGACGAACCGACAATGATTTCTGTTGACGAATTATTGTTATTCAGATAGACATGAATACTTTGTACCCCACCATGATGCGTGCCAACTCAAATTTGATTTTTGAAGTAATTTTGAAAATGAAAAATCCCTCTATACCCCTCTGACGAACCGACAATGATTTGTGTTAACGAATTATTGTTATTCAGATGGACATAGATATTTTGCACCCTACTATAATGCGTGCCAAGTCATATTTGATTTTGAGGTAATTTTGAAAATGAAAAATCCCTCTATTACCCCTATGACGACCCGACAATGATTTCTGTTATCGAATAATGTTTATTCAGGTGGACTTGGATATTTGGCACCCTACTATATTGCGTGCCAAGTCATATTTGATTTTGAGGTAATTTTGAAAATGAAAAATCCCTCTATTACCCCTATGACGACACGACAATGATTTTTGTTGACGAATTATTGTTATTCAGAAGAATATGGATATTTTTCACCCTACTATGATGCGTGCAGAGTCATAGTTGATTTTGAGGTAATTTTGAAAATGAAAAATCCCTCTGTACCCTCTTTGACGACCCGACAATGATTTCAGTTGACGAATTATTGTTATTAGGATGGTAATTAATATTTTGCACCATACTATGATGCGTGCAAAGTCATATTTGATTTTTGAAGTAATTTTGAAAATGAAAAATCCCCCTATTACCCCTATGACGACCCTACAATGATTTCTGTTGACGAATTATTGTTATTCAGATAGAAATGGATATTCTGCACCCCACCATGATGCGTGCCAAGTCATATTAGATATTTGAAGTAATTTTGAAAATGATAAATCCCTCTATACCCCCTCTGACGACCCGACAATGATTTCTGTTGACGAATTATGGTTATTCAGATGTAAATGGATATTCTGCACCCCATCATGATGCGTGCCAAGTCATATTAGATTTTTGAAGTGATTTTGAAATTGTAAAATCCCTCTGTACACCTTCTTACGACCCGACAATGATTTCTGTTGACGAATTATTGTTATTCAGATGGACATGGATATTTTGCACCCTACTATGTTGCGTGCCGAGTCATATTTGATTTAGAGGTAATTTTGAAAATGAAAAATCCCTCTATACCCCCTCTGACGACCCGACAAAGATTTTTGTTGAAGAATTATTGTTATTCAGTTGGAAATAGATATTCTGCACCCCACCATGTTGCGTGCCAAGTCATATTTGATATTTTAGGTAATTTTGAAATTGAGAAATTCCTCTATACCCCCTCTGACGACCCGGCAATGATTTCTGTTATCGAATAATGTTCATTCAGATGGACATGGATATTTGGCACCCTACTATGATGCGTGCCAAGTCATATTTGATTTTGA
Organism: Chrysolina americana; assembly: GCA_958502065.1. NCBI lineage: Eukaryota > Metazoa > Arthropoda > Insecta > Coleoptera > Chrysomelidae > Chrysolina > Chrysolina americana. Next base: position 41,253,873 of record OY293414.1, read on the forward strand.
GGTAATTTTTAAAATGAAAAATCCCTCTAATACCCCTATGACGACACTACAATGATTTCTGTTGACGAATTATTGTTATTCAGATAGAAATGGATATTCTGCACCCCACCATGATGCGTGCCAAGTCATATCAGATATTTGAAGTAATTTTGAAAATGATAAATCCCTCTATACCCCCTCTGACGACACGACAATGATTTCTGTTGACGAATTATTATTATTCAGATGGAAATGGATATTCTGCACCCCACCATGATGCGTGCCAAGTCATATTTGTTTTTTGAAAACATTTTGATTATGAGATATCCCTCTATACCCCCTCTGACGACCCGACAATTATTTCTGTTGACGAATTATTATTATTCAGATGGACATGGATACTTTGCACACCACCATGATGCGTGCCAACTCATATTTGATATGTGAAGTAATTTTGAAAATGATAAACCCCTCTATACCCCTTCTGACGACACGACAATGATTTCTGTTGACGAATTATTATTATTCAGATGGAAATGGATATTCTGCACCCCACCATGATGCGTGCCAAGTCATATTTGTTTTTTGAAAACATTTTGATTATGAGAAATCCCTCTATACCCCTCTGACGACCCGACAATGACTTCTGTTGACGAATTATTGTTATTCAGATGGACATGGATATTTGGCACCCTACTATGAAGCATGCCAAGTCATATTTGATTTTGAGGTAATTTTGAAAATGAAAAATCCCTCTATACCCCCTCTGACGACACGACAACGATTTCTGTTGACGAATTATTATTATTCAGATGGAAATGGATATTCTGCACCCCACCATGATGCGTGCCAAGTCATATTTGATTTTTGAAAACATTTTGATAATGAGATTTCCCTCTATACCCCTCTGACGACCCGACAATGACTTCTGTTGACGAATTATTGTTATTCAGATGGAAATGGGTATTCTGCACCCCACCATGATGCGTGCCAAGTCATATTTGATTTTTGAAGTAATTTTAAAAATGAAAAATCCCTCTATACACCCTCTGACGACCCGACAATGATTTCTGTTGACAAATTATTGTTATTCAGATGGAAATGGATATTCTGCACCCCTCTATGATGCGTGCCAAGTCATAGTTGATTTAGAGGTAATTTTGAAAATGAAATCTCTCTGTACCCTCTTTGACGACCCGACAATAATTTCAGTTGACGAATTATTGTTATTAGGACGGAAATGAATATTTTGCACCATACTATGATGCGTGCCAAGTCATATTTGATTTTTGAAGTAATATTGAAAATGAAAAATCCTTCCGTACCTCCTCTGACAACCCGGCAATGATTTCTGTTGACAAAATATTGTTATTCAGATAGAAATAGATATTCTGCACCCCACCATGATGCGTGCCAAGTCATATTTGATTTTTGAAGTAGTTTTGATAATGAAAAATCCCTCTATACCCCCTCTGACGACCTGACAATGATTTCTGTTGACGAATTATTGTTATTCAGATGGACATGGATATGTTGCACATCTCCATGATGCGTGCCAAGTCATATTTGATTTTTGAGGTTATTTTAAAAATGAGAAATCTATCTATACCCCCTCTGACGACCCGACAATGATTTCTGTTGACGAATTATTGTTATTCAGATGGACATGGATACTTTGCACCCCACCATGATGCGTGCCAACTCATATTTGATATTTGAAGTAATTTTGAAAATGATAAATCCCTCCATACCCCCTCTGACGACACGACAATGATTTCTGTTGACGAATTATTGTTATTCATATGGAAATAGATATTCTGCACCCCAGCATGTTGCGTGCCAAGTCATATTTGATATTTTAGATAATTTTGAAAATGAAAAATTCCTCTATACCCCTCTGACGACCCGACAATGATTTCTGTTGACGAATTATTGTTATTCAGTTAGACATGAATACTTTGTACCCCACCATGATGCGTGCCAACTCATATTTGATTTTTGAAGTAATTTTGAAAATGAAAAATACCTCTATACCCCTCTGACGAACCGACAATGATTTCTGTTGACGAATTATTGTTATTCAGATAGACATGAATACTTTGTACCCCACCATGATGCGTGCCAACTCATATTTGATTTTTGAAGTAATTTTGAAAATGAAAAATCCCTCTATACCCCTCTGACGAACCGACAATGATTTCTGTTAACGAATTATTGTTATTCAGATGGACATAGATATTTTGCACCCTACTATGATGCGTGCCAAGTCATATTTTATTTTGAGGTAATTTTGAAAATGAAAAATCCTATACCCCTCTAACGACCCGACAATGATTTCTGTTGACGAATTATTTTTATTCAGATGGAAATGGATATTCTGCACCCCACCATGTAGCGGTCCAAGTCATATTTGATTTTTGAAATAATTTTGAAAATGAAAAATCCCTCTATACCCCCTCTGACGACCCGACAATAATTTCTGTTATCGAATAATGTTTATTCAGATGAACATGGATATTTGGCACCCTACTATGATGCGTGCCAAGTCATATTTGATTTTGAGGTAATTTTGAAAATGAAAAATCCCTCTATTACCCCTATGACGACACGGCAATGATTTCTGTTGACGAATTATTGTTATTCAGATGTAAATGGATATTCTGCACCCCATCATGATGCGTGCCAAGTCATTTTAGATTTTTGAAGTGATTTTGAAAATGTAAAATCCCTCTGTACACCCTCTTACGACCCGACAACGATTTCTGTTGACTAAATATTGTTATTCAGATGAAATTGAATATATTGCACTCTACTATGATGCGTGCCAAGTCATATTTGATTTTTGAAGTCATTTTAAAAATGAAAAATCCCTCTATACCCCCTCTGACGACACGACAATGATTTCTGTTGACGAATTATTGTTATTCAGTTGGAAATGAATAGTCTGCACCCCACTATGTTGCGTGCCATGTCATATTAAATTTTGAGGTAATTTTGAAAATGAAAAATTCCTCTGTACCCCCTCTGACGACCCGACAATGATTTCAGTTGACGAATTATTGTTATTAGGATGGAAATGAATATTTTGCACCCTACTATGATGCGTGCCGAGTCATATTTGATTTTGAGGTAATTTTGAAAATGAAAAATTCCTCTGTACCCCCTCTGACGACCCGACAATGATTTCTGTTATCGAATAATGTTTATTCAGATGGACATGGATATTTGGCACCCTACTATGATGCGTGCCAAGTCATATTTGATTTTGAGGTAATTTTGAAAATGAAAAATCCCTCTATTACCCCTATGACGACACGACAATGATTTCTTTTGACGTATTATTGTTATTCAGAAGAACATATATATTTTGCACCCTACTATGATGCGTGCCGAGTCATAGTTGATTTTGAGGTAATTTTGAAAATGAAAAATCCCTCTGTACCCTCTCCGACGACCCGACAATAATTTCAGTTGACGAATTATTGTTATTAGGATGGAAATGAATATTTTGCACCATACTATTATGCGTGCAAAGTCATATTTGATTTTTGAAGTAAGTTTGAAAATGAAAAATCCCTCTATACCTCCTCTGACATCCCAGCAATGATTTCTGTTGACGAAGTATTGTTATTCAGATGGAAATAGATATTCTGCACCCCACCATGTTGCGTGCCAAGTCATATTTGATATTTTAGGTAATTTTGAAAATGAAAAATTCCTGTATTCCCCCTCTGACGACCCGACAATGATTTCTGTTGACGAATTATTGTTATTCAGATGGACGTGTATATTTTGCACCCTACTATGATGCGTGCCGAGTCATAGTTGATTTTGAGGTAATTTTGAAAATGAACAATTCCTCTATACCTCCTCTGACGACCCGACAATGATTTCCGTTAACGAATTATTGTTATTCAGTTGGACATGGATATTTTGCACCCTACCATGATGTGTGCCAAGTCATATTTGATTTTTGAGGTAATTTTGAAAATGAACAATTCCTCTATATGTGACGACCCGACAATGATTTCTGTTGACGAACTATTGTTATTCAGTTGGACATGGATATTCTGCACCCCACCATGATGCGTGCCAAGTCATATTTGATTTTTGAAAACATTTTGATAATGAGATATCCCTCTATACCCCTCTGACGACCCGACAATGACTTCTGTTGACGAATTATTGTTATTCAGATGGAAATGGGTATTCTGCACCCCACCATGATGCGTGCCAAGTCATATTAGATATTTGAAGTAATTTTGAAAATGAAATATCCCTCCATACCACCTCTGACGATACGACAATGATTTCTGTTGACGAATTATTGTTATTCATATGCAAATGGATATTCTGCAAACCACCATGATGCTTGCTAAGTCATATTCGATTTTTGAAGCCATTTTGATAATGAAAATTCCTTCTATACCCCATCTGACGACCCGACAATAATTTCTGTTGACGAATTATTGTTACTCAGATGGAAATGGATATTCTGCACCCCACCATGATGCGTGCCAAGTCATATTTGATTTTTGAAGTAATTTTGAAAATGAAAAATCCCTCTATACACCCTCTGACGACCCGACAATGATTTCTGTTGACAAATTATTGTTATTCAGATGGAAATGGATATTCTGCACCCCACTATGATGCGTGCCAAGTCATATTTGATTTTTGAAGTAATATTGAAAATGAAAAATCCTTTCATACCTCCTCTGACAACCCGGCAATGATTTCTGTTGACATAATATTGTTATTCAGATAGAAATAGATATTCTGCACCCCACCATGATGCGTGCCAAGTCATATTTGATTTTTGAAGTAGTTTTGATAATGAAAAATCCCTCTATACCCCCTCTGACGACCTGACAATGATTTCTGTTGACGAATTATTGTTATTCAGATGGACATGGATATGTTGCACATCTCCATGATGCGTGCCAAGTCATATTTGATTTTTGAGGTAATTTTAAAAATGAGAAATCTCTCTATACCCCCTCTGACGACCCGACAATGATTTCTGTTGACGAATTATTGTTATTCAGATGGACATGGATACTTTGCACCCCACCATGATGCGTGCCAACTCATATTTGATATTTGAAGTAATTTTGAAAATGATAAATCCCTCCATACCCCCTCTGACGACACGACAATGATTTCTGTTGACGAATTATTGTTATTCATATGGAAATAGATATTCTGCACCCCAGCATGTTGCGTGCCAAGTCATATTTGATATTTTAGATAATTTTTAAAATGAAAAATTCCTCTATACCCCTCTGACGACCCGACAATGATTTCTGTTGACGAATTATTGTTATTCAGTTAGACATGAATACTTTGTACCCCACCATGATGCGTGCCAACTCATATTTGATTTTTGAAGTAATTTTGAAAATGAAAAATCCCTCTATACCCCTCTGACGAACCGACAATGATTTCTGTTGACGAATTATTGTTATTCAGATAGACATGAATACTTTGTACCCCACCATGATGCGTGCCAACTCATATTTGATTTTTGAAGTAATTTTGAAAATGAAAAATCCCTCTATACCCCTCTGACGAACCGACAATGATTTCAGTCAACGAATTATTGTTATTCAGATGGAAATAGATATTCTGCACCCCACCATGATGCGTGCCAAGTCATATTAGATTTTTGATGAAATTTTGAAAATGAGAAATCCCTCTATACCCCCCCTAACGACCCGACAATGATTTCTGTCAACGAATTCTTGTTATTCAGATGGAATTGGATATTCTGCACCCTACTATGATGCGTGCCAAGTCATATTTGATTTTGAGGTAATTTTGAAAATGAAAAATCCCTATATACCCCCTCTGACGACACGACAATGATTTCTGTTAACGAATCATTGTTAGTTAGATATACATGAATACTTTGCACCCCACCATGATGCGTGCCAAGTCATATTTGATTTTGAGGTAATTTTGAAAATGAAAAATCCCTCTATACCCCCTCTGACGACACAACATTAATTTCTGTTAAGGAATTATTGTTATTCAGATAGACATGGATACTTTGCACCCCACCATGATGCGTGCCAAGTCATATTAGATTATTGAAGAAATTTTGAAAATGAAAAATCCCTCTATACCCCCTCTGACGACCCGACAATGATTTCTGTTGACGAATTATTGTTATTCAGATGGAATTAGATATTGTGCACCCCACCATGATGCGTGCCAAATCATATTTGATTTTGAGGTAATTTTGAAAATGAAAAATCCCTCTATACCTCCTTTAACGACTCGACAATGATTTCAGTCAACGAATTATTGTTATTCAGATGGAAATAGATATTCTGCACCCCACCATGATGCGTGCCAAGTCATATTAGATTTTTGATGAAATTTTGAAAATGAGAAATCCCTCTATATCCCCCCTAACGACCCGACAATGATTTCTGTTAACGAATTCTTGTTATTCAGATGGAATTGGATATTCTGCACCCCACCATGATGCGTGCCAAGTCATTTTTGATTTTGAGGTAATTTTGAAAATGATAAATCCCTCTATACCCCCTCTGACGACCCGACAATGATTTCTGTTGACAAATTATGGTTATTCAGATGGAAATGAATATTCTGCACACCACCATGTTGCGTGCCAAGTCATATTTGATTTTGAGGTAATTTTGGAAATGAAAAATCCCTTTATACCCCCTCTAACGAACCGACAATGAGTTCTGTTGACGAATTATTGTTATCCAAATGGAAATGAATATTCTGCACCCCACCATGATGCGTGCCAACTCATATTGGATTTTTGAAGAAATATTGAAAATGAAAAATCCCTCTATACCCCCTCTAACGAACCGACAATGAGTTCTGTAGACGAATTATTGTTATTCAGATGGAAATGGATATTCTGCACTCCACCATGATGCGTGCCATGTCATGTCATATTGGATTTTTGAAGAAATATTGAAAATGAAAAATCCCTCTATACCCCCTCTAACGACCCGACAATGATTTCTGTTGACGAATTATCGTTATTCAGATGGAAATAGATATTCTGCACCCCACCATGATACGTGCCAAGTCATATTAGATTTTTTAAGAAATATTGAAAATGAAAAATCCCTCTATACCCACTCTAACGTCCCGACAATCAGTTCTGTTGACGAATTACTGTTATTCAGATGGAAATGGATATTTTGCACCCCACCATGATGCGTGTCAAGTCATATTGAATTTTTGAAGAAATAGTGAAAATGAAAAATCCCTCTATACCCCCTCTGACGACACAACATTAATTTCTGTTAAGGAATTATTGTTATTCAGATAGACATGGATACTTTGCACCCCACCATGATGCGTGCCAAGTCATATTAGATTATTGAAGAAATTTTGAAAATGAAAAATCCCTCTATACCCCCTCTGACGACCCGACAATGATTTCTGTTGACGAATTATTGTTATTCAGATGGAATTAGATATTGTGCACCCCACCATGATGCGTGCCAAATCATATTTGATTTTGAGGTAATTTTGAAAATGAAAAATCCCTCTATACCTCCTTTAACGACCCGACAATGATTTCAGTCAACGAATTATTGTTATTCAGATGGAAATAGATATTCTGCACCCCACCATGATGCGTGCCAAGTCATATTAGATTTTTGATGAAATTTTGAAAATGAGAAATCCCTCTATACCCCCCCTAACGACCCGACAATGATTTCTGTTAACGAATTCTTGTTATTCAGATGGAATTGGATATTCTGCACCCCACCATGATGCGTGCCAAGTAATATTAGATTTTTGAAGAAATATTGAAAATGAAAAATCCCTCTATACCCCCTCTAACGACCCGACAATGATTTCTGTTGACGAATTATTGTTATTTAGCTATATACGGATACTTTGCACTTCACTATGAGGCGTGCAGAGTCATATTAGATTTTTGAAGTTATTTTGAAAATGAAAAATACCTCTATACCCCCTCTGACGACACGACAATGATTTAAATTGAAGAATTATTGTTATTCAGATGGACATGGATACTTTGCACCCCACCATGATGCGTGCCAAGTCATATTAGATTATTGAAGAAATTTTGAAAATGAAAAATCCCTCTATACCCCCTCTGACGACCCGACAATGATTTCTGTTGACGAATTATTGTTATTCAGATGGAATTAGATATTGTGCACCCCACCATGATGCGTGCCAAGTCATATTTGATTTTGAGGTAATTTTGAAAATGAAAAATCCCTCTATACCCCCTCTGACGTCCCGACAATGATTTCTGTTGACAAATTATTGTTATTTAGATGGAAATGGATATTCTGTACCCCACCATGATGCGTGCCATGTCATATTTGATTATTGAAATCATTTTGATAATGAAAAATCCCTTTATACCCCCTCTGACGACCCGAGAATGATTTCTGTTGACGAATTATTGTTAGTCAAATGTAAATGTATAATCTGCACCCCACCATGTTGCGTGCCAAGTTATATTTGATTTTGAGGTAATTTTGAAAATGAAAAATCCCTCTATACCCCCTCTTACGACACGACAATGATTTCTGTTAACCAATTATTGTTAGTTGGATATACATGAATACTTTGCACCCCACCATGATGCGTGCCAAGTCATATTTGATTTTGAGGTAATTTTGAAAATGAAAAATCCCTCTATACCCCCTCTGACGACACAACATTAATTTCTGTTAAGGAATTATTGTTATTCAGATAGATATGGAAATTCTGCACCCCACCATGATGCGTGCAGAGTCATATTGGATTTTTGAAGAAATATTGAAAATGAAAAATCCCTCTATACCCCCTCTAACGACCGGACAATGATTTCTGTTGACGAATTATCGTTATTCGGATGGAAATAGATATTCTGCACCCCACCATGATGCGTGCCAAGTCATATTAGATTTTTGAAGAAATATTGAAAATGAAAAATCCCTCTATACCCCTTCTGACGACCCGACAATGATTTCTGTTGACGAATTATTGTTATTCAGATGAACATGGATACTTTGCACCCCATCATGATGCGTGCCAAGTCATATTAGATTTTTGAAGAAATATTGAAAATGAAAAATCCCTCTATACCCACTCTAACGACCCGACAATTAGTTCTGTTGACGAATTACTGTTATTCAGATGGAAATGGATATTATGCACCCCACCATGATGCGTGCCCAGTCATATTGAATTTTTGAAGAAATATTGAAAATGAAAAATCCCTCTATACCCCCTCTAACGACCCGACATTGATTTCTGTTGACGAATTAATGTTATTCAGATGGAAATGGATATTCTGCACCCCACCATGATGCGTGCCAAGTCATATTGGATTTTTGAAGAAATATTAAAAATGAAAAATCCCTCTATACCCCCTCTAACGACCCGACAATGATTTTTGTCGACGAATTGTTGTTATCCAGATGAAAATAAATATTCTGCACTCCACCATGATGCGTGCCAAGTCATATTAGATTTTTGAAGAAATATTGAAAATGAGAAATCCCTCTATACCCCCTCTAACGACCCGACAATGAATTCTGTGAACGAATTCTTGTTATTCAGATGGAAATATATATTCTGCACCCTACTATGATGCGTGCCAAGTCATATTTGATTTTTGAAGTCATTTTGATAATGAAAAATCCCTCTATACCCCCTCTGACGACCCGACAATGATTTCTGTTGACGAATTATTGTTATTCCGATGGACATGGATACTTTGCACCCCACCTTGATGCGTGCCAAGTCATATTAGATTTTTGAAGAAATATTGAAAATGAAAAATCCCTCTATACCCACTCTAACGACCCGACAATCAGTTCAGTTGACGAATTACTGTTATTCAGATGGAAATGGATATTTTGCACCCCACCATGATGCGTGCCAAGTCATATTAGATTTTTTTTGAAATTTTGAAAATGAGAAATCCCTCTATACCCCCCCTAACGACCCGACAATGATTTCTGTTAACGAATTCATGTTATTCAGATGGAATTGGATATTCTGCACCCCACCATGATGCGTGCCAAGTCATATTAGATTTTTGAAGAAATTTTGAAAATGAAAAATCCCTCTATACCCCCTCCAACGACCCGACAATGATTTCTGGTGACGAATTATTGTTGTTCAGATGAAAATGGATATTCTGCACCCCACCATGATGCGTGCCAAGTCATATTAGATTTTTGAAGAAATTTTGAAAATGAAAAATCCCTCTATACCCCCTCCAACGACCCGACAATGATTTCTGGTGACGAATTATTGTTGTTCAGATGAAAATGGATATTCTGCACCCCACCATGATGCGTGCCAAGTCATATTAGATTTTTGAAGAAATTTTGAAAATGAAAAATCCCTCTATATCCCCTCTGACGACCCGACAATGATTTCTGTTGACGAATTATTGTTATTCAGTTGGAAATGGATATTCTGCACCCCACCATGATGCGTGCCAAGTCATATTGGATTTTTGAAGAAATATTGAAAATGAAAAATCCCTCTATACCCCCTCTAACGACCCGACAATAATTTCTGTTGACGAATTATTGTTATTCAGATGGAAATGAATATTCTGCACCTCACCATGTTGCGTACCAAGTCATATTTGATTTTGAGGTAATTTTAAAAATGAAAAATCCCTCTATACCCCCTCTAACGACCCGACAATGATTTCTGTCAACGAATTATTGTTATTCAGATGAAAATAGATATTCTGCACCCCACCATGATGCGTGCCAAGTCATATTAGATTTTTTTTGAAATTTTGAAAATGAGAAATCCCTCTATACCCCCCCTAACGACCCGACAATGATTTCTGTTAACGAATTCTTGTTATTCAGATGGAATTGGATATTCTGCACCCTACTATGATGCGTGCCAAGTCATATTTGATTTTTGAAGTCATTTTGATAATGAAAAATCCCTCTATACCTCCTCTGACGACCCGACAATGATTTCTGGTGACGAATTATTGTTGTTCAGATGGAAATGGATATTCTGCACCCCACCATGATGCGTGCCAAGTCATATTAGATTTTTGAAGAAATTTTGAAAATTAAAAATCCCTCTATACACCCTCCAACAACCCGTCAATGATTTCTGTTGATGAATTATTGTTATTCAGATGGAAATGGATATTCCGCACCCCACCATGATGCGTGCCAAGTCATATTGGATTTTTGAAGAAATATTGAAAATGAAAAATCCCTCTATACCCCCTCTAACGACCCGACAATGATTTCTGTTGACGAATTATTGTTATATAGATGGAAATGATTATTCTGTACACCACCATGTTGCGTGCCAAGTCATATTTGATTTTGAGGTAATTTTGAAAATGAAATATCCCTCTATACCCCCTCTAACGAACCGACAATGAGTTCTGTTGATTAATTATTGTTATTCAGATGGAAATGGATATTCTGCACCCCTCCATGATGCGTGCCAAGTCATATTGGATTTTTGAAGAAATATTGAAAATGAAAAATCCCTCTATACCCCCTCTATCGACCCGACAATGATTTCTGTTGACGAATTATCGTTATTCAGATGGAAATAGATATTCTGCACCCCACCATGATGCGTGCCAAGTCATATTAGATTTTTGAAGAAATATTGAAAATGAAAAATCCCTCTATACCCCCTGTGACGACCCGACAATGATTTCTGTTGACGAATTATTGTTATTCAGATAAACATGGATACTTTGCACCCCATCATGATGCGTGCCAAGTCATATTAGATTTTTGAAGAAATATTGAAAATGAAAAATCCCTCTATACCCACTCTAACGACCCGACAATCAGTTCTGTTGACGAATTACTGTTATTCAGATGGAAATGGATATTCTGCACCCTACTATGATGCGTGCCAAGTCATATTAGATTTTTGAAGAAATTTCGAAAATGAAAAATCCCTCTATACCCCCTCTGACGACCCGACAATGATTTCTGTTGACAAATTATTGTTATTGAGATGGAAATGGATATTCTGTACCCCACAATGATGCGTGCCAAGTCATATTAGATTATTGAAGAAATTTTGAAAATGAAAAATCCCTCTATACCCCCTCCAACGACCCGTCAATGATATCTGTTGACGAATTATTGTTATTTAGATGGAAATGGATATTCTGCACTCCACCGTGATGCGTGCCAAGTCATATTAGATTTTTGAAGAAATATTGAAAATGAAAAATCCCTCTATACCCCCTCTAACGACCCGACAATGAATTCTGTGAACGAATTCTTGTTATTCAGATGGAAATATATATTCTGCACCCTACTATGATGCGTGCCAAGTCATATTTGATTTTTGAAGTCATTTTGATAATGAAAAATCCCTCTATACCCCCTCTGACGACCCGACAATGATTTCTGTTGACGAATTATTGTTATTCCGATGGACATGGATACTTTGCACCCCACCTTGATGCGTGCCAAGTCATATTAGATTTTTGAAGAAATATTGAAAATGAAAAATCCCTCTATACCCACTCTAACGACCCGACAATCAGTTCAGTTGACGAATTACTGTTATTCAGATGGAAATGGATATTTTGCACCCCACCATGATGCGTGCCAAGTCATATTAGATTTTTGATGAAATTTTGAAAATGAGAAATCCCTCTATACCCCCCTAAAGACCCGACAATGATTTCTGTAAACGAATTCTTGTTATTCAGATGGAATTGGATATTCTGCACCCTACTATGATGCGTGCCAAGTCATATTTGATTTTTGAAGTTATTTGATAATGATAAATCCCTCTATACCCCCTCTGACGACCCGACAATGATTTCTGGTGACGAATTATTGTTGTTCAGATGGAAATGGATATTCTGCACCCCACCGTGATGCGTGCCAAGTCATATTAGATTTTTGAAGTAATTTTGAAAATGAAAAATCCCTCTATACCCCCTCTGACGACCTGACAATGATTTCTACCACCATGATGCGTGCCAAGTCATATTAGATTATTGAAGAAATTTTGAAAATGAAAAATCCCTCTATACCCCCTCTAACGACCCGACAATGATTTTTGTCGACGAATTGTTGTTATCCAGATGAAAATAAATATTCTGCACTCCACCATGATGCGTGCCAAGTCATATTAGATTTTTGAAGAAATATTGAAAATGAAAAATCCCTCTATACCCCCTCTAACGACCCGACAATGATTTCTGTAAACGAATTCTTGTTATTCAGATGGAAATATATATTCTGCACCCTACTATGATGCGTGCCAAGTCATAGTTGATTTTTGAAGTCATTTTGATAATGAAAAATCCCTCTATACCCCCTCTGACGACCCGACAATGATTTCTGGTGACGAATTATTGTTGTTCAGATGGAAATGGAAATTCTGCACCCCACCGTGATGCGTGCCAAGTCATATTAGATTTTTGAAGAAATTTTGAAAATGAAAAATCCCTCTATACCCCCTCTGACGACCTGACAATGATTTCTGTTGACAAATTATTGTTATTGAGATGGAAATGGATATTCTGTACCCCACCATGATGCGTGCCAAGTCATATTAGATTATTGAAGAAATTTTGAAAATGAAAAATCCCTCTATACCCCCTCTAACGACCCGACAATGATTTTTGTCGACGAATTGTTGTTATCCAGATGAAAATAAAAATTCTGCACTCCACCATGATGCGTGCCAAGTCATATTAGATTTTTGAAGAAATATTGAAAATGAAAAATCCCTCTATACCCCCTCTAACGACCCGACAATGATTTCTGTAAACGAATTCTTGTTATTCAGATGGAAATATATATTCTGCACCTTACTATGATGCGTGCCAAGTCATATTTGATTTTTGAAGTCATTTTGATAATGAAAAATCCCTCTATACCACATCTGACGACCCGACAATGATTTCTGGTGACGAACTATTGTTGTTCAGATGGAGATGGATATTCTGCACCCCACCATGATGCGTGCCAAGTCATATTCGATTTTTGAAGAAATTTTGAAAATGAAAAATCCCTCTATACCCCCTCTGACGACCTGACAATGATTTCTGTTGACAAATTATTGTTATTGAGATGGAAATGGATATTCTGCACCCCACCATGATGCGTGCCAAGTCATATTTGATTTTGAGGTAATTTTGAAAATGATAAATTCCTCTATACCCCCTCTGACGACCCGACAATGATTTCTGTTGACAAATTATTGTTATTCAGATGGAAATGAATATTCTGCACACCACCATGTTGCGTGCCAAGTCATATTTAATTTTGAGGTAATTTTGAAAATGAAAAATCCCTCTATACCCCCTCTAACGAACCGACAATGATTTCTGTTGACAAATCATTGTTATTGAGATGGAAATGGATATTCTGTACCCCACCATGATGCGTGCCAAGTCATATTTGATTATTGAAGAAATTTTGAAAATGAAAAATCCCTCTATACCCCCTCCAACGACCCGTCAATGATTTTTGTCGACGAATTGTTGTTATCCAGATGAAAATAAATATTCTGCACTCCACCATGATGCGTGCCAAGTCATATTAGATTTTTGAAGAAATATTGAAAATGAAAAATCCCTCTATACCCCCTCTAACGACCCGACAATGAATTCTGTGAACGAATTCTTGTTATTCAGATGGAAATATATATTCTGCACCCTACTATGATGCGTGCCAAGTCATATTTGATTTTTGAAGTCATTTTGATAATGAAAAATCCCTCTATACCCCCTCTGACGACCCGACAATGATTTCTGTTGACGAATTATTGTTATTCCGATGGACATGGATACTTTGCACCCCACCTTGATGCGTGCCAAGTCATATTAGATTTTTGAAGAAATATTGAAAATGAAAAATCCCTCTATACCCACTCTAACGACCCGACAATCAGTTCAGTTGACGAATTACTGTTATTCAGATGGAAATGGATATTTTGCACCCCACCATGATGCGTGTCAAGTCATATTGAATTTTTGAAGAAATAGTGAAAATGAAAAATCACTCTATACCCCCTCTAACGACCCGACAATGATTTCTGTTGACGAATTATTGTTATTCAGATGGAAATGAATATTCTGCACCTCACCATGTTGCGTACCAAGTCATATTTGATTTTGAGGTAATTTTGAAAATGAAAAATCCCTCTATACCTCCTTTAACGACCCGACAATGATTTCAGTCAACGAATTATTGTTATTCAGATGGAAATAGATATTCTGCACCCCACCATGATGCGTGCCAAGTCATATTAGATTTTTGATGAAATTTTGAAAATGAGAAATCCCTCTATACCCCCCCTAACGACCCGACAATGATTTCTGTTAACGAATTCTTGTTATTCAGATGGAATTGGATATTCTGCACCCTACTATGATGCGTGCCAAGTCATATTTGATTTTGAGGTAATTTTGAAAATGAAAAATCCCTCTATACCTCCTCTGACGACCCGACAATGATTTCTGGTGACGAATTATTGTTATTTAGATGGAAATGGATATTCTGTACCCCACCATGATGCGTGCCATGTCATATTTGATTATTGAAATCATTTTGATAATGAAAAATCCCTCTATACCCCCTCTGACGACCCGACAATGATTTCTGTTGACGAATTATTGTTAGTCAAATGTAAATGGATAATCTGCACCCCACCATGTTGCGTGCCAAGTCATATTTGATTTTGAGGTAATTTTGAAAATGAAAAATCTCTCTATACCCCCTCTGACGACACGACAATAATTTCTGTTAAGGAATTATTGTTATTCAGATAGATATGGAAATTCTGCACCCCACCATGATGCGTGCAGAGTCATATTGGATTTTTGAAGAAATATTGAAAATGAAAAATCCCTCTATACCCCCTCTAACGACCCGACAATGATTTCTGTTGACGAATTATCGTTATTCGGATGGAAATAGATATTCTGCACCCCACCATGATGCGTGCCAAGTCATATTAGATTTTTGAAGAAATATTGAAAATGAAAAATCCCTCCATACCCCTTCTGACGACCCGACAATGATTTCTTTTGACGAATTATTGTTATTCAGATGAACATGGATACTTTGCACCCCATCATGATGCGTGCCAAGTCATATTAGATTTTTGAAGAAATATTGAAAATGAAAAATCCCTCTATACCCACTCTAACGACCCGACAATTAGTTCTGTTGACGAATTACTGTTATTCAGATGGAAATGGATATTATGCACCCCACCATGATGCGTGCCCAGTCATATTGAATTTTTGAAGAAATATTGAAAATGAAAAATCCCTCTATACCCCCTCTAACGACCCGACATTGATTTCTGTTGACGAATTAATGTTATTCAGATGGAAATGGATATTCTGCACCCCACCATGATGCGTGCCAAGTCATATTGGATTTTTGAAGAAATATTAAAAATGAAAAATCCCTCTATACCCCCTCTAACGACCCGACAATGATTTTTGTCGACGAATTGTTGTTATCCAGATGAAAATAAATATTCTGCACTCCACCATGATGCGTGCCAAGTCATATTAGATTTTTGAAGAAATATTGAAAATGAAAAATCCCTCTATACCCCCTCTAACGACCCGACAATGAATTCTGTGAACGAATTCTTGTTATTCAGATGGAAATATATATTCTGCACCCTACTATGATGCGTGCCAAGTCATATTTGATTTTTGAAGTCATTTTGATAATGAAAAATCCCTCTATACCCCCTCTGACGACCCGACAATGATTTCTGTTGACGAATTATTGTTATTCCGATGGACATGGATACTTTGCACCCCACCTTGATGCGTGCCAAGTCATATTAGATTTTTGAAGAAATATTGAAAATGAAAAATCCCTCTATACCCACTCTAACGACCCGACAATCAGTTCAGTTGACGAATTACTGTTATTCAGATGGAAATGGATATTTTGCACCCCACCATGATGCGTGCCAAGTCATATTAGATTTTTGATGAAATTTTGAAAATGAGAAATCCCTCTATACCCCCCTAAAGACCCGACAATGATTTCTGTAAACGAATTCTTGTTATTCAGATGGAATTGGATATTCTGCACCCTACTATGATGCGTGCCAAGTCATATTTGATTTTTGAAGTCATTTGATAATGATAAATCCCTCTATACCCCCTCTGACGACCCGACAATGATTTCTGGTGACGAATTATTGTTGTTCAGATGGAAATGGATATTCTGCACCCCACCGTGATGCGTGCCAAGTCATATTAGATTTTTGAAGTAATTTTGAAAATGAAAAATCCCTCTATACCCCCTCTGACGACCTGACAATGATTTCTACCACCATGATGCGTGCCAAGTCATATTAGATTATTGAAGAAATTTTGAAAATGAAAAATCCCTCTATACCCCCTCTAACGACCCGACAATGATTTTTGTCGACGAATTGTTGTTATCCAGATGAAAATAAATATTCTGCACTCCACCATGATGCGTGCCAAGTCATATTAGATTTTTGAAGAAATATTGAAAATGAAAAATCCCTCTATACCCCCTCTAACGACCCGACAATGATTTCTGTAAACGAATTCTTGTTATTCAGATGGAAATATATATTCTGCACCCTACTATGATGCGTGCCAAGTCATAGTTGATTTTTGAAGTCATTTTGATAATGAAAAATCCCTCTATACCCCCTCTGACGACCCGACAATGATTTCTGGTGACGAATTATTGTTGTTCAGATGGAAATGGAAATTCTGCACCCCACCGTGATGCGTGCCAAGTCATATTAGATTTTTGAAGAAATTTTGAAAATGAAAAATCCCTCTATACCCCCTCTGACGACCTGACAATGATTTCTGTTGACAAATTATTGTTATTGAGATGGAAATGGATATTCTGTACCCCACCATGATGCGTGCCAAGTCATATTAGATTATTGAAGAAATTTTGAAAATGAAAAATCCCTCTATACCCCCTCTAACGACCCGACAATGATTTTTGTCGACGAATTGTTGTTATCCAGATGAAAATAAAAATTCTGCACTCCACCATGATGCGTGCCAAGTCATATTAGATTTTTGAAGAAATATTGAAAATGAAAAATCCCTCTATACCCCCTCTAACGACCCGACAATGATTTCTGTAAACGAATTCTTGTTATTCAGATGGAAATATATATTCTGCACCTTACTATGATGCGTGCCAAGTCATATTTGATTTTTGAAGTCATTTTGATAATGAAAAATCCCTCTATACCACATCTGACGACCCGACAATGATTTCTGGTGACGAACTATTGTTGTTCAGATGGAGATGGATATTCTGCACCCCACCATGATGCGTGCCAAGTCATATTCGATTTTTGAAGAAATTTTGAAAATGAAAAATCCCTCTATACCCCCTCTGACGACCTGACAATGATTTCTGTTGACAAATTATTGTTATTGAGATGGAAATGGATATTCTGCACCCCACCATGATGCGTGCCAAGTCATATTTGATTTTGAGGTAATTTTGAAAATGATAAATTCCTCTATACCCCCTCTGACGACCCGACAATGATTTCTGTTGACAAATTATTGTTATTCAGATGGAAATGAATATTCTGCACACCACCATGTTGCGTGCCAAGTCATATTTAATTTTGAGGTAATTTTGAAAATGAAAAATCCCTCTATACCCCCTCTAACGAACCGACAATGATTTCTGTTGACAAATCATTGTTATTGAGATGGAAATGGATATTCTGTACCCCACCATGATGCGTGCCAAGTCATATTTGATTATTGAAGAAATTTTGAAAATGAAAAATCCCTCTATACCCCCTCCAACGACCCGTCAATGATTTCTGTTGACGAGTTATTGTTATTTAGATGGAAATGGATATTCTGCACCCCACCATGATGCGTGCCAAGTCATATTTGATTTTGAAGTAATTTTAAAAATGAAAAATCCCTCTATACCCCCTCTGACGACCCGACAATGATTTCTGTTGACAAATTATTGTTATTGAGATAGAAATGGATATTCTGTACCCAACTATGATGCGTGCCAAGTCATATTTGATTTTTGAAGTCATTTTGAAAATGAAAAATCCCTCTATACCCCCTCTGACGACCCGACAATGATTTCAGTTGAAGAATTATTGTTACTCAGATGGAAATGGATATTCTGCACCTCACCATGATGCGTGACAAGTCATATTGGATTTTTGAAGAAATATTGAAAATGAAAAATTCCTCTATACCCCCTCTAACGACCCGATAATGATTTCTGTTGACGAATTATTGTTATCCGGATGGAAATGAATATTTTGCACCCCACCATGTTGCGTGCCAAGTCATATTTGATTTTGAGGTAAATTTGAATATGAAAAATCCCTCTATACCCCCTCTAACGAACCGACAATGAGTTCTGTTGACAAATTATTGCTATTCAGATGGAAATGGATATTCTGCACCCCACCATGATGCGTGCCAAGTCATATTGGATTTTTGAAGAAATATTGAAAATGAAAAATCCCTCTATACCCCCTCTAACGAACCGACAATAAGTTCTGTTGACGAATTATTGTTATTCAGATGGAAATGGATATTCTGCACCCCACCATGATGCGTGCCAAGTCATATTGGATTTTTGAAGAAATATTGAAAATGAAAAATCCCTCTATACCCCCTCTAACGACACGACAATGATTTATGTTGACGAATTGATGTTATTCAGATGGAATTGGATATTCTGCACCCTACTATGATGCGTGCCAAGTCATATTTGATTTTTGAAGTCATTTTGATAATGAAAAATCCCTCTATACCTCCTCTGACGACCCGACAATGATTTCTGGTGACGAATTATTGTTGTTCAGATGGAAATGGATATTCTGCACCCCACCATGATGCGTGCCAAGTCATATTAGATTTTTGAAGAAATTTTGAAAATGAAAAATCCCTCTATACCCCCTCCAACGACCCGACAATGATTTCTGGTGACGAATTATTGTTGTTCAGATGGAAATGGATATTCTGCACCCCACCATGATGCGTGCCAAGTCATATTTGATTTTGAGGTAATTTTGGAAATGAAAAATCCCTTTATACCCCCTCTAACGAACCGACAATGAGTTCTGTTGACGAATTATTGTTATCCAAATGGAAATGAATATTCTGCACCCCACCATGATACGTGCCAACTCATATTGGATTTTTGAAGAAATATTGAAAATGAAAAATCCCTCTATACCCCCTCTAACGAACCGACAATGAGTTCTGTAGACGAATTATTGTTATTCAGATGGAAATGGATATTCTGCACTCCACCATGATGCGTGCCAAGTCATATTGGATTTTTGAAGAAATATTGAAAATGAAAAATCCCTCTATACCCCCTCTTACGACCCGACAATGATTTCTGTTGACGAATTATCGTTATTCAGATGGAAATAGATATTCTGCACCCCACCATGATGCGTGCCAAGTCATATTAGATTTTTTAAGAAATATTGAAAATGAAAAATCCCTCTATACCCACTCTAACGTCCCGACAATCAGTTCTGTTGACGAATTACTGTTATTCAGATGGAAATGGATATTTTGCACCCCACCATGATGCGTGTCAAGTCATATTGAATTTTTGAAGAAATAGTGAAAATGAAAAATCACTCTATACCCCCTCTAACGACCCGACAATGATTTCTGTTGACGAATTATTGTTATTCAGATGGAAATGAATATTCTGCACCTCACCATGTTGCGTACCAAGTCATATTTGATTTTGAGGTAATTTTGAAAATGAAAAATCCCTCTATACCTCCTTTAACGACCCGACAATGATTTCAGTCAACGAATTATTGTTATTCAGATGGAAATAGATATTCTGCACCCCACCATGATGCGTGCCAAGTCATATTAGATTTTTGATGAAATTTTGAAAATGAGAAATCCCTCTATACCCCCCCTAACGACCCGACAATGATTTCTGTTAACGAATTCTTGTTATTCAGATGGAATTGGATATTCTGCACCCTACTATGATGCGTGCCAAGTCATATTTGATTTTGAGGTAATTTTGAAAATGAAAAATCCCTCTATACCTCCTCTGACGACCCGACAATGATTTCTGGTGACGAATTATTGTTATTTAGATGGAAATGGATATTCTGTACCCCACCATGATGCGTGCCATGTCATATTTGATTATTGAAATCATTTTGATAATGAAAAATCCCTCTATACCCCCTCTGACGACCCGACAATGATTTCTGTTGACGAATTATTGTTAGTCAAATGTAAATGGATAATCTGCACCCCACCATGTTGCGTGCCAAGTCATATTTGATTTTGAGGTAATTTTGAAAATGAAAAATCTCTCTATACCCCCTCTGACGACACGACAATAATTTCTGTTAAGGAATTATTGTTATTCAGATAGATATGGAAATTCTGCACCCCACCATGATGCGTGCAGAGTCATATTGGATTTTTGAAGAAATATTGAAAATGAGAAATCCCTCTATACCCCCTCTAACGACCCGACAATGATTTTTGTTGACGAATTATCGTTATTCGGATGGAAATAGATATTCTGCACCCCACCATGATGCGTGCCAAGTCATATTAGATTTTTGAAGAAATATTGAAAATGAAAAATCCCTCCATACCCCTTCTGACGACCCGACAATGATTTCTTTTGACGAATTATTGTTATTCAGATGAACATGGATACTTTGCACCCCATCATGATGCGTGCCAAGTCATATTAGATTTTTGAAGAAATATTGAAAATGAAAAATCCCTCTATACCCACTCTAACGACCCGACAATTAGTTCTGTTGACGAATTACTGTTATTCAGATGGAAATGGATATTATGCACCCCACCATGATGCGTGCCCAGTCATATTGAATTTTTGAAGAAATATTGAAAATGAAAAATCCCTCTATACCCCCTCTAACGACCCGACATTGATTTCTGTTGACGAATTAATGTTATTCAGATGGACATGGATATGTTGCACATCTCCATGATGCGTGCCAAGTCATATTTGATTTTTGAGGTAATTTTAAAAATGAGAAATCTCTCTATACCCCCTCTGACGACCCGGCAATGATTTCTGTTGACGAATTATTGTTATTCAGATGGACATGGATACTTTGCACCCCACCATGATGCGTGCCAACTCATATTTGATATTTGAAGTAATTTTGAAAATGATAAATCCCTCCATACCCCCTCTGACGACACGACAATGATTTCTGTTGACGAATTATTGTTATTCAGATGGACATGGATATGTTGCACATCTCCATGATGCGTGCCAAGTCATATTTGATTTTTGAGGTAATTTTAAAAATGAGAAATCTCTCTATACCCCCTCTGACGACCCGGCAATGATTTCTGTTGACGAATTATTGTTATTCAGATGGACATGGATACTTTGCACCCCACCATGATGCGTGCCAACTCATATTTGATATTTGAAGTAATTTTGAAAATGATAAATCCCTCCATACCCCCTCTGACGACACGACAATGATTTCTGTTGACGAATTATTGTTATTCATATGGGAATAGATATTCTGCACCCCAGCATGTTGCGTGCCAAGTCATATTTGATATTTTAGATAATTTTGAAAATGAAAAATTCCTCTATACCCCTCTGACGACCCGACAATGATTTCTGTTGACGAATTATTGTTATTCAGTTAGACATGAATACTTTGTACCCCACCATGATGCGTGCCAACTCATATTTGATTTTTGAAGTAATTTTGAAAATGAAAAATCCCTCTATACCCCTCTGACGAACCGACAATGATTTCTGTTGACGAATTATTGTTATTCAGATAGACATGAATACTTTGTACCCCACCATGATGCGTGCCAACTCAAATTTGATTTTTGAAGTAATTTTGAAAATGAAAAATCCCTCTATACCCCTCTGACGAACCGACAATGATTTGTGTTAACGAATTATTGTTATTCAGATGGACATAGATATTTTGCACCCTACTATAATGCGTGCCAAGTCATATTTGATTTTGAGGTAATTTTGAAAATGAAAAATCCCTCTATTACCCCTATGACGACCCGACAATGATTTCTGTTATCAAATAATGTTTATTCAGGTGGACTTGGATATTTGGCACCCTACTATATTGCGTGCCAAGTCATATTTGATTTTGAGGTAATTTTGAAAATGAAAAATCCCTCTATTACCCCTATGACGACACGACAATGATTTCTGTTGACGAATTATTGTTATTCAGATAGAAATGGATATTCTGCACCCCACCATGATGCGTGCCAAGTCATATTAGATATTTGAAGTAATTTTGAAAATGATAAATCCCTCTATACCCCCTCTGACGACCCGACAATGATTTCTGTTGACGAATTATGGTTATTCAGATGTAAATGGATATTCTGCACCCCATCATGATGCGTGCCAAGTCATATTTGATATTTTAGATAATTTTGAAAATGAAAAATTCCTCTATACCCCTCTGACGACCCGACAATGATTTCTGTTGACGAATTATTGTCATTCAGTTAGACATGAATACTTTGTACCCCACCATGATGCGTGCCAACTCATATTTGATTTTTGAAGTAATTTTGAAAATGAAAAATCCCTCTATACCCCTCTGACGAACCGACAATGATTTCTGTTGACGAATTATTGTTATTCAGATAGACATGAATACTTTGTACCCCACCATGATGCGTGCCAACTCAAATTTGATTTTTGAAGTAATTTTGAAAATGAAAAATCCCTCTATACCCCTCTGACGAACCGACAATGATTTGTGTTAACGAATTATTGTTATTCAGATGGACATAGATATTTTGCACCCTACTATAATGCGTGCCAAGTCATATTTGATTTTGAGGTAATTTTGAAAATGAAAAATCCCTCTATTACCCCTATGACGACCCGACAATGATTTCTGTTATCGAATAATGTTTATTCAGGTGGACTTGGATATTTGGCACCCTACTATATTGCGTGCCAAGTCATATTTGATTTTGAGGTAATTTTGAAAATGAAAAATCCCTCTATTACCCCTATGACGACACGACAATGATTTTTGTTGACGAATTATTGTTATTCAGAAGAATATGGATATTTTGCACCCTACTATGATGCGTGCAGAGTCATAGTTGATTTTGAGGTAATTTTGAAAATGAAAAATCCCTCTGTACCCTCTTTGACGACCCGACAATGATTTCAGTTGACGAATTATTGTTATTAGGATGGTAATTAATATTTTGCACCATACTATGATGCGTGCAAAGTCATATTTGATTTTTGAAGTAATTTTGAAAATGAAAAATCCCCCTATTACCCCTATGACGACCCTACAATGATTTCTGTTGACGAATTATTGTTATTCAGATAGAAATGGATATTCTGCACCCCACCATGATGCGTGCCAAGTCATATTAGATATTTGAAGTAATTTTGAAAATGATAAATCCCTCTATACCCCCTCTGACGACCCGACAATGATTTCTGTTGACGAATTATGGTTATTCAGATGTAAATGGATATTCTGCACCCCATCATGATGCGTGCCAAGTCATATTAGATTTTTGAAGTGATTTTGAAATTGTAAAATCCCTCTGTACACCTTCTTACGACCCGACAATGATTTCTGTTGACGAATTATTGTTATTCAGATGGACATGGATATTTTGCACCCTACTATGTTGCGTGCCGAGTCATATTTGATTTAGAGGTAATTTTGAAAATGAAAAATCCCTCTATACCCCCTCTGACGACCCGACAAAGATTTTTGTTGAAGAATTATTGTTATTCAGTTGGAAATAGATATTCTGCACCCCACCATGTTGCGTGCCAAGTCATATTTGATATTTTAGGTAATTTTGAAATTGAGAAATTCCTCTATACCCCCTCTGACGACCCGGCAATGATTTCTGTTATCGAATAATGTTCATTCAGATGGACATGGATATTTGGCACCCTACTATGATGCGTGCCAAGTCATATTTGATTTTGAGGTAATTTTTAAAATGAAAAATCCCTCTAATACCCCTATGACGACACTACAATGATTTCTGTTGACGAATTATTGTTATTCAGATAGAAATGGATATTCTGCACCCCACCATGATGCGTGCCAAGTCATATCAGATATTTGAAGTAATTTTGAAAATGATAAATCCCTCTATACCCCCTCTGACGACACGACAATGATTTCTGTTGACGAATTATTATTATTCAGATGGAAATGGATATTCTGCACCCCACCATGATGCGTGCCAAGTCATATTTGTTTTTTGAAAACATTTTGATTATGAGATATCCCTCTATACCCCCTCTGACGACCCGACAATTATTTCTGTTGACGAATTATTATTATTCAGATGGACATGGATACTTTGCACACCACCATGATGCGTGCCAACTCATATTTGATATGTGAAGTAATTTTGAAAATGATAAACCCCTCTATACCCCTTCTGACGACACGACAATGATTTCTGTTGACGAATTATTATTATTCAGATGGAAATGGATATTCTGCACCCCACCATGATGCGTGCCAAGTCATATTTGTTTTTTGAAAACATTTTGATTATGAGATATCCCTCTATACCCCTCTGACGACCCGACAATGACTTCTGTTGACGAATTATTGTTATTCAGATGGACATGGATATTTGGCACCCTACTATGAAGCATGCCAAGTCATATTTGATTTTGAGGTAATTTTGAAAATGAAAAATCCCTCTATACCCCCTCTGACGACACGACAACGATTTCTGTTGACGAATTATTATTATTCAGATGGAAATGGATATTCTGCACCCCACCATGATGCGTGCCAAGTCATATTTGATTTTTGAAAACATTTTGATAATGAGATTTCCCTCTATACCCCTCTGACGACCCGACAATGACTTCTGTTGACGAATTATTGTTATTCAGATGGAAATGGGTATTCTGCACCCCACCATGATGCGTGCCAAGTCATATTTGATTTTTGAAGTAATTTTAAAAATGAAAAATCCCTCTATACACCCTCTGACGACCCGACAATGATTTCTGTTGACAAATTATTGTTATTCAGATGGAAATGGATATTCTGCACCCCTCTATGATGCGTGCCAAGTCATAGTTGATTTAGAGGTAATTTTGAAAATGAAATCTCTCTGTACCCTCTTTGACGACCCGACAATAATTTCAGTTGACGAATTATTGTTATTAGGACGGAAATGAATATTTTGCACCATACTATGATGCGTGCCAAGTCATATTTGATTTTTGAAGTAATATTGAAAATGAAAAATCCTTCCGTACCTCCTCTGACAACCCGGCAATGATTTCTGTTGACAAAATATTGTTATTCAGATAGAAATAGATATTCTGCACCCCACCATGATGCGTGCCAAGTCATATTTGATTTTTGAAGTAGTTTTGATAATGAAAAATCCCTCTATACCCCCTCTGACGACCTGACAATGATTTCTGTTGACGAATTATTGTTATTCAGATGGACATGGATATGTTGCACATCTCCATGATGCGTGCCAAGTCATATTTGATTTTTGAGGTAATTTTAAAAATGAGAAATCTCTCTATACCCCCTCTGACGACCCGACAATGATTTCTGTTGACGAATTATTGTTATTCAGATGGACATGGATACTTTGCACCCCACCATGATGCGTGCCAACTCATATTTGATATTTGAAGTAATTTTGAAAATGATAAATCCCTCCATACCCCCTCTGACGACACGACAATGATTTCTGTTGACGAATTATTGTTATTCATATGGAAATAGATATTCTGCACCCCAGCATGTTGCGTGCCAAGTCATATTTGATATTTTAGATAATTTTGAAAATGAAAAATTCCTCTATACCCCTCTGACGACCCGACAATGATTTCTGTTGACGAATTATTGTTATTCAGTTAGACATGAATACTTTGTACCCCACCATGATGCGTGCCAACTCATATTTGATTTTTGAAGTAATTTTGAAAATGAAAAATACCTCTATACCCCTCTGACGAACCGACAATGATTTCTGTTGACGAATTATTGTTATTCAGATAGACATGAATACTTTGTACCCCACCATGATGCGTGCCAACTCATATTTGATTTTTGAAGTAATTTTGAAAATGAAAAATCCCTCTATACCCCTCTGACGAACCGACAATGATTTCTGTTAACGAATTATTGTTATTCAGATGGACATAGATATTTTGCACCCTACTATGATGCGTGCCAAGTCATATTTTATTTTGAGGTAATTTTGAAAATGAAAAATCCTATACCCCTCTAACGACCCGACAATGATTTCTGTTGACGAATTATTTTTATTCAGATGGAAATGGATATTCTGCACCCCACCATGTAGCGGTCCAAGTCATATTTGATTTTTGAAATAATTTTGAAAATGAAAAATCCCTCTATACCCCCTCTGACGACCCGACAATAATTTCTGTTATCGAATAATGTTTATTCAGATGAACATGGATATTTGGCACCCTACTATGATGCGTGCCAAGTCATATTTGATTTTGAGGTAATTTTGAAAATGAAAAATCCCTCTATTACCCCTATGACGACACGGCAATGATTTCTGTTGACGAATTATTGTTATTCAGATGTAAATGGATATTCTGCACCCCATCATGATGCGTGCCAAGTCATTTTAGATTTTTGAAGTGATTTTGAAAATGTAAAATCCCTCTGTACACCCTCTTACGACCCGACAACGATTTCTGTTGACTAAATATTGTTATTCAGATGAAATTGAATATATTGCACTCTACTATGATGCGTGCCAAGTCATATTTGATTTTTGAAGTCATTTTAAAAATGAAAAATCCCTCTATACCCCCTCTGACGACACGACAATGATTTCTGTTGACGAATTATTGTTATTCAGTTGGAAATGAATAGTCTGCACCCCACTATGTTGCGTGCCATGTCATATTAAATTTTGAGGTAATTTTGAAAATGAAAAATTCCTCTGTACCCCCTCTGACGACCCGACAATGATTTCAGTTGACGAATTATTGTTATTAGGATGGAAATGAATATTTTGCACCCTACTATGATGCGTGCCGAGTCATATTTGATTTTGAGGTAATTTTGAAAATGAAAAATTCCTCTGTACCCCCTCTGACGACCCGACAATGATTTCTGTTATCGAAT
The DNA here is from genome assembly GCA_958502065.1 of Chrysolina americana. Taxonomy (NCBI): domain Eukaryota; kingdom Metazoa; phylum Arthropoda; class Insecta; order Coleoptera; family Chrysomelidae; genus Chrysolina; species Chrysolina americana. Next base: position 41,282,031 of record OY293414.1, read on the forward strand.
AATGTTTATTCAGATGGACATGGATATTTGGCACCCTACTATGATGCGTGCCAAGTCATATTTGATTTTGAGGTAATTTTGAAAATGAAAAATCCCTCTATTACCCCTATGACGACACGACAATGATTTCTTTTGACGTATTATTGTTATTCAGAAGAACATATATATTTTGCACCCTACTATGATGCGTGCCGAGTCATAGTTGATTTTGAGGTAATTTTGAAAATGAAAAATCCCTCTGTACCCTCTCCGACGACCCGACAATAATTTCAGTTGACGAATTATTGTTATTAGGATGGAAATGAATATTTTGCACCATACTATTATGCGTGCAAAGTCATATTTGATTTTTGAAGTAAGTTTGAAAATGAAAAATCCCTCTATACCTCCTCTGACATCCCAGCAATGATTTCTGTTGACGAAGTATTGTTATTCAGATGGAAATAGATATTCTGCACCCCACCATGTTGCGTGCCAAGTCATATTTGATATTTTAGGTAATTTTGAAAATGAAAAATTCCTGTATTCCCCCTCTGACGACCCGACAATGATTTCTGTTGACGAATTATTGTTATTCAGATGGACGTGTATATTTTGCACCCTACTATGATGCGTGCCGAGTCATAGTTGATTTTGAGGTAATTTTGAAAATGAACAATTCCTCTATACCTCCTCTGACGACCCGACAATGATTTCCGTTAACGAATTATTGTTATTCAGTTGGACATGGATATTTTGCACCCTACCATGATGTGTGCCAAGTCATATTTGATTTTTGAGGTAATTTTGAAAATGAACAATTCCTCTATATGTGACGACCCGACAATGATTTCTGTTGACGAACTATTGTTATTCAGTTGGACATGGATATTCTGCACCCCACCATGATGCGTGCCAAGTCATATTTGATTTTTGAAAACATTTTGATAATGAGATATCCCTCTATACCCCTCTGACGACCCGACAATGACTTCTGTTGACGAATTATTGTTATTCAGATGGAAATGGGTATTCTGCACCCCACCATGATGCGTGCCAAGTCATATTAGATATTTGAAGTAATTTTGAAAATGAAATATCCCTCCATACCACCTCTGACGATACGACAATGATTTCTGTTGACGAATTATTGTTATTCATATGCAAATGGATATTCTGCAAACCACCATGATGCTTGCTAAGTCATATTCGATTTTTGAAGCCATTTTGATAATGAAAATTCCTTCTATACCCCATCTGACGACCCGACAATAATTTCTGTTGACGAATTATTGTTACTCAGATGGAAATGGATATTCTGCACCCCACCATGATGCGTGCCAAGTCATATTTGATTTTTGAAGTAATTTTGAAAATGAAAAATCCCTCTATACACCCTCTGACGACCCGACAATGATTTCTGTTGACAAATTATTGTTATTCAGATGGAAATGGATATTCTGCACCCCACTATGATGCGTGCCAAGTCATATTTGATTTTTGAAGTAATATTGAAAATGAAAAATCCTTTCATACCTCCTCTGACAACCCGGCAATGATTTCTGTTGACATAATATTGTTATTCAGATAGAAATAGATATTCTGCACCCCACCATGATGCGTGCCAAGTCATATTTGATTTTTGAAGTAGTTTTGATAATGAAAAATCCCTCTATACCCCCTCTGACGACCTGACAATGATTTCTGTTGACGAATTATTGTTATTCAGATGGACATGGATATGTTGCACATCTCCATGATGCGTGCCAAGTCATATTTGATTTTTGAGGTAATTTTAAAAATGAGAAATCTCTCTATACCCCCTCTGACGACCCGACAATGATTTCTGTTGACGAATTATTGTTATTCAGATGGACATGGATACTTTGCACCCCACCATGATGCGTGCCAACTCATATTTGATATTTGAAGTAATTTTGAAAATGATAAATCCCTCCATACCCCCTCTGACGACACGACAATGATTTCTGTTGACGAATTATTGTTATTCATATGGAAATAGATATTCTGCACCCCAGCATGTTGCGTGCCAAGTCATATTTGATATTTTAGATAATTTTTAAAATGAAAAATTCCTCTATACCCCTCTGACGACCCGACAATGATTTCTGTTGACGAATTATTGTTATTCAGTTAGACATGAATACTTTGTACCCCACCATGATGCGTGCCAACTCATATTTGATTTTTGAAGTAATTTTGAAAATGAAAAATCCCTCTATACCCCTCTGACGAACCGACAATGATTTCTGTTGACGAATTATTGTTATTCAGATAGACATGAATACTTTGTACCCCACCATGATGCGTGCCAACTCATATTTGATTTTTGAAGTAATTTTGAAAATGAAAAATCCCTCTATACCCCTCTGACGAACCGACAATGATTTCAGTCAACGAATTATTGTTATTCAGATGGAAATAGATATTCTGCACCCCACCATGATGCGTGCCAAGTCATATTAGATTTTTGATGAAATTTTGAAAATGAGAAATCCCTCTATACCCCCCCTAACGACCCGACAATGATTTCTGTCAACGAATTCTTGTTATTCAGATGGAATTGGATATTCTGCACCCTACTATGATGCGTGCCAAGTCATATTTGATTTTGAGGTAATTTTGAAAATGAAAAATCCCTATATACCCCCTCTGACGACACGACAATGATTTCTGTTAACGAATCATTGTTAGTTAGATATACATGAATACTTTGCACCCCACCATGATGCGTGCCAAGTCATATTTGATTTTGAGGTAATTTTGAAAATGAAAAATCCCTCTATACCCCCTCTGACGACACAACATTAATTTCTGTTAAGGAATTATTGTTATTCAGATAGACATGGATACTTTGCACCCCACCATGATGCGTGCCAAGTCATATTAGATTATTGAAGAAATTTTGAAAATGAAAAATCCCTCTATACCCCCTCTGACGACCCGACAATGATTTCTGTTGACGAATTATTGTTATTCAGATGGAATTAGATATTGTGCACCCCACCATGATGCGTGCCAAATCATATTTGATTTTGAGGTAATTTTGAAAATGAAAAATCCCTCTATACCTCCTTTAACGACCCGACAATGATTTCAGTCAACGAATTATTGTTATTCAGATGGAAATAGATATTCTGCACCCCACCATGATGCGTGCCAAGTCATATTAGATTTTTGATGAAATTTTGAAAATGAGAAATCCCTCTATATCCCCCCTAACGACCCGACAATGATTTCTGTTAACGAATTCTTGTTATTCAGATGGAATTGGATATTCTGCACCCCACCATGATGCGTGCCAAGTCATTTTTGATTTTGAGGTAATTTTGAAAATGATAAATCCCTCTATACCCCCTCTGACGACCCGACAATGATTTCTGTTGACAAATTATGGTTATTCAGATGGAAATGAATATTCTGCACACCACCATGTTGCGTGCCAAGTCATATTTGATTTTGAGGTAATTTTGGAAATGAAAAATCCCTTTATACCCCCTCTAACGAACCGACAATGAGTTCTGTTGACGAATTATTGTTATCCAAATGGAAATGAATATTCTGCACCCCACCATGATGCGTGCCAACTCATATTGGATTTTTGAAGAAATATTGAAAATGAAAAATCCCTCTATACCCCCTCTAACGAACCGACAATGAGTTCTGTAGACGAATTATTGTTATTCAGATGGAAATGGATATTCTGCACTCCACCATGATGCGTGCCATGTCATGTCATATTGGATTTTTGAAGAAATATTGAAAATGAAAAATCCCTCTATACCCCCTCTAACGACCCGACAATGATTTCTGTTGACGAATTATCGTTATTCAGATGGAAATAGATATTCTGCACCCCACCATGATACGTGCCAAGTCATATTAGATTTTTTAAGAAATATTGAAAATGAAAAATCCCTCTATACCCACTCTAACGTCCCGACAATCAGTTCTGTTGACGAATTACTGTTATTCAGATGGAAATGGATATTTTGCACCCCACCATGATGCGTGTCAAGTCATATTGAATTTTTGAAGAAATAGTGAAAATGAAAAATCCCTCTATACCCCCTCTGACGACACAACATTAATTTCTGTTAAGGAATTATTGTTATTCAGATAGACATGGATACTTTGCACCCCACCATGATGCGTGCCAAGTCATATTAGATTATTGAAGAAATTTTGAAAATGAAAAATCCCTCTATACCCCCTCTGACGACCCGACAATGATTTCTGTTGACGAATTATTGTTATTCAGATGGAATTAGATATTGTGCACCCCACCATGATGCGTGCCAAATCATATTTGATTTTGAGGTAATTTTGAAAATGAAAAATCCCTCTATACCTCCTTTAACGACCCGACAATGATTTCAGTCAACGAATTATTGTTATTCAGATGGAAATAGATATTCTGCACCCCACCATGATGCGTGCCAAGTCATATTAGATTTTTGATGAAATTTTGAAAATGAGAAATCCCTCTATACCCCCCCTAACGACCCGACAATGATTTCTGTTAACGAATTCTTGTTATTCAGATGGAATTGGATATTCTGCACCCCACCATGATGCGTGCCAAGTAATATTAGATTTTTGAAGAAATATTGAAAATGAAAAATCCCTCTATACCCCCTCTAACGACCCGACAATGATTTCTGTTGACGAATTATTGTTATTTAGCTATATACGGATACTTTGCACTTCACTATGAGGCGTGCAGAGTCATATTAGATTTTTGAAGTTATTTTGAAAATGAAAAATACCTCTATACCCCCTCTGACGACACGACAATGATTTAAATTGAAGAATTATTGTTATTCAGATGGACATGGATACTTTGCACCCCACCATGATGCGTGCCAAGTCATATTAGATTATTGAAGAAATTTTGAAAATGAAAAATCCCTCTATACCCCCTCTGACGACCCGACAATGATTTCTGTTGACGAATTATTGTTATTCAGATGGAATTAGATATTGTGCACCCCACCATGATGCGTGCCAAGTCATATTTGATTTTGAGGTAATTTTGAAAATGAAAAATCCCTCTATACCCCCTCTGACGTCCCGACAATGATTTCTGTTGACAAATTATTGTTATTTAGATGGAAATGGATATTCTGTACCCCACCATGATGCGTGCCATGTCATATTTGATTATTGAAATCATTTTGATAATGAAAAATCCCTTTATACCCCCTCTGACGACCCGAGAATGATTTCTGTTGACGAATTATTGTTAGTCAAATGTAAATGGATAATCTGCACCCCACCATGTTGCGTGCCAAGTTATATTTGATTTTGAGGTAATTTTGAAAATGAAAAATCCCTCTATACCCCCTCTTACGACACGACAATGATTTCTGTTAACCAATTATTGTTAGTTGGATATACATGAATACTTTGCACCCCACCATGATGCGTGCCAAGTCATATTTGATTTTGAGGTAATTTTGAAAATGAAAAATCCCTCTATACCCCCTCTGACGACACAACATTAATTTCTGTTAAGGAATTATTGTTATTCAGATAGATATGGAAATTCTGCACCCCACCATGATGCGTGCAGAGTCATATTGGATTTTTGAAGAAATATTGAAAATGAAAAATCCCTCTATACCCCCTCTAACGACCGGACAATGATTTCTGTTGACGAATTATCGTTATTCGGATGGAAATAGATATTCTGCACCCCACCATGATGCGTGCCAAGTCATATTAGATTTTTGAAGAAATATTGAAAATGAAAAATCCCTCTATACCCCTTCTGACGACCCGACAATGATTTCTGTTGACGAATTATTGTTATTCAGATGAACATGGATACTTTGCACCCCATCATGATGCGTGCCAAGTCATATTAGATTTTTGAAGAAATATTGAAAATGAAAAATCCCTCTATACCCACTCTAACGACCCGACAATTAGTTCTGTTGACGAATTACTGTTATTCAGATGGAAATGGATATTATGCACCCCACCATGATGCGTGCCCAGTCATATTGAATTTTTGAAGAAATATTGAAAATGAAAAATCCCTCTATACCCCCTCTAACGACCCGACATTGATTTCTGTTGACGAATTAATGTTATTCAGATGGAAATGGATATTCTGCACCCCACCATGATGCGTGCCAAGTCATATTGGATTTTTGAAGAAATATTAAAAATGAAAAATCCCTCTATACCCCCTCTAACGACCCGACAATGATTTTTGTCGACGAATTGTTGTTATCCAGATGAAAATAAATATTCTGCACTCCACCATGATGCGTGCCAAGTCATATTAGATTTTTGAAGAAATATTGAAAATGAGAAATCCCTCTATACCCCCTCTAACGACCCGACAATGAATTCTGTGAACGAATTCTTGTTATTCAGATGGAAATATATATTCTGCACCCTACTATGATGCGTGCCAAGTCATATTTGATTTTTGAAGTCATTTTGATAATGAAAAATCCCTCTATACCCCCTCTGACGACCCGACAATGATTTCTGTTGACGAATTATTGTTATTCCGATGGACATGGATACTTTGCACCCCACCTTGATGCGTGCCAAGTCATATTAGATTTTTGAAGAAATATTGAAAATGAAAAATCCCTCTATACCCACTCTAACGACCCGACAATCAGTTCAGTTGACGAATTACTGTTATTCAGATGGAAATGGATATTTTGCACCCCACCATGATGCGTGCCAAGTCATATTAGATTTTTGATGAAATTTTGAAAATGAGAAATCCCTCTATACCCCCCTAAAGACCCGACAATGATTTCTGTTAACGAATTCATGTTATTCAGATGGAATTGGATATTCTGCACCCCACCATGATGCGTGCCAAGTCATATTAGATTTTTGAAGAAATTTTGAAAATGAAAAATCCCTCTATACCCCCTCCAACGACCCGACAATGATTTCTGGTGACGAATTATTGTTGTTCAGATGAAAATGGATATTCTGCACCCCACCATGATGCGTGCCAAGTCATATTAGATTTTTGAAGAAATTTTGAAAATGAAAAATCCCTCTATACCCCCTCCAACGACCCGACAATGATTTCTGGTGACGAATTATTGTTGTTCAGATGAAAATGGATATTCTGCACCCCACCATGATGCGTGCCAAGTCATATTAGATTTTTGAAGAAATTTTGAAAATGAAAAATCCCTCTATATCCCCTCTGACGACCCGACAATGATTTCTGTTGACGAATTATTGTTATTCAGTTGGAAATGGATATTCTGCACCCCACCATGATGCGTGCCAAGTCATATTGGATTTTTGAAGAAATATTGAAAATGAAAAATCCCTCTATACCCCCTCTAACGACCCGACAATAATTTCTGTTGACGAATTATTGTTATTCAGATGGAAATGAATATTCTGCACCTCACCATGTTGCGTACCAAGTCATATTTGATTTTGAGGTAATTTTTAAAATGAAAAATCCCTCTATACCCCCTCTAACGACCCGACAATGATTTCTGTCAACGAATTATTGTTATTCAGATGAAAATAGATATTCTGCACCCCACCATGATGCGTGCCAAGTCATATTAGATTTTTTTTGAAATTTTGAAAATGAGAAATCCCTCTATACCCCCCCTAACGACCCGACAATGATTTCTGTTAACGAATTCTTGTTATTCAGATGGAATTGGATATTCTGCACCCTACTATGATGCGTGCCAAGTCATATTTGATTTTTGAAGTCATTTTGATAATGAAAAATCCCTCTATACCTCCTCTGACGACCCGACAATGATTTCTGGTGACGAATTATTGTTGTTCAGATGGAAATGGATATTCTGCACCCCACCATGATGCGTGCCAAGTCATATTAGATTTTTGAAGAAATTTTGAAAATTAAAAATCCCTCTATACACCCTCCAACAACCCGTCAATGATTTCTGTTGATGAATTATTGTTATTCAGATGGAAATGGATATTCCGCACCCCACCATGATGCGTGCCAAGTCATATTAGATTTTTGAAGAAATTTTGAAAATGAAAAATCCCTCTATACCCCCTCCAACGACCCGACAATGATTTCTGGTGACGAATTATTGTTGTTCAGATGAAAATGGATATTCTGCACCCCACCATGATGCGTGCCAAGTCATATTAGATTTTTGAAGAAATTTTGAAAATGAAAAATCCCTCTATATCCCCTCTGACGACCCGACAATGATTTCTGTTGACGAATTATTGTTATTCAGTTGGAAATGGATATTCTGCACCCCACCATGATGCGTGCCAAGTCATATTGGATTTTTGAAGAAATATTGAAAATGAAAAATCCCTCTATACCCCCTCTAACGACCCGACAATAATTTCTGTTGACGAATTATTGTTATTCAGATGGAAATGAATATTCTGCACCTCACCATGTTGCGTACCAAGTCATATTTGATTTTGAGGTAATTTTAAAAATGAAAAATCCCTCTATACCCCCTCTAACGACCCGACAATGATTTCTGTCAACGAATTATTGTTATTCAGATGAAAATAGATATTCTGCACCCCACCATGATGCGTGCCAAGTCATATTAGATTTTTTTTGAAATTTTGAAAATGAGAAATCCCTCTATACCCCCCCTAACGACCCGACAATGATTTCTGTTAACGAATTCTTGTTATTCAGATGGAATTGGATATTCTGCACCCTACTATGATGCGTGCCAAGTCATATTTGATTTTTGAAGTCATTTTGATAATGAAAAATCCCTCTATACCTCCTCTGACGACCCGACAATGATTTCTGGTGACGAATTATTGTTGTTCAGATGGAAATGGATATTCTGCACCCCACCATGATGCGTGCCAAGTCATATTAGATTTTTGAAGAAATTTTGAAAATTAAAAATCCCTCTATACACCCTCCAACAACCCGTCAATGATTTCTGTTGATGAATTATTGTTATTCAGATGGAAATGGATATTCCGCACCCCACCATGATGCGTGCCAAGTCATATTGGATTTTTGAAGAAATATTGAAAATGAAAAATCCCTCTATACCCCCTCTAACGACCCGACAATGATTTCTGTTGACGAATTATTGTTATATAGATGGAAATGAATATTCTGTACACCACCATGTTGCGTGCCAAGTCATATTTGATTTTGAGGTAATTTTGAAAATGAAATATCCCTCTATACCCCCTCTAACGAACCGACAATGAGTTCTGTTGATTAATTATTGTTATTCAGATGGAAATGGATATTCTGCACCCCTCCATGATGCGTGCCAAGTCATATTGGATTTTTGAAGAAATATTGAAAATGAAAAATCCCTCTATACCCCCTCTATCGACCCGACAATGATTTCTGTTGACGAATTATCGTTATTCAGATGGAAATAGATATTCTGCACCCCACCATGATGCGTGCCAAGTCATATTAGATTTTTGAAGAAATATTGAAAATGAAAAATCCCTCTATACCCCCTGTGACGACCCGACAATGATTTCTGTTGACGAATTATTGTTATTCAGATAAACATGGATACTTTGCACCCCATCATGATGCGTGCCAAGTCATATTAGATTTTTGAAGAAATATTGAAAATGAAAAATCCCTCTATACCCACTCTAACGACCCGACAATCAGTTCTGTTGACGAATTACTGTTATTCAGATGGAAATGGATATTCTGCACCCTACTATGATGCGTGCCAAGTCATATTAGATTTTTGAAGAAATTTCGAAAATGAAAAATCCCTCTATACCCCCTCTGACGACCCGACAATGATTTCTGTTGACAAATTATTGTTATTGAGATGGAAATGGATATTCTGTACCCCACAATGATGCGTGCCAAGTCATATTAGATTATTGAAGAAATTTTGAAAATGAAAAATCCCTCTATACCCCCTCCAACGACCCGTCAATGATATCTGTTGACGAATTATTGTTATTTAGATGGAAATGGATATTCTGCACTCCACCGTGATGCGTGCCAAGTCATATTTGATTTTGAGGTAATTTTGAAAATGATAAATCCCTCCATACCCCCTCTGACGACCCGACAATGATATCTATTGACAAATTATTGTTATTCAGATGGAAATGGATATTCTGCATCCCACCATGTTGCGTGCCAAGTCATATTTGATTTTGAGGTAATTTTGAAAATGAAAAATCCCTATATACCCCCTCTGACGACACGACAATGATTTCTGTTAACGAATCATTGTTAGTTAGATATGCATGAATACTTTGCACCCCACCATGATGCGTTCCAAGTCATATTTGATTTTGAGGTAATTTTGAAAACAAAAATCCCTCTATACCCCCTCTGACGACACAACAATAATTTCTGTTAAGGAATTATTGTTATTCAGATAGATATGGATATTCTGCACCCCTCCATGATGCGTGCCAAGTAATATTAGATTTTTGAAGAAATATTGAAAATGAAAAATCCATCTATACCCCCTCTAACGACCCGACAATGATTTCTGTTGACGAATTATTGTTATTTAGATATATATGGATACTTTGCACCCCACTATGAGGCGTGCCAAGTCATATTAGATTTTTGAAGTTATTTTGAAAATGAAAAATACCTCTATACCCCTTCTGACGTCCCGACAATGATTTCTGTCGACAAATTATGGTTATTTAGATGAAAATGGATATTCTGTACCCCACCATGATGCGTGCCATGTCATATTTGATTATTGAAATCATTTTGATAATGAAAAATCCCTCTATACCCCCTCTAACGAACCGACAATGAGTTCTGTTGAAGAATTATTGTTATTCAGATGGAAATGGATATTCTGCACCCCACCAAGATGCGTGCCAAGTCATATTGGATTGTTGTAGAAATATTGAAATTGAAAAATCCCTCTATACCCCCTCTAACGACCCGACAATGATTTTTGTCGACGAATTGTTGTTATTCAGATGAAAATAAATATTCTGCACTCCATCATGATGGTTGCCAAGTCATATTAGATTTTTGAAGGAATATTGAAAATGAAAAATCCCTCTATACCCACTCTAACGACCCGACAATCAGTTCTGTTGACGAATTACTGTTATTCAGATGGAAATGGATATTTTGCACCCCACCATGATGCGTGCCAAGTCATATTGAATTTTTGAAGAAATATTGAAAATGAAAAATCCCTCTATACCCCCTCTAACGACCCGACATTGATTTCTGTTGACGAATTACTGTTATTCAGATGGAAATGGATATTCTGCTCCCCACCATGATGCGTGCCAAGTCATATTGGATTTTTGAAGAAATATTGAAAATGAAAAATCACTCTATACCCCCTCTAACGAACCAACAATGATTTTTGTCAACGAATTGTTGTTATTCAGATGAAAATAAATATTCTGCACTCCACCATGATGCGTGCCAAGTCATATTAAATTTTTGAAGAAATATTGAAAACGAAATATCCCTCTATACCCCCTCTAATGACCCGACAATTATTTCTGTAAACGAATTCTTGTTATTCAGATGGAAATATATATTCTGTACCCTACCATGATGCGTGCCAAGCCATATTTGATGTTTGAAGTCATTTTGATAATGAAAAATCCCTCTATACCCCCTCTGACGACCCAACAATGATTTCTGTTGACGAATTAATGTAATTTAGATGAAAATGGATATTATGCACTCCATCATGATACGTGCCAAGTCATATTTGATTTTTGAAGTAATTTTGAAAATGAAAAATCCCTCTATACCCCCTCTGACGACACGACAATGATTTATGTTGACGAATTATTGTTATTCAGATGGACATGGATATTCTGCACCCCACCATGATGCGTGCCAAGTCATATTAGATTTTTGAAGTAATTTTGAAAATGAAAAATCCCTCTATACCCCTTCTGACGACCCGACAATGATTTCTGCTGACGAATTATTGTTATTCAGATGGAAATGGATATTCTGCGCCCCAATATGTTGCGTGCCAAGTCATATTTGATTTTGAGGTAATTTTGAAAATGAAAAATCCCTATATACCCCCTCTGACGACACGACAATGATTTCTGTTAACGAATCATTGTTAGTTAGATATACATGAATACTTTGCACCCCACCATGATGCGTGCCAAGTCATATTTGATTTTGAGGTAATTTTGAAAATGAAAAATCCCTCTATACCCCCTCTGACGACACAACATTAATTTCTGTTAAGGAATTATTGTTATTCAGATAGATATGGATATTCTGCACCCCACCATGATGCGTGCCAAGTAATATTAGATTTTTGAAGTTATTTTGAAAAAGAAAAATACCTCTATACCCCCTCTGACGACACGACAATGATTTAAATTGAAGAATTATTGTTATTCAGATGGACATGGATACTTTGCACCCCACCATGATGCGTGCCAAGTCATATTAGATTATTGAAGAAATTTTGAAAATGAAAAATCCCTCTATACCCCCTCTGACGACCCGACAATGATTTCTGTTGACGATTTATTGTTATTCAGATGGAAATAGATATTGTGCACCCCACCATGATGCGTGCCAAGTCATATTTGATTTTGAGGTAATTTTGAAAATGAAAAATCCCTCTATACCCCCTCTGACGTCCCGACAATGATTTCTGTTGACAAATTATTGTTATTTAGATGGAAATGGATATTCTGTACCCCACCATGATGCGTGCCATGTCATATTTGATTATTGAAATCATTTTGATAATGAAAAATCCCTCTATACCCCCTCTGACGACCCGACAATGATTTCTGTTGACGAATTATTGTTAGTCAAATGTAAATGGATAATCTGCACCCCACCATGTTGCGTGCCAAGTCATATTTGATTTTGAGGTAATTTTGAAAATGAAAAATCTCTCTATACCCCCTCTGACGACACGACAATAATTTCTGTTAAGGAATTATTGTTATTCAGATAGATATGGAAATTCTGCACCCCACCATGATGCGTGCAGAGTCATATTGGATTTTTGAAGAAATATTGAAAATGAAAAATCCCTCTATACCCCCTCTAACGACCCGACAATGATTTCTGTTGACGAATTATCGTTATTCGGATGGAAATAGATATTCTGCACCCCACCATGATGCGTGCCAAGTCATATTAGATTTTTGAAGAAATATTGAAAATGAAAAATCCCTCCATCCCCTTCTGACGACCCGACAATGATTTCTTTTGACGAATTATTGTTATTCAGATGAACATGGATACTTTGCACCCCATCATGATGCGTGCCAAGTCATATTAGATTTTTGAAGAAATATTGAAAATGAAAAATCCCTCTATACCCACTCTAACGACCCGACAATTAGTTCTGTTGACGAATTACTGTTATTCAGATGGAAATGGATATTATGCACCCCACCATGATGCGTGCCCAGTCATATTGAATTTTTGAAGAAATATTGAAAATGAAAAATCCCTCTATACCCCCTCTAACGACCCGACATTGATTTCTGTTGACGAATTAATGTTATTCAGATGGAAATGGATATTCTGCACCCCACCATGATGCGTGCCAAGTCATATTGGATTTTTGAAGAAATATTAAAAATGAAAAATCCCTCTATACCCCCTCTAACGACCCGACAATGATTTTTGTCGACGAATTGTTGTTATCCAGATGAAAATAAATATTCTGCACTCCACCATGATGCGTGCCAAGTCATATTAGATTTTTGAAGAAATATTGAAAATGAAAAATCCCTCTATACCCCCTCTAACGACCCGACAATGAATTCTGTGAACGAATTCTTGTTATTCAGATGGAAATATATATTCTGCACCCTACTATGATGCGTGCCAAGTCATATTTGATTTTTGAAGTCATTTTGATAATGAAAAATCCCTCTATACCCCCTCTGACGACCCGACAATGATTTCTGTTGACGAATTATTGTTATTCCGATGGACATGGATACTTTGCACCCCACCTTGATGCGTGCCAAGTCATATTAGATTTTTGAAGAAATATTGAAAATGAAAAATCCCTCTATACCCACTCTAACGACCCGACAATCAGTTCAGTTGACGAATTACTGTTATTCAGATGGAAATGGATATTTTGCACCCCACCATGATGCGTGCCAAGTCATATTAGATTTTTGATGAAATTTTGAAAATGAGAAATCCCTCTATACCCCCCTAAAGACCCGACAATGATTTCTGTAAACGAATTCTTGTTATTCAGATGGAATTGGATATTCTGCACCCTACTATGATGCGTGCCAAGTCATATTTGATTTTTGAAGTCATTTGATAATGATAAATCCCTCTATACCCCCTCTGACGACCCGACAATGATTTCTGGTGACGAATTATTGTTGTTCAGATGGAAATGGATATTCTGCACCCCACCGTGATGCGTGCCAAGTCATATTAGATTTTTGAAGTAATTTTGAAAGTGAAAAATCCCTCTATACCCCCTCTGACGACCTGACAATAATTTCTACCACCATGATGCGTGCCAAGTCATATTAGATTATTGAAGAAATTTTGAAAATGAAAAATCCCTCTATACCCCCTCTAACGACCCGACAATGATTTTTGTCGACGAATTGTTGTTATCCAGATGAAAATAAATATTCTGCACTCCACCATGATGCGTGCCAAGTCATATTAGATTTTTGAAGAAATATTGAAAATGAAAAATCCCTCTATACCCCCTCTAACGACCCGACAATGATTTCTGTAAACGAATTCTTGTTATTCAGATGGAAATATATATTCTGCACCCTACTATGATGCGTGCCAAGTCATAGTTGATTTTTGAAGTCATTTTGATAATGAAAAATCCCTCTATACCCCCTCTGACGACCCGACAATGATTTCTGGTGACGAATTATTGTTGTTCAGATGGAAATGGAAATTCTGCACCCCACCGTGATGCGTGCCAAGTCATATTAGATTTTTGAAGAAATTTTGAAAATGAAAAATCCCTCTATACCCCCTCTGACGACCTGACAATGATTTCTGTTGACAAATTATTGTTATTGAGATGGAAATGGATATTCTGTACCCCACCATGATGCGTGCCAAGTCATATTAGATTATTGAAGAAATTTTGAAAATGAAAAATCCCTCTATACCCCCTCTAACGACCCGACAATGATTTTTGTCGACGAATTGTTGTTATCCAGATGAAAATAAAAATTCTGCACTCCACCATGATGCGTGCCAAGTCATATTAGATTTTTGAAGAAATATTGAAAATGAAAAATCCCTCTATACCCCCTCTAACGACCCGACAATGATTTCTGTAAACGAATTCTTGTTATTCAGATGGAAATATATATTCTGCACCTTACTATGATGCGTGCCAAGTCATATTTGATTTTTGAAGTCATTTTGATAATGAAAAATCCCTCTATACCACATCTGACGACCCGACAATGATTTCTGGTGACGAACTATTGTTGTTCAGATGGAGATGGATATTCTGCACCCCACCATGATGCGTGCCAAGTCATATTCGATTTTTGAAGAAATTTTGAAAATGAAAAATCCCTCTATACCCCCTCTGACGACCTGACAATGATTTCTGTTGACAAATTATTGTTATTGAGATGGAAATGGATATTCTGCACCCCACCATGATGCGTGCCAAGTCATATTTGATTTTGAGGTAATTTTGAAAATGATAAATTCCTCAATACCCCCTCTGACGACCCGACAATGATTTCTGTTGACAAATTATTGTTATTCAGATGGAAATGAATATTCTGCACACCACCATGTTGCGTGCCAAGTCATATTTAATTTTGAGGTAATTTTGAAAATGAAAAATCCCTCTATACCCCCTCTAACGAACCGACAATGATTTCTGTTGACAAATCATTGTTATTGAGATGGAAATGGATATTCTGTACCCCACCATGATGCGTGCCAAGTCATATTTGATTATTGAAGAAATTTTGAAAATGAAAAATCCCTCTATACCCCCTCCAACGACCCGTCAATGATTTCTGTTGACGAGTTATTGTTATTTAGATGGAAATGGATATTCTGCACCCCACCATGATGCGTGCCAAGTCATATTTGATTTTGAAGTAATTTTAAAAATGAAAAATCCCTCTATACCCCCTCTGACGACCCGACAATGATTTCTGTTGACAAATTATTGTTATTGAGATAGAAATGGATATTCTGTACCCCACTATGATGCGTGCCAAGTCATATTTGATTTTTGAAGTCATTTTGAAAATGAAAAATCCCTCTATACCCCCTCTGACGACCTGACAATGATTTCAGTTGAAGAATTATTGTTACTCAGATGGAAATGGATATTCTGCACCTCACCATGATGCGTGACAAGTCATATTGGATTTTTGAAGAAATATTGAAAATGAAAAATTCCTCTATACCCCCTCTAACGACCCGATAATGATTTCTGTTGACGAATTATTGTTATCCGGATGGAAATGAATATTTTGCACCCCACCATGTTGCGTGCCAAGTCATATTTGATTTTGAGGTAAATTTGAATATGAAAAATCCCTCTATACCCCCTCTAACGAACCGACAATGAGTTCTGTTGACAAATTATTGCTATTCAGATGGAAATGGATATTCTGCACCCCACCATGATGCGTGCCAAGTCATATTGGATTTTTGAAGAAATATTGAAAATGAAAAATCCCTCTATACCCCCTCTAACGAACCGACAATGAGTTCTGTTGACGAATTATTGTTATTCAGATGGAAATGGATATTCTGCACCCCACCATGATGCGTGCCAAGTCATATTGGATTTTTGAAGAAATATTGAAAATGAAAAATCCCTCTATACCCCCTCTAACGACACGACAATGATTTATGTTGACGAATTGATGTTATTCAGATGGAATTGGATATTCTGCACCCTACTATGATGCGTGCCAAGTCATATTTGATTTTTGAAGTCATTTTGATAATGAAAAATCCCTCTATACCTCCTCTGACGACCCGACAATGATTTCTGGTGACGAATTATTGTTGTTCAGATGGAAATGGATATTCTGCACCCCACCATGATGCGTGCCAAGTCATATTAGATTTTTGAAGAAATTTTGAAAATGAAAAATCCCTCTATACCCCCTCCAACGACCCGACAATGATTTCTGGTGACGAATTATTGTTGTTCAGATGGAAATGGATATTCTGCACCCCACCATGATGCGTGCCAAGTCATATTTGATTTTGAGGTAATTTTGGAAATGAAAAATCCCTTTATACCCCCTCTAACGAACCGACAATGAGTTCTGTTGACGAATTATTGTTATCCAAATGGAAATGAATATTCTGCACCCCACCATGATGCGTGCCAACTCATATTGGATTTTTGAAGAAATATTGAAAATGAAAAATCCCTCTATACCCCCTCTAACGAACCGACAATGAGTTCTGTAGACGAATTATTGTTATTCAGATGGAAATGGATATTCTGCACTCCACCATGATGCGTGCCAAGTCATATTGGATTTTTGAAGAAATATTGAAAATGAAAAATCCCTCTATACCCCCTCTTACGACCCGACAATGATTTCTGTTGACGAATTATCGTTATTCAGATGGAAATAGATATTCTGCACCCCACCATGATGCGTGCCAAGTCATATTAGATTTTTTAAGAAATATTGAAAATGAAAAATCCCTCTATACCCACTCTAACGTCCCGACAATCAGTTCTGTTGACGAATTACTGTTATTCAGATGGAAATGGATATTTTGCACCCCACCATGATGCGTGTCAAGTCATATTGAATTTTTGAAGAAATAGTGAAAATGAAAAATCACTCTATACCCCCTCTAACGACCCGACAATGATTTCTGTTGACGAATTATTGTTATTCAGATGGAAATGAATATTCTGCACCTCACCATGTTGCGTACCAAGTCATATTTGATTTTGAGGTAATTTTGAAAATGAAAAATCCCTCTATACCTCCTTTAACGACCCGACAATGATTTCAGTCAACGAATTATTGTTATTCAGATGGAAATAGATATTCTGCACCCCACCATGATGCGTGCCAAGTCATATTAGATTTTTGATGAAATTTTGAAAATGAGAAATCCCTCTATACCCCCCCTAACGACCCGACAATGATTTCTGTTAACGAATTCTTGTTATTCAGATGGAATTGGATATTCTGCACCCTACTATGATGCGTGCCAAGTCATATTTGATTTTGAGGTAATTTTGAAAATGAAAAATCCCTCTATACCTCCTCTGACGACCCGACAATGATTTCTGGTGACGAATTATTGTTATTTAGATGGAAATGGATATTCTGTACCCCACCATGATGCGTGCCATGTCATATTTGATTATTGAAATCATTTTGATAATGAAAAATCCCTCTATACCCCCTCTGACGACCCGACAATGATTTCTGTTGACGAATTATTGTTAGTCAAATGTAAATGGATAATCTGCACCCCACCATGTTGCGTGCCAAGTCATATTTGATTTTGAGGTAATTTTGAAAATGAAAAATCTCTCTATACCCCCTCTGACGACACGACAATAATTTCTGTTAAGGAATTATTGTTATTCAGATAGATATGGAAATTCTGCACCCCACCATGATGCGTGCAGAGTCATATTGGATTTTTGAAGAAATATTGAAAATGAAAAATCCCTCTATACCCCCTCTAACGACCCGACAATGATTTCTGTTGACGAATTATCGTTATTCGGATGGAAATAGATATTCTGCACCCCACCATGATGCGTGCCAAGTCATATTAGATTTTTGAAGAAATATTGAAAATGAAAAATCCCTCCATACCCCTTCTGACGACCCGACAATGATTTCTTTTGACGAATTATTGTTATTCAGATGAACATGGATACTTTGCACCCCATCATGATGCGTGCCAAGTCATATTAGATTTTTGAAGAAATATTGAAAATGAAAAATCCCTCTATACCCACTCTAACGACCCGACAATTAGTTCTGTTGACGAATTACTGTTATTCAGATGGAAATGGATATTATGCACCCCACCATGATGCGTGCCCAGTCATATTGAATTTTTGAAGAAATATTGAAAATGAAAAATCCCTCTATACCCCCTCTAACGACCCGACATTGATTTCTGTTGACGAATTAATGTTATTCAGATGGAAATGGATATTCTGCACCCCACCATGATGCGTGCCAAGTCATATTGGATTTTTGAAGAAATATTAAAAATGAAAAATCCCTCTATACCCCCTCTAACGACCCGACAATGATTTTTGTCGACGAATTGTTGTTATCCAGATGAAAATAAATATTCTGCACTCCACCATGATGCGTGCCAAGTCATATTAGATTTTTGAAGAAATATTGAAAATGAAAAATCCCTCTATACCCCCTCTAACGACCCGACAATGAATTCTGTGAACGAATTCTTGTTATTCAGATGGAAATATATATTCTGCACCCTACTATGATGCGTGCCAAGTCATATTTGATTTTTGAAGTCATTTTGATAATGAAAAATCCCTCTATACCCCCTCTGACGACCCGACAATGATTTCTGTTGACGAATTATTGTTATTCCGATGGACATGGATACTTTGCACCCCACCTTGATGCGTGCCAAGTCATATTAGATTTTTGAAGAAATATTGAAAATGAAAAATCCCTCTATACCCACTCTAACGACCCGACAATCAGTTCAGTTGACGAATTACTGTTATTCAGATGGAAATGGATATTTTGCACCCCACCATGATGCGTGCCAAGTCATATTAGATTTTTGATGAAATTTTGAAAATGAGAAATCCCTCTATACCCCCCTAAAGATCCGACAATGATTTCTGTAAACGAATTCTTGTTATTCAGATGGAATTGGATATTCTGCACCCTACTATGATGCGTGCCAAGTCATATTTGATTTTTGAAGTCATTTGATAATGATAAATCCCTCTATACCCCCTCTGACGACCCGACAATGATTTCTGGTGACGAATTATTGTTGTTCAGATGGAAATGGATATTCTGCACCCCACCGTGATGCGTGCCAAGTCATATTAGATTTTTGAAGTAATTTTGAAAATGAAAAATCCCTCTATACCCCCTCTGACGACCTGACAATGATTTCTACCACCATGATGCGTGCCAAGTCATATTAGATTATTGAAGAAATTTTGAAAATGAAAAATCCCTCTATACCCCCTCTAACGACCCGACAATGATTTTTGTCGACGAATTGTTGTTATCCAGATGAAAATAAATATTCTGCACTCCACCATGATGCGTGCCAAGTCATATTAGATTTTTGAAGAAATATTGAAAATGAAAAATCCCTCTATACCCCCTCTAACGACCCGACAATGATTTCTGTAAACGAATTCTTGTTATTCAGATGGAAATATATATTCTGCACCCTACTATGATGCGTGCCAAGTCATAGTTGATTTTTGAAGTCATTTTGATAATGAAAAATCCCTCTATACCCCCTCTGACGACCCGACAATGATTTCTGGTGACGAATTATTGTTGTTCAGATGGAAATGGAAATTCTGCACCCCACCGTGATGCGTGCCAAGTCATATTAGATTTTTGAAGAAATTTTGAAAATGAAAAATCCCTCTATACCCCCTCTGACGACCTGACAATGATTTCTGTTGACAAATTATTGTTATTGAGATGGAAATGGATATTCTGTACCCCACCATGATGCGTGCCAAGTCATATTAGATTATTGAAGAAATTTTGAAAATGAAAAATCCCTCTATACCCCCTCTAACGACCCGACAATGATTTTTGTCGACGAATTGTTGTTATCCAGATGAAAATAAAAATTCTGCACTCCACCATGATGCGTGCCAAGTCATATTAGATTTTTGAAGAAATATTGAAAATGAAAAATCCCTCTATACCCCCTCTAACGACCCGACAATGATTTCTGTAAACGAATTCTTGTTATTCAGATGGAAATATATATTCTGCACCTTACTATGATGCGTGCCAAGTCATATTTGATTTTTGAAGTCATTTTGATAATGAAAAATCCCTCTATACCACATCTGACGACCCGACAATGATTTCTGGTGACGAACTATTGTTGTTCAGATGGAGATGGATATTCTGCACCCCACCATGATGCGTGCCAAGTCATATTCGATTTTTGAAGAAATTTTGAAAATGAAAAATCCCTCTATACCCCCTCTGACGACCTGACAATGATTTCTTTCGACAAATTATTGTTATTGAGATGGAAATGGATATTCTGCACCCCACCATGATGCGTGCCAAGTCATATTTGATTTTGAGGTAATTTTGAAAATGATAAATTCCTCTATACCCCCTCTGACGACCCGACAATGATTTCTGTTGACAAATTATTGTTATTCAGATGGAAATGAATATTCTGCACACCACCATGTTGCGTGCCAAGTCATATTTAATTTTGAGGTAATTTTGAAAATGAAAAATCCCTCTATACCCCCTCTAACGAACCGACAATGATTTCTGTTGACAAATCATTGTTATTGAGATGGAAATGGATATTCTGTACCCCACCATGATGCGTGCCAAGTCATATTTGATTATTGAAGAAATTTTGAAAATGAAAAATCCCTCTATACCCCCTCCAACGACCCGTCAATGATTTCTGTTGACGAGTTATTGTTATTTAGATGGAAATGGATATTCTGCACCCCACCATGATGCGTGCCAAGTCATATTTGATTTTGAAGTAATTTTAAAAATGAAAAATCCCTCTATACCCCCTCTGACGACCCGACAATGATTTCTGTTGACAAATTATTGTTATTGAGATAGAAATGGATATTCTGTACCCCACTATGATGCGTGCCAAGTCATATTTGATTTTTGAAGTCATTTTGAAAATGAAAAATCCCTCTATACCCCCTCTGACGACCCGACAATGATTTCAGTTGAAGAATTATTGTTACTCAGATGGAAATGGATATTCTGCACCTCACCATGATGCGTGACAAGTCATATTGGATTTTTGAAGAAATATTGAAAATGAAAAATTCCTCTATACCCCCTCTAACGACCCGATAATGATTTCTGTTGACGAATTATTGTTATCCGGATGGAAATGAATATTTTGCACCCCACCATGTTGCGTGCCAAGTCATATTTGATTTTGAGGTAAATTTGAATATGAAAAATCCCTCTATACCCCCTCTAACGAACCGACAATGAGTTCTGTTGACAAATTATTGCTATTCAGATGGAAATGGATATTCTGCACCCCACCATGATGCGTGCCAAGTCATATTGGATTTTTGAAGAAATATTGAAAATGAAAAATCCCTCTATACCCCCTCTAACGAACCGACAATAAGTTCTGTTGACGAATTATTGTTATTCAGATGGAAATGGATATTCTGCACCCCACCATGATGCGTGCCAAGTCATATTGGATTTTTGAAGAAATATTGAAAATGAAAAATCCCTCTATACCCCCTCTAACGACACGACAATGATTTATGTTGACGAATTGATGTTATTCAGATGGAATTGGATATTCTGCACCCTACTATGATGCGTGCCAAGTCATATTTGATTTTTGAAGTCATTTTGATAATGAAAAATCCCTCTATACCTCCTCTGACGACCCGACAATGATTTCTGGTGACGAATTATTGTTGTTCAGATGGAAATGGATATTCTGCACCCCACTATGATGCGTGCCAAGTCATATTAGATTTTTGAAGAAATTTTGAAAATGAAAAATCCCTCTATACCCCCTCCAACGACCCGACAATGATTTCTGGTGACGAATTATTGTTGTTCAGATGGAAATGGATATTCTGCACCCCACCATGATGCGTGCCAAGTCATATTTGATTTTGAGGTAATTTTGGAAATGAAAAATCCCTTTATACCCCCTCTAACGAACCGACAATGAGTTCTGTTGACGAATTATTGTTATCCAAATGGAAATGAATATTCTGCACCCCACCATGATACGTGCCAACTCATATTGGATTTTTGAAGAAATATTGAAAATGAAAAATCCCTCTATACCCCCTCTAACGAACCGACAATGAGTTCTGTAGACGAATTATTGTTATTCAGATGGAAATGGATATTCTGCACTCCACCATGATGCGTGCCAAGTCATATTGGATTTTTGAAGAAATATTGAAAATGAAAAATCCCTCTATACCCCCTCTTACGACCCGACAATGATTTCTGTTGACGAATTATCGTTATTCAGATGGAAATAGATATTCTGCACCCCACCATGATGCGTGCCAAGTCATATTAGATTTTTTAAGAAATATTGAAAATGAAAAATCCCTCTATACCCACTCTAACGTCCCGACAATCAGTTCTGTTGACGAATTACTGTTATTCAGATGGAAATGGATATTTTGCACCCCACCATGATGCGTGTCAAGTCATATTGAATTTTTGAAGAAATAGTGAAAATGAAAAATCACTCTATACCCCCTCTAACGACCCGACAATGATTTCTGTTGACGAATTATTGTTATTCAGATGGAAATGAATATTCTGCACCTCACCATGTTGCGTACCAAGTCATATTTGATTTTGAGGTAATTTTGAAAATGAAAAATCCCTCTATACCTCCTTTAACGACCCGACAATGATTTCAGTCAACGAATTATTGTTATTCAGATGGAAATAGATATTCTGCACCCCACCATGATGCGTGCCAAGTCATATTAGATTTTTGATGAAATTTTGAAAATGAGAAATCCCTCTATACCCCCCCTAACGACCCGACAATGATTTCTGTTAACGAATTCTTGTTATTCAGATGGAATTGGATATTCTGCACCCTACTATGATGCGTGCCAAGTCATATTTGATTTTGAGGTAATTTTGAAAATGAAAAATCCCTCTATACCTCCTCTGACGACCCGACAATGATTTCTGGTGACGAATTATTGTTATTTAGATGGAAATGGATATTCTGTACCCCACCATGATGCGTGCCATGTCATATTTGATTATTGAAATCATTTTGATAATGAAAAATCCCTCTATACCCCCTCTGACGACCCGACAATGATTTCTGTTGACGAATTATTGTTAGTCAAATGTAAATGGATAATCTGCACCCCACCATGTTGCGTGCCAAGTCATATTTGATATTGAGGTAATTTTGAAAATGAAAAATCTCTCTATACCCCCTCTGACGACACGACAATAATTTCTGTTAAGGAATTATTGTTATTCAGATAGATATGGAAATTCTGCACCCCACCATGATGCGTGCAGAGTCATATTGGATTTTTGAAGAAATATTGAAAATGAGAAATCCCTCTATACCCCCTCTAACGACCCGACAATGATTTTTGTTGACGAATTATCGTTATTCGGATGGAAATAGATATTCTGCACCCCACCATGATGCGTGCCAAGTCATATTAGATTTTTGAAGAAATATTGAAAATGAAAAATCCCTCCATACCCCTTCTGACGACCCGACAATGATTTCTTTTGACGAATTATTGTTATTCAGATGAACATGGATACTTTGCACCCCATCATGATGCGTGCCAAGTCATATTAGATTTTTGAAGAAATATTGAAAATGAAAAATCCCTCTATACCCACTCTAACGACCCGACAATTAGTTCTGTTGACGAATTACTGTTATTCAGATGGAAATGGATATTATGCACCCCACCATGATGCGTGCCCAGTCATATTGAATTTTTGAAGAAATATTGAAAATGAAAAATCCCTCTATACCCCCTCTAACGACCCGACATTGATTTCTGTTGACGAATTAATGTTATTCAGATGGAAATGGATATTCTGCACCCCACCATGATGCGTGCCAAGTCATATTGGATTTTTGAAGAAATATTAAAAATGAAAAATCCCTCTATACCCCCTCTAACGACCCGACAATGATTTTTGTCGACGAATTGTTGTTATCCAGATGAAAATAAATATTCTGCACTCCACCATGATGCGTGCCAAGTCATATTAGATTTTTGAAGAAATATTGAAAATGAAAAATCCCTCTATACCCCCTCTAACGACCCGACAATGAATTCTGTGAACGAATTCTTGTTATTCAGATGGAAATATATATTCTGCACCCTACTATGATGCGTGCCAAGTCATATTTGATTTTTGAAGTCATTTTGATAATGAAAAATCCCTCTATACCCCCTCTGACGACCCGACAATGATTTCTGTTGACGAATTATTGTTATTCCGATGGACATGGATACTTTGCACCCCACCTTGATGCGTGCCAAGTCATATTAGATTTTTGAAGAAATATTGAAAATGAAAAATCCCTCTATACCCACTCTAACGACCCGACAATCAGTTCAGTTGACGAATTACTGTTATTCAGATGGAAATGGATATTTTGCACCCCACCATGATGCGTGCCAAGTCATATTAGATTTTTGATGAAATTTTGAAAATGAGAAATCCCTCTATACCCCCCTAAAGACCCGACAATGATTTCTGTAAACGACTTCTTGTTATTCAGATGGAATTGGATATTCTGCACCCTACTATGATGCGTGCCAAGTCATATTTGATTTTTGAAGTCATTTGATAATGATAAATCCCTCTTTACCCCCTCTGACGACCCGACAATGATTTCTGGTGACGAATTATTGTTGTTCAGATGGAAATGGATATTCTGCACCCCACCGTGATGCGTGCCAAGTCATATTAGATTTTTGAAGTAATTTTGAAAATGAAAAATCCCTCTATACCCCCTCTGACGACCTGACAATGATTTCTGCCACCATGATGCGTGCCAAGTCATATCAGATTATTGAAGAAATTTTGAAAATGAAAAATCCCTCTATACCCCCTCTAACGACCCGACAATGATTTTTGTCGACGAATTGTTGTTATCCAGATGAAAATAAATATTCTGCACTCCACCATGATGCGTGCCAAGTCATATTAGATTTTTGAAGAAATATTGAAAATGAAAAATCCCTCTATACCCCCTCTAACGACCCGACAATGATTTCTGTAAACGAATTCTTGTTATTCAGATGGAAATATATATTCTGCACCCTACTATGATGCGTGCCAAGTAATAGTTGATTTTTGAAGTCATTTTGATAATGAAAAATCCCTCTATACCCCCTCTGACGACCCGACAATGATTTCTGGTGACGAATTATTGTTGTTCAGATGGAAATGGAAATTCTGCACCCCACCGTGATGCGTGCCAAGTCATATTAGATTTTTGAAGGAATTTTGAAAATGAAAAATCCCTCTATACCCCCTCTGACGACCTGACAATGATTTCTGTTGACAAATTATTGTTATTGAGATGGAAATGGATATTCTGTACCCCACCATGATGCGTGCCAAGTCATATTAGATTATTGAAGAAATTTTGAAAATGAAAAATCACTCTATACCCCCTCTAACGACCCGACAATGATTTTTGTCGACGAATTGTTGTTATCCAGATGAAAATAAAAATTCTGCACTCCACCATGATGCGTGCCAAGTCATATTAGATTTTTGAAGAAATATTGAAAATGAAAAATCCCTCTATACCCCCTCTAACGACCCGACAATGATTTCTGTAAACGAATTCTTGTTATTCAGATGGAAATATATATTCTGCACCTTACTATGATGCGTGCCAAGTCATATTTGATTTTTGAAGTCATTTTGATAATGAAAAATCCCTCTATACCACATCTGACGACCCGACAATGATTTCTGGTGACGAACTATTGTTGTTCAGATGGAGATGGATATTCTGCACCCCACCATGATGCGTGCCAAGTCATATTCGATTTTTGAAGAAATTTTGAAAATGAAAAATCCCTCTATACCCCCTCTGACGACCTGACAATGATTTCTGTTGACAAATTATTGTTATTGAGATGGAAATGGATATTCTGCACCCCACCATGATGCGTGCCAAGTCATATTTGATTTTGAGGTAATTTTGAAAATGATAAATTCCTCTATACCCCCTCTGACGACCCGACAATGATTTCTGTTGACAAATTATTGTTATTCAGATGGAAATGAATATTCTGCACACCACCATGTTGCGTGCCAAGTCATATTTAATTTTGAGGTAATTTTGAAAATGAAAAATCCCTCTATACCCCCTCTAACGAACCGACAATGATTTCTGTTGACAAATCATTGTTATTGAGATGGAAATGGATATTCTGTACCCCACCATGATGCGTGCCAAGTCATATTTGATTATTGAAGAAATTTTGAAAATGAAAAATCCCTCTATACCCCCTCCAACGACCCGTCAATGATTTCTGTTGACGAGTTATTGTTATTTAGATGGAAATGGATATTCTGCACCCCACCATGATGCGTGCCAAGTCATATTTGATTTTGAAGTAATTTTAAAAATGAAAAATCCCTCTATACCCCCTCTGACGACCCGACAATGATTTCAGTTGAAGAATTATTGTTACTCAGATGGAAATGGATATTCTGCACCTCACCATGATGCGTGACAAGTCATATTGGATTTTTAAAGAAATATTGAAAATGAAAAATTCCTCTATACCCCGTCTAACGACCCGATAATGATTTCTGTTGAAGAATTATTGTTATCCGGATGGAAATGAATATTTTGCACCCCACCATGTTGCGTGCCAAGTCATATTTGATTTTGAGGTAAATTTGAATATGAAAAATCCCTCTATACCCCCTCTAACGAACCGACAATGAGTTCTGTTGACAAATTATTGCTATTCAGATGGAAATGGATATTCTGCACCCCACCATGATGCGTGCCAAGTCATATTGGATTTTTGAAGAAATATTGAAAATGAAAAATCCCTCTATACCCCCTCTAACGAACCGACAATGAGTTATGTTGACGAATTATTGTTATTCAGATGGAAATGGATATTCTGCACCCCACCATGATGCGTGCCAAGTCATATTGGATTTTTGAAGAAATATTGAAAATGAAAAATCCCTCTATACCCCCTCTAACGACACGACAATGATTTATGTTGACGAATTGATGTTATTCAGATGGAATTGGATATTCTGCACCCTACTATGATGCGTGCCAAGTCATATTTGATTTTTGAAGTCATTTTGATAATGAAAAATCCCTCTATACCTCCTCTGACGACCCGACAATGATTTCTGGTGACGAATTATTGTTGTTCAGATGGAAATGGATATTCTGCACCCCACCATGATGCGTGCCAAGTCATATTAGATTTTTGAAGAAATTTTGAAAATGAAAAATCCCTCTATACCCCCTCCAACGACCCGACAATGATTTCTGGTGACGAATTATTGTTGTTCAGATGGAAATGGATATTCTGCACCCCACCATGATGCGTGCCAAGTCATATTTGATTTTGAGGTAATTTTGGAAATGAAAAATCCCTTTATACCCCCTCTAACGAACCGACAATGAGTTCTGTTGACGAATTATTGTTATCCAAATGGAAATGAATATTCTGCACCCCACCATGATGCGTGCCAACTCATATTGGATTTTTGAAGAAATATTGAAAATGAAAAATCCCTCTATACCCCCTCTAACGAACCGACAATGAGTTCTGTAGACGAATTATTGTTATTCAGATGGAAATGGATATTCTGCACTCCACCATGATGCGTGCCAAGTCATATTGGATTTTTGAAGAAATATTGAAAATGAAAAATCCCTCTATACCCCCTCTTACGACCCGACAATGATTTCTGTTGACGAATTATCGTTATTCAGATGGAAATAGATATTCTGCACCCCACTATGATGCGTGCCAAGTCATATTAGATTTTTTAAGAAATATTGAAAATGAAAAATCCCTCTATACCCACTCTAACGTCCCGACAATCAGTTCTGTTGACGAATTACTGTTATTCAGATGGAAATGGATATTTTGCACCCCACCATGATGCGTGTCAAGTCATATTGAATTTTTGAAGAAATAGTGAAAATGAAAAATCACTCTATACCCCCTCTAACGACCCGACAATGATTTCTGTTGACGAATTATTGTTATTCAGATGGAAATGAATATTCTGCACCTCACCATGTTGCGTACCAAGTCATATTGGATTTTGAGGTAATTTTGAAAATGAAAAATCCCTCTATACCTCCTTTAACGACCCGACAATGATTTCAGTCAACGAATTATTGTTATTCAGATGGAAATAGATATTCTGCACCCCACCATGATGCGTGCCAAGTCATATTAGATTTTTGATGAAATTTTGAAAATGAGAAATCCCTCTATACCCCCCCTAACGACCCGACAATGATTTCTGTTAACGAATTCTTGTTATTCAGATGGAATTGGATATTCTGCACCCTACTATGATGCGTGCCAAGTCATATTTGATTTTGAGGTAATTTTGAAAATGAAAAATCCCTATATACCCCCTCTGACGACACGACAATGATTTCTGTTAACGAATCATTGTTAGTTAGATATACATGAATACTTTGCACCCCACCATGATGCGTGCCAAGTCTTATTTGATTTTGAGGTAATTTTGAAAATGAAAAATCCCTCTATACCCCCTCTGACGACACAACATTAATTTCTGTTAAGGAATTATTGTTATTCAGATAGATATGGATATTCTGCACCCCACCATGATGCGTGCCAAGTAATATTAGATTTTTGAAGAAATATTGAAAATGAAAAATCCCTCTATACCCCCTCTAACGACCCGACAATGATTTCTGTTGACGAATTATTGTTATTTAGATATATACGGATACTTTGCACTTCACTATGAGGCGTGCAGAGTCATATTAGATTTTTGAAGTTATTTTGAAAATGAAAAATACCTCTATACCCCCTCTGACGACACGACAATGATTTAAATTGAAGAATTATTGTTATTCAGATGGACATGGATACTTTGCACCCCACCATGATGCGTGCCAAGTCATATTAGATTATTGAAGAAATTTTGAAAATGAAAAATCCCTCTATACCCCCTCTGACGACCCGACAATGATTTCTGTTGACGAATTATTGTTATTCAGATGGAATTGGATATTGTGCACCCCACCATGATGCGTGCCAAGTCATATTTGATTTTGAGGTAATTTTGAAAATGAAAAATCCCTCTATACCCCCTCTGACGTCCCGACAATGATTTCTGTTGACAAATTATTGTTATTTAGATGGAAATGGATATTCTGTACCCCACCATGATGCGTGCCATGTCATATTTGATTATTGAAATCATTTTGATAATGAAAAATCCCTCTATACCCCCTCTGACGACCCGACAATGATTTCTGTTGACGAATTATTGTTAGTCAAATGTAAATGGATAATCTGCACCCCACCATGTTGCGTGCCAAGTCATATTTGATTTTGAGGTAATTTTGAAAATGAAAAATCCCTCTATACCCCCTCTTACGACACGACAATGATTTCTGTTAACCAATTATTGTTAGTTGGATATACATGAATACTTTGCACCCCACCATGATGCGTGCCAAGTCATATTTGATTTTGAGGTAATTTTGAAAATGAAAAATCTCTCTATACCCCCTCTGACGACACGACAATAATTTCTGTTAAGGAATTATTGTTATTCAGACAGATATGGAAATTCTGCACCCCACCATGATGCGTGCAGAGTCATATTGGATTTTTGAAGAAATATTGAAAATGAAAAATCCCTCTATACCCCCTCTAACGACCCGACAATGATTTCTGTTGACGAATTATCGTTATTCGGATGGAAATAGATATTCTGCACCCCACCATGATGCGTGCCAAGTCATATTAGATTTTTGAAGAAATATTGAAAATGAAAAATCCCTCTATACCCCTTCTGACGACCCGACAATGATTTCTGTTGACGAATTATTGTTATTCAGATGAACATGGATACTTTGCACCCCATCATGATGCGTGCCAAGTCATATTAGATTTTTGAAGAAATATTGAAAATGAAAAATCCCTCTATACCCACTCTAACGACCCGACAATTAGTTCTGTTGACGAATTACTGTTATTCAGATGGAAATGGATATTATGCACCCCACCATGATGCGTGCCCAGTCATATTGAATTTTTGAAGAAATATTGAAAATGAAAAATCCCTCTATACCCCCTCTAACGACCCGACATTGATTTCTGTTGACGAATTAATGTTATTCAGATGGAAATGGATATTCTGCACCCCACCATGATGCGTGCCAAGTCATATTGGATTTTTGAAGAAATATTAAAAATGAAAAATCCCTCTATACCCCCTCTAACGACCCGACAATGATTTTTGTCGACGAATTGTTGTTATCCAGATGAAAATAAATATTCTGCACTCCACCATGATGCGTGCCAAGTCATATTAGATTTTTGAAGAAATATTGAAAATGAAAAATCCCTCTATACCCCCTCTAACGACCCGACAATGAATTCTGTGAACGAATTCTTGTTATTCAGATGGAAATATATATTCTGCACCCTACTATGATGCGTGCCAAGTCATATTTGATTTCTGAAGTCATTTTGATAATGAAAAATCCCTCTATACCCCCTCTGACGACCCGACAATGATTTCTGTTGACGAATTATTGTTATTCCGATGGACATGGATACTTTGCACCCCACCTTGATGCGTGCCAAGTCATATTAGATTTTTGATGAAATTTTGAAAATGAGAAATCCCTCTATACACCCCTAAAGACCCGACAATGATTTCTGTTAACGAATTCATGTTATTCAGATGGAATTGGATATTCTGCACCCTACTATGATGCGTGCCAAGTCATATTTGATTTTTGAAGTCATTTTGATAATGAAAAATCCCTCTATACCCCCTCTGACGACCCGACAATGATTTCTGGTGACGAATTATTGTTGTTCAGATGGAAATGGATATTCTGCACCCCACCGTGATGCGTGCCAAGTCATATTAGATTTTTGAAGAAATTTTGAAAATGAAAAATCCCTCTATACCCCCTCCAACGACCCGTCAATGATTTCTGTTGATCAATTATTGTTACTCAGATGGAAATGGATATTCTGCACCCCACCATGATGCGTGCCAAGTCATATTAGATTTTTGAAGAAATTTTGAAAATGAGAAATCCCTCTATACCCCCTCCAACGACCCGACAATGATTTCTGGTGACGAATTATTGTTGTTCAGATGGAAATGGATATTCTGCACCCCACCATGATGCGTGCCAAGTCATATTAGATTTTTGAAGAAATTTTGAAAATGAAAAATCCCTCTATATCCCCTCTGACGACCCGACAATGATTTCTGTTGACGAATTATTGTTATTCAGTTGGAAATGGATATTCTGCACCCCACCATGATGCGTGCCAAGTCATATTGGATTTTTGAAGAAATATTGAAAATGAAAAATCCCTCTATACCCCCTCTAACGACCCGACAATAATTTCTGTTGACGAATTATTGTTATTCAGATGGAAATGAATATTCTGCACCTCACCATGTTGCGTACCAAGTCATATTTGATTTTGAGGTAATTTTGAAAATGAAAAATCCCTCTATACCCCCTCTAACGACCCGACAATGATTTCTGTCAACGAATTATTGTTATTCAGATGAAAATAGATATTCTGCACCCCACCATGATGCGTGCCAAGTCATATTAGATTTTTGATGAAATTTTGAAAATGAGAAATCCCTCTATACCCCTCCTAACGACCCGACAATGATTTCTGTTAACGAAT
This sequence comes from Chrysolina americana, assembly GCA_958502065.1. Classification (NCBI taxonomy): domain Eukaryota; kingdom Metazoa; phylum Arthropoda; class Insecta; order Coleoptera; family Chrysomelidae; genus Chrysolina; species Chrysolina americana. Next base: position 41,314,637 of record OY293414.1, read on the forward strand.
TCTTGTTATTCAGATGGAATTGGATATTCTGCACCCTACTATGATGCGTGCCAAGTCATATTTGATTTTTGAAGTCATTTTGATAATGAAAAATCCCTCTATACCTCCTCTGACGACCCGACAATGATTTCTGGTGACGAATTATTGTTGTTCAGATGGAAATGGATATTCTGCACCCCACCATGATGCGTGCCAAGTCATATTAGATTTTTGAAGAAATTTTGAAAATGAAAAATCCCTCTATACCCCCTCCAACGACCCGTCAATGATTTCTGTTGATGAATTATTGTTATTCAGATGGAAATGGATATTCTGCACCCCACCATGATGCGTGCCAAGTCATATTGGATTTTTGAAGAAATATTGAAAATGAAAAATCCCTCTATACCCCCTCTAACGACCCGACAATGATTTCTGTTGACGAATTATTGTTATATAGATGGAAATGAATATTTTGTACACCACCATGTTGCGTGCCAAGTCATATTTGATTTTGAGGTAATTTTAAAATGAAATATCCCTCCATACCCCCTCTAACGAACCGACAATGAATTCTGTTGATTAATTATTGTTATTCAGATGGAAATGGATATTCTGCACACCACCATGATGCGTGTCAAGTCAAAGTGGATTTTTGAAGAAATATTGAAAATGAAAAATCCCTCTATACTCCCTCTAACGACGCGACAATGATTTCTGTTGACGAATTATTGTTATTTAGATGGAAATGAATATTCTGCACCCCACCATGATGCGTGCCAAGTCATATTGGATTTTTGAAGAAATATTGAAAATGAAAAATCCCTCTATACCCCCTCTAACGAACCGACAATGAGTTCTGTTGACGAATTATTGTTATTCAGATGGAAATGGATATTCTGCACCCCTCCATGATGCGTGCCAAGTCATATTGGATTTTTGAAGAAATATTGAAAATGAAAAATCCCTCTATACCCCCTCTAACGACCCGACAAAGATTTCTGTTGACGAATTATCGTTATTCAGATGGAAATAGATATTCTGCACCCCACCATGATGCGTGCCAAGTCATATTAGATTTTTGAAGAAATATTGAAAATGAAAAATCCCTCTATACCCCCTGTGACGACCCGACAATGATTTCTGTTGACGAATTATTGTTATTCAGATGAACATGGATACTTTGCACCCCATCATGATGCGTGCCAAGTCATATTAGATTTTTGAAGAAATATTGAAAATGAAAAATCCCTCTATACCCACTCTAACGACCCGACAATCAGTTCTGTTGACGAATTACTGTTATTCAGATGGAAATGGATATTTTACACCCCACCATGATTCGTGCCAAGTCATATTATATTTTTGATGAAATTTTGAAAATGAGAAATCCCTCTATACCCCCCCTAACGACCCGACAATGATTTCTGTTAACGAATTCTTGTTATTCAGATGGAATTGGATATTCTGCACCCTACTATGATGCGTGCCAAGTCATATGTGATTTTTGAAGTCATTTTGATAATGAAAAATCCCTCTATACCCCCTCTGACGACCCGGCAATGATTTCTGGTGACGAATTATTGTTGTTCAGATGGAAATGGATATTCTGCACCCCACCATAATGCGTGCCAAGTCATATTAGATTTTTGAAGAAATTTCGAAAATGAAAAATCCCTCTATACCCCCTCTGACGACCCGACAATGATTTCTGTTGACAAATTATTGTTATTGAGATGGAAATGGATATTCTGTACCCCACAATGATGCGTGCCAAGTCATATTAGATTATTGAAGAAATTTTGAAAATGAAAAATCCCTCTATACCCCCTCCAACGACCCGTCAATGATATCTGTTGACGAATTATTGTTATTTAGAAGGAAATGGATATTCTGCACTCCACCGTGATGCGTGCCAAGTCATATTTGATTTTGAGGTAATTTTGAAAATGATATATCCCTCCATACCCCCTCTGACGACCCGACAATGATATCTATTGACAAATTATTGTTATTCAGATGAAAATGGATATTCTGCATCCCACCATGTTGCGTGCCAAGTCATATTTGATTTAGAGGTAATTTTGAAAATGAAAAATCCCTATATACCCCCTCTGACGATACGACAATGATTTCTGTTAACGAATCATTGTTAGTTAGATATGCATGAATACTTTGCACCCCACCATGATGCGTTCCAAGTCATATTTGATTTTGAGGTAATTTTGAAAATGAAAAATCCCTCTATACCCCCTCTGACGACACAACAATAATTTCTGTTAAGGAATTATTGTTATTCAGATAGATATGGATATTCTGCACCCCACCATGATGCGTGCCAAGTAATATTAGATTTTTGAAGAAATATTGAAAATGAAAAATCCATCTATACCCCCTCTAACGACCCGACAATGATTTCTGTTGACGAATTATTGTTATTTAGATATATATGGATACTTTGCACCCCACTATGAGGCGTGCCAAGTCATATTAGATTTTTGAAGTTATTTTGAAAATGAAAAATACCTCTATACCCCTTCTGACGTCCCGACAATGATTTCTGTCGACAAATTATGGTTATTTAGATGAAAATGGATATTCTGTACCCCACCATGATGCGTGCCATGTCATATTTGATTATTGAAATCATTTTGATAATGAAAAATCCCTCTATACCCCCTCTAACGAACCGACAATGAGTTCTGTTGAAGAATTATTGTTATTCAGATGGAAATGGATATTCTGCACCCCACCAAAATGCGTGCCAAGTCATATTGGATTTTTGTAGAAATATTGAAATTGAAAAATCCCTCTATACCCCCTCTAACGACCCGACAATGATTTTTGTCGACGAATTGTTGTTATTCAGATGAAAATAAATATCCTGCACTCCACCATGATGCGTGCCAAGTCATATTAGATTTTTGAAGAAATATTGAAAATGAAAAATCCCTCTATACCCACTCTAACGACCCGACAATCAGTTCTGTTGACGAATTACTGTTATTCAGATGGAAATGGATATTTTGCACCCCACCATGATGCGTGCCAAGTCATATTGAATTTTTGAAGAAATATTGAAAATGAAAAATCCCTCTATACCCCCTCTAACGACCCGACATTGATTTCTGTTGACGAATTACTGTTATTCAGATGGAAATGGATATTCTGCTCCCCACCATGATGCGTGCCAAGTCATATTGGATTTTTGAAGAAATATTGAAAATGAAAAATCACTCTATACCCCCTCTAACGACCCAACAATGATTTTTGTCAACGAATTGTTGTTATTCAGATGAAAATAAATATTCTGCACTCCACCATGATGCGTGCCAAGTCATATTAAATTTTTGAAGAAATATTGAAAACGAAATATCCCTCTATACCCCCTCTAATGACCCGACAATTATTTCTGTAAACGAATTCTTGTTATTCAGATGGAAATATATATTCTGTACCCTACCATGATGCGTGCCAAGTCATATTTGATGTTTGAAGTCATTTTGATAATGAAAAATCCCTCTATACCCCCTCTGACGACCCAACAATGATTTATGTTGACGAATTAATGTAATTTAGATGAAAATGGATATTATGCACTCCACCATGATACGTGCCAAGTCATATTTGATTTTTGAAGTAATTTTGAAAATGAAAAATCCCTCTATACCCCCTCTGACGACACGACAATGATTTATGTTGAAGAATTATTGTTATTCAGATGGACATGGATATTCTGCACCCCACCATGATGCGTGCCAAGTCATATTAGATTTTTGAAGTAATTTTGAAAATGAAAAATCCCTCTATACCCCTTCTGACGACCCGACAATGATTTCTGCTGACGAATTATTGTTATTCAGATGGAAATGGATATTCTGCGCCCCACCATGTTGCGTGCCAAGTCATATTTGATTTTGAGGTAATTTTGAAAATGAAAAATCCCTATATACCCCCTCTGACGACACGACAATGATTTCTGTTAACGAATCATTGTTAGTTAGATATACATGAATACTTTGCACCCCACCATGATGCGTGCCAAGTCATATTTGATTTTGAGGTAATTTTGAAAATGGAAAATCCCTCTATACCCCCTCTGACGACACAACATTAATTTCTGTTAAGGAATTATTGTTATTCAGATAGAGATGGATATTCTGCACCCCACCATGATGCGTGCCAAGTAATATTAGATTTTTGAAGAAATATTGAAAATGAAAAATCCCTCTATACCCCCTCCAACGACCCGACAATGATTTCTGTTGACGAATTATTGTTATTTAGATATATATGGATACTTTGCACTTCACTATGAGGCGTGCAGAGTCATATTAGATTTTTGAAGTTATTTTGAAAATGAAAAATACCTCTATACCCCCTCTGACGACACGACAATGATTTAAATTGAAGAATTATTGTTATTCAGATGGACATGGATACTTTGCACCCCACCATGATGCGTGCCAAGTCATATTAGATTATTGAAGAAATTTTGAAAATGAAAAATCACTCTATACCCCCTCTGACGACCCGACAATGATTTCTGTTGACGAATTATTGTTAGTCAAATGTAAATGGATAATCTGCACCCCACCATGTTGCGTGCCAAGTCATATTTGATTTTGAGGTAATTTTGAAAATGAAAAATCTCTCTATACCCCCTCTGACGACACGACAATAATTTCTGTTAAGGAATTATTGTTATTCTGATAGATATGGAAATTCTGCACCCCACCATGATGCGTGCAGAGTCATATTGGATTTTTGAAGAAATATTGAAAATGAAAAATCCCTCTATACCCCCTCTAACGACCCGACAATGATTTCTGTTGACGAATTATCGTTATTCGGATGGAAATAGATATTCTGCACCCCACCATGATGCGTGCCAAGTCATATTAGATTTTTGAAGAAATATTGAAAATGAAAAATCCCTCTATACCCCTTCTGACGACCCAACAATGATTTCTGTTGACGAATTATTGTTATTCAGATGAACATGGATACTTTGCACCCCATCATGATGCGTGCCAAGTCATATTAGATTTTTGAAGATATATTGAAAATGAAAAATCCCTCTATACCCACTCTAACGACCCGACAATTAGTTCTGTTGACGAATTACTGTTATTCAGATGGAAATGGATATTATGCACCCCACCATGATGCGTGCCCAGTCATATTGAATTTTTGAAGAAATATTGAAAATGAAAAATCCCTCTATACCCCCTCTAACGACCCGACATTGATTTCTGTTGACGAATTAATGTTATTCAGATGGAAATGGATATTCTGCACCCCACCATGATGCGTGCCAAGTCATATTGGATTTTTGAAGAAATATTAAAAATGAAAAATCCCTCTATACCCCCTCTAACGACATGACAATGATTTTTGTCGACGAATTGTTGTTATCCAGATGAAAATAAATATTCTGAAATCCACCATGATGCGTGCCAAGTCATATTAGATTTTTGAAGAAATATTGAAAATGAAAAATCCCTCTATACCCCCTCTAACGACCCGACAATGAATTCTGTGAACGAATTCTTGTTATTCAGATGGAAATGGATATTCTGCACCCCACCATGATGCGTGCCAAGTCATATTAGATTTTTGAAGAAATATTGAAAATGAAATATCCCTCTATACCCCCTCTGACGACCCGACAATGATTTCTGTTGACGAATTATTGTTATTCGGATGAACATGGATACTTTGCACCCCATCATGATGCGTGCCAAGTCATATTAAATTTTTGAAGAAATATTGAAAATGAAATATCCCTCTATACCCACTCTAACGACCCGACAATCAGTTCTGTAGACGAATTACTGTTATTCAGATGGACATGGATATTCTGCACCCCACCATGATGCGTGCCAAGTCATATTAGATTTTTGAAGTAATTTTGAAAATGAAAAATCCCTCTACACCCCCTCTGACGACCCGACAATGATTTCTGTTGACGAATTATTGTTATTCAGATGGAAATGGATATTCTGCACCCCACCATGATGCGTGCCAAGTCATATTAGATTTTTGAAGAAATATTGGAAATGAAAAATCCCTCTATACCCCCTCTGACGACCCGACAATGATTCCTGTTGGCGAATTTTTGTTATTCAGATGAACATGGATACTTTGCACCCCAGCATGATGCGTGCCAAGTCATATTAGATTTTTGAAGAAATATTGAAAATGAAAAATCCCTCTATACCCCCTCTAACGAACCGACAATGAGTTCTGTTGACGAATTATTGTTATTTAGATGGAAATGGATATTCTGCACCCCACCATGATGCGTGCCAAGTCATTTTGGATTTTTGAAGAAATATTGAAAATGAAAAATCCCTCTATACCCCCTCTAACGACCCGACAATGATTTCTGTTGACCAATTATCGTTATTCAGATGAAAATAGATATTCTGCACCCCACCATGATGCGTGACAAGTCATATTAGATTTTTGAAGAAATATTGAAAATGAAAAATCCCTCTATACTCCCTCTGACGACCCGACAATGATTTCTGTTGACGAATTATTGTTATTCAGATGAACATGGATACTTTGCACCCCATCATGATGCGTGCCAAGTCATATTAGATTTTTGAAGAAAAATTGAAAATGAATAATCCCTCTATACCCACTCTAACGACCCGACAATCAGTTCTGTTGACGAATTACTGTTATTCAGATGGAAATGGATATTTTGCACCCCACCATGATGCGTGTCAAGTCATATTAGATTTTTGATGAAATTTTGAAAATGAGAAATCCCTCTATACCCCCCCTAACGACCCGACAATGATTTCTGTTAACGAATTCTTGTTATTCAGATGGAATTGGATATTCTGCACCCTACTATGATGCGTGCCAAGTCATATTTGATTTTTGAAGTCATTTTGATAATGAAAAATCCCTCTATACCCCCTCTGACGACCCGACAATGATTTCTGGTGACGAATTATTGTTGTTCAGATGGAAATGGATATTTTGCACCCCACCATGATGCGTGCCAAGTCATATTAGATTTTTGAAGAAATTTTGAAAATGAAAAATCCCTCTATATCCCCTCTGACGACCCGACAATGATTTCTGTTGAAGAATTATTGTTATTCAGTTGGAAATGGATATTCTGCACCCCACCATGATGCGTGCCAAGTCATATTGGATTTTTGAAGAAATATTGAAAATGAAAAATCCCTCTATACCCCCTCTAACGAGCCGACAATGATTTCTGTTGACGAATTATTGTTATTCAGACGGAATTGAATATTCTGCACCTCATCATGTTGCGTACCAAGTCATAATAGATTTTGAGGTAATTTTGAAAATGAAAAATCCCTCTATACCCCCTCTACCGACCCGACAATGATTTCTGTCAACGAATTATTGTTATTCAGATGGAAATAGATATTCTGCACCCCACCATGATGCGTGCCAAGTCATATTAGATTTTTGATGAAATTTTGAAAATGAGAAATCCCTCTATACCCCCCCTAACGACCCGACAATGATTTCTGTTAACAAATTCTTGATATTCAGATGGAATTGGATATTCTGCACCCTACTATGATGCGTGCCATGTCATATTTGATTTTTGAAGTCATTTTGATAATGAAAAATCCCTCTATACCCCCTCTGACGACCCGACAATGATTTCTGGTGACGAATTATTGTTGTTCAGATGGAAATGGATATTCTGCACCCCACCATGATGCGTGCCAAGTCATATTAGATTTTTGAAGAAATTTTGAAAATGAAATATCCCTCTATACCCTCTCTAACGACCCGACAATCAGTTCTGTAGACGAATTACTGTTATTCAGATGGACATGGATATTCTGCACCCCACCATGATGCGTGCCAAGTCATATTAGATTTTTGAAGTAATTTTGAAAATGAAAAATCCCTCTATACCCCTTCTGACGACCCGACAATGATTTCTGCTGACGAATTATTGTTATTCAGATGGAAATGGATATTCTGCGCCCCACCATGTTGCGTGCCAAGTCATATTTGATTTTGAGGTAATTTTGAAAATGAAAAATCCCTATATACCCCCTCTGACGACACGACAATGATTTCTGTTAACGAATCATTGTTAGTTAGATATACATGAATACTTTGCACCCCACCATGATGCGTGCCAAGTCATATTTGATTTTGAGGTAATTTTGAAAATGGAAAATCCCTCTATACCCCCTCTGACGACACAACATTAATTTCTGTTAAGGAATTATTGTTATTCAGATAGAGATGGATATTCTGCACCCCACCATGATGCGTGCCAAGTAATATTAGATTTTTGAAGAAATATTGAAAATGAAAAATCCCTCTATACCCCCTCCAACGACCCGACAATGATTTCTGTTGACGAATTATTGTTATTTAGATATATATGGATACTTTGCACTTCACTATGAGGCGTGCAGAGTCATATTAGATTTTTGAAGTTATTTTGAAAATGAAAAATACCTCTATACCCCCTCTGACGACACGACAATGATTTAAATTGAAGAATTATTGTTATTCAGATGGACATGGATACTTTGCACCCCACCATGATGCGTGCCAAGTCATATTAGATTATTGAAGAAATTTTGAAAATGAAAAATCACTCTATACCCCCTCTGACGACCCGACAATGATTTCTGTTGACGAATTATTGTTAGTCAAATGTAAATGGATAATCTGCACCCCACCATGTTGCGTGCCAAGTCATATTTGATTTTGAGGTAATTTTGAAAATGAAAAATCTCTCTATACCCCCTCTGACGACACGACAATAATTTCTGTTAAGGAATTATTGTTATTCTGATAGATATGGAAATTCTGCACCCCACCATGATGCGTGCAGAGTCATATTGGATTTTTGAAGAAATATTGAAAATGAAAAATCCCTCTATACCCCCTCTAACGACCCGACAATGATTTCTGTTGACGAATTATCGTTATTCGGATGGAAATAGATATTCTGCACCCCACCATGATGCGTGCCAAGTCATATTAGATTTTTGAAGAAATATTGAAAATGAAAAATCCCTCTATACCCCTTCTGACGACCCAACAATGATTTCTGTTGACGAATTATTGTTATTCAGATGAACATGGATACTTTGCACCCCATCATGATGCGTGCCAAGTCATATTAGATTTTTGAAGATATATTGAAAATGAAAAATCCCTCTATACCCACTCTAACGACCCGACAATTAGTTCTGTTGACGAATTACTGTTATTCAGATGGAAATGGATATTATGCACCCCACCATGATGCGTGCCCAGTCATATTGAATTTTTGAAGAAATATTGAAAATGAAAAATCCCTCTATACCCCCTCTAACGACCCGACATTGATTTCTGTTGACGAATTAATGTTATTCAGATGGAAATGGATATTCTGCACCCCACCATGATGCGTGCCAAGTCATATTTGATTTTGAGGTAATTTTGAAAATGGTAAATCCCTCTATACCCCCTCTGACGACACAACATTAATTTCTGTTAAGGAATTATTGTTATTCAGATAGAGATGGATATTCTGCACCCCACCATGATGCGTGCCAAGTAATATTAGATTTTTGAAGAAATATTGAAAATGAAAAATCCCTCTATACCCCCTCCAACGACCCGACAATGATTTCTGTTGACGAATTATTGTTATTTAGATATATATGGATACTTTGCACTTCACTATGAGGCGTGCAGAGTCATATTAGATTTTTGAAGTTATTTTGAAAATGAAAAATACCTCTATACCCCCTCTGACGACACGACAATGATTTAAATTGAAGAATTATTGTTATTCAGATGGACATGGATACTTTGCACCCCACCATGATGCGTGCCAAGTCATATTAGATTATTGAAGAAATTTTGAAAATGAAAAATCACTCTATACCCCCTCTGACGACCCGACAATGATTTCTGTTGACGAATTATTGTTAGTCAAATGTAAATGGATAATCTGCACCCCACCATGTTGCGTGCCAAGTCATATTTGATTTTGAGGTAATTTTGAAAATGAAAAATCTCTCTATACCCCCTCTGACGACACGACAATAATTTCTGTTAAGGAATTATTGTTATTCTGATAGATATGGAAATTCTGCACCCCACCATGATGCGTGCAGAGTCATATTGGATTTTTGAAGAAATATTGAAAATGAAAAATCCCTCTATACCCCCTCTAACGACCCGACAATGATTTCTGTTGACGAATTATCGTTATTCGGATGGAAATAGATATTCTGCACCCCACCATGATGCGTGCCAAGTCATATTAGATTTTTGAAGAAATATTGAAAATGAAAAATCCCTCTATACCCCTTCTGACGACCCAACAATGATTTCTGTTGACGAATTATTGTTATTCAGATGAACATGGATACTTTGCACCCCATCATGATGCGTGCCAAGTCATATTAGATTTTTGAAGATATATTGAAAATGAAAAATCCCTCTATACCCACTCTAACGACCCGACAATTAGTTCTGTTGACGAATTACTGTTATTCAGATGGAAATGGATATTATGCACCCCACCATGATGCGTGCCCAGTCATATTGAATTTTTAAAGAAATATTGAAAATGAAAAATCCCTCTATACCCCCTCTAACGACCCGACATTGATTTCTGTTGACGAATTAATGTTATTCAGATGGAAATGGATATTCTGCACCCCACCATGATGCGTGCCAAGTCATATTGGATTTTTGAAGAAATATTAAAAATGAAAAATCCCTCTATACCCCCTCTAACGACATGACAATGATTTTTGTCGACGAATTGTTGTTATCCAGATGAAAATAAATATTCTGAAATCCACCATGATGCGTGCCAAGTCATATTAGATTTTTGAAGAAATATTGAAAATGAAAAATCCCTCTATACCCCCTCTAACGACCCGACAATGAATTCTGTGAACGAATTCTTGTTATTCAGATGGAAATGGATATTCTGCACCCCACAATGATGCGTGCCAAGTCATATTAGATTTTTGAAGAAATATTGAAAATGAAAAATCCCTCTATACCCACTCTAACGACCCGACAATCAGTTCTGTTGACAAATTCTTGTTATTCAGATGGAAATGGATATTCTGCACCCCACCATGATGCGTGCCAAGTCATATTAGATTTTTGAAGAAATATTGAAAATGAAAAATCCCTCTATACCCACTCTAACGACCCGACAATCAGTTCTGTTGACGAATTACTGTTATTCAGATGGAAATGGATATTTTGCACCCCACCATGATGCGTGCCAAGTCATATTGAATTTTTGAAGAAATATTGAAAATGAAAAATCCCTCTATACCCCCTCTAACGACCCGACATTGATTTCTGTTGACGAATTACTGTTATTCAGATGGAAATGGATATTCTGCTCCCCACCATGATGCGTGCCAAGTCATATTGGATTTTTGAAGAAATATTGAAAATGAAAAATCACTCTATACCCCCTCTAACGACCCAACAATGATTTTTGTCAACGAATTGTTGTTATTCAGATGAAAATAAATATTCTGCACTCCACCATGATGCGTGCCAAGTCATATTAAATTTTTGAAGAAATATTGAATACGAAATATCCCTCTATACCCCCTCTAATGACCCGACAATTATTTCTGTAAACGAATTCTTGTTATTCAGATGGAAATATATATTCTGTACCCTACCATGATGCGTGCCAAGTCATATTTGATGTTTGAAGTCATTTTGATAATGAAAAATCCCTCTATACCCCCTCTGACGACCCAACAATGATTTATGTTGACGAATTAATGTAATTTAGATGAAAATGGATATTATGCACTCCACCATGATACGTGCCAAGTCATATTTGATTTTTGAAGTAATTTTGAAAATGAAAAATCCCTCTATACCCCCTCTGACGACACGACAATGATTTATGTTGACGAATTATTGTTATTCAGATGGACATGGATATTCTGCACCCCACCATGATGCGTGCCAAGTCATATTAGATTTTTGAAGTAATTTTGAAAATGAAAAATCCCTCTATACCCCTTCTGACGACCCGACAATGATTTCTGCTGACGAATTATTGTTATTCAGATGGAAATGGATATTCTGCGCCCCACCATGTTGCGTGCCAAGTCATATTTGATTTTGAGGTAATTTTGAAAATGGAAAATCCCTCTATACCCCCTCTGACGACACAACATTAATTTCTGTTAAGGAATTATTGTTATTCAGATAGAGATGGATATTCTGCACCCCACCATGATGCGTGCCAAGTAATATTAGATTTTTGAAGAAATATTGAAAATGAAAAATCCCTCTATACCCCCTCCAACGACCCGACAATGATTTCTGTTGACGAATTATTGTTATTTAGATATATATGGATACTTTGCACTTCACTATGAGGCGTGCAGAGTCATATTAGATTTTTGAAGTTATTTTGAAAATGAAAAATACCTCTATACCCCCTCTGACGACACGACAATGATTTAAATTGAAGAATTATTGTTATTCAGATGGACATGGATACTTTGCACCCCACCATGATGCGTGCCAAGTCATATTAGATTATTGAAGAAATTTTGAAAATGAAAAATCACTCTATACCCCCTCTGACGACCCGACAATGATTTCTGTTGACGAATTATTGTTAGTCGAATGTAAATGGATAATCTGCACCCCACCATGTTGCGTGCCAAGTCATATTTGATTTTGAGGTAATTTTGAAAATGAAAAATCTCTCTATACCCCCTCTGACGACACGACAATAATTTCTGTTAAGGAATTATTGTTATTCTGATAGATATGGAAATTCTGCACCCCACCATGATGCGTGCAGAGTCATATTGGATTTTTGAAGAAATATTGAAAATGAAAAATCCCTCTATACCCCCTCTAACGACCCGACAATGATTTCTGTTGACGAATTATCGTTATTCGGATGGAAATAGATATTCTGCACCCCACCATGATGCGTGCCAAGTCATATTAGATTTTTGAAGAAATATTGAAAATGAAAAATCCCTCTATACCCCTTCTGACGACCCAACAATGATTTCTGTTGACGAATTATTGTTATTCAGATGAATATGGATACTTTGCACCCCATCATGATGCGTGCCAAGTCATATTAGATTTTTGAAGATATATTGAAAATGAAAAATCCCTCTATACCCACTCTAACGACCCGACAATTAGTTCTGTTGACGAATTACTGTTATTCAGATGGAAATGGATATTATGCACCCCACCATGATGCGTGCCCAGTCATATTGAATTTTTGAATAAATATTGAAAATGAAAAATCCCTCTATACCCCCTCTAACGACCCGACATTGATTTCTGTTGACGAATTAATGTTATTCAGATGGAAATGGATATTCTGCACCCCACCATGATGCGTGCCAAGTCATATTGGATTTTTGAAGAAATATTAAAAATGAAAAATCCCTCTATACCCCCTCTAACGACATGACAATGATTTTTGTCGACGAATTGTTGTTATCCAGATGAAAATAAATATTCTGAAATCCACCATGATGCGTGCCAAGTCATATTAGATTTTTGAAGAAATATTGAAAATGAAAAATCCCTCTATACCCCCTCTAACGACCCGACAATGAATTCTGTGAACGAATTCTTGTTATTCAGATGGAAATGGATATTCTGCACCCCACCATGATGCGTGCCAAGTCATATTAGATTTTTGAAGAAATATTGAAAATGAAAAATCCCTCTATACCCACTCTAACGACCCGACAATCAGTTCTGTTGACAAATTATTGTTATTCAGATGGAAATGGATATTCTGCACCCCACCATGATGCGTGCCAAGTCATATTAGATTTTTGAAGAAATATTGAAAATGAAATATCCCTCTATACCCCCTCTGACGACCCGACAATGATTTCTGTTGACGAATTATTGTTATTCGGATGAACATGGATACTTTGCACCCCATCATGATGCGTGCCAAGTCATATTAAATTTTTGAAGAAATATTGAAAATGAAATATCCCTCTATACCCACTCTAACGACCCGACAATCAGTTCTGTAGACGAATTACTGTTATTCAGATGGACATGGATATTCTGCACCCCACCATGATGCGTGCCAAGTCATATTAGATTTTTGAAGTAATTTTGAAAATGAAAAATCCCTCTACACCCCCTCTGACGACCCGACAATGATTTCTGTTGACGAATTATTGTTATTCAGATGGAAATGGATATTCTGCACCCCACCATGATGCGTGCCAAGTCATATTAGATTTTTGAAGAAATATTGGAAATGAAAAATCCCTCTATACCCCCTCTGACGACCCGACAATGATTCCTGTTGACGAATTTTTGTTATTCAGATGAACATGGATACTTTGCACCCCAGCATGATGCGTGCCAAGTCATATTAGATTTTTGAAGAAATATTGAAAATGAAAAATCCCTCTATACCCCCTCTAACGAACCGACAATGAGTTCTGTTGACGAATTATTGTTATTTAGATGGAAATGGATATTCTGCACCCCACCATGATGCGTGCCAAGTCATTTTGGATTTTTGAAGAAATATTGAAAATGAAAAATCCCTCTATACCCCCTCTAACGACCCGACAATGATTTCTGTTGACCAATTATCGTTATTCAGATGAAAATAGATATTCTGCACCCCACCATGATGCGTGACAAGTCATATTAGATTTTTGAAGAAATATTGAAAATGAAAAATCCCTCTATACTCCCTCTGACGACCCGACAATGATTTCTGTTGACGAATTATTGTTATTCAGATGAACATGGATACTTTGCACCCCATCATGATGCGTGCCAAGTCATATTAGATTTTTGAAGAAAAATTGAAAATGAATAATCCCTCTATACCCACTCTAACGACCCGACAATCAGTTCTGTTGACGAATTACTGTTATTCAGATGGAAATGGATATTTTGCACCCCACCATGATGCGTGTCAAGTCATATTAGATTTTTGATGAAATTTTGAAAATGAGAAATCCCTCTATACCCCCCCTAACGACCCGACAATGATTTCTGTTAACGAATTCTTGTTATTCAGATGGAATTGGATATTCTGCACCCTACTATGATGCGTGCCAAGTCATATTTGATTTTTGAAGTCATTTTGATAATGAAAAATCCCTCTATACCCCCTCTGACGACCCGACAATGATTTCTGGTGACGAATTATTGTTGTTCAGATGGAAATGGATATTTTGCACCCCACCATGATGTGTGCCAAGTCATATTAGATTTTTGAAGAAATTTTGAAAATGAAAAATCCCTCTATATCCCCTCTGACGACCCGACAATGATTTCTGTTGAAGAATTATTGTTATTCAGTTGGAAATGGATATTCTGCACCCCACCATGATGCGTGCCAAGTCATATTGGATTTTTGAAGAAATATTGAAAATGAAAAATCCCTCTATACCCCCTCTAACGACCCGACAATGATTTCTGTTGACGAAATATTGTTATTCAGACGGAATTGAATATTCTGCACCTCATCATGTTGCGTACCAAGTCATAATAGATTTTGAGGTAATTTTGAAAATGAAAAATCCCTCTATACCCCCTCTACCGACCCGACAATGATTTCTGTCAACGAATTATTGTTATTCAGATGGAAATAGATATTCTGCACCCCACCATGATGCGTGCCAAGTCATATCAGATTTTTGATGAAATTTTGAAAATGAGAAATCCCTCTATACCCCCCCTAACGACCCGACAATGATTTCTGTTAACAAATTCTTGATATTCAGATGGAATTGGATATTCTGCACCCTACTATGATGCGTGCCATGTCATATTTGATTTTTGAAGTCATTTTGATAATGAAAAATCCCTCTATACCCCCTCTGACGACCCGACAATGATTTCTGGTGACGAATTATTGTTGTTCAGATGGAAATGGATATTCTGCACCCCACCATGATGCGTGCCAAGTCATATTAGATTTTTGAAGAAATTTTGAAAATGAACAATCCCTCTATACCCCCTCCAACGACCCGTCAATGATTTCTGTTGATGAATTATTGTTATTTAGATGGAAATGGATATTCTGCACCCCACCATGATGCGTGCTAAGTCTTATTTGATTTTGAGGTAATTTTGAAAATGAAAAATCCCTCTATACCCCTCTGACGACCCGACAATGATTTCTGTTGACAAATTATTGTCATTGAGATGGAAATGAATATTCTGTACCCCACCATGATGCGTGCCAAGTCATATTAGATTATTGAAGAAATTTTGAAAATGAAAAATCCCTCTATACCCCCTCCAACGACCCGTCAATGATTTCTGTTGACGAATTATTGTTATTCAGATGAACATGGATACTTTGCACCCCATCATGATGCGTGCCAAGTCATATTAGATTTTTGAAGAAAAATTGAAAATGAATAAACCCTCTATACCCACTCTAACGACCCGACAATCAGTTCTGTTGACGAATTACTGTTATTCAGATGGAAATGGATATTTTGCACCCCACCATGATGCGTGTCAAGTCATATTAGATTTTTGATGAAATTTTGAAAATGAGAAATCCCTCTATACCCCCCCTAACGACCCGACAATGATATCTGTTAACGAATTCTTGTTATTCAGATGGAATTGGATATTCTGCACCCTACTATGATGCGTGCCAAGTCATATTTGATTTTTGAAGTCATTTTGATAATGAAAAATCCCTCTATACCCCCTCTGACGACCCGACAATGATTTCTGGTGACGAATTATTGTTGTTCAGATGGAAATGGATATTTTGCACCCCACCATGATGCGTGCCAAGTCATATTAGATTTTTGAAGAAATTTTGAAAATGAAAAATCCCTCTATATCCCCTCTGACGACCCGACAATGATATCTGTTGAAGAATTATTGTTATTCAGTTGGAAATGGATATTCTGCACCCCACCATGATGCGTGCCAAGTCATATTGGATTTTTGAAGAAATATTGAAAATGAAAAATCCCTCTATACCCCCTCTAACGACCCGACAATGATTTCTGTTGACGAATTATTGTTATTCAGACGGAATTGAATATTCTGCACCTCATCATGTTGCGTACCAAGTCATAATAGATTTTGAGGTAATTTTGAAAATAAAAAATCCCTCTATACCCCCTCTACCGACCCGACAATGATTTCTGTCAACGAATTATTGTTATTCAGATGGAAATAGATATTCTGCACCCCACCATGATGCGTGCCAAGTCATATTAGATTTTTGATGAAATTTTGAAAATGAGAAATCCCTCTATACCCCCCCTAACGACCCGACAATGATTTCTGTTAACAAATTCTTGATATTCAGATGGAATTGGATATTCTGCACCCTACTATGATGCGTGCCATGTCATATTTGATTTTTGAAGTCATTTTGATAATGAAAAATCCCTCTATACCCCCTCTGACGACCCGACAATGATTTCTGGTGACGAATTATTGTTGTTCAGATGGAAATGGATATTCTGCACCCCACCATGATGCGTGCCAAGTCATATTAGATTTTTGAAGAAATTTTGAAAATGAAATATCCCTCTATACCCACTCTAACGACCCGACAATCAGTTCTGTAGACGAATTACTGTTATTCAGATGGACATGGATATTCTGCACCCCACCATGATGCGTGCCAAGTCATATTAGATTTTTGAAGTAATTTTGAAAATGAAAAATCCCTCTATACCCCTTCTGACGACCCGACAATGATTTCTGCTGACGAATTATTGTTATTCAGATGGAAATGGATATTCTGCGCCCCACCATGTTGCGTGCCAAGTCATATTTGATTTTGAGGTAATTTTGAAAATGAAAAATCCCTATATACCCCCTCTGACGACACGACAATGATTTCTGTTAACGAATCATTGTTAGTTAGATATACATGAATACTTTGCACCCCACCATGATTCGTGCCAAGTCATATTTGATTTTGAGGTAATTTTGAAAATGGAAAATCCCTCTATACCCCCTCTGACGACACAACATTAATTTCTGTTAAGGAATTATTGTTATTCAGATAGAGATGGATATTCTGCACCCCACCATGATGCGTGCCAAGTAATATTAGATTTTTGAAGAAATATTGAAAATGAAAAATCCCTCTATACCCCCTCCAACGACCCGACAATGATTTCTGTTGACGAATTATTGTTATTTAGATATATATGGATACTTTGCACTTCACTATGAGGCGTGCAGAGTCATATTAGATTTTTGAAGTTATTTTGAAAATGAAAAATACCTCTATACCCCCTCTGACGACACGACAATGATTTAAATTGAAGAATTATTGTTATTCAGATGGACATGGATACTTTGCACCCCACCATGATGCGTGCCAAGTCATATTAGATTATTGAAGAAATTTTGAAAATGAAAAATCACTCTATACCCCCTCTGACGACCCGACAATGATTTCTGTTGACGAATTATTGTTAGTCAAATGTAAATGGATAATCTGCACCCCACCATGTTGCGTGCCAAGTCATATTTGATTTTGAGGTAATTTTGAAAATGAAAAATCTCTCTATACCCCCTCTGACGACACGACAATAATTTCTGTTAAGGAATTATTGTTATTCTGATAGATATGGAAATTCTGCACCCCACCATGATGCGTGCAGAGTCATATTGGATTTTTGAAGAAATATTGAAAATGAAAAATCCCTCTATACCCCCTCTAACGACCCGACAATGATTTCTGTTGACGAATTATCGTTATTCGGATGGAAATAGATATTCTGCACCCCACCATGATGCGTGCCAAGTCATATTAGATTTTTGAAGAAATATTGAAAATGAAAAATCTCTCTATACCCCTTCTGACGACCCAACAATGATTTCTGTTGACGAATTATTGTTATTCAGATGAACATGGATACTTTGCACCCCATCATGATGCGTGCCAAGTCATATTAGATTTTTGAAGAAATATTGAAAATGAAAAATCCCTCTATACCCCCTCTAACGACCCGACAATGAATTCTGTGAACGAATTCTTGTTATTCAGATGGAAATATATATTCTGCACCCTACTATGATGCGTGCCAAGTCATATTTGATTTTTGAAGTCATTTTGATAATGAAAAATCCCTCTATACCCCCTCTGACGACCCGACAATGATTTCTGTTGACGAATTATTGTTATTCCGATGGACATGGATACTTTGCACCCCACCTTGATGCGTGCCAAGTCATATTAGATTTTTGAAGAAATATTGAAAATGAAAAATCCCTCTATACCCCCTCTGACGACCCGACAATGATTTCTGTTGACGAATTATTGTTATTCCGTTGGACATGGATACTTTGCACCCCACCTTGATGCGTGCCAAGTCATATTAGATTTTTGAAGAAATATTGAAAATGAAAAATCCCTCTATACCCCCTCTAACGACCCGACAATGAATTCTGTGAACGAATTCTTGTTATTCAGATGGAAATATATATTCTGCACCCTACTATGATGCGTGCCAAGTCATATTTGATTTTTGAAGTCATTTTGATAATGAAAAATCCCTCTATACCCCCTCTGACGACCCGACAATGATTTCTGTTGACGAATTATTGTTATTCCGATGGACATGGATACTTTGCACCCCACCTTGATGCGTGCCAAGTCATATTAGATTTTTGAAGAAATATTGAAAATGAAAAATCCCTCTATACCCCCTCTAACGACCCGACAATGAATTCTGTGAAAGAATTCTTGTTATTCAGATGGAAATATATATTCTGCACCCTACTATGATGCGTGCCAAGTCATATTTGATTTTTGAAGTCATTTTGATAATGAAAAATCCCTCTATACCCCCTCTGACGACCCGACAATGATTTCTGTTGACGAATTATTGTTATTCCGATGGACATGGATACTTTGCACCCCACCATGATGCGTGCCAAGTCATATTAGATTTTTGATGAAATTTTGAAAATGAGAAATCCCTCTATACCCCCCTAAAGACCCGACAATGATTTCTGTAAACGAATTCTTGTTATTCAGATGGAATTGGATATTCTGCACCCTACTATGATGCGTGCCAAGTCATATTTGATTTTTGAAGTCATTTGATAATGATAAATCCCTCTATACCCCCTCTGACGACCCGACAATGATTTCTGGTGACGAATTATTGTTGTTCAGATGGAAATGGATATTCTGCACCCCACCGTGATGCGTGCCAAGTCATATTAGATTTTTGAAGTAATTTTGAAAATGAAAAATCCCTCTATACCCCCTCTGACGACCTGACAATGATTTCTACCACCATGATGCGTGCCAAGTCATATTAGATTATTGAAGAAATTTTGAAAATGAAAAATCCCTCTATACCCCCTCTAACGACCCGACAATGATTTTTGTCGACGAATTGTTGTTATCCAGATGAAAATAAATATTCTGCACTCCACCATGATGCGTGCCAAGTCATATTAGATTTTTGAAGAAATATTGAAAATGAAAAATCCCTCTATACCCCCTCTAACGACCCGACAATGATTTCTGTAAACGAATTCTTGTTATTCAGATGGAAATATATATTCTGCACCCTACTATGATGCGTGCCAAGTCATAGTTGATTTTTGAAGTCATTTTGATAATGAAAAATCCCTCTATACCCCCTCTGACGACCCGACAATGATTTCTGGTGACGAATTATTGTTGTTCAGATGGAAATGGAAATTCTGCACCCCACCGTGATGCGTGCCAAGTCATATTAGATTTTTGAAGAAATTTTGAAAATGAAAAATCCCTCTATACCCCCTCTGACGACCTGACAATGATTTCTGTTGACAAATTATTGTTATTGAGATGGAAATGGATATTCTGTACCCCACCATGATGCGTGCCAAGTCATATTAGATTATTGAAGAAATTTTGAAAATGAAAAATCCCTCTATACCCCCTCTAACGACCCGACAATGATTTTTGTCGACGAATTGTTGTTATCCAGATGAAAATAAAAATTCTGCACTCCACCATGATGCGTGCCAAGTCATATTAGATTTTTGAAGAAATATTGAAAATGAAAAATCCCTCTATACCCCCTCTAACGACCCGACAATGATTTCTGTAAACGAATTCTTGTTATTCAGATGGAAATATATATTCTGCACCTTACTATGATGCGTGCCAAGTCATATTTGATTTTTGAAGTCATTTTGATAATGAAAAATCCCTCTATACCACATCTGACGACCCGACAATGATTTCTGGTGACGAACTATTGTTGTTCAGATGGAGATGGATATTCTGCACCCCACCATGATGCGTGCCAAGTCATATTCGATTTTTGAAGAAATTTTGAAAATGAAAAATCCCTCTATACCCCCTCTGACGACCTGACAATGATTTCTGTTGACAAATTATTGTTATTGAGATGGAAATGGATATTCTGCACCCCACCATGATGCGTGCCAAGTCATATTTGATTTTGAGGTAATTTTGAAAATGATAAATTCCTCTATACCCCCTCTGACGACCCGACAATGATTTCTGTTGACAAATTATTGTTATTCAGATGGAAATGAATATTGTGCACACCACCATGTTGCGTGCCAAGTCATATTTAATTTTGAGGTAATTTTGAAAATGAAAAATCCCTCTATACCCCCTCTAACGAACCGACAATGATTTCTGTTGACAAATCATTGTTATTGAGATGGAAATGGATATTCTGTACCCCACCATGATGCGTGCCAAGTCATATTTGATTATTGAAGAAATTTTGAAAATGAAAAATCCCTCTATACCCCCTCCAACGACCCGTCAATGATTTCTGTTGACGAGTTATTGTTATTTAGATGGAAATGGATATTCTGCACCCCACCATGATGCGTGCCAAGTCATATTTGATTTTGAAGTAATTTTAAAAATGAAAAATCCCTCTATACCCCCTCTGACGACCCGACAATGATTTCTGTTGACAAATTATTGTTATTGAGATAGAAATGGATATTCTGTACCCCACTATGATGCGTGCCAAGTCATATTTGATTTTTGAAGTCATTTTGAAAATGAAAAATCCCTCTATACCCCCTCTGACGACCCGACAATGATTTCAGTTGAAGAATTATTGTTACTCAGATGGAAATGGATATTCTGCACCTCACCATGATGCGTGACAAGTCATATTGGATTTTTGAAGAAATATTGAAAATGAAAAATTCCTCTATACCCCCTCTAACGACCCGATAATGATTTCTGTTGACGAATTATTGTTATCCGGATGGAAATGAATATTTTGCACCCCACCATGTTGCGTGCCAAGTCATATTTGATTTTGAGGTAAATTTGAATATGAAAAATCCCTCTATACCCCCTCTAACGAACCGACAATGAGTTCTGTTGACAAATTATTGCTATTCAGATGGAAATGGATATTCTGCACCCCACCATGATGCGTGCCAAGTCATATTGGATTTTTGAAGAAATATTGAAAATGAAAAATCCCTCTATACCCCCTCTAACGAACCGACAATAAGTTCTGTTGACGAATTATTGTTATTCAGATGGAAATGGATATTCTGCACCCCACCATGATGCGTGCCAAGTCATATTGGATTTTTGAAGAAATATTGAAAATGAAAAATCCCTCTATACCCCCTCTAACGACACGACAATGATTTATGTTGACGAATTGATGTTATTCAGATGGAATTGGATATTCTGCACCCTACTATGATGCGTGCCAAGTCATATTTGATTTTTGAAGTCATTTTGATAATGAAAAATCCCTCTATACCTCCTCTGACGACCCGACAATGATTTCTGGTGACGAATTATTGTTGTTCAGATGGAAATGGATATTCTGCACCCCACCATGATGCGTGCCAAGTCATATTAGATTTTTGAAGAAATTTTGAAAATGAAAAATCCCTCTATACCCCCTCCAACGACCCGACAATGATTTCTGGTGACGAATTATTGTTGTTCAGATGGAAATGGATATTCTGCACCCCACCATGATGCGTGCCAAGTCATATTTGATTTTGAGGTAATTTTGGAAATGAAAAATCCCTTTATACCCCCTCTAACGAACCGACAATGAGTTCTGTTGACGAATTATTGTTATCCAAATGGAAATGAATATTCTGCACCCCACCATGATACGTGCCAACTCATATTGGATTTTTGAAGAAATATTGAAAATGAAAAATCCCTCTATACCCCCTCTAACGAACCGACAATGAGTTCTGTAGACGAATTATTGTTATTCAGATGGAAATGGATATTCTGCACTCCACCATGATGCGTGCCAAGTCATATTGGATTTTTGAAGAAATATTGAAAATGAAAAATCCCTCTATACCCCCTCTTACGACCCGACAATGATTTCTGTTGACGAATTATCGTTATTCAGATGGAAATAGATATTCTGCACCCCACCATGATGCGTGCCAAGTCATATTAGATTTTTTAAGAAATATTGAAAATGAAAAATCCCTCTATACCCACTCTAACGTCCCGACAATCAGTTCTGTTGACGAATTACTGTTATTCAGATGGAAATGGATATTTTGCACCCCACCATGATGCGTGTCAAGTCATATTGAATTTTTGAAGAAATAGTGAAAATGAAAAATCACTCTATACCCCCTCTAACGACCCGACAATGATTTCTGTTGACGAATTATTGTTATTCAGATGGAAATGAATATTCTGCACCTCACCATGTTGCGTACCAAGTCATATTTGATTTTGAGGTAATTTTGAAAATGAAAAATCCCTCTATACCTCCTTTAACGACCCGACAATGATTTCAGTCAACGAATTATTGTTATTCAGATGGAAATAGATATTCTGCACCCCACCATGATGCGTGCCAAGTCATATTAGATTTTTGATGAAATTTTGAAAATGAGAAATCCCTCTATACCCCCCCTAACGACCCGACAATGATTTCTGTTAACGAATTCTTGTTATTCAGATGGAATTGGATATTCTGCACCCTACTATGATGCGTGCCAAGTCATATTTGATTTTGAGGTAATTTTGAAAATGAAAAATCCCTCTATACCTCC
The DNA here is from genome assembly GCA_958502065.1 of Chrysolina americana. Classification (NCBI taxonomy): domain Eukaryota; kingdom Metazoa; phylum Arthropoda; class Insecta; order Coleoptera; family Chrysomelidae; genus Chrysolina; species Chrysolina americana. Next base: position 41,338,667 of record OY293414.1, read on the forward strand.
TCTGACGACCCGACAATGATTTCTGGTGACGAATTATTGTTATTTAGATGGAAATGGATATTCTGTACCCCACCATGATGCGTGCCATGTCATATTTGATTATTGAAATCATTTTGATAATGAAAAATCCCTCTATACCCCCTCTGACGACCCGACAATGATTTCTGTTGACGAATTATTGTTAGTCAAATGTAAATGGATAATCTGCACCCCACCATGTTGCGTGCCAAGTCATATTTGATTTTGAGGTAATTTTGAAAATGAAAAATCTCTCTATACCCCCTCTGACGACACGACAATAATTTCTGTTAAGGAATTATTGTTATTCAGATAGATATGGAAATTCTGCACCCCACCATGATGCGTGCAGAGTCATATTGGATTTTTGAAGAAATATTGAAAATGAGAAATCCCTCTATACCCCCTCTAACGACCCGACAATGATTTTTGTTGACGAATTATCGTTATTCGGATGGAAATAGATATTCTGCACCCCACCATGATGCGTGCCAAGTCATATTAGATTTTTGAAGAAATATTGAAAATGAAAAATCCCTCCATACCCCTTCTGACGACCCGACAATGATTTCTTTTGACGAATTATTGTTATTCAGATGAACATGGATACTTTGCACCCCATCATGATGCGTGCCAAGTCATATTAGATTTTTGAAGAAATATTGAAAATGAAAAATCCCTCTATACCCACTCTAACGACCCGACAATTAGTTCTGTTGACGAATTACTGTTATTCAGATGGAAATGGATATTATGCACCCCACCATGATGCGTGCCCAGTCATATTGAATTTTTGAAGAAATATTGAAAATGAAAAATCCCTCTATACCCCCTCTAACGACCCGACATTGATTTCTGTTGACGAATTAATGTTATTCAGATGGAAATGGATATTCTGCACCCCACCATGATGCGTGCCAAGTCATATTGGATTTTTGAAGAAATATTAAAAATGAAAAATCCCTCTATACCCCCTCTAACGACCCGACAATGATTTTTGTCGACGAATTGTTGTTATCCAGATGAAAATAAATATTCTGCACTCCACCATGATGCGTGCCAAGTCATATTAGATTTTTGAAGAAATATTGAAAATGAAAAATCCCTCTATACCCCCTCTAACGACCCGACAATGAATTCTGTGAACGAATTCTTGTTATTCAGATGGAAATATATATTCTGCACCCTACTATGATGCGTGCCAAGTCATATTTGATTTTTGAAGTCATTTTGATAATGAAAAATCCCTCTATACCCCCTCTGACGACCCGACAATGATTTCTGTTGACGAATTATTGTTATTCCGATGGACATGGATACTTTGCACCCCACCTTGATGCGTGCCAAGTCATATTAGATTTTTGAAGAAATATTGAAAATGAAAAATCCCTCTATACCCACTCTAACGACCCGACAATCAGTTCAGTTGACGAATTACTGTTATTCAGATGGAAATGGATATTTTGCACCCCACCATGATGCGTGCCAAGTCATATTAGATTTTTGATGAAATTTTGAAAATGAGAAATCCCTCTATACCCCCCTAAAGACCCGACAATGATTTCTGTAAACGAATTCTTGTTATTCAGATGGAATTGGATATTCTGCACCCTACTATGATGCGTGCCAAGTCATATTTGATTTTTGAAGTCATTTGATAATGATAAATCCCTCTTTACCCCCTCTGACGACCCGACAATGATTTCTGGTGACGAATTATTGTTGTTCAGATGGAAATGGATATTCTGCACCCCACCGTGATGCATGCCAAGTCATATTAGATTTTTGAAGTAATTTTGAAAATGAAAAATCCCTCTATACCCCCTCTGACGACCTGACAATGATTTCTGCCACCATGATGCGTGCCAAGTCATATCAGATTATTGAAGAAATTTTGAAAATGAAAAATCCCTCTATACCCCCTCTAACGACCCGACAATGATTTTTGTCGACGAATTGTTGTTATCCAGATGAAAATAAATATTCTGCACTCCACCATGATGCGTGCCAAGTCATATTAGATTTTTGAAGAAATATTGAAAATGAAAAATCCCTCTATACCCCCTCTAACGACCCGACAATGATTTCTGTAAACGAATTCTTGTTATTCAGATGGAAATATATATTCTGCACCCTACTATGATGCGTGCCAAGTAATAGTTGATTTTTGAAGTCATTTTGATAATGAAAAATCCCTCTATACCCCCTCTGACGACCCGACAATGATTTCTGGTGACGAATTATTGTTGTTCAGATGGAAATGGAAATTCTGCACCCCACCGTGATGCGTGCCAAGTCATATTAGATTTTTGAAGGAATTTTGAAAATGAAAAATCCCTCTATACCCCCTCTGACGACCTGACAATGATTTCTGTTGACAAATTATTGTTATTGAGATGGAAATGGATATTCTGTACCCCACCATGATGCGTGCCAAGTCATATTAGATTATTGAAGAAATTTTGAAAATGAAAAATCCCTCTATACCCCCTCTAACGACCCGACAATGATTTTTGTCGACGAATTGTTGTTATCCAGATGAAAATAAAAATTCTGCACTCCACCATGATGCGTGCCAAGTCATATTAGATTTTTGAAGAAATATTGAAAATGAAAAATCCCTCTATACCCCCTCTAACGACCCGACAATGATTTCTGTAAACGAATTCTTGTTATTCAGATGGAAATATATATTCTGCACCTTACTATGATGCGTGCCAAGTCATATTTGATTTTTGAAGTCATTTTGATAATGAAAAATCCCTCTATACCACATCTGACGACCCGACAATGATTTCTGGTGACGAACTATTGTTGTTCAGATGGAGATGGATATTCTGCACCCCACCATGATGCGTGCCAAGTCATATTCGATTTTTGAAGAAATTTTGAAAATGAAAAATCCCTCTATACCCCCTCTGACGACCTGACAATGATTTCTGTTGACAAATTATTGTTATTGAGATGGAAATGGATATTCTGCACCCCACCATGATGCGTGCCAAGTCATATTTGATTTTGAGGTAATTTTGAAAATGATAAATTCCTCTATACCCCCTCTGACGACCCGACAATGATTTCTGTTGACAAATTATTGTTATTCAGATGGAAATGAATATTCTGCACACCACCATGTTGCGTGCCAAGTCATATTTAATTTTGAGGTAATTTTGAAAATGAAAAATCCCTCTATACCCCCTCTAACGAACCGACAATGATTTCTGTTGACAAATCATTGTTATTGAGATGGAAATGGATATTCTGTACCCCACCATGATGCGTGCCAAGTCATATTTGATTATTGAAGAAATTTTGAAAATGAAAAATCCCTCTATACCCCCTCCAACGACCCGTCAATGATTTCTGTTGACGAGTTATTGTTATTTAGATGGAAATGGATATTCTGCACCCCACCATGATGCGTGCCAAGTCATATTTGATTTTGAAGTAATTTTAAAAATGAAAAATCCCTCTATACCCCCTCTGACGACCCGACAATGATTTCAGTTGAAGAATTATTGTTACTCAGATGGAAATGGATATTCTGCACCTCACCATGATGCGTGACAAGTCATATTGGATTTTTGAAGAAATATTGAAAATGAAAAATTCCTCTATACCCCGTCTAACGACCCGATAATGATTTCTGTTGAAGAATTATTGTTATCCGGATGGAAATGAATATTTTGCACCCCACCATGTTGCGTGCCAAGTCATATTTGATTTTGAGGTAAATTTGAATATGAAAAATCCCTCTATACCCCCTCTAACGAACCGACAATGAGTTCTGTTGACAAATTATTGCTATTCAGATGGAAATGGATATTCTGCACCCCACCATGATGCGTGCCAAGTCATATTGGATTTTTGAAGAAATATTGAAAATGAAAAATCCCTCTATACCCCCTCTAACGAACCGACAATGAGTTATGTTGACGAATTATTGTTATTCAGATGGAAATGGATATTCTGCACCCCACCATGATGCGTGCCAAGTCATATTGGATTTTTGAAGAAATATTGAAAATGAAAAATCCCTCTATACCCCCTCTAACGACACGACAATGATTTATGTTGACGAATTGATGTTATTCAGATGGAATTGGATATTCTGCACCCTACTATGATGCGTGCCAAGTCATATTTGATTTTTGAAGTCATTTTGATAATGAAAAATCCCTCTATACCTCCTCTGACGACCCGACAATGATTTCTGGTGACGAATTATTGTTGTTCAGATGGAAATGGATATTCTGCACCCCACCATGATGCGTGCCAAGTCATATTAGATTTTTGAAGAAATTTTGAAAATGAAAAATCCCTCTATACCCCCTCCAACGACCCGACAATGATTTCTGGTGACGAATTATTGTTGTTCAGATGGAAATGGATATTCTGCACCCCACCATGATGCGTGCCAAGTCATATTTGATTTTGAGGTAATTTTGGAAATGAAAAATCCCTTTATACCCCCTCTAACGAACCGACAATGAGTTCTGTTGACGAATTATTGTTATCCAAATGGAAATGAATATTCTGCACCCCACCATGATGCGTGCCAACTCATATTGGATTTTTGAAGAAATATTGAAAATGAAAAATCCCTCTATACCCCCTCTAACGAACCGACAATGAGTTCTGTAGACGAATTATTGTTATTCAGATGGAAATGGATATTCTGCACTCCACCATGATGCGTGCCAAGTCATATTGGATTTTTGAAGAAATATTGAAAATGAAAAATCCCTCTATACCCCCTCTTACGACCCGACAATGATTTCTGTTGACGAATTATCGTTATTCAGATGGAAATAGATATTCTGCACCCCACTATGATGCGTGCCAAGTCATATTAGATTTTTTAAGAAATATTGAAAATGAAAAATCCCTCTATACCCACTCTAACGTCCCGACAATCAGTTCTGTTGACGAATTACTGTTATTCAGATGGAAATGGATATTTTGCACCCCACCATGATGCGTGTCAAGTCATATTGAATTTTTGAAGAAATAGTGAAAATGAAAAATCACTCTATACCCCCTCTAACGACCCGACAATGATTTCTGTTGACGAATTATTGTTATTCAGATGGAAATGAATATTCTGCACCTCACCATGTTGCGTACCAAGTCATATTGGATTTTGAGGTAATTTTGAAAATGAAAAATCCCTCTATACCTCCTTTAACGACCCGACAATGATTTCAGTCAACGAATTATTGTTATTCAGATGGAAATAGATATTCTGCACCCCACCATGATGCGTGCCAAGTCATATTAGATTTTTGATGAAATTTTGAAAATGAGAAATCCCTCTATACCCCCCCTAACGACCCGACAATGATTTCTGTTAACGAATTCTTGTTATTCAGATGGAATTGGATATTCTGCACCCTACTATGATGCGTGCCAAGTCATATTTGATTTTGAGGTAATTTTGAAAATGAAAAATCCCTATATACCCCCTCTGACGACACGACAATGATTTCTGTTAACGAATCATTGTTAGTTAGATATACATGAATACTTTGCACCCCACCATGATGCGTGCCAAGTCTTATTTGATTTTGAGGTAATTTTGAAAATGAAAAATCCCTCTATACCCCCTCTGACGACACAACATTAATTTCTGTTAAGGAATTATTGTTATTCAGATAGATATGGATATTCTGCACCCCACCATGATGCGTGCCAAGTAATATTAGATTTTTGAAGAAATATTGAAAATGAAAAATCCCTCTATACCCCCTCTAACGACCCGACAATGATTTCTGTTGACGAATTATTGTTATTTAGATATATACGGATACTTTGCACTTCACTATGAGGCGTGCAGAGTCATATTAGATTTTTGAAGTTATTTTGAAAATGAAAAATACCTCTATACCCCCTCTGACGACACGACAATGATTTAAATTGAAGAATTATTGTTATTCAGATGGACATGGATACTTTGCACCCCACCATGATGCGTGCCAAGTCATATTAGATTATTGAAGAAATTTTGAAAATGAAAAATCCCTCTATACCCCCTCTGACGACCCGACAATGATTTCTGTTGACGAATTATTGTTATTCAGATGGAATTGGATATTGTGCACCCCACCATGATGCGTGCCAAGTCATATTTGATTTTGAGGTAATTTTGAAAATGAAAAATCCCTCTATACCCCCTCTGACGTCCCGACAATGATTTCTGTTGACAAATTATTGTTATTTAGATGGAAATGGATATTCTGTACCCCACCATGATGCGTGCCATGTCATATTTGATTATTGAAATCATTTTGATAATGAAAAATCCCTCTATACCCCCTCTGACGACCCGACAATGATTTCTGTTGACGAATTATTGTTAGTCAAATGTAAATGGATAATCTGCACCCCACCATGTTGCGTGCCAAGTCATATTTGATTTTGAGGTAATTTTGAAAATGAAAAATCCCTCTATACCCCCTCTTACGACACGACAATGATTTCTGTTAACCAATTATTGTTAGTTGGATATACATGAATACTTTGCACCCCACCATGATGCGTGCCAAGTCATATTTGATTTTGAGGTAATTTTGAAAATGAAAAATCTCTCTATACCCCCTCTGACGACACGACAATAATTTCTGTTAAGGAATTATTGTTATTCAGACAGATATGGAAATTCTGCACCCCACCATGATGCGTGCAGAGTCATATTGGATTTTTGAAGAAATATTGAAAATGAAAAATCCCTCTATACCCCCTCTAACGACCCGACAATGATTTCTGTTGACGAATTATCGTTATTCGGATGGAAATAGATATTCTGCACCCCACCATGATGCGTGCCAAGTCATATTAGATTTTTGAAGAAATATTGAAAATGAAAAATCCCTCTATACCCCTTCTGACGACCCGACAATGATTTCTGTTGACGAATTATTGTTATTCTGATGAACATGGATACTTTGCACCCCATCATGATGCGTGCCAAGTCATATTAGATTTTTGAAGAAATATTGAAAATGAAAAATCCCTCTATACCCACTCTAACGACCCGACAATTAGTTCTGTTGACGAATTACTGTTATTCAGATGGAAATGGATATTATGCACCCCACCATGATGCGTGCCCAGTCATATTGAATTTTTGAAGAAATATTGAAAATGAAAAATCCCTCTATACCCCCTCTAACGACCCGACATTGATTTCTGTTGACGAATTAATGTTATTCAGATGGAAATGGATATTCTGCACCCCACCATGATGCGTGCCAAGTCATATTGGATTTTTGAAGAAATATTAAAAATGAAAAATCCCTCTATACCCCCTCTAACGACCCGACAATGATTTTTGTCGACGAATTGTTGTTATCCAGATGAAAATAAATATTCTGCACTCCACCATGATGCGTGCCAAGTCATATTAGATTTTTGAAAAAATATTGAAAATGAAAAATCCCTCTATACCCCCTCTAACGACCCGACAATGAATTCTGTGAACGAATTCTTGTTATTCAGATGGAAATATATATTCTGCACCCTACTATGATGCGTGCCAAGTCATATTTGATTTCTGAAGTCATTTTGATAATGAAAAATCCCTCTATACCCCCTCTGACGACCCGACAATGATTTCTGTTGACGAATTATTGTTATTCCGATGGACATGGATACTTTGCACCCCACCTTGATGCGTGCCAAGTCATATTAGATTTTTGATGAAATTTTGAAAATGAGAAATCCCTCTATACACCCCTAAAGACCCGACAATGATTTCTGTTAACGAATTCATGTTATTCAGATGGAATTGGATATTCTGCACCCTACTATGATGCGTGCCAAGTCATATTTGATTTTTGAAGTCATTTTGATAATGAAAAATCCCTCTATACCCCCTCTGACGACCCGACAATGATTTCTGGTGACGAATTATTGTTGTTCAGATGGAAATGGATATTCTGCACCCCACCGTGATGCGTGCCAAGTCATATTAGATTTTTGAAGAAATTTTGAAAATGAAAAATCCCTCTATACCCCCTCCAACGACCCGTCAATGATTTCTGTTGATCAATTATTGTTACTCAGATGGAAATGGATATTCTGCACCCCACCATGATGCGTGCCAAGTCATATTAGATTTTTGAAGAAATTTTGAAAATGAGAAATCCCTCTATACCCCCTCCAACGACCCGACAATGATTTCTGGTGACGAATTATTGTTGTTCAGATGGAAATGGATATTCTGCACCCCACCATGATGTGTGCCAAGTCATATTAGATTTTTGAAGAAATTTTGAAAATGAAAAATCCCTCTATATCCCCTCTGACGACCCGACAATGATTTCTGTTGACGAATTATTGTTATTCAGTTGGAAATGGATATTCTGCACCCCACCATGATGCGTGCCAAGTCATATTGGATTTTTGAAGAAATATTGAAAATGAAAAATCCCTCTATACCCCCTCTAACGACCCGACAATAATTTCTGTTGACGAATTATTGTTATTCAGATGGAAATGAATATTCTGCACCTCACCATGTTGCGTACCAAGTCATATTTGATTTTGAGGTAATTTTGAAAATGAAAAATCCCTCTATACCCCCTCTAACGACCCGACAATGATTTCTGTCAACGAATTATTGTTATTCAGATGAAAATAGATATTCTGCACCCCACCATGATGCGTGCCAAGTCATATTAGATTTTTGATGAAATTTTGAAAATGAGAAATCCCTCTATACCCCTCCTAACGACCCGACAATGATTTCTGTTAACGAATTCTTGTTATTCAGATGGAATTGGATATTCTGCACCCTACTATGATGCGTGCCAAGTCATATTTGATTTTTGAAGTCATTTTGATAATGAAAAATCCCTCTATACCTCCTCTGACGACCCGACAATGATTTCTGGTGACGAATTATTGTTGTTCAGATGGAAATGGATATTCTGCACCCCACCATGATGCGTGCCAAGTCATATTAGATTTTTGAAGAAATTTTGAAAATGAAAAATCCCTCTATACCCCCTCCAACGACCCGTCAATGATTTCTGTTGATGAATTATTGTTATTCAGATGGAAATGGATATTCTGCACCCCACCATGATGCGTGCCAAGTCATATTGGATTTTTGAAGAAATATTGAAAATGAAAAATCCCTCTATACCCCCTCTAACGACCCGACAATGATTTCTGTTGACGAATTATTGTTATATAGATGGAAATGAATATTTTGTACACCACCATGTTGCGTGCCAAGTCATATTTGATTTTGAGGTAATTTTAAAATGAAATATCCCTCCATACCCCCTCTAACGAACCGACAATGAATTCTGTTGATTAATTATTGTTATTCAGATGGAAATGGATATTCTGCACACCACCATGATGCGTGTCAAGTCAAAGTGGATTTTTGAAGAAATATTGAAAATGAAAAATCCCTCTATACTCCCTCTAACGACGCGACAATGATTTCTGTTGACGAATTATTGTTATTTAGATGGAAATGAATATTCTGCACCCCACCATGATGCGTGCCAAGTCATATTGGATTTTTGAAGAAATATTGAAAATGAAAAATCCCTCTATACCCCCTCTAACGAACCGACAATGAGTTCTGTTGACGAATTATTGTTATTCAGATGGAAATGGATATTCTGCACCCCTCCATGATGCGTGCCAAGTCATATTGGATTTTTGAAGAAATATTGAAAATGAAAAATCCCTCTATACCCCCTCTAACGACCCGACAAAGATTTCTGTTGACGAATTATCGTTATTCAGATGGAAATAGATATTCTGCACCCCACCATGATGCGTGCCAAGTCATATTAGATTTTTGAAGAAATATTGAAAATGAAAAATCCCTCTATACCCCCTGTGACGACCCGACAATGATTTCTGTTGACGAATTATTGTTATTCAGATGAACATGGATACTTTGCACCCCATCATGATGCGTGCCAAGTCATATTAGATTTTTGAAGAAATATTGAAAATGAAAAATCCCTCTATACCCACTCTAACGACCCGACAATCAGTTCTGTTGACGAATTACTGTTATTCAGATGGAAATGGATATTTTACACCCCACCATGATTCGTGCCAAGTCATATTATATTTTTGATGAAATTTTGAAAATGAGAAATCCCTCTATACCCCCCCTAACGACCCGACAATGATTTCTGTTAACGAATTCTTGTTATTCAGATGGAATTGGATATTCTGCACCCTACTATGATGCGTGCCAAGTCATATGTGATTTTTGAAGTCATTTTGATAATGAAAAATCCCTCTATACCCCCTCTGACGACCCGGCAATGATTTCTGGTGACGAATTATTGTTGTTCAGATGGAAATGGATATTCTGCACCCCACCATAATGCGTGCCAAGTCATATTAGATTTTTGAAGAAATTTCGAAAATGAAAAATCCCTCTATACCCCCTCTGACGACCCGACAATGATTTCTGTTGACAAATTATTGTTATTGAGATGGAAATGGATATTCTGTACCCCACAATGATGCGTGCCAAGTCATATTAGATTATTGAAGAAATTTTGAAAATGAAAAATCCCTCTATACCCCCTCCAACGACCCGTCAATGATATCTGTTGACGAATTATTGTTATTTAGAAGGAAATGGATATTCTGCACTCCACCGTGATGCGTGCCAAGTCATATTTGATTTTGAGGTAATTTTGAAAATGATATATCCCTCCATACCCCCTCTGACGACCCGACAATGATATCTATTGACAAATTATTGTTATTCAGATGAAAATGGATATTCTGCATCCCACCATGTTGCGTGCCAAGTCATATTTGATTTAGAGGTAATTTTGAAAATGAAAAATCCCTATATACCCCCTCTGACGATACGACAATGATTTCTGTTAACGAATCATTGTTAGTTAGATATGCATGAATACTTTGCACCCCACCATGATGCGTTCCAAGTCATATTTGATTTTGAGGTAATTTTGAAAATGAAAAATCCCTCTATACCCCCTCTGACGACACAACAATAATTTCTGTTAAGGAATTATTGTTATTCAGATAGATATGGATATTCTGCACCCCACCATGATGCGTGCCAAGTAATATTAGATTTTTGAAGAAATATTGAAAATGAAAAATCCATCTATACCCCCTCTAACGACCCGACAATGATTTCTGTTGACGAATTATTGTTATTTAGATATATATGGATACTTTGCACCCCACTATGAGGCGTGCCAAGTCATATTAGATTTTTGAAGTTATTTTGAAAATGAAAAATACCTCTATACCCCTTCTGACGTCCCGACAATGATTTCTGTCGACAAATTATGGTTATTTAGATGAAAATGGATATTCTGTACCCCACCATGATGCGTGCCATGTCATATTTGATTATTGAAATCATTTTGATAATGAAAAATCCCTCTATACCCCCTCTAACGAACCGACAATGAGTTCTGTTGAAGAATTATTGTTATTCAGATGGAAATGGATATTCTGCACCCCACCAAAATGCGTGCCAAGTCATATTGGATTTTTGTAGAAATATTGAAATTGAAAAATCCCTCTATACCCCCTCTAACGACCCGACAATGATTTTTGTCGACGAATTGTTGTTATTCAGATGAAAATAAATATCCTGCACTCCACCATGATGCGTGCCAAGTCATATTAGATTTTTGAAGAAATATTGAAAATGAAAAATCCCTCTATACCCACTCTAACGACCCGACAATCAGTTCTGTTGACGAATTACTGTTATTCAGATGGAAATGGATATTTTGCACCCCACCATGATGCGTGCCAAGTCATATTGAATTTTTGAAGAAATATTGAAAATGAAAAATCCCTCTATACCCCCTCTAACGACCCGACATTGATTTCTGTTGACGAATTACTGTTATTCAGATGGAAATGGATATTCTGCACCCCACCATGATGCGTGCCAAGTCATATTGGATTTTTGAAGAAATATTGAAAATGAAAAATCACTCTATACCCCCTCTAACGACCCAACAATGATTTTTGTCAACGAATTGTTGTTATTCAGATGAAAATAAATATTCTGCACTCCACCATGATGCGTGCCAAGTCATATTAAATTTTTGAAGAAATATTGAAAACGAAATATCCCTCTATACCCCCTCTAATGACCCGACAATTATTTCTGTAAACGAATTCTTGTTATTCAGATGGAAATATATATTCTGTACCCTACCATGATGCGTGCCAAGTCATATTTGATGTTTGAAGTCATTTTGATAATGAAAAATCCCTCTATACCCCCTCTGACGACCCAACAATGATTTATGTTGACGAATTAATGTAATTTAGATGAAAATGGATATTATGCACTCCACCATGATACGTGCCAAGTCATATTTGATTTTTGAAGTAATTTTGAAAATGAAAAATCCCTCTATACCCCCTCTGACGACACGACAATGATTTATGTTGAAGAATTATTGTTATTCAGATGGACATGGATATTCTGCACCCCACCATGATGCGTGCCAAGTCATATTAGATTTTTGAAGTAATTTTGAAAATGAAAAATCCCTCTATACCCCTTCTGACGACCCGACAATGATTTCTGCTGACGAATTATTGTTATTCAGATGGAAATGGATATTCTGCGCCCCACCATGTTGCGTGCCAAGTCATATTTGATTTTGAGGTAATTTTGAAAATGAAAAATCCCTATATACCCCCTCTGACGACACGACAATGATTTCTGTTAACGAATCATTGTTAGTTAGATATACATGAATACTTTGCACCCCACCATGATGCGTGCCAAGTCATATTTGATTTTGAGGTAATTTTGAAAATGGAAAATCCCTCTATACCCCCTCTGACGACACAGCATTAATTTCTGTTAAGGAATTATTGTTATTCAGATAGAGATGGATATTCTGCACCCCACCATGATGCGTGCCAAGTAATATTAGATTTTTGAAGAAATATTGAAAATGAAAAATCCCTCTATACCCCCTCCAACGACCCGACAATGATTTCTGTTGACGAATTATTGTTATTTAGATATATATGGATACTTTGCACTTCACTATGAGGCGTGCAGAGTCATATTAGATTTTTGAAGTTATTTTGAAAATGAAAAATACCTCTATACCCCCTCTGACGACACGACAATGATTTAAATTGAAGAATTATTGTTATTCAGATGGACATGGATACTTTGCACCCCACCATGATGCGTGCCAAGTCATATTAGATTATTGAAGAAATTTTGAAAATGAAAAATCACTCTATACCCCCTCTGACGACCCGACAATGATTTCTGTTGACGAATTATTGTTAGTCAAATGTAAATGGATAATCTGCACCCCACCATGTTGCGTGCCAAGTCATATTTGATTTTGAGGTAATTTTGAAAATGAAAAATCTCTCTATACCCCCTCTGACGACACGACAATAATTTCTGTTAAGGAATTATTGTTATTCTGATAGATATGGAAATTCTGCACCCCACCATGATGCGTGCAGAGTCATATTGGATTTTTGAAGAAATATTGAAAATGAAAAATCCCTCTATACCCCCTCTAACGACCCGACAATGATTTCTGTTGACGAATTATCGTTATTCGGATGGAAATAGATATTCTGCACCCCACCATGATGCGTGCCAAGTCATATTAGATTTTTGAAGAAATATTGAAAATGAAAAATCCCTCTATACCCCTTCTGACGACCCAACAATGATTTCTGTTGACGAATTATTGTTATTCAGATGAACATGGATACTTTGCACCCCATCATGATGCGTGCCAAGTCATATTAGATTTTTGAAGATATATTGAAAATGAAAAATCCCTCTATACCCACTCTAACGACCCGACAATTAGTTCTGTTGACGAATTACTGTTATTCAGATGGAAATGGATATTATGCACCCCACCATGATGCGTGCCCAGTCATATTGAATTTTTGAAGAAATATTGAAAATGAAAAATCCCTCTATACCCCCTCTAACGACCCGACATTGATTTCTGTTGACGAATTAATGTTATTCAGATGGAAATGGATATTCTGCACCCCACCATGATGCGTGCCAAGTCATATTGGATTTTTGAAGAAATATTAAAAATGAAAAATCCCTCTATACCCCCTCTAACGACATGACAATGATTTTTGTCGACGAATTGTTGTTATCCAGATGAAAATAAATATTCTGAAATCCACCATGATGCGTGCCAAGTCATATTAGATTTTTGAAGAAATATTGAAAATGAAAAATCCCTCTATACCCCCTCTAACGACCCGACAATGAATTCTGTGAACGAATTCTTGTTATTCAGATGGAAATGGATATTCTGCACCCCACCATGATGCGTGCCAAGTCATATTAGATTTTTGAAGAAATATTGAAAATGAAATATCCCTCTATACCCCCTCTGACGACCCGACAATGATTTCTGTTGACGAATTATTGTTATTCGGATGAACATGGATACTTTGCACCCCATCATGATGCGTGCCAAGTCATATTAAATTTTTGAAGAAATATTGAAAATGAAATATCCCTCTATACCCACTCTAACGACCCGACAATCAGTTCTGTAGACGAATTACTGTTATTCAGATGGACATGGATATTCTGCACCCCACCATGATGCGTGCCAAGTCATATTAGATTTTTGAAGTAATTTTGAAAATGAAAAATCCCTCTACACCCCCTCTGACGACCCGACAATGATTTCTGTTGACGAATTATTGTTATTCAGATGGAAATGGATATTCTGCACCCCACCATGATGCGTGCCAAGTCATATTAGATTTTTGAAGAAATATTGGAAATGAAAAATCCCTCTATACCCCCTCTGACGACCCGACAATGATTCCTGTTGGCGAATTTTTGTTATTCAGATGAACATGGATACTTTGCACCCCAGCATGATGCGTGCCAAGTCATATTAGATTTTTGAAGAAATATTGAAAATGAAAAATCCCTCTATACCCCCTCTAACGAACCGACAATGAGTTCTGTTGACGAATTATTGTTATTTAGATGGAAATGGATATTCTGCACCCCACCATGATGCGTGCCAAGTCATTTTGGATTTTTGAAGAAATATTGAAAATGAAAAATCCCTCTATACCCCCTCTAACGACCCGACAATGATTTCTGTTGACCAATTATCGTTATTCAGATGAAAATAGATATTCTGCACCCCACCATGATGCGTGACAAGTCATATTAGATTTTTGAAGAAATATTGAAAATGAAAAATCCCTCTATACTCCCTCTGACGACCCGACAATGATTTCTGTTGACGAATTATTGTTATTCAGATGAACATGGATACTTTGCACCCCATCATGATGCGTGCCAAGTCATATTAGATTTTTGAAGAAAAATTGAAAATGAATAATCCCTCTATACCCACTCTAACGACCCGACAATCAGTTCTGTTGACGAATTACTGTTATTCAGATGGAAATGGATATTTTGCACCCCACCATGATGCGTGTCAAGTCATATTAGATTTTTGATGAAATTTTGAAAATGAGAAATCCCTCTATACCCCCCCTAACGACCCGACAATGATTTCTGTTAACGAATTCTTGTTATTCAGATGGAATTGGATATTCTGCACCCTACTATGATGCGTGCCAAGTCATATTTGATTTTTGAAGTCATTTTGATAATGAAAAATCCCTCTATACCCCCTCTGACGACCCGACAATGATTTCTGGTGACGAATTATTGTTGTTCAGATGGAAATGGATATTTTGCACCCCACCATGATGCGTGCCAAGTCATATTAGATTTTTGAAGAAATTTTGAAAATGAAAAATCCCTCTATATCCCCTCTGACGACCCGACAATGATTTCTGTTGAAGAATTATTGTTATTCAGTTGGAAATGGATATTCTGCACCCCACCATGATGCGTGCCAAGTCATATTGGATTTTTGAAGAAATATTGAAAATGAAAAATCCCTCTATACCCCCTCTAACGAGCCGACAATGATTTCTGTTGACGAATTATTGTTATTCAGACGGAATTGAATATTCTGCACCTCATCATGTTGCGTACCAAGTCATAATAGATTTTGAGGTAATTTTGAAAATGAAAAATCCCTCTATACCCCCTCTACCGACCCGACAATGATTTCTGTCAACGAATTATTGTTATTCAGATGGAAATAGATATTCTGCACCCCACCATGATGCGTGCCAAGTCATATTAGATTTTTGATGAAATTTTGAAAATGAGAAATCCCTCTATACCCCCCCTAACGACCCGACAATGATTTCTGTTAACAAATTCTTGATATTCAGATGGAATTGGATATTCTGCACCCTACTATGATGCGTGCCATGTCATATTTGATTTTTGAAGTCATTTTGATAATGAAAAATCCCTCTATACCCCCTCTGACGACCCGACAATGATTTCTGGTGACGAATTATTGTTGTTCAGATGGAAATGGATATTCTGCACCCCACCATGATGCGTGCCAAGTCATATTAGATTTTTGAAGAAATTTTGAAAATGAAATATCCCTCTATACCCTCTCTAACGACCCGACAATCAGTTCTGTAGACGAATTACTGTTATTCAGATGGACATGGATATTCTGCACCCCACCATGATGCGTGCCAAGTCATATTAGATTTTTGAAGTAATTTTGAAAATGAAAAATCCCTCTATACCCCTTCTGACGACCCGACAATGATTTCTGCTGACGAATTATTGTTATTCAGATGGAAATGGATATTCTGCGCCCCACCATGTTGCGTGCCAAGTCATATTTGATTTTGAGGTAATTTTGAAAATGAAAAATCCCTATATACCCCCTCTGACGACACGACAATGATTTCTGTTAACGAATCATTGTTAGTTAGATATACATGAATACTTTGCACCCCACCATGATGCGTGCCAAGTCATATTTGATTTTGAGGTAATTTTGAAAATGGAAAATCCCTCTATACCCCCTCTGACGACACAACATTAATTTCTGTTAAGGAATTATTGTTATTCAGATAGAGATGGATATTCTGCACCCCACCATGATGCGTGCCAAGTAATATTAGATTTTTGAAGAAATATTGAAAATGAAAAATCCCTCTATACCCCCTCCAACGACCCGACAATGATTTCTGTTGACGAATTATTGTTATTTAGATATATATGGATACTTTGCACTTCACTATGAGGCGTGCAGAGTCATATTAGATTTTTGAAGTTATTTTGAAAATGAAAAATACCTCTATACCCCCTCTGACGACACGACAATGATTTAAATTGAAGAATTATTGTTATTCAGATGGACATGGATACTTTGCACCCCACCATGATGCGTGCCAAGTCATATTAGATTATTGAAGAAATTTTGAAAATGAAAAATCACTCTATACCCCCTCTGACGACCCGACAATGATTTCTGTTGACGAATTATTGTTAGTCAAATGTAAATGGATAATCTGCACCCCACCATGTTGCGTGCCAAGTCATATTTGATTTTGAGGTAATTTTGAAAATGAAAAATCTCTCTATACCCCCTCTGACGACACGACAATAATTTCTGTTAAGGAATTATTGTTATTCTGATAGATATGGAAATTCTGCACCCCACCATGATGCGTGCAGAGTCATATTGGATTTTTGAAGAAATATTGAAAATGAAAAATCCCTCTATACCCCCTCTAACGACCCGACAATGATTTCTGTTGACGAATTATCGTTATTCGGATGGAAATAGATATTCTGCACCCCACCATGATGCGTGCCAAGTCATATTAGATTTTTGAAGAAATATTGAAAATGAAAAATCCCTCTATACCCCTTCTGACGACCCAACAATGATTTCTGTTGACGAATTATTGTTATTCAGATGAACATGGATACTTTGCACCCCATCATGATGCGTGCCAAGTCATATTAGATTTTTGAAGATATATTGAAAATGAAAAATCCCTCTATACCCACTCTAACGACCCGACAATTAGTTCTGTTGACGAATTACTGTTATTCAGATGGAAATGGATATTATGCACCCCACCATGATGCGTGCCCAGTCATATTGAATTTTTGAAGAAATATTGAAAATGAAAAATCCCTCTATACCCCCTCTAACGACCCGACATTGATTTCTGTTGACGAATTAATGTTATTCAGATGGAAATGGATATTCTGCACCCCACCATGATGCGTGCCAAGTCATATTTGATTTTGAGGTAATTTTGAAAATGGTAAATCCCTCTATACCCCCTCTGACGACACAACATTAATTTCTGTTAAGGAATTATTGTTATTCAGATAGAGATGGATATTCTGCACCCCACCATGATGCGTGCCAAGTAATATTAGATTTTTGAAGAAATATTGAAAATGAAAAATCCCTCTATACCCCCTCCAACGACCCGACAATGATTTCTGTTGACGAATTATTGTTATTTAGATATATATGGATACTTTGCACTTCACTATGAGGCGTGCAGAGTCATATTAGATTTTTGAAGTTATTTTGAAAATGAAAAATACCTCTATACCCCCTCTGACGACACGACAATGATTTAAATTGAAGAATTATTGTTATTCAGATGGACATGGATACTTTGCACCCCACCATGATGCGTGCCAAGTCATATTAGATTATTGAAGAAATTTTGAAAATGAAAAATCACTCTATACCCCCTCTGACGACCCGACAATGATTTCTGTTGACGAATTATTGTTAGTCAAATGTAAATGGATAATCTGCACCCCACCATGTTGCGTGCCAAGTCATATTTGATTTTGAGGTAATTTTGAAAATGAAAAATCTCTCTATACCCCCTCTGACGACACGACAATAATTTCTGTTAAGGAATTATTGTTATTCTGATAGATATGGAAATTCTGCACCCCACCATGATGCGTGCAGAGTCATATTGGATTTTTGAAGAAATATTGAAAATGAAAAATCCCTCTATACCCCCTCTAACGACCCGACAATGATTTCTGTTGACGAATTATCGTTATTCGGATGGAAATAGATATTCTGCACCCCACCATGATGCGTGCCAAGTCATATTAGATTTTTGAAGAAATATTGAAAATGAAAAATCCCTCTATACCCCTTCTGACGACCCAACAATGATTTCTGTTGACGAATTATTGTTATTCAGATGAACATGGATACTTTGCACCCCATCATGATGCGTGCCAAGTCATATTAGATTTTTGAAGATATATTGAAAATGAAAAATCCCTCTATACCCACTCTAACGACCCGACAATTAGTTCTGTTGACGAATTACTGTTATTCAGATGGAAATGGATATTATGCACCCCACCATGATGCGTGCCCAGTCATATTGAATTTTTAAAGAAATATTGAAAATGAAAAATCCCTCTATACCCCCTCTAACGACCCGACATTGATTTCTGTTGACGAATTAATGTTATTCAGATGGAAATGGATATTCTGCACCCCACCATGATGCGTGCCAAGTCATATTGGATTTTTGAAGAAATATTAAAAATGAAAAATCCCTCTATACCCCCTCTAACGACATGACAATGATTTTTGTCGACGAATTGTTGTTATCCAGATGAAAATAAATATTCTGAAATCCACCATGATGCGTGCCAAGTCATATTAGATTTTTGAAGAAATATTGAAAATGAAAAATCCCTCTATACCCCCTCTAACGACCCGACAATGAATTCTGTGAACGAATTCTTGTTATTCAGATGGAAATGGATATTCTGCACCCCACAATGATGCGTGCCAAGTCATATTAGATTTTTGAAGAAATATTGAAAATGAAAAATCCCTCTATACCCACTCTAACGACCCGACAATCAGTTCTGTTGACAAATTCTTGTTATTCAGATGGAAATGGATATTCTGCACCCCACCATGATGCGTGCCAAGTCATATTAGATTTTTGAAGAAATATTGAAAATGAAAAATCCCTCTATACCCACTCTAACGACCCGACAATCAGTTCTGTTGACGAATTACTGTTATTCAGATGGAAATGGATATTTTGCACCCCACCATGATGCGTGCCAAGTCATATTGAATTTTTGAAGAAATATTGAAAATGAAAAATCCCTCTATACCCCCTCTAACGACCCGACATTGATTTCTGTTGACGAATTACTGTTATTCAGATGGAAATGGATATTCTGCTCCCCACCATGATGCGTGCCAAGTCATATTGGATTTTTGAAGAAATATTGAAAATGAAAAATCACTCTATACCCCCTCTAACGACCCAACAATGATTTTTGTCAACGAATTGTTGTTATTCAGATGAAAATAAATATTCTGCACTCCACCATGATGCGTGCCAAGTCATATTAAATTTTTGAAGAAATATTGAATACGAAATATCCCTCTATACCCCCTCTAATGACCCGACAATTATTTCTGTAAACGAATTCTTGTTATTCAGATGGAAATATATATTCTGTACCCTACCATGATGCGTGCCAAGTCATATTTGATGTTTGAAGTCATTTTGATAATGAAAAATCCCTCTATACCCCCTCTGACGACCCAACAATGATTTATGTTGACGAATTAATGTAATTTAGATGAAAATGGATATTATGCACTCCACCATGATACGTGCCAAGTCATATTTGATTTTTGAAGTAATTTTGAAAATGAAAAATCCCTCTATACCCCCTCTGACGACACGACAATGATTTATGTTGACGAATTATTGTTATTCAGATGGACATGGATATTCTGCACCCCACCATGATGCGTGCCAAGTCATATTAGATTTTTGAAGTAATTTTGAAAATGAAAAATCCCTCTATACCCCTTCTGACGACCCGACAATGATTTCTGCTGACGAATTATTGTTATTCAGATGGAAATGGATATTCTGCGCCCCACCATGTTGCGTGCCAAGTCATATTTGATTTTGAGGTAATTTTGAAAATGGAAAATCCCTCTATACCCCCTCTGACGACACAACATTAATTTCTGTTAAGGAATTATTGTTATTCAGATAGAGATGGATATTCTGCACCCCACCATGATGCGTGCCAAGTAATATTAGATTTTTGAAGAAATATTGAAAATGAAAAATCCCTCTATACCCCCTCCAACGACCCGACAATGATTTCTGTTGACGAATTATTGTTATTTAGATATATATGGATACTTTGCACTTCACTATGAGGCGTGCAGAGTCATATTAGATTTTTGAAGTTATTTTGAAAATGAAAAATACCTCTATACCCCCTCTGACGACACGACAATGATTTAAATTGAAGAATTATTGTTATTCAGATGGACATGGATACTTTGCACCCCACCATGATGCGTGCCAAGTCATATTAGATTATTGAAGAAATTTTGAAAATGAAAAATCACTCTATACCCCCTCTGACGACCCGACAATGATTTCTGTTGACGAATTATTGTTAGTCGAATGTAAATGGATAATCTGCACCCCACCATGTTGCGTGCCAAGTCATATTTGATTTTGAGGTAATTTTGAAAATGAAAAATCTCTCTATACCCCCTCTGACGACACGACAATAATTTCTGTTAAGGAATTATTGTTATTCTGATAGATATGGAAATTCTGCACCCCACCATGATGCGTGCAGAGTCATATTGGATTTTTGAAGAAATATTGAAAATGAAAAATCCCTCTATACCCCCTCTAACGACCCGACAATGATTTCTGTTGACGAATTATCGTTATTCGGATGGAAATAGATATTCTGCACCCCACCATGATGCGTGCCAAGTCATATTAGATTTTTGAAGAAATATTGAAAATGAAAAATCCCTCTATACCCCTTCTGACGACCCAACAATGATTTCTGTTGACGAATTATTGTTATTCAGATGAATATGGATACTTTGCACCCCATCATGATGCGTGCCAAGTCATATTAGATTTTTGAAGATATATTGAAAATGAAAAATCCCTCTATACCCACTCTAACGACCCGACAATTAGTTCTGTTGACGAATTACTGTTATTCAGATGGAAATGGATATTATGCACCCCACCATGATGCGTGCCCAGTCATATTGAATTTTTGAATAAATATTGAAAATGAAAAATCCCTCTATACCCCCTCTAACGACCCGACATTGATTTCTGTTGACGAATTAATGTTATTCAGATGGAAATGGATATTCTGCACCCCACCATGATGCGTGCCAAGTCATATTGGATTTTTGAAGAAATATTAAAAATGAAAAATCCCTCTATACCCCCTCTAACGACCCGACATTGATTTCTGTTGACGAATTACTGTTATTCAGATGGAAATGGATATTCTGCTCCCCACAATGATGCGTGCCAAGTCATATTAGATTTTTGAAGAAATATTGAAAATGAAAAATCCCTCTATACCCACTCTAACGACCCGACAATCAGTTCTGTTGACAAATTCTTGTTATTCAGATGGAAATGGATATTCTGCACCCCACCATGATGCGTGCCAAGTCATATTAGATTTTTGAAGAAATATTGAAAATGAAAAATCCCTCTATACCCACTCTAACGACCCGACAATCAGTTCTGTTGACGAATTACTGTTATTCAGATGGAAATGGATATTTTGCACCCCACCATGATGCGTGCCCAGTCATATTGAATTTTTGAATAAATATTGAAAATGAAAAATCCCTCTATACCCCCTCTAACGACCCGACATTGATTTCTGTTGACGAATTAATGTTATTCAGATGGAAATGGATATTCTGCACCCCACCATGATGCGTGCCAAGTCATATTGGATTTTTGAAGAAATATTAAAAATGAAAAATCCCTCTATACCCCCTCTAACGACATGACAATGATTTTTGTCGACGAATTGTTGTTATCCAGATGAAAATAAATATTCTGAAATCCACCATGATGCGTGCCAAGTCATATTAGATTTTTGAAGAAATATTGAAAATGAAAAATCCCTCTATACCCCCTCTAACGACCCGACAATGAATTCTGTGAACGAATTCTTGTTATTCAGATGGAAATGGATATTCTGCACCCCACCATGATGCGTGCCAAGTCATATTAGATTTTTGAAGAAATATTGAAAATGAAAAATCCCTCTATACCCACTCTAACGACCCGACAATCAGTTCTGTTGACAAATTATTGTTATTCAGATGGAAATGGATATTCTGCACCCCACCATGATGCGTGCCAAGTCATATTAGATTTTTGAAGAAATATTGAAAATGAAATATCCCTCTATACCCCCTCTGACGACCCGACAATGATTTCTGTTGACGAATTATTGTTATTCGGATGAACATGGATACTTTGCACCCCATCATGATGCGTGCCAAGTCATATTAAATTTTTGAAGAAATATTGAAAATGAAATATCCCTCTATACCCACTCTAACGACCCGACAATCAGTTCTGTAGACGAATTACTGTTATTCAGATGGACATGGATATTCTGCACCCCACCATGATGCGTGCCAAGTCATATTAGATTTTTGAAGTAATTTTGAAAATGAAAAATCCCTCTACACCCCCTCTGACGACCCGACAATGATTTCTGTTGACGAATTATTGTTATTCAGATGGAAATGGATATTCTGCACCCCACCATGATGCGTGCCAAGTCATATTAGATTTTTGAAGAAATATTGGAAATGAAAAATCCCTCTATACCCCCTCTGACGACCCGACAATGATTCCTGTTGACGAATTTTTGTTATTCAGATGAACATGGATACTTTGCACCCCAGCATGATGCGTGCCAAGTCATATTAGATTTTTGAAGAAATATTGAAAATGAAAAATCCCTCTATACCCCCTCTAACGAACCGACAATGAGTTCTGTTGACGAATTATTGTTATTTAGATGGAAATGGATATTCTGCACCCCACCATGATGCGTGCCAAGTCATTTTGGATTTTTGAAGAAATATTGAAAATGAAAAATCCCTCTATACCCCCTCTAACGACCCGACAATGATTTCTGTTGACCAATTATCGTTATTCAGATGAAAATAGATATTCTGCACCCCACCATGATGCGTGACAAGTCATATTAGATTTTTGAAGAAATATTGAAAATGAAAAATCCCTCTATACTCCCTCTGACGACCCGACAATGATTTCTGTTGACGAATTATTGTTATTCAGATGAACATGGATACTTTGCACCCCATCATGATGCGTGCCAAGTCATATTAGATTTTTGAAGAAAAATTGAAAATGAATAATCCCTCTATACCCACTCTAACGACCCGACAATCAGTTCTGTTGACGAATTACTGTTATTCAGATGGAAATGGATATTTTGCACCCCACCATGATGCGTGTCAAGTCATATTAGATTTTTGATGAAATTTTGAAAATGAGAAATCCCTCTATACCCCCCCTAACGACCCGACAATGATTTCTGTTAACGAATTCTTGTTATTCAGATGGAATTGGATATTCTGCACCCTACTATGATGCGTGCCAAGTCATATTTGATTTTTGAAGTCATTTTGATAATGAAAAATCCCTCTATACCCCCTCTGACGACCCGACAATGATTTCTGGTGACGAATTATTGTTGTTCAGATGGAAATGGATATTTTGCACCCCACCATGATGTGTGCCAAGTCATATTAGATTTTTGAAGAAATTTTGAAAATGAAAAATCCCTCTATATCCCCTCTGACGACCCGACAATGATTTCTGTTGAAGAATTATTGTTATTCAGTTGGAAATGGATATTCTGCACCCCACCATGATGCGTGCCAAGTCATATTGGATTTTTGAAGAAATATTGAAAATGAAAAATCCCTCTATACCCCCTCTAACGACCCGACAATGATTTCTGTTGACGAAATATTGTTATTCAGACGGAATTGAATATTCTGCACCTCATCATGTTGCGTACCAAGTCATAATAGATTTTGAGGTAATTTTGAAAATGAAAAATCCCTCTATACCCCCTCTACCGACCCGACAATGATTTCTGTCAACGAATTATTGTTATTCAGATGGAAATAGATATTCTGCACCCCACCATGATGCGTGCCAAGTCATATCAGATTTTTGATGAAATTTTGAAAATGAGAAATCCCTCTATACCCCCCCTAACGACCCGACAATGATTTCTGTTAACAAATTCTTGATATTCAGATGGAATTGGATATTCTGCACCCTACTATGATGCGTGCCATGTCATATTTGATTTTTGAAGTCATTTTGATAATGAAAAATCCCTCTATACCCCCTCTGACGACCCGACAATGATTTCTGGTGACGAATTATTGTTGTTCAGATGGAAATGGATATTCTGCACCCCACCATGATGCGTGCCAAGTCATATTAGATTTTTGAAGAAATTTTGAAAATGAACAATCCCTCTATACCCCCTCCAACGACCCGTCAATGATTTCTGTTGATGAATTATTGTTATTTAGATGGAAATGGATATTCTGCACCCCACCATGATGCGTGCTAAGTCTTATTTGATTTTGAGGTAATTTTGAAAATGAAAAATCCCTCTATACCCCTCTGACGACCCGACAATGATTTCTGTTGACAAATTATTGTCATTGAGATGGAAATGAATATTCTGTACCCCACCATGATGCGTGCCAAGTCATATTAGATTATTGAAGAAATTTTGAAAATGAAAAATCCCTCTATACCCCCTCCAACGACCCGTCAATGATTTCTGTTGACGAATTATTGTTATTCAGATGAACATGGATACTTTGCACCCCATCATGATGCGTGCCAAGTCATATTAGATTTTTGAAGAAAAATTGAAAATGAATAAACCCTCTATACCCACTCTAACGACCCGACAATCAGTTCTGTTGACGAATTACTGTTATTCAGATGGAAATGGATATTTTGCACCCCACCATGATGCGTGTCAAGTCATATTAGATTTTTGATGAAATTTTGAAAATGAGAAATCCCTCTATACCCCCCCTAACGACCCGACA
Source organism: Chrysolina americana (assembly GCA_958502065.1). Lineage (NCBI taxonomy): Eukaryota > Metazoa > Arthropoda > Insecta > Coleoptera > Chrysomelidae > Chrysolina > Chrysolina americana. The sequence continues at coordinate 41,364,589 of OY293414.1, forward strand.
ATGATATCTGTTAACGAATTCTTGTTATTCAGATGGAATTGGATATTCTGCACCCTACTATGATGCGTGCCAAGTCATATTTGATTTTTGAAGTCATTTTGATAATGAAAAATCCCTCTATACCCCCTCTGACGACCCGACAATGATTTCTGGTGACGAATTATTGTTGTTCAGATGGAAATGGATATTTTGCACCCCACCATGATGCGTGCCAAGTCATATTAGATTTTTGAAGAAATTTTGAAAATGAAAAATCCCTCTATATCCCCTCTGACGACCCGACAATGATTTCTGTTGAAGAATTATTGTTATTCAGTTGGAAATGGATATTCTGCACCCCACCATGATGCGTGCCAAGTCATATTGGATTTTTGAAGAAATATTGAAAATGAAAAATCCCTCTATACCCCCTCTAACGACCCGACAATGATTTCTGTTGACGAATTATTGTTATTCAGACGGAATTGAATATTCTGCACCTCATCATGTTGCGTACCAAGTCATAATAGATTTTGAGGTAATTTTGAAAATGAAAAATCCCTCTATACCCCCTCTACCGACCCGACAATGATTTCTGTCAACGAATTATTGTTATTCAGATGGAAATAGATATTCTGCACCCCACCATGATGCGTGCCAAGTCATATTAGATTTTTGATGAAATTTTGAAAATGAGAAATCCCTCTATACCCCCCCTAACGACCCGACAATGATTTCTGTTAACAAATTCTTGATATTCAGATGGAATTGGATATTCTGCACCCTACTATGATGCGTGCCATGTCATATTTGATTTTTGAAGTCATTTTGATAATGAAAAATCCCTCTATACCCCCTCTGACGACCCGACAATGATTTCTGGTGACGAATTATTGTTGTTCAGATGGAAATGGATATTCTGCACCCCACCATGATGCGTGCCAAGTCATATTAGATTTTTGAAGAAATTTTGAAAATGAAATATCCCTCTATACCCACTCTAACGACCCGACAATCAGTTCTGTAGACGAATTACTGTTATTCAGATGGACATGGATATTCTGCACCCCACCATGATGCGTGCCAAGTCATATTAGATTTTTGAAGTAATTTTGAAAATGAAAAATCCCTCTATACCCCTTCTGACGACCCGACAATGATTTCTGCTGACGAATTATTGTTATTCAGATGGAAATGGATATTCTGCGCCCCACCATGTTGCGTGCCAAGTCATATTTGATTTTGAGGTAATTTTGAAAATGAAAAATCCCTATATACCCCCTCTGACGACACGACAATGATTTCTGTTAACGAATCATTGTTAGTTAGATATACATGAATACTTTGCACCCCACCATGATTCGTGCCAAGTCATATTTGATTTTGAGGTAATTTTGAAAATGGAAAATCCCTCTATACCCCCTCTGACGACACAACATTAATTTCTGTTAAGGAATTATTGTTATTCAGATAGAGATGGATATTCTGCACCCCACCATGATGCGTGCCAAGTAATATTAGATTTTTGAAGAAATATTGAAAATGAAAAATCCCTCTATACCCCCTCCAACGACCCGACAATGATTTCTGTTGACGAATTATTGTTATTTAGATATATATGGATACTTTGCACTTCACTATGAGGCGTGCAGAGTCATATTAGATTTTTGAAGTTATTTTGAAAATGAAAAATACCTCTATACCCCCTCTGACGACACGACAATGATTTAAATTGAAGAATTATTGTTATTCAGATGGACATGGATACTTTGCACCCCACCATGATGCGTGCCAAGTCATATTAGATTATTGAAGAAATTTTGAAAATGAAAAATCACTCTATACCCCCTCTGACGACCCGACAATGATTTCTGTTGACGAATTATTGTTAGTCAAATGTAAATGGATAATCTGCACCCCACCATGTTGCGTGCCAAGTCATATTTGATTTTGAGGTAATTTTGAAAATGAAAAATCTCTCTATACCCCCTCTGACGACACGACAATAATTTCTGTTAAGGAATTATTGTTATTCTGATAGATATGGAAATTCTGCACCCCACCATGATGCGTGCAGAGTCATATTGGATTTTTGAAGAAATATTGAAAATGAAAAATCCCTCTATACCCCCTCTAACGACCCGACAATGATTTCTGTTGACGAATTATCGTTATTCGGATGGAAATAGATATTCTGCACCCCACCATGATGCGTGCCAAGTCATATTAGATTTTTGAAGAAATATTGAAAATGAAAAATCTCTCTATACCCCTTCTGACGACCCAACAATGATTTCTGTTGACGAATTATTGTTATTCAGATGAACATGGATACTTTGCACCCCATCATGATGCGTGCCAAGTCATATTAGATTTTTGAAGATATATTGAAAATGAAAAATCCCTCTATACCCACTCTAACGACCCGACAATTAGTTCTGTTGACGAATTACTGTTATTCAGATGGAAATGGATATTATGCACCCCACCATGATGCGTGCCCAGTCATATTGAATTTTTGAAGAAATATTGAAAATGAAAAATCCCTCTATACCCCCTCTAACGACCCGACATTGATTTCTGTTGACGAATTAATGTTATTCAGATGGAAATGGATATTCTGCACCCCACCATGATGCGTGCCAAGTCATATTGGATTTTTGAAGAAATATTAAAAATGAAAAATCCCTCTATACCCCCTCTAACGACATGACAATGATTTTTGTCGACGAATTGTTGTTATCCAGATGAAAATAAATATTCTGAAATCCACCATGATGCGTGCCAAGTCATATTAGATTTTTGAAGAAATATTGAAGATGAAAAATCCCTCTATACCCCCTCTAACGACCCGACAATGAATTCTGTGAACGAATTCTTGTTATTCAGATGGAAATGGATATTCTGCACCCCACCATGATGCGTGCCAAGTCATATTAGATTTTTGAAGAAATATTGAAAATGAAAAATCCCTCTATACCCACTCTAACGACCCGACAATCAGTTCTGTTGACAAATTCTTGTTATTCAGATGGAAATGGATATTCTGCACCCCACCATGATGCGTGCCAAGTCATATTAGATTTTTGAAGAAATATTGAAAATGAAAAATCCCTCTATACCCACTCTAACGACCCGACAATCAGTTCTGTTGACGAATTACTGTTATTCAGATGGAAATGGATATTTTGCACCCCACCATGATGCGTGCCAAGTCATATTGAATTTTTGAAGAAATATTGAAAATGAAAAATCCCTCTATACCCCCTCTAACGACCCGACATTGATTTCTGTTGACGAATTACTGTTATTCAGATGGAAATGGATATTCTGCTCCCCACCATGATGCGTGCCAAGTCATATTGGATTTTTGAAGAAATATTGAAAATGAAAAATCACTCTATACCCCCTCTAACGAGCCAACAATGATTTTTGTCAACGAATTGTTGTTATTCAGATGAAAATAAATATTCTGCACTCCACCATGATGCGTGCCAAGTCATATTAAATTTTTGAAGGAATATTGAAAACGAAATATCCCTCTATACCCCCTCTAATGACCCGACAATTATTTCTGTAAACGAATTCTTGTTATTCAGATGGAAATATATATTCTGTACCCTACCATGATGCGTGCCAAGTCATATTTGATGTTTGAAGTCATTTTGATAATGAAAAATCCCTCTATACCCCCTCTGACGACCCAACAATGATTTATGTTGACGAATTAATGTAATTTAGATGAAAATGGATATTATGCACTCCACCATGATACGTGCCAAGTCATATTTGATTTTTGAAGTAATTTTGAAAATGAAAAATCCCTCTATACCCCCTCTGACGACACGACAATGATTTATGTTGACGAATTATTGTTATTCAGATGGACATGGATATTCTGCACCCCACCATGATGCGTGCCAAGTCATATTAGATTTTTGAAGTAATTTTGAAAATGAAAAATCCCTCTATACCCCTTCTGACGACCCGACAATGATTTCTGCTGACGAATTATTGTTATTCAGATGGAAATGGATATTCTGCGCCCCACCATGTTGCGTGCCAAGTCATATTTGATTTTGAGGTAATTTTGAAAATGAAAAATCCCTATATACCCCCTCTGACGACACGACAATGATTTCTGTTAACGAATCATTGTTAGTTAGATATACATGAATACTTTGCACCCCACCATGATGCGTGCCAAGTCATATTTGATTTTGAGGTAATTTTGAAAATGGAAAATCCCTCTATACCCCCTCTGACGACACAACATTAATTTCTGTTAAGGAATTATTGTTATTCAGATAGAGATGGATATTCTGCACCCCACCATGATGCGTGCCAAGTAATATTAGATTTTTGAAGAAATATTGAAAATGAAAAATCCCTCTATACCCCCTCCAACGACCCGACAATGATTTCTGTTGACGAATTATTGTTATTTAGATATATATGGATACTTTGCACTTCACTATGAGGCGTGCAGAGTCATATTAGATTTTTGAAGTTATTTTGAAAATGAAAAATACCTCTATACCCCCTCTGACGACACGACAATGATTTAAATTGAAGAATTATTGTTATTCAGATGGACATGGATACTTTGCACCCCACCATGATGCGTGCCAAGTCATATTAGATTATTGAAGAAATTTTGAAAATGAAAAATCACTCTATACCCCCTCTGACGACCCGACAATGATTTCTGTTGACGAATTATTGTTAGTCAAATGTAAATGGATAATCTGCACCCCACCATGTTGCGTGCCAAGTCATATTTGATTTTGAGGTAATTTTGAAAATGAAAAATCTCTCTATACCCCCTCTGACGACACGACAATAATTTCTGTTAAGGAATTATTGTTATTCTGATAGATATGGAAATTCTGCACCCCACCATGATGCGTGCAGAGTCATATTGGATTTTTGAAGAAATATTGAAAATGAAAAATCCCTCTATACCCCCTCTAACGACCCGACAATGATTTCTGTTGACGAATTATCGTTATTCGGATGGAAATAGATATTCTGCACCCCACCATGATGCGTGCCAAGTCATATTAGATTTTTGAAGAAATATTGAAAATGAAAAATCCCTCTATACCCCTTCTGACGACCCAACAATGATTTCTGTTGACGAATTATTGTTATTCAGATGAACATGGATACTTTGCACCCCATCATGATGCGTGCCAAGTCATATTAGATTTTTGAAGATATATTGAAAATGAAAAATCCCTCTATACCCACTCTAACGACCCGACAATTAGTTCTGTTGACGAATTACTGTTATTCAGATGGAAATGGATATTATGCACCCCACCATGATGCGTGCCCAGTCATATTGAATTTTTGAAGAAATATTGAAAATGAAAAATCCCTCTATACCCCCTCTAACGACCCGACATTGATTTCTGTTGACGAATTAATGTTATTCAGATGGAAATGGATATTCTGCACCCCACCATGATGCGTGCCAAGTCATATTGGATTTTTGAAGAAATATTAAAAATGAAAAATCCCTCTATACCCCCTCTAACGACATGACAATGATTTTTGTCGACGAATTGTTGTTATCCAGATGAAAATAAATATTCTGAAATCCACCATGATGCGTGCCAAGTCATATTAGATTTTTGAAGAAATATTGAAAATGAAAAATCCCTCTATACCCCCTCTAACGACCCGACAATGAATTCTGTGAACGAATTCTTGTTATTCAGATGGAAATGGATATTCTGCACCCCACCATGATGCGTGCCAAGTCATATTAGATTTTTGAAGAAATATTGAAAATGAAAAATCCCTCTATACCCACTCTAACGACCTGACAATCAGTTCTGTTGACAAATTATTGTTATTCAGATGGAAATGGATATTCTGCACCCCACCATGATGCGTGCCAAGTCATATTAGATTTTTGAAGAAATATTGAAAATGAAATATCCCTCTATACCCCCTCTGACGACCCGACAATGATTTCTGTTGACGAATTATTGTTATTCGGATGAACATGGATACTTTGCACCCCATCATGATGCGTGCCAAGTCATATTAAATTTTTGAAGAAATATTGAAAATGAAATATTCCTCTATACCCACTCTAACGACCCGACAATCAGTTCTGTAGACGAATTACTGTTATTCAGATGGACATGGATATTCTGCACCCCACCATGATGCGTGCCAAGTCATATTAGATTTTTGAAGTAATTTTGAAAATGAAAAATCCCTCTACACCCCCTCTGACGACCCGACAATGATTTCTGTTGACGAATTATTGTTATTCAGATGGAAATGGATATTCTGCACCCCACCATGATGCGTGCCAAGTCATATTAGATTTTTGAAGAAATATTGGAAATGAAAAATCCCTCTATACCCCCTCTGACGACCCGACAATGATTCCTGTTGACGAATTTTTGTTATTCAGATGAACATGGATACTTTGCACCCCAGCATGATGCGTGCCAAGTCATATTAGATTTTTGAAGAAATATTGAAAATGAAAAATCCCTCTATACCCCCTCTAACGAACCGACAATGAGTTCTGTTGACGAATTATTGTTATTTAGATGGAAATGGATATTCTGCACCCCACCATGATGCGTGCCAAGTCATTTTGGATTTTTGAAGAAATATTGAAAATGAAAAATCCCTCTATACCCCCTCTAACGACCCGACAATGATTTCTGTTGACCAATTATCGTTATTCAGATGAAAATAGATATTCTGCACCCCACCATGATGCGTGACAAGTCATATTAGATTTTTGAAGAAATATTGAAAATGAAAAATCCCTCTATACTCCCTCTGACGACCCGACAATGATTTCTGTTGACGAATTATTGTTATTCAGATGAACATGGATACTTTGCACCCCATCATGATGCGTGCCAAGTCATATTAGATTTTTGAAGAAAAATTGAAAATGAATAATCCCTCTATACCCACTCTAACGACCCGACAATCAGTTCTGTTGACGAATTACTGTTATTCAGATGGAAATGGATATTTTGCACCCCACCATGATGCGTGTCAAGTCATATTAGATTTTTGATGAAATTTTGAAAATGAGAAATCCCTCTATACCCCCCCTAACGACCCGACAATGATTTCTGTTAACGAATTCTTGTTATTCAGATGGAATTGGATATTCTGCACCCTACTATGATGCGTGCCAAGTCATATTTGATTTTTGAAGTCATTTTGATAATGAAAAATCCCTCTATACCCCCTCTGACGACCCGACAATGATTTCTGGTGACGAATTATTGTTGTTCAGATGGAAATGGATATTTTGCACCCCACCATGATGCGTGCCAAGTCATATTAGATTTTTGAAGAAATTTTGAAAATGAAAAATCCCTCTATATCCCCTCTGACGACCCGACAATGATTTCTGTTGAAGAATTATTGTTATTCAGTTGGAAATGGATATTCTGCACCCCACCATGATGCGTGCCAAGTCATATTGGATTTTTGAAGAAATATTGAAAATGAAAAATCCCTCTATACCCCCTCTAACGACCCGACAATGATTTCTGTTGACGAATTATTGTTATTCAGACGGAATTGAATATTCTGCACCTCATCATGTTGCGTACCAAGTCATAATAGATTTTGAGGTAATTTTGAAAATGAAAAATCCCTCTATACCCCCTCTACCGACCCGACAATGATTTCTGTCAACGAATTATTGTTATTCAGATGGAAATAGATATTCTGCACCCCACCATGATGCGTGCCAAGTCATATCAGATTTTTGATGAAATTTTGAAAATGAGAAATCCCTCTATACCCCCCCTAACGACCCGACAATGATTTCTGTTAACAAATTCTTGATATTCAGATGGAATTGGATATTCTGCACCCTACTATGATGCGTGCCATGTCATATTTGATTTTTGAAGTCATTTTGATAATGAAAAATCCCTCTATACCCCCTCTGACGACCCGACAATGATTTCCGGTGACGAATTATTGTTGTTCAGATGGAAATGGATATTCTGCACCCCACCATGATGCGTGCCAAGTCATATTAGATTTTTGAAGAAATTTTGAAAATGAACAATCCCTCTATACCCCCTCCAACGACCCGTCAATGATTTCTGTTGATGAATTATTGTTATTTAGATGGAAATGGATATTCTGCACCCCACCATGATGCGTGCTAAGTCTTATTTGATTTTGAGGTAATTTTGAAAATGAAAAATCCCTCTATACCCCTCTGACGACCCGACAATGATTTCTGTTGACAAATTATTGTCATTGAGATGGAAATGAATATTCTGTACCCCACCATGATGCGTGCCAAGTCATATTAGATTATTGAAGAAATTTTGAAAATGAAAAATCCCTCTATACCCCCTCCAACGACCCGTCAATGATTTCTGTTGACGAATTATTGTTATTCAGATGAACATGGATACTTTGCACCCCATCATGATGCGTGCCAAGTCATATTAGATTTTTGAAGAAAAATTGAAAATGAATAATCCCTCTATACCCACTCTAACGACCCGACAATCAGTTCTGTTGACGAATTACTGTTATTCAGATGGAAATGGATATTTTGCACCCCACCATGATGCGTGTCAAGTCATATTAGATTTTTGATGAAATTTTGAAAATGAGAAATCCCTCTATACCCCCCCTAACGACCCGACAATGATTTCTGTTAACGAATTCTTGTTATTCAGATGGAATTGGATATTCTGCACCCTACTATGATGCGTGCCAAGTCATATTTGATTTTTGAAGTCATTTTGATAATGAAAAATCCCTCTATACCCCCTCTGACGACCCGACAATGATTTCTGGTGACGAATTATTGTTGTTCAGATGGAAATGGATATTTTGCACCCCACCATGATGCGTGCCAAGTCATATTAGATTTTTGAAGAAATTTTGAAAATGAAAAATCCCTCTATATCCCCTCTGACGACCCGACAATGATTTCTGTTGAAGAATTATTGTTATTCAGTTGGAAATGGATATTCTGCACCCCACCATGATGCGTGCCAAGTCATATTGGATTTTTGAAGAAATATTGAAAATGAAAAATCCCTCTATACCCCCTCTAACGACCCGACAATGATTTCTGTTGACGAATTATTGTTATTCAGACGGAATTGAATATTCTGCACCTCATCATGTTGCGTACCAAGTCATAATAGATTTTGAGGTAATTTTGAAAATGAAAAATCCCTCTATACCCCCTCTACCGACCCGACAATGATTTCTGTCAACGAATTATTGTTATTCAGATGGAAATAGATATTCTGCACCCCACCATGATGCGTGCCAAGTCATATTAGATTTTTGATGAAATTTTGAAAATGAGAAATCCCTCTATACCCCCCCTAACGACCCGACAATGATTTCTGTTAACAAATTCTTGATATTCAGATGGAATTGGATATTCTGCACCCTACTATGATGCGTGCCATGTCATATTTGATTTTTGAAGTCATTTTGATAATGAAAAATCCCTCTATACCCCCTCTGACGACCCGACAATGATTTCTGGTGACGAATTATTGTTGTTCAGATGGAAATGGATATTCTGCACCCCACCATGATGCGTGCCAAGTCATATTAGATTTTTGAAGAAATTTTGAAAATGAAATATCCCTCTATACCCACTCTAACGACCCGACAATCAGTTCTGTAGACGAATTACTGTTATTCAGATGGACATGGATATTCTGCACCCCACCATGATGCGTGCCAAGTCATATTAGATTTTTGAAGTAATTTTGAAAATGAAAAATCCCTCTATACCCCTTCTGACGACCCGACAATGATTTCTGCTGACGAATTATTGTTATTCAGATGGAAATGGATATTCTGCGCCCCACCATGTTGCGTGCCAAGTCATATTTGATTTTGAGGTAATTTTGAAAATGAAAAATCCCTATATACCCCCTCTGACGACACGACAATGATTTCTGTTAACGAATCATTGTTAGTTAGATATACATGAATACTTTGCACCCCACCATGATGCGTGCCAAGTCATATTTGATTTTGAGGTAATTTTGAAAATGGAAAATCCCTCTATACCCCCTCTGACGACACAACATTAATTTCTGTTAAGGAATTATTGTTATTCAGATAGAGATGGATATTCTGCACCCCACCATGATGCGTGCCAAGTAATATTAGATTTTTGAAGAAATATTGAAAATGAAAAATCCCTCTATACCCCCTCCAACGACCCGACAATGATTTCTGTTGACGAATTATTGTTATTTAGATATATATGGATACTTTGCACTTCACTATGAGGCGTGCAGAGTCATATTAGATTTTTGAAGTTATTTTGAAAATGAAAAATACCTCTATACCCCCTCTGACGACACGACAATGATTTAAATTGAAGAATTATTGTTATTCAGATGGACATGGATACTTTGCACCCCACCATGATGCGTGCCAAGTCATATTAGATTATTGAAGAAATTTTGAAAATGAAAAATCACTCTATACCCCCTCTGACGACCCGACAATGATTTCTGTTGACGAATTATTGTTAGTCAAATGTAAATGGATAATCTGCACCCCACCATGTTGCGTGCCAAGTCATATTTGATTTTGAGGTAATTTTGAAAATGAAAAATCTCTCTATACCCCCTCTGACGACACGACAATAATTTCTGTTAAGGAATTATTGTTATTCTGATAGATATGGAAATTCTGCACCCCACCATGATGCGTGCAGAGTCATATTGGATTTTTGAAGAAATATTGAAAATGAAAAATCCCTCTATACCCCCTCTAACGACCCGACAATGATTTCTGTTGACGAATTATCGTTATTCGGATGGAAATAGATATTCTGCACCCCACCATGATGCGTGCCAAGTCATATTAGATTTTTGAAGAAATATTGAAAATGAAAAATCCCTCTATACCCCTTCTGACGACCCAACAATGATTTCTGTTGACGAATTATTGTTATTCAGATGAACATGGATACTTTGCACCCCATCATGATGCGTGCCAAGTCATATTAGATTTTTGAAGATATATTGAAAATGAAAAATCCCTCTATACCCACTCTAACGACCCGACAATTAGTTCTGTTGACGAATTACTGTTATTCAGATGGAAATGGATATTATGCACCCCACCATGATGCGTGCCCAGTCATATTGAATTTTTGAAGAAATATTGAAAATGAAAAATCCCTCTATACCCCCTCTAACGACCCGACATTGATTTCTGTTGACGAATTAATGTTATTCAGATGGAAATGGATATTCTGCACCCCACCATGATGCGTGCCAAGTCATATTGGATTTTTGAAGAAATATTAAAAATGAAAAATCCCTCTATACCCCCTCTAACGACATGACAATGATTTTTGTCGACGAATTGTTGTTATCCAGATGAAAATAAATATTCTGAAATCCACCATGATGCGTGCCAAGTCATATTAGATTTTTGAAGAAATATTGAAGATGAAAAATCCCTCTATACCCCCTCTAACGACCCGACAATGAATTCTGTGAACGAATTCTTGTTATTCAGATGGAAATGGATATTCTGCACCCCACCATGATGCGTGCCAAGTCATATTAGATTTTTGAAGAAATATTGAAAATGAAAAATCCCTCTATACCCACTCTAACGACCCGACAATCAGTTCTGTTGACAAATTCTTGTTATTCAGATGGAAATGGATATTCTGCACCCCACCATGATGCGTGCCAAGTCATATTAGATTTTTGAAGAAATATTGAAAATGAAAAATCCCTCTATACCCACTCTAACGACCCGACAATCAGTTCTGTTGACGAATTACTGTTATTCAGATGGAAATGGATATTTTGCACCCCACCATGATGCGTGCCAAGTCATATTGGATTTTTGAAGAAATATTGAAAATGAAAAATCACTCTATACCCCCTCTAACGACCCAACAATGATTTTTGTCAACGAATTGTTGTTATTCAGATGACAATAAATATTCTGCACTCCACCATGATGCGTGCCAAGTCATATTAAATTTTTGAAGGAATATTGAAAACGAAATATCCCTCTATACCCCCTCTAATGACCCGACAATTATTTCTGTAAACGAATTCTTGTTATTCAGATGGAAATATATATTCTGTACCCTACCATGATGCGTGCCAAGTCATATTTGATGTTTGAAGTCATTTTGATAATGAAAAATCCCTCTATACCCCCTCTGACGACCCAACAATGATTTATGTTGACGAATTAATGTAATTTAGATGAAAATGGATATTATGCACTCCACCATGATACGTGCCAAGTCATATTTGATTTTTGAAGTAATTTTGAAAATGAAAAATCCCTCTATACCCCCTCTGACGACACGACAATGATTTATGTTGACGAATTATTGTTATTCAGATGGACATGGATATTCTGCACCCCACCATGATGCGTGCCAAGTCATATTAGATTTTTGAAGTAATTTTGAAAATGAAAAATCCCTCTATACCCCTTCTGACGACCCGACAATGATTTCTGCTGACGAATTATTGTTATTCAGATGGAAATGGATATTCTGCGCCCCACCATGTTGCGTGCCAAGTCATATTTGATTTTGAGGTAATTTTGAAAATGAAAAATCCCTATATACCCCCTCTGACGACACGACAATGATTTCTGTTAACGAATCATTGTTAGTTAGATATACATGAATACTTTGCACCCCACCATGATGCGTGCCAAGTCATATTTGATTTTGAGGTAATTTTGAAAATGGAAAATCCCTCTATACCCCCTCTGACGACACAACATTAATTTCTGTTAAGGAATTATTGTTATTCAGATAGAGATGGATATTCTGCACCCCACCATGATGCGTGCCAAGTAATATTAGATTTTTGAAGAAATATTGAAAATGAAAAATCCCTCTATACCCCCTCCAACGACCCGACAATGATTTCTGTTGACGAATTATTGTTATTTAGATATATATGGATACTTTGCACTTCACTATGAGGCGTGCAGAGTCATATTAGATTTTTGAAGTTATTTTGAAAATGAAAAATACCTCTATACCCCCTCTGACGACACGACAATGATTTAAATTGAAGAATTATTGTTATTCAGATGGACATGGATACTTTGCACCCCACCATGATGCGTGCCAAGTCATATTAGATTATTGAAGAAATTTTGAAAATGAAAAATCACTCTATACCCCCTCTGACGACCCGACAATGATTTCTGTTGACGAATTATTGTTAGTCAAATGTAAATGGATAATCTGCACCCCACCATGTTGCGTGCCAAGTCATATTTGATTTTGAGGTAATTTTGAAAATGAAAAATCTCTCTATACCCCCTCTGACGACACGACAATAATTTCTGTTAAGGAATTATTGTTATTCTGATAGATATGGAAATTCTGCACCCCACCATGATGCGTGCAGAGTCATATTGGATTTTTGAAGAAATATTGAAAATGAAAAATTCCTCTATACCCCCTCTAACGACCCGACAATGATTTCTGTTGACGAATTATCGTTATTCGGATGGAAATAGATATTCTGCACCCCACCATGATGCGTGCCAAGTCATATTAGATTTTTGAAGAAATATTGAAAATGAAAAATCCCTCTATACCCCTTCTGACGACCCAACAATGATTTCTGTTGACGAATTATTGTTATTCAGATGAACATGGATACTTTGCACCCCATCATGATGCGTGCCAAGTCATATTAGATTTTTGAAGATATATTGAAAATGAAAAATCCCTCTATACCCACTCTAACGACCCGACAATTAGTTCTGTTGACGAATTACTGTTATTCAGATGGAAATGGATATTATGCACCCCACCATGATGCGTGCCCAGTCATATTGAATTTTTGAAGAAATATTGAAAATGAAAAATCCCTCTATACCCCCTCTAACGACCCGACATTGATTTCTGTTGACGAATTAATGTTATTCAGATGGAAATGGATATTCTGCACCCCACCATGATGCGTGCCAAGTCATATTGGATTTTTGAAGAAATATTAAAAATGAAAAATCCCTCTATACCCCCTCTAACGACATGACAATGATTTTTGTCGACGAATTGTTGTTATCCAGATGAAAATAAATATTCTGAAATCCACCATGATGCGTGCCAAGTCATATTAGATTTTTGAAGAAATATTGAAAATGAAAAATCCCTCTATACCCCCTCTAACGACCCGACAATGAATTCTGTGAACGAATTCTTGTTATTCAGATGGAAATGGATATTCTGCACCCCACCATGATGCGTGCCAAGTCATATTAGATTTTTGAAGAAATATTGAAAATGAAAAATCCCTCTATACCCACTCTAACGACCCGACAATCAGTTCTGTTGACAAATTATTGTTATTCAGATGGAAATGGATATTCTGCACCCCACCATGATGCGTGCCAAGTCATATTAGATTTTTGAAGAAATATTGAAAATGAAATATCCCTCTATACCCCCTCTGACGACCCGACAATGATTTCTGTTGACGAATTATTGTTATTCGGATGAACATGGATACTTTGCACCCCATCATGATGCGTGCCAAGTCATATTAAATTTTTGAAGAAATATTGAAAATGAAATATCCCTCTATACCCACTCTAACGACCCGACAATCAGTTCTGTAGACGAATTACTGTTATTCAGATGGACATGGATATTCTGCACCCCACCATGATGCGTGCCAAGTCATATTAGATTTTTGAAGTAATTTTGAAAATGAAAAATCCCTCTACACCCCCTCTGACGACCCGACAATGATTTCTGTTGACGAATTATTGTTATTCAGATGGAAATGGATATTCTGCACCCCACCATGATGCGTGCCAAGTCATATTAGATTTTTGAAGAAATATTGGAAATGAAAAATCCCTCTATACCCCCTCTGACGACCCGACAATGATTCCTGTTGACGAATTTTTGTTATTCAGATGAACATGGATACTTTGCACCCCAGCATGATGCGTGCCAAGTCATATTAGATTTTTGAAGAAATATTGAAAATGAAAAATCCCTCTATACCCCCTCTAACGAACCGACAATGAGTTCTGTTGACGAATTATTGTTATTTAGATGGAAATGGATATTCTGCACCCCACCATGATGCGTGCCAAGTCATTTTGGATTTTTGAAGAAATATTGAAAATGAAAAATCCCTCTATACCCCCTCTAACGACCCGACAATGATTTCTGTTGACCAATTATCGTTATTCAGATGAAAATAGATATTCTGCACCCGACCATGATGCGTGACAAGTCATATTAGATTTTTGAAGAAATATTGAAAATGAAAAATCCCTCTATACTCCCTCTGACGACCCGACAATGATTTCTGTTGACGAATTATTGTTATTCAGATGAACATGGATACTTTGCACCCCATCATGATGCGTGCCAAGTCATATTAGATTTTTGAAGAAAAATTGAAAATGAATAATCCCTCTATACCCACTCTAACGACCCGACAATCAGTTCTGTTGACGAATTACTGTTATTCAGATGGAAATGGATATTTTGCACCCCACCATGATGCGTGTCAAGTCATATTAGATTTTTGATGAAATTTTGAAAATGAGAAATCCCTCTATACCCCCCCTAACGACCCGACAATGATTTCTGTTAACGAATTCTTGTTATTCAGATGGAATTGGATATTCTGCACCCTACTATGATGCGTGCCAAGTCATATTTGATTTTTGAAGTCATTTTGATAATGAAAAATCCCTCTATACCCCCTCTGACGACCCGACAATGATTTCTGGTGACGAATTATTGTTGTTCAGATGGAAATGGATATTTTGCACCCCACCATGATGCGTGCCAAGTCATATTAGATTTTTGAAGAAATTTTGAAAATGAAAAATCCCTCTATATCCCCTCTGACGACCCGACAATGATTTCTGTTGAAGAATTATTGTTATTCAGTTGGAAATGGATATTCTGCACCCCACCATGATGCGTGCCAAGTCATATTGGATTTTTGAAGAAATATTGAAAATGAAAAATCCCTCTATACCCCCTCTAACGACCCGACAATGATTTCTGTTGACGAATTATTGTTATTCAGACGGAATTGAATATTCTGCACCTCATCATGTTGCGTACCAAGTCATAATAGATTTTGAGGTAATTTTGAAAATGATAAATCCCTCTATACCCCCTCTACCGACCCGACAATGATTTCTGTCAACGAATTATTGTTATTCAGATGGAAATAGATATTCTGCACCCCACCATGATGCGTGCCAAGTCATATCAGATTTTTGATGAAATTTTGAAAATGAGAAATCCCTCTATACCCCCCCTAACGACCCGACAATGATTTCTGTTAACAAATTCTTGATATTCAGATGGAATTGGATATTCTGCACCCTACTATGATGCGTGCCATGTCATATTTGATTTTTGAAGTCATTTTGATAATGAAAAATCCCTCTATACCCCCTCTGACGACCCGACAATGATTTCTGGTGACGAATTATTGTTGTTCAGATGGAAATGGATATTCTGCACCCCACCATGATGCGTGCCAAGTCATATTAGATTTTTGAAGAAATTTTGAAAATGAACAATCCCTCTATACCCCCTCCAACGACCCGTCAATGATTTCTGTTGATGAATTATTGTTATTTAGATGGAAATGGATATTCTGCACCCCACCATGATGCGTGCTAAGTCTTATTTGATTTTGAGGTAATTTTGAAAATGAAAAATCCCTCTATACCCCTCTGACGACCCGACAATGATTTCTGTTGACAAATTATTGTCATTGAGATGGAAATGAATATTCTGTACCCCACCATGATGCGTGCCAAGTCATATTAGATTATTGAAGAAATTTTGAAAATGAAAAATCCCTCTATACCCCCTCCAACGACCCGTCAATGATTTCTGTTGACGAATTATTGTTATTCAGATGAACATGGATACTTTGCACCCCATCATGATGCGTGCCAAGTCATATTAGATTTTTGAAGAAAAATTGAAAATGAATAATCCCTCTATACCCACTCTAACGACCCGACAATCAGTTCTGTTGACGAATTACTGTTATTCAGATGGAAATGGATATTTTGCACCCCACCATGATGCGTGTCAAGTCATATTAGATTTTTGATGAAATTTTGAAAATGAGAAATCCCTCTATACCCCCCCTAACGACCCGACAATGATTTCTGTTAACGAATTCTTGTTATTCAGATGGAATTGGATATTCTGCACCCTACTATGATGCGTGCCAAGTCATATTTGATTTTTGAAGTCATTTTGATAATGAAAAATCCCTCTATACCCCCTCTGACGACCCGACAATGATTTCTGGTGACGAATTATTGTTGTTCAGATGGAAATGGATATTTTGCACCCCACCATGATGCGTGCCAAGTCATATTAGATTTTTGAAGAAATTTTGAAAATGAAAAATCCCTCTATATCCCCTCTGACGACCCGACAATGATTTCTGTTGACGAATTATTGTTATTCAGTTGGAAATGGATATCCTGCACCCCACCATGATGCGTGCCAAGTCATATTGGATTTTTGAAGAAATATTGAAAATGAAAAATCCCTCTATACCCCCTCTAACGACCCGACAATGATTTCTGTTGACGAATTATTGTTATTCAGACGGAATTGAATATTCTGCACCTCATCATGTTGCGTACCAAGTCATATTAGATTTTGAGGTAATTTTGAAAATGAAAAATCCCTCTATACCCCCTCTACCGACCCGACAATGATTTCTGTCAACGAATTATTGTTATTCAGATGGAAATAGATATTCTGCACCCCACCATGATGCGTGCCAAGTCATATTAGATTTTTGATGAAATTTTGAAAATGAGAAATCCCTCTATACCCCCCCTAACGACCCGACAATGATTTCTGTTAACAAATTCTTGATATTCAGATGGAATTGAATATTCTGCACCCTACTATGATGCGTGCCATGTCATATTTGATTTTTGAAGTCATTTTGATAATGAAAAATCCCTCTATACCCCCTCTGACGACCCGACAATGATTTCTGGTGACGAATTATTGTTGTTCAGATGGAAATGGATATTCTGCACCCCACCATGATGCGTGCCAAGTCATATTAGATTTTTGAAGAAATTTTGAAAATGAACAATCCCTCTATACCCCCTCCAACGACCCGTCAATGATTTCTGTTGATGAATTATTGTTATTTAAATGGAAATGGATATTCTGCACCCCACCATGATGCGTGCTAAGTCTTATTTGATTTTGAGGTAATTTTGAAAATGAAAAATCCCTCTATACCCCTCTGACGACCCGACAATGATTTCTGTTAACGAATTCTTGTTATTCAGATGGAATTGGATATTCTGCACCCTACTATGATGCGTGCCAAGTCATATTTGATTTTTGAAGTCATTTTGATAATGAAAAATCCCTCTATACCCCCTCTGACGACCCGACAATGATTTCTGGTGACGAATTATTGTTGTTCAGATGGAAATGGATATTTTGCACCCCACCATGATGCGTGCCAAGTCATATTAGATTTTTGAAGAAATTTTGAAAATGAAAAATCCCTCTATATCCCCTCTGACGACCCGACAATGATTTCTGTTGACGAATTATTGTTATTCAGTTGGAAATGGATATCCTGCACCCCACCATGATGCGTGCCAAGTCATATTGGATTTTTGAAGAAATATTGAAAATGAAAAATCCCTCTATACCCCCTCTAACGACCCGACAATGATTTCTGTTGACGAATTATTGTTATTCAGACGGAATTGAATATTCTGCACCTCATCATGTTGCGTACCAAGTCATATTAGATTTTGAGGTAATTTTGAAAATGAAAAATCCCTCTATACCCCCTCTACCGACCCGACAATGATTTCTGTCAACGAATTATTGTTATTCAGATGGAAATAGATATTCTGCACCCCACCATGATGCGTGCCAAGTCATATTAGATTTTTGATGAAATTTTGAAAATGAGAAATCCCTCTATACCCCCCCTAACGACCCGACAATGATTTCTGTTAACAAATTCTTGATATTCAGATGGAATTGAATATTCTGCACCCTACTATGATGCGTGCCATGTCATATTTGATTTTTGAAGTCATTTTGATAATGAAAAATCCCTCTATACCCCCTCTGACGACCCGACAATGATTTCTGGTGACGAATTATTGTTGTTCAGATGGAAATGGATATTCTGCACCCCACCATGATGCGTGCCAAGTCATATTAGATTTTTGAAGAAATTTTGAAAATGAACAATCCCTCTATACCCCCTCCAACGACCCGTCAATGATTTCTGTTGATGAATTATTGTTATTTAGATGGAAATGGATATTCTGCACCCCACCATGATGCGTGCTAAGTCTTATTTGATTCTGAGGTAATTTTGAAAATGAAAAATCCCTCTATACCCCTCTGACGACCCGACAATGATTTCTGTTGACAAATTATTGTCATTGAGATGGAAATGAATATTCTGTACCCCACCATGATGCGTGCCAAGTCATATTAGATTATTGAAGAAATTTTGAAAATGAAAAATCTCTCTATACCCCCTCCAACGACCCGTCAATGATTTCTGTTGACGAATTATTGTTATTCAGATGAACATGGATACTTTGCACCCCATCATGATGCGTGCCAAGTCATATTAGATTTTTGAAAAAAAATTGAAAATGAAAAATCCCTCTATACCCACTCTAACGACCCGACAATCAGTTCTGTTGACGAATTACTGTTATTCAGATGGAAATGGATATTTTGCACCCCACCATGATGCGTGTCAAGTCATATTAGATTTTTTAAGAAATTTTGAAAATGAGAAATCCCTCTATACCCCCCCTAACGACCCGACAATGATTTATGTTAACGAATTCTTGTTATTCAGATGGAATTGGATATTCTGCACCCCACTATGATGCGTGCCAAGTCATATTTGATTTTTGAAGTCATTTTGATAATGAAAAATCCCTCTATACCCCCTCTGACGACCCGACAATGATTTCTGGTGACGAATTATTGTTGTTCAGATGGAAATGGATATTCTGCACCCCACCATGATGCGTGCCAAGTCATATTAGATTTTTGAAGAAATTTTGAAAATGAAAAATCCCTCTATATCCCCTCTGACGACAATGGATATTCTGCACCCCACCATGATGCGTGCCAAGTCATATTGGATTTTTGAAGAAATATTGAAAATGAAAAATCCCTCTATACCCCCTCTAACGACCCGACAATAATTTCTGTTGACGAACTATTGTTATTCAGATGGAAATGAATATTCTGCACCTCACCATGTTGCGTACCAAGTCATATTTGATTTTGAGGTAATTTTGAAAATGAAAAATCCCTCTATACCCCCTCCAACGACCCGTCAATGATTTCTGTTGATGAATTATTGTTATTCAGATGGAAATGGATATTCTGCACCCCACCATGAGGCGTGCCAAGTCATATTGGATTTTTGAAGAAATATTGAAAATGAAAAATCCCTCTATACCCCCTCTAACGACCCGACAATGATTTCTGTTGACGAATTATCGTTATATAGATGGAAATGAATATTCTGTACACCACCATGTTGCGTGCCAAGTCATATTTGATTTTGAGGTAATTTTGAAAATGAAATATCCCTCTATACCCCCTCTAACGAACCGACAATGAGTTCTGTTGATTAATTATCGTTATTCAGATGGAAATGGATATTCTGCACACCACCATGATGCGTGTCAAGTCAAAGTGGATTTTGGAAGAAATATTGAAAATGAAAAATCCCTCTATACCCCCTCTAACGACCCGACAATGATTTCTGTTGACGAATTATTGTTATTTAGATGGAAATGAATATTCTGCACCCCACCATGATGCGTGCCAAGTCATATTGGATTTTTGAAGAAATATTGAAAATGAAAAATCCCTCTATACCCCCTCTTACGACCCGACAATGATTTCTGTTGACGAATTATCGTTATTCAGATGGAAATAGATATTCTGCACCCCACCATGATGCGTGCCAAGTCATATTAGATTTTTGAAGAAATATTGAAAATGAAAAATCCCTCTATACCCCCTGTGACGACCCGACAATGATTTCTGTTGACGAATTATTGTTATTCAGATGAACATGGATACTTTGCACCCCATCATGATGCGTGCCAAGTCATATTATATTTTTGATGAAATTTTGAAAATGAAAAATCCCTCTATACCCACTCTAACGACCCGACAATCAGTTCTGTTGACGAATTACTGTTATTCAGATGGAAATGGATATTTTACACCCCACCATGATTCGTGCCAAGTCATATTATATTTTTGATGGAATTTTGAAAATGAGAAATCCCTCTATACCCCCCCTAACGACCCGACAATGATTTCTGTTAACGAATTCTTGTTATTCAGATGGAATTGGATATTCTGCACCCTACTATGATGCGTGCCAAGTCATATGTGATTTTTGAAGTCATTTTGATAATGAAAAATCCCTCTATACCCCCTCTGACGACCCGGCAATGATTTCTGGTGACGAATTATTGTTGTTCAGATGGAAATGGATATTCTGCACCCCACCATAATGCGTGCCAAGTCATATCAGATTTTTGAAGAAATTTCGAAAATGAAAAATCCCTCTATACCCCCTCTGACGACCCGACAATGATTTCTGTTGACAAATTATTGTTATTGAGATGGAAATGGATATTCTGTACCCCACAATGATGCGTGCCAAGTCATATTAGATTATTGAAGAAATTTTGAAAATGAAAAATCCCTCTATACCCCCTCCAACGACCCGTCAATGATATCTGTTGACGAATTATTGTTATTTAGATGGAAATGGATATTCTGCACTCCACCGTGATGCGTGCCAAGTCATATTTGATTTTGAGGTAATTATGAAAATGATAAATCACTCCATACCCCCTCTGACGACCCGACAATGATATCTATTGACAAATTATTGTTATTCAGATTGAAATGGATATTCTGCATCCCACCATGTTGCGTGCCAAGTCATATTTGATTTTGAGGTAATTTTGAAAATGAAAAATCCCTATATACCCCCTCTGACGACACGACAATGATTTCTGTTAACGAATCATTGTTAGTTAGATATGCATGAATACTTTGCACCCCACCATGATGCGTTCCAAGTCATATTTGATTTTGAGGTAATTTTGAAAATGAAAAATCCCTCTATACCCCCTCTAACGACACAACAATAATTTCTGTTAAGGAATTATTGTTATTCAGATAGATATGGATATTCTGCACCCCACCATGATGCGTGCCAAGTAATATTAGATTTTTGAAGAAATATTGAAAATGAAAAATCCATCTATACCCCCTCTAACGACCCGACAATGATTTCTGTTGACGAATTATTGTTATTTAGATATATATGGATACTTTGCACCCCACTATGAGGCGTGCCAAGTCATATTAGATTTTTGAAGTTATTTTGAAAATGAAAAATACCTCTATACCCCTTCTGACGTCCCGACAATGATTTCTGTCGACAAATTATGGTTATTAAGATGAGAATGGATATTCTGTACCCCACCATGATGCGTGCCATGTCATATTTGATTATTGAAATCATTTTGATAATGAAAAATCCCTCTATACCCCCTCTAACGACCCGACAATAATTTCTGTTGACGAACTATTGTTATTCAGATGGAAATGAATATTCTGCACCTCACCATGTTGCGTACCAAGTCATATTTGATTTTGAGGTAATTTTGAAAATGAAAAATCCCTCTATACCCCCTCCAACGACCCGTCAATGATTTCTGTTGATGAATTATTGTTATTCAGATGGAAATGGATATTCTGCACCCCACCATGAGGCGTGCCAAGTCATATTGGATTTTTGAAGAAATATTGAAAATGAAAAATCCCTCTATACCCCCTCTAACGACCCGACAATGATTTCTGTTGACGAATTATTGTTATATAGATGGAAATGAATATTCTGTACACCACCATGTTGCGTGCCAAGTCATATTTGATTTTGAGGTAATTTTGAAAATGAAATATCCCTCTATACCCCCTCTAACGAACCGACAATGAGTTCTGTTGATTAATTATCGTTATTCAGATGGAAATGGATATTCTGCACCCCACCATGATGCGTGTCAAGTCAAAGTGGATTTTGGAAGAAATATTGAAAATGAAAAATCCCTCTATACCCCCTCTAACGACCCGACAATGATTTCTGTTGACGAATTATTGTTATTTAGATGGAAATGAATATTCTGCACCCCACCATGATGCGTGCCAAGTCATATTGGATTTTTGAAGAAATATTGAAAATGAAAAATCCCTCTATACCCCCTCTAACGACCCGACAATGATTTCTGTTGACGAATTATCGTTATTCAGATGGAAATAGATATTCTGCACCCCACCATGATGCGTGCCAAGTCATATTAGATTTTTGAAGAAATATTGAAAATGAAAAATCCCTCTATACCCCCTGTGACGACCCGACAATGATTTCTGTTGACGAATTATTGTTATTCAGATGAACATGGATACTTTGCACCCCATCATGATGCGTGCCAAGTCATATTATATTTTTGATGAAATTTTGAAAATGAAAAATCCCTCTATACCCACTCTATCGACCCGACAATCAGTTCTGTTGACGAATTACTGTTATTCAGATGGAAATGGATATTTTACACCCCACCATGATTCGTGCCAAGTCATATTATATTTTTGATGGAATTTTGAAAATGAGAAATCCCTCTATACCCCCCCTAACGACCCGACAATGATTTCTGTTAACGAATTCTTGTTATTCAGATGGAATTGGATATTCTGCACCCTACTATGATGCGTGCCAAGTCATATGTGATTTTTGAAGTCATTTTGATAATGAAAAATCCCTCTATACCCCCTCTGACGACCCGGCAATGATTTCTGTTGACGAATTATTGTTGTTCAGATGGAAATGGATATTCTGCACCCCACCATAATGCGTGCCAAGTCATATCAGATTTTTGAAGAAATTTCGAAAATGAAAAATCCCTCTATACCCCCTCTGACGACCCGACAATGATTTCTGTTGACAAATTATTGTTATTGAGATGGAAATGGATATTCTGTACCCCACAATGATGCGTGCCAAGTCATATTAGATTATTGAAGAAATTTTGAAAATGAAAAATCCCTCTATACCCCCTCCAACGACCCGTCAATGATATCTGTTGACGAATTATTGTTATTTAGATGGAAATGGATATTCTGCACTCCACCGTGATGCGTGCCAAGTCATATTTGATTTTGAGGTAATTTTGAAAATGATAAATCACTCCATACCCCCTCTGACGACCCGACAATGATATCTATTGACAAATTATTGTTATTCAGATTGAAATGGATATTCTGCATCCCACCATGTTGCGTGCCAAGTCATATTTGATTTTGAGGTAATTTTGAAAATGAAAAATCCCTATATACCCCCTCTGACGACACGACAATGATTTCTGTTAACGAATCATTGTTAGTTAGATATGCATGAATACTTTGCACCCCACCATGATGCGTTCCAAGTCATATTTGATTTTGAGGTAATTTTGAAAATGAAAAATCCCTCTATACCCCCTCTAACGACACAACAATAATTTCTGTTAAGGAATTATTGTTATTCAGATAGATATGGATATTCTGCACCCCACCATGATGCGTGCCAAGTAATATTAGATTTTTGAAGAAATATTGAAAATGAAAAATCCATCTATACCCCCTCTAACGACCCGACAATGATTTCTGTTGACGAATTATTGTTATTTAGATATATATGGATACTTTGCACCCCACTATGAGGCGTGCCAAGTCATATTAGATTTTTGAAGTTATTTTGAAAATGAAAAATACCTCTATACCCCTTCTGACGTCCCGACAATGATTTCTGTCGACAAATTATGGTTATTAAGATGAGAATGGATATTCTGTACCCCACCATGATGCGTGCCATGTCATATTTGATTATTGAAATCATTTTGATAATGAAAAATCCCTCTATACCCCCTCTAACGAACCGACAATGAGTTCTGTTGAAGAATTATTGTTATTCAGATGGAAATGGATATTCTGCACCCCACCAAGATGCGTGCCAAGTCATATTGGATTTTTGTAGAAATATTGAAATTGAAAAATCCCTCTATACCCCCTCTAACGACCCGACAATGATTTTTGTTGACGAATTGTTGTTATTCAGATGAAAATAAATATTCTGCACTCCACCATGATGCGTGCCAAGTCATATTAGATTTTTGAAGAAATATTGAAAATGAAAAATCCCTCTATACCCACTCTAACGACCCGACAATCAGTTCTGTTGACGAATTACTGTTATTCAGATGGAAATGGATATTTTGCACCCCACCATGATGCGTGCCAAGTCATATTGATTTTTGAAGAAATATTGAAAATAAAAAATCCCTCTATACCCCCTCTAACGACCCGACATTGATTTTTGTTGACGAATTACTGTTATTCAGATGGAAATGGATATTCTGCTCCCCACCATGATGCGTGCCAAGTCATATTGGATTTTTGATGAAATTTTGAAAATGAGAAATCCCTCTATACCCCCCCTAACGACCCGACAATGATTTCTGTTAACGAATTCTTGTTATTCAGATGGAATTGGATATTCTGCACCCTACTATGATGCGTGCCAAGTCATATTTGATTTTTGAAGTCATTTTGATAATGAAAAATCCCTCTATACCTCCTCTGACGAATCGACAATGATTTCTGGTGACGAATTATTGTTGTTCAGATGGAAATGGATATTCTGCACCCCACCATGATGCGTGCCAAGTCATATTAGATTTTTGATGAAATTTTGAAAATGAGAAATCCCTCTATACCCCCCCTAACGACCCGACAATGATTTCTGTTAACGAATTCTTGTTATTCAGATGGAATTGGATATTCTGCACCCTACTATGATGCGTGCCAAGTCATATTTGATTTTTGAAGTCATTTTGATAATGAAAAATCCCTCTATACCTCCTCTGACGACCCGACAATGATTTCTGGTGACGAATTATTGTTGTTCAGATGGAAATGGATATTCTGCACCCCACCATGATGCGTGCCAAGTCATATTAGATTTTTGAAGAAATTTTGAAAATGAAAAATCCCTCTATACCCCCTCCAACGACCCGTCAATGATTTCTGTTGATGAATTATTGTTATTCAGATGGAAATGGATATTCTGCACCCCACCATGATGCGTGCCAAGTCATATTGGATTTTTGAAGAAATATTGAAAATGAAAAATCCCTCTATACCCCCTCTAACGACCCGACAATGATTTCTGTTGACGAATTATTGTTATATAGATGGAAATGAATATTTTGTACACCACCATGTTGCGTGCCAAGTCATATTTGATTTTGAGGTAATTTTAAAATGAAATATCCCTCTATACCCCCTCTAACGAACCGACAATGAATTCTGTTGATTAATTATTGTTATTCAGATGGAAATGGATATTCTGCACACCACCATGATGCGTGTCAAGTCAAAGTGGATTTTTGAAGAAATATTGAAAATGAAAAATCCCTCTATACTCCCTCTAACGACGCGACAATGATTTCTGTTGACGAATTATTGTTATTTAGATGGAAATGAATATTCTGCACCCCACCATGATGCGTGCCAAGTCATATTGGATTTTTGAAGAAATATTGAAAATGAAAAATCCCTCTATACCCCCTCTAACGAACCGACAATGAGTTCTGTTGACGAATTATTGTTATTCAGATGGAAATGGATATTCTGCACCCCTCCATGATGCGTGCCAAGTCATATTGGATTTTTGAAGAAATATTGAAAATGAAAAATCCCTCTATACCCCCTCTAACGACCCGACAATGATTTCTGTTGACGAATTATCGTTATTCAGATGGAAATAGATATTCTGCACCCCACCATGATGCGTGCCAAGTCATATTAGATTTTTGAAGAAATATTGAAAATGAAAAATCCCTCTATACCCCCTGTGACGACCCGACAATGATTTCTGTTGACGAATTATTGTTATTCAGATGAACATGGATACTTTGCACCCCATCATGATGCGTGCCAAGTCATATAAGATTTTTGAAGAAATATTGAAAATGAAAAATCCCTCTATACCCACTCTAACGACCCGACAATCAGTTCTGTTGACGAATTACTGTTATTCAGATGGAAATGGATATTTTACACCCCACTATGATTCGTGCCAAGTCATATTATATTTTTGATGAAATTTTGAAAATGAGAAATCCCTCTATACCCCCCCTAACGACCCGACAATGATTTCTGTTAACGAATTCTTGTTATTCAGATGGAATTGGATATTCTGCACCCTACTATGATGCGTGCCAAGTCATATGTGATTTTTGAAGTCATTTTGATAATGAAAAATCCCTCTATACCCCCTCTGACGACCCGGCAATGATTTCTGGTGAAGAATTATTGTTGTTCAGATGGAAATGGATATTCTGCACCCCACCATAATGCGTGCCAAGTCATATTAGATTTTTGAAGAAATTTCGAAAATGAAAAATCCCTCTATACCCCCTCTGACGACCCGACAATGATTTCTGTTGACAAATTATTGTTATTGAGATGGAAATGGATATTCTGTACCCCACAATGATGCGTGCCAAGTCATATTAGATTATTGAAGAAATTTTGAAAATGAAAAATCCCTCTATACCCCCTCCAACGACCCGTCAATGATATCTGTTGACGAATTATTGTTATTTAGAAGGAAATGGATATTCTGCACTCCACCGTGATGCGTGCCAAGTCATATTTGATTTTGAGGTAATTTTGAAAATGATATATCCCTCCATACCCCCTCTGACGACCCGACAATGATATCTATTGACAAATTATTGTTATTCAGATGGAAATGGATATTCTGCATCCCTCCATGTTGCGTGCCAAGTCATATTTGATTTAGAGGTAATTTTGAAAATGAAAAATCCCTATATACCCCCTCTGACGATACGACAATGATTTCTGTTAACGAATCATTGTTAGTTAGATATGCATGAATACTTTGCACCCCACCATGATGCGTTCCAAGTCATATTTGATTTTGAGGTAATTTTGAAAATGAAAAATCCCTCTATACCCCCTCTGACGACACAACAATAATTTCTGTTAAGGAATTATTGTTATTCAGATAGATATGGATATTCTGCACCCCACCATGATGCGTGCCAAGTAATATTAGATTTTTGAAGAAATATTGAAAATGAAAAATCCATCTATACCCCCTCTAACGACCCGACAATGATTTCTGTTGACGAATTATTGTTATTTTGATATATATGGATACTTTGCACCCCACTATGAGGCGTGCCAAGTCATATTAGATTTTTGAAGTTATTTTGAAAATGAAAAATACCTCTATACCCCTTCTGACGTCCCGACAATGATTTCTGTCGACAAATTATGGTTATTTAGATGAAAATGGATATTCTGTACCCCACCATGATGCGTGCCATGTCATATTTGATTATTGAAATCATTTTGATAATGAAAAATCCCTCTATACCCCCTCTAACGAACCGACAATGAGTTCTGTTGAAGAATTATTGTTATTCAGATGGAAATGGATATTTTGCACCCCACCAAAATGCGTGCCAAGTCATATTGGATTTTTGTAGAAATATTGAAATTGAAAAATCCCTCTATACCCCCTCTAACGACCCGACAATGATTTTTGTCGACGAATTGTTGTTATTCAGATGAAAATAAATATTCTGCACTCCACCATGATGCGTGCCAAGTCATATTAGATTTTTGAAGAAATATTGAAAATGAAAAATCCCTCTATACCCACTCTAACGACCCGACAATCAGTTCTGTTGACGAATTACTGTTATTCAGATGGAAATGGATATTTTGCACCCCACCATGATGCGTGCCAAGTCATATTGAATTTTTGAAGAAATATTGAAAATGAAAAATCCCTCTAGACCCCCTCTAACGACCCGACATTGATTTCTGTTGACGAATTACTGTTATTCAGATGGAAATGGATATTCTGCTCCCCACCATGATGCGTGCCAAGTCATATTGGATTTTTGAAGAAATATTGAAAATGAAAAATCACTCTATACCCCCTCTAACGACCCAACAATGATTTTTGTCAACGAATTGTTGTTATTCAGATGAAAATAAATATTCTGCACTCCACCATGATGCGTGCCAAGTCATATTAAATTTTTGAAGAAATATTGAAAACGAAATATCCCTCTATACCCCCTCTAATGACCCGACAATTATTTCTGTAAACGAATTCTTGTTATTCAGATGGAACTATATATTCTGTACCCTACCATGATGCGTGCCAAGTCATATTTGATGTTTGAAGTCATTTTGATAATGAAAAATCCCTCTATACCCCCTCTGACGACCCAACAATGATTTATGTTGACGAATTAATGTAATTTAGATGAAAATGGATATTATGCACTCCACCATGATACGTGCCAAGTCATATTTGATTTTTGAAGTAATTTTGAAAATGAAAAATCCCTCTATACCCCCTCTGACGACACGACAATGATTTATGATGACGAATTATTGTTATTCAGATGGACATGGATATTCTGCACCCCACCATGATGCGTGCCAAGTCATATTAGATTTTTGAAGTAATTTTGAAAATGAAAAATCCCTCTATACCCCTTCTGACGACCCGACAATGATTTCTGCTGACGAATTATTGTTATTCAGATGGAAATGGATATTCTGCGCCCCACCATGTTGCGTGCCAAGTCATATTTGATTTTGAGGTAATTATGAAAATGAAAAATCCCTATATACCCCCTCTGACGACACGACAATGATTTCTGTTAACGAATCATTGTTAGTTAGATATACATGAATACTTTGCACCCCACCATGTTGCGTGCCAAGTCATATTTGATTTTGAGGTAATTTTGAAAATGAAAAATCTCTCTATACCCCCTCTGACGACACGACAATAATTTCTGTTAAGGAATTATTGTTATTCAGATAGATATGGAAATTCTGCACCCCACCATGATGCGTGCAGAGTCATATTGGATTTTTGAAGAAATATTGAAAATGAAAAATCCCTCTATACCCCCTCTAACGACCCGACAATGATTTCTGTTGACGAATTATCGTTATTCGGATGGAAATAGATATTCTGCACCCCACCATGATGCGTGCCAAGTCATATTAGATTTTTGAAGAAATATTGAAAATGAAAAATCCCTCTATACCCCTTCTGACGACCCAACAATGATTTCTGTTGACGAATTATTGTTATTCAGATGAACATGGATACTTTGCACCCCATCATGATGCGTGCCAAGTCATATTAGATTTTTGAAGATATATTGAAAATGAAAAATCCCTCTATACCCACTCTAACGACCCGACAATTAGTTCTGTTGACGAATTACTGTTATTCAGATGGAAATGGATATTATGCACCCCACCATGATGCGTGCCCAGTCATATTGAATTTTTGAAGAAATATTGAAAATGAAAAATCCCTCTATACCCCCTCTAACGACCCGACATTGATTTCTGTTGACGAATTAATGTTATTCAGATGGAAATGGATATTCTGCACCCCACCATGATGCGTGCCAAGTCATATTGGATTTTTGAAGAAATATTAAAAATGAAAAATCCCTCTATACCCCCTCTAACGACATGACAATGATTTTTGTCGACGAACTGTTGTTATCCAGATGAAAATAAATATTCTGAAATCCACCATGATGCGTGCCAAGTCATATTAGATTTTTGAAGAAATATTGAAAATGAAAAATCCCTCTATACCACCTCTAACGACCCGACAATGAATTCTGTGAACGAATTCTTGTTATTCAGATGGAAATGGATATTCTGCACCCCACCATGATGCGTGCCAAGTCATATTAGATTTTTGAAGAAATATTGAAAATGAAAAATCCCTCTATACCCACTCTAACGCCCCGACAATCAGTTCTGTTGACAAATTATTGTTATTCAGATGGAAATGGATATTCTGCACCCCACCATGATGCGTGCCAAGTCATATTAGATTTTTGAAGAAATATTGAAAATGAAATATCCCTCTATACCCCCTCTGACGACCCGACAATGATTTCTGTTGACGAATTATTGTTATTCGGATGAACATGGATACTTTGCACCCCATCATGATGCGTGCCAAGTCATATTAAATTTTTGAAGAAATATTGAAAATGAAATATCCCTCTATACCCACTCTAACGACCCGACAATCAGTTCTGTAGACGAATTACTGTTATTCAGATGGACATGGATATTCTGCACCCCACCATGATGCGTGCCAAGTCATATTAGATTTTTGAAGTAATTTTGAAAATGAAAAATCCCTCTACACCCCCTCTGACGACCCGACAATGATTTCTGTTGACGAATTATTGTTATTCAGATGGAAATGGATATTCTGCACCCCACCATGATGCGTGCCAAGTCATATTAGATTTTTGAAGAAATATTGGAAATGAAAAATCCCTCTATACCCCCTCTGACGACCCGACAATGATTCCTGTTGACGAATTTTTGTTATTCAGATGAACATGGATACTTTGCACCCCATCATGATGCGTGCCAAGTCATATTAGATTTTTGAAGAAAAATTGAAAATGAATAATCCCTCTATACCCACTCTAACGACCCGACAATCAGTTCTGTTGACGAATTACTGTTATTCAGATGGAAATGGATATTTTGCACCCCACCATGATGCGTGTCAAGTCATATTAGATTTTTGATGAAATTTTGAAAATGAGAAATCCCTCTATACCCCCCCTAACGACCCGACAATGATTTCTGTTAACGAATTCTTGTTATTCAGATGGAATTGGATATTCTGCACCCTACTATGATGCGTGCCAAGTCATATTTGATTTTTGAAGTCATTTTGATAATGAAAAATCCCTCTATACCCCCTCTGACGACCCGACAATGATTTCTGTTGACGAATTATTGTTATTTAGATGGAAATGGATATTCTGCACCCCACCATGATGCGTGACAAGTCATATTAGATTTTTGAAGAAATATTGAAAATGAAAAATCCCTCTATACTCCCTCTGACGACCCGACAATGATTTCTGTTGACGAATTATTGTTATTCAGATGAACATGGATACTTTGCACCCCATCATGATGCGTGCCAAGTCATATTAGATTTTTGAAGAAAAATTGAAAATGAATAATCCCTCTATACCCACTCTAACGACCCGACAATCAGTTCTGTTGACGAATTACTGTTATTCAGATGGAAATGGATATTTTGCACCCCACCATGATGCGTGTCAAGTCATATTAGATTTTTGATGAAATTTTGAAAATGAGAAATCCCTCTATACCCCCCCTAACGACCCGACAATGATTTCTGTTAACGAATTCTTGTTATTCAGATGGAATTGGATATTCTGCACCCTACTATGATGCGTGCCAAGTCATATTTGATTTTTGAAGTCATTTTGATAATGAAAAATCCCTCTATACCCCCTCTGACGACCCGACAATGATTTCTGGTGACGAATTATTGTTGTTCAGATGGAAATGGATATTTTGCACCCCACCATGATGCGTGCCAAGTCATATTAGATTTTTGAAGAAATTTTGAAAATGAAAAATCCCTCTATATCCCCTCTGACGACCCGACAATGATTTCTGTTGAAGAATTATTGTTATTCAGTTGGAAATGGATATTCTGCACCCCACCATGATGCGTGCCAAGTCATATTGGATTTTTGAAGAAATATTGAAAATGAAAAATCCCTCTATACCCCCTCTAACGACCCGACAATGATTTCTGTTGACGAATTATTGTTATTCAGACGGAATTGAATATTCTGCACCTCATCATGTTGCGTACCAAGTCATATTAGATTTTGAGGTAATTTTGAAAATGAAAAATCCCTCTATACCCCCTCTACCGACCCGACAATGATTTCTGTCAACGAATTATTGTTATTCAGATGGAAATAGATATTCTGCACCCCACCATGATGCGTGCCAAGTCATATTAGATTTTTGATGAAATTTTGAAAATGAGAAATCCCTCTATACCCCCCCTAACGACCCGACAATGATTTCTGTTAACAAATTCTTGATATTCAGATGGAATTGGATATTCTGCACCCTACTATGATGCGTGCCATGTCATATTTGATTTTTGAAGTCATTTTGATAATGAAAAATCCCTCTATACCCCCTCTGACGACCCGACAATGATTTCTGGTGACGAATTATTGTTGTTCAGATGGAAATGGATATTCTGCACCCCACCATGATGCGTGCCAAGTCATATTAGATTTTTGAAGAAATTTTGAAAATGAACAATCCCTCTATACCCCCTCCAACGACCCGTCAATGATTTCTGTTGATGAATTATTGTTATTTAGATGTAAATGGATATTCTGCACCCCACCATGATGCGTGCTAAGTCTTATTTGATTATGAGGTAATTTTGAAAATGAAAAATCCCTCTATACCCCTCTGACGACCCGACAATGATTTCTGTTGACAAATTATTGTCATTGAGATGGAAATGAATATTCTGTACCCCAACATGATGCGTGCCAAGTCATATTAGATTATTGAAGAAATTTTGAAAATGAAAAATCCCTCTATACCCCCTCCAACGACCCGTCAATGATTTCTGTTGACGAATTATTGTTATTCAGATGAACATGGATACTTTGCACCCCATCATGATGCGTGCCAAGTCATATTACATTTTTGAAGAAAAATTGAAAATGAATAATCCCTCTATACCCACTCTAACGACCCGACAATCAGTTCTGTTGACGAATTACTGTTATTCAGATGGAAATGGATATTTTGCACCCCACCATGATGCGTGTCAAGTCATATTAGATTTTTGATGAAATTTTGAAAATGAGAAATCCCTCTATACCCCCCCTAACGACCCGACAATGATTTCTGTTAACGAATTCTTGTTATTCAGATGGAATTGGATATTCTGCACCCTACTATGATGCGTGCCAAGTCATATTTGATTTTTGAAGTCATTTTGATAATGAAAAATCCCTCTATACCCCCTCTGACGACCCGACAATGATTTCTGGTGACGAATTATTGTTGTTCAGATGGAAATGGATATTTTGCACCCCACCATGATGCGTGCCAAGTCATATTAGATTTTTGAAGAAATTTTGAAAATGAAAAATCCCTCTATATCCCCTCTGACGACCCGACAATGATTTCTGTTGACGAATTATTGTTATTCAGTTGGAAATGGATATCCTGCACCCCACCACGATGCGTGCCAAGTCATATTGGATTTTTGAAGAAATATTGAAAATGAAAAATCCCTCTATACCCCCTCTAACGACCCGACAATGATTTCTGTTGACGAATTATTGTTATTCAGACGGAATTGAATATTCTGCACCTCATCATGTTGCGTACCAAGTCATATTAGATTTTGAGGTAATTTTGAAAATGAAAAATCCCTCTATACCCCCTCTACCGACCCGACAATGATTTCTGTCAACGAATTATTATTATTCAGATGAAAATAGATATTCTGCACCCCACCATGATGCGTGCCAAGTCATATTAGATTTTTGATGAAATTTTGAAAATGAGAAATCCCTCTATACCCCCCCTAACGACCCGACAATGATTTCTGTTAACAAATTCTTGATATTCAGATGGAATTGAATATTCTGCACCCTACTATGATGCGTGCCATGTCATATTTGATTTTTGAAGTCATTTTGATAATGAAAAATCCCTCTATACCCCCTCTGACGACCCGACAATGATTTCTGGTGACGAATTATTGTTGTTCAGATGGAAATGGATATTCTGCAACGACCCGTCAATGATTTCTGTTGATGAATTATTGTTATTTAGATGGAAATGGATATTCTGCACCCCACCATGATGCGTGCTAAGTCTTATTTGATTCTGAGGTAATTTTGAAAATGAAAAATCCCTCTATACCCCTCTGACGACCCGACAATGATTTCTGTTGACAAATTATTGTCATTGAGATGGAAATGAATATTCTGTACCCCACCATGATGCGTGCCAAGTCATATTAGATTATTGAAGAAATTTTGAAAATGAAAAATCCCTCTATACCCCCTCCAACGACCCGTCAATGATTTCTGTTGACGAATTATTGTTATTCAGATGAACATGGATACTTTGCACCCCATCATGATGCGTGCCAAGTCATATTAGATTTTTGAAAAAAAATTGAAAATGAAAAATCCCTCTATACCCACTCTAACGACCCGACAATCAGTTCTGTTGACGAATTACTGTTATTCAGATGGAAATGGATATTTTGCACCCCACCATGATGCGTGTCAAGTCATATTAGATTTTTTAAGAAATTTTGAAAATGAGAAATCCCTCTATACCCCCCCTAACGACCCGACAATGATTTATGTTAACGAATTCTTGTTATTCAGATGGAATTGGATATTCTGCACCCCACTATGATGCGTGCCAAGTCATTTTGGATTTTTGAAGAAATATTGAAAATGAAAAATCCCTCTATACCCCCTCTAACGACCCGACAATGATTTCTGTTGACCAATTATCGTTATTCAGATGAAAATAGATATTCTGCACCCCACCATGATGCGTGACAAGTCATATTAGATTTTTGAAGAAATATTGAAAATGAAAAATCCCTCTATACTCCCTCTGACGACCCGACAATGATTTCTGTTGACGAATTATTGTTATTTAGATGGAAATGGATATTCTGCACCCCACCATGATGCGTGCCAAGTCATTTTGGATTTTTGAAGAAATATTGAAAATGAAAAATCCCTCTATACCCCCTCTAACGACCCGACAATGATTTCTGTTGACCAATTATCGTTATTCAGATGAAAATAGATATTCTGCACCCCACCATGATGCGTGACAAGTCATATTAGATTTTTGAAGAAATATTGAAAATGAAAAATCCCTCTATACTCCCTCTGACGACCCGACAATGATTTCTGTTGACGAATTATTGTTATTCAGATGAACATGGATACTTTGCACCCCATCATGATGCGTGCCAAGTCATATTAGATTTTTGAAGAAAAATTGAAAATGAATAATCCCTCTATACCCACTCTAACGACCCGACAATCAGTTCTGTTGACGAATTACTGTTATTCAGATGGAAATGGATATTTTGCACCCCACCATGATGCGTGTCAAGTCATATTAGATTTTTGATGAAATTTTGAAAATGAGAAATCCCTCTATACCCCCTCTAACGACCCGACAATGATTTCTGTTAACGAATTCTTGTTATTCAGATGGAATTGGATATTCTGCACCCTACTATGATGCGTGCCAAGTCATATTTGATTTTTGAAGTCATTTTGATAATGAAAAATCCCTCTATACCCCCTCTGACGACCCGACAATGATTTCTGGTGACGAATTATTGTTGTTCAGATGGAAATGGATATTTTGCACCCCACCATGATGCGTGCCAAGTCATATTAGATTTTTGAAGAAATTTTGAAAATGAAAAATCCCTCTATATCCCCTCTGACGACCCGACAATGATTTCTGTTGAAGAATTATTGTTATTCAGTTGGAAATGGATATTCTGCACCCCACCATGATGCGTGCCAAGTCATATTGGATTTTTGAAGAAATATTGAAAATGAAAAATCCCTCTATACCCCCTCTAACGACCCGACAATGATTTCTGTTGACGAATTATTGTTATTCAGACGGAATTGAATATTCTGCACCTCATCATGTTGCGTACCAAGTCATATTAGATTTTGAGGTAATTTTGAAAATGAAAAATCCCTCTATACCCCCTCTACCGACCCGACAATGATTTCTGTCAACGAATTATTGTTATTCAGATGGAAATAGATATTCTGCACCCCACCATGATGCGTGCCAAGTCATATTAGATTTTTGATGAAATTTTGAAAATGAGAAATCCCTCTATACCCCCCCTAACGACCCGACAATGATTTCTGTTAACAAATTCTTGATATTCAGATGGAATTGGATATTCTGCACCCTACTATGATGCGTGCCATGTCATATTTGATTTTTGAAGTCATTTTGATAATGAGAAATCCCTCTATACCCCCTCTGACGACCCGACAATGATTTCTGGTGACGAATTATTGTTGTTCAGATGGAAATGGATATTCTGCACCCCACCATGATGCGTGCCAAGTCATATTAGATTTTTGAAGAAATTTTGAAAATGAACAATCCCTCTATACCCCCTCCAACGACCCGTCAATGATTTCTGTTGATGAATTATTGTTATTTAGATGGAAATGGATATTCTGCACCCCACCATGATGCGTGCTAAGTCTTATTTGATTATGAGGTAATTTTGAAAATGAAAAATCCCTCTATACCCCTCTGACGACCCGACAATGATTTCTGTTGACAAATTATTGTCATTGAGATGGAAATGAATATTCTGTACCCCACCATGATGCGTGCCAAGTCATATTAGATTATTGAAGAAATTTTGAAAATGAAAAATCCCTCTATACCCCCTCCAACGACCCGTCAATGATTTCTGTTGACGAATTATTGTTATTCAGATGAACATGGATACTTTGCACCCCATCATGATGCGTGCCAAGTCATATTAGATTTTTGAAGAAAAATTGAAAATGAATAATCTCTCTATACCCACTCTAACGACCCGACAATCAGTTCTGTTGACGAATTACTGTTATTCAGATGGAAATGGATATTTTGCACCCCACCATGATGCGTGTCAAGTCATATTAGATTTTTGATGAAATTTTGAAAATGAGAAATCCCTCTATACCCCCCCTAACGACCCGACAATGATTTCTGTTAACGAATTCTTGTTATTCAGATGGAATTGGATATTCTGCACCCTACTATGATGCGTGCCAAGTCATATTTGATTTTTGAAGTCATTTTGATAATGAAAAATCCCTCTATACCCCCTCTGACGACCCGACAATGATTTCTGGTGACGAATTATTGTTGTTCAGATGGAAATGGATATTTTGCACCCCACCATGATGCGTGCCAAGTCATATTAGATTTTTGAAGAAATTTTGAAAATGAAAAATCCCTCTATATCCCCTCTGACGACCCGACAATGATTTCTGTTGACGAATTATTGTTATTCAGTTGGAAATGGATATCCTGCACCCCACCATGATGCGTGCCAAGTCATATTGGATTTTTGAAGAAATATTGAAAATGAAAAATCCCTCTATACCCCCTCTAACGACCCGACAATGATTTCTGTTGACGAATTATTGTTATTCAGACGGAATTGAATATTCTGCACCTCATCATGTTGCGTACCAAGTCATATTAGATTTTGAGGTAATTTTGAAAATGAAAAATCCCTCTATACCCCCTCTACCGACCCGACAATGATTTCTGTCAACGAATTATTATTATTCAGATGGAAATAGATATTCTGCACCCCACCATGATGCGTGCCAAGTCATATTAGATTTTTGATGAAATTTTGAAAATGAGAAATCCCTCTATACCCCCCCTAACGACCCGACAATGATTTCTGTTAACAAATTCTTGATATTCAGATGGAATTGAATATTCTGCACCCTACTATGATGCGTGCCATGTCATATTTGATTTTTGAAGTCATTTTGATAATGAAAAATCCCTCTATACCCCCTCTGACGACCCGACAATGATTTCTGGTGACGAAT
The DNA here is from genome assembly GCA_958502065.1 of Chrysolina americana. NCBI lineage: Eukaryota > Metazoa > Arthropoda > Insecta > Coleoptera > Chrysomelidae > Chrysolina > Chrysolina americana. The sequence goes on from OY293414.1 coordinate 41,403,340, forward strand.
TATTGTTGTTCAGATGGAAATGGATATTCTGCACCCCACCATGATGCGTGCCAAGTCATATTAGATTTTTGAAGAAATTTTGAAAATGAACAATCCCTCTATACCCCCTCCAACGACCCGTCAATGATTTCTGTTGATGAATTATTGTTATTTAGATGGAAATGGATATTCTGCACCCCACCATGATGCGTGCTAAGTCTTATTTGATTCTGAGGTAATTTTGAAAATGAAAAATCCCTCATACCCCTCTGACGACCCGACAATGATTTCTGTTGACAAATTATTGTCATTGAGATGGAAATGAATATTCTGTACCCCACCATGATGCGTGCCAAGTCATATTAGATTATTGAAGAAATTTTGAAAATGAAAAATCCCTCTATACCCCCTCCAACGACCCGTCAATGATTTCTGTTGACGAATTATTGTTATTCAGATGAACATGGATACTTTGCACCCCATCATGATGCGTGCCAAGTCATATTAGATTTTTGAAAAAAAATTGAAAATGAAAAATCCCTCTATACCCACTCTAACGACCCGACAATCAGTTCTGTTGACGAATTACTGTTATTCAGATGGAAATGGATATTTTGCACCCCACCATGATGCGTGTCAAGTCATATTAGATTTTTTAAGAAATTTTGAAAATGAGAAATCCCTCTATACCCCCCCTAACGACCCGACAATGATTTATGTTAACGAATTCTTGTTATTCAGATGGAATTGGATATTCTGCACCCCACTATGATGCGTGCCAAGTCATATTTGATTTTTGAAGTCATTTTGATAATGAAAAATCCCTCTATACCCCCTCTGACGACCCGACAATGATTTCTGGTGACGAATTATTGTTGTTCAGATGGAAATGGATATTCTGCACCCCACCATGATGCGTGCCAAGTCATATTAGATTTTTGAAGAAATTTTGAAAATGAAAAATCCCTCTATATCCCCTCTGACGACCCGACAATGATTTCTGTTGACGAATTATTGTTATTCAGTTGGAAATGGATATTCTGCACCCCACCATGATGCGTGCCAAGTCATATTGGATTTTTGAAGAAATATTGAAAATGAAAAATCCCTCTATACCTCCTCTAACGACCCGACAATAATTTCTGTTGACGAACCATTGTTATTCAGATGGAAATGAATATTCTGCACCTCACCATGTTGCGTACCAAGTCATATTTGATTTTGAGGTAATTTTGAAAATGAAAAATCCCTCTATACCCCCTCCAACGACCCGTCAATGATTTCTGTTGATGAATTATTGTTATTCAGATGGAAATGGATATTCTGCACCCCACCATGAGGCGTGCCAAGTCATATTGGATTTTTGAAGAAATATTGAAAATGAAAAATCCCTCTATACCCCCTCTAACGACCCGACAATGATTTCTGTTGACGAATTATTGTTATATAGATGGAAATGAATATTCTGTACACCACCATGTTGCGTGCCAAGTCATATTTGATTTTGAGGTAATTTTGAAAATGAAATATCCCTCTATACCCCCTCTAACGAACCGACAATGAGTTCTGTTGATTAATTATCGTTATTCAGATGGAAATGGATATTCTGCACCCCACCATGATGCGTGTCAAGTCAAAGTGGATTTTGGAAGAAATATTGAAAATGAAAAATCCCTCTATACCCCCTCTAACGACCCGACAATTATTTCTGTTGACGAATTATTGTTATTTAGATGGAAATGAATATTCTGCACCCCACCATGATGCGTGCCAAGTCATATTGGATTTTTGAAGAAATATTGAAAATGAAAAATCCCTCTATACCCCCTCTAACGACCCGACAATGATTTCTGTTGACGAATTATCGTTATTCAGATGGAAATAGATATTCTGCACCCCACCATGATGCGTGCCAAGTCATATTAGATTTTTGAAGAAATATTGAAAATGAAAAATCCCTCTATACCCCCTGTGACGACCCGACAATGATTTCTGTTGACGAATTATTGTTATTCAGATGAACATGGATACTTTGCACCCCATCATGATGCGTGCCAAGTCATATTATATTTTTGATGAAATTTTGAAAATGAAAAATCCCTCTATACCCACTCTAACGACCCGAAAATCAGTTCTGTTGACGAATTACTGTTATTCAGATGGAAATGGATATTTTACACCCCACCATGATTCGTGCCAAGTCATATTATATTTTTGATGAAATTTTGAAAATGAGAAATCCCTCTATACCCCCCCTAACGACCCGACAATGATTTCTGTTAACGAATTCTTGTTATTCAGATGGAATTGGATATTCTGCTCCCTACTATGATGCGTGCCAAGTCATATGTGATTTTTGAAGTCATTTTGATAATGAAAAATCCCTCTATACCCCCTCTGACGACCCGGCAATGATTTCTGGTGACGAATTATTGTTGTTCAGATGGAAATGGATATTCTGCACCCCACCATAATGCGTGCCAAGTCATATCAGATTTTTGAAGAAATTTCGAAAATGAAAAATCCCTCTATACCCCCTCTGACGACCCGACAATTATTTCTGTTGACAAATTATTGTTATTGAGATGGAAATGGATATTCTGTACCCCACAATGATGCGTGCCAAGTCATATTAGATTATTGAAGAAATTTTGAAAATGAAAAATCCCTCTATACCCCCTCCAACGACCCGTCAATGATATCTGTTGACGAATTATTGTTATTTAGATGGAAATGGATATTCTGCACTCCACCGTGATGCGTGCCAAGTCATATTTGATTTTGAGGTAATTTTGAAAATGATAAATCACTCCATACCCCCTCTGACGACCCGACAATGATATCTATTGACAAATTATTGTTATTCAGATTGAAATGGATATTCTGCATCCCACCATGTTGCGTGCCAAGTCATATTTGATTTTGAGGTAATTTTGAAAATGAAAAATCCCTATATACCCCCTCTGACGACACGACAATGATTTCTGTTGACGAATCATTGTTAGTTAGATATGCATGAATACTTTGCACCCCACCATGATGCGTTCCAAGTCATATTTGATTTTGAGGTAATTTTGAAAATGAAAAATCCCTCTATACCCCCTCTAACGACACAACAATAATTTCTGTTAAGGAATTATTGTTATTTAGATAGATATGGATATTCTGCACCCCACCATGATGCGTGCCAAGTAATATTAGATTTTTGAAGAAATATTGAAAATGAAAAATCCATCTATACCCCCTCTAACGACCCGACAATGATTTCTGTTGACGAATTATTGTTATTTAGATATATATGGATACTTTGCACCCCACTATGAGGCGTGCCAAGTCATATTAGATTTTTGAAGTTATTTTGAAAATGAAAAATACCTCTATACCCCTTCTGACGTCCCGACAATGATTTCTGTCGACAAATTATGGTTATTAAGATGAGAATGGATATTCTGTACCCCACCATGATGCGTGCCATGTCATATTTGATTATTGAAATCATTTTGATAATGAAAAATCCCTCTATACCCCCTCTAACGAACCGACAATGAGTTCTGTTGAAGAATTATTGTTATCCAGATGGAAATGGATATTCTGCACCCCACCAAGATGCGTGCCAAGTCATATTGGATTTTTGTAGAAATATTGAAATTGAAAAATCCCTCTATACCCCCTCTAACGACCCGACAATGATTTTTGTCGACGAATTGTTGTTATTCAGATGAAAATAAATATTCTGCACTCCACCATGATGCGTGCCAAGTCATATTAGATTTTTGAAGAAATATTGAAAATGAAAAATCCCTCTATACCCACTCTAACGACCCGACAATCAGTTCTGTTGACGAATTACTGTTATTCAGATGGAAATGGATATTTTGCACCCCACCATGATGCGTGCCAAGTCATATTGAATTTTTGAAGGAATATTGAAAATGAAAAATCCCTCTATACCCCCTCTAACGACCCGACATTGATTTTTGTTGACGAATTACTGTTATTCAGATGGAAATGGATATTCTGCTCCCCACCATGATGCGTGCCAAGTCATATTGGATTTTTGAAGAAATATTGAAAATGAAAAATCACTCTATACCCCCTCTAACGACCCAACAATGATTTTTGTCAACGAATTGTTGTTATTCAGATGAAAATAAATATTCTGCCCTCTACCATGATGCGTGCCAAGTCATATTAAATTTTTGAAGAAATATTGAAAACGAAATATCCCTCTATACCCCCTCTAATGACCCGACAATGACTTCTGTAAACGAATTCTTGTTATTCAGATGGAAATATATATTCTGTACCCTACCATGATGCGTGCCAAGTCATATTTGATGTTTGAAGTCATTTTGATAATGAAAAATCCCTCTATACCCCCTCTGACGACCCAACAATGATTTCTGTTGACGAATTAATGTAATTTAGATGAAAATGGATATTATGCACTCCACCATGATACGTGCCAAGTCATATTTGATTTTTGAAGTAATTTTGAAAATTAAAAATCCCTCTATACCACCTCTGACGACACGACAATGATTTATGTTGACGAATTATTGTTATTCAGATGGACACGGATATTCTGCACCCCACCATGATGCGTGCCAAGTCATATTAGATTTTTGAAGTAATTTTGAAAATGAAAAATCCCTCTATACCCCTTCTAACGACCCGACAATGATTTCTGCTGACGAATTATTGTTATTCAGATGGAAATGGATATTCTGCGCCCCACCATGTTGCGTGCCAAGTCATATTTGATTTTGAGGTAATTTTGAAAATGAAAAATCCCTATATACCCCCTCTGACGACACGACAATGATTTCTGTTAACGAATCATTGTTAGTTAGATATACATGAATACTTTGCACCCCACCATGATGCGTGCCAAGTCATATTTGATTTTGAGGTAATTTTGAAAATGAAAAATCCCTCTATACCCCCTCTGACGACACAACATTAATTTCTGTTAAGGAATTATTGTTATTCAGATAGATATGGATATTCTGCACCCCACCATGATGCGTGCCAAGTAATATTAGATTTTTGAAGAAATATTGAAAATGAAAAATCCCTCTATACCCCCTCTAACGACCCGACAATGATTTCTGTTGACGAATTATTGTTATTTAGATATATATGGATACTTTGCACTTCACTATGAGGCGTGCAGAGTCATATTAGATTTTTGAAGTTATTTTGAAAATGCAAAGTACCTCTATACCCCCTCTGACGACACGACAATGATTTAAATTGAAGAATTATTGTTATTCAGATGGACATGGATACTTTGCATCCCACCATGATGCGTGCCAAGTCATATTAGATTATTGAAGAAATTTTGAAAATGAAAAATCCCTCTATACCCCCTCTGACGACCCGACAATGATTTCTGTTGACGATTTATTGTTATTCAGATGGAAATGGATATTCTGTACCCCACCATGATGCGTGCCATGTCATATTTGATTATTGAAATCATTTTGATAATGAAAAATCCCTCTATACCCCCTCTGACGACCCGACAATGATTTCTGTTGACGAATTATTGTTAGTCAAATGTAAATGGATAATCTGCACCCCACCATGTTGCGTGCCAAGTCATATTTGATTTTGAGGTAATTTTGAAAATGAAAAATCTCTCTATACCCCCTCTGACGACACGACAATAATTTCTGTTAAGGAATTATTGTTATTCAGATAGATATGGAAATTCTGCACCCCACCATGATGCGTGCAGAGTCATATTGGATTTTTGAAGAAATATTGAAAATGAAAAATCCCTCTATACCCCCTCTAACGACCCGACAATGATTTCTGTTGACGAATTATCGTTATTCGGATGGAAATAGATATTCTGCACCCCACCATGATGCGTGCCAAGTCATATTAGATTTTTGAAGCAATATTGAAAATGAAAAATCCCTCTATACCCCTTCTGACGACCCGACAATGATTTCTGTTGACGAATTATTGTTATTCAGATGAACATGGATACTTTGCACCCCATCATGATGCGTGCCAAGTCATATTAGATTTTTGAAGAAATATTGAAAATGAAAAATCCCTCTATAGCCACTCTAACGACCCGACAATTAGTTCTGTTGACGAATTACTGTTATTCAGATGGAAATGGATATTATGCACCCCACCATGATGCGTGCCCAGTCATATTGAATTTTTGAAGAAATATTGAAAATGAAAAATCCCTCTATACCCCCTCTAACGACCCGACATTGATTTCTGTTGACGAATTAATGTTATTCAGATGGAAATGGATATTCTGCACCCCACCATGATGCGTGCCAAGTCATATTGGATTTTTGAAGAAATATTAAAAATGAAAAATCCCTCTATACCCCCTCTAACGACCCGACAATGATTTTTGTCGACGAATTGTTGTTATCCAGATGAAAATAAATATTCTGCACTCCACCATGATGCGTGCCAAGTCATATTAGATTTCTGTAAACGATTTCTTGTTATTCAGATGGAAATATATATTCTGCACCCTACTATGATGCGTGCCAAGTCATATTTGATTTTTGAAGTCATTTTGATAATGAAAAATCCCTCTATACCCCCTCTGACGACCCGACAATGATTTCTGTTAACGAATTCTTGTTATTCAGATTGAATTGGATATTCTGCACCCTACTATGATGCGTGCCAAGTCATATTTGATTTTTGAAGTCATTTTGATAATGAAAAATCCCTCTATACCCCCTCTGACGACCCGACAATGATTTCTGGTGACGAATTATTGTTGTTCAGATGGAAATGGAAATTCTGCACCCCACCGTGATGCGTGCCAAGTCATATTAGATTTTTGAAGAAATTTTGAAAATGAAAAATCCCTCTATACCCCCTCTGACGACCTGACAATGATTTCTGTTGACAAATTATTGTTATTGAGATGGAAATGGATATTCTGTACCCCACCATGATGCGTGCCAAGTCATATTAGATTGTTGAAGAAATTTTGAAAATGAAAAACCCCTCTATACCCCCTCTAACGACCCGACAATGATTTTTGTCGACGAATTGTTGTTATCCAGATGAAAATAAATATTCTGCACTCCACCATGATGCGTGCCAAGTCATATTAGATTTTTGAAGAAATTTTGAAAATGAAAAATCCCTCTATACCCCCTCTGACGACCTGACAATGATTTCTGTTGACAAATTATTGTTATTGAGATGGAAATGGATATTCTGCACCCCACCATGATGCGTGCCAAGTCATATTTGATTTTGAGGTAATTTTGAAAATGATAAATTCCTCTATACCCCCTCTGACGACCCGACAATGATTTCTGTTGACAAATTATTGTTATTCAGATGGAAATGAATATTCTGCACACCACCATGTTGCGTGCCAAGTCATATTTGATTTTGAGGTAATTTTGAAAATGAAAAATCCCTCTATACCCCCTCTAACGAACCGACAATGATTTCTGTTGACAAATCATTGTTATTGAGATGGAAATGGATATTCTGTACCCCACCATGATGCGTGCCAAGTCATATTTGATTATTGAAGAAATTTTGAAAATGAAAAATCCCTCTATACCACATCTGACGACCCGACAATGATTTCTGGTGACGAATTATTGTTGTTCAGATGGAAATGGATATTCTGCACCCCACCATGATGCGTGCCAAGTCATATTAGATTTTTGAAGAAATTTTGAAAATGAAAAATCCCTCTATACCCCCTCTGACGACCTGACAATGATTTCTGTTGACAAATTATTGTTATTGAGATGGAAATGGATATTCAGCACCCCACCATGATGCGTGCCAAGTCATATTTGATTTTGAGGTAATTTTGAAAATGATAAATTCCTCTATACCCCCTCTGACGACCCGACAATGATTTCTGTTGACAAATTATTGTTATTCAGATGGTAATGAATATTCTGCACACCACCATGTTGCGTGCCAAGTCATATTTGATTTTGAGGTAATTTTGAAAATGAAAAATCCCTCTATACCCCCTCTAACGAACCGACAATGATTTCTGTTGACAAATCATTGTTATTGAGATGGAAATGGATATTCTGTACCCCACCATGATGCGTGCCAAGTCATATTTGATTATTGAAGAAATTTTGAAAATGAAAAATCCCTCTATACCCCCTCTGACGACCCGACAATGATTTCTGTTGACAAATTATTGTTATTGAGATAGAAATGGATATTCTGTACCCCACTATGATGCGTGCCAAGTCATATTTGTTTTTTGAAGTCATTTTGATAATGAAAAATCCCTCTATACCCCCTCTGACGACCCGACAATGATTTCTGTTAACGAATTCTTGTTATTCAGATTGAATTGGATATTCTGCACCCTACTATGATGCGTGCCAAGTCATATTTGATTTTTGAAGTCATTTTGATAATGAAAAATCCCTCTATACCCCCTCTGACGACCCGACAATGATTTCTGGTGACGAATTATTGTTGTTCAGATGGAAATGGAAATTCTGCACCCCACCGTGATGCGTGCCAAGTCATATTAGATTTTTGAAGAAATTTTGAAAATGAAAAATCCCTCTATACCCCCTCTGACGACCTGACAATGATTTCTGTTGACAAATTATTGTTATTGAGATGGAATTGGATATTCTGTACCCCACCATGATGCGTGCCAAGTCATATTAGATTATTGAAGAAATTTTGAAAATGAAAAATCCCTCTATACCCCCTCTAACGACCCGACAATGATTTTTGTCGACGAATTGTTGTTATCCAGATGAAAATAAATATTCTGCACTCCACCATGATGCGTGCCAAGTCATATTAGATTTTTGAAGAAATATTGAAAATGAAAAATCCCTCTATACCCCCTCTAACGACCCGAAAATGATTTCTGTAAACGAATTCTTGTTATTCAGATGGAAATATATATTCTGCACCTTACTATGATGCGTGCCAAGTCATATTTGATTTTTGAAGTCATTTTGATAATGAAAAATCCCTCTATACCACATCTGACGACCCGACAATGATTTCTGGTGACGAATTATTGTTGTTCAGATGGAAATGGATATTCTGCACCCCACCATGATGCGTGCCAAGTCATATTAGATTTTTGAAGAAATTTTGAAAATGAAAAATCCCTCTATACCCCCTCTGACGACCTGACAATGATTTCTGTTGACAAATTATTGTTATTGAGATGGAAATGGATATTCTGCACCCCACCATGATGCGTGCCAAGTCATATTTGATTTTGAGGTAATTTTGAAAATGATAAATTCCTCTATACCCCCTCTGACGACCCGACAATGATTTCTGTTGACAAATTATTGTTATTCAGATGGAAATGAATATTCTGCACACCACCATGTTGCGTGCCAAGTCATATTTGATTTTGAGGTAATTTTGAAAATGAAAAATCCCTCTATACCCCCTCTAACGAACCGACAATGATTTCTGTTGACAAATCATTGTTATTGAGATGGAAATGGATATTCTGTACCCCACCATGATGCGTGCCAAGTCATATTTGATTATTGAAGAAATTTTGAAAATGAAAAATCCCTCTATACCCCCTCCAACGACCCGTCAATGATTTCTGTTGACGAGTTATTGTTATTTAGATGGAAATGGATATTCTGCACCCCACCATGATGCGTGCCAAGTCATATTTGATTTTGAAGTAATTTTAAAAATGAAAAATCCCTCTATACCCCCTCTAACGACCCGACAATGATTTCTGTTGACGAATTATTGTTATTCAGATGGAAATGAATATTCTGCACCTCACCATGTTGCGTACCAAGTCATATTTGATTTTGAGGTAATTTTGAAAATGAAAAATCCCTCTATACCTCCTTTAACGACCCGACAATGATTTCAGTCAACGAATTATTGTTATTCAGATGGAAATAGATATTCTGCACCCCACCATGATGCGTGCCAAGTCATATTAGATTTTTGATGAAATTTTGAAAATGAGAAATCCCTCTATACCCCCCCTAACGACCCGACAATGATTTCTGTTAACGAATTCTTGTTATTCAGATGGAATTGGATATTCTGTACTCTACTATGATGCGTGCCAAGTCATATTTGATTTTGAGGTAATTTTGAAAATGAAAAATCCCTATATACCCCCTCTGACGACACGACAATGATTTCTGTTAACGAATCATTGTTAGTTAGATATACATGAATACTTTGCACCCCACCATGATGCGTGCCAAGTCATATTTGATTTTGAGGTAATTTTGAAAATGAAAAATCCCTCTATACCCCCTCTGACGACACAACATTAATTTCTGTTAAGGAATTATTGTTATTCAGATAGATATGGATATTCTGCACCCCACCATGATGCGTGCCAAGTAATATTAGATTTTTGAAGAAATATTGAAAATGAAAAATCCCTCTATACCCCCTCTAACGACCCGACAATGATTTCTGTTGACGAATTATTGTTATTTAGATATATACGGATACTTTGCACTTCACTATGAGGCGTGCAGAGTCATATTAGATTTTTGAAGTTATTTTGAAAATGAAAAATACCTCTATACCCCCTCTGACGACACGACAATGATTTAAATTGAAGAATTATTGTTATTCAGATGGACATGGATACTTTGCACCCCACCATGATGCGTGCCAAGTCATATTAGATTATTGAAGAAATTTTGAAAATGAAAAATCCCTCTATACCCCCTCTGACGACCCGACAATGATTTCTGTTGACGAATTATTGTTATTCAGATGGAATTAGATATTGTGCACCCCACCATGATGCGTGCCAAGTCATATTTGATTTTGAGGTAATTTTGAATATGAAAAATCCCTCTATACCCCCTCTGACGTCCCGACAATGATTTCTGTTGACAAATTATTGTTATTTAGATGGAAATGGATATTCTGTACCCCACCATGATGCGTGCCATGTCATATTTGATTATTGAAATCATTTTGATAATGAAAAATCCCTCTATACCCCCTCTGACGACCCGACAATGATTTCTGTTGACGAATTATTGTTAGTCAAATGTAAATGGATAATCTGCACCCCACCATGTTGCGTGCCAAGTCATATTTGATTTTGAGGTAATTTTGAAAATGAAAAATCCCTCTATACCCCCTCTTACGACACGACAATGATTTCTGTTAACCAATTATTGTTAGTTGGATATACATGAATACTTTGCACCCCACCATGATGCGTGCCAAGTCATATTTGATTTTGAGGTAATTTTGAAAATGAAAAATCTGTCTATACCCCCTCTGACGACACGACAATAATTTCTGTTAAGGAATTATTGTTATTCAGATAGATATGGAAATTCTGCACCCCACCATGATGCGTGCAGAGTCATATTGGATTTTTGAAGAAATATTGAAAATGAAAAATCCCTCTATACCCCCTCTAACGACCCGACAATGATTTCTGTTGACGAATTATCGTTATTCGGATGGAAATAGATATTCTGCACCCCACCATGATGCGTGCCAAGTCATATTAGATTTTTGAAGAAATATTGAAAATGAAAAATCCCTCTATACCCCTTCTGACGACCCGACAATGATTTCTGTTGACGAATTATTGTTATTCAGATGAACATGGATACTTTGCACCCCATCATGATGCGTGCCAAGTCATATTAGATTTTTGAAGAAATATTGAAAATGAAAAATCCCTCTATACCCACTCTAACGACCCGACAATTAGTTCTGTTGACGAATTACTGTTATTCAGATGGAAATGGATATTATGCACCCCACCATGATGCGTGCCCAGTCATATTGAATTTTTGAAGAAATATTGAAAATGAAAAATCCCTCTATACCCCCTCTAACGACCCGACATTGATTTCTGTTGACGAATTAATGTTATTCAGATGGAAATGGATATTCTGCACCCCACCATGATGCGTGCCAAGTCATATTGGATTTTTGAAGAAATATTAAAAATGAAAAATCCCTCTATACCCCCTCTAACGACCCGACAATGATTTTTGTCGACGAATTGTTGTTATCCAGATGAAAATAAATATTCTGCACTCCACCATGATGCGTGCCAAGTCATATTAGATTTTTGAAGAAATATTGAAAATGAAAAATCCCTCTATACCCCCTCTAACGACCCGACAATGAATTCTGTGAACGAATTCTTGTTATTCAGATGGAAATATATATTCTGCACCCTACTATGATGCGTGCCAAGTCATATTTGATTTTTGAAGTCATTTTGATAATGAAAAATCCCTCTATACCCCCTCTGACGACCCGACAATGATTTCTGTTGACGAATTATTGTTATTCCGATGGACATGGATACTTTGCACCCCACCTTGATGCGTGCCAAGTCATATTAGATTTTTGAAGAAATATTGAAAATGAAAAATCCCTCTATACCCACTCTAACGACCCGACAATCAGTTCAGTTGACGAATTACTGTTATTCAGATGGAAATGGATATTTTGCACCCCACCATGATGCGTGCCAAGTCATATTAGATTTTTGATGAAATTTTGAAAATGAGAAATCCCTCTATACCCCCCTAAAGACCCGACAATGATTTCTGTTAACGAATTCATGTTATTCAGATGGAATTGGATATTCTGCACCCTACTATGATGCGTGCCAAGTCATATTTGATTTTTGAAGTCATTTTGAAAATGAAAAATCCCTCTATACCCCCTCTGACGACCCGACAATGATTTCTGGTGACGAATTATTGTTGTTCAGATGGAAATGGATATTCTGCACCCCACCGTGATGCGTGCCAAATCATATTAGATTTTTGAAGAAATTTTGAAAATGAAAAATCCCTCTATACCCCCTCCAACGACCCGTCAATGATTTCTGTTGATGAATTACTGTTATTCAGATGGAAATGGATATTCTGCACCCCACCATGATGCGTGCCAAGTCATATTAGATTTTTGAAGAAATTTTGAAAATGAAAAATCCCTCTATACCCCCTCCAACGACCCGACAATGATTTCTGGTGACGAATTATTGTTGTTCAGATGGAAATGGATATTCTGCACCCCACCATGATGCGTGCCAAGTCATATTAGATTTTTGAAGAAATTTTGAAAATGAAAAATCCCTCTATATCCCCTCTGACGACCCGACAATGATTTCTGTTGACGAATTATTGTTATTCAGTTGGAAATGGATATTCTGCACCCCACCATGATGCGTGCCAAGTCATATTAGATTTTTGAAGAAATTTTGAAAATGAAAAATCCCTCTATATCCCCTCTGACGACCCGACAATGATTTCTGTTGACGAATTATTGTTATTCAGTTGGAAATGGATATTCTGCACCTCACCATGTTGCGTACCAAGTCATATTTGATTTTGAGGTGATTTTGAAAATGAAAAATCCCTCTATACCCCCTCTAACGACCCGACAATGATTTCTGTCAACGAATTATTGTTATTCAGATGAAAATAGATATTCTGCACCCCACCATGATGCGTGCCAAGTCATATTAGATTTTTGATGAAATTTTGAAAATGAGAAATCCCTCTATACCCCCCCTAACGACCCGACAATGATTTCTGTTAACGAATTCTTGTTATTCAGATGGAATTGGATATTCTGCACCCTACTATGATGCGTGCCAAGTCATATTTGATTTTTGAAGTCATTTTGATAATGAAAAATCCCTCTATACCTCCTCTGACGACCCGACAATGATTTCTGGTGACGAATTATTGTTGTTCAGATGGAAATGGATATTCTGCACCCCACCATGATGCGTGCCAAGTCATATTTGATTTTGAGGTAATTTTGAAAATGAAAAATCCCTCTATACCCCCTCTGACGTCCCGACAATGATTTCTGTTGACAAATTATTGTTATTTAGATGGAAATGGATATTCTGTACCCCACCATGATGCGTGCCATGTCATATTTGATTATTGAAATCATTTTGATAATGAAAAATCCCTCTATACCCCCTCTGACGACCCGACAATGATTTCTGTTGACGAATTATTGTTAGTCAAATGTAAATGGATAATCTGCACCCCACCATGTTGCGTGCCAAGTCATATTTGATTTTGAGGTAATTTTGAAAATGAAAAATCCCTCTATACCCCCTCTTACGACACGACAATGATTTCTGTTAACCAATTATTGTTAGTTGGATATACATGAATACTTTGCACCCCACCATGATGCGTGCCAAGTCATATTTGATTTTGAGGTAATTTTGAAAATGAAAAATCTGTCTATACCCCCTCTGACGACACGACAATAATTTCTGTTAAGGAATTATTGTTATTCAGATAGATATGGAAATTCTGCACCCCACCATGATGCGTGCAGAGTCATATTGGATTTTTGAAGAAATATTGAAAATGAAAAATCCCTCTATACCCCCTCTAACGACCCGACAATGATTTCTGTTGACGAATTATCGTTATTCGGATGGAAATAGATATTCTGCACCCCACCATGATGCGTGCCAAGTCATATTAGATTTTTGAAGAAATATTGAAAATGAAAAATCCCTCTATACCCCTTCTGACGACCCGACAATGATTTCTGTTGACGAATTATTGTTATTCAGATGAACATGGATACTTTGCACCCCATCATGATGCGTGCCAAGTCATATTAGATTTTTGAAGAAATATTGAAAATGAAAAATCCCTCTATACCCACTCTAACGACCCGACAATTAGTTCTGTTGACGAATTACTGTTATTCAGATGGAAATGGATATTATGCACCCCACCATGATGCGTGCCCAGTCATATTGAATTTTTGAAGAAATATTGAAAATGAAAAATCCCTCTATACCCCCTCTAACGACCCGACATTGATTTCTGTTGACGAATTAATGTTATTCAGATGGAAATGGATATTCTGCACCCCACCATGATGCGTGCCAAGTCATATTGGATTTTTGAAGAAATATTAAAAATGAAAAATCCCTCTATACCCCCTCTAACGACCCGACAATGATTTTTGTCGACGAATTGTTGTTATCCAGATGAAAATAAATATTCTGCACTCCACCATGATGCGTGCCAAGTCATATTAGATTTTTGAAGAAATATTGAAAATGAAAAATCCCTCTATACCCCCTCTAACGACCCGACAATGAATTCTGTGAACGAATTCTTGTTATTCAGATGGAAATATATATTCTGCACCCTACTATGATGCGTGCCAAGTCATATTTGATTTTTGAAGTCATTTTGATAATGAAAAATCCCTCTATACCCCCTCTGACGACCCGACAATGATTTCTGTTGACGAATTATTGTTATTCCGATGGACATGGATACTTTGCACCCCACCTTGATGCGTGCCAAGTCATATTAGATTTTTGAAGAAATATTGAAAATGAAAAATCCCTCTATACCCACTCTAACGACCCGACAATCAGTTCAGTTGACGAATTACTGTTATTCAGATGGAAATGGATATTTTGCACCCCACCATGATGCGTGCCAAGTCATATTAGATTTTTGATGAAATTTTGAAAATGAGAAATCCCTCTATACCCCCCTAAAGACCCGACAATGATTTCTGTTAACGAATTCATGTTATTCAGATGGAATTGGATATTCTGCACCCTACTATGATGCGTGCCAAGTCATATTTGATTTTTGAAGTCATTTTGATAATGAAAAATCCCTCTATACCCCCTCTGACGACCCGACAATGATTTCTGGTGACGAATTATTGTTGTTCAGATGGAAATGGATATTCTGCACCCCACCGTGATGCGTGCCAAATCATATTAGATTTTTGAAGAAATTTTGAAAATGAAAAATCCCTCTATACCCCCTCCAACGACCCGTCAATGATTTCTGTTGATGAATTACTGTTATTCAGATGGAAATGGATATTCTGCACCCCACCATGATGCATGCCAAGTCATATTAGATTTTTGAAGAAATTTTGAAAATGAAAAATCCCTCTATACCCCCTCCAACGACCCGACAATGATTTCTGGTGACGAATTATTGTTGTTCAGATGGAAATGGATATTCTGCACCCCACCATGATGCGTGCCAAGTCATATTAGATTTTTGAAGAAATTTTGAAAATGAAAAATCCCTCTATATCCCCTCTGACGACCCGACAATGATTTCTGTTGACGAATTATTGTTATTCAGTTGGAAATGGATATTCTGCACCCCACCATGATGCGTGCCAAGTCATATTAGATTTTTGAAGAAATTTTGAAAATGAAAAATCCCTCTATATCCCCTCTGACGACCCGACAATGATTTCTGTTGACGAATTATTGTTATTCAGTTGGAAATGGATATTCTGCACCTCACCATGTTGCGTACCAAGTCATATTTGATTTTGAGGTCATTTTGAAAATGAAAAATCCCTCTATACCCCCTCTAACGACCCGACAATGATTTCTGTCAACGAATTATTGTTATTCAGATGAAAATAGATATTCTGCACCCCACCATGATGCGTGCCAAGTCATATTAGATTTTTGATGAAATTTTGAAAATGAGAAATCCCTCTATACCCCCCCTAACGACCCGACAATGATTTCTGTTAACGAATTCTTGTTATTCAGATGGAATTGGATATTCTGCACCCTACTATGATGCGTGCCAAGTCATATTTGATTTTTGAAGTCATTTTGATAATGAAAAATCCCTCTATACCTCCTCTGACGACCCGACAATGATTTCTGGTGACGAATTATTGTTGTTCAGATGGAAATGGATATTCTGCACCCCACCATGATGCGTGCCAAGTCATATTAGATTTTTGAAGAAATTTTGAAAATGAAAAATCCCTCTATACCCCCTCCAACGACCCGTCAATGATTTCTGTTGATGAATTATTGTTATTCAGATGGAAATGGATATTCTGCACCCCACCATGATGCGTGCCAAGTCATATTGGATTTTTGAAGAAATATTGAAAATGAAAAATCCCTCTATACCCCCTCTAACGACCCGACAATGATTTCTGTTGACGAATTATTGTTATATAGATGGAAATGAATATTCTGTACACCGCCATGTTGCGTGCCAAGTCATATTTGATTTTGAGGTAATTTTGAAAATGAAATATCCCTCTATACCCCCTCTAACGAACCGACAATGAGTTCTGTTGATTAATTATTGTTATTCAGATGGAAATGGATATTCTGCACCCCACCATGATGCGTGTCAAGTCAAAGTGGATTTTTGAAGAAATATTGAAAATGAAAAATCCCTCTATACCCCCTCTAACGACCCGACAATGATTTCTGTAAACGAATTCTTGTTATTCAGATGGAAATATATATTCTGCACCTTACTATGATGCGTGCCAAGTCATATTTGATTTTTGAAGTCATTTTGATAATGAAAAATCCCTCTATACCACATCTGACGACCCGACAATGATTTCTGGTGACGAATTATTGTTGTTCAGATGGAAATGGATATTCTGCACCCCACCATGATGCGTGCCAAGTCATATTAGATTTTTGAAGAAATTTTGAAAATGAAAAATCCCTCTATACCCCCTCTGACGACCTGACAATGA
The DNA here is from genome assembly GCA_958502065.1 of Chrysolina americana. Lineage (NCBI taxonomy): Eukaryota > Metazoa > Arthropoda > Insecta > Coleoptera > Chrysomelidae > Chrysolina > Chrysolina americana. Next base: position 41,420,839 of record OY293414.1, read on the forward strand.
TTTCTGTTGACAAATTATTGTTATTGAGATGGAAATGGATATTCTGCACCCCACCATGATGCGTGCCAAGTCATATTTGATTTTGAGGTAATTTTGAAAATGATAAATTCCTCTATACCCCCTCTGACGACCCGACAATCATTTCTGTTGACAAATTATTGTTATTCAGATGGAAATGAATATTCTGCACACCACCATGTTGCGTGCCAAGTCATATTTGATTTTGAGGTAATTTTGAAAATGAAAAATCCCTCTATACCCCCTCTAACGAACCGACAATGATTTCTGTTGACAAATCATTGTTATTGAGATGGAAATGGATATTCTGTACCCCACCATGATGCGTGCCAAGTCATATTTGATTATTGAAGAAATTTTGAAAATGAAAAATCCCTCTATACCCCCTCCAACGACCCGTCAATAATTTCTGTTGACGAGTTATTGTTATTTAGATGGAAATGGATATTCTGCACCCCACCATGATGCGTGCCAAGTCATATTTGATTTTGAAGTAATTTTAAAAATGAAAAATCCCTCTATACCCCCTCTGACGACTCGACAATGATTTCAGTTGAAGAATTATTGTTACTCAGATAGAAATGGATATTCTGCACCTCACCATGATGCGTGACAAGTCATATTGGATTTTTGAAGAAATATTGAAAATGAAAAATTCCTCTATACCCCCTCTAACGACCCGATAATGATTTCTGTTGACGAATTATTGTTATCCGGATGGAAATGAATATTTTGCACCCCACCATGTTGCGTGCCAAGTCATATTTGATTTTGAGGTAAATTTGAATATGAAAAATCCCTCTATACCCCCTCTAACGAACCGACAATGAGTTCTGTAGACAATTTATTGCTATTCAGATGGAAATGGATATTCTGCACCCCACCATGATGCGTGCCAAGTCATATTGGATTTTTGAAGAAATATTGAAATTGAAAAATCCCTCTATACCCCCTCTAACGAACCGACAATGAGTTCTGTTGACGAATTATTGTTATTCAGATGGAAATGGATATTCTGCACCCCACCATGATGCGTGCCAAGTCATATTGGATTTTTGAAGAAATATTGAAAATTAAAAATCCCTCTATACCCCCTCTAACGACACGACAATGATTTATGTTGACGAATTGATGTTAGTCAGATAGAAATGGATATTCTGCACCCCGCCATGATGCGTGCCATGTCATATTTCATTATTGAAATCATTTTGAAAATTAAAAATCCCTCTATACCCCTCCAACGACCCGTCAATGATTTCTGTTGACGAATTATTGTTATTTAGATGGAAATGGATATTCTGCACCCCACCATGATGCGTGCCAAGTCATTTTTGATTTTGAGGTAATTTTGAAAATGATAAATCCCTCTATACCCCCTCTGACGACCCGACAATGATTTCTGTTGACAAATTATGGTTATTCAGATGGAAATGAATATTCTGCACACCACCATGTTGCGTGCCAAGTCATATTTGATTTTGAGGTAATTTTGGAAATGAAAAATCCCTTTACACCCCCTCTTACGAACCGACAATGAGTTCTGTTGACGAATTATTGTTATCCCAATGGAAATGAATATTCTGCACCCCACCATGATGCGTGCCAACTCATATTGGATTTTTGAAGAAATATTGAAAATGAAAAATCCCTCTATACCCCCTCTAACGAACCGACAATGAGTTCTGTAGACGAATTATTGTTATTCAGATGGAAATGGATATTCTGCACTCCACCATGATGCGTGCCAAGTCATATTGGATTTTTGAAGAAATATTGAAAATGAAAAATCCCTCTATACCCCCTCTAACGACCCGACAATGATTTCTGTTGACGAATTATCGTTATTCAGATGGAAATAGATATTCTGCACCCCACCATGATGCGTGCCAAGTCATATTAGATTTTTTAAGAAATATTGAAAATGAAAAATCCCTCTATACCCACTCTAACGTCCCGACAATCAGTTCTGTTGACGAATTACTGTTATTCAGATGGAAATGGATATTTTGCACCCCACCATGATGCGTGTCAAGTCATATTGAATTTTTGAAGAAACAGTGAAAATGAAAAATCCCTCTATACCCCCTCTAACGACCCGACAATGATTTCTGTTGACGAATTATTGTTATTCAGATGGAAATGAATATTCTGCTTCTCACCATGTTGCGTACCAAGTCATATTTGATTTTGAGGTAATTTTGAAAATGAAAAATCCCTCTATACCTCCTTTAACGACCCGACAATGATTTCAGTCAACGAATTATTGTTATTCAGATGGAAATAGATATTCTGCACCCCACCATGATGCGTGCCAAGTCATATTAGATTTTTGATGAAATTTTGAAAATGAAAAATCCCTCTATACCCCCCCTAACGACCCGACAATGATTTCTGTTAACGAATTCTTGTTATTCAGATGGAATTGGATATTCTGTACCCTACTATGATGCGTGCCAAGTCATATTTGATTTTGAGGTAATTTTGAAAATGAAAAATCCCTATATACCCCCTCTGACGACACGACAATGATTTCTGTTAACGAATCATTGTTAGTTAGATATACATGAATACTTTGCACCCCACCATGATGCGTGCCAAGTCATATTTGATTTTGAGGTAATTTTGAAAATGAAAAATCCCTCTATACCCCCTCTGACGACACAACATTAATTTCTGTTAAGGAATTATTGTTATTCAGATAGATATGGATATTCTGCACCCCACCATGATGCGTGCCAAGTAATATTAGATTTTTGAAGAAATATTGAAAATGAAAAATTCCTCTATACCCCCTCTAACGACCCGACAATGATTTCTGTTGACGAATTATTGTTATTTAGATATATACGGATACTTTGCACTTCACTATGAGGCGTGCAGAGTCATATTAGATTTTTGAAGTTATTTTGAAAATGAAAAATACCTCTATACCCCCTCTGACGACACGACAATGATTTAAATTGAAGAATTATTGTTATTCAGATGGACATGGATACTTTGCACCCCACCATGATGCGTGCCAAGTCATATTAGATTATTGAAGAAATTTTGAAAATGAAAAATCCCTCTATACCCCCTCTGACGACCCGACAATGATTTCTGTTGACGAATTATTGTTATTCAGATGGAATTAGATATTGTGCACCCCACCATGACGCGTGCCAAGTCATATTTGATTTTGAGGTAATTTTGAAAATGAAAAATCCCTCTATACCCCCTCTGACGTCCCGACAATGATTTCTGTTGACAAATTATTGTTATTTAGATGGAAATGGATATTCTGTACCCCACCATGATGCGTGCCATGTCATATTTGATTATTGAAATCATTTTGATAATGAAAAATCCCTCTATACCCCCTCTGACGACCCGACAATGATTTCTGTTGACGAATTATTGTTAGTCAAATGTAAATGGATAATCTGCACCCCACCATGTTGCGTGCCAAGTCATATTTGATTTTGAGGTAATTTTGAAAATGAAAAATCCCTCTATACCCCCTCTTACGACACGACAATGATTTCTGTTAACCAATTATTGTTAGTTGGATATACATGAATACTTTGCACCCCACCATGATGCGTGCCAAGTCATATTTGATTTTGAGGTAATTTTGAAAATGAAAAATCTGTCTATACCCCCTCTGACGACACGACAATAATTTCTGTTAAGGAATTATTGTTATTCAGATAGATATGGAAATTCTGCACCCCACCATGATGCGTGCAGAGTCATATTGGATTTTTGAAGAAATATTGAAAATGAAAAATCCCTCTATACCCCCTCTAACGACCCGACAATGATTTCTGTTGACGAATTATCGTTATTCGGATGGAAATAGATATTCTGCACCCCACCATGATGCGTGCCAAGTCATATTAGATTTTTGAAGAAATATTGAAAATGAAAAATCCCTCTATACCCCTTCTGACGACCCGACAATGATTTCTGTTGACGAATTATTGTTATTCAGATGAACATGGATACTTTGCACCCCATCATGATGCGTGCCAAGTCATATTAGATTTTTGAAGAAATATTGAAAATGAAAAATCCCTCTATACCCACTCTAACGACCCGACAATTAGTTCTGTTGACGAATTACTGTTATTCAGATGGAAATGGATATTATGCACCCCACCATGATGCGTGCCCAGTCATATTGAATTTTTGAAGAAATATTGAAAATGAAAAATCCCTCTATACCCCCTCTAACGACCCGACATTGATTTCTGTTGACGAATTAATGTTATTCAGATGGAAATGGATATTCTGCACCCCACCATGATGCGTGCCAAGTCATATTGGATTTTTGAAGAAATATTAAAAATGAAAAATCCCTCTATACCCCCTCTAACGACCCGACAATGATTTCTGTCGACGAATTGTTGTTATCCAGATGAAAATAAATATTCTGCACTCCACCATGATGCGTGCCAAGTCATATTAGATTTTTGAAGAAATATTGAAAATGAAAAATCCCTCTATACCCCCTCTAACGACCCGACAATGAATTCTGTGAACGAATTCTTGTTATTCAGATGGAAATATATATTCTGCACCCTACTATGATGCGTGCCAAGTCATATTTGATTTTTGAAGTCATTTTGATAATGAAAAATCCCTCTATACCCCCTCTGACGACCCGACAATGATTTCTGTTGACGAATTATTGTTATTCCGATGGACATGCATACTTTGCACCCCACCTTGATGCGTGCCAAGTCATATTAGATTTTTGAAGAAATATTGAAAATGAGAAATCCCTCTATACCCCCCTAAAGACCCGACAATGATTTCTGTTAACAAATTCATGTTATTCAGATGGAATTGGATATTCTGCACCCTACTATGATGCGTGCCAAGTCATATTAGATTTTTGAAGAAATATTGAAAATGAAAAATCCCTCTATACCCCCTCTAACGACCCGACAATGAATTCTGTGAACGAATTCTTGTTATTCAGATGGAAATATATATTCTGCACCCTACTATGATGCGTGCCAAGTCATATTTGATTTTTGAAGTCATTTTGATAATGAAAAATCCCTCTATACCCCCTCTGACGACCCGACAATGATTTCTGTTGACGAATTATTGTTATTCCGATGGACATGGATACTTTGCACCCCACCTTGATGCGTGCCAAGTCATATTAGATTTTTGAAGAAATATTGAAAATGAAAAATCCCTCTATACCCACTCTAACGACCCGACAATCAGTTCAGTTGACGAATTACTGTTATTCAGATGGAAATGGATATTTTGCACCCCACCATGATGCGTGCCAAGTCATATTAGATTTTTGATGAAATTTTGAAAATGAGAAATCCCTCTATACCCCCCTAAAGACCCGACAATGATTTCTGTTAACGAATTCATGTTATTCAGATGGAATTGGATATTCTGCACCCTACTATGATGCGTGCCAAGTCATATTTGATTTTTGAAGTCATTTTGAAAATGAAAAATCCCTCTGTACCCCCTCTGACGACCCGACAATGATTTCTGGTGACGAATTATTGTTGTTCAGATGGAAATGGATATTCTGCACCCCACCGTGATGCGTGCCAAATCATATTAGATTTTTGAAGAAATTTTGAAAATGAAAAATCCCTCTATACCCCCTCCAACGACCCGTCAATGATTTCTGTTGATGAATTACTGTTATTCAGATGGAAATGGATATTCTGCACCCCACCATGATGCGTGCCAAGTCATATTAGATTTTTGAAGAAATTTTGAAAATGAAAAATCCCTCTATACCCCCTCCAACGACCCGACAATGATTTCTGGTGACGAATTATTGTTGTTCAGATGAAAATGGATATTCTGCACCCCACCATGATGCGTGCCAAGTCATATTAGATTTTTGAAGAAATTTTGAAAATGAAAAATCCCTCTATATCCCCTCTGACGACCCGACAATGATTTCTGTTGACGAATTATTGTTATTCAGTTGGAAATGGATATTCTGCACCCCACCATGATGCGTGCCAAGTCATATTAGATTTTTGAAGAAATTTTGAAAATGAAAAATCCCTCTATATCCCCTCTGACGACCCGACAATGATTTCTGTTGACGAATTATTGTTATTCAGTTGGAAATGGATATTCTGCACCTCACCATGTTGCGTACCAAGTCATATTTGATTTTGAGGTGATTTTGAAAATGAAAAATCCCTCTATACCCCCTCTAACGACCCGACAATGATTTCTGTCAACGAATTATTGTTATTCAGATGAAAATAGATATTCTGCACCCCACCATGATGCGTGCCAAGTCATATTAGATTTTTGATGAAATTTTGAAAATGAGAAATCCCTCTATACCCCCCCTAACGACCCGACAATGATTTCTGTTAACGAATTCTTGTTATTCAGATGGAATTGGATATTCTGCACCCTACTATGATGCGTGCCAAGTCATATTTGATTTTTGAAGTCATTTTGATAATGAAAAATCCCTCTATACCTCCTCTGACGACCCGACAATGATTTCTGGTGACGAATTATTGTTGTTCAGATGGAAATGGATATTCTGCACCCCACCATGATGCGTGCCAAGTCATATTTGATTTTGAGGTAATTTTGAAAATGAAAAATCCCTCTATACCCCCTCTGACGTCCCGACAATGATTTCTGTTGACAAATTATTGTTATTTAGATGGAAATGGATATTCTGTACCCCACCATGATGCGTGCCATGTCATATTTGATTATTGAAATCATTTTGATAATGAAAAATCCCTCTATACCCCCTCTGACGACCCGACAATGATTTCTGTTGACGAATTATTGTTAGTCAAATGTAAATGGATAATCTGCACCCCACCATGTTGCGTGCCAAGTCATATTTGATTTTGAGGTAATTTTGAAAATGAAAAATCCCTCTATACCCCCTCTTACGACACGACAATGATTTCTGTTAACCAATTATTGTTAGTTGGATATACATGAATACTTTGCACCCCACCATGATGCGTGCCAAGTCATATTTGATTTTGAGGTAATTTTGAAAATGAAAAATCTGTCTATACCCCCTCTGACGACACGACAATAATTTCTGTTAAGGAATTATTGTTATTCAGATAGATATGGAAATTCTGCACCCCACCATGATGCGTGCAGAGTCATATTGGATTTTTGAAGAAATATTGAAAATGAAAAATCCCTCTATACCCCCTCTAACGACCCGACAATGATTTCTGTTGACGAATTATCGTTATTCGGATGGAAATAGATATTCTGCACCCCACCATGATGCGTGCCAAGTCATATTAGATTTTTGAAGAAATATTGAAAATGAAAAATCCCTCTATACCCCTTCTGACGACCCGACAATGATTTCTGTTGACGAATTATTGTTATTCAGATGAACATGGATACTTTGCACCCCATCATGATGCGTGCCAAGTCATATTAGATTTTTGAAGAAATATTGAAAATGAAAAATCCCTCTATACCCACTCTAACGACCCGACAATTAGTTCTGTTGACGAATTACTGTTATTCAGATGGAAATGGATATTATGCACCCCACCATGATGCGTGCCCAGTCATATTGAATTTTTGAAGAAATATTGAAAATGAAAAATCCCTCTATACCCCCTCTAACGACCCGACATTGATTTCTGTTGACGAATTAATGTTATTCAGATGGAAATGGATATTCTGCACCCCACCATGATGCGTGCCAAGTCATATTGGATTTTTGAAGAAATATTAAAAATGAAAAATCCCTCTATACCCCCTCTAACGACCCGACAATGATTTTTGTCGACGAATTGTTGTTATCCAGATGAAAATAAATATTCTGCACTCCACCATGATGCGTGCCAAGTCATATTAGATTTTTGAAGAAATATTGAAAATGAAAAATCCCTCTATACCCCCTCTAACGACCCGACAATGAATTCTGTGAACGAATTCTTGTTATTCAGATGGAAATATATATTCTGCACCCTACTATGATGCGTGCCAAGTCATATTTGATTTTTGAAGTCATTTTGATAATGAAAAATCCCTCTATACCCCCTCTGACGACCCGACAATGATTTCTGTTGACGAATTATTGTTATTCCGATGGACATGGATACTTTGCACCCCACCTTGATGCGTGCCAAGTCATATTAGATTTTTGAAGAAATATTGAAAATGAAAAATCCCTCTATACCCACTCTAACGACCCGACAATCAGTTCAGTTGACGAATTACTGTTATTCAGATGGAAATGGATATTTTGCACCCCACCATGATGCGTGCCAAGTCATATTAGATTTTTGATGAAATTTTGAAAATGAGAAATCCCTCTATACCCCCCTAAAGACCCGACAATGATTTCTGTTAACGAATTCATGTTATTCAGATGGAATTGGATATTCTGCACCCTACTATGATGCGTGCCAAGTCATATTTGATTTTTGAAGTCATTTTGATAATGAAAAATCCCTCTATACCCCCTCTGACGACCCGACAATGATTTCTGGTGACGAATTATTGTTGTTCAGATGGAAATGGATATTCTGCACCCCACCGTGATGCGTGCCAAATCATATTAGATTTTTGAAGAAATTTTGAAAATGAAAAATCCCTCTATACCCCCTCCAACGACCCGTCAATGATTTCTGTTGATGAATTACTGTTATTCAGATGGAAATGGATATTCTGCACCCCACCATGATGCGTGCCAAGTCATATTAGATTTTTGAAGAAATTTTGAAAATGAAAAATCCCTCTATACCCCCTCCAACGACCCGACAATGATTTCTGGTGACGAATTATTGTTGTTCAGATGGAAATGGATATTCTGCACCCCACCATGATGCGTGCCAAGTCATATTAGATTTTTGAAGAAATTTTGAAAATGAAAAATCCCTCTATATCCCCTCTGACGACCCGACAATGATTTCTGTTGACGAATTATTGTTATTCAGTTGGAAATGGATATTCTGCACCCCACCATGATGCGTGCCAAGTCATATTAGATTTTTGAAGAAATTTTGAAAATGAAAAATCCCTCTATATCCCCTCTGACGACCCGACAATGATTTCTGTTGACGAATTATTGTTATTCAGTTGGAAATGGATATTCTGCACCTCACCATGTTGCGTACCAAGTCATATTTGATTTTGAGGTAATTTTGAAAATGAAAAATCCCTCTATACCCCCTCTAACGACCCGACAATGATTTCTGTCAACGAATTATTGTTATTCAGATGAAAATAGATATTCTGCACCCCACCATGATGCGTGCCAAGTCATATTAGATTTTTGATGAAATTTTGAAAATGAGAAATCCCTCTATACCCCCCCTAACGACCCGACAATGATTTCTGTTAACGAATTCTTGTTATTCAGATGGAATTGGATATTCTGCACCCTACTATGATGCGTGCCAAGTCATATTTGATTTTTGAAGTCATTTTGATAATGAAAAATCCCTCTATACCTCCTCTGACGACCCGACAATGATTTCTGGTGACGAATTATTGTTGTTCAGATGGAAATGGATATTCTGCACCCCACCATGATGCGTGCCAAGTCATATTAGATTTTTGAAGAAATTTTGAAAATGAAAAATCCCTCTATACCCCCTCCAACGACCCGTCAATGATTTCTGTTGATGAATTATTGTTATTCAGATGGAAATGGATATTCTGCACCCCACCATGATGCGTGCCAAGTCATATTGGATTTTTGAAGAAATATTGAAAATGAAAAATCCCTCTATACCCCCTCTAACGACCCGACAATGATTTCTGTTGACGAATTATTGTTATATAGATGGAAATGAATATTCTGTACACCGCCATGTTGCGTGCCAAGTCATATTTGATTTTGAGGTAATTTTGAAAATGAAATATCCCTCTATACCCCCTCTAACGAACCGACAATGAGTTCTGTTGATTAATTATTGTTATTCAGATGGAAATGGATATTCTGCACCCCACCATGATGCGTGTCAAGTCAAAGTGGATTTTTGAAGAAATATTGAAAATGAAAAATCCCTCTATACCCCCTCTAACGACCCGACAATGATTTCTGTAAACGAATTCTTGTTATTCAGATGGAAATATATATTCTGCACCTTACTATGATGCGTGCCAAGTCATATTTGATTTTTGAAGTCATTTTGATAATGAAAAATCCCTCTATACCACATCTGACGACCCGACAATGATTTCTGGTGACGAATTATTGTTGTTCAGATGAAAATGGATATTCTGCACCCCACCATGATGCGTGCCAAGTCATATTAGATTTTTGAAGAAATTTTGAAAATGAAAAATCCCTCTATACCCCCTCTGACGACCTGACAATGATTTCTGTTGACAAATTATTGTTATTGAGATGGAAATGGATATTCTGCACCCCACCATGATGCGTGCCAAGTCATATTTGAATTTGAGGTAATTTTGAAAATGATAAATTCCTCTATACCCCCTCTGACGACCCGACAATCATTTCTGTTGACAAATTATTGTTATTCAGATGGAAATGAATATTCTGCACACCACCATGTTGCGTGCCAAGTCATATTTGATTTTGAGGTAATTTTGAAAATGAAAAATCCCTCTATACCCCCTCTAACGAACCGACAATGATTTCTGTTGACAAATCATTGTTATTGAGATGGAAATGGATATTCTGTACCCCACCATGATGCGTGCCAAGTCATATTTGATTATTGAAGAAATTTTGAAAATGAAAAATCCCTCTATACCCCCTCCAACGACCCGTCAATGATTTCTGTTGACGAGTTATTGTTATTTAGATGGAAATGGATATTCTGCACCCCACCATGATGCGTGCCAAGTCATATTTGATTTTGAAGTAATTTTAAAAATGAAAAATCCCTCTATACCCCCTCTGACGACTCGACAATGATTTCAGTTGAAGAATTATTGTTACTCAGATAGAAATGGATATTCTGCACCTCACCATGATGCGTGACAAGTCATATTGGATTTTTGAAGAAATATTGAAAATGAAAAATTCCTCTATACCCCCTCTAACGACCCGATAATGATTTCTGTTGACGAATTATTGTTATCCGGATGGAAATGAATATTTTGCACCCCACCATGTTGCGTGCCAAGTCATATTTGATTTTGAGGTAAATTTGAATATGAAAAATCCCTCTATACCCCCTCTAACGAACCGACAATGAGTTCTGTAGACAATTTATTGCTATTCAGATGGAAATGGATATTCTGCACCCCACCATGATGCGTGCCAAGTCATATTGGATTTTTGAAGAAATATTGAAATTGAAAAATCCCTCTATACCCCCTCTAACGAACCGACAATGAGTTCTGTTGACGAATTATTGTTATTCAGATGGAAATGGATATTCTGCACCCCACCATGATGCGTGCCAAGTCATATTGGATTTTTGAAGAAATATTGAAAATTAAAAATCCCTCTATACCCCCTCTAACGACACGACAATGATTTATGTTGACGAATTGATGTTAGTCAGATAGAAATGGATATTCTGCACCCCGCCATGATGCGTGCCATGTCATATTTCATTATTGAAATCATTTTGAAAATTAAAAATCCCTCTATACCCCTCCAACGACCCGTCAATGATTTCTGTTGACGAATTATTGTTATTTAGATGGAAATGGATATTCTGCACCCCACCATGATGCGTGCCAAGTCATTTTTGATTTTGAGGTAATTTTGAAAATGATAAATCCCTCTATACCCCCTCTGACGACCCGACAATGATTTCTGTTGACAAATTATGGTTATTCAGATGGAAATGAATATTCTGCACACCACCATGTTGCGTGCCAAGTCATATTTGATTTTGAGGTAATTTTGGAAATGAAAAATCCCTTTATACCCCCTCTTACGAACCGACAATGAGTTCTGTTGACGAATTATTGTTATCCCAATGGAAATGAATATTCTGCACCCCACCATGATGCGTGCCAACTCATATTGGATTTTTGAAGAAATATTGAAAATGAAAAATCCCTCTATACCCCCTCTAACGAACCGACAATGAGTTCTGTAGACGAATTATTGTTATTCAGATGGAAATGGATATTCTGCACTCCACCATGATGCGTGCCAAGTCATATTGGATTTTTGAAGAAATATTGAAAATGAAAAATCCCTCTATACCCCCTCTAACGACCCGACAATGATTTCTGTTGACGAATTATCGTTATTCAGATGGAAATAGATATTCTGCACCCCACCATGATGCGTGCCAAGTCATATTAGATTTTTTAAGAAATATTGAAAATGAAAAATCCCTCTATACCCACTCTAACGTCCCGACAATCAGTTCTGTTGACGAATTACTGTTATTCAGATGGAAATGGATATTTTGCACCCCACCATGATGCGTGTCAAGTCATATTGAATTTTTGAAGAAACAGTGAAAATGAAAAATCCCTCTATACCCCCTCTAACGACCCGACAATGATTTCTGTTGACGAATTATTGTTATTCAGATGGAAATGAATATTCTGCTTCTCACCATGTTGCGTACCAAGTCATATTTGATTTTGAGGTAATTTTGAAAATGAAAAATCCCTCTATACCTCCTTTAACGACCCGACAATGATTTCAGTCAACGAATTATTGTTATTCAGATGGAAATAGATATTCTGCACCCCACCATGATGCGTGCCAAGTCATATTAGATTTTTGATGAAATTTTGAAAATGAAAAATCCCTCTATACCCCCCCTAACGACCCGACAATGATTTCTGTTAACGAATTCTTGTTATTCAGATGGAATTGGATATTCTGTACCCTACTATGATGCGTGCCAAGTCATATTTGATTTTGAGGTAATTTTGAAAATGAAAAATCCCTATATACCCCCTCTGACGACACGACAATGATTTCTGTTAACGAATCATTGTTAGTTAGATATACATGAATACTTTGCACCCCACCATGATGCGTGCCAAGTCATATTTGATTTTGAGGTAATTTTGAAAATGAAAAATCCCTCTATACCCCCTCTGACGACACAACATTAATTTCTGTTAAGGAATTATTGTTATTCAGATAGATATGGATATTCTGCACCCCACCATGATGCGTGCCAAGTAATATTAGATTTTTGAAGAAATATTGAAAATGAAAAATCCCTCTATACCCCCTCTAACGACCCGACAATGATTTCTGTTGACGAATTATTGTTATTTAGATATATACGGATACTTTGCACTTCACTATGAGGCGTGCAGAGTCATATTAGATTTTTGAAGTTATTTTGAAAATGAAAAATACCTCTATACCCCCTCTGACGACACGACAATGATTTAAATTGAAGAATTATTGTTATTCAGATGGACATGGATACTTTGCACCCCACCATGATGCGTGCCAAGTCATATTAGATTATTGAAGAAATTTTGAAAATGAAAAATCCCTCTATACCCCCTCTGACGACCCGACAATGATTTCTGTTGACGAATTATTGTTATTCAGATGGAATTAGATATTGTGCACCCCACCATGACGCGTGCCAAGTCATATTTGATTTTGAGGTAATTTTGAAAATGAAAAATCCCTCTATACCCCCTCTGACGTCCCGACAATGATTTCTGTTGACAAATTATTGTTATTTAGATGGAAATGGATATTCTGTACCCCACCATGATGCGTGCCATGTCATATTTGATTATTGAAATCATTTTGATAATGAAAAATCCCTCTATACCCCCTCTGACGACCCGACAATGATTTCTGTTGACGAATTATTGTTAGTCAAATGTAAATGGATAATCTGCACCCCACCATGTTGCGTGCCAAGTCATATTTGATTTTGAGGTAATTTTGAAAATGAAAAATCCCTCTATACCCCCTCTTACGACACGACAATGATTTCTGTTAACCAATTATTGTTAGTTGGATATACATGAATACTTTGCACCCCACCATGATGCGTGCCAAGTCATATTTGATTTTGAGGTAATTTTGAAAATGAAAAATCTGTCTATACCCCCTCTGACGACACGACAATAATTTCTGTTAAGGAATTATTGTTATTCAGATAGATATGGAAATTCTGCACCCCACCATGATGCGTGCAGAGTCATATTGGATTTTTGAAGAAATATTGAAAATGAAAAATCCCTCTATACCCCCTCTAACGACCCGACAATGATTTCTGTTGACGAATTATCGTTATTCGGATGGAAATAGATATTCTGCACCCCACCATGATGCGTGCCAAGTCATATTAGATTTTTGAAGAAATATTGAAAATGAAAAATCCCTCTATACCCCTTCTGACGACCCGACAATGATTTCTGTTGACGAATTATTGTTATTCAGATGAACATGGATACTTTGCACCCCATCATGATGCGTGCCAAGTCATATTAGATTTTTGAAGAAATATTGAAAATGAAAAATCCCTCTATACCCACTCTAACGACCCGACAATTAGTTCTGTTGACGAATTACTGTTATTCAGATGGAAATGGATATTATGCACCCCACCATGATGCGTGCCCAGTCATATTGAATTTTTGAAGAAATATTGAAAATGAAAAATCCCTCTATACCCCCTCTAACGACCCGACATTGATTTCTGTTGACGAATTAATGTTATTCAGATGGAAATGGATATTCTGCACCCCACCATGATGCGTGCCAAGTCATATTGGATTTTTGAAGAAATATTAAAAATGAAAAATCCCTCTATACCCCCTCTAACGACCCGACAATGATTTCTGTCGACGAATTGTTGTTATCCAGATGAAAATAAATATTCTGCACTCCACCATGATGCGTGCCAAGTCATATTAGATTTTTGAAGAAATATTGAAAATGAAAAATCCCTCTATACCCCCTCTAACGACCCGACAATGAATTCTGTGAACGAATTCTTGTTATTCAGATGGAAATATATATTCTGCACCCTACTATGATGCGTGCCAAGTCATATTTGATTTTTGAAGTCATTTTGATAATGAAAAATCCCTCTATACCCCCTCTGACGACCCGACAATGATTTCTGTTGACGAATTATTGTTATTCCGATGGACATGGATACTTTGCACCCCACCTTGATGCGTGCCAAGTCATATTAGATTTTTGAAGAAATATTGAAAATGAGAAATCCCTCTATACCCCCCTAAAGACCCGACAATGATTTCTGTTAACAAATTCATGTTATTCAGATGGAATTGGATATTCTGCACCCTACTATGATGCGTGCCAAGTCATATTTGATTTTTGAAGTCATTTTGATAATGAAAAATCCCTCTATACCCCCTCTGACGACCCGACAATGATTTCTGGTGACGAATTATTGTTGTTCAGATGGAAATGGATATTCTGCACCCCACCGTGATGCGTGCCAAGTCATATTAGATTTTTGAAGAAATTTTGAAAATGAAAAATCCCTCTATACCCCCTCCAACGACCCGTCAATGATTTCTGTTGATGAATTACTGTTATTCAGATGGAAATGGATATTCTGCACCCCACCATGATGCGTGCCAAGTCATATTAGATTTTTGAAGAAATTTTGAAAATGAAAAATCCCTCTATACCCCCTCCAACGACCCGACAATGATTTCTGGTGACGAATTATTGTTGTTCAGATGGAAATGGATATTCTGCTCCCCACCATGATGCGTGCCAAGTCATATTAGATTTTTGAAGAAATTTTGAAAATGAAAAATCCCTCTATATCCCCTCTGACGACCCGACAATGATTTCTGTTGACGAATTATTGTTATTCAGTTGGAAATGGATATTCTGCACCCCACCATGATGCGTGCCAAGTCATATTAGATTTTTGAAGAAATTTTGAAAATGAAAAATCCCTCTATATCCCCTCTGACGACCCGACAATGATTTCTGTTGACGAATTATTGTTATTCAGTTGGAAATGGATATTCTGCACCTCACCATGTTGCGTACCAAGTCATATTTGATTTTGAGGTAATTTTGAAAATGAAAAATCCCTCTATACCCCCTCTAACGACCCGACAATGATTTCTGTCAACGAATTATTGTTATTCAGATGAAAATAGATATTCTGCACCCCACCATGATGCGTGCCAAGTCATATTAGATTTTTGATGAAATTTTGAAAATGAGAAATCCCTCTATACCCCCCTAAAGACCCGACAATGATTTCTGTTAACAAATTCATGTTATTCAGATGGAATTGGATATTCTGCACCCTACTATGATGCGTACCAAGTCATATTTGATTTTTGAAGTCATTTTGATAATGAAAAATCCCTCTATACCCCCTCTGACGACCCGACAATGATTTCTGTTGACGAATTACTGTTATTCAGATGGAAATGGATATTTTGCACCCCACCATGATGCGTGCCAAGTCATATTAGATTTTTGATGAAATTTTGAAAATGAGAAATCCCTCTATACCCCCCTAAAGACCCGACAATGATTTCTGTTAACAAATTCATGTTATTCAGATGGAATTGGATATTCTGCACCCTACTATGATGCGTGCCAAGTCATATTTGATTTTTGAAGTCATTTTGATAATGAAAAATCCCTCTATACCCCCTCTGACGACCCGACAATGATTTCTGGTGACGAATTATTGTTGTACAGATGGAAATGGATATTCTGCACCCCACCGTGATGCGTGCCAAGTCATATTAGATTTTTGAAGAAATTTTGAAAATGAAAAATCCCTCTATACCCCCTCCAACGACCCGTCAATGATTTCTGTTGATGAATTACTGTTATTCAGATAGAAATGGATATTCTGCACGCCACCATGATGCGTGCCAAGTCATATTAGATTTTTGAAGAAATTTTGAAAATGAAAAATCCCTCTATACCCCCTCCAACGACCCGACAATGATTTCTGGTGACGAATTATTGTTATTCAGTTGGAAATGGATATTCTGCACCCCACCATGATGCGTGCCAAGTCATATTAGATTTTTGAAGAAATTTTGAAAATGAAAAATCCCTCTATATCCCCTCTGACGACCCGACAATGATTTCTGTTGACGAATTATTGTTATTCAGTTGGAAATGGATATTCTGCACCTCACCATGTTGCGTACCAAGTCATATTTGATTTTGAGGTAATTTTGAAAATGAAAAATCCCTCTATACCCCCTCTAACGACCCGACAATGATTTCTGTCAACGAATTATTGTTATTCAGATGAAAATAGATATTCTGCACCCCACTATGATGCGTGCCAAGTCATATTAGATTTTTGATGAAATTTTGAAAATGAGAAATCCCTCTATACCCCCCCTAACGACCCGACAATGATTTCTGTTAACGAATTCTTGTTATTCAGATGGAATTGGATATTCTGCACCCTACTATGATGCGTGCCAAGTCATATTTGATTTTTGAAGTCATTTTGATAATGAAAAATCCCTCTATACCTCCTCTGACGACCCGACAATGATTTCTGGTGACGAATTATTGTTGTTCAGATGGAAATGGATATTCTGCACCCCACCATGATGCGTGCCAAGTCATATTAGATTTTTGAAGAAATTTTGAAAATGAAAAATCCCTCTATACCCCCTCCAACGACCCGTCAATGATTTCTGTTGATGAATTATTGTTATTCAGATAGTAATGGATATTCTGCACCCCACCATGATGCGTGCCAAGTCATATTGGATTTTTGAAGAAATATTGAAAATGAAAAATCCCTCTATACCCCCTCTAACGACCCGACAATGATTTCTGTTGACGAATTATTGTTATATAGATGGAAATGAATATTCTGTACACCACCATGTTGCGTGCCAAGTCATATTTGATTTTGAGGTAATTTTGAAAATGAAATATCCCTCTATACCCCCTCTAACGAACCGTCAATGAGTTCTGTTGATTAATTATTGTTATTCAGATGGAAATGGATATTCTGCACCCCACCATGATGCGTGTCAAGTCAAAGTGGATTTTTGAAGAAATATTGAAAATGAAAAATCCCTCTATACCCCCTCTAACGACCCGAAAATGATTTCTGTTGACGAATTATTGTTATTTAGATGAAAATGAATATTCTGCACCCCACCATGATGCGTGCCAAGTCATATTGGATTTTTGAAGAAATATTGAAATTGAAAAATCCCTCTATATGCCCTCTAACGAACCGACAATGAGTTCTGTTGACGAATTATTGTTATTCAGATGGAAATGGATATTCTGCACCCCTCCATGATGCGTGCCAAGTCATATTGGATTTTTGAAGAAATATTGAAAATGAAAAATCCCTCTATACCCCCTCTAACGACCCGACAATGATTTCTGTTGACGAATTATCGTTATTCAGATGGAAATAGATATTCTGCACCCCACCATGATGCGTGCCAAGTCATATTAGATTTTTGAAGAAATATTGAAAATGAAAAATCCCTCTATACCCCCTGTGACGACCCGACAATGATTTCTGTTGACGAATTATTGTTATTCAGATGAACATGGATACTTTGCACCCCATCATGATGCGTGCCAAGTCATATTAGATTTTTGAAGAAATATTGAAAATGAAAAATCCCTCTATACCCACTCTTACGACCCGACAATCAGTTCTGTTGACGAATTACTGTTATTCAGATGGAAATGGATATTTTACACCCCACCATGATTCGTGCCAAGTCATATTAGATTTTTGATGAAATTTTGAAAATGAGAAATCCCTCTATACCCCCCTAAAGACCCGACAATGATTTCTGTTAACAAATTCATGTTATTCAGATGGAATTGGATATTCTGCACCCTACTATGATGCGTGCCAAGTCATATTTGATTTTTGAAGTCATTTTGATAATGAAAAATCCCTCTATACCCCCTCTGACGACCCGACAATGATTTCTGGTGACGAATTATTGTTGTTCAGATGGAAATGGATATTCTGCACCCCACCGTGATGCGTGCCAAGTCATATTAGATTTTTGAAGAAATTTTGAAAATGAAAAATCCCTCTATACCCCCTCCAACGACCCGTCAATGATTTCTGTTGATGAATTACTGTTATTCAGATGGAAATGGATATTCTGCACCCCACCATGATGCGTGCCAAGTCATATTAGATTTTTGAAGAAATTTTGAAAATGAAAAATCCCTCTATACCCCCTCCAACGACCCGACAATGATTTCTGGTGACGAATTATTGTTGTTCAGATGGAAATGGATATTCTGCACCCCACCATGATGCGTGCCAAGTCATATTAGATTTTTGAAGAAATTTTGAAAATGAAAAATCCCTCTATATCCCCTCTGACGACCCGACAATGATTTCTGTTGACGAATTATTGTTATTCAGTTGGAAATGGATATTCTGCACCCCACCATGATGCGTGCCAAGTCATATTAGATTTTTGAAGAAATTTTGAAAATGAAAAATCCCTCTATATCCCCTCTGACGACCCGACAATGATTTCTGTTGACGAATTATTGTTATTCAGTTGGAAATGGATATTCTGCACCTCACCATGTTGCGTACCAAGTCATATTTGATTTTGAGGTAATTTTGAAAATGAAAAATCCCTCTATACCCCCTCTAACGACCCGACAATGATTTCTGTCAACGAATTATTGTTATTCAGATGAAAATAGATATTCTGCACCCCACCATGATGCGTGCCAAGTCATATTAGATTTTTGATGAAATTTTGAAAATGAGAAATCCCTCTATACCCCCCCTAACGACCCGACAATGATTTCTGTTAACGAATTCTTGTTATTCAGATGGAATTGGATATTCTGCACCCTACTATGATGCGTGCCAAGTCATATTTGATTTTTGAAGTCATTTTGATAATGAAAAATCCCTCTATACCTCCTCTGACGACCCGACAATGATTTCTGGTGACGAATTATTGTTGTTCAGATGGAAATGGATATTCTGCACCCCACCATGATGCGTGCCAAGTCATATTAGATTTTTGAAGAAATTTTGAAAATGAAAAATCCCTCTATACCCCCTCCAACGACCCGTCAATGATTTCTGTTGATGAATTATTGTTATTCAGATAGTAATGGATATTCTGCACCCCACCATGATGCGTGCCAAGTCATATTGGATTTTTGAAGAAATATTGAAAATGAAAAATCCCTCTATACCCCCTCTAACGACCCGACAATGATTTCTGTTGACGAATTATTGTTATATAGATGGAAATGAATATTCTGTACACCACCATGTTGCGTGCCAAGTCATATTTGATTTTGAGATAATTTTGAAAATGAAATATCCCTCTATACCCCCTCTAACGAACCGTCAATGAGTTCTGTTGATTAATTATTGTTATTCAGATGGAAATGGATATTCTGCACCCCACCATGATGCGTGTCAAGTCAAAGTGGATTTTTGAAGAAATATTGAAAATGAAAAATCCCTCTATACCCCCTCTAACGACCCGAAAATGATTTCTGTTGACGAATTATTGTTATTTAGATGAAAATGAATATTCTGCACCCCACCATGATGCATGCCAAGTCATATTGGATTTTTGAAGAAATATTGAAAATGAAAAATCCCTCTATATGCCCTCTAACGAACCGACAATGAGTTCTGTTGACGAATTATTGTTATTCAGATGGAAATGGATATTCTGCACCCCTCCATGATGCGTGCCAAGTCATATTGGATTTTTGAAGAAATATTGAAAATGAAAAATCCCTCTATACCCCCTCTAACGACCCGACAATGATTTCTGTTGACGAATTATCGTTATTCAGATGGAAATAGATATTCTGCACCCCACCATGATGCGTGCCAAGTCATATTAGATTTTTGAAGAAATATTGAAAATGAAAAATCCCTCTATACCCCCTGTGACGACCCGACAATGATTTCTGTTGACGAATTATTGTTATTCAGATGAACATGGATACTTTGCACCCCATCATGATGCGTGCCAAGTCATATTAGATTTTTGAAGAAATATTGAAAATGAAAAATCCCTCTATACCCACTCTTACGACCCGACAATCAGTTCTGTTGACGAATTACTGTTATTCAGATGGAAATGGATATTTTACACCCCACCATGATTCGTGCCAAGTCATATTATATTTTTGATGAAATTTTGAAAATGAGAAATCCCTCTATACCCCCCCTAACGACCCGACAATGATTTCTGTTAACGAATTCTTGTTATTGAGATGGAAATGGATATTCTGCACTCCACCGTGATGCGTGCCAAGTCATATTTGATTTTGAGGTAATTTTGAAAATGATAAATCCCTCCATACTCCCTCTGACGACCCGACAATGATATCTATTGACAAATTATTGTTATTCAGATGGAAATGGATATTCTGCATCCCACCATGTTGCGTGCCAAGTCATATTTGATTTTGAGGTAATTTTGAAAATGAAAAATCCCTATATACCCCCTCTGACGACACGACAATGATTTCTGTTAACAAATCATTGTTAGTTAGATATGCATGAATACTTTGCACCCCACCATGATGCGTTCCAAGTCATATTTGATTTTGAAGTAATTTTGAAAATGAAAAATCCCTCTATACCCCCTCTGACGACACAACAATAATTTCTGTTAAGGAATTATTGTTATTCAGATAGATATGGATATTCTGCACCCCACCATGATGCGTGCCAAGTAATATTAGATTTTTGAAGAAATATTGAAAATGAAAAATCCATCTATACCCCCTCTAACGACCCGACAATGATTTCTGTTGACGAATTATTGTTATTTAGATATATATGGATACTTTGCACCCCACTATGAGGCGTGCCAAGTCATATTAGATTTTTGAAGTTATTTTGAAAATGAAAAATACCTCTATACCCCTTCTGACGTCCCGACAATGATTTCTGTCGACAAATTATGGTTATTTAGATGAAAATGGATATTCTGTACCCCACCATGATGCGTGCCATGTCATATTTGATTATTGAAATCATTTTGATAATGAAAAATCCCTTTATACCCCCTCTAACGAACCGACAATGAGTTCTGTTGAAGAATTATTGTTATTCAGATGGAAATGGATATTCTGCACCCCACCAAGATGCGTGCCAAGTCATATTGGATTTTTGTAGAAATATTGAAATTGAAAAATCCCTCTATACCCCCTCTAACGACCCGACAATGATTGTTGTCGACGAATTGTTGTTATTCAGATGAAAATAAATATTCTGCACTCCACCATGATGGTTGCCAAGTCATATTAGATTTTTGAAGGAATATTGAAAATGAAAAATCCCTCTATACCCACTCTAACGACCCGACAATCAGTTCTGTTGACGAATTACTGTTATTCAGATGGAAATGGATATTTTGCACCCCACCATGATGCGTGCCAAGTCATATTGAATTTTTGAAGAAATATTGAAAATGAAAAATCCCTCTATACCCCCTCTAACGACCCGACATTGATTTCTGTTGACGAATTACTGTTATTCAGATGGAAATGGATATTCTGCTCCCCACCATGATGCGTGCCAAGTCATATTGGATTTTTGAAGAAATATTGAAAATGAAAAATCACTCTATACCCCCTCTAACGACCCAACAATGATTTTTGTCAACGAATTGTTGTTATTCAGATGAAAATAAATATTCTGCACTCCACCATGATGCGTGCCAAGTCATATTAAATTTTTGAAGAAATATTGAAAACGAAATATCCCTCTATACCCCCTCTAATGACCCGACAATTATTTCTGTAAACGAATTCTTGTTATTCAGATGGAAATATATATTCTGTACCCTACCATGATGCGTGCCAAGTCATATTTGATGTTTGAAGTCATTTTGATAATGAAAAATCCCTCTATACCCCCTCTGACGACCCAACAATGATTTCTGTTGACGAATTAATGTAATTTAGATGAAAATGGATATTATGCACTCCACCATGATACGTGCCAAGTCATATTTGATTTTTGAAGTAATTTTGAAAATGAAAAATCCCTCTATACCCCCTCTGACGACACGACAATGATTTATGTTGACGAACTATTGTTATTCAGATGGACATGGATATTCTGCACC
The DNA here is from genome assembly GCA_958502065.1 of Chrysolina americana. NCBI lineage: Eukaryota > Metazoa > Arthropoda > Insecta > Coleoptera > Chrysomelidae > Chrysolina > Chrysolina americana. The sequence goes on from OY293414.1 coordinate 41,443,846, forward strand.
CCACCATGATGCGTGCCAAGTCATATTAGATTTTTGAAGTAATTTTGAAAATGAAAAATCCCTCTATACCCCTTCTGACGACCCGACAATGATTTCTGCTGACGAATTATTGTTATTCAGATGGAAATGGATATTCTGCGCCCCACCATGTTGCGTGCCAAGTCATATTTGATTTTGAGGTAATTTTGAAAATGAAAAATCCCTATATACCCCCTCTGACGACACGACAATGATTTCTGTTAACGAATTATTGTTAGTTAGATATACATGAATACTTTGCACCCCACCATGATGCGTGCCAAGTCATATTTGATTTTGAGGTAATTTTGAAAATGAAAAATCCCTCTATACCCCCTCTGACGACACAACATTAATTTCTGTTAAGGAATTATTGTTATTCAGATAGATATGGATATTCTGCACCCCACCATGATGCGTGCCAAGTAATATTAGATTCTTGAAGAAATATTGAAAATGAAAAATCCCTCTATACCCCCTCTAACGACCCGACAATGATTTCTGTTGACGAATTATTGTTATTTAGATATATATGGATACTTTGCACTTCACTATGAGGCGTGCAGAGTCATATTAGATTTTTGAAGTTATTTTGAAAATGAAAAATACCTCTATACCCCCTCTGACGACACGACAATGATTTAAATTGAAGAATTATTGTTATTCAGATGGACATGGATACTTTGCACCCCACCATGATGCGTGCCAAGTCATATTAGATTATTGAAGAAATTTTGAAAATGAAAAATCCCTCTATACCCCCTCTGACGACCCGACAATGATTTCTGTTGACGATTTATTGTTATTCAGATGGAAATAGATATTGTGCACCCCACCATGATGCGTGCCAAGTCATATTTGATTTTGAGGTAATTTTGAAAATGAAAAATCCCTCTATACCCCCTCTGACGTCCCGACAATGATTTCTGTTGACAAATTATTGTTATTTAGATGGAAATGGATATTCTGTACCCCACCATGATGCGTGCCATGTCATATTTGATTGGTGAAATCATTTTGATAATGAAAAATCCCTCTATACCCCCTCTGACGACCCGACAATGATTTCTGTTGACGAATTATTGTTAGTCAAATGTAAATGGATAATCTGCACCCCACCATGTTGCGTGCCAAGTCATATTTGATTTTGAGGTAATTTTGAAAATGAAAAATCTCTCTATACCCACTCTAACGACCCGACAATTAGTTCTGTTGACGAATTACTGTTATTCAGATGGAAATGGATATTATGCACCCCACCATGATGCGTGCCCAGTCATATTGGATTTTTGAAGAAATATTGAAAATGAAAAATCCCTCTATACCCCCTCTAACGACCCGACAATGATTTCTGTTGACGAATTATCGTTATTCGGATGGAAATAGATATTCTGCACCCCACCATGATGCGTGCCAAGTCATATTAGATTTTTGAAGAAATATTGAAAATGAAAAATCCCTCTATACCCCTTCTGACGACCCGACAATGATTTCTGTTGACGAATTATTGTTATTCAGATGAACATGGATACTTTGCACCCCATCATGATGCGTGCCAAGTCATAATAGATTTTTGAAGAATTATTGAAAATGAAAAATCCCTCTATACCCACTCTAAAGACCCGACAATTAGTTCTGTTGACGAATTACTGTTATTCAGATGGAAATGGATATTATGCACCCCACCATGATGCGTGCCCAGTCATATTGAATTTTTGAAGAAATATTGAAAATGAAAAATCCCTCTATACCCCCTCTAACGACCCGACATTGATTTCTGTTGACGAATTAATGTTATTCAGATGGAAATGGATATTCTGCACCCCACCATGATGCGTGCCAAGTCATATTGGATTTTTGAAGAAATATTAAAAATGAAAAATCCCTCTATACCCCCTCTAACGACCCGACAATGATTTTTGTCGACGAATTGTTGTTATCCAGATGAAAATAAATATTCTGCACTCCACCATGATGCGTGCCAAGTCATATTAGATTTTTGAAGAAATATTGAAAATGAAAAATCCCTCTATACCCCCTCTAACGACCCGACAATGAATTCTGTGAACGAATTCTTGTTATTCAGATGGAAATATATATTCTGCACCCTACTATGATGCGTGCCAAGTCATATTTGATTTTTGAAGTCATTTTGATAATGAAAAATCCCTCTATACCCCCTCTGACGACCCGACAATGATTTCTGTTGACGAATTATTGTTATTTCGATGGACTTGGATACTTTGCACCCCTCCTTGATGCGTGCCAAGTCATATTAGATTTTTGAAGAAATATTGAAAATGAAAAATCCCTCTATACCCACTCTAACGACCCGACAATCAGTTCAGTTGACGAATTACTGTTATTCAGATGAAAATGGATATTTTGCACCCCACCATGATGCGTGCCAAGTCATATTAGATTTTTGATGAAATTTTGAAAATGAGAAATCCCTCTATACCCCCCTAAAGACCCGACAATGATTTCTGTTAACGAATTCTTGTCATTCAGATGGAATTGGATATTCTGCACCCTACTATGATGCGTGCCAAGTCATATTTGATTTTTGAAGTCATTTTGATAATGAAAAATCCCTCTATACCCCCTCTGACGACCCGACAATGATTTCTGGTGACGAATTATTGTTGTTCAGATGGAAATGGATATTCTGCACCCCACCGTGATGCGTGCCAAGTCATATTAGATTTTTGAAGTAATTTTGAAAATGAAAAATCCCTCTATACCCCCTCTGACGACCTGACAATGATTTCTGCCACCATGATGCGTGCCAAGTCATATTAGATTATTAAAGAAATTTTGAAAATGAAAAATCCCTTTATACCCCCTCTAACGACCCGACAAAGATTTTTGTCGACGAATTGTTGTTATCCAGATGAAAATAAATATTCTGCACTCCACCATTATGCGTGCCAAGTCATATTAGATTTTTGAAGAAATATTGAAAATGAAAAATCCCTCTATACCCCCTCTAACGACCCGACAATGATTTCTGTAAACGAATTCTTGTTATTCAGATGGAAATATATATTCTGCACCCTACTATGATGCGTGCCAAGTCATATTTGATTTTTGAAGTCATTTTGATAATGAAAAATCCCTCTATACCCCCTCTGACGACCCGACAATGATTTCTGTTAACGAATTCTTGTTATTCAGATTGAATTGGATATTCTGCACCCTACTATGATGCGTGCCAAGTCATATTAGATTTTTGAAGAAATTTTGAAAATGAAAAATCCCTCTATACCCCCTCTGACGACCTGACAATGATTTCTGTTGACAAATTATTGTTATTGAGATGGAAATGGATATTCTGTACCCCACCATGATGCGTGCCAAGTCATATTACATTATTGAAGAAATTTTGAAAATGAAAAATCCCTCTATACCCCCTCTAACGACCCGACAATGATATTTGTCGACGAATTGTTGTTATCCAGATGAAAATAAAAATTCTGCACTCCACCATGATGCGTGCCAAGTCATATTAGATTTTTGAAGAAATATTGAAAATGAAAAATCCCTCTATACCCCCTCTAACGACCCGACAATGATTTCTGTAAACGAATTCTTGTTATTCAGATGGAAATATATATTCTGCACCTTACTATGATGCGTGCCAAGTCATATTTGATTTTTGAAGTCATTTTGATAATGAAAAATTCCTCTATACCCCCTCTAACGACCCGACAATGATTTCTGTAAACGAATTCTTGTTATTCAGATGGAAATATATATTCTGCACCCTACTATGATGCGTGCCAAGTCATATTTGATTTTTGAAGTCATTTTGATAATGAAAAATCCCTCTATACCCCCTCTGACGACCCGACAATGATTTCTGTTAACGAATTCTTGTTATTCAGATTGAATTGGATATTCTGCACCCTACTATGATGCGTGCCAAGTCATATTAGATTTTTGAAGAAATTTTGAAAATGAAAAATCCCTCTATACCCCCTCTGACGACCTGACAATGATTTCTGTTGACAAATTATTGTTATTGAGATGGAAATGGATATTCTGTACCCCACCATGATGCGTGCCAAGTCATATTACATTATTGAAGAAATTTTGAAAATGAAAAATCCCTCTATACCCCCTCTAACGACCCGACAATGATATTTGTCGACGAATTGTTGTTATCCAGATGAAAATAAAAATTCTGCACTCCACCATGATGCGTGCCAAGTCATATTAGATTTTTGAAGAAATATTGAAAATGAAAAATCCCTCTATACCCCCTCTAACGACCCGACAATGATTTCTGTAAACGAATTCTTGTTATTCAGATGGAAATATATATTCTGCACCTTACTATGATGCGTGCCAAGTCATATTTGATTTTTGAAGTCATTTTGATAATGAAAAATCCCTCTATACCACATCTGACGACCCGACAATGATTTCTGGTGACGAATTATTGTTGTTCAGATGGAAATGGATATTCTGCACCCCACCATGATGCGTGCCAAGTCATATTAGATTTTTGAAGAAATATTGAAAATGAAAAATCCCTCTATACCCCCTCTAACGACACGACAATGATTTATGTTGACGAATTGATGTTAGTCAGATAGAAATGGATATTCTGCACCCCGCCATGATGCGTGCCATGTCATATTTCATTATTGAAATCATTTTGAAAATGAAAAATCCCTCTATACCCCTCCAACGACCCGTCAATGATTTCTGTTGACGAATTATTGTTATTTAGATGGAAATGGATATTCTGCACCCCACCATGATGCGTGCCAAGTCATTTTTGATTTTGAGGTAATTTTGAAAATGATAAATCCCTCTATACCCCCTCTGACGACCCGACAATGATTTCTGTTGACAAATTATTGTTATTCAGATGGAAATGAATATTCTGCACACCACCATGTTGCGTGCCAAGTCATATTTGATTTTGAGGTAATTTTGGAAATGAAAAATCCCTTTATACCCCCTCTAACGAACCGACAATGAGTTCTGTTGACGAATTATTGTTATCCAAATGGAAATGAATATTCTGCACCCCACCATGATGCGTGCCAACTCATATTGGATTTTTGAAGAAATATTGAAAATGAAAAATCCCTCTATACCCCCTCTAACGAACCGACAATGAGTTCTGTAGACGAATTATTGTTATTCAGATGGAAATGGATATTCTGCACTCCACCATGATGCGTGCCAAGTCATATTGGATTTTTGAAGAAATATTGAAAATGAGAAATCCCTCTATACCCCCTCTTACGACCCGACAATGATTTCTGTTGACGAATTATCGTTATTCAGATGGAAATAGATATTCTGCACCCCACCATGATGCGTGCCAAGTCATATTAGATTTTTTAAGAAATATTGAAAATGAAAAATCCCTCTATACCCACTCTAACGTCCCGACAATCAGTTCTGTTGACGAATTACTGTTATTCAGATGGAAATGGATATTTTGCACCCCACCATGATGCGTGTCAAGTCATATTGAATTTTTGAAGAAATAGTGAAAATGAAAAATCACTCTATACCCCCTCTAACGACCCGACAATGATTTCTGTTGACGAATTATTGTTATTCAGATGGAAATGAATATTCTGCACCTCACCATGTTGCGTACCAAGTCATATTTGATTTTGAGGAAATTTTGAAAATGAAAAATCCCTCTATACCTCCTTTAACGACCCGACAATCAGTTCAGTTGACGAATTACTGTTATTCAGATGGAAATGGATATTTTGCACCCCACCATGATGCGTGCCAAGTCATATTAGATTTTTGATGAAATTTTGAAACTGAGAAATCCCTCTATACCCCCCTAAAGACCCGACAATGATTTCTGTTAACGAATTCATGTTATTCAGATGGAATTGGATATTCTGCACCCTACTATGATGCGTGCCAAGTCATATTTGATTTTTGAAGTCATTTTGATAATGAAAAATCCCTCTATACCACCTCTGACGACCCGACAATGATTTCTGGTGACGAATTATTGTTGTTCAGATGGAAATGGATATTATGCACCCCACCGTGATGCGTGCTAAGTCATATTAGATTTTTGAAGTAATTTTGAAAATGAAAAATCCCTCTATACCCCCTCTGACGACCTGACAATGATTTCTGCCACCATGATGCGTGCCAAGTCATATTAGATTATTGAAGAAATTTTGAAAATGAAAAATCCCTCTATACCCCCTCTAACGACCCGACAATGATTTTTGTCGACGAATTGTTGTTATCCAGATGAAAATAAATATTCTGCACTCCACCATGATGCGTGCCAAGTCATATTTGATTTTTGAAGTCATTTTGATAATGAAAAATCCCTCTATACCCCCTCTGACGACCCGACAATGATTTCTGTTAACGAATTCTTGTTATTCAGATTGAATTGGATATTCTGCACCCTACTTTGATGCGTGCCAAGTCATATTTGATTTTTGAAGTCATTTTGATAATGAAAAATCCCTCTATACCCCCTCTGACGACCCGACAATGATTTCTGTTAACGAATTCTTGTTATTCAGATTGAATTGGATATTCTGCACCCTACTATGATGCGTGCCAAGTCATATTTGATTTTTGAAGTCATTTTGATAATGAAAAATCCCTCTATACCCCCTCTGACGACCTGACAATGATTTCTGTTGACAAATTATTGTTATTGAGATGGAAATGGATATTCTGTACCACACCATGATGCGTGCCAAGTCATATTAGATTATTGAAGAAATTTTGAAAATGAAAAATCCCTCTATACCCCCTCTAACAACCCGACAATGATTTTTGTCGACGAATTGTTGTTATCCAGATGAAAATAAATATTCTGCACTCCACCATGATGCGTGCCAAGTCATATTAGATTTTTGAAGAAATATTGAAAATGAAAAATCCCTCTATACCCCCTCTGACGACCTGACAATGATTTCTGTTGACAAATTATTGTTATTGAGATGGAAATGGATATTCTGCACCCCACCATGATGCGTGCCAAGTCATATTTGATTTTGAGGTAATTTTGAAAATGATAAATTCCTCTATACCCCCTCTGACGACCCGACAATGATTTCTGTTGACAAATTATTGTTATTCAGATGGAAATGAATATTCTGCACACCACCATGTTGCGTGCCAAGTCATATTTGATTTTGAGGTAATTTTGGAAATGAAAAATCCCTTTATACCCCCTCTAACGAACCGTCAATGAGTTCTGTTGACGAATTATTGTTATCCAAATGGAAATGAATATTCTGCACCCCACCATGATGCGTGCCAACTCATATTGGATTTTTGAAGAAATATTGAAAATGAAAAATCCCTCTATACCCCCTCTAACGAACCGACAATGAGTTCTGTAGACGAATTATTGTTATTCAGATGGAAATGGATATTCTGCACTCCACCATGGTGCGTGCCAAGTCATATTGGATTTTTGAAGAAATATTGAAAATGAAAAATCCCTCTATACCCCCTCTTACGACCCGACAATGATTTCTGTTGACGAATTATCGTTATTCAGATGGAAATAGATATTCTGCACCCCACCATGATGCGTGCCAAGTCATATTAGATTTTTTAAGAAATATTGAAAATGAAAAATCCCTCTATACCCACTCTAACGTCCCGACAATCAGTTCTGTTGACGAATTACTGTTATTCAGATGGAAATGGATATTTTGCACCCCACCATGATGCGTGTCAAGTCATATTGAATTTTTGAAGAAATAGTGAAAATGAAAAATCACTCTATACCCCCTCTAACGACCCGACAATGATTTCTGTTGACGAATTATTGTTATTCAGATGGAAATGAATATTCTGCACCTCACCATGTTGCGTACCAAGTCATATTTGATTTTGAGGAAATTTTGAAAATGAAAAATCCCTCTATACCTCCTTTAACGACCCGACAATGATTTCAGTCAACGAATTATTGTTATTCAGATGGAAATAGATATTCTGCACCCCACCATGATGCGTGCCAAGTCATATTAGATTTTTGATGAAATTTTGAAAATGAGAAATCCCTCTATACCCCCCCTAACGACCCGACAATGATTTCTGTTAACGAATTCTTGTTATTCAGATGGAATTGGATATTCTGCACCCTACTATGATGCGTGCCAAGTCATATTTGATTTTGAGGTAATTTTGAAAATGAAAAATCCCTATATACCCCCTCTGACGACACGACAATGATTTCTGTTAACGTATCATTGTTAGTTAGATATACATGAATACTTTGCACCCCACCATGATGCGTGCCAAGTCATATTTGATTTTGAGGTAATTTTGAAAATGAAAAATCCCTCTATACCCCCTCTGACGACACAACATTAATTTCTGTTAAGGAATTATTGTTATTCAGATAGATATGGATATTCTGCACCCCACCATGATGCGTGCCAAGTAATATTAGATTTTTGAAGAAATATTGAAAATGAAAAATCCCTCTATACCCTCTCTAACGACCCGACAATGATTTCTGTTGACGAATTATTGTTATTTAGATATATACGGATACTTTGCACTTCACTATGAGGCGTGCAGAGTCATATTAGATTTTTGAAGTTATTTTGAAAATGAAAAATACCTCTATACCCCCTCTGACGACACGACAATGATTTAAATTGAAGAATTATTGTTATTCAGATGGACATGGATACTTTGCACCCCACCATGATGCGTGCCAAGTCATATTAGATTATTGAAGAAATTTTGAAAATGAAAAATCCCTCTATACCCCCTCTGACGACCCGACAATGATTTCTGTTGACGAATTATTGTTATTCAGATGGAATTAGATATTGTGCACCCCACCATGATGCGTGCCAAGTCATATTTGATTTTGAGGTAATTTTGAAAATGAAAAATCCTTCTATACCCCCTCTGACGTCCCGACAATGATTTCTGTTGACAAATTATTGTTATTTAGATGGAAATGGATATTCTGTACCCCACCATGATGCGTGCCATGTCATATTTGATTATTGAAATCATTTTGATAATGAAAAATCCCTCTATACCCCCTCTGACGACCCGACAATGATTTCTGTTGACGAATTATTGTTAGTCAAATGTAAATGGATAATCTGCACCCCACCATGTTGCGTGCCAAGTCATATTTGATTTTGAGGTAATTTTGAAATTGAAAAATCCCTCTAAACCCCCTCTTACGACACGACAATGATTTCTGTTAACCAATTATTGTTAGTTGGATATACATGAATACTTTGCACCCCACCATGATGCGTGCCAAGTCATATTTGATTTTGAGGTAATTTTGAAAATGAAAAATCTCTCTATACCCCCTCTGACGACACGACAATAATTTCTGTTAAGGAATTATTGTTATTCAGATAGATATGGAAATTCTGCACCCCACCATGATGCGTGCAGAGTCATATTGGATTTTTGAAGAAATATTGAAAATGAAAAATCCCTCTATACCCCCTCTAACGACCCGACAATGATTTCTGTTGACGAATTATCGTTATTCGGATGGAAATAGATATTCTGCACCCCACCATGATGCGTGCCAAGTCATATTAGATTTTTGAAGAAATATTGAAAATGAAAAATCCCTCTATACCCCTTCTGACGACCCGACAATGATTTCTGTTGACGAATTATTGTTATTCAGATGAACATGGATACTTTGCACCCCATCATGATGCGTGCCAAGTCATATTAGATTTTTGAAGAAATATTGAAAATGAAAAATCCCTCTATACCCACTCTAACGACCCGACAATTAGTTCTGTTGACGAATTACTGTTATTCAGATGGAAATGGATATTATGCACCCCACCATGATGCGTGCCCAGTCATATTGAATTTTTGAAGAAATATTGAAAATGAAAAATCCCTCTATACCCCCTCTAACGACCCGACATTGATTTCTGTTGACGAATTAATGTTATTCAGATGGAAATGGATATTCTGCACTCCACCATGATGCGTGCCAAGTCATATTAGATTTTTGAAGAAATATTGAAAATGAAAAATCCCTCTATACCCCCTCTAACGACCCGACAATGAATTCTGTGAACGAATTCTTGTTATTCAGATGGAAATATATATTCTGCACCCTACTATGATGCGTGCCAAGTCATATTTGATTTTTGAAGTCATTTTGATAATGAAAAATCCCTCTATACCCCCTCTGACGACCCGACAATGATTTCTGTTGACGAATTATTGTTATTCCGATGGACATGGATACTTTGCACCCCACCTTGATGCGTGCCAAGTCATATTAGATTTTTGAAGAAATATTGAAAATGAAAAATCCCTCTATACCCACTCTAGCGACCCGACAATCAGTTCAGTTGACGAATTACTGTTATTCAGATGGAAATGGATATTTTGCACCCCACCATGATGCGTGCCAAGTCATATTAGATTTTTGATGAAATTTTGAAACTGAGAAATCCCTCTATACCCCCCTAAAGACCCGACAATGATTTCTGTTAACGAATTCATGTTATTCAGATGGAATTGGATATTCTGCACCCTACTATGATGCGTGCCAAGTCATATTTGATTTTTGAAGTCATTTTGATAATGAAAAATCCCTCTATACCCCCTCTGACGACCCGACAATGATTTCTGGTGACGAATTATTGTTGTTCAGATGGAAATGGATATTATGCACCCCACCGTGATGCGTGCTAAGTCATATTAGATTTTTGAAGTAATTTTGAAAATGAAAAATCCCTCTATACCCCCTCTGACGACCTGACAATGATTTCTGCCACCATGATGCGTGCCAAGTCATATTAGATTATTGAAGAAATTTTGAAAATGAAAAATCCCTCTATACCCCCTCTAACGACCCGACAATGATTTTTGTCGACGAATTGTTGTTATCCAGATGAAAATAAATATTCTGCACTCCACCATGATGCGTGCCAAGTCATATTAGATTTTTGAAGAAATATTGAAAATGAAAAATCCCTCTATACCCCCTCTAACGACCCGACAATGATTTCTGTAAACGAATTCTTGTTATTCAGATGGAAATATATATTCTGCACCCTACTATGATGCGTGCCAAGTCATATTTGATTTTTGAAGTCATTTTGATAATGAAAAATCCCTCTATACCCCCTCTGACGACCCGACAATGATTTCTGTTAACGAATTCTTGTTATTCAGATTGAATTGGATATTCTGCACCCTACTATGATGCGTGCCAAGTCATATTTGATTTTTGAAGTCATTTTGATAATGAAAAATCCCTCTATACCCACTCTGACGACCCGACAATGATTTCTGGTGACGAATTATTGTTGTTCAGATGGAAATGGATATTCTGCACCCCACCGTGATGCGTGCCAAGTCATATTAGATTTTTGAAGAAATTTTGAAAATGAAAAATCCCTCTATACCCCCTCTGACGACCTGACAATGATTTCTGTTGACAAATTATTGTTATAGAGATGGAAATGGATATTCTGTACCACACCATGATGCGTGCCAAGTCATATTAGATTATTGAAGAAATTTTGAAAATGAAAAATCCCTCTATACCCCCTCTAACAACCCGACAATGATTTTTGTCGACGAATTGTTGTTATCCAGATGAAAATAAATATTCTGCACTCCACCATGATGCGTGCCAAGTCATATTAGATTTTTGAAGAAATATTGAAAATGAAAAATCCCTCTATACCCCCTCTAACGACCCGACAATGATTTCTGTAAACGAATTCTTGTTATTCAGATGGAAATATATATTCTGCACCCTACTATGATGCGTGCCAAGTCATATTTGATTTTTGAAGAAATTTTGAAAATGAAAAATCCCTCTATACCCCCTCTGACGACCTGACAATGATTTCTGTTGACAAATTATTGTTATTCAGATGGAAATGAATATTCTGCACACCACCATGTTGCGTGCCAAGTCATATTTGATTTTGAGGTAATTTTGAAAATGAAAAATCCCTCTATACCCCCTCTGACGACCCGACAATGATTTCTGTTGACAAATTATTGTTATTCAGATGGAAATGAATATTCTGCACACCACCATGTTGCGTGCCAAGTCATATTTGATTTTGAGGTAATTTTGAAAATGAAAAATCCCTCTATACCCCCTCTAACGAACCGACAATGATTTCTGTTGACAAATCATTGTTATTGAGATGGAAATGGATATTCTGTACCCCACCATGATGCGTGCCAAGTCATATTTGATTATTGAAGAAATTTTGAAAATGAAAAATCCCTCTATACCCCCTCCAACGACCCGTCAATGATTTCTGTTGACGAGTTATTGTTATTTAGATGGAAATGGATATTCTGCACCCCACCATGATGCGTGCCAAGTCATATTTGATTTTGAAGTAATTTTAAAAATGAAAAATCCCTCTATACCCCCTCTGACGACCCGACAATGATTTCTGTTGACAAATTATTGTTATTGAGATAGAAGTGGATATTCTGTACCCCACTATGATGCGTGCCAAGTCATATTTGATTTTTGAAGTCATTTTGAAAATGAAAAATCCCTCTATACCCCCTCTGACGACCCGACAATGATTTCAGTTGAAGAATTATTGTTAATCAGATGGAAATGGATATTCTGCACCTCACCATGATGCGTGACAAGTCATATTGGATTTTTGAAGAAATATTGAAAATGAAAAATTCCTCTATACCCCCTCTAACGACCCGACAATGATGTCTGTTGACGAATTATTGTTATCCGGATGGAAATGAATATTTTGCACCCCACCATGTTGCGTGCCAAGTCATATTTGATTTTGAGGTAAATATGAATATGAAAAATCCCTCTATACCCCCTCTAACGAACTGTCATTGAGTTCTGTTGACAAATTATTGCTATTCAGATGGAAATGGATATTCTGCACCCCACCATGATGCGTGCCAAGTCATATTGGATTTTTGAAGAAATATTGAAAATGAAAAATCCCTCTATACCCCCTCTAACGAACCGACAATGAGTTCTGTTGACGAATTATTGTTATTCAGATGGAAATGGATATTCTGCACCCCACCATGATGCGTGCCAAGTCATATTGGATTTTTGAAGAAATATTGAAAATGAAAAATCCCTCTATACCCCCTCTAACGACACGACAATGATTTATGTTGACGAATTGATGTTAGTCAGATAGAAATGGATATTCTGCACCCCGCCATGATGCGTTCCATGTCATATTTCATTATTGAAATCATTTTGAAAATGAAAAATCCCTCTATACCCCTCCAACGACCCGTCAATGATTTCTGTTGACGAATTATTGTTATTTAGATGGAAATGGATATTCTGCACCCCACCATGATGTGTGCCAAGTCATATTTGATTTTGAGGTAATTTTGAAAATGATAAATCCCTCTATACCCCCTCTGACGACCCGACAATGATTTCTGTTGACAAATTATTGTTATTCAGATGGAAATGAATATTCTGCACACCACCATGTTGCGTGCCAAGTCATATTTGATTTTGAGGTAATTTTGGAAATGAGAAATCCCTTTATACCCCCTCTAACGAACCGACAATGAGTTCTGTTGACGAATTATTGTTATCCAAATGGAAATGAATATTCTGCACCCCACCATGATGCGTGCCAACTCATATTGGATTTTTGAAGAAATATTGAAAATGAAAAATCCCTCTATACCCCCTCTAACGAACCGACAATGAGTTCTGTAGACGAATTATTGTTATTCAGATGGAAATGGATATTCTGCACTCCACCATGATGCGTGCCAAGTCATATTGGATTTTTGAAGAAATATTGAAAATGAAAAATCCCTCTATACCCCCTCTAACGACCCGACAATGATTTCTGTTGACGAATTATCGTTATTCAGATGGAAATAGATATTCTGCACCCCACCATGATGCGTGCCAAGTCATATTAGATTTTTTAAGAAATATTGAAAATGAAAAATCCCTCTATACCCACTCTAACGTCCCGACAATCAGTTCTGTTGACGAATTACTGTTATTCAGATGGAAATGGATATTTTGCACCCCACCATGTTGCGTACCAAGTCATATTTGATTTTGAGGTAATTTTGAAAATGAAAAATCCCTCTATACCTCCTTTAACGACCCGACAATGATTTCAGTCAACGAATTATTGTTATTCAGATGGAAATAGATATTCTGCACCCCACCATGATGCGTGCCAAGTCATATTAGATTTTTGATGAAATTTTGAAAATGAGAAATCCCTCTATACCCCCCCTAACGACCCGACAATGATTTCTGTTAACGAATTCTTGTTATTCAGATGGAATTGGATATTCTGCACCCTACTATGATGCGTGCCAAGTCATATTTGATTTTTGAAGTCATTTTGATTATGAAAAATCCCTCTATACCCCCTCTGACCACCCGACAATGATTTCTGGTGACGAATTATTGTTGTTCAGATGGAAATGGATATTCTGCACCCCACCATGATGCGTGCCAAGTCATATTAGATTTTTGAAGAAATATTGAAAATGAAAAATCCCTCTATACCCCCTCTGACGACCCGACAATGATTTCTGTTGACGAATTATTGTTTTTCAGATGAACATGGATACTTTGCACCCCATCATGATGCGTGCCAAGTCATATTAGATTTTTGAAGAAAAATTGAAAATGAAAAATCCCTCTATACCCACTCTAACGACCCGACAATCAGTTCTGTTGACGAATTATTGTTATTCAGATGAACATGGATACTTTGCACCCCACCATGATGCGTGCCAAGTCATATTAGATTTTTGATGAAATTTTGAAAATGAGAAATCCCTCTATACCCCCCTTACGACCTGACAATGATTTCTGTTGACAAATTATTGTTATTCAGATGGAAATGAATATTCTGCACCTCACCATGTTGCGTACCAAGTCATATTTGATTTTGAGGAAATTTTGAAAATGAAAAATCCCTCTATACCTCCTTTAACGACCCGACAATGATTTCAGTCAACGAATTATTGTTATTCAGATGGAAATAGATATTCTGCACCCCACCATGATGCGTGCCAAGTCATATTAGATTTTTGATGAAATTTTGAAAATGAGAAATCCCTCTATACCCCCCCTAACGACCCGACAATGATTTCTGTTAACGAATTCTTGTTATTCAGATGGAATTGGATATTCTGCACCCTACTATGATGCGTGCCAAGTCATATTTGATTTTGAGGTAATTTTGAAAATGAAAAATCCCTATATACCCCCTCTGACGACACGACAATGATTTCTGTTAACGTATCATTGTTAGTTAGATATACATGAATACTTTGCACCCCACCATGATGCGTGCCAAGTCATATTTGATTTTGAGGTAATTTTGAAAATGAAAAATCCCTCTATACCCCCTCTGACGACACAACATTAATTTCTGTTAAGGAATTATTGTTATTCAGATAGATATGGATATTCTGCACCCCACCATGATGCGTGCCAAGTAATATTAGATTTTTGAAGAAATATTGAAAATGAAAAATCCCTCTATACCCTCTCTAACGACCCGACAATGATTTCTGTTGACGAATTATTGTTATTTAGATATATACGGATACTTTGCACTTCACTATGAGGCGTGCAGAGTCATATTAGATTTTTGAAGTTATTTTGAAAATGAAAAATACCTCTATACCCCCTCTGACGACACGACAATGATTTCTGTTAACGTATCATTGTTAGTTAGATATACATGAATACTTTGCACCCCACCATGATGCGTGCCAAGTCATATTTGATTTTGAGGTAATTTTGAAAATGAAAAATCCCTCTATACCCCCTCTGACGACACAACATTAATTTCTGTTAAGGAATTATTGTTATTCAGATAGATATGGATATTCTGCACCCCACCATGATGCGTGCCAAGTAATATTAGATTTTTGAAGAAATATTGAAAATGAAAAATCCCTCTATACCCTCTCTAACGACCCGACAATGATTTCTGTTGACGAATTATTGTTATTTAGATATATACGGATACTTTGCACTTCACTATGAGGCGTGCAGAGTCATATTAGATTTTTGAAGTTATTTTGAAAATGAAAAATACCTCTATACCCCCTCTGACGACACGACAATGATTTAAATTGAAGAATTATTGTTATTCAGATGGACATGGATACTTTGCACCCCACCATGATGCGTGCCAAGTCATATTAGATTATTGAAGAAATTTTGAAAATGAAAAATCCCTCTATACCCCCTCTGACGACCCGACAATGATTTCTGTTGACGAATTATTGTTATTCAGATGGAATTAGATATTGTGCACCCCACCATGATGCGTGCCAAGTCATATTTGATTTTGAGGTAATTTTGAAAATGAAAAATCCTTCTATACCCCCTCTGACGTCCCGACAATGATTTCTGTTGACAAATTATTGTTATTTAGATGGAAATGGATATTCTGTACCCCACCATGATGCGTGCCATGTCATATTTGATTATTGAAATCATTTTGATAATGAAAAATCCCTCTATACCCCCTCTGACGACCCGACAATGATTTCTGTTGACGAATTATTGTTAGTCAAATGTAAATGGATAATCTGCACCCCACCATGTTGCGTGCCAAGTCATATTTGATTTTGAGGTAATTTTGAAATTGAAAAATCCCTCTAAACCCCCTCTTACGACACGACAATGATTTCTGTTAACCAATTATTGTTAGTTGGATATACATGAATACTTTGCACCCCACCATGATGCGTGCCAAGTCATATTTGATTTTGAGGTAATTTTGAAAATGAAAAATCTCTCTATACCCCCTCTGACGACACGACAATAATTTCTGTTAAGGAATTATTGTTATTCAGATAGATATGGAAATTCTGCACCCCACCATGATGCGTGCAGAGTCATATTGGATTTTTGAAGAAATATTGAAAATGAAAAATCCCTCTATACCCCCTCTAACGACCCGACAATGATTTCTGTTGACGAATTATCGTTATTCGGATGGAAATAGATATTCTGCACCCCACCATGATGCGTGCCAAGTCATATTAGATTTTTGAAGAAATATTGAAAATGAAAAATCCCTCTATACCCCTTCTGACGACCCGACAATGATTTCTGTTGACGAATTATTGTTATTCAGATGAACATGGATACTTTGCACCCCATCATGATGCGTGCCAAGTCATATTAGATTTTTGAAGAAATATTGAAAATGAAAAATCCCTCTATACCCACTCTAACGACCCGACAATTAGTTCTGTTGACGAATTACTGTTATTCAGATGGAAATGGATATTATGCACCCCACCATGATGCGTGCCCAGTCATATTGAATTTTTGAAGAAATATTGAAAATGAAAAATCCCTCTATACCCCCTCTAACGACCCGACATTGATTTCTGTTGACGAATTAATGTTATTCAGATGGAAATGGATATTCTGCACTCCACCATGATGCGTGCCAAGTCATATTAGATTTTTGAAGAAATATTGAAAATGAAAAATCCCTCTATACCCCCTCTAACGACCCGACAATGAATTCTGTGAACGAATTCTTGTTATTCAGATGGAAATATATATTCTGCACCCTACTATGATGCGTGCCAAGTCATATTTGATTTTTGAAGTCATTTTGATAATGAAAAATCCCTCTATACCCCCTCTGACGACCCGACAATGATTTCTGTTGACGAATTATTGTTATTCCGATGGACATGGATACTTTGCACCCCACCTTGATGCGTGCCAAGTCATATTAGATTTTTGAAGAAATATTGAAAATGAAAAATCCCTCTATACCCACTCTAACGACCCGACAATCAGTTCAGTTGACGAATTACTGTTATTCAGATGGAAATGGATATTTTGCACCCCACCATGATGCGTGCCAAGTCATATTAGATTTTTGATGAAATTTTGAAACTGAGAAATCCCTCTATACCCCCCTAAAGACCCGACAATGATTTCTGTTAACGAATTCATGTTATTCAGATGGAATTGGATATTCTGCACCCTACTATGATGCGTGCCAAGTCATATTTGATTTTTGAAGTCATTTTGATAATGAAAAATCCCTCTATACCCCCTCTGACGACCCGACAATGATTTCTGGTGACGAATTATTGTTGTTCAGATGGAAATGGATATTATGCACCCCACCGTGATGCGTGCTAAGTCATATTAGATTTTTGAAGTAATTTTGAAAATGAAAAATCCCTCTATACCCCCTCTGACGACCTGACAATGATTTCTGCCACCATGATGCGTGCCAAGTCATATTAGATTATTGAAGAAATTTTGAAAATGAAAAATCCCTCTATACCCCCTCTAACGACCCGACAATGATTTTTGTCGACGAATTGTTGTTATCCAGATGAAAATAAATATTCTGCACTCCACCATGATGCGTGCCAAGTCATATTAGATTTTTGAAGAAATATTGAAAATGAAAAATCCCTCTATACCCCCTCTAACGACCCGACAATGATTTCTGTAAACGAATTCTTGTTATTCAGATGGAAATATATATTCTGCACCCTACTATGATGCGTGCCAAGTCATATTTGATTTTTGAAGTCATTTTGATAATGAAAAATCCCTCTATACCCCCTCTGACGACCCGACAATGATTTCTGTTAACGAATTCTTGTTATTCAGATTGAATTGGATATTCTGCACCCTACTATGATGCGTGCCAAGTCATATTTGATTTTTGAAGTCATTTTGATAATGAAAAATCCCTCTATACCCACTCTGACGACCCGACAATGATTTCTGGTGACGAATTATTGTTGTTCAGATGGAAATGGATATTCTGCACCCCACCGTGATGCGTGCCAAGTCATATTAGATTTTTGAAGAAATTTTGAAAATGAAAAATCCCTCTATACCCCCTCTGACGACCTGACAATGATTTCTGTTGACAAATTATTGTTATAGAGATGGAAATGGATATTCTGTACCACACCATGATGCGTGCCAAGTCATATTAGATTATTGAAGAAATTTTGAAAATGAAAAATCCCTCTATACCCCCTCTAACAACCCGACAATGATTTTTGTCGACGAATTGTTGTTATCCAGATGAAAATAAATATTCTGCACTCCACCATGATGCGTGCCAAGTCATATTAGATTTTTGAAGAAATATTGAAAATGAAAAATCCCTCTATACCCCCTCTAACGACCCGACAATGATTTCTGTAAACGAATTCTTGTTATTCAGATGGAAATATATATTCTGCACCCTACTATGATGCGTGTCAAGTCATATTTGATTTTTGAAGAAATTTTGAAAATGAAAAATCCCTCTATACCCCCTCTGACGACCTGACAATGATTTCTGTTGACAAATTATTGTTATTCAGATGGAAATGAATATTCTGCACACCACCATGTTGCGTGCCAAGTCATATTTGATTTTGAGGTAATTTTGAAAATGAAAAATCCCTCTATACCCCCTCTGACGACCCGACAATGATTTCTGTTGACAAATTATTGTTATTCAGATGGAAATGAATATTCTGCACACCACCATGTTGCGTGCCAAGTCATATTTGATTTTGAGGTAATTTTGAAAATGAAAAATCCCTCTATACCCCCTCTAACGAACCGACAATGATTTCTGTTGACGAATCATTGTTATTGAGATGGAAATGGATATTCTGTACCCCACCATGATGCGTGCCAAGTCATATTTGATTATTGAAGAAATTTTGAAAATGAAAAATCCCTCTATACCCCCTCCAACGACCCGTCAATGATTTCTGTTGACGAGTTATTGTTATTTAGATGGAAATGGATATTCTGCACCCCACCATGATGCGTGCCAAGTCATATTTGATTTTGAAGTAATTTTAAAAATGAAAAATCCCTCTATACCCCCTCTGACGACCCGACAATGATTTCTGTTGACAAATTATTGTTATTGAGATAGAAGTGGATATTCTGTACCCCACTATGATGCGTGCCAAGTCATATTTGATTTTTGAAGTCATTTTGAAAATGAAAAATCCCTCTATACCCCCTCTGACGACCCGACAATGATTTCAGTTGAAGAATTATTGTTAATCAGATGGAAATGGATATTCTGCACCTCACCATGATGCGTGACAAGTCATATTGGATTTTTGAAGAAATATTGAAAATGAAAAATTCCTCTATACCCCCTCTAACGACCCGACAATGATGTCTGTTGACGAATTATTGTTATCCGGATGGAAATGAATATTTTACACCCCACCATGTTGCGTGCCAAGTCATATTTGATTTTGAGGTAAATTTGAATATGAAAAATCCCTCTATACCCCCTCTAACGAACTGTCATTGAGTTCTGTTGACAAATTATTGCTATTCAGATGGAAATGGATATTCTGCACCCCACCATGATGCGTGCCAAGTCATATTGGATTTTTGAAGAAATATTGAAAATGAAAAATCCCTCTATACCCCCTCTAACGAACCGACAATGAGTTCTGTTGACGAATTATTGTTATTCAGATGGAAATGGATATTCTGCACCCCACCATGATGCGTGCCAAGTCATATTGGATTTTTGAAGAAATATTGAAAATGAAAAATCCCTCTATACCCCCTCTAACGACACGACAATGATTTATGTTGACGAATTGATGTTAGTCAGATAGAAATGGATATTCTGCACCCCGCCATGATGCGTGCCATGTCATATTTCATTATTGAAATCATTTTGAAAATGAAAAATCCCTCTATACCCCTCCAACGACCCGTCAATGATTTCTGTTGACGAATTATTGTTATTTAGATGGAAATGGATATTCTGCACCCCACCATGATGTGTGCCAAGTCATATTTGATTTTGAGGTAATTTTGAAAATGATAAATCCCTCTATACCCCCTCTGACGACCCGACAATGATTTCTGTTGACAAATTATTGTTATTCAGATGGAAATGAATATTCTGCACACCACCATGTTGCGTGCCAAGTCATATTTGATTTTGAGGTAATTTTGGAAATGAGAAATCCCTTTATACCCCCTCTAACGAACCGACAATGAGTTCTGTTGACGAATTATTGTTATCCAAATGGAAATGAATATTCTGCACCCCACCATGATGCGTGCCAACTCATATTGGATTTTTGAAGAAATATTGAAAATGAAAAATCCCTCTATACCCCCTCTAACGAACCGACAATGAGTTCTGTAGACGAATTATTGTTATTCAGATGGAAATGGATATTCTGCACTCCACCATGATGCGTGCCAAGTCATATTGGATTTTTGAAGAAATATTGAAAATGAAAAATCCCTCTATACCCCCTCTAACGACCCGACAATGATTTCTGTTGACGAATTATCGTTATTCAGATGGAAATAGATATTCTGCACCCCACCATGATGCGTGCCAAGTCATATTAGATTTTTTAAGAAATATTGAAAATGAAAAATCCCTCTATACCCACTCTAACGTCCCGACAATCAGTTCTGTTGACGAATTACTGTTATTCAGATGGAAATGGATATTTTGCACCCCACCATGTTGCGTACCAAGTCATATTTGATTTTGAGGTAATTTTGAAAATGAAAAATCCCTCTATACCTCCTTTAACGACCCGACAATGATTTCAGTCAACGAATTATTGTTATTCAGATGGAAATAGATATTCTGCACCCCACCATGATGCGTGCCAAGTCATATTAGATTTTTGATGAAATTTTGAAAATGAGAAATCCCTCTATACCCCCCCTAACGACCCGACAATGATTTCTGTTAACGAATTCTTGTTATTCAGATGGAATTGGATATTCTGCACCCTACTATGATGCGTGCCAAGTCATATTTGATTTTTGAAGTCATTTTGATTATGAAAAATCCCTCTATACCCCCTCTGACCACCCGACAATGATTTCTGGTGACGAATTATTGTTGTTCAGATGGAAATGGATATTCTGCACCCCACCATGATGCGTGCCAAGTCATATTAGATTTTTGAAGAAATATTGAAAATGAAAAATCCCTCTATACCCCCTCTGACGACCCGACAATGATTTCTGTTGACGAATTATTGTTTTTCAGATGAACATGGATACTTTGCACCCCATCATGATGCGTGCCAAGTCATATTAGATTTTTGAAGAAAAATTGAAAATGAAAAATCCCTCTATACCCACTCTAACGACCCGACAATCAGTTCTGTTGACGAATTATTGTTATTCAGATGAACATGGATACTTTGCACCCCACCATGATGCGTGCCAAGTCATATTAGATTTTTGATGAAATTTTGAAAATGAGAAATCCCTCTATACCCCCCTTACGACCCGACAATGATTTCTGTTAACGAATTCTTGTGATTCAGATGGAATTGGATATTCTGCACCCTACTATGATGCGTGCCAAGTCATATTTGATTTTTGAAGTCATTTTGATAAAGAAAAATCCCTCTATACCCCCTCTAACGACCCGACAATGATTTCTGGTGATGAATTATTGTTGTTCAGATGGAAATGGATATTCTGCACCCCACCATGATGCGTGCCAAGTCATATTAGATTTTTGAAGAAATTTTGAACATGAGAAATCCCTCTATACCCCTCTAACGACCCGACAATGATTTCTGTTAACGAATTCTTGTTATTCACATGGAATTGGATATTCTGCACCCTACTATGATGCGTGCCAAGTCATATTTGATTTTTGAAGTCATTTTGATAATGAAAAATCCCTCTATACCCCCTCTGACGACCCGACAATGATTTCTGGTGACGAATTATTGTTGTTCAGATGGAAATGGATATTCTGCACCCCACCATGATGCGTGCCAAGTCATATTGGATTTTTGAAGAAATATTGAAAATGAAAAATCCCTCTATACCCCCTCTAACGACCCGACAATGATTTCTGTTGACGAATTATTGTTATTCAGATGTAAAAGAATATTCTGCACCTCACCATGTTGCGTACCAAGTCATATTTGATTTTGAGGTAATTTTGAAAATGAAAAATCCCTCTATACCCCCTCTAACGACCCGACAATGATTTCTGTCAACGAATTATTGTTATTCAGATGGAAATAGATATTCTGCACCCCACTATGATGCGTGCTAAGTCATATTAGATTTTTGATGGAATTTTGAAAATGAGAAATCCCTCTATACCCCCCCTAACGACCCGACAATGATTTCTGTTAACGAATTCTTGTTATTCAGATGGAATTGGATATTCTGCACCCTACTATGATGCGTGCCAAGTCATATTTGATTTTTGAAGTCATTTTGATAATGAAAAATCCCTCTATACCCCCTCTGACGACCCGACAATGATTTCTGTTGACGAATTATTGTTGTTCAGAAGGAAATGGATATTCTGCACCCCACAATGATGCGTACTAAGTCTTATTTGATTTTGAGGTAATTTTGAAAATGAAAAATCCCTCTATACCCCCTCTGACGACCCGACAATGATTTCTGTTGACAAATTATTGTTATTGAGATGGAAATGGATATTCTGCACCCCACCATGATGCGTGCCAAGTCATATTGGATTTTTGAAGAAATATTGAAAATGAAAAATCCCTCTATACCCCCTCTAACGACCCGACAATGATTTCTGTTGACGAATTATTGTTATATAGATGGAAATGAATATTCTGCACACCACCATGTTGCGTGCCAAGTCATATTTGATTTTGAGGTAATTTTGAAAATGAAATATCCCTCTATACCCCCTCTAACGAACCGACAATGAGTTCTGTTGACGAATTATTGTTATTCAGATGGAAATGGATATTCTGCACCCCACCATGATGCGTGTCAAGTCATAGTAGATTTTTGAAGAAATATTGAAAATGAGAAATCCCTCTATACCCCCTCTAACGACCCGAAGATGATTTCTGTTGACGAATTATTGTTATCCAGATGGAAATGAATATTCTGCACCCCACCATGAAGCGTGCCAAGTCATATTGGATTTTTGAAGAAATATTGAAAATGAAAAATCCCTCTATACCCCCTCTAACGACCCGACAATAATTTCTGTTGACGAATTATCGTTATTCAGATGGAAATAGATATTCTGCACCCCACTATGATGCGTGCTAAGTCATACTAGATTTTTGAAGAAATATTGAAAATGAAAAATCCCTCTATACCCACTCTAACGACCCGACAATCAGATCTGTTGACGAATTACTGTTATTCAGATGGAAATGGATATTTTGCACCCCACCATGATGCGTGCCAAGTCATATTAGATTTTTGATGAAATTTTGAAAATGAGAAATCCCTCTATATCCCATCTAACGACCCGACAATGATTTCTGTTAACGAATTCTTGTTATTCAGATGGAATTGGATATTCTGCACCCTACTATGATACGTGCCAAGTCATATTTGATTTTTGAAGTCATTTTGATAATGAAAAATCCCTCTATACCCCCTCTGACGACCCGGCAATGATTTCTGGTGACGAATTATTGTTGTTCAGATGGAAATGGATATTCTGCACCCCACCATAATGCGTGCCAAGTCATATTAGAATTTTGAAGAAATTTCGAAAATGAAAAATCCCTCAATACCCCCTCTGACGACCCGACAATGATTTCTGTTGACAAATTATTGTTATTGAGATGGAAATGGATATTCTGTACCCCACCATGATGCGTGCCAAGTCATATTAGATTATTGAAGAAATTTTGAAAATGAAAACTCCCTCTATACCCCCTCCAACGACCCGTCAATGATTTCTGTTAACGAATTATTGTTATTTAGATGGAAATGGATATTATGCACCCCACCATGATGCGTGCCAAGTCATATTTGATTTTGAGGTAATTTTGAAAATGATAAATCCCTCTATACCGCCTCTGACGACCCGACAATGATTTCTGTTGACAAATTATTGTTATTCAGATGGAAATTGATATTCTGCACCCCACCATGATGCGTGACAAGTCATATTGGATTTTTGAAGAAATATTGAAAATGAAAAATCCCTCTATACCCCCTCTAACGACCCGACAATGATTTCTGTTGACGAATTATTGTTATCCAGATGAAAATGAATATTCTGCACACCACCATGTTGCGTGCCAAGTCATATTTGATTTTGAGGTAATTTTGAAAATGAAAAATCCCTCTATACCCCCTCTAACGAACCGACAATGAGTTCTGTTGACGAATTATTATTATTCAGATGGAAATGGATATTCTGCACCCCACCATGATGCGTGCCAAGTCATAGTGGATTTTTGAAGAAATATTGAAAATGAAAAATCCCTCTATACCCCCTCTAACGACCCGACAATGATTTCTGTTGACTAATTATTATTATTCAGATGGAAATGGATATTCTGCACCCCACCATGATGCGGGCCAAGTCATATTGGATTTTTGAAGAAATATTGAAAATGAAAAATCCCTCCATACCCACTCTAACGACCCGACAATCAGTTCTGTTGACGAATTACTGTTATTCAGATGGAAATGGATATTTTGCACCCCACCATGATGCGTGCCAAGTCATATTGAATTTTTGAAGAAATATTGAAAATGAAAAATCCCTCTATACCACCTCTGACGACCCGACAATGATTTCTGGTGACGAATTATTGTTGTTCAGATGGAAATGGATATTCTGCACCCCACCATGATGCGTGCCAAGACATATTAGATTTTTGAAGAAATATTGAAAATGAAAAATCCCTCTATACCCCCTCTGACGACCTGACAATGATTTCTGTTGACAAATTATTGTTATTGAGATGGAAATGAATATTCTGCACCCCACCATGATGCGTGCTAAGTCATATTTGATTTTGAGGTAATTTTGAAAATGATAAATTCCTCTATACCCCCTCTGACGACCCGACAATTATTTCTGTTGACAAATTATTGTTATTCAGATGGAAATGAATATTCTGCACACCACCATGTTGCGTGCCAAGTCATATTTGATTTTGAGGTAATTTTGAAAATGAAAAATCCCTCTATACCCCCTCTAACGAAGCGACAATGATTTCTGTTGACAAATCATTGTTATTGAGATGGAAATGGATATTCTGTACCCCACCATGATGCGTGCCAAGTCATATTTGATTATTGAAGAAATTTTGAAAATGAAAAATTCCTCTATACCCCCTCCAACGACCCGTCAATGATTTCTGTTGACGAGTTATTGTTATTTAGATGGAAATGGATATTCTGCACCCCACCATGATGCGTGCCAAGTCATATTTGATTTTGAGGTAATTTTAAAAATGAAAAATCCCTCTATACCCCCTCTGACGACCCGACAATGATTTCTGTTGACAAATTATTGTTATTGAGATAGAAATGGATATTCTGTACCCCACTATGATGCGTGCCAAGTCATATTTGATTTTTGAAGTCATTTTGAAAATGAAAAATCCCTCTATACCCCCTCTGACGACCCGACAATGATTTCAGTTAAAGAATTATTGTTACTCAGATGGAAATGGATATTCTGCACCCCACCATGATGCGTGAACAGTCATATTGGATTTTTGAAGAAATATTGAAAATGAAATATTCCTCTATACCCCCTCTAACGACCCGACAATGATTTCTGTTGACGAATTATTGTTATCCGGATGGAAATGAATATTTTGCACCCCACCATGTTGCGTGCCAAGTCATATTTGATTTTGAGGTAAATTTGAATATGAAAAATCCCTCTATACCCCCTCTAACGAACCGACAATGAGTTCTGTTGACAAATTATTGTTATTCAGATGGAAATGGATATTCTGCACCCCACCATGATGCGTGCCAAGTCATATTGGATTTTTGAAGAAATATTGAAAATGAAAAATCCCTCTATACCCCCTCTAACGACACGACAATGATTTATGTTGACGAATTGATGTTAGTCAGATAGAAATGGATATTCTGCACCCCGCCATGATGCGTGCCATGTTATATTTCATTATTGAAATCATTTTGAAAATGAAAAATCCCTCTATACCCCTCCAACGACCCGTCAATGATTTCTGTTGACGAATTATTGTTATTTAGATGGAAATGGATATTCTGCACCCCACAATGATGCGTGCCAAGTCATATTTGATTTTGAGGTAATTTTGAAAATGAGAAATCCCTCTATACCCCCCTAACGACCCGACAATGATTTCTGTTAACGAATTCTTGTGATTCAGATGGAATTGGATATTCTGCACCCTACTATGATGCGTGCCAAGTCATATTTGATTTTTGAAGTCATTTTGATAATGAAAAATCCCTCTATACCCCCTCTGATGACCCGACAATGATTTCTGGTGATGAATTATTGTTGTTCAGATGGAAATGGATATTCTGCACCCCACCATGATGCTTGCCAAGTCATATTAGATTTTTGAAGAAATTTTGAAAATGAAAAATCCCTCTATATCCCCTCTGACGACCCGACAATGATTTCTTTCAACGAATTATTGTTATTCAGATGGAAATAGATATTCTGCACCCCACCATGATGCGTGCCAAGTCATATTAGATTTTTGAAGATATATTGAAAATGAAAAATCCCTCTATACCCCCTCTAACGACCCGACAATGATTTCTGTTGACGAATTATTGTTATTCAGATGGAAATGAATATTCTGCACCTCACCATGTTGCGTACCAAGTCATATTTGATTTTGAGGTAATGTTGAAAATGAAAAATCCCTCTATACCCGCTCTAACGACCCGACAATGATTTCAGTCAACAAATTATTGTTATTCAGATGGAAATAGATATTCTGCACCTCACCATGATGCGTGCCAAGTCATATTAGATTTTTGATGAAATTTTGAAAATGAGAAATCCCTCTATACCCCCCTAACTACCCGACAATGATTTCTGTTAACGAATTCTTGTTATTCAGATGGAATTGGATATTCTGCACCCTACTATGATGCGTGCCAAGTCATATTTGATTTTTGAAGTCATTTTGATAATGAAATATCCCTCTATACCCCCTCTGACCGCCCGACAATGATTTCTGGTGACGAATTATTGTTGTTCAGATGGAAATGGATATTCTGCACCCCACCATGATGCGTGCCATGTCATATTAGATTTTTGAAGAAATATTGAAAATGAAAAATCCCTCTATACCCCCTCTGACGACCCGACAATGATTTCTGTTGACGAATTATTGTTATTCAGATGAACATGGATACTTTGCACCCCATCATGATGCGTGCCAAGTCATATTAGATTTTTGAAGAAAAATTGAAAATGAAAAATCCCTCTATACCCACTCTAACGACCCGACAATCAGTTCTGTTGACGAATTATTGTTATTCAGATGAACATGGATACTTTGCACCCCACCATGATGCGTGCCAAGTCATATTAGATTTTTGAAGAAATTTTGAAAATGAGAAATCCCTCTATACCCCCCTAACGACCCGACAATGATTTCTGTTAACGAATTCTTGTGATTCAGATGGAATTGGATATTCTGCACCCTACTATGATGCGTGCCAAGTCATATTTGATTTTTGAAGTCATTTTGATAATGATAAATCCCTCTATACCCCCTCTGACGACCCGACAATGATTTCTGGTGACGAATTATTGTTGTTCAGATGGAAATGGATATTCTGCACCCTACCATGATGCGTGCCAAGTCATATTGGATTTTTGAAGAAATATTGAAAATGAGAAATCCCTCTATACCCCCTCTAACGACCCGACAATGATTTCTGTTGACGAATTATTGTTATTCAGATGGAAATGAATATTCTGCACCTCACCATGTTGCGTACCAAGTCATATTTGATTTTGAGGTAATTTTGAAAATGAAAAATCCCTCTATACCCCCTCTAACGACCCGACAATGATTTCTGTTAACGAATTCTTGTTATTCAGATGGAATTGGATATTCTGCATCCTACTATGATACGTGCCAAGTCATATTTGATTTTTGAAGTCATTTTGATAATGAAAAATCCCTCTATACCCCCTCTGACGACCCGGCAATGAT
Source organism: Chrysolina americana (assembly GCA_958502065.1). Lineage (NCBI taxonomy): Eukaryota > Metazoa > Arthropoda > Insecta > Coleoptera > Chrysomelidae > Chrysolina > Chrysolina americana. The sequence continues at coordinate 41,472,811 of OY293414.1, forward strand.
TTCTGGTGACAAATTATTGTTGTTCAGATGGAAATGGATATTCTGCACCCCACCATAATGCGTGCCAAGTCATATTAGAATTTTGAAGAAATTTCGAAAATGAAAAATCCGTCTATACCCCCTCTGACGACCCGACAATGATTTCTGTTGACAAATTATTGTTATTGAGATGGAAATGGATATTCTGTACCCCACCATGATGCGTGCCAAGTCATATTAGATTATTGAAGAAATTTTGAAAATGAAAACTCCCTCTATACCCCCTCCAACGATCCGTCAATGATTTCTGTTGACGAATTATTGTTATTTAGATGGAAATGGATATTATGCACCCCACCATGATGCGTGCCAAGTCATATTTGATTTTGAGGTAATTTTGAAAAAGATAAATCCCTCTATACCCCCTCTGACGACCCGAAAATGATTTCTGTTGACAAATTATTGTTATTCAGATGGAAATGGATATTCTGCAACCCACCATGATGCGTGACAAGTCATATTGGATTTTTGAAGAAATATTGAAAATGAAAAATCCCTCTATACCCCCTCTAACGACCCGACAATGATTTCTGTTGACGAATTATTGTTATCCAGATGGAAATGAATATTCTGCACACCACCATGTTGCGTGCCAAGTCATATTTGATTTTGAGGTAATTTTGAAAAAGATAAATCCCTCTATACCCCCTCTAACGACCCGACAATGATTTCTGTTGACGAATTATTGATATATAGATGGAAATGGATATTCTGCACACCACCATGTTGCGTGCCAAGTCATATTTGATTTTGAGGTAATTTTGAAAATGAAATATCCCTCTATACCCCCTCTAACGAACCGACAATGAGTTCTGTTGACGAATTATTGTTATTCAGATGGAAATAGATATTCTGCACCCCACCATGATGCGTGTCAAGTCATAGTGGATTTTTGAAGAAATATTGAAAATGAAAAATCCCTCTATACCCCCTCTAACGACCCGACAATGATTTCTGTTGACGAATTATTGTTATTCAGATGGAAATGGATATTTTGCACCCCACCATGATGCGTGCCAAGTCATATTAGATTTTTGATGAAATTTTGAAAATGAGAAATCCCTCTATATCCCCCCTAACGACCCGACAATGATTTCTGTTAACGAATTCTTGTTATTCAGATGGAATTGGATATTCTGCACCCTACTATGATACGTGCCAAGTCATATTTGATTTTTGAAGTCATTTTGATAATGAAAAATCCCTCTATACCCCCTCTGACGACCTGGCAATGATTTCTGGTGACGAATTATTGTTGTTCAGATGGAAATGGATATTCTGTACCCCACCATAATGCGTGCCAAGTCATATTAGAATTTTGAAGAAATTTCTAAAATGAAAAATCCCTCTATACCCCCTCTGACGACCCGACAATGATTTCTGTTGACGAATTATTGTTATTGAGATGGAAATGGATATTCTGTACCCCACCATGATGCGTGCCAAGTCATATTAGATTATTGAAGAAATTTTGAAAATGAAAACTCCCTCTATACCCCCTCCAACGACCCGTCAATGATTTCTGTTGACGAATTATTGTTATTTAGATGGAAATGGATATTATGCACCCCACCATGATGCGTGCCAAGTCATATTTGATTTTGAGGTAATTTTGAAAAAGATAAATCCCTCTATACCCCCTCTGACGACCCGAAAATTATTTCTGTTGACAAATTATTGTTATTCAGATGGAAATGGATATTCTGCACCCCACCATGATGCGTGACAAGTCATATTGGATTTTTGAAGAAATATTGAAAATGAAAAATCCCTCTATACCCCCTCTAACGACCCGACAATGATTTCTGTTGACGAATTATTATTATTCAGATGGAAATGGATATTCTGCACCCCACCATGATGCGTGCCAAGTCATATTGGATTTTTGAAGAAATATTGAAAATGAAAAATCCCTCCATACCCACTCTAACGACCCGACAATCAGTTCTGTTGACGAATTACTGTTATTCAGATGGAAATGGATATTTTGCACCCCACCATGATGCGTGCCAAGTCATATTGAATTTTTGAAGGAATATTGAAAATGAAAAATCCCTCTATACCACCTCTGACGACCCGACAATGATTTCTGGTGACGAATTATTGTTGTTCAGATGGAAATGGATATTCTGCACCCCACCATGATGCGTGCCAAGTCATATTTGATTTTGAGGTAATTTTGAAAATGAAAAATCCCTCTATACCCCCTTTAACGAACCGACAATGATTTCTGTTGACAAATCATTGTTATTGAGATGGAAATGGATATTCTGTACCCCACCATGATGCGTGCCAAGTCATATTTGATTTTGAGGTAATTTTGAAAATGAAAAATCCCTCTATACCCCCTCCAACGACCCGTCAATGATTTCTGTTGACGAGTTATTGTTATTTAGATGGAAATGGATATTCTGTACCCCACCATGATGCGTGCCAAGTCATATTTGATTTTGAGGTAATTTTAAAAATGAAAAATCCCTCTATACCCCCTCTGACGACCCGACAATGATTTCTGTTGACAAATTATTGTTATTGAGATAGAAATGGATATTCTGTACCCCACTATGATGCGTGCCAAGTCATATTTGATTTTTGAAGTCATTTTGAAAATGAAAAATCCCTCTATACCCCCTCTGACGACCCGACAATGATTTCAGTTAAAGAATTATTGTTACTCAGATGGAAATGAATATTTTGCACCCCACCATGTTGCGTGCCAAGTCATATTTGATTTTGAGGTAAATTTGAATATGAAAAATCCCTCTATACCCCCTCTAACGAACCGACAATGAGTTCTGTTGACAAATTATTGTTATTCAGATGGAAATGGATATTCTGCACCCCAACATGATGCGTGCCAAGTCATATTGGATTTTTGAAGAAATATTGAAAATGAAAAATCCCTCTATACCCCCTCTAACGACAAGACAATGATTTATGATGAAGAATTGATGTTAGTCAGATAGAAATGGATATTCTGCACCCCGCCATGATGCGTGTTATGTCATATTTCATTATTGAAATCATTTTGAAAATGAAAAATCCCTCTATACCCCTCCAACGACCCGTCAATGATTTCTGTTGACGAATTATTGTTATTTAGATGGAAATGGATATTCTGCACCCCACCATGATGCGTGCCAAGTCATATTTGAATTTGAGGTAATTTTGAAAATGAGAAATCCCTTTATACCCCCCTAACGAACCGACAATGATTTCTGTTAACGAATTTTTGTGATTCAGATGGAATTGGATATTCTGCACCCTACTATGATGCGTGCCAAGTCATATTTGATTTTTGAAGTCATTTTGATAATGAAAAATCCCTCTATACCCCCTCTGATGACCCGACAATAATTTCTGGTGATGAATTATTGTTGTTCAGATGACGACATGACGACATGACAATGATTTCTGTTGACGAATTATTGTTATTCAGATGTAAATGGATATTCTGCACCCCATCATGATGCGTGCCAAGTCATTTTAGATTTTTGAAGTGATTTTGAAAATGTAAAATCCCTCTGTACACCCTCTTACGACCCGACAATGATTTCTGTTGACGAAATATTGTTATTCGGATGGAAATCAATATTTTGCACCCTACTATGATGCCTGCCAAGTCATAATTGATTTTTGAAGTAATTTAGAAAGTGTAAAATCCCTCTATACTCCCTCTAACGACCCGACAATGAATTCTGTTGACGAATTATTGTTATTCAGATGAAAATGAATATATTGCACCCTACTATGATGCGTGCCAAGTCATGTTTGATTTTTGGAGTCATTTTAAAAATGAAAAATCCCTCTATACCCCCTCTGACGACACGACAATGATTTCTGTTGACGAATCATTGTTATTCAGTTGGAACTGAATAGTCTGCACCCCACTATGTTGCGTGCCATGTCATATTAAATTTTGAGGTAATTTTGAAAATGAAAAATTCCTCTGTACCCCCTCTGACGACCCGACAATGATTTCAGTTGACGAATTATTGTTATTAGGATGGAAATGAATATTTTGCACCCTACTTTGATGCGTGCCGAGTCATATTTGATTTTGAGGTAATTTTGAAAATGAAAAATTCCTCTGTACCCCCTCTGACGACCCGACAATGATTTCTGTTATTGAATAATGTTTATTCAGATGGACATAGATATTTGGCACCCTACTATGATGCGTGCCAAGTCATATTTGATTTTGAGGTAATTTTGAAAATGAAAAATCCCTCTATTACCCCTATGACGACCCGACAATGATTTCTGTTGTCGAATAATGTTTATTCAGATGGACATGGATATTTGGCACCCTACTATGATGCGTGTCAAATCATATTTGATTTTTGAAGTCATTTTAAAAATGAAAAAGCCCTCTATACCTCCTCTGACGACACGACAATGATTTCTGTTGACAAATTATTATTATTCAGATGGAAACGGATATTATGCACCCCACTATGATACGTGCCAAGTCATATTTGATTTTGAGGTAATTTTAAAAATGAAAAATTCCTCTATACCCCCTCTGACGACACGGCAATGATTTCTGTTAACGAATTATTGTTATTCAGATGGAAATGATTAGTCAAAACCCCACCATGTTGCGTGCCATGTCATATTTAATTTTTGAAGTCATTTTGATAATGAAAAATCCCTCTATACCCCCTCTGACGACCCGACAATGATTTTTTTTGACGACCTATTGTTATTCAGATGGAAATGAATAGTCTGCACCCCACCATGTTGCGTGCTATGTCATATTTAATTTTTGAAGTCATTTTGATAAAGAAAAGTCCCTTTATACCCCCTCTGACGACCCGACAATGATTTCTGAAGTCGAACTATAGTTATTCAGATGGAAATGAATAGTCTGCACCCCACTATGTTTCGTGCCAAGTCATAATCGATTTTTGAAGTAATTTTGAAAATGAAAAATCCCTCTATACCTCCTCTGACATCCCGGCAATGATTTCTGTTGACGAATTATTGTTATTCAGATGGAAATAGATATTCTGCACCCCACAATGTTGCGTGCCAAGTCATATTTGATATTTTAGGTAATTTTGAAAATGAAAAATTCCTGTATTCCCCCTCTGACGACCCGACGATGATTTCTGTTGACGAATTATTGTTATTCAGATGGACGTGTATATTTTGCACCCTACTATGATGCGTGCCGAGTCATAGTTGATTTTGAGGTAATTTTGAAAATGAACAATTCCTCTATACCTCCCTTGACGACCCGACAATGATTTCCGTTAACGATTTATTGTTATTCAGTTGGACATGGATATTTTGCACCCTACTATGATGTGTGCCAAGTCATATTTGATTTTTGAGGTAATTTTGAAAATGAACAATTCCTCTATATGTGACGACCCGACAATGATTTCTGTTGACGAACTATTGTTATTCAGTTGGACATGGATATTTTGCACCCTACTATGATGTGTGCCAAGTCATATTTGATTTTTGAGGTAATTTTGAAAATGAACAATTCCTCTATATGTGACGACCCGACAATGATTTCTGTTGACGAACTATTGTTATTCAGTTGGACATGGATATTTTGCACCCTACTATGATGCGTGCCAAGTCATATTTGATTTTGAGGTAATTTTGAAAATGAAAAATCCCTCTATTACCCCTATGACGACCCGACATTGATTTCTGTTATCGAATAATGTTTATTCAGATGGACATGGTTATTTCGCACCCTACTATATTGCGTGCCATGTCATATTTGATTTTGAGGTAATTTTGAAAATGAAAAATCCCTCTATTACCCCTATGACGACACGACAATGATTTCTGTTGACAAATTATTGTTATTCAGATGAACATGGATATTTTGCACCCTACTATGATGCGTGCCGAGTCATAGTTGATTTTGAGGTAATTTTGAAAATGAAAAATCCCTCTGTACCCTCTCCGAAGACCCGACAATAATTTCAGTTGACGAATTATTGTTATTAGGATGGAAATGAATATTTTGCACCATACTATGATGCGTGCAAAGTCATATTTGATTTTTGAAGTAATTTTGAAAATGAAAAGTCCCACTATACCTCCTCTGACATCCCGGCAATGATTTCTGTTGACGAATTATTGTTATTCAGATGGAAAAAGATATTCTGCACCCCACCATGTTGCGTGCCAAGTCATATTTGATATTTTAGGTAATTTTGAAAATGAAAAATTCCTGTATTCCCCCTCTGACGACCCGACAATGATTTCTGTTGACGAATTATTGTTAGTCAGATGGACGTGTATATTTTGCACCCTACTATGATGCGTGCCGAGTCATAGTTGATTTTGAGGTAATTTTGAAAATGAACAATTCCTCTATACCTCCTCTGACGACACGACAATGATTTCTGTTGACGAATTATTGTTATTCAGAAGAACATGGATATTTTGCACCCTACTATGATGCGTGCCGAGTCATAGTTGATTTTGAGGTAATTTTGAAAATGAAAAATCCCTCTGTACCCTCTCCGACGACCCGACAATAATTTCAGTTGACGATTGATTGTTATTAGGATAGAAATGAATATTTTGCACCATACTATGATGCGTGCCGAGTCATATTTTATTTTGAGGTAATTTTGAAAATGAAAAATCCTATACCCCTCTAACGACCCGACAATGATTTCTGTTGACGAATTATTTTTATTCAGATGGAAATGGATATTCTGCACCCCACCATGTAGCGGTCCAAGTCATATTTGATATTTGAAGTAATTTTGAAAATGAAAAATTCCTCTATACCCCCTCTGACGACCCGACAATGATTTCTGTTATCGAATAATGTTTATTCAGATGGACATGGATATTTGGCACCCTACTATGATGCGTGCCAAGTCATATTTGATTTTGGGGTAATTTTGAAAATGAGAAATCCCTCTATTACCCCTATGACGACACGACAATGATTTCTGTTGACGAATTATTGTTATTAAGATGTAAATGGATATTCTGCACCCCATCATGATGCGTGCCAAGTCATTTTAGATTTTTGAAGTGATTTTGAAAATGTAAAATCCCTCTGTACACCCTCTTACGACCCGACAATGATTTCTGTTGACGATATATTGTTATTCGGATGGAAATCAATATTTAACACCCTACTATGATGCCTGCCAAGTCATAATTGATTTTTGAAGTAATTTAGAAAATGTAAAATCCCTCTATACTCCCTCTAACGACCCGACAATGAATTCTGTTGACGAATTATTGTTATTCAGATGAAAATGAATATATTGCACCCTACTATGATGCGTGCCAAGTCATGTTTGATATTTGGAGTCATTTTAAAAATGAAAAATCCCTCTATACCCCCTCTGACGACACGACAATGATTTCTGTTGACGAATTATTGATATTCAGATGGAAATGAATAGTTTGCACCCCAGCATGTTGCGTGCCGTGTCATATTTGATTTTGAGGTAATTTTGAAAATGAAAAATTCCTCTGTACCCCCTCTGACGACCCGACAATGATTTCTGTTATCGAATAATGTTTATTCAGATGGACATGGATATTTGGCACCCTACTATGATGCGTGCCAAGTCATATTTGATTTTGAGGTAATTTTGAAAATGAAAAATCCCTCTAATACCCCTATGACGACCCGACAATGATTTCTGTTATCGAATAATGTTTATTCAGATGGACATGGATATTTTGCACCCTACTATATTGCGTGCCAAGTCATATTTGATTTTGAAGTAATTTTGAAAATGATAAATCCCTCTATTACCCCTATGACGACACGACAATGATTTCTGTTGACGAATTATTGATATTCAGATGGAAATGAATAGTTTGCACCCCAGCATGTTGCGTGCCGTGTCATATTTGATTTTGAGGTAATTTTGAAAATGAAAAATTCCTCTGTACCCCCTCTGACGACCCGACAATGATTTTTTGTGACGACCAATTGTTATTCAGATGGAAATGAATAGTCTGCACCCCACCATGTAGCGTGCCATGTCATATTTAATTTTTGAAGTCATTTTGATAAAGAAAAATCCCTCTATACCCCCTCTAACGACCCGACAATGATTTCTGAAGTCGAACTATTGTTATTCAGATAGAAATGAACAGTCTGCACCCCACTATGTTTCGTGCCAAGTCATAATCGATTTTTGAAGTAATTTTGAAAATGAAAAATCCCTCTATACCCCTTCTAACGACCCGACAATGATTTCCGTTAACGAATTATTGTTATTCAGTTGGACATGGATATATTGCACCCTACTATGATGTGTGCCAAGTCATATTTGATTTTTTAAGGTAATTTTGAAAATGAACAATTCCTCTATAACCCCTCTGAGGACCCGACAATGATTTCTGTTGACGAACTATTGTTATTCAGTTGGACATGGATATTTTACACACTACAATGATGTGTGCCAAGTCATATTTGATGTTTGAGGTAACTTTGAAAATGAACAATCCGTCTATACCCCCTTTGACGTCCCGACAATGATATCTGATAACGAATTATTGTTATTCAGTTAGAAATGGATATTCTGCACCCCACCATGATGCGTGCCAAGTCATATTTAATTTTTGAAGTCGTTTTGATAATGAAAAATCCCTTTATACCCCCTCTGACGACCCGACAATGATTTCTGTTGACGAATTATTGTTATTCAGATAGACATGAATACTTTGTACCCTACCATGATGCGTGCCAACTCATATTTGATTTTTGAAGTAATTTTGAAAATGAAAAATCCCTCTATACCCCTCTGACGACCCGACAATGATTTCTGTTGACGAATTATTTTTATTCAGATGGAAATGGATATTCTGCACCCCACCATGTAGCGGTCCAAGTCATATTTGATTTTTGAAGTAATTTTGAAAATGAAAAATCCCTCTATACCCCCTCTGACGACCCGACAATGATTTCTGTTATCGAATAATGTTTATTCAGATGAACATGGATATTTGGCACCCTACTATGATGCGTGCCAAGTCATATTTGATTTTGAGGTAATTTTGAAATTGAAAAATCCCTCTATTACCTCTATGACGACACGACAATGATTTCTGTTGACGAATTATTGTTATTCAGATGTAAATGGATATTCTGCACCCCATCAAGATGCGTGCCAAGTCATTTTAGATTTTTGAAGTGATTTTGAAAATGTAAAATCCCTCTGTACACCCTCTTACGACCCGACAATGATTTTTGTTGACGAATTATTGTTGTTCGGATGGAAATCAATATATTGCACCCTACTTTGATGCTTGCCAAGTCATATTTGATTTTTGAAGTAATTTTGAAAATGTAAAATCCCTCTGTACTCCCTCTAACGACCCGACAATGAATTCTGTTGACGAATTATTGTTATTCAGATGAAAATGAATATATTGCCCCCTACTATGATGCGTGCCAAGTCATATTTGATTTTTGAAGTCATATTAAAAATGAAAAATCCCTCCATACCTCCTCTGACGACACGACAATGATTTCTGTTGACGAATTATTGTTATTCAGATGGAAATGAATAGTCTGCACCCCAGCATGTTGCGTGCCGAGTCATATTTGATTTTGAGGTAATTTTGAAAATGAAAAATTCCTCTATTACCCCTATGACGACCCGACAATGATTTCTGTTATCAAATAATGTTTATTCAGATGGACATGGATATTTGGCACCCTACTATGATGCGTGCCAAGTCATATTTGATTTTGAGGTAATTTTGAAAATGAAAAATCCCTCTTTACCCCTATGACGACCCGACAATGATTTCTGTTATCGAATAATGTTTATTCAGATGAACATGGATATTTGGCACCCTACTATATTGCGTGCCAAGTCATATTTGATTTTGAGGTAATTTTGAAATTGAAAAATCCCTCTATTACCCCTATGACGACACGACAATGATTTCTGTTGACGAATTATTGATATTCAGAAGAACATGTATATTTTGCACCCTACTATGATGCGTGCCTAGTCATAGTTGATTTTGAGGTAATTTTGAAAATGAAAAATCCCTCTGTACCCTCTCCGACGACCCGACAATAATTTCAGTTGACGTTTGATTGTTATTAGGATGGAAATGAATATTTTGCACCATACTATGATGCGGTCCAAGTCATATTTGATTTTTGAAGTAATTTTGAAAATGAAAAATCCCTCTATATTCCCTCTGACGACCCGACAATGATTTAAGTTATCGAATAATGTTTATTCAGATGGACATGGATATTTGGCACCCTACTATGATGCGTGCCAAGTCATATTTGATTTTGAGGTAATTTTGAAAATGAAAAATCCCTCTATTACCCCTATGACGACACGACAATGATTTCTGTTGACGAATTATTGTTATTCAGATGGACATGGATATTTTGCACCCTACTATGATGCGTGCCGAGTCATAGTTGATTTTTGAAGTAATTTTGAAAATGTAAAATCCCTCTATACTCCCTCTAACGACCCGACAATGAATTCTGTTGACAAATTATAATTATTCAGATGGAAACGGATATTATGCACCCCACTATGATACGTGCCAAGTCATATTTGATTTTGAGGTAATTTTGAAAATGAGAAATCCCTCTATACCTCCTCTGACAACCCGGCAATGATTTCTGTTGACGAATTATTGTTATTCAGATGGAAATAGATATTCTGCACCCCACCATGTTGCGTGCCAAGTCATATTTGATATTTTAGGTAATTTTGAAAATGAGAAATTCCTCTATACCCCCTCTGACGACCCGACAATCATTTCCGTTGACGAATTATTGTTATTTGGATGGAAATCAATATTTTGCACCCTACTATGATGCTTGCCAAGTCATATTTGATTTTTGAAGTAATTTTGAAAATTTAAAATCCCTCTATACTCCCTCTAACGACCCGACAATGAATTCTGTTGACGAATTATTGTTATTCAGATAAAATTGAATATATTGCACTCTACTATGATGCGTGCCAAGTCATATTTGATTTTTGAAGTCATTTTAAAAATGAAAAATCCCTCTATACCCCCTCTGACGACACGACAATGATTTCTGTTGACGAATTATTGTTATTCAGTTGGAACTGAATAGTCTGCACCCCACTATGTTGCGTGCCATGTCATATTTAATTTTGAGGTAATTTTGAAAATGAAAAATTCCTCTATACCCCCTCTGACGACACGACAATGATTTCTGTTGACGAATTATTGTTATTCAGTTGGAACTGAATAGTCTGCACCCTACTTTGATGCGTGCCGAGTCATATTTGATTTTGAGGTAATTTTGAAAATGAAAAATTCCTCTGTACTCCCTCTGACGACCCGACAATGATTTCTGTTATTGAATAATGTTTATTCAGATGGACATGGATATTTGGCACCCTACTATGATGCGTGCCAAGTCATATTTGATTTTGAGGTAATTTTGAAAATGAAAAATCCCTCTATTACCCCTATGACGACCCGACAATGATTTCTGTTGTCGAATAATGTTTATTCAGATGGACATGGATATTTGGCACCCTACTATGATGCGTGTCAAATCATATTTGATTTTGAGGTAATTTTGAAAATGAAAAATTCCTCTGTACCCCCTCTGACGACACGGCAATGATTTCTGTTGACGAATTATTGTTATTCAGATGGAAATGATTAGTCAAAACCCCACCATGTTGCGTGCCATGTCATATTTAATTTTTGAAGTCATTTTGATAATGAAAAATCCCTCTATACCCCCTCTGACGACCCGACAATGATTTTTTTTGACGACCTATTGTTATTCAGATGGAAATGAATAGTCTGCACCCCACCATGTTGCGTGCTATGTCATATTTAATTTTTGAAGTCATTTTGATAAAGAAAAGTCCCTTTATACCCCCTCTGACGACCCGACAATGATTTCTGAAGTCGAACTATTGTTATTCAGATGGAAATGAATAGTCTGCACCCCTGTAATTTTGAAAATGAAAAATCCCTCTATACCCCCTCTAACGACCCGACAATGATTTCCGTTAACGAATTATTTTTATTCAGTTGGACATGGATATTTTGCACCCTACTATGATGTGTGACAAGTCATATTTGATTTTTGAGGTAATTTTGAAAATGAACAATTCCTCTATACCCCCTCTGACGACCCGACAAAGATTTCTGTTGACGAACTATTGTTATTCAGTTGGACATGGATATTCTGCACCCCACCATGATGCGTGCCAAGTCATATTTGATATTTGAAGTCGTTTTGATAATGAAAAATCCCTTTATACCCCCTCTGACGACCCGACAATGATTTCTGTTGACGAATTATTTTTATTCAGATAGACATGAATACTTTGTACCCCACCATGATGCGTGCCAACTCATATTTGATTTCTGAAGTAATTTTGAAAATGAAAAATTCCTCTATACCCCTCTGACGAACCGACAATGATTTCTGTTAACGAATTATTGTTATTCAGATGGACATAGATATTTTGCACCCTACTATGATGCGTGCCAAGTCATATTTTATTTTGAGGTAATTTTGAAAATGAAAAATCCTATACCCCTCTAACGACCCGACAATGATTTCTGTTGACGAATTATTTTTATTCAGATGGAAATGGATATTCTGCACCCCACCATGTAGCGGTCCAAGTCATATTTGATTTTAGAAGTAATTTTGAAAATGAAAAATTCCTCTATACCCCCTCTGACGACCCGACAATGATTTCTGTTATCGAATAATGTTTATTCAGATGGACATGGATATTTGGCACCCTACTATGATGCGTGCCAAGTCATATTTGATTTTGAGGTAATTTTGAAAATGAAAAATCCCTCTATTACCCCTATGACGACACATCATGATGCGTGCCAAGTCATTTTAGATTTTTGAAGTGCGTTTGAAAATGTAAAATCCCTCTGTACACTCTCTTACGACCCAACAATGATTTCTGTTGACGAATTATTGTTATTCGGATGGAAATCAATATTTTGCACCCTACTATGATGCCTGCCAAGTCATAATTGATTTTTGAAGTAATTTAGAAAATGTAAAATCCCTCTATACTCCCTCTAACGACCCGACAATGAATTCTGTTGACGAATTATTGTTATTCAGATGAAAATGAATATATTGCACCCTACTATGATGCATGCCAAGTCATATTTGATTTTTGAAGTCATTTTAAAAATGAAAAATCCCTCTATACCCCCTCTGACACGACAATGATTTCTGTTATCGAATAATATTTATTCAGATGGACATGGAAATTTGGCACCCTACTATGATGCGTGCCAAGTCATATTTGATTTTGAGGTAATTTTGAAAATGAAAAATCCCTCTAATACCCCTATGACGACCCGACAATGATTTCTGTTATAGAATAATGTTTGTTCAGATGGACATGGATATTTTGCACCCTACTATATTGCGTGCCAAGTCATATTTGATTTTGAGGTAATTTTGAAAATGAAAAATCCCTCTATTACCCCTATGACGACACGACAATGATTTCTGTTGACGAATTATTGTTATTCAGTTGAACATGGATATTTTGCACCCTACTATGATGCGTGCCGAGTCATAATTGATTTTGAGGTAATTTTGAAAATGAAAAATCCCTCTGTACCCTCTCCGACGACCCGACAATAATTTCAGTTGACGAATTATTGTTATTAGGATGGGAATGAATATTTTGCACCATGTTATGATGCGTGCAAAGTCATATTTGATTTTTGAAGTATTTTTGAAAATGAAAAATCCCTCTATACCTCCTCTGACATCCCGGCAATGATTTCTGTTGACGAATTATTGTTATTCAGATGGAAATAGATATTCTGCACCCCACCATGTTGCGTGCCAAGTCATATTTGATATTTTAGGTAATTTTGAAAATGAAAAATTCCTGTATTCCCCCTCTGACGACCCGACGATGATTTCTGTTGACGAATTATTGTTATTCAGATGGACGTGTATATTTTGCACCCTACTATGATGCGTGCCGAGTCATAGTTGATTTTGAGGTAATTTTGAAAATGAACAATTCCTCTATACCTCCTCTGACGACCCGACAATGATTTCCGTTAACGATTTATTGTTATTCAGTTGGACATGGATATTTTGCACCCTGCTATGATGTGTGCCAAGTCATATTTGATTTTTGAGGTAATTTTGAAAATGAACAATTCCTCTATATGTGACGACCCGACAATGATTTCTGTTGACGAACTATTGTTATTCAGTTGGACATGGATATTTTGCACCCTACTATGATGCGTGCCAAGTCATATTTGATTTTGAGGTAATTTTGAAAATGAAAAATCCCTCTATTACCCCTATGACGACCCGACATTGATTTCTGTTATCGAAAAATGTTTATTCAGATGGACATGGTTATTTCGCACCCTACTATATTGCGTGCCAAGTCATATTTGATTTTGAGGTAATTTTGAAAATGAGAAATCCCTCTATTACCCCTATGACGACACGACAATGATTTCTGTTGACAAATTATTGTTATTCAGATGAACATGGATATTTTGCACCCTACTATGATGCGTGCCGAGTCATAGTTGATTTTGAGGTAATTTTGAAAATGAAAAATCCCTCTATACCCTCTCCGAAGACCCGACAATAATTTCAGTTGACGAATTATTGTTATTAGGATGGAAATGAATATTTTGCACCATACTATGATGCGTGCAAAGTCATATTAGATTTTTAAAGTAATTTTGAAAATGAAAAGTCCCACTATACCTCCTCTGACATCCCGGCAATGATTTCTGTTGACGAATTATTTTTATTCAGATGGAAATGGATATTCTGCACCCCACCATGTAGCGGTCCAAGTCACATTTGATTTTTGAAGTAATTTTGAAAATGAAAAATTCCTCTATACCCCCTCTGACGACCCGACAATGATTTCTGATATCGAATAATGTTTATTCAGATGGACATGGATATTTGGCACCCTACTATGATGCGTGCCAAGTCATATTTGATTTAGAGGTAATTTTGAAAATGAGAAATCCCTCTATTACCCCTATGACGACACGACAATGATTTCTGTTGACGAATTATTGTTATTCAGATGTAAATGGATATTCTGCACCCCATCATGATGCGTGCCAAGTCATTTTAGATTTTTGAAGTGATTTTGAAAATGTAAAATCCCTCTGTACACCCTCTTACGACCCGACAATGATTTTTGTTGACGAATTATTGTTGTTCGGATGGAAATCAATATATTGCACCCTACTTTGATGCTTGCCAAGTCATATTTGATTTTTGAAGTAATTTTGAAAATGTAAAATCCCTCTGTACTCCCTCTAACGACCCGACAATGAATTCTGTTGACGAATTATTGTTATTCAGATGAAAATGAATATATTGCCCCCTACTATGATGCGTGCCAAGTCATATTTGATTTTTGAAGTCATATTAAAAATGAAAAATCCCTCCATACCTCCTCTGACGACACGACAATGATTTCTGTTGACGAATTATTGTTATTCAGATGGAAATGAATAGTCTGCACCCCAGCATGTTGCGTGCCGAGTCATATTTGATTTTGAGGTAATTTTGAAAATGAAAAATTCCTCTATTACCCCTATGACGACCCGACAATGATTTCTGTTATCAAATAATGTTTATTCAGATGGACATGGATATTTGGCACCCTACTATGATGCGTGCCAAGTCATATTTGATTTTGAGGTAATTTTGAAAATGAAAAATCCCTCTTTACCCCTATGACGACCCGACAATGATTTCTGTTATCGAATAATGTTTATTCAGATGAACATGGATATTTGGCACCCTACTATATTGCGTGCCAAGTCATATTTGATTTTGAGGTAATTTTGAAATTGAAAAATCCCTCTATTACCCCTATGACGACACGACAATGATTTCTGTTGACGAATTATTGATATTCAGAAGAACATGTATATTTTGCACCCTACTATGATGCGTGCCTAGTCATAGTTGATTTTGAGGTAATTTTGAAAATGAAAAATCCCTCTGTACCCTCTCCGACGACCCGACAATAATTTCAGTTGACGATTGATTGTTATTAGGATGGAAATGAATATTTTGCACCATACTATGATGCGGTCCAAGTCATATTTGATTTTTGAAGTAATTTTGAAAATGAAAAATCCCTCTATATTCCCTCTGACGACCCGACAATGATTTAAGTTATCGAATAATGTTTATTCAGATGGACATGGATATTTGGCACCCTACTATGATGCGTGCCAAGTCATATTTGATTTTGAGGTAATTTTGAAAATGAAAAATCCCTCTATTACCCCTATGACGACACGACAATGATTTCTGTTGACGAATTATTGTTATTCAGATGGACATGGATATTTTGCACCCTACTATGATGCGTGCCGAGTCATAGTTGATTTTTGAAGTAATTTTGAAAATGTAAAATCCCTCTATACTCCCTCTAACGACCCGACAATGAATTCTGTTGACAAATTATAATTATTCAGATGGAAACGGATATTATGCACCCCACTATGATACGTGCCAAGTCATATTTGATTTTGAGGTAATTTTGAAAATGAGAAATCCCTCTATACCTCCTCTGACAACCCGGCAATGATTTCTGTTGACGAATTATTGTTATTCAGATGGAAATAGATATTCTGCACCCCACCATGTTGCGTGCCAAGTCATATTTGATATTTTAGGTAATTTTGAAAATGAGAAATTCCTCTATACCCCCTCTGACGACCCGACAATCATTTCCGTTGACGAATTATTGTTATTTGGATGGAAATCAATATTTTGCACCCTACTATGATGCTTGCCAAGTCATATTTGATTTTTGAAGTAATTTTGAAAATTTAAAATCCCTCTATACTCCCTCTAACGACCCGACAATGAATTCTGTTGACGAATTATTGTTATTCAGATAAAATTGAATATATTGCACTCTACTATGATGCGTGCCAAGTCATATTTGATTTTTGAAGTCATTTTAAAAATGAAAAATCCCTCTATACCCCCTCTGACGACACGACAATGATTTCTGTTGACGAATTATTGTTATTCAGTTGGAACTGAATAGTCTGCACCCCACTATGTTGCGTGCCATGTCATATTTAATTTTGAGGTAATTTTGAAAATGAAAAATTCCTCTATACCCCCTCTGACGACACGACAATGATTTCTGTTGACGAATTATTGTTATTCAGTTGGAACTGAATAGTCTGCACCCTACTTTGATGCGTGCCGAGTCATATTTGATTTTGAGGTAATTTTGAAAATGAAAAATTCCTCTGTACCCCCTCTGACGACCCGACAATGATTTCTGTTATTGAATAATGTTTATTCAGATGGACATGGATATTTGGCACCCTACTATGATGCGTGCCAAGTCATATTTGATTTTTGAAGTAATTTTGAAAATGAAAAATCCCTCTATACCCCCTCTGACGACCCGACAATGATTTCTGTTATCGAATAATGTTTATTCAGATGAACATGGATATTTGGCACCCTACTATGATGCGTGCCAAGTCATATTTGATTTTGAGGTAATTTTGAAATTGAAAAATCCCTCTATTACCTCTATGACGACACGACAATGATTTCTGTTGACGAATTATTGTTATTCAGATGTAAATGGATATTCTGCACCCCATCAAGATGCGTGCCAAGTCATTTTAGATTTTTGAAGTGATTTTGAAAATGTAAAATCCCTCTGTACACCCTC
This sequence comes from Chrysolina americana, assembly GCA_958502065.1. Taxonomy (NCBI): domain Eukaryota; kingdom Metazoa; phylum Arthropoda; class Insecta; order Coleoptera; family Chrysomelidae; genus Chrysolina; species Chrysolina americana. The sequence goes on from OY293414.1 coordinate 41,490,558, forward strand.
TTACGACCCGACAATGATTTTTGTTGACGAATTATTGTTGTTCGGATGGAAATCAATATATTGCACCCTACTTTGATGCTTGCCAAGTCATATTTGATTTTTGAAGTAATTTTGAAAATGTAAAATCCCTCTGTACTCCCTCTAACGACCCGACAATGAATTCTGTTGACGAATTATTGTTATTCAGATGAAAATGAATATATTGCCCCCTACTATGATGCGTGCCAAGTCATATTTGATTTTTGAAGTCATATTAAAAATGAAAAATCCCTCCATACCTCCTCTGACGACACGACAATGATTTCTGTTGACGAATTATTGTTATTCAGATGGAAATGAATAGTCTGCACCCCAGCATGTTGCGTGCCGAGTCATATTTGATTTTGAGGTAATTTTGAAAATGAAAAATTCCTCTATTACCCCTATGACGACCCGACAATGATTTCTGTTATCAAATAATGTTTATTCAGATGGACATGGATATTTGGCACCCTACTATGATGCGTGCCAAGTCATATTTGATTTTGAGGTAATTTTGAAAATGAAAAATCCCTCTTTACCCCTATGACGACCCGACAATGATTTCTGTTATCGAATAATGTTTATTCAGATGAACATGGATATTTGGCACCCTACTATATTGCGTGCCAAGTCATATTTGATTTTGAGGTAATTTTGAAATTGAAAAATCCCTCTATTACCCCTATGACGACACGACAATGATTTCTGTTGACGAATTATTGATATTCAGAAGAACATGTATATTTTGCACCCTACTATGATGCGTGCCTAGTCATAGTTGATTTTGAGGTAATTTTGAAAATGAAAAATCCCTCTGTACCCTCTCCGACGACCCGACAATAATTTCAGTTGACGATTGATTGTTATTAGGATGGAAATGAATATTTTGCACCATACTATGATGCGGTCCAAGTCATATTTGATTTTTGAAGTAATTTTGAAAATGAAAAATCCCTCTATATTCCCTCTGACGACCCGACAATGATTTAAGTTATCGAATAATGTTTATTCAGATGGACATGGATATTTGGCACCCTACTATGATGCGTGCCAAGTCATATTTGATTTTGAGGTAATTTTGAAAATGAAAAATCCCTCTATTACCCCTATGACGACACGACAATGATTTCTGTTGACGAATTATTGTTATTCAGATGGACATGGATATTTTGCACCCTACTATGATGCGTGCCGAGTCATAGTTGATTTTTGAAGTAATTTTGAAAATGTAAAATCCCTCTATACTCCCTCTAACGACCCGACAATGAATTCTGTTGACAAATTATAATTATTCAGATGGAAACGGATATTATGCACCCCACTATGATACGTGCCAAGTCATATTTGATTTTGAGGTAATTTTGAAAATGAGAAATCCCTCTATACCTCCTCTGACAACCCGGCAATGATTTCTGTTGACGAATTATTGTTATTCAGATGGAAATAGATATTCTGCACCCCACCATGTTGCGTGCCAAGTCATATTTGATATTTTAGGTAATTTTGAAAATGAGAAATTCCTCTATACCCCCTCTGACGACCCGACAATCATTTCCGTTGACGAATTATTGTTATTTGGATGGAAATCAATATTTTGCACCCTACTATGATGCTTGCCAAGTCATATTTGATTTTTGAAGTAATTTTGAAAATTTAAAATCCCTCTATACTCCCTCTAACGACCCGACAATGAATTCTGTTGACGAATTATTGTTATTCAGATAAAATTGAATATATTGCACTCTACTATGATGCGTGCCAAGTCATATTTGATTTTTGAAGTCATTTTAAAAATGAAAAATCCCTCTATACCCCCTCTGACGACACGACAATGATTTCTGTTGACGAATTATTGTTATTCAGTTGGAACTGAATAGTCTGCACCCCACTATGTTGCGTGCCATGTCATATTTAATTTTGAGGTAATTTTGAAAATGAAAAATTCCTCTATACCCCCTCTGACGACACGACAATGATTTCTGTTGACGAATTATTGTTATTCAGTTGGAACTGAATAGTCTGCACCCTACTTTGATGCGTGCCGAGTCATATTTGATTTTGAGGTAATTTTGAAAATGAAAAATTCCTCTGTACCCCCTCTGACGACCCGACAATGATTTCTGTTATTGAATAATGTTTATTCAGATGGACATGGATATTTGGCACCCTACTATGATGCGTGCCAAGTCATATTTGATTTTGAGGTAATTTTGAAAATGAAAAATCCCTCTATTACCCCTATGACGACCCGACAATGATTTCTGTTGTCGAATAATGTTTATTCAGATGGACATGGATATTTGGCACCCTACTATGATGCGTGTCAAATCATATTTGATTTTTAGGTAATTTTGAAAATGAAAAATTCCTCTGTACCCCCTCTGACGACACGGCAATGATTTCTGTTGACGAATTATTGTTATTCAGATGGAAATGATTAGTCAAAACCCCACCATGTTGCGTGCCATGTCATATTTAATTTTTGAAGTCATTTTGATAATGAAAAATCCCTCTAAACCCCCTCTGACGACCCGACAATGATTTTTTTTGACGACCTATTGTTATTCAGATGGAAATGAATAGTCTGCACCCCACCATGTTGCGTGCTATGTCATATTTAATTTTTGAAGTCATTTTGATAAAGAAAAGTCCCTTTATACCCCCTCTGACGACCCGACAATGATTTCTGAAGTCGAACTATTGTTATTCAGATGGAAATGAATAGTCTGCACCCCTGTAATTTTGAAAATGAAAAATCCCTCTATACCCCCTCTAACGACCCGACAATGATTTCCGTTAACGAATTATTTTTATTCAGTTGGACATGGATATTTTGCACCCTACTATGATGTGTGACAAGTCATATTTGATTTTTGAGGTAATTTTGAAAATGAACAATTCCTCTATACCCCCTCTGACGACCCGACAAAGATTTCTGTTGACGAACTATTGTTATTCAGTTGGACATGGATATTCTGCACCCCACCATGATGCGTGCCAAGTCATATTTGATATTTGAAGTCGTTTTGATAATGAAAAATCCCTTTATACCCCCTCTGACGACCCGACAATGATTTCTGTTGACGAATTATTTTTATTCAGATAGACATGAATACTTTGTACCCCACCATGATGCGTGCCAACTCATATTTGATTTCTGAAGTAATTTTGAAAATGAAAAATTCCTCTATACCCCTCTGACGAACCGACAATGATTTCTGTTAACGAATTATTGTTATTCAGATGGACATAGATATTTTGCACCCTACTATGATGCGTGCCAAGTCATATTTTATTTTGAGGTAATTTTGAAAATGAAAAATCCTATACCCCTCTAACGACCCGACAATGATTTCTGTTGACGAATTATTTTTATTCAGATGGAAATGGATATTCTGCACCCCACCATGTAGCGGTCCAAGTCATATTTGATTTTTGAAGTAATTTTGAAAATGAAAAATTCCTCTATACCCCCTCTGACGACCCGACAATGATTTCTGTTATCGAATAATGTTTATTCAGATGGACATGGATATTTGGCACCCTACTATGATGCGTGCCAAGTCATATTTGATTTTGAGGTAATTTTGAAAATGAAAAATCCCTCTATTACCCCTATGACGACACATCATGATGCGTGCCAAGTCATTTTAGATTTTTGAAGTGCGTTTGAAAATGTAAAATCCCTCTGTACACTCTCTTACGACCCAACAATGATTTCTGTTGACGAATTATTGTTATTCGGATGGAAATCAATATTTTGCACCCTACTATGATGCCTGCCAAGTCATAATTGATTTTTGAAGTAATTTAGAAAATGTAAAATCCCTCTATACTCCCTCTAACGACCCGACAATGAATTCTGTTGACGAATTATTGTTATTCAGATGAAAATGAATATATTGCACCCTACTATGATGCATGCCAAGTCATATTTGATTTTTGAAGTCATTTTAAAAATGAAAAATCCCTCTATACCCCCTCTGACACGACAATGATTTCTGTTATCGAATAATATTTATTCAGATGGACATGGAAATTTGGCACCCTACTATGATGCGTGCCAAGTCATATTTGATTTTGAGGTAATTTTGAAAATGAAAAATCCCTCTAATACCCCTATGACGACCCGACAATGATTTCTGTTATAGAATAATGTTTATTCAGATGGACATGGATATTTTGCACCCTACTATATTGCGTGCCAAGTCATATTTGATTTTGAGGTAATTTTGAAAATGAAAAATCCCTCTATTACCCCTATGACGACACGACAATGATTTCTGTTGACGAATTATTGTTATTCAGTTGAACATGGATATTTTGCACCCTACTATGATGCGTGCCGAGTCATAGTTGATTTTGAGGTAATTTTGAAAATGAAAAATCCCTCTGTACCCTCTCCGACGACCCGACAATAATTTCAGTTGACGAATTATTGTTATTAGGATGGGAATGAATATTTTGCACCATGTTATGATGCGTGCAAAGTCATATTTGATTTTTGAAGTAATTTTGAAAATGAAAAATCCCTCTATACCTCCTCTGACATCCCGGCAATGATTTCTGTTGACGAATTATTGTTATTCAGATGGAAATAGATATTCTGCACCCCACCATGTTGCGTGCCAAGTCATATTTGATATTTTAGGTAATTTTGAAAATGAAAAATTCCTGTATTCCCCCTCTGACGACCCGACGATGATTTCTGTTGACGAATTATTGTTATTCAGATGGACGTGTATATTTTGCACCCTACTATGATGCGTGCCGAGTCATAGTTGATTTTGAGGTAATTTTGAAAATGAACAATTCCTCTATACCTCCTCTGACGACCCGACAATGATTTCCGTTAACGATTTATTGTTATTCAGTTGGACATAGATATTTTGCACCCTGCTATGATGTGTGCCAAGTCATATTTGATTTTTGAGGTAATTTTGAAAATGAACAATTCCTCTATATGTGACGACCCGACAATGATTTCTGTTGACGAACTATTGTTATTCAGTTGGACATGGATATTTTGCACCCTACTATGATGCGTGCCAAGTCATATTTGATTTTGAGGTAATTTTGAAAATGAAAAATCCCTCTATTACCCCTATGACGACCCGACATTGATTTCTGTTATCGAAAAATGTTTATTCAGATGGACATGGTTATTTCGCACCCTACTATATTGCGTGCCAAGTCATATTTGATTTTGAGGTAATTTTGAAAATGAGAAATCCCTCTATTACCCCTATGACGACACGACAATGATTTCTGTTGACAAATTATTGTTATTCAGATGAACATGGATATTTTGCACCCTACTATGATGCGTGCCGAGTCATAGTTGATTTTGAGGTAATTTTGAAAATGAAAAATCCCTCTGTACCCTCTCCGAAGACCCGACAATAATTTCAGTTGACGAATTATTGTTATTAGGATGGAAATGAATATTTTGCACCATACTATGATGCGTGCAAAGTCATATTAGATTTTTAAAGTAATTTTGAAAATGAAAAGTCCCACTATACCTCCTCTGACATCCCGGCAATGATTTCTGTTGACGAATTATTTTTATTCAGATGGAAATGGATATTCTGCACCCCACCATGTAGCGGTCCAAGTCATATTTGATTTTTGAAGTAATTTTGAAAATGAAAAATTCCTCTATACCCCCTCTGACGACCCGACAATGATTTCTGATATCGAATAATGTTTATTCAGATGGACATAGATATTTGGCACCCTACTATGATGCGTGCCAAGTCATATTTGATTTAGAGGTAATTTTGAAAATGAGAAATCCCTCTATTACCCCTATGACGACACGACAATGATTTCTGTTGACGAATTATTGTTATTCAGATGTAAATGGATATTCTGCACCCCATCATGATGCGTGCCAAGTCATTTTAGATTTTTGAAGTGATTTTGAAAATGTAAAATCCCTCTGTACACCCTCTTACGACCCGACAATGATTTCTGTTGACGAATTATTGTTATTCGGATGGAAATCAATATTTTGCACCCTACTATGATGCCTGCCAAGTCATAATTGATTTTTGAAGTAATTTAGAAAATGTAAAATCCCTCTATACTCCCTCTAACGACCCGACAATGAATTCTGTTGACGAATTATTGTTATTCAGATGAAAATGAATATATTGCACCCTACTATGATGCGTGCCAAGTCATGTTTGATTTTTGGAGTCATTTTAAAAATGAAAAATCCCTCTATACCCCCTCTGACGACACGACAATGATTTCTGTTGACGAATTATTGTTATTCAGTTGGAACTGAATAGTCTGCACCCCACTATGTTGCGTGCCATGTCATATTAAATTTTGAGGTAATTTTGAAAATGAAAAATTCCTCTGTACCCCCTCTGACGACCCGACAATGATTTCTGTTATTGAATAATGTTTATTCAGATGGACATGGATATTTGGCACCCTACTATGATGCGTGCCAAGTCATATTTGATTTTGAGGTAATTTTGAAAATGAAAAATCCCTCTATTACCCCTATGACGACCCGACAATGATTTCTGTTGTCGAATAATGTTTATTCAGATGGACATGGATATTTGGCACCCTACTATGATGCGTGTCAAATCATATTTGATTTCTGAAGTAATTTTGAAAATGAAAAATTCCTCTATACCCCTCTGACGAACCGACAATGATTTCTGTTAACGAATTATTGTTACTCAGAAGGACATAGATATTTTGCACCCTACTATGATGCGTGCCAAGTCATATTTTATTTTGAGGTAATTTTGAAAATGAAAAATCCTATACCCCTCTAACGACCCGACAATGATTTCTGTTGACGAATTATTTTTATTCAGATGGAAATGATTAGTCAAAACCCCACCATGTTGCGTGCCATGTCATATTTAATTTTTGAAGTCATTTTGATAATGAAAAATCCCTCTATACCCCCTCTGACGACCCGACAATGATTTTTTTTGACGACCTATTGTTATTCAGATGGAAATGAATAGTCTGCACCCCACCATGTTGCGTGCTATGTCATATTTAATTTTTGAAGTCATTTTGATAAAGAAAAGTCCCTTTATACCCCCTCTGACGACCCGACAATGATTTCTGAAGTCGAACTATTGTTATTCAGATGGAAATGAATAGTCTGCACCCCACTATGTTTCGTGCCAAGTCATAATCGATTTTTGAAGTAATTTTGAAAATGAAAAATCCCTCTATATCCCCTCTAACGACCCGACAATGATTTCCGTTAACGAATTATTTTTATTCAGTTGGACATGGATATTTTGCACCCTACTATGATGTGTGACAAGTCATATTTGATTTTTGAGGTAATTTTGAAAATGAACAATTCCTCTATACCCCCTCTGACGACCCGACAAAGATTTCTGTTGACGAACTATTGTTATTCAGTTGGACATGGATATTCTGCACCCCACCATGATGCGTGCCAAGTCATATTTGATATTTGAAGTCGTTTTGATAATGAAAAATCCCTTTATACCCCCTCTGACGACCCGACAATGATTTCTGTTGACGAATTATTTTTATTCAGATAGACATGAATACTTTGTACCCCACCATGATGCGTGCCAACTCATATTTGATTTCTGAAGTAATTTTGAAAATGAAAAATTCCTCTATACCCCTCTGACGAACCGACAATGATTTCTGTTAACGAATTATTGTTATTCAGATGGACATAGATATTTTGCACCCTACTATGATGCGTGCCAAGTCATATTTTATTTAGAGGTAATTTTGAAAATGAAAAATCCTATACCCCTCTAACGACCCGACAATGATTTCTGTTGACGAATTATTTTTATTCAGATGGAAATGGATATTCTGCACCCCACCATGTAGCGGTCCAAGTCATATTTGATTTTTGAAGTAATTTTGAAAATGAAAAATTCCTCTATACCCCCTCTGACGACCCGACAATGATTTCTGTTATCGAATAATGTTTATTCAGATGGACATGGATATTTGGCACCCTACTATGATGTGTGCCAAGTCATATTTGATTTTGAGGTAATTTTGAAAATGAAAAATCCCTCTATTACCCCTATGACGACACATCATGATGCGTGCCAAGTCATTTTAGATTTTTGAAGTGATTTTGAAAATGTAAAATCCCTCTGTACACCCTCTTACGACCCAACAATGATTTCTGTTGACGAATTATTGTTATTCGGATGGAAATCAATATTTTGCACCCTACTATGATGCCTGCCAAGTCATAATTGATTTTTGAAGTAATTTAGAAAATGTAAAATCCCTCTATACCCCCTCTGACACGACAATGATTTCTGTTATCGAATAATATTTATTCAGATGGACATGGAAATTTGGCACCCTACTATGATGCGTGCCAAGTCATATTTGATTTTGAGGTAATTTTGAAAATGAAAAATTCCTCTAATACCCCTATGACGACCCGACAATGATTTCTGTTATAGAATAATGTTTATTCAGATGGACATGGATATTTTGCACCCTACTATATTGCGTGCCAAGTCATATTTGATTTTGAGGTAATTTTGAAAATGAAAAATCCCTCTATTACCCCTATGACGACACGACAATGATTTCTGTTGACGAATTATTGTTATTCAGTTGAACATGGATATTTTGCACCCTACTATGATGCGTGCCGAGTCATAGTTGAATTTGAGGTAATTTTGAAAATGAAAAATCCCTCTGTACCCTCTCCGACGACCCGACAATAATTTCAGTTGACGAATTATTGTTATTAGGAAATGAATATTTTGCACCATGTTATGATGCGTGCAAAGTCATATTTGATTTTTGAAGTAATTTTGGAAATGAAAAATCCCTCTATACCTCCTCTGACATCCAGGCAATGATTTCTGTTGACGAATTATTGTTATTCAGATGGAAATAGATATTCTGCACCCCACCATGTTGCGTGCCAAGTCATATTTGATATTTTAGGTAATTTTGAAAATGAAAAATTCCTGTATTCCCCCTCTGACGACCCGACGATGATTTCTGTTGACGAATTATTGTTATTCAGATGGACGTGTATATTTTGCACCCTACTATGATGCGTGCCGAGTCATAGTTGATTTTGAGGTAATTTTGAAAATGAACAATTCCTCTATACCTCCTCTGACGACCCGACAATGATTTCCGTTAACGATTTATTGTTATTCAGTTGGACATGGATATTTTGCACCCTGCTATGATGTGTGCCAAGTCATATTTGATTTTTGAGGTAATTTTGAAAATGAACAATTCCTCTATATGTGACGACCCGACAATGATTTCTGTTGACGAACTATTGTTATTCAGTTGGACATGGATATTTTGCACCCTACTATGATGCGTGCCAAGTCATATTTGATTTTGAGGTAATTTTGAAAATGAAAAATCCCTCTATTACCCCTATGACGACCCGACATTGATTTCTGTTATCGAAAAATGTTTATTCAGATGGACATGGTTATTTCGCACCCTACTATATTGCGTGCCAAGTCATATTTGATTTTGAGGTAATTTTGAAAATGAAAAATCCCTCTATTACCCCTATGACGACACGACAATGATTTCTGTTGACAAATTATTGTTATTCAGATGAACATGGATATTTTGCACCCTACTATGATGCGTGCCGAGTCATAGTTGATTTTGAGGTAATTTTGAAAATGAAAAATCCCTCTGTACCCTCTCCGAAGACCCGACAATAATTTCAGTTGACGAATTATTGTTATTAGGATGGAAATGAATATTTTGCACCATACTATGATGCGTGCAAAGTCATATTTGATTGTTAAAGTAATTTTGAAAATGAAAAGTCCCACTATACCTCCTCTGACATCCCGGCAATGATTTCTGTTGACGAATTATTGTTATTCAGATGGAAAAAGATATTCTGCACCCCACCATGTTGCGTGCCAAGTCATATTTGATATTTTAGGTAATTTTGAAAATGAAAAATTCCTGTATTCCCCCTCTGGACCCGACAATGATATCTGTTGACGAATTATTGCTAGTCAGATGGACGTGTATATTTTGCACCCTACTATGATACGTGCCGATTCATAGTTGATTTTGAGGTAATTTTGAAAATGAACAATTCCTCTATACCTCCTCTGACGACAAGACAATGATTTCTGTTGACAAATTATTGTTATTCAGAAGAACATGGATATTTTGCACCCTACTATGATGCGTGCCGAGTCATAGTTGATTTTGAGGTAATTTTGAAAATGAAAAATCCTTCTGTACCCTCTCCGACGACCCGACAATAATTTCAATTGACGATTGATTGCTATTAGGATGGAAATGAATATTTTGCACCATACTATGATGCGTGCCGAGTCATATTTTATTTTGAGGTAATTTTGAAAATGAAAAATCCTATACCCCTCTAACGACCCGACAATGATTTCTGTTGACGAATTATTTTTATTCAGATGGAAATGGATATTCTGCACCCCACCATGTAGCGGTCCAAGTCATATTTGATTTTTGAAGTAATTTTGAAAATGAAAAATTCCTCTATACCCCCTCTGACGACCCGACAATGATTTCTGTTATCGAATAAAGTTTATTCAGATGGACATGGATATTTGGCACCCTACTATGATGCGTGCCAAGTCATATTTGATTTAGAGGTAATTTTGAAAATGAGAAATCCCTCTATTACCCCTATGACGACATGACAATGATTTCTGTTGACGAATTATTGTTATTCAGATGTAAATGGATATTCTGCACCCCATCATGATGCGTGCCAAGTCATTTTAGATTTTTGAAGTGATTTTGAAAATGTAAAATCCCTCTGTACACCCTCTTACGACCCGACAATGATTTCTGTTGACGAAATATTGTTATTCGGATGGAAATCAATATTTTGCACCCTACTATGATGCCTGCCAAGTCATAATTGATTTTTGAAGTAATTTAGAAAGTGTAAAATCCCTCTATACTCCCTCTAACGACCCGACAATGAATTCTGTTGACGAATTATTGTTATTCAGATGAAAATGAATATATTGCACCCTACTATGATGCGTGCCAAGTCATGTTTGATTTTTGGAGTCATTTTAAAAATGAAAAATCCCTCTATACCCCCTCTGACGACACGACAATGATTTCTGTTGACGAATTATTGTTATTCAGTTGGAACTGAATAGTCTGCACCCCACTATGTTGCGTGCCATGTCATATTAAATTTTGAGGTAATTTTGAAAATGAAAAAATCCTCTGTACCCCCTCTGACGACCCGACAATGATTTCAGTTGACGAATTATTGTTATTAGGATGGAAATGAATATTTTGCACCCTACTTTGATGCGTGCCGAGTCATATTTGATTTTGAGGTAATTTTGAAAATGAAAAATTCCTCTGTACCCCCTCTGACGACCCGACAATGATTTCTGTTATTGAATAATGTTTATTCAGATGGACATAGATATTTGGCACCCTACTATGATGCGTGCCAAGTCATATTTGATTTTGAGGTAATTTTGAAAATGAAAAATCCCTCTATTACCCCTATGACGACCCGACAATGATTTCTGTTGTCGAATAATGTTTATTCAGATGGACATGGATATTTGGCACCCTACTATGATGCGTGTCAAATCATATTTGATTTTTGAAGTCATTTTAAAAATGAAAAAGCCCTCTATACCTCCTCTGACGACACGACAATGATTTCTGTTGACAAATTATTATTATTCAGATGGAAACGGATATTATGCACCCCACTATGATACGTGCCAAGTCATATTTGATTTTGAGGTAATTTTGAAAATGAAAAATTCCTCTATACCCCCTCTGACGACACGGCAATGATTTCTGTTAACGAATTATTGTTATTCAGATGGAAATGATTAGTCAAAACCCCACCATGTTGCGTGCCATGTCATATTTAATTTTTGAAGTCATTTTGATAATGAAAAATCCCTCTATACCCCCTCTGACGACCCGACAATGATTTTTTTTGACGACCTATTGTTATTCAGATGGAAATGAATAGTCTGCACCCCACCATGTTGCGTGCTATGTCATATTTAATTTTTGAAGTCATTTTGATAAAGAAAAGTCCCTTTATACCCCCTCTGACGACCCGACAATGATTTCTGAAGTCGAACTATAGTTATTCAGATGGAAATGAATAGTCTGCACCCCACTATGTTTCGTGCCAAGTCATAATCGATTTTTGAAGTAATTTTGAAAATGAAAAATCCCTCTATACCTCCTCTGACATCCCGGCAATGATTTCTGTTGACGAATTATTGTTATTCAGATGGAAATAGATATTCTGCACCCCACCATGTTGCGTGCCAAGTCATATTTGATATTTTAGGTAATTTTGAAAATGAAAAATTCCTGTATTCCCCCTCTGACGACCCGACGATGATTTCTGTTGACGAATTATTGTTATTCAGATGGACGTGTATATTTTGCACCCTACTATGATGCGTGCCGAGTCATAGTTGATTTTGAGGTAATTTTGAAAATGAACAATTCCTCTATACCTCCCTTGACGACCCGACAATGATTTCCGTTAACGATTTATTGTTATTCAGTTGGACATGGATATTTTGCACCCTACTATGATGTGTGCCAAGTCATATTTGATTTTTGAGGTAATTTTGAAAATGAACAATTCCTCTATATGTGACGACCCGACAATGATTTCTGTTGACGAACTATTGTTATTCAGTTGGACATGGATATTTTGCACCCTACTATGATGTGTGCCAAGTCATATTTGATTTTTGAGGTAATTTTGAAAATGAACAATTCCTCTATATGTGACGACCCGACAATGATTTCTGTTGACGAACTATTGTTATTCAGTTGGACATGGATATTTTGCACCCTACTATGATGCGTGCCAAGTCATATTTGATTTTGAGGTAATTTTGAAAATGAAAAATCCCTCTATTACCCCTATGACGACCCGACATTGATTTCTGTTATCGAATAATGTTTATTCAGATGGACATGGTTATTTCGCACCCTACTATATTGCGTGCCATGTCATATTTGATTTTGAGGTAATTTTGAAAATGAAAAATCCCTCTATTACCCCTATGACGACACGACAATGATTTCTGTTGACAAATTATTGTTATTCAGATGAACATGGATATTTTGCACCCTACTATGATGCGTGCCGAGTCATAGTTGATTTTGAGGTAATTTTGAAAATGAAAAATCCCTCTGTACCCTCTCCGAAGACCCGACAATAATTTCAGTTGACGAATTATTGTTATTAGGATGGAAATGAATATTTTGCACCATACTATGATGCGTGCAAAGTCATATTTGATTTTTGAAGTAATTTTGAAAATGAAAAGTCCCACTATACCTCCTCTGACATCCCGGCAATGATTTCTGTTGACGAATTATTGTTATTCAGATGGAAAAAGATATTCTGCACCCCACCATGTTGCGTGCCAAGTCATATTTGATATTTTAGGTAATTTTGAAAATGAAAAATTCCTGTATTCCCCCTCTGACGACCCGACAATGATTTCTGTTGACGAATTATTGTTAGTCAGATGGACGTGTATATTTTGCACCCTACTATGATGCGTGCCGAGTCATAGTTGATTTTGAGGTAATTTTGAAAATGAACAATTCCTCTATACCTCCTCTGACGACACGACAATGATTTCTGTTGACGAATTATTGTTATTCAGAAGAACATGGATATTTTGCACCCTACTATGATGCGTGCCGGGTCATAGTTGATTTTGAGGTAATTTTGAAAATGAAAAATCCCTCTGTACCCTCTCCGACGACCCGACAATAATTTCAGTTGACGATTGATTGTTATTAGGATAGAAATGAATATTTTGCACCATACTATGATGCGTGCCGAGTCATATTTTATTTTGAGGTAATTTTGAAAATGAAAAATACTATACCCCTCTAACGACCCGACAATGATTTCTGTTGACGAATTATTTTTATTCAGATGGAAATGGATATTCTGCACCCCACCATGTAGCGGTCCAAGTCATATTTGATTCTTGAAGTAATTTTGAAAATGAAAAATTCCTCTATACCCCCTCTGACGACCCGACAATGATTTCTGTTATCGAATAATGTTTATTCAGATGGACATGGATATTTGGCACCCTACTATGATGCGTGCCAAGTCATATTTGATTTTGAGGTAATTTTGAAAATGAGAAATCCCTCTATTACCCCTATGACGACACGACAATGATTTCTGTTGACGAATTATTGTTATTCAGATGTAAATGGATATTCTGCACCCCATCATGATGCGTGCCAAGTCATTTTAGATTTTTGAAGTGATTTTGAAAATGTAAAATCCCTCTGTACACCCTCTTACGACCCGACAATGATTTCTGTTGACGATATATTGTTATTCGGATGGAAATCAATATTTAACACCCTACTATGATGCCTGCCAAGTCATAATTGATTTTTGAAGTAATTTAGAAAATGTAAAATCCCTCTATACTCCCTCTAACGACCCGACAATGAATTCTGTTGACGAATTATTGTTATTCAGATGAAAATGAATATATTGCACCCTACTATGATGCGTGCCAAGTCATGTTTGATTTTTGGAGTCATTTTAAAAATGAAAAATCCCTCTATACCCCCTCTGACGACACGACAATGATTTCTGTTGACGAATTATTGATATTCAGATGGAAATGAATAGTTTGCACCCCAGCATGTTGCGTGCCGTGTCATATTTGATTTTGAGGTAATTTTGAAAATGAAAAATTCCTCTGTACCCCCTCTGACGACCCGACGATGATTTCTGTTATCGAATAATGTTTATTCAGATGGACATGGATATTTGGCACCCTACTATGATGCGTGCCAAGTCATATTTGATTTTGAGGTAATTTTGAAAATGAAAAATCCCTCTAATACCCCTATGACGACCCGACAATGATTTCTGTTATCGAATAATGTTTATTCAGATGGACATGGATATTTTGCACCCTACTATATTGCGTGCCAAGTCATATTTGATTTTGAAGTAATTTTGAAAATGATAAATCCCTCTAATACCCCTATGACGACACGACAATGATTTCTGTTGACGAATTATTGATATTCAGATGGAAATGAATAGTTTGCACCCCAGCATGTTGCGTGCCGTGTCATATTTGATTTTGAGGTAATTTTGAAAATGAAAAATTCCTCTGTACCCCCTCTGACGACCCGACAATGATTTCTGTTATCGAATAATGTTTATTCAGATGGACATGGATATTTGGCACCCTACTATGATGCGTGCCAAGTCATATTTGATTTTGAGGTAATTTTGAAAATGAAAAATCCCTCTAATACCCCTATGACGACCCGACAATGATTTCTGTTATCGAATAATGTTTATTCAGATGGACATGGATATTTTGCACCCTACTATATTGCGTGCCAAGTCATATTTGATTTTGAAGTAATTTTGAAAATGAAAAATCCCTCTATTACCCCTATGACGACACGACAATGATTTCTGTTGACGAATTATTGTTATTCAGTTGAACATGGATATTTTGCACCCTACTATAATGCGTGCCGAGTCATAGTTGATTTTGAGGTAATTTTGAAAATGAAAAATCCCTCTGTACCCTCTCCGACGACCCGACAATAATTTCAGTTGACGAATTATTGTTATTAGGTTGGAAATGAATATTTTGCACCATGTTATGATGCGTGCAAAGTCATATTTGATTTTTTAAGTAATTTTGAAAATGAAAAATCCCTCTATACCTCCTCTGACATCCCGGCAATGATTTCTGTTGACGAATTATTGTTATTCAGATGGAAATAGATATTCTGCACCCCACCATGTTGCGTGCCAAGTCATATTTGATATTTTAGGTAATTTTGAAAATGAAAAATTCCTGTATTCCCCCTCTGACGACCCGACGATGATTTCTGTTGACGAATTATTGTTATTCAGATGGACGTGTATATTTTGAACCCTACTATGATGCGTGCCGAGTCATATTTGATTTTGAGGTAATTTTGAAAATGAACAATTCCTCTATACCTCCTCTGACGACCCGACAATGATTTCCGTTAACGATTTATTGTTATTCAGTTGGACATGGATATTTTGCACCCTACTATGATGTGAGCCAAGTCATATTTGATTTTTGAGGTAATTTTGAAAATGAACAATTCCTCTATATGTGACGACCCGACAATGATTTCTGTTGACGAACTATTGTTATTCAGTTGGACATGGATATTTTGCACCCTACTATGATGCGTGCCAAGTCATATTTGATTTTGAGGTAATTTTGAAAATGAAAAATCCCTCTATTACTTCTATGACGACCCGACAATGATTTCTGTTATCGAATAATGTTTATTCAGATGGACATGGATATTTGGCACCCTACTATATTGCGTGCCAAGTCATATTTGATTTTGAGGTAATTTTGAAAATGAAAAATCCCTCTATTACCCCTATGACGACACGACAATGATTTCTGTTGACAAATTATTGTTATTCAGATGAACATGGATATTTTGCACCCTACTATGATGCGTGCCGAGTCATAGTTGATTTTGAGGTAATTTTGAAAATGAAAAATCCCTCTGTACCCTCTCCGACGACCCGACAATAATTTCAGTTGACGAATTATTGTTATTAGGATGGAAATGAATATTTTGCACCATACTATGATGCGTGCAAAGTCATATTTGATTTTTGAAGTAATTTTGAAAATGAAAAATCCCACTATACCTCCTCTGACATCCTGGCAATGATTTCTGTTGACGAATTATTGTTATTCAGATGGAAAAAGATATTCTGCACCCCACCATGTTGCGTGCCAAGTCATATTTGATATTTTAGGTAATTTTGAAAATGAAAAATTCCTGTATTCCCCCTCTGACGACCCGACAATGATTTCTGTTGACGAATTATTGTTAGTCAGATGGACGTGTATATTTTGCACCCTACTATGATGCGTGCCGAGTCATAGTTGATTTAGAGGTAATTTTGAAAATGAACAATTCCTCTATACCTCCTCTGACGACCCGACAATGATTTCCGTTAACGAATTATTGTTATTCAGTTGGACATGGATATTTTGCACCCTACTATGATGTGTGCCAAGTCATATTTGAATTTTGAGGTAATTTTGAAAATGAACAATTCCTCTATATGTGACGACCCGACAATGATTTCTGTTGACGAACTATTGTTATTCAGTAGGACATGGATATTTTGCACCCCACCATGATGCGTGCCAAGTCATATTTGATTTTGAAGTCGTTTTAATAATGAAAAATCCCTCTATACCCCCTCTGACGACCCGACAATGATTTCTGTTGACGAATTATTGTTATTCAGATGGACATGAATACGTGGTACCCCACCATGATGCGTGCCAACTCATATTTGATTTTTGAAGTAATTTTGAAAATGAAAAACCCCTTAATACCCCTCTGACGAATCGACAATCATTCATGTTATCGAATTATTGTTATTCAGATGGACATAGATATTTTGCACCCTACTATGATGCGTGCCAAGTCATATTTGATTTTGAGGTAATTTTGAAAATGAAAAATCCCTCTATTACCCCTATGACGACCCGACAATGATTTCTGTTATCGAATAATGTTTATTCAGATGGACTTGGACATTTGGCACCCTACTATATTGCGTGCCAAGTCATATTTGATTTTGAGGTAATTTTGAAAATGAAAAATCCCTCTATTACCCCTATGACGACACGACAATGATTTCTGTTGACGAATTATTGTTATTAAGATGGAAATGAATATTTTGCACCATACTATGATGCGTGCCAAGTCATATTTGATTTTTGAAGTAATTTTGAAAATGAAAAATCCCTCTATGCCTCCTCTGACAACCCGGCAATGATTTCTGAAGACGAATTATTGTTATTAAGATGGAAATAGATATTCTGCACCCCACCATGTTGCGTGCCAAGTCATATTTGATATTTTAGGTAATTTTGAAATTGAGAAATTCCTCTATACCCCCTCTGACGACCCGACAATGATTTCTGTTGACGAATTATTGTTATTCAGAAGGACATGGAGACTTTGCACCCCACCATGATGCGTGCCAACTCATATTTGAATTTTGAAGTAATTTTGAAAATGATAAATCCCTCTATACCCCCTCTGACGACCCGACAATGATTTCTGTTAAGAACTTATTGTTATTTAGATGGACATGGATATTTGGCACCCTACTATGATGCGTAACAAGTCATATTTGATTTCGAGGTAATTTTGAAAATCAAAAATTCCTCTATACCCTCTCTGACGATACGTCAAAGATTTTTGTTGACGAATTATTGTTATTCAGATGGAAATGAAGAGTCTGCACCCCACCATGTTGCGTGCCAACCCATATTTGATATTTGAAGTAATTTTGAAATTGAAAAATCCCTCTATACCTCCTCTGTCGACCCGACAATGATTTCTGTTGACGAATTATTGTTATTCAGATGTAAATGGATATTCTGCACCTCATCATGATGCGTGCCAAGTCATATTAGATATTTGAAGTGATTTTGAAAATGTAAAATCCCTCTGTACACCCTCTTATGACCCGACAATGATTTCCGTTAACGAATTATTGTTATACAGTTGGACATGGATATTTTGCACCCTACTATGATGTGTGCCAAGACATATTTGATTTTTGAGGTAATTTTGAAAATGAACAATTCCTCTATATGTGACGACCCGACAATGATTTCTGTTGACGAACTATTGTTATTCAGTTGGACATGGATATTTTGCACCCCACCACGATGCGTGCCAACTCATATTTGATTTTTGAAGTAATTTTGAAAATGAAAAATCCCTCTATACCCCTCTGACGAATCGACAATGATTTCTGTTAACGAATTATTGTTATTCAGATGGACATAGATATTTTGCACCCTACTATGATGCGTGCCGAGTCATATTTGATTTTGAGGTTATTTTGAAAATGAAAAATCCCTCTATTACCCCTATGAAGACCCGACAATGATTTCTGTTATCGAATAATGTTTATTCAGATGGACTTGGGTATTTGGCACCCTACTATATTGCGTGCCAAGTCATATTTGATTTTGAGGTAATTTTGAAAATGAAAAATCCCTCTATTACCCCTATGACGACACGACAATGATTTCTGTTGACGAATTATTGTTATTCAGAAGAACATGGATATTTTGCACCCTACTATGATGCGTGCCGAGTCATAGTTGATTTTGAGATAATTTTGAAAATGAAAAATCCCTCTGTACCCTCTCTGACGACCCGAAAATGATTTCAGTTGACGAATTATTGTTATTAGGATGGAAATGAATATTTTGCACCATACTATGATGCGTGCCGAGTCATATTTGATTTTGAGGTAATTTTGAAAATGAAAAATCCCTCTATACCCCCTCTGACGACCCGACAATGATTTCTGTTGACGAATTTTTGTTATTCAGATGGACATGGATATTTGGCACCCTACTATGATGCGTGCCAAGTCATATTTGATTTTGAGGTAATTTTGAAAATGAAAAATCCCTCTATTACCCCTATGACGACACTACAATGATTTCTGTTGACGAATTATTGTTATTCAGATGTAAATGGATATTCTGCACCCCATCATGATGCGTGCCAAGTCATATTAGAATTTTGAAGTGATTTTGAATATGTAAAATCCTTCTGTACACCTTCTTACGACCCGACAATGATTTCTGTTGACGAATTATTGTTATTCAGATGGAAATGAATATTTTGCACCATACTATGATGCGTGCCAAGTCATATTTGATTTTTGAAGTAATTTTGAAAATGAAAAATCCCTCTATACCTCCTCTGACAACCCGGCAATGATTTCTGTTGACGAATTATTGTTATTCAGAAGAACATTGATATTTTGCACCCTACTATGATGCGTGCCGAGTCATATTTGATTTTGAGGTAATTTTGAAAATGAAAAATCCCTCTATACCCCCTCTGACGACCCGACAATGATTTTGGTTGACGAATTATTGTTATTAAGATGGAAATGAATATTTTGCACCATACTATGATGCGTGCCAAGTCATATTTGATTTTTGAAGTAATTTTGAAAATGAAAAATCCCTCTATACCTCCTCTGACAACCCGGCAATGATTTCTGTTGACGAATTATTGTTATTCAGAAGAACATTGATATTTTGCACCCTACTATGATGCGTGCCGAGTCATAGTTGATTTTGAGGTAATTTTGAAAATGAAAAATCCCTCTGTACACTCTCCGACGACCCGACAACAATTTCAGTTGACGATTGATTGTTATTAGGATGGAAATGAATATTTTGCACCATACTATGATGCGGTCCAAGTCATATTTGATTTTTGAAGTAATTTTGAAAATGAAAAATCCCTCTATACCCCCTCTGACGACCCGACAATGATTTAAGTTATCGAATAATGTTTATTCAGATGGACATGGATATTTGGCACCCTACTATGATGCGTGCCAAGTCATATTTGATTTTGAGGTAATTTTGAAAATGAAAAATCATTCTATTACCCCTATGACGACACGACAATGATTTCTGTTGACGAATTATTGTTATTCAGATGGACATGGATATTTTGCACCCTACTATGATGCGTGCCGAGTCGTAGTTGATTTTTGAAGTAATTTTGAAAATGTAAAATCCCTCTATACTCCCTCTAACGACCCGACAATGAATTCTGTTGACAAATTATTATTATTCAGATGAAAACGGATATTATGCACCCCACTATGATACGTGCCAAGTCATATTTGATTTTGAGGTAATTTTGAAAATGAGAAATCCCTCTATACCTCCTCTGACAACCCGGCAATGATTTCTGTTGACGAATTATTGTTATTCAGATGGAAATAGATATTCTGCACCCCACCATGTTGCGTGCCAAGTCATATTTGATATTTTAGGTAATTTTGAAAATGAGAAATTCCTCTATACCCCCTCTGACGACCCGACAATGATTTCCGTTGACGAATTATTGTTATGTGGATGGAAATCAATATTTTGCACCCTACTATGATGCTTGCCAAGTCATATTTGATTTTTGAAGTAATTTTGAAAATGTAAAATCCCTCTATACTCCCTCTAACGACCCGACAATGAATTCTGTTGACGAATTATTGTTATTCAGATGAAATTGAATATATTGCACTCTACTATGATGCGTGCCAAGTCATATTTGATTTTTGAAGTAATTTTGAAAATGTAAAATCCCTCTATACTCCCTCTAACGACCCGACAATGAATTCTGTTGACAAATTATCATTATTCAGATGGAAACGGATATTATGCACCCCACTATGATACGTGCCAAGTCATATTTGATTTTGAGGTAATTTTGAAAATGAGAAATCCCTCTATACCTCCTCTGACAACCCGGCAATGATTTCTGTTGACGAATTATTGTTATTCAGATGGAAATAGATATTCTGCACCCCACCATGTTGCGTGCCAAGTCATATTTGATATTTTAGGTAATTTTGAAAATGAGAAATCCCTCTATACCCCCTCTGACGACCCGACAATGATTTCCGTTGACGAATTATTGTTATTTGGATGGAAATCAATATTTTGCACCCTACTATGATGCGTGCCATGTCATATTAAATTTTGAGGTAATTTTGAAAATGAAAAATTCCTCTGTACCCCCTCTGACGACCCGACAATGATTTCAGTTGACGAATTATTGTTATTGGGATAGGAATGAATATTTTGCACCCTACTATGATGCGTGCCGAGTCATATTTGATTTTGAGGTAATTTTGAAAATGAAAAATTCCTCTGTACCCCCTCTGACGACCCGACAATGATTTCTGTTATCGAATAATGTTTATTCAGATGGACATGGATATTTGGCACCCTACTATGATGCGTGCCAAGTCATATTTGATTTTGAGGTAATTTTGAAAATGAAAAATCCCTCTATTACCCCTATGACGACACGACAATGATTTCTGTTGACAAATTATTATTATTCAGATGGAAACGGATATTATGCACCCCACTATGATACGTGCCAAGTCATATTTGATTTTGAGGTAATTTTGAAAATGAAAAATTCCTCTATACCCCCTCTGACGATATTCTGTCATTTTAGATTTTTGAAGTGATTTTGAAAATGTAAAATCCCTCTGTACACCCTCTTACGACCCGACAATGATTTCTGTTGACGAATTATTGTTATTCGGATGGAAATCAATATTTTGCACCCTACTATGATGCCTGCCAAGTCATAATTGATTTTTGAAGTAATTTAGAAAATGTAAAATCCCTCTATACTCCCTCTAACGACCCGACAATGAATTCTGTTGACGAATTATTGTTATTCAGATGAAAATGAATATATTGCACCCTACTATGATGCGTGCCAAGTCATGTTTGATTTTTGGAGTCATTTTAAAAATGAAAAATCCCTCTATACCCCCTCTGACGACACGACAATGATTTCTATTGACGAATTATTGATATTCAGATGGAAATGAATAGTTTGCACCCCAGCATGTTGCGTGCCGAGTCATATTTGATTTTGAGGTAATTTTGAAAATGAAAAATTCCTCTGTACCCCCTCTGACGACCCGACAATGATTTCTGTTATCGAATAATGTTTATTCAGATGGACATGGATATTTGGCACCCTACTATGATGCGTGCCAAGTCATATTTGATTTTGAGGTAATTTTGAAAATGAAAAATCCCTCTAATACCCCTATGACGACCCGACAATGATTTCTGTTATCGAATAATGTTTATTCAGATGGACATGGATATTTTGCACCCTACTATATTGCGTGCCAAGTCATATTTGATTTTGAAGTAATTTTGAAAATGAAAAATCCCTCTATTACCCCTATGACGACACGACAATGATTTCTGTTGACGAATTATTGTTATTCAGTTGAACATGGATATTTTGCACCCTACTATGATGCGTGCCGAGTCATAGTTGATTTTGAGGTAATTTTGAAAATGAAAAATCCCTCTGTACCCTCTCCGACGACCCGACAATAATTTCAGTTGACGAATTATTGTTATTAGGATGGAAATGAATATTTTGCACCATGTTATGATGCGTGCAAAGTCATATTTGATTTTTGAAGTAATTTTGAAAATGAAAAATCCCTCTATACCTCCTCTGACATCCCGGCAATGATTTCTGTTGACGAATTATTGTTATTCAGATGGAAAAAGATATTCTGCACCCCACCATGTTGCGTTCCAAGTCATATTTGATATTTTAGGTAATTTTGAAAATGAAAAATTCCTGTATTCCCTCTCTGACGACCCGACAATGATTTCTGTTGACGAATTATTGTTAGTCAGATGGACGTGTATATTTTGCACCCTACTATGATGCGTGCCGAGTCATAGTTGATTTTGAGGTAATTTTGAAAATGAACAATTCCTCTATACCTCCTCTGACGACCCGACAATGATTTCCGTTAACGAATTATTGTTATTCAGTTGGACATGGATATTTTGCACCCTACTATGATGTGTGCCAAGTCATATTTGAATTTTGAGGTAATTTTGAAAATGAACAATTCCTCTATATGTGACGACCCGACAATGATTTCTGTTGACGAACTATTGTTATTCAGTAGGACATGGATATTTTGCACCCCACCATGATGCGTGCCAAGTCATATTTGATTTTGAAGTCGTTTTAATAATGAAAAATCCCTCTATACCTCTTCTGACGACCCGACAATGATTTCTGTTGACGAATTATTGTTATTCAGATGGACATGAATACGTGGTACCCCACCATGATGCGTGCCAACTCATATTTGATTTTTGAAGTAATTTTGAAAATGAAAAACCCCTTAATACCCCTTTGACGAATCGACAATGATTTCTGTTATCGAATTATTGTTATTCAGATGGACATAGAAATTTTGCACCCTACTATGATGCGTGCCAAGTCATATTTGATTTTGAGGTAATTTTGAAAATGAAAAATCCCTCTATTACCCCTATGACGACCCGACAATGATTTCTGTTATCGAATAATGTTTATTCAGATGGACTTGGACATTTGGCACCCTACTATATTGCGTGCCAAGTCATATTTGATTTTGAGGTAATTTTGAAAATGAAAAATCCCTCTATTACCCCTATGACGACACGACAATGATTTCTGTTGACGAAATATTGTTATTCAGAAGAACATTGGTTTTTTGCACCCTACTATGATGCGTGCCGAGTCATAGTTAATTTTGAGATAATTTTGAAAATGAAAAATCCCTCTGTACCCTCTCTGACGACCCGACAATGTTTTCAGTTGACGAATTATTGTTATTAGGATGGAAATGAATATTTTGCACCATACTATGATGCGTGCAAAGCCATATTTGATTTTTGAAGTAATTTTGAAAATGAAAAATCCCTCTGTACCCTCTCTGACGAACCGACAATGATTTCTGTTGACGAATTATTGTTATTCAGATGTAAATGGATATTCTGCTCCCCATCATGATGCGTGCCAAGTCATATTAGATATTTGAAGTGATTTTGAAAATGTAAAATCCCTCTGTACACCCTCTTATGACCCGACAATGATTTCTGTTGACGAATTATTGTTATTCAGATGGACATGGATATTTGGCACCCTACTATGATGCGTGCCAAGTCATATTTGATTTTGAGGTAATTTTGAAAATGAAAAATCCCTCTATTACCCCTATTACGACACTACAATGATTTCTGTTGACGAATAAATGTTATTCAGATGTAAATGGATATTCTGCACCCCATCATGATGCGTGCCAAGTCATATTAGAATTTTGAAGTGATTTTGAAAATGTAAAATCCCTCTGTACACCTTCTTACGACCCGACAATGATTTCTGTTGACGAATTATTGTTATTCAGATGGACATGGATAATTTGCACCCTACTATGATGCGTGCCAAGTCATATTTGATTTTGAGGTAATTTTGAAAATGAAAAATCCCTCTATACCCCCTCTGACGACCCGACAATGATTTCTGTTGACGAATTATTGTTATTCAGATGGACATGGATATTTGGCACCCTACTATGATGCGTGCCAAGTCATATTTGATTTTGAGGTAATTTTGAAAATGAAAAATCCCTCTATTACCCCTATGACGACACTACAATGATTTCTGTTGAAGAATTATTGTTATTCAGATGTAAATGGATATTCTGCACCCCATCATGATGCGTGCCAAGTCATATTAGAATTTTGAAGTGATTTTGAAAATGTAAAATCCCTCTGTACACCTTCTTACGACCCGACAATGATTTCTGTTGACGAATTATTGTTATTCAGATGGACATGGATATTTTGCACCCTACTATGATGCGTGCCGAGTCATATTTGATTTAGAGGTAATTTTGAAAATGAAAAATCCCTCTATACCCCCTCTGACGACCCGACAATGATTTATGTTGACGAATTATTGTTATTAGGATGGAAATGAATATTTTGCACCATACTATGATGCGTGCAAAGTCATGTTTGATTTTTGAAGTAATTTTGAAAATGAAAATTCCCTCTATTACTCCTATGACGACACTACAATGATTTCTGTTGACGAATTATTGTTATTCAGATGTAAATGGATATTCTGCACCCCATCATGATGCGTGCCAAGTCATATTAGATTTTTGAAGTGATTTTGAAAATGTAAAATCCCTCTGTACACCTTCTTACGACCCGACAATGATTTCTGTTGACGAATTATTGTTATTCAGATGGACATGGATATTTTGCACCCTACTATGATGCGTGCCAAGTCATATTTGATTTTTGAGGTAATTTTGAAAATGAGAAATCTCTCTATACCCTCTCTGACGACCCGACAATGATTTCAGTTGACGAAATATTGTTATTAAGATGGAAATGAATATTTTGCACCATACTATGATGCGTGCCAAGTCATATTTGATTTTTGAAGTAATTTTGAAAATGAAAAATCCCTCTATGCCTCCTCTGACAACCCGGCAATGATTTCTGAAGACGAATTATTGTTATTAAGATGGAAATAGATATTCTGCACCCCACCATGTTGCGTGCCAAGTCATATTTGATATTTTAGGTAATTTTGAAATTGAGAAATTCCTCTATACCCCCTCTGACGACCCGACAATGATTTCTGTTGACGAATTATTGTTATTCAGAAGGACATGGAGACTTTGCACCCCACCATGATGCGTGCCAACTCATATTTGAATTTTGAAGTAATTTTGAAAATGATAAATCATTCTATACCCCCTCTGACGACCCGACAATGATTTCTGTTAAGAACTTATTGTTATTTAGATGGACATGGATATTTGGCACCCTACTATGATGCGTAACAAGTCATATTTGATTTCGAGGTAATTTTGAAAATCAAAAATTCCTCTATACCCTCTCTGACGATACGTCAAAGATTTTTGTTGACGAATTATTGTTATTCAGATGGAAATGAAGAGTCTGCACCCCACCATGTTGCGTGCCAACCCATATTTGATTTTTGAAGTAATTTTGAAAATGAAAAATCCCTCTATACCTCCTCTGTCGACCCGACAATGATTTCTGTTGACGAATTATTGTTATTCAGATGTAAATGGATATTCTGCACCTCATCATGATGCGTGCCAAGTCATATTAGATATTTGAAGTGATTTTGAAAATGTAAAATCCCTCTGTACACCCTCTTATGACCCGACAATGATTTCCGTTAACGAATTATTGTTATACAGTTGGACATGGATATTTTGCACCCTACTATGATGTGTGCCAAGACATATTTGATTTTTGAGGTAATTTTGAAAATGAACAATTCCTCTATATGTGACGACCCGACAATGATTTCTGTTGACGAACTATTGTTATTCAGTTGGACATGGATATTTTGCACCCCACCATGATGCGTGCCAACTCATATTTGATTTTTGAAGTAATTTTGAAAATGAAAATTACCTCTATACCCCTCTGACGAATCGACAATGATTTCTGTTAACGAATTATTGTTATTCAGATGGACATAGATATTTTGCACCCTACTATGATGCGTGCCAAGTCATATTTGATTTTGAGGTTATTTTGAAAATGAAAAATCCCTCTATTACCCCTATGAAGACCCGACAATGATTTCTGTTATCGAATAATGTTTATTCAGATGGACTTGGATATTTGGCACCCTACTATATTGCGTGCCAAGTCATATTTGATTTTGAGGTAATTTTGAAAATGAAAAATCCCTCTATTACCCCTATGACGACACGACAATGATTTCTGTTGACGAATTATTGTTATTCAGAAGAACATGGATATTTTGCACCCTGCTATGATGCGTGCCGAGTCAT
Organism: Chrysolina americana; assembly: GCA_958502065.1. Lineage (NCBI taxonomy): Eukaryota > Metazoa > Arthropoda > Insecta > Coleoptera > Chrysomelidae > Chrysolina > Chrysolina americana. Next base: position 41,517,931 of record OY293414.1, read on the forward strand.
AGTTGATTTTGAGATAATTTTGAAAATGAAAAATCCCTCTGTACCCTCTCTGACGACCCGACAATGATTTCAGTTGACGAATTATTGTTATTAGGATGGAAATGAATATTTTGCACCATACTATGATGCGTGCAAAGTCATATTAGATATTTGAAGTGATTTTGAAAATGTAAAATCCCTCTGTATACCCTCTTATGACCCGACAATGATTTCTGTTGACGAATTATTGTTATTCAGATGGACATGGATATTTTGCACCCTACTATGATGCGTGCCGAGTCATATTTGATTTTGAGGTAATTTTGAAAATGAAAAATCCCTCTATACCCCCTCTGACGACCCGACAATGATTTCTGTTGACGAATTATTGTTATTCAGATGGACATGGATATTTGGCACCCTACTATGATGCGTGCCAAGTCATATTTGATTTTGAGGTAATTTTGAAAATGAAAAATCCCTCTATTACCCCTATGACGACACTACAATGATTTCTGTTGACGAATTATTGTTATTCAGATGTAAATGGATATTCTGCACCCCATCATGATGCGTGCCAAGTCATATTAGAATTTTGAAGTGATTTTGAAAATGTAAAATCCCTCTGTACACCTTCTTACGACTCGACAATGATTTCTGTTGACGAATTATTGTTATTCAGATGGACATGGATATTTTGCACCCTACTATGATGCGTGCCGAGTCATATTTGATTTTGAGGTAATTTTGAAAATGAAAAATCCCTCTATACCCCCTCTGACGACCCGACAATGATTTTTGTTGACGAATTATTGTTATTAAGATGGAAATGAATATTTTGCACCATACTATGATGCGTGCCAAGTCATATTTGATTTTTGAAGTAATTTTGCAAATGAAAAATCCCTCTATACCTCCTCTGACAACCCGGCAATGATTTCTGTTGACGAATTATTGTTATTCAGTTGGAAATAGATATTCTGCACCCCACCATGTTGCGTGCCAAGTCATATTTGATATTTTAGGTAATTTTGAAATTGAGAAATTCCTCTATACCCCCTCTGACGACCCGACAATGATTTCTGTTATCGAATAATGTTCATTCAGATGGACATGGATATGTTGCACATCTCCAAGATGCATGCCAAGTCATATTTGATATTTGAAGTAATTTTGAAAATGATAAATCCCTCTATACCTCCTCTGACATCCCGGCAATGATTTCTGTTGACGAATAATTGTTATTCAGATGAAAATAGATATTCTGCACCCCACCATGTTGCGTGCCAAGTCATATTTGATTATTGAAAACATTTTGATAATGAGATATCCCTCTATACCCCTCTGACGACCCGACAATGACTTCTGTTGACGAATTATTGTTATTCAGATGGAAATGGGTATTCTGCACCCCACCATGATGCGTGCCAAGTCATATTAGATATTTGAAGTAATTTTGAAATTGAAAAATCCCTCCATACCACCTCTGACGACACGACAATGATTTCTGTTGACGAATTATTATTATTCAGATGGAAATGGATATTCTGCACCCCACCATGATGCGTGCCAAGTCATATTTCATTTTTGAAAACATTTTGATAATGAGATATCCCTCTATACCCCTCTGACGACCCTACAATGACTTCTGTTGACGAATTATTGTTATTCAGATGGAAATGGGTATTCTGCACCCCACCATGACGCGTGCCAAGTCATATTAGATATTTGAAGTAATTTTGAAAATGAAAAATCCCTCCATACCACCTCTGACGACACGACAATGATTTCTGTTGACGAATTATTGTTATTCATATGGAAATGGATATTCTGCAAACCACCATGATGCTTGCCAAGTCATATTTGATTTTTGAAGCCATTTTGATAATGAAAATTCCTTCTATACCCCCTCTGACGACCCGACAATAATTTCTGTTGACGAATTAATGTTACTCAGATGGAAATGGATATTCTGCACCCCACCATGATGCGTGCCAAGTCATATTTGATTTTTGAAGTAATTTTGAAAATGAAAAATCCCTCTATACACCCTCTGACGACCCGACAATGATTTCTGTTGACAAATTATTGTTATTCAGATGGAAATGGATATTCTGCACCCCACTATGATGCGTGCCAAGTCATAGTTGATTTAGAGGTAATTTTGAAAATGATAAATCTCTCTGTACCCTCTTTGACGACCCGACAATAATTTCAGTTGACGAATTATTGTTATTAGGATGGAAATGAATATTTTGCACCATACTATGATGCGTGCCAAGTCATATTTGATTTTTGAAGTAATATTGAAAATGAAAAATCCTTCTATACCTCCTCTGACAACCCAGCAATGATTTCTGATGACGAAATATTGTTATTCAGATAGAAATAGATATTCTGCACCCCACCATGATGCGTGCCAAGTCATATTTGATTTTTGAAGTAGTTTTGATAATGAAATATCCCTCTATACCCCCTCTGACGACCTGACAATGATTTCTGTTGACGAATTATTGTTATTCAGATGGACATGGATATGTTGCACATCTCCATGATGCGTGCCAAGTCATATTTGATTTTTGAGGTAATTTTGAAAATGAGAAATCTCTCTATACCCCCTCTGACTACCCGACAATGATTTCTGTTGACGAATTATTGTTATTCAGATGGACATGGATACTTTGCACCCCACCATGATGCGTGCCAACTCATATTTGATATTTGAAGTAATTTTGAAAATGATATATCCCTCCATACCCCCTCTGACGACACGACAATGATTTCTGTTGACGAATTATTGTTATTCATATAAATATGGATATTCTGCACCCCACTATGATACGTGCCAAGTCATATTTGATTTTGAGGTAATTTTGAAAATGAAAATTCCTTCTATACCCCCTCTGACGACCCGACAATGATTTCTGTTGACGAATTATTGTTACTCAGATAGAAATGGATATTCTGCACCCCACCATTATGCTGCCAAGTCATATTTGATGTTTGAGGTAACTTTGAATATGAATTATTCCTCTGTACACCCTCTTACGACCCGACAATGATTTCTGTTGACGAATTATTGTTATTCAGATGGACATGGATACTTTGCACCCTACTATGATGCGTGCCGAGTCATAGTTGATTTTGAGGTAATTTTGAAAATGAAAAATCCCTCTGTACCCCCTCTGACGACCCCACAATGATTTCTGTCAACAACTTATTGTTATTTAGATGGACATGGATATTTGGCACCCTACTATGATGCGTAACAAGTCATTTTTGATTTTGAGGTAATTTTGAAAATCAAAAATTCCTCTATACCCTCTCTGACGATACGTCAAAGATTTTTGTTGACGAATTATTGTTATTCAGATGGAAATGAAGAGTCTGCACCCCACCATGTTGCGTGCCAACCCATATTTGATTTTTGAAGTAATTTTGAAAATGAAAAATCCTTCTATACCTCCTCTGTCGACCCGACAATTATTTCTGTTGACGAATTATTGTTATTCAGATGGACATGAATACGTGGTACCCCACCATGATGCGTGCCAACTCATATTTGATTTTTGAAGTAATTTTGAAAATGAAAAATTCCTCTATACCCCTCTGACGAATCGACAATGATTTCTGTTAACGAATTATTGTTATTCAGATGGACTTGGATATTTGGCACCCTACTATATTGCGTGCCAAGTCATATTTGATTTTGAGGTAATTTTGAAAATGAAAAATCCCTCTATTACCCCTATGACGACACGACAATGATTTCTGTTGACGAATTATTGTTATTCAGATGGAAATGGTTATTCTGCACCCCACCATGATGCGTGCCAAGTCATAATCGATTTTTGAAGTAATTTTGAAAATGAAAAATCCCTCTATACCCCCTCTAACTACCCGACAATGATTTCCGTTAACGAATTATTGTTATTCAGTTGGACATGGATATTTTGCACCCTACTATGATGTGTGCCAAGTCATATTTGATTTCTGAAGTAATTTTGAAAACGAAAAATTCCTCTATACCCCTCTGACGAACCGACAATGATTTCTGTTAACGAATTATTGTTATTCAGATGGACATAGATATTTTGCACCCTACTATGATGCGTGCCAAGTCATATTTTATTTTGAGGTAATTTTGAAAATGAAAAATCCTATACCCCTCTAACGACCCGACAATGATTTCTGTTGACGAATTATTTTTATTCAGATGGAAATGGATATTCTGCACCCCACCATGTAGCGGTCCAAGTTATATTTGATTTTTGAAGTAATTTTGAAAATGAAAAATTCCTCTATACCCCCTCTGACGACCCGACAATGATTTCTGTAATCGAATAATGTTTATTCAGATGGACATGGATATTTGGCACCCTACTATGATGCGTGCCAAGTCATATTTGATTTTGAGGTAATTTTGAAAATGAAAAATCCCTCTATTACCCCTATGACGACACGACAATGATTTCTGTTGACGAATTATTGTTATTCAGATGTAATTGGATATTCTGCACCCCATCATGATGCGTGCCAAGTCATTTTAGATTTTTGAAGTAATTTTGAAAATGTAAAATCCCTCTGTACACCCTCTTACGACCCGACAATGATTTCTGTTGACGAATTATTGTTATTCGGATGGAAATCAATATTTTGCACCCTACTATGATGCCTGCCAAGTCATAATTGAATTTTGAAGTAATTTAGAAAATGTAAAATCTTTCTATACTCCCTCTAACGACCCGACAATGAATTCTGTTGACGAATTATTGTTATTAAGTTGAGAATGAATATATTGCACCCTACTATGATGCGTGCCAAGTCATATTTGATTTTTGAAGTCATTTTAAAAATGAAAAATCAATCTATACCCCCTCTGACGACACGACAATGATTTCTGTTGACGAATTATTGATATTCAGATGGAAATGAATAGTTTGCACCCCAGCATGTTGCGTGCCGAGTCATATTTGATTTTGGGGTAATTTTGTAAATGAAAAATTCCTCTGTACCCCCTCTGACGACCCGACAATGATTTCTGTTATCGAATAATGTTTATTCAGATGGACATGGATATTTGGCACCCTACTATGATGCGTGCCAAGTCATATTTGATTTTGAGGTAATTTGAAAATGAAAAATCCCTCTAATACCCCTATGACGACCCGACAATGATTTCTGTTATAGAATAATGTTTATTCAGATGGACATAAATATTTTGCACCCTACTATATTGCGTGCCAAGTCATATTTGATTTTGAGGTAATTTTGAAAATGAAAAATCCCTCTATTACCCCTATGACGACACGACAATGATTTCTGTTGACGAATTATTGTTATTCAGTTGAACATGGATATTTTGCACCCTACAATGATGCGTGCCGAGTCATAGTTGATTTTGAGGTAATTTTGAAAATGAAAAATCCCTCTGTACCCTCTCCGACGACCCGACAATAATTTCAGTTGACGATTGATTGTTATTAGGATGGAAATGAATATTTTGCACCATACTATGATGCGGTCCAAGTCATATTTGATTTTTGAAGTAATTTTGAAAATGAAAAATCCCTCTATACCCCCTCTGACGACCCGACAATGATTTAAGTTATTGAATGATGTTTATTCAGATGGACATGGATATTTGGCACCCTACTATGATGCGTGCCAAGTCATATTTGATTTTGAGGTAATTTTGAAAATGAAAAATCCCTCTATTACCCCTATGACGACACGACAATGATTTCTGTTGACGAATTATTGTTATTCAGATGGACATGGATATTTTGCACCCTACTATGATGCGTGCCGAGTCATAGTTGATTTTTGAAGTAATTTTGAAAATGTAAAATCCCTCTATACTCCCTCTAACGAACCGACAATGAATTCTGTTGACAAATTATTATTATTCAGATGGAAACGGATATTATGCACCCCACTATGATACGTGTCAAGTCATATTTGATTTTGAGGTAATTTTGAAAATGAGAAATCCCTCTATACCTCCTCTGACAACCCGGCAATGATTTCTGTTGACGAATTATTGTTATTCAGATGAAAATAGATATTCTGCACCCACCATGTTGCGTGCCAAGTCATATTTGATATTTTAGGTAATTTTGAAAATGAGAAATTCCTCTATACCCCCTCTGACGACCCGACAATGATTTCCGTTGACGAATTATTGTTATTTGGATGGAAATCAATATTTTGCACCCTACTATGATGCTTGCCAAGTCATATTTGATTTTTGAAGTAATTTTGAAAATGTAAAATCCCTCTATACTCCCTCTAACGACCCGACAATGAATTCTGTTGACGAATTATTGTTATTCAGATGAAATTGAATATATTGCACTCTACTATGATGCGTGCCAAGTCATATTTGATTTTTGAAGTCATTTTAAAAATGAAAAATCCCTCTATACCCCCTCTGACGACACGACAATGATTTCTGTTGACGAATTATTGTTATTCAGTTGGAACTGAATAGTCTGCACCCCACTATGTTGCGTGCCATGTCATATTAAATTTTGAGGTGATTTTTAAAATGAAAAATTCCTCTGTACCCCCTCTGACGACCCGACAATGATTTCAGTTGACGAATTATTGTTATTAGGATGGAAATGAATATTTTGCACCCTACTATGATGCGTGCCGAGTCATATTTGATTTTGAGGTAATTTTGAAAATGAAAAATTCCTCTGTACCCCCTCTGACGACCCGACAATGATTTCTGTTATCGAATAATGTTTATTCAGATGGACATGGATATTTAGCACCCTACTATGATGCGTGCCAAGTCATATTTGATTTTGAGGTAATTTTGAAAATGAAAAATCCCTCTATTACCCCTATGACGACCCGACAATGATTTCTGTTGTCGAATAATGTTTATTCAGATGGACATAGATATTTGGCACCCTACTATGATGCGTGCCGAGTCATATTTGATTTAGAGGTAATTTTGAAAATGAAAAATCCCTCTATACCCCCTCTGACGACCCGACAATGATTTTTGTTGACGAATTATTGTTATTAAGATGGAAATGAATATTTTGCACCTTACTATGATGCGTACCAAGTCATATTTGATTTTTGAAGTAATTTTGAAAATAAAAAATCCCTCTATACCTCCTCTGACAACCCGGCAATGATTTCTGTTGACGAATTATTGTTATTCAGTTGGAAATAGATATTCTGCACCCCACCATGTTGCGTGCCAAGTCATATTTGATATTTTAGGTAATTTTGAAATTGAGAAATTCCTCTATACCCCCTCTGACGACCCGACAATGATTTCTGTTATCGAATAATGTTCATTCAGATGGACATGGATATTTGGCTCCCTACTATGATGCGTGCCTTGTCATATTTGATTTTGAGGTAATTTTTAAAATGAAAAATCCCTCTATTACCCCTATGACGACCCTACAATGATTTCTGTTGACGAATCATTGTTATTCAGATAGAAATGGATATTCTGCACCCCACCATGATGCGTGCCAAGTCATATTAGATATTTGAAGTAATTTTAATAATGAGAAATCCCTCTATACCCCCTCTGACGACCCGACAATTATTTCTGTTGACGAATTATTATTATTCAGATGGACAAGGATACTTTGCACACCACCATGATGCGTGCCAAGTCATATTTGATATTTTAGGTAATTTTGAAAATGAAAAATTCCTGTATTCCCCCTCTGACGACCCGACAATGATTTCTGTTGACGAATTATTGTTATTCAGATGGACGTGTATATTTTGCACCCTACTATGATGCGTGCCGAGTCATAGTTGATTTTGAGGTAATTTTGAAAATGAACAATTCCTCTATACCTCCTCTGACGACCCGACAATGATTTCCGTTAACGAATTATTGTTATACAGTTGGACATGGATATTTTGCACACTACTATGATGTGTGCCAAGACATATTTGTTTTTTGAGGTAATTTTGAAAATGAACAATTCCTCTATATGTGACGACCCGACAATGATTTCTGTTGACGAACTATTGTTATTCAGTTGGACATGGATATTTTGCACCCCACCATGATGCGTGCCAAGTCATATTTGATTTTTGAAGTCGTTTTAATAATGAAAAATCCCTCTATACCCCCTCTGACGACCCGACAATGATTTCTGTTGACGAATTATTGTTATTCAGATGGACATGAATACGTGGTACCCCACCATGATGCGTGCCAACTCATATTTGATTTTTGAAGTAATTTTGAAAATGAAAAATCCCTCTATACCCCTCTGACGAATCGACAATGATTTCTGTTAACGAATTATTGTTATTCAGATGGACATAGATATTTTGCACCCTACTATGATGCGTGCCAAGTCATATTTGATTTTGAGGTTATTTTGAAAATGAAAAATCCCTCTATTACCCCTATGAAGACCCGACAATGATTTCTGTTATCGAATAATGTTTATTCAGATGGACTTGGATATTTGGCACCCTACTATATTGCGTGCCAAGTCATATTTGATTTTGAGGTAATTTTGAAAATGAAAAATCCCTCTGTTACCCCTATGACGACACGACAATGATTTCTGTTGACGAATTATTGTTATTCAGAAGAACATGGATATTTTGCACCCTACTATGATGCGTGCCGAGTCATAGTTGATTTTGAGATAATTTTGAAAATGAAAAATCCCTCTGTACCCTCTCTGACGACCCGACAATGATTTCAGTTGACGAATTATTGTTATTAGGATGGAATTGAATATTTTGCACCAGACTATGATGCGTGCAAAGTCATATTTGATTTTTGAAGAAATTTTGAAAATGAAAAATCCCTCTGTACCCTCTCTGACGACCCGACAACGATTTCTGTTGACGAATTATTGTTATTCAGATGTAAATGGATATTCTGCACCCCATCATGATGCGTGCCAAGTCATATTAGATATTTGAAGTGATTTTGAAAATGTAAAATCCCTCTGTACACCCTCTTATGACCCGACAATGATTTCTGTTGACGAATTATTGTTATTCAGATGGACATGGATATTTTGCACCCTACTATGATGCGTGTCAAATCATATTTGATTTTTGAATTCATTTCAAAAATGAAAAAGCCCTCTATACCTCCTCTGACGACATGACAATGATTTCTGTTGACAAATTATTATTATTCAGATGGAAACGGATATTATGCACCCCACTATGATACGTGCCAAGTCATATTTGATTTTGAGGTAATTTTGAAAATGAAAAATTCCTCTATACCCCCTCTGACGACACGGCAATTATTTCTGTTGACGAATTATTGTTATTCAGATGGAAATGATTAGTCAGAACCCCACCATGTGGCGTGCCATGTCATATTCAATTTTTGAAGTCATTTTGATAATGAAAAATCCCTCTATACCCCCTCTGACGACCCGACAATGATTTTTTTTGACGACCTATTGTTATTCAGATGGAAATGAATAGTCTGCACCCCACCATGTTGCGTGCTATGTCATATTTAATTTTTGAAGTCATTTTGATAAAGAAAAGTCCCTTTATACCCCCTCTGACGACCCGACAATGATTTCTGAAGTCGAACTATTGTTATTCAGATGGAAATGAATAGTCTGCACCCCACTATGTTTCGTGCCAAGTCATAATCGATTTTTGAAGTAATTTTGAAAATGAAAAATCCCTCTATACCCCCTCTAACGACCCGACAATGATTTCCGTTAACGAATTATTTTTATTCAGTTGGACATGTATATTTTGCACCCTACTATGATGTGTGACAAGTCATATTTGATTTTTGAGGTAATTTTGAAAATGAACAATTCCTCTATACCCCATCTGACGACCCGACAATGATTTCTGTTGACGAACTATTGTTATTCAGTTGGACATGGATATTTTACACACTACTATGATGTGTGCCAAGTCATATTTGATGTTTGAGGTAACTTTGAAAATGAACAATCCCTCTATACCCCCTTTGACGTCCCGACAATGATATCTGTTAACGAATTATTGTTATTCAGTTAGAAATGGATATTCTGCACCCCACCATGATGCGTGCCTAGTCATATTTGATTTTTGAAGTCGTTTTGATAATGAAAAATCCCTTTATACACCCTCTGACGACCCGACAATGATTTCTGTTGACGAATTATTTTTATTCAGATACACATGAATACTTTGTACTCCACCATGATGCGTGCCAACTCATATTTGATTTCTGAAGTAATTTTGAAAACGAAAAATTCCTCTATACCCCCTCTGACGAACCGACAATGATTTCTGTTAACGAATTATTGTTATTCAGATGGACATAGATATTTTGCACCCTACTATGATGCGTGCCAAGTCATATTTTATTTTGAGGTAATTTTGAAAATGAAAAATCCTATACCCCTCTAACGACCCGACAATGATTTCTGTTGACGAATTATTTTTATTCAGATGGAAATGGATATTCTGCACCCCACCATGTAGCGGTCCAAGTTATATTTGATTTTTGAAGTAATTTTGAAAATGAAAAATTCCTCTATACCCCCTCTGACGACCCGACAATGATTTCTGTTATCGAATAATGTTTATTCAGATGGACATGGATATTTGGCACCCTACTATGATGCGTGCCAAGTCATATTTGATTTTGAGGTAATTTTGAAAATGAAAAATCCCTCTATTACCCCTATGACGACACGACAATGATTTCTGTTGACGAATTATTGTTATTTGGATGGAAATCAATATTTTGCACCCTACTATGATGCCTGCCAAGTCATAATTGATTTTTGAAGTAATTTAGAAAATGTAAAATCTTTCTATACTCCCTCTAACGACCCGACAATGAATTCTGTTGACGAATTATTGTTATTCAGATGAAAATGAATATATTGCACCCTACTATGATGCGTGCCAAGTCATATTTGATTTTTGAAGTCATTTTAAAAATGAAAAATCCCTCTATACCCCCTCTGACGACACGACAATGATTTCTGTTGACGAATTATTGATATTCAGATGGAAATGAATAGTTTGCACCCCAGCATATTGCGTGCCGAGTCATATTTGATTTTGGGGTAATTTTGAAAATGAAAAATTCCTCTGTACCCCCTCTGACGACCCGACAATGATTTCTGTTATCGAATAATGTTTATTCAGATGGACATGGATATTTGGCACCCTACTATGATGCGTGCCAAGTCATATTTGATTTTGAGGTAATTTGAAAATGAAAAATCCCTCTAATACCCCTATGACGACCCGACAATGATTTCTGTTATAGAATAATGTTTATTCAGATGGACATGGATATTTTGCACCCTACTATATTGCGTGCCAAGTCATATTTGATTTTGAGGTAATTTTGAAAATGAAAAATCCCTCTATTACCCCTATGACGACACGACAATGATTTCTGTTGACGAATTATTGTTATTCAGTTGAACATGGATATTTTGCACCCTACTATGATGCGTGCCGAGTCATAGTTGATTTTGAGGTAATTTTGAAAATGAAAAATCCCTCTGTACCCTCTCCGACGACCCGACAATAATTTCAGTTGACGAATTATTGTTATTAGGATGGAAATAGATATTCTGCACCCCACCATGTTGCGTGCCAAGTCATATTTGATATTTTAGGTAATTTTGAAAATGAAAAATTCCTGTATTCCCCCTCTGACGACCCGACGATGATTTCTGTTGACGAATTATTGTTATTCAGATGGACGTGTATATTTTGCACCCTACTATGATGCGTGCCGAGTCATAGTTGATTTTGAGGTAATTTTGAAAATGAACAATTCCTCTATACCTCCTCTGACGACCCGACAATGATTTCCGTTAACGATTTATTGTTATTTAGTTGGACATGGATATTTTGCACCCTACTATGATGTGTGCCAAGTCATATTTGATTTTTGAGGTAATTTTGAAAATGAACAATTCCTCTATATGTGACGACCCGACAATGATTTCTGTTGACGAACTATTGTTATTCAGTTGGACATGGATATTTTGCACCCTACTATGATGCGTGCCAAGTCATATTTGATTTTGAGGTAATTTTGAAAATGAAAAATCCCTCTATTACCCCTATGACGACCCGACAATGATTTCTGTTATCGAATAATGTTTATTCAGATGGACATGGATATTTGGCACCCTACTATATTGCGTGCCAAGTCATATTTGATTTTGAGGTAATTTTGAAAATGAAAAATCCCTCTATTACCCCTATGACGACACGACAATGATTTCTGTTGACAAATTATTGTTATTCAAATGAACATGGATATTTTGCACCCTACTAAGATGCGTGCCGAGTCATAGTTGATTTTGAGGTAATTTTGAAAATGAAAAATCCCTCTGTACCCTCTCCGACGACCCGACAATAATTTCAGTTGACGAATTATTGTTATTAGGATGGAAATGAATATTTTGCACCATACTATGATGCGTGCAAAGTCATATTTGATTTTTGAAGTAATTTTGAAAATGAAAAATCCCACTATACCTCCTCTGACATCCCGGCAATGATTTCTGTTGACGAATTATTGTTATTCAGATGGAAAAAGATATTCTGCACCCCACCATGTTGCGTGCCAAGTCATATTTGATATTTTAGGTAATTTACCCGGAAATGATTTCTGTTGACGAATTATTGATATTCAGATGGAAATAGATATTCTGCACCCCACCATGTTGCGTGCCAAGTCATATTTGATATTTTAGGTAATTTTGAAAATGAGAAATTCCTCTATACCCACTCTGACGACCCGACAATGATTTCCGTTGACGAATTATTGTTATTTGGATGGAAATCAATATTTTGCACCCTACTATGATGCATGCCAAGTCATATTTGATTTTTGAAGTAATTTTGAAAATGTAAAATCCCTCTATACTCCCTCTAACGACCCGACAATGAATTCTGTTGACGAATTATTGTTATTCAGATGAAATTGAATATATTGCACTCTACTATATTGCGTGCCAAGTCATATTTGAATTTGAGGTAATTTTGAAAATGAAAAATCCCTCTATTACCCCTATGACGACCCGACAATGATTTCTGTTATCGAATAATGTTTATTCAGATGGACATGGATATTTGGCACCCTACTATATTGCGTGCCAAGTCATATTTGATTTTGAGGTAATTTTGAAAATGAAAAATCCCTCTATTACCCCTATGACGACACGACAATGATTTCTGTTGACAAATTATTGTTATTCAGATGAACATGGATATTTTGCACCCTACTATGATGCGTGCCGAGTCATAGTTGATTATGAGGTAATTTTGAAAATGAAAAATCCCTCTGTACCCTCTCCGACGACCCGACAATAATTTCAGTTGACGAATTATTATTATTAGGATGGAAATGAATATTTTGCACCATACTATGATGCGTGCAAAGTCATATTTGATTTTTGAAGTAATTTTGAAAATGAAAAATCCCTCTATTACCCCTATGACGACACGACAATGATTTCTGTTGACAAATTATTGTTATTCAGATGAACATGGATATTTTGCACCCTACTATGATGCGTGCCGAGTCATAGTTGATTATGAGGTAATTTTGAAAATGAAAAATCCCTCTGTACCCTCTCCGACGACCCGACAATAATTTCAGTTGACGAATTATTATTATTAGGATGGAAATGAATATTTTGCACCATACTATGATGCGTGCAAAGTCATATTTGATTTTTGAAGTAATTTTGAAAATGAAAAATCCCACTATACCTCCTCTGACATCCCGGCAATGATTTCTGTTGACGAATTATTGTTATTCAGATGGAAAAAGATATTCTGCACCCCACCATGTTGCGTGCCAAGTCATATTTGATATTTTAGGTAATTTTGAAAATGAAAAATTCCTGTATTCCCCCTCTGACGACCCGACAATGATTTCTGTTGACGAATTATTGTTAGTCAGATGGACGTGTATATTTTGCACCCTACTATGATGCGTGCCGAGTCATAGTTGATTTTGAGGTAATTTTGAAAATGAACAATTCCTCTATACCTCCTCTGACGACCCGACAATGATTTCCGTTAACGAATTATTGTTATTCAGTTGGACATGGATATTTTGCACCCTACCATGATGTGTGCCAAGTCATATTTGAATTTTGAGGTAATTTTGAAAATGAACAATTCCTCTATATGTGACGACCCGACAATGATTTCTGTTGACGAACTATTGTTATTCAGTAGGACATGGATATTTTGCACCCCACCATGATGCGTGCCAAGTCATATTTGATTTTGAAGTCGTTTTAATAATGAAAAATCCCTCTATACACCTTCTTACGACCCGACAATGATTTCTGTTGACGAATTATTGTTATTAAGATGGACATGGATATTTTGCACCCTACTATGATGCGTGCCGAGTCATATTTTATTTAGAGGTAATTTTGAAAATGAGAAATCCCTCTATACCCCCTCTGACGACCCGACAATGATTTCTGTTGACGAATTATTGTTATTAGGATGGAAATGAATATTTTGCACCATACTATGATGCGTGCAAAGTCATGTTTGATTTTTGAAGTAATTTTGAAAATGAAAATTCCCTCTATTACCCCTATGACGACACTACAATGATTTCTGTTGACGAATTATTGTTATTCAGATGTAAATGGATATTCTGCACCCCATCATGATGCGTGCCAAGTCATATTAGATTTTTGAAGTGATTTTGAAAATGTAAAATCCCTCTGTACACCTTCTTACGACCCGACAATGATTTCTGTTGACGAATTATTGTTATTCAGATGGATATGGATATTTTGCACCCTACTATGATGCGTGCCAAGTCATATTTGATTTTTGAGGTAATTTTGTAAATGAGAAATCTCTCTATACCCCCTCTGACGACCCGACAATGATTTATGTTGACGAATTATTGTTATTCAGATGGACATGGATACTTTGCACCCCACCATGATGCAAGCCAACTCATATTTGATATTTGAAGTAATTTTGAAAATGATAAATCCCTCCATACCCCCTCTGACGACACGACTATGATTTCTGTTGACGAATTATTGTTATTCATATGGATATGGATATTCTGCACCCCACTATGATGCGTGCCAAGTCATATTTGATTTTGAGGTAATTTTGAAAATGAAAATTCCTTCTATACCCCCTCTGACGACCCGACGATGATTTCTGTTGACAAATTATTGTTATTCATATGGATATGGATATTCTGCACCCCACTATGATACGTGCCAAGTCATATTTGATTTTGAGGTAATTTTGAAATTGAAAATTCCTTCTATACCCCCTCTGACGACCCGACAATGATTTCTGTTGACGAATTATTGTTACTCAGATGGAAATGGATATTCTGCACCCCACCATTATGCTGCCAAGCCATATTTGATGTTTGAGGTAACTTTGAATATGAACAATTCCTCTGTACACCCTCTTACGACCCGACAATGATTTCTGTTGACGAATTATTGTTATTCAGATGGACATGGATACTTTGCACCCTACTATGATGCGTGCCGAGTCATAGTTGATTTTGAGGTAATTTTGAAAATGAAAAATCCCTCTGTACCCTCTCTGACGACCCGACAATGATTTCAGTTGACGAAATATTGTTATTGAGATGGAAATGAATATTTTGCACCATACTATGATGCGTGCCAAGTCATATTTGATTTTTGAAGTAATTTTGAAAATGAAAAATCCCTCTATGCCTCCTCTGACAACCCGGCAATGATTTCTGAAGACGAATTATTGTTATTAAGATGGAAATAGATATTCTGCACCCCACCATGTTGCGTGCCAAGTCATATTTGATATTTTAGGTAATTTTGAAATTGAGAAATTCCTCTATACCCCCTCTGACGACCCGACAATGATTTCTGTTGACGAATTATTGTTATTCAGAAGGACATGGAGACTTTGCACCCCACCATGATGCGTGCCAACTCATATTTGAATTTTGAAGTAATTTTGAAAATGATAAATCCCTCTATACCCCCTCTGACGACCCGACAATGATTTCTGTTAAGAACTTATTGTTATTTAGATGGACATGGATATTTGGCACCCTACTATGATGCGTAACAAGTCATATTTGATTTCGAGGTAATTTTGAAAATCAAAAATTCCTCTATACCCTCTCTGACGATACGTCAAAGATTTTTGTTGACGAATTATTGTTATTCGGATGGAAATGAAGAGTCTGCACCCCACCATGTTGCGTGCCAACCCATATTTGATTTTTGAAGTAATTTTGAAAATGAAAAATCCCTCTATACCCCCTCTGTCGACCCGACAATGATTTCTGTTGACGAATTATTGTTATTCAGATGTAAATGGATATTCTGCACCTCATCATGATACGTGCCAAGTCATATTAGATATTTGAAGTGATTTTGAAAATGTAAAATCCCTCTGTACACCCTCTTATGACCCGACAATGATTTCTGTTGACGAAGTATTGTTATTCAGATGGACATGGATATTTTGCACCCTACTATGATGCGTGCCGAGTCATATTTGATTTTGAAGTAATTTTGAAAATGAAAAATCCCTCTATACCCCCTCTGACGACCCGACAATGATTTCTGTTGACGAATTATTGTTATTCAGATGGACATGGATATTTGGCACCCTACTATGATGCGTGCCAAGTCATATTTGATTTTGAGGTAATTTTGAAAATGAAAAATCCCTCTATTACCCCTATGACGACACTACAATGATTTCTGTTGACGAATTATTGTTATCCAGATATAAATGGATATTCTGCACCCCATCATGATGCGTGCCAAGTCATATTAGAATTTTGAAGTGAGTTTGAAAATGTAAAATCCCTCTGTACACCTTCTTACGACCCGACAATGATTTCTGTTGACGAATTATTGTTATTCAGATGGACATGGATATTTTGCACCCTACTATGATGCGTGCCGAGTCATATTTGATTTTGAGGTAATTTTGAAAATGAAAAATCCCTCTATACCCCCTCTGACGACCCGACAATGATTTCTGTTGACGAATTATTGTTATTAGGATGGAAATGAATATTTTGCACCATACTATGATGCGTGCAAAGTCATATTTGATTTTTGAAGTAATTTTGAAAATGAAAATTTCCTCTATTACCCCTATGACGACACTACAATGATTTCTGTTGACGAATTATTGTTATTCAGATGTAAATGGATATTCTGCACCTCATCATGATGCGTGCCAGGTCATATTAGATTTTCGAAGTGATTTTGAAAATGTAAAATCCCTCTGTACACCTTCTTACGACCCAACAATGATTTCTGTTGACGAATTATTGTTATTCAGATGGACATGGATATTTTGCACCCTACTATGATGCGTGCCGAGTCATATTTGATTTAGAGGTAATTTTGAAAATGAAAAATCCCTCTATACCCCCTCTGACGACCCGACAATGATTTTTGTTGACGAATTATTGTTATTAAGATGGAAATGAATATTTTGCACCTTACTATGATGCGTACCAAGTCATATTTGATTTTTGAAGTAATTTTGAAAATAAAAAATCCCTCTATACCTCCTCTGACAACCCGGCAATGATTTCTGTTGACGAATTATTGTTATTCAGTTGGAAATAGATATTCTGCACCCCACCATGTTGCGTGCCAAGTCATATTTGATATTTTAGGTAATTTTGAAATTGAGAAATTCCTCTATACCCCCTCTGACGACCCGACAATGATTTCTGTTATCGAATAATGTTCATTCAGATGGACATGGATATTTGGCACCCTACTATGATGCGTGCCTTGTCATATTTGATTTTGAGGTAATTTTTAAAATGAAAAATCCCTCTATTACCCCTATGACGACCCTACAATGATTTCTGTTGACGAATCATTGTTATTCAGATAGAAATGGATATTCTGCACCCCACCATGATGCGTGCCAAGTCATATTAGATATTTGAAGTAATTTTAATAATGAGAAATCCCTCTATACCCCCTCTGACGACCCGACAATTATTTCTGTTGACGAATTATTATTATTCAGATGGACAAGGATACTTTGCACACCACCATGATGCGTGCCAAGTCATATTTGATATTTTAGGTAATTTTGAAAATGAAAAATTCCTGTATTCCCCCTCTGACGACCCGACAATGATTTCTGTTGACGAATTATTGTTATTCAGATGGACGTGTATATTTTGCACCCTACTATGATGCGTGCCGAGTCATAGTTGATTTTGAGGTAATTTTGAAAATGAACAATTCCTCTATACCTCCTCTGACGACCCGACAATGATTTCCGTTAACGAATTATTGTTATACAGTTGGACATGGATATTTTGCACACTACTATGATGTGTGCCAAGACATATTTGATTTTTGAGGTAATTTTGAAAATGAACAATTCCTCTATATGTGACGACCCGACAATGATTTCTGTTGACGAACTATTGTTATTCAGTTGGACATGGATATTTTGCACCCCACCATGATGCGTGCCAAGTCATATTTGATTTTTGAAGTCGTTTTAATAATGAGAAATCTCTCTATACCCCCTCTGACGACCCGACAATGATTTATGTTGACGAATTATTGTTATTCAGATGGACATGGATACTTTGCACCCCACCATGATGCAAGCCAACTCATATTTGATATTTGAAGTAATTTTGAAAATGATAAATCCCTCCATACCCCCTCTGACGACACGACTATGATTTCTGTTGACAAATTATTGTTATTCATATGGATATGGATATTCTGCACCCCACTATGATGCGTGCCAAGTCATATTTGATTTTGAGGTAATTTTGAAAATGAAAATTCCTTCTATACCCCCTCTGACGACCCGACGATGATTTCTGTTGACAAATTATTGTTATTCATATGGATATGGATATTCTGCACCCCACTATGATACGTGCCAAGTCATATTTGATTTTGAGGTAATTTTGAAATTGAAAATTCCTTCTATACCCCCTCTGACGACCCGACAATGATTTCTGTTGACGAATTATTGTTACTCAGATGGAAATGGATATTCTGCACCCCACCATTATGCTGCCAAGCCATATTTGATGTTTGAGGTAACTTTGAATATGAACAATTCCTCTGTACACCCTCTTACGACCCGACAATGATTTCTGTTGACGAATTATTGTTATTCAGATGGACATGGATACTTTGCACCCTACTATGATGCGTGCCGAGTCATAGTTGATTTTGAGGTAATTTTGAAAATGAAAAATCCCTCTGTACCCTCTCTGACGACCCGACAATGATTTCAGTTGACGAAATATTGTTATTAAGATGGAAATGAATATTTTGCACCATACTATGATGCGTGCCAAGTCATATTTGATTTTTGAAGTAATTTTGAAAATGAAAAATCCCTCTATGCCTCCTCTGACAACCCGGCAATGATTTCTGAAGACGAATTATTGTTATTAAGATGGAAATAGATATTCTGCACCCCACCATGTTGCGTGCCAAGTCATATTTGATATTTTAGGTAATTTTGAAATTGAGAAATTCCTCTATACCCCCTCTGACGACCCGACAATGATTTCTGTTGACGAATTATTGTTATTCAGAAGGACATGGAGACTTTGCACCCCACCATGATGCGTGCCAACTCATATTTGAATTTTGAAGTAATTTTGAAAATGATAAATCCCTCTATACCCCCTCTGACGACCCGACAATGATTTCTGTTAAGAACTTATTGTTATTTAGATGGACATGGATATTTGGCACCCTACTATGATGCGTAACAAGTCATATTTGATTTCGAGGTAATTTTGAAAATCAAAAATTCCTCTATACCCTCTCTGACGATACGTCAAAGATTTTTGTTGACGAATTATTGTTATTCGGATGGAAATGAAGAGTCTGCACCCCACCATGTTGCGTGCCAACCCATATTTGATTTTTGAAGTAATTTTGAAAATGAAAAATCCCTCTATACCTCCTCTGTCGACCCGACAATGATTTCTGTTGACGAATTATTGTTATTCAGATGTAAATGGATATTCTGCACCTCATCATGATACGTGCCAAGTCATATTAGATATTTGAAGTGATTTTGAAAATGTAAAATCCCTCTGTACACCCTCTTATGACCCGACAATGATTTCTGTTGACGAAGTATTGTTATTCAGATGGACATGGATATTTTGCACCCTACTATGATGCGTGCCGAGTCATATTTGATTCTGAAGTAATTTTGAAAATGAAAAATCCCTCTATACCCCCTCTGACGACCCGACAATGATTTCTGTTGACGAATTATTGTTATTCAGATGGACATGGATATTTGGCACCCTACTATGATGCGTGCCAAGTCATATTTGAATTTGAGGTAATTTTGAAAATGAAAAATCCCTCTATTACCCCTATGACGACACTACAATGATTTCTGTTGACGAATTATTGTTATCCAGATATAAATGGATATTCTGCACCCCATCATGATGCGTGCCAAGTCATATTAGAATTTTGAAGTGATTTTGAAAATGTAAAATCCCTCTGTACACCTTCTTACGACCCGACAATGATTTCTGTTGACGAATTATTGTTATTCAGATGGACATGGATATTTTGCACCCTTCTATGATGCGTGCCGAGTCATATTTGATTTTGAGGTAATTTTGAAAATGAAAAATCCCTCTATACCCCCTCTGACGACCCGACAATGATTTCTGTTGACGAATTATTGTTATTAGGATGGAAATGAATATTTTGCACCATACTATGATGCGTGCAAAGTCATATTTGATTTTTGAAGTAATTTTGAAAATGAAAATTTCCTCTATTACCCCTATGACGACACTACAATGATTTCTGTTGACGAATTATTGTTATTCAGATGTAAATGGATATTCTGCACCTCATCATGATGCGTGCCAGGTCATATTAGATTTTCGAAGTGATTTTGAAAATGTAAAATCCCTCTGTACACCTTCTTACGACCCAACAATGATTTCTGTTGACGAATTATTGTTATTCAGATGGACATGGATATTTTGCACCCTACTATGATGCGTGCCGAGTCATATTTGATTTAGAGGTAATTTTGAAAATGAAAAATCCCTCTATACCCCCTCTGACGACCCGACAATGATTTTTGTTGACGAATTATTGTTATTAAGATGGAAATGAATATTTTGCACCTTACTATGATGCGTACCAAGTCATATTTGATTTTTGAAGTAATTTTGAAAATAAAAAATCCCTCTATACCTCCTCTGACAACCCGGCAATGATTTCTGTTGACGAATTATTGTTATTCAGTTGGAAATAGATATTCTGCACCCCACCATGTTGCGTGCCAAGTCATATTTGATATTTTAGGTAATTTTGAAATTGAGAAATTCCTCTATACCCCCTCTGACGACCCGACAATGATTTCTGTTATCGAATAATGTTCATTCAGATGGACATGGATATTTGGCACCCTACTATGATGCGTGCCTTGTCATATTTGATTTTGAGGTAATTTTTAAAATGAAAAATCCCTCTATTACCCCTATGACGACCCTACAATGATTTCTGTTGACGAATCATTGTTATTCAGATAGAAATGGATATTCTGCACCCCACCATGATGCGTGCCAAGTCATATTAGATATTTGAAGTAATTTTAATAATGAGAAATCCCTCTATACCCCCTCTGACGACCCGACAATTATTTCTGTTGACGAATTATTATTATTCAGATGGACAAGGATACTTTGCACACCACCATGATGCGTGCCAAGTCATATTTGATATTTTAGGTAATTTTGAAAATGAAAAATTCCTGTATTCCCCCTCTGACGACCCGACAATGATTTCTGTTGACGAATTATTGTTATTCAGATGGACGTGTATATTTTGCACCCTACTATGATGCGTGCCGAGTCATAGTTGATTTTGAGGTAATTTTGAAAATGAACAATTCCTCTATACCTCCTCTGACGACCCGACAATGATTTCCGTTAACGAATTATTGTTATACAGTTGGACATGGATATTTTGCACACTACTATGATGTGTGCCAAGACATATTTGATTTTTGAGGTAATTTTGAAAATGAACAATTCCTCTATATGTGACGACCCGACAATGATTTCTGTTGACGAACTATTGTTATTCAGTTGGACATGGATATTTTGCACCCCACCATGATGCGTGCCAAGTCATATTTGATTTTTGAAGTCGTTTTAATAATGAGAAATCTCTCTATACCCCCTCTGACGACCCGACAATGATTTATGTTGACGAATTATTGTTATTCAGATGGACATGGATACTTTGCACCCCACCATGATGCAAGCCAACTCATATTTGATATTTGAAGTAATTTTGAAAATGATAAATCCCTCCATACCCCCTCTGACGACACGACTATGATTTCTGTTGACGAATTATTGTTTTTCATATGGATATGGATATTCTGCACCCCACTATGATGCGTGCCAAGTCATATTTGATTTTGAGGTAATTTTGAAAATGAAAATTCCTTCTATACCCCCTCTGACGACCCGACGATGATTTCTGTTGACAAATTATTGTTATTCATATGGATATGGATATTCTGCACCCCACTATGATACGTGCCAAGTCATATTTGATTTTGAGGTAATTTTGAAATTGAAAATTCCTTCTATACCCCCTCTGACGACCCGACAATGATTTCTGTTGACGAATTATTGTTACTCAGATGGAAATGGATATTCTGCACCCCACCATTATGCTGCCAAGCCATATTTGATGTTTGAGGTAACTTTGAATATGAACAATTCCTCTGTACACCCTCTTACGACCCGACAATGATTTCTGTTGACGAATTATTGTTATTCAGATGGACATGGATACTTTGCACCCTACTATGATGCGTGCCGAGTCATAGTTGATTTTGAGGT
The DNA here is from genome assembly GCA_958502065.1 of Chrysolina americana. Lineage (NCBI taxonomy): Eukaryota > Metazoa > Arthropoda > Insecta > Coleoptera > Chrysomelidae > Chrysolina > Chrysolina americana. The sequence continues at coordinate 41,540,804 of OY293414.1, forward strand.
AATTTTGAAAATGAAAAATCCCTCTGTACCCTCTCTGACGACCCGACAATGATTTCAGTTGACGAAATATTGTTATTAAGATGGAAATGAATATTTTGCACCATACTATGATGCGTGCCAAGTCATATTTGATTTTTGAAGTAATTTTGAAAATGAAAAATCCCTCTATGCCTCCTCTGACAACCCGGCAATGATTTCTGAAGACGAATTATTGTTATTAAGATGGAAATAGATATTCTGCACCCCACCATGTTGCGTGCCAAGTCATATTTGATATTTTAGGTAATTTTGAAATTGAGAAATTCCTCTATACCCCCTCTGACGACCCGACAATGATTTCTGTTGACGAATTATTGTTATTCAGAAGGACATGGAGACTTTGCACCCCACCATGATGCGTGCCAACTCATATTTGAATTTTGAAGTAATTTTGAAAATGATAAATCCCTCTATACCCCCTCTGACGACCCGACAATGATTTCTGTTAAGAACTTATTGTTATTTAGATGGACATGGATATTTGGCACCCTACTATGATGCGTAACAAGTCATATTTGATTTCGAGGTAATTTTGAAAATCAAAAATTCCTCTATACCCTCTCTGACGATACGTCAAAGATTTTTGTTGACGAATTATTGTTATTCGGATGGAAATGAAGAGTCTGCACCCCACCATGTTGCGTGCCAACCCATATTTGATTTTTGAAGTAATTTTGAAAATGAAAAATCCCTCTATACCTCCTCTGTCGACCCGACAATGATTTCTGTTGACGAATTATTGTTATTCAGATGTAAATGGATATTCTGCACCTCATCATGATACGTGCCAAGTCATATTAGATATTTGAAGTGATTTTGAAAATGTAAAATCCCTCTGTACACCCTCTTATGACCCGACAATGATTTCTGTTGACGAAGTATTGTTATTCAGATGGACATGGATATTTTGCACCCTACTATGATGCGTGCCGAGTCATATTTGATTTTGAAGTAATTTTGAAAATGAAAAATCCCTCTATACCCCCTCTGACGACCCGACAATGATTTCTGTTGACGAATTATTGTTATTCAGATGGACATGGATATTTGGCACCCTACTATGATGCGTGCCAAGTCATATTTGATTTTGAGGTAATTTTGAAAATGAAAAATCCCTCTATTACCCCTATGACGACACTACAATGATTTCTGTTGACGAATTATTGTTATCCAGATATAAATGGATATTCTGCACCCCATCATGATGCGTGCCAAGTCATATTAGAATTTTGAAGTGATTTTGAAAATGTAAAATCCCTCTGTACACCTTCTTACGACCCGACAATGATTTCTGTTGACGAATTATCGTTATTCAGATGGACATGGATATTTTGCACCCTACTATGATGCGTGCCGAGTCATATTTGATTTTGAGGTAATTTTGAAAATGAAAAATCCCTCTATACCCCCTCTGACGACCCGACAATGATTTCTGTTGACGAATTATTGTTATTAGGATGGAAATGAATATTTTGCACCATACTATGATGCGTGCAAAGTCATATTTGATTTTTGAAGTAATTTTGAAAATGAAAATTTCCTCTATTACCCCTATGACGACACTACAATGATTTCTGTTGACGAATTATTGTTATTCAGATGTAAATGGATATTCTGCACCTCATCATGATGCGTGCCAGGTCATATTAGATTTTCGAAGTGATTTTGAAAATGTAAAATCCCTCTGTACACCTTCTTACGACCCAACAATGATTTCTGTTGACGAATTATTGTTATTCAGATGGACATGGATATTTTGCACCCTACTATGATGCGTGCCGAGTCATATTTGATTTAGAGGTAATTTTGAAAATGAAAAATCCCTCTATACCCCCTCTGACGACCCGACAATGATTTTTGTTGACGAATTATTGTTATTAAGATGGAAATGAATATTTTGCACCTTACTATGATGCGTACCAAGTCATATTTGATTTTTGAAGTAATTTTGAAAATAAAAAATCCCTCTATACCTCCTCTGACAACCCGGCAATGATTTCTGTTGACGAATTATTGTTATTCAGTTGGAAATAGATATTCTGCACCCCACCATGTTGTGTGCCAAGTCATATTTGATATTTTAGGTAATTTTGAAATTGAGAAATTCCTCTATACCCCCTCTGACGACCCGACAATGATTTCTGTTATCGAATAATGTTCATTCAGATGGACATGGATATTTGGCACCCTACTATGATGCGTGCCTTGTCATATTTGATTTTGAGGTAATTTTTAAAATGAAAAATCCCTCTATTACCCCTATGACGACCCTACAATGATTTCTGTTGACGAATCATTGTTATTCAGATAGAAATGGATATTCTGCACCCTACTATGATGCGTGCCTTGTCATATTTGATATTTTAGGTAATTTTGAAAATGAAAAATTCCTGTATTCCCCCTCTGACGACCCGACAATGATTTCTGTTGACGAATTATTGTTATTCAGATGGACGTGTATATTTTGCACCCTACTATGATGCGTGCCGAGTCATAGTTGATTTTGAGGTAATTTTGAAAATGAACAATTCCTCTATACCTCCTCTGACGACCCGACAATGATTTCCGTTAACGAATTATTGTTATACAGTTGGACATGGATATTTTGCACACTACTATGATGTGTGCCAAGACATATTTGATTTTTGAGGTAATTTTGAAAATGAACAATTCCTCTATATGTGACGACCCGACAATGATTTCTGTTGACGAACTATTGTTATTCAGTTGGACATGGATATTTTGCACCCCACCATGATGCGTGCCAAGTCATATTTGATTTTTGAAGTCGTTTTAATAATGAGAAATCTCTCTATACCCCCTCTGACGACCCGACAATGATTTATGTTGACGAATTATTGTTATTCAGATGGACATGGATACTTTGCACCCCACCATGATGCAAGCCAACTCATATTTGATATTTGAAGTAATTTTGAAAATGATAAATCCCTCCATACCCCCTCTGACGACACGACTATGATTTCTGTTGACGAATTATTGTTATTCATATGGATATGGATATTCTGCACCCCACTATGATGCGTGCCAAGTCATATTTGATTTTGAGGTAATTTTGAAAATGAAAATTCCTTCTATACCCCCTCTGACGACCCGACGATGATTTCTGTTGACAAATTATTGTTATTCATATGGATATGGATATTCTGCACCCCACTATGATACGTGCCAAGTCATATTTGATTTTGAGGTAATTTTGAAATTGAAAATTCCTTCTATACCCCCTCTGACGACCCGACAATGATTTCTGTTGACGAATTATTGTTACTCAGATGGAAATGGATATTCTGCACCCCACCATTATGCTGCCAAGCCATATTTGATGTTTGAGGTAACTTTGAATATGAACAATTCCTCTGTACACCCTCTTACGACCCGACAATGATTTCTGTTGACGAATTATTGTTATTCAGATGGACATGGATACTTTGCACCCTACTATGATGCGTGCCGAGTCATAGTTGATTTTGAGGTAATTTTGAAAATGAAAAATCCCTCTGTACCCTCTCTGACGACCCGACAATGATTTCAGTTGACGAAATATTGTTATTAAGATGGAAATGAATATTTTGCACCATACTATGATGCGTGCCAAGTCATATTTGATTTTTGAAGTAATTTTGAAAATGAAAAATCCTTCTATGCCTCCTCTGACAACCCGGCAATGATTTCTGAAGACGAATTATTGTTATTAAGATGGAAATAGATATTCTGCACCCCACCATGTTGCGTGCCAAGTCATATTTGATATTTTAGGTAATTTTGAAATTGAGAAATTCCTCTATACCCCCTCTGACGACCCGACAATGATTTCTGTTGACGAATTATTGTTATTCAGAAGGACATGGAGACTTTGCACCCCACCATGATGCGTGCCAACTCATATTTGAATTTTGAAGTAATTTTGAAAATGATAAATCCCTCTATACCCCCTCTGACGACCCGACAATGATTTCTGTTAAGAACTTATTGTTATTTAGATGGACATGGATATTTGGCACCCTACTATGATGCGTAACAAGTCATATTTGATTTCGAGGTAATTTTGAAAATCAAAAATTCCTCTATACCCTCTCTGACGATACGTCAAAGATTTTTGTTGACGAATTATTGTTATTCGGATGGAAATGAAGAGTCTGCACCCCACCATGTTGCGTGCCAACCCATATTTGATTTTTGAAGTAATTTTGAAAATGAAAAATCCCTCTATACCTCCTCTGTCGACCCGACAATGATTTCTGTTGACGAATTATTGTTATTCAGATGTAAATGGATATTCTGCACCTCATCATGATACGTGCCAAGTCATATTAGATATTTGAAGTGATTTTGAAAATGTAAAATCCCTCTGTACACCCTCTTATGACCCGACAATGATTTCTGTTGACGAAGTATTGTTATTCAGATGGACATGGATATTTTGCACCCTACTATGATGCGTGCCGAGTCATATTTGATTTTGAAGTAATTTTGAAAATGAAAAATCCCTCTATACCCCCTCTGACGACCCGACAATGATTTCTGTTGACGAATTATTGTTATTCAGATGGACATGGATATTTGGCACCCTACTATGATGCGTGCCAAGTCATATTTGATTTTGAGGTAATTTTGAAAATGAAAAATCCCTCTATTACCCCTATGACGACACTACAATGATTTCTGTTGACGAATTATTGTTATCCAGATATAAATGGATATTCTGCACCCCATCATGATGCGTGCCAAGTCATATTAGAATTTTGAAGTGATTTTGAAAATGTAAAATCCCTCTGTACACCTTCTTACGACCCGACAATGATTTCTGTTGACGTATTATTGTTATTCAGATGGACATGGATATTTTGCACCCTACTATGATGCGTGCCGAGTCATATTTGATTTTGAGGTAATTTTGAAAATGAAAAATCCCTCTATACCCCCTCTGACGACCCGACAATGATTTCTGTTGACGAATTATTGTTATTAGGATGGAAATGAATATTTTGCACCATACTATGATGCGTGCAAAGTCATATTTGATTTTTGAAGTAATTTTGAAAATGAAAATTTCCTCTATTACCCCTATGACGACACTACAATGATTTCTGTTGACGAATTATTGTTATTCAGATGTAAATGGATATTCTGCACCTCATCATGATGCGTGCCAGGTCATATTAGATTTTCGAAGTGATTTTGAAAATGTAAAATCCCTCTGTAGACCTTCTTACGACCCAACAATGATTTCTGTTGACGAATTATTGTTATTCAGATGGACATGGATATTTTGCACCCTACTATGATGCGTGCCGAGTCATATTTGATTTAGAGGTAATTTTGAAAATGAAAAATCCCTCTATACCCCCTCTGACGACCCGACAATGATTTTTGTTGACGAATTATTGTTATTAAGATGGAAATGAATATTTTGCACCTTACTATGATGCGTACCAAGTCATATTTGATTTTTGAAGTAATTTTGAAAATAAAAAATCCCTCTATACCTCCTCTGACAACCCGGCAATGATTTCTGTTGACGAATTATTGTTATTCAGTTGGAAATAGATATTCTGCACCCCACCATGTTGCGTGCCAAGTCATATTTGATATTTTAGGTAATTTTGAAATTGAGAAATTCCTCTATACCCCCTCTGACGACCCGACAATGATTTCTGTTATCGAATAATGTTCATTCAGATGGACATGGATATTTGGCACCCTACTATGATGCGTGCCTTGTCATATTTGATTTTGAGGTAATTTTTAAAATGAAAAATCCCTCTATTACCCCTATGACGACCCTACAATGATTTCTGTTGACGAATCATTGTTATTCAGATAGAAATGGATATTCTGCACCCCACCATGATGCGTGCCAAGTCATATTAGATATTTGAAGTAATTTTAATAATGAGAAATCCCTCTATACCCCCTCTGACGACCCGACAATTATTTCTGTTGACGAATTATTATTATTCAGATGGACAAGGATACTTTGCACACCACCATGATGCGTGCCAAGTCATATTTGATATTTTAGGTAATTTTGAAAATGAAAAATTCCTGTATTCCCCCTCTGACGACCCGACAATGATTTCTGTTGACGAATTATTGTTATTCAGATGGACGTGTATATTTTGCACCCTACTATGATGCGTGCCGAGTCATAGTTGATTTTGAGGTAATTTTGAAAATGAACAATTCCTCTATACCTCCTCTGACGACCCGACAATGATTTCCGTTAACGAATTATTGTTATACAGTTGGACATGGATATTTTGCACACTACTATGATGTGTGCCAAGACATATTTGATTTTTGAGGTAATTTTGAAAATGAACAATTCCTCTATATGTGACGACCCGACAATGATTTCTGTTGACGAACTATTGTTATTCAGTTGGACATGGATATTTTGCACCCCACCATGATGCGTGCCAAGTCATATTTGATTTTTGAAGTCGTTTTAATAATGAAAAATCCCTCTATACCCCCTCTGACGACCCGACAATGATTTCTGTTGACGAATTATTGTTATTCAGATGGACATGAATACGTGGTACCCCACCATGATGCGTGCCAACTCATATTTGATTTTTGAAGTAATTTTGAAAATGAAAAATCCCTCTATACCCCTCTGACGAATCGACAATGATTTCTGTTAACGAATTATTGTTATTCAGATGGACATAGATATTTTGCACCCTACTATGATGCGTGCCGAGTCATATTTGATTTTGAGGTTATTTTGAAAATGAAAAATCCCTCTATACCCCCTCTGACGACCCGACAATGATTTCTGTTGACGAATTATTGCTATTCAGATGGACATGGATATTTGGCACCCTACTATGATGCGTGCCAAGTCATATTTGATTTTGAGGTAATTTTGAAAATGAAAAATCCCTCTATTACCCCTATGACGACACTACAATGATATCTGTTGACGAATTATTGTTATTCAGATGTAAATGGATTTTCTGCACCCCATCATGATGCGTGCCAAGTCATATTAGAATTTTGAAGTGATTTTGAAAATGTAAAATCCCTCTGTACACCTTTTTACGACCCGACAATGATTTCTGTTGACGAATTATTGTTATTCAGATGGACATGGATATTTTGCACCCTACTATGATGCGTGCCGAGTCATATTTGATTTTGAGGTAATTTTGAAAATGAAAAATCCCTCTATACCCCCTCTGACGACCCGACAATGATTTTTGTTGACGAATTATTGTTATTAAGATGGAAATGAATATTTTGCACCATACTATGATGCGGTCCAAGTCATATTTGATTTTTGAAGTAATTTTGAAAATGAAAAATCCCTCTATACCCCCTCTGACGACCCGACAATGATTTAAGTTATCGAATAATGTTTATTCAGATGGACATGGATATTTGGCACCCTACTATGATGCGTGCCAAGTCATATTTGATTTTGAGGTAATTTTGAAAATGAAAAATCCCTCTATTACCCCTATGACGACACGACAATGATTTCTGTTGACGAATTATTGTTATTCAGATGGACATGGATATTTTGCACCCTACTGTGATGCGTGCCGAGTCATAGTTGATTTTTGAAGTAATTTTGAAAATGTAAAATCCCTCTATACTCCCTCTAACGACCCGACAATGAATTCTTTTGACAAATTATTATTATTCAGATGGAAACGGATATTATGCACCCCACTATGATACGTGCCAAGTCATATTTGATTTTGAGGTAATTTTGAAAATGAGAAATCCCTCTATACCTCCTCTGACAACCCGGAAATGATTTCTGTTGACGAATTATTGATATTCAGATGGAAATAGATATTCTGCACCCCACCATGTTGCGTGCCAAGTCATATTTGATATTTTAGGTAATTTTGAAAATGAGAAATTCCTCTATACCCACTCTGACGACCCGACAATGATTTCCGTTGACGAATTATTGTTATTTGGATGGAAATCAATATTTTGCACCCTACTATGATGCATGCCAAGTCATATTTGATTTTTGAAGTAATTTTGAAAATGTAAAATCCCTCTATACTCCCTCTAACGACCCGACAATGAATTCTGTTGACGAATTATTGTTATTCAGATGAAATTGAATATATTGCACTCTACTATATTGCGTGCCAAGTCATATTTGATTTTGAGGTAATTTTGAAAATGAAAAATCCCTCTATTACCCCTATGACGACACGACAATGATTTCTGTTGACAAATTATTGTTATTCAGATGATCATGGATATTTTGCACCCTACTATGATGCGTGCCGAGTCATAGTTGATTTTGAGGTAATTTTGAAAATGAAAAATCCCTGTGTACCCTCTCCGACGACCCGACAATAATTTCAGTTGACGAATTATTGTTATTAGGATGGAAATGAATATTTTGCACCATACTATGATGCGTGCAAAGTCATATTTGATTTTTGAAGTAATTTTGAAAATGAAAAATCCCACTATACCTCCTCTGACATCCCGGCAATGATTTCTGTTGACGAATTATTGTTATTCAGATGGAAAAAGATAATCTGCACCCCACCATGTTGCGTGCCAAGTCATATTTGATATTTTAGGTAATTTTGAAATTGAGAAATTCCTCTATACCCCCTCTGACGACCCGACAATGATTTCTGTTATCGAATAATGTTCATTCAGATGGACATGGATATTTGGCACCCTACTATGATGCGTGCCTTGTCATATTTGATTTTGAGGTAATTTTTAAAATGAAAAATCCCTCTATTACCCCTATGACGACCCTACAATGATTTCTGTTGACGAATCATTGTTATTCAGATAGAAATGGATATTCTGCACCCCACCATGATGCGTGCCAAGTCATATTAGATATTTGAAGTAATTTTAATAATGAGAAATCCCTCTATACCCCCTCTGACGACCCGACAATTATTTCTGTTGACGAATTATTATTATTCAGATGGACAAGGATACTTTGCACACCACCATGATGCGTGCCAAGTCATATTTGATATTTTAGGTAATTTTGAAAATGAAAAATTCCTGTATTCCCCCTCTGACGACCCGACAATGATTTCTGTTGACGAATTATTGTTATTCAGATGGACGTGTATATTTTGCACCCTACTATGATGCGTGCCGAGTCATAGTTGATTTTGAGGTAATTTTGAAAATGAACAATTCCTCTATACCTCCTCTGACGACCCGACAATGATTTCCGTTAACGAATTATTGTTATACAGTTGGACATGGATATTTTGCACACTACTATGATGTGTGCCAAGACATATTTGATTTTTGAGGTAATTTTGAAAATGAACAATTCCTCTATATGTGACGACCCGACAATGATTTCTGTTGACGAACTATTGTTATTCAGTTGGACATGGATATTTTGCACCCCACCATGATGCGTGCCAAGTCATATTTGATTTTTGAAGTCGTTTTAATAATGAAAAATCCCTCTATACCCCCTCTGACGACCCGACAATGATTTCTGTTGACGAATTATTGTTATTCAGATGGACATGAATACGTGGTACCCCACCATGATGCGTGCCAACTCATATTTGATTTTTGAAGTAATTTTGAAAATGAAAAATCCCTCTATACCCCTCTGACGAATCGACAATGATTTCTGTTAACGAATTATTGTTATTCAGATGGACTTGGATATTTGGCACCCTACTATATTGCGTGCCAAGTCATATTTGATTTTGAGGTAATTTTGAAAATGAAAAATCCCTCTATTACCCCTATGACGACACGACAATGATTTCTGTTGACGAATTATTGTTATTCAGATGGAAATGGTTATTCTGCACCCCACCATGATGCGTGCCAAGTCATAATCGATTTTTGAAGTAATTTTGAAAATGAAAAATCCCTCTATACCCCCTCTAACTACCCGACAATGATTTCCGTTAACGAATTATTGTTATTCAGTTGGACATGGATATTTTGCACCCTACTATGATGTGTGCCAAGTCATATTTGATTTCTGAAGTAATTTTGAAAACGAAAAATTCCTCTATACCCCTCTGACGAACCGACAATGATTTCTGTTAACGAATTATTGTTATTCAGATGGACATAGATATTTTGCACCCTACTATGATGCGTGCCAAGTCATATTTTATTTTGAGGTAATTTTGAAAATGAAAAATCCTATACCCCTCTAACGACCCGACAATGATTTCTGTTGACGAATTATTTTTATTCAGATGGAAATGGATATTCTGCACCCCACCATGTAGCGGTCCAAGTTATATTTGATTTTTGAAGTAATTTTGAAAATGAAAAATTCCTCTATACCCCCTCTGACGACCCGACAATGATTTCTGTAATCGAATAATGTTTATTCAGATGGACATGGATATTTGGCACCCTACTATGATGCGTGCCAAGTCATATTTGATTTTGAGGTAATTTTGAAAATGAAAAATCCCTCTATTACCCCTATGACGACACGACAATGATTTCTGTTGACGAATTATTGTTATTCAGATGTAATTGGATATTCTGCACCCCATCATGATGCGTGCCAAGTCATTTTAGATTTTTGAAGTAATTTTGAAAATGTAAAATCCCTCTGTACACCCTCTTACGACCCGACAATGATTTCTGTTGACGAATTATTGTTATTCGGATGGAAATCAATATTTTGCACCCTACTATGATGCCTGCCAAGTCATAATTGAATTTTGAAGTAATTTAGAAAATGTAAAATCTTTCTATACTCCCTCTAACGACCCGACAATGAATTCTGTTGACGAATTATTGTTATTAAGTTGAGAATGAATATATTGCACCCTACTATGATGCGTGCCAAGTCATATTTGATTTTTGAAGTCATTTTAAAAATGAAAAATCAATCTATACCCCCTCTGACGACACGACAATGATTTCTGTTGACGAATTATTGATATTCAGATGGAAATGAATAGTTTGCACCCCAGCATGTTGCGTGCCGAGTCATATTTGATTTTGGGGTAATTTTGTAAATGAAAAATTCCTCTGTACCCCCTCTGACGACCCGACAATGATTTCTGTTATCGAATAATGTTTATTCAGATGGACATGGATATTTGGCACCCTACTATGATGCGTGCCAAGTCATATTTGATTTTGAGGTAATTTGAAAATGAAAAATCCCTCTAATACCCCTATGACGACCCGACAATGATTTCTGTTATAGAATAATGTTTATTCAGATGGACATAAATATTTTGCACCCTACTATATTGCGTGCCAAGTCATATTTGATTTTGAGGTAATTTTGAAAATGAAAAATCCCTCTATTACCCCTATGACGACACGACAATGATTTCTGTTGACGAATTATTGTTATTCAGTTGAACATGGATATTTTGCACCCTACAATGATGCGTGCCGAGTCATAGTTGATTTTGAGGTAATTTTGAAAATGAAAAATCCCTCTGTACCCTCTCCGACGACCCGACAATAATTTCAGTTGACGATTGATTGTTATTAGGATGGAAATGAATATTTTGCACCATACTATGATGCGGTCCAAGTCATATTTGATTTTTGAAGTAATTTTGAAAATGAAAAATCCCTCTATACCCCCTCTGACGACCCGACAATGATTTAAGTTATTGAATGATGTTTATTCAGATGGACATGGATATTTGGCACCCTACTATGATGCGTGCCAAGTCATATTTGATTTTGAGGTAATTTTGAAAATGAAAAATCCCTCTATTACCCCTATGACGACACGACAATGATTTCTGTTGACGAATTATTGTTATTCAGATGGACATGGATATTTTGCACCCTACTATGATGCGTGCCGAGTCATAGTTGATTTTTGAAGTAATTTTGAAAATGTAAAATCCCTCTATACTCCCTCTAACGAACCGACAATGAATTCTGTTGACAAATTATTATTATTCAGATGGAAACGGATATTATGCACCCCACTATGATACGTGTCAAGTCATATTTGATTTTGAGGTAATTTTGAAAATGAGAAATCCCTCTATACCTCCTCTGACAACCCGGCAATGATTTCTGTTGACGAATTATTGTTATTCAGATGAAAATAGATATTCTGCACCCACCATGTTGCGTGCCAAGTCATATTTGATATTTTAGGTAATTTTGAAAATGAGAAATTCCTCTATACCCCCTCTGACGACCCGACAATGATTTCCGTTGACGAATTATTGTTATTTGGATGGAAATCAATATTTTGCACCCTACTATGATGCTTGCCAAGTCATATTTGATTTTTGAAGTAATTTTGAAAATGTAAAATCCCTCTATACTCCCTCTAACGACCCGACAATGAATTCTGTTGACGAATTATTGTTATTCAGATGAAATTGAATATATTGCACTCTACTATGATGCGTGCCAAGTCATATTTGATTTTTGAAGTCATTTTAAAAATGAAAAATCCCTCTATACCCCCTCTGACGACACGACAATGATTTCTGTTGACGAATTATTGTTATTCAGTTGGAACTGAATAGTCTGCACCCCACTATGTTGCGTGCCATGTCATATTAAATTTTGAGGTGATTTTTAAAATGAAAAATTCCTCTGTACCCCCTCTGACGACCCGACAATGATTTCAGTTGACGAATTATTGTTATTAGGATGGAAATGAATATTTTGCACCCTACTATGATGCGTGCCGAGTCATATTTGATTTTGAGGTAATTTTGAAAATGAAAAATTCCTCTGTACCCCCTCTGACGACCCGACAATGATTTCTGTTATCGAATAATGTTTATTCAGATGGACATGGATATTTAGCACCCTACTATGATGCGTGCCAAGTCATATTTGATTTTGAGGTAATTTTGAAAATGAAAAATCCCTCTATTACCCCTATGACGACCCGACAATGATTTCTGTTGTCGAATAATGTTTATTCAGATGGACATAGATATTTGGCACCCTACTATGATGCGTGCCGAGTCATATTTGATTTAGAGGTAATTTTGAAAATGAAAAATCCCTCTATACCCCCTCTGACGACCCGACAATGATTTTTGTTGACGAATTATTGTTATTAAGATGGAAATGAATATTTTGCACCTTACTATGATGCGTACCAAGTCATATTTGATTTTTGAAGTAATTTTGAAAATAAAAAATCCCTCTATACCTCCTCTGACAACCCGGCAATGATTTCTGTTGACGAATTATTGTTATTCAGTTGGAAATAGATATTCTGCACCCCACCATGTTGCGTGCCAAGTCATATTTGATATTTTAGGTAATTTTGAAATTGAGAAATTCCTCTATACCCCCTCTGACGACCCGACAATGATTTCTGTTATCGAATAATGTTCATTCAGATGGACATGGATATTTGGCTCCCTACTATGATGCGTGCCTTGTCATATTTGATTTTGAGGTAATTTTTAAAATGAAAAATCCCTCTATTACCCCTATGACGACCCTACAATGATTTCTGTTGACGAATCATTGTTATTCAGATAGAAATGGATATTCTGCACCCCACCATGATGCGTGCCAAGTCATATTAGATATTTGAAGTAATTTTAATAATGAGAAATCCCTCTATACCCCCTCTGACGACCCGACAATTATTTCTGTTGACGAATTATTATTATTCAGATGGACAAGGATACTTTGCACACCACCATGATGCGTGCCAAGTCATATTTGATATTTTAGGTAATTTTGAAAATGAAAAATTCCTGTATTCCCCCTCTGACGACCCGACAATGATTTCTGTTGACGAATTATTGTTATTCAGATGGACGTGTATATTTTGCACCCTACTATGATGCGTGCCGAGTCATAGTTGATTTTGAGGTAATTTTGAAAATGAACAATTCCTCTATACCTCCTCTGACGACCCGACAATGATTTCCGTTAACGAATTATTGTTATACAGTTGGACATGGATATTTTGCACACTACTATGATGTGTGCCAAGACATATTTGTTTTTTGAGGTAATTTTGAAAATGAACAATTCCTCTATATGTGACGACCCGACAATGATTTCTGTTGACGAACTATTGTTATTCAGTTGGACATGGATATTTTGCACCCCACCATGATGCGTGCCAAGTCATATTTGATTTTTGAAGTCGTTTTAATAATGAAAAATCCCTCTATACCCCCTCTGACGACCCGACAATGATTTCTGTTGACGAATTATTGTTATTCAGATGGACATGAATACGTGGTACCCCACCATGATGCGTGCCAACTCATATTTGATTTTTGAAGTAATTTTGAAAATGAAAAATCCCTCTATACCCCTCTGACGAATCGACAATGATTTCTGTTAACGAATTATTGTTATTCAGATGGACATAGATATTTTGCACCCTACTATGATGCGTGCCAAGTCATATTTGATTTTGAGGTTATTTTGAAAATGAAAAATCCCTCTATTACCCCTATGAAGACCCGACAATGATTTCTGTTATCGAATAATGTTTATTCAGATGGACTTGGATATTTGGCACCCTACTATATTGCGTGCCAAGTCATATTTGATTTTGAGGTAATTTTGAAAATGAAAAATCCCTCTGTTACCCCTATGACGACACGACAATGATTTCTGTTGACGAATTATTGTTATTCAGAAGAACATGGATATTTTGCACCCTACTATGATGCGTGCCGAGTCATAGTTGATTTTGAGATAATTTTGAAAATGAAAAATCCCTCTGTACCCTCTCTGACGACCCGACAATGATTTCAGTTGACGAATTATTGTTATTAGGATGGAATTGAATATTTTGCACCAGACTATGATGCGTGCAAAGTCATATTTGATTTTTGAAGAAATTTTGAAAATGAAAAATCCCTCTGTACCCTCTCTGACGACCCGACAACGATTTCTGTTGACGAATTATTGTTATTCAGATGTAAATGGATATTCTGCACCCCATCATGATGCGTGCCAAGTCATATTAGATATTTGAAGTGATTTTGAAAATGTAAAATCCCTCTGTACACCCTCTTATGACCCGACAATGATTTCTGTTGACGAATTATTGTTATTCAGATGGACATGGATATTTTGCACCCTACTATGATGCGTGTCAAATCATATTTGATTTTTGAATTCATTTTAAAAATGAAAAAGCCCTCTATACCTCCTCTGACGACATGACAATGATTTCTGTTGACAAATTATTATTATTCAGATGGAAACGGATATTATGCACCCCACTATGATACGTGCCAAGTCATATTTGATTTTGAGGTAATTTTGAAAATGAAAAATTCCTCTATACCCCCTCTGACGACACGGCAATTATTTCTGTTGACGAATTATTGTTATTCAGATGGAAATGATTAGTCAGAACCCCACCATGTGGCGTGCCATGTCATATTCAATTTTTGAAGTCATTTTGATAATGAAAAATCCCTCTATACCCCCTCTGACGACCCGACAATGATTTTTTTTGACGACCTATTGTTATTCAGATGGAAATGAATAGTCTGCACCCCACCATGTTGCGTGCTATGTCATATTTAATTTTTGAAGTCATTTTGATAAAGAAAAGTCCCTTTATACCCCCTCTGACGACCCGACAATGATTTCTGAAGTCGAACTATTGTTATTCAGATGGAAATGAATAGTCTGCACCCCACTATGTTTCGTGCCAAGTCATAATCGATTTTTGAAGTAATTTTGAAAATGAAAAATCCCTCTATACCCCCTCTAACGACCCGACAATGATTTCCGTTAACGAATTATTTTTATTCAGTTGGACATGTATATTTTGCACCCTACTATGATGTGTGACAAGTCATATTTGATTTTTGAGGTAATTTTGAAAATGAACAATTCCTCTATACCCCATCTGACGACCCGACAATGATTTCTGTTGACGAACTATTGTTATTCAGTTGGACATGGATATTTTACACACTACTATGATGTGTGCCAAGTCATATTTGATGTTTGAGGTAACTTTGAAAATGAACAATCCCTCTATACCCCCTTTGACGTCCCGACAATGATATCTGTTAACGAATTATTGTTATTCAGTTAGAAATGGATATTCTGCACCCCACCATGATGCGTGCCTAGTCATATTTGATTTTTGAAGTCGTTTTGATAATGAAAAATCCCTTTATACACCCTCTGACGACCCGACAATGATTTCTGTTGACGAATTATTTTTATTCAGATACACATGAATACTTTGTACTCCACCATGATGCGTGCCAACTCATATTTGATTTCTGAAGTAATTTTGAAAACGAAAAATTCCTCTATACCCCCTCTGACGAACCGACAATGATTTCTGTTAACGAATTATTGTTATTCAGATGGACATAGATATTTTGCACCCTACTATGATGCGTGCCAAGTCATATTTTATTTTGAGGTAATTTTGAAAATGAAAAATCCTATACCCCTCTAACGACCCGACAATGATTTCTGTTGACGAATTATTTTTATTCAGATGGAAATGGATATTCTGCACCCCACCATGTAGCGGTCCAAGTTATATTTGATTTTTGAAGTAATTTTGAAAATGAAAAATTCCTCTATACCCCCTCTGACGACCCGACAATGATTTCTGTTATCGAATAATGTTTATTCAGATGGACATGGATATTTGGCACCCTACTATGATGCGTGCCAAGTCATATTTGATTTTGAGGTAATTTTGAAAATGAAAAATCCCTCTATTACCCCTATGACGACACGACAATGATTTCTGTTGACGAATTATTGTTATTTGGATGGAAATCAATATTTTGCACCCTACTATGATGCCTGCCAAGTCATAATTGATTTTTGAAGTAATTTAGAAAATGTAAAATCTTTCTATACTCCCTCTAACGACCCGACAATGAATTCTGTTGACGAATTATTGTTATTCAGATGAAAATGAATATATTGCACCCTACTATGATGCGTGCCAAGTCATATTTGATTTTTGAAGTCATTTTAAAAATGAAAAATCCCTCTATACCCCCTCTGACGACACGACAATGATTTCTGTTGACGAATTATTGATATTCAGATGGAAATGAATAGTTTGCACCCCAGCATATTGCGTGCCGAGTCATATTTGATTTTGGGGTAATTTTGAAAATGAAAAATTCCTCTGTACCCCCTCTGACGACCCGACAATGATTTCTGTTATCGAATAATGTTTATTCAGATGGACATGGATATTTGGCACCCTACTATGATGCGTGCCAAGTCATATTTGATTTTGAGGTAATTTGAAAATGAAAAATCCCTCTAATACCCCTATGACGACCCGACAATGATTTCTGTTATAGAATAATGTTTATTCAGATGGACATGGATATTTTGCACCCTACTATATTGCGTGCCAAGTCATATTTGATTTTGAGGTAATTTTGAAAATGAAAAATCCCTCTATTACCCCTATGACGACACGACAATGATTTCTGTTGACGAATTATTGTTATTCAGTTGAACATGGATATTTTGCACCCTACTATGATGCGTGCCGAGTCATAGTTGATTTTGAGGTAATTTTGAAAATGAAAAATCCCTCTGTACCCTCTCCGACGACCCGACAATAATTTCAGTTGACGAATTATTGTTATTAGGATGGAAATAGATATTCTGCACCCCACCATGTTGCGTGCCAAGTCATATTTGATATTTTAGGTAATTTTGAAAATGAAAAATTCCTGTATTCCCCCTCTGACGACCCGACGATGATTTCTGTTGACGAATTATTGTTATTCAGATGGACGTGTATATTTTGCACCCTACTATGATGCGTGCCGAGTCATAGTTGATTTTGAGGTAATTTTGAAAATGAACAATTCCTCTATACCTCCTCTGACGACCCGACAATGATTTCCGTTAACGATTTATTGTTATTTAGTTGGACATGGATATTTTGCACCCTACTATGATGTGTGCCAAGTCATATTTGATTTTTGAGGTAATTTTGAAAATGAACAATTCCTCTATATGTGACGACCCGACAATGATTTCTGTTGACGAACTATTGTTATTCAGTTGGACATGGATATTTTGCACCCTACTATGATGCGTGCCAAGTCATATTTGATTTTGAGGTAATTTTGAAAATGAAAAATCCCTCTATTACCCCTATGACGACCCGACAATGATTTCTGTTATCGAATAATGTTTATTCAGATGGACATGGATATTTGGCACCCTACTATATTGCGTGCCAAGTCATATTTGATTTTGAGGTAATTTTGAAAATGAAAAATCCCTCTATTACCCCTATGACGACACGACAATGATTTCTGTTGACAAATTATTGTTATTCAAATGAACATGGATATTTTGCACCCTACTAAGATGCGTGCCGAGTCATAGTTGATTTTGAGGTAATTTTGAAAATGAAAAATCCCTCTGTACCCTCTCCGACGACCCGACAATAATTTCAGTTGACGAATTATTGTTATTAGGATGGAAATGAATATTTTGCACCATACTATGATGCGTGCAAAGTCATATTTGATTTTTGAAGTAATTTTGAAAATGAAAAATCCCACTATACCTCCTCTGACATCCCGGCAATGATTTCTGTTGACGAATTATTGTTATTCAGATGGAAAAAGATATTCTGCACCCCACCATGTTGCGTGCCAAGTCATATTTGATATTTTAGGTAATTTACCCGGAAATGATTTCTGTTGACGAATTATTGATATTCAGATGGAAATAGATATTCTGCACCCCACCATGTTGCGTGCCAAGTCATATTTGATATTTTAGGTAATTTTGAAAATGAGAAATTCCTCTATACCCACTCTGACGACCCGACAATGATTTCCGTTGACGAATTATTGTTATTTGGATGGAAATCAATATTTTGCACCCTACTATGATGCATGCCAAGTCATATTTGATTTTTGAAGTAATTTTGAAAATGTAAAATCCCTCTATACTCCCTCTAACGACCCGACAATGAATTCTGTTGACGAATTATTGTTATTCAGATGAAATTGAATATATTGCACTCTACTATATTGCGTGCCAAGTCATATTTGATTTTGAGGTAATTTTGAAAATGAAAAATCCCTCTATTACCCCTATGACGACCCGACAATGATTTCTGTTATCGAATAATGTTTATTCAGATGGACATGGATATTTGGCACCCTACTATATTGCGTGCCAAGTCATATTTGATTTTGAGGTAATTTTGAAAATGAAAAATCCCTCTATTACCCCTATGACGACACGACAATGATTTCTGTTGACAAATTATTGTTATTCAGATGAACATGGATATTTTGCACCCTACTATGATGCGTGCCGAGTCATAGTTGATTATGAGGTAATTTTGAAAATGAAAAATCCCTCTGTACCCTCTCCGACGACCCGACAATAATTTCAGTTGACGAATTATTATTATTAGGATGGAAATGAATATTTTGCACCATACTATGATGCGTGCAAAGTCATATTTGATTTTTGAAGTAATTTTGAAAATGAAAAATCCCTCTATTACCCCTATGACGACACGACAATGATTTCTGTTGACAAATTATTGTTATTCAGATGAACATGGATATTTTGCACCCTACTATGATGCGTGCCGAGTCATAGTTGATTATGAGGTAATTTTGAAAATGAAAAATCCCTCTGTACCCTCTCCGACGACCCGACAATAATTTCAGTTGACGAATTATTATTATTAGGATGGAAATGAATATTTTGCACCATACTATGATGCGTGCAAAGTCATATTTGATTTTTGAAGTAATTTTGAAAATGAAAAATCCCACTATACCTCCTCTGACATCCCGGCAATGATTTCTGTTGACGAATTATTGTTATTCAGATGGAAAAAGATATTCTGCACCCCACCATGTTGCGTGCCAAGTCATATTTGATATTTTAGGTAATTTTGAAAATGAAAAATTCCTGTATTCCCCCTCTGACGACCCGACAATGATTTCTGTTGACGAATTATTGTTAGTCAGATGGACGTGTATATTTTGCACCCTACTATGATGCGTGCCGAGTCATAGTTGATTTTGAGGTAATTTTGAAAATGAACAATTCCTCTATACCTCCTCTGACGACCCGACAATGATTTCCGTTAACGAATTATTGTTATTCAGTTGGACATGGATATTTTGCACCCTACCATGATGTGTGCCAAGTCATATTTGAATTTTGAGGTAATTTTGAAAATGAACAATTCCTCTATATGTGACGACCCGACAATGATTTCTGTTGACGAACTATTGTTATTCAGTAGGACATGGATATTTTGCACCCCACCATGATGCGTGCCAAGTCATATTTGATTTTGAAGTCGTTTTAATAATGAAAAATCCCTCTATACACCTTCTTACGACCCGACAATGATTTCTGTTGACGAATTATTGTTATTAAGATGGACATGGATATTTTGCACCCTACTATGATGCGTGCCGAGTCATATTTTATTTAGAGGTAATTTTGAAAATGAGAAATCCCTCTATACCCCCTCTGACGACCCGACAATGATTTCTGTTGACGAATTATTGTTATTAGGATGGAAATGAATATTTTGCACCATACTATGATGCGTGCAAAGTCATGTTTGATTTTTGAAGTAATTTTGAAAATGAAAATTCCCTCTATTACCCCTATGACGACACTACAATGATTTCTGTTGACGAATTATTGTTATTCAGATGTAAATGGATATTCTGCACCCCATCATGATGCGTGCCAAGTCATATTAGATTTTTGAAGTGATTTTGAAAATGTAAAATCCCTCTGTACACCTTCTTACGACCCGACAATGATTTCTGTTGACGAATTATTGTTATTCAGATGGATATGGATATTTTGCACCCTACTATGATGCGTGCCAAGTCATATTTGATTTTTGAGGTAATTTTGTAAATGAGAAATCTCTCTATACCCCCTCTGACGACCCGACAATGATTTATGTTGACGAATTATTGTTATTCAGATGGACATGGATACTTTGCACCCCACCATGATGCAAGCCAACTCATATTTGATATTTGAAGTAATTTTGAAAATGATAAATCCCTCCATACCCCCTCTGACGACACGACTATGATTTCTGTTGACGAATTATTGTTATTCATATGGATATGGATATTCTGCACCCCACTATGATGCGTGCCAAGTCATATTTGATTTTGAGGTAATTTTGAAAATGAAAATTCCTTCTATACCCCCTCTGACGACCCGACGATGATTTCTGTTGACAAATTATTGTTATTCATATGGATATGGATATTCTGCACCCCACTATGATACGTGCCAAGTCATATTTGATTTTGAGGTAATTTTGAAATTGAAAATTCCTTCTATACCCCCTCTGACGACCCGACAATGATTTCTGTTGACGAATTATTGTTACTCAGATGGAAATGGATATTCTGCACCCCACCATTATGCTGCCAAGCCATATTTGATGTTTGAGGTAACTTTGAATATGAACAATTCCTCTGTACACCCTCTTACGACCCGACAATGATTTCTGTTGACGAATTATTGTTATTCAGATGGACATGGATACTTTGCACCCTACTATGATGCGTGCCGAGTCATAGTTGATTTTGAGGTAATTTTGAAAATGAAAAATCCCTCTGTACCCTCTCTGACGACCCGACAATGATTTCAGTTGACGAAATATTGTTATTGAGATGGAAATGAATATTTTGCACCATACTATGATGCGTGCCAAGTCATATTTGATTTTTGAAGTAATTTTGAAAATGAAAAATCCCTCTATGCCTCCTCTGACAACCCGGCAATGATTTCTGAAGACGAATTATTGTTATTAAGATGGAAATAGATATTCTGCACCCCACCATGTTGCGTGCCAAGTCATATTTGATATTTTAGGTAATTTTGAAATTGAGAAATTCCTCTATACCCCCTCTGACGACCCGACAATGATTTCTGTTGACGAATTATTGTTATTCAGAAGGACATGGAGACTTTGCACCCCACCATGATGCGTGCCAACTCATATTTGAATTTTGAAGTAATTTTGAAAATGATAAATCCCTCTATACCCCCTCTGACGACCCGACAATGATTTCTGTTAAGAACTTATTGTTATTTAGATGGACATGGATATTTGGCACCCTACTATGATGCGTAACAAGTCATATTTGATTTCGAGGTAATTTTGAAAATCAAAAATTCCTCTATACCCTCTCTGACGATACGTCAAAGATTTTTGTTGACGAATTATTGTTATTCGGATGGAAATGAAGAGTCTGCACCCCACCATGTTGCGTGCCAACCCATATTTGATTTTTGAAGTAATTTTGAAAATGAAAAATCCCTCTATACCCCCTCTGTCGACCCGACAATGATTTCTGTTGACGAATTATTGTTATTCAGATGTAAATGGATATTCTGCACCTCATCATGATACGTGCCAAGTCATATTAGATATTTGAAGTGATTTTGAAAATGTAAAATCCCTCTGTACACCCTCTTATGACCCGACAATGATTTCTGTTGACGAAGTATTGTTATTCAGATGGACATGGATATTTTGCACCCTACTATGATGCGTGCCGAGTCATATTTGATTTTGAAGTAATTTTGAAAATGAAAAATCCCTCTATACCCCCTCTGACGACCCGACAATGATTTCTGTTGACGAATTATTGTTATTCAGATGGACATGGATATTTGGCACCCTACTATGATGCGTGCCAAGTCATATTTGATTTTGAGGTAATTTTGAAAATGAAAAATCCCTCTATTACCCCTATGACGACACTACAATGATTTCTGTTGACGAATTATTGTTATCCAGATATAAATGGATATTCTGCACCCCATCATGATGCGTGCCAAGTCATATTAGAATTTTGAAGTGATTTTGAAAATGTAAAATCCCTCTGTACACCTTCTTACGACCCGACAATGATTTCTGTTGACGAATTATTGTTATTCAGATGGACATGGATATTTTGCACCCTACTATGATGCGTGCCGAGTCATATTTGATTTTGAGGTAATTTTGAAAATGAAAAATCCCTCTATACCCCCTCTGACGACCCGACAATGATTTCTGTTGACGAATTATTGTTATTAGGATGGAAATGAATATTTTGCACCATACTATGATGCGTGCAAAGTCATATTTGATTTTTGAAGTAATTTTGAAAATGAAAATTTCCTCTATTACCCCTATGACGACACTACAATGATTTCTGTTGACGAATTATTGTTATTCAGATGTAAATGGATATTCTGCACCTCATCATGATGCGTGCCAGGTCATATTAGATTTTCGAAGTGATTTTGAAAATGTAAAATCCCTCTGTACACCTTCTTACGACCCAACAATGATTTCTGTTGACGAATTATTGTTATTCAGATGGACATGGATATTTTGCACCCTACTATGATGCGTGCCGAGTCATATTTGATTTAGAGGTAATTTTGAAAATGAAAAATCCCTCTATACCCCCTCTGACGACCCGACAATGATTTTTGTTGACGAATTATTGTTATTAAGATGGAAATGAATATTTTGCACCTTACTATGATGCGTACCAAGTCATATTTGATTTTTGAAGTAATTTTGAAAATAAAAAATCCCTCTATACCTCCTCTGACAACCCGGCAATGATTTCTGTTGACGAATTATTGTTATTCAGTTGGAAATAGATATTCTGCACCCCACCATGTTGCGTGCCAAGTCATATTTGATATTTTAGGTAATTTTGAAATTGAGAAATTCCTCTATACCCCCTCTGACGACCCGACAATGATTTCTGTTATCGAATAATGTTCATTCAGATGGACATGGATATTTGGCACCCTACTATGATGCGTGCCTTGTCATATTTGATTTTGAGGTAATTTTTAAAATGAAAAATCCCTCTATTACCCCTATGACGACCCTACAATGATTTCTGTTGACGAATCATTGTTATTCAGATAGAAATGGATATTCTGCACCCCACCATGATGCGTGCCAAGTCATATTAGATATTTGAAGTAATTTTAATAATGAGAAATCCCTCTATACCCCCTCTGACGACCCGACAATTATTTCTGTTGACGAATTATTATTATTCAGATGGACAAGGATACTTTGCACACCACCATGATGCGTGCCAAGTCATATTTGATATTTTAGGTAATTTTGAAAATGAAAAATTCCTGTATTCCCCCTCTGACGACCCGACAATGATTTCTGTTGACGAATTATTGTTATTCAGATGGACGTGTATATTTTGCACCCTACTATGATGCGTGCCGAGTCATAGTTGATTTTGAGGTAATTTTGAAAATGAACAATTCCTCTATACCTCCTCTGACGACCCGACAATGATTTCCGTTAACGAATTATTGTTATACAGTTGGACATGGATATTTTGCACACTACTATGATGTGTGCCAAGACATATTTGATTTTTGAGGTAATTTTGAAAATGAACAATTCCTCTATATGTGACGACCCGACAATGATTTCTGTTGACGAACTATTGTTATTCAGTTGGACATGGATATTTTGCACCCCACCATGATGCGTGCCAAGTCATATTTGATTTTTGAAGTCGTTTTAATAATGAGAAATCTCTCTATACCCCCTCTGACGACCCGACAATGATTTATGTTGACGAATTATTGTTATTCAGATGGACATGGATACTTTGCACCCCACCATGATGCAAGCCAACTCATATTTGATATTTGAAGTAATTTTGAAAATGATAAATCCCTCCATACCCCCTCTGACGACACGACTATGATTTCTGTTGACAAATTATTGTTATTCATATGGATATGGATATTCTGCACCCCACTATGATGCGTGCCAAGTCATATTTGATTTTGAGGTAATTTTGAAAATGAAAATTCCTTCTATACCCCCTCTGACGACCCGACGATGATTTCTGTTGACAAATTATTGTTATTCATATGGATATGGATATTCTGCACCCCACTATGATACGTGCCAAGTCATATTTGATTTTGAGGTAATTTTGAAATTGAAAATTCCTTCTATACCCCCTCTGACGACCCGACAATGATTTCTGTTGACGAATTATTGTTACTCAGATGGAAATGGATATTCTGCACCCCACCATTATGCTGCCAAGCCATATTTGATGTTTGAGGTAACTTTGAATATGAACAATTCCTCTGTACACCCTCTTACGACCCGACAATGATTTCTGTTGACGAATTATTGTTATTCAGATGGACATGGATACTTTGCACCCTACTATGATGCGTGCCGAGTCATAGTTGATTTTGAGGTAATTTTGAAAATGAAAAATCCCTCTGTACCCTCTCTGACGACCCGACAATGATTTCAGTTGACGAAATATTGTTATTAAGATGGAAATGAATATTTTGCACCATACTATGATGCGTGCCAAGTCATATTTGATTTTTGAAGTAATTTTGAAAATGAAAAATCCCTCTATGCCTCCTCTGACAACCCGGCAATGATTTCTGAAGACGAATTATTGTTATTAAGATGGAAATAGATATTCTGCACCCCACCATGTTGCGTGCCAAGTCATATTTGATATTTTAGGTAATTTTGAAATTGAGAAATTCCTCTATACCCCCTCTGACGACCCGACAATGATTTCTGTTGACGAATTATTGTTATTCAGAAGGACATGGAGACTTTGCACCCCACCATGATGCGTGCCAACTCATATTTGAATTTTGAAGTAATTTTGAAAATGATAAATCCCTCTATACCCCCTCTGACGACCCGACAATGATTTCTGTTAAGAACTTATTGTTATTTAGATGGACATGGATATTTGGCACCCTACTATGATGCGTAACAAGTCATATTTGATTTCGAGGTAATTTTGAAAATCAAAAATTCCTCTATACCCTCTCTGACGATACGTCAAAGATTTTTGTTGACGAATTATTGTTATTCGGATGGAAATGAAGAGTCTGCACCCCACCATGTTGCGTGCCAACCCATATTTGATTTTTGAAGTAATTTTGAAAATGAAAAATCCCTCTATACCTCCTCTGTCGACCCGACAATGATTTCTGTTGACGAATTATTGTTATTCAGATGTAAATGGATATTCTGCACCTCATCATGATACGTGCCAAGTCATATTAGATATTTGAAGTGATTTTGAAAATGTAAAATCCCTCTGTACACCCTCTTATGACCCGACAATGATTTCTGTTGACGAAGTATTGTTATTCAGATGGACATGGATATTTTGCACCCTACTATGATGCGTGCCGAGTCATATTTGATTCTGAAGTAATTTTGAAAATGAAAAATCCCTCTATACCCCCTCTGACGACCCGACAATGATTTCTGTTGACGAATTATTGTTATTCAGATGGACATGGATATTTGGCACCCTACTATGATGCGTGCCAAGTCATATTTGATTTTGAGGTAATTTTGAAAATGAAAAATCCCTCTATTACCCCTATGACGACACTACAATGATTTCTGTTGACGAATTATTGTTATCCAGATATAAATGGATATTCTGCACCCCATCATGATGCGTGCCAAGTCATATTAGAATTTTGAAGTGATTTTGAAAATGTAAAATCCCTCTGTACACCTTCTTACGACCCGACAATGATTTCTGTTGACGAATTATTGTTATTCAGATGGACATGGATATTTTGCACCCTTCTATGATGCGTGCCGAGTCATATTTGATTTTTAGGTAATTTTGAAAATGAAAAATCCCTCTATACCCCCTCTGACGACCCGACAATGATTTCTGTTGACGAATTATTGTTATTAGGATGGAAATGAATATTTTGCACCATACTATGATGCGTGCAAAGTCATATTTGATTTTTGAAGTAATTTTGAAAATGAAAATTTCCTCTATTACCCCTATGACGACACTACAATGATTTCTGTTGACGAATTATTGTTATTCAGATGTAAATGGATATTCTGCACCTCATCATGATGCGTGCCAGGTCATATTAGATTTTCGAAGTGATTTTGAAAATGTAAAATCCCTCTGTACACCTTCTTACGACCCAACAATGATTTCTGTTGACGAATTATTGTTATTCAGATGGACATGGATATTTTGCACCCTACTATGATGCGTGCCGAGTCATATTTGATTTAGAGGTAATTTTGAAAATGAAAAATCCCTCTATACCCCCTCTGACGACCCGACAATGATTTTTGTTGACGAATTATTGTTATTAAGATGGAAATGAATATTTTGCACCTTACTATGATGCGTACCAAGTCATATTTGATTTTTGAAGTAATTTTGAAAATAAAAAATCCCTCTATACCTCCTCTGACAACCCGGCAATGATTTCTGTTGACGAATTATTGTTATTCAGTTGGAAATAGATATTCTGCACCCCACCATGTTGCGTGCCAAGTCATATTTGATATTTTAGGTAATTTTGAAATTGAGAAATTCCTCTATACCCCCTCTGACGACCCGACAATGATTTCTGTTATCGAATAATGTTCATTCAGATGGACATGGATATTTGGCACCCTACTATGATGCGTGCCTTGTCATATTTGATTTTGAGGTAATTTTTAAAATGAAAAATCCCTCTATTACCCCTATGACGACCCTACAATGATTTCTGTTGACGAATCATTGTTATTCAGATAGAAATGGATATTCTGCACCCCACCATGATGCGTGCCAAGTCAAATTAGATATTTGAAGTAATTTTAATAATGAGAAATCCCTCTATACCCCCTCTGACGACCCGACAATTATTTCTGTTGACGAATTATTATTATTCAGATGGACAAGGATACTTTGCACACCACCATGATGCGTGCCAAGTCATATTTGATATTTTAGGTAATTTTGAAAATGAAAAATTCCTGTATTCCCCCTCTGACGACCCGACAATGATTTCTGTTGACGAATTATTGTTATTCAGATGGA
Organism: Chrysolina americana; assembly: GCA_958502065.1. Taxonomy (NCBI): domain Eukaryota; kingdom Metazoa; phylum Arthropoda; class Insecta; order Coleoptera; family Chrysomelidae; genus Chrysolina; species Chrysolina americana. Next base: position 41,568,694 of record OY293414.1, read on the forward strand.
CGTGTATATTTTGCACCCTACTATGATGCGTGCCGAGTCATAGTTGATTTTGAGGTAATTTTGAAAATGAACAATTCCTCTATACCTCCTCTGACGACCCGACAATGATTTCCGTTAACGAATTATTGTTATACAGTTGGACATGGATATTTTGCACACTACTATGATGTGTGCCAAGACATATTTGATTTTTGAGGTAATTTTGAAAATGAACAATTCCTCTATATGTGACGACCCGACAATGATTTCTGTTGACGAACTATTGTTATTCAGTTGGACATGGATATTTTGCACCAAACCATGATGCGTGCCAAGTCATATTTGATTTTTGAAGTCGTTTTAATAATGAGAAATCTCTCTATACCCCCTCTGACGACCCGACAATGATTTATGTTGACGAATTATTGTTATTCAGATGGACATGGATACTTTGCACCCCACCATGATGCAAGCCAACTCATATTTGATATTTGAAGTAATTTTGAAAATGATAAATCCCTCCATACCCCCTCTGACGACACGACTATGATTTCTGTTGACGAATTATTGTTTTTCATATGGATATGGATATTCTGCACCCCACTATGATGCGTGCCAAGTCATATTTGATTTTGAGGTAATTTTGAAAATGAAAATTCCTTCTATACCCCCTCTGACGACCCGACGATGATTTCTGTTGACAAATTATTGTTATTCATATGGATATGGATATTCTGCACCCCACTATGATACGTGCCAAGTCATATTTGATTTTGAGGTAATTTTGAAATTGAAAATTCCTTCTATACCCCCTCTGACGACCCGACAATGATTTCTGTTGACGAATTATTGTTACTCAGATGGAAATGGATATTCTGCACCCCACCATTATGCTGCCAAGCCATATTTGATGTTTGAGGTAACTTTGAATATGAACAATTCCTCTGTACACCCTCTTACGACCCGACAATGATTTCTGTTGACGAATTATTGTTATTCAGATGGACATGGATACTTTGCACCCTACTATGATGCGTGCCGAGTCATAGTTGATTTTGAGGTAATTTTGAAAATGAAAAATCCCTCTGTACCCTCTCTGACGACCCGACAATGATTTCAGTTGACGAAATATTGTTATTAAGATGGAAATGAATATTTTGCACCATACTATGATGCGTGCCAAGTCATATTTGATTTTTGAAGTAATTTTGAAAATGAAAAATCCCTCTATGCCTCCTCTGACAACCCGGCAATGATTTCTGAAGACGAATTATTGTTATTAAGATGGAAATAGATATTCTGCACCCCACCATGTTGCGTGCCAAGTCATATTTGATATTTTAGGTAATTTTGAAATTGAGAAATTCCTCTATACCCCCTCTGACGACCCGACAATGATTTCTGTTGACGAATTATTGTTATTCAGAAGGACATGGAGACTTTGCACCCCACCATGATGCGTGCCAACTCATATTTGAATTTTGAAGTAATTTTGAAAATGATAAATCCCTCTATACCCCCTCTGACGACCCGACAATGATTTCTGTTAAGAACTTATTGTTATTTAGATGGACATGGATATTTGGCACCCTACTATGATGCGTAACAAGTCATATTTGATTTCGAGGTAATTTTGAAAATCAAAAATTCCTCTATACCCTCTCTGACGATACGTCAAAGATTTTTGTTGACGAATTATTGTTATTCGGATGGAAATGAAGAGTCTGCACCCCACCATGTTGCGTGCCAACCCATATTTGATTTTTGAAGTAATTTTGAAAATGAAAAATCCCTCTATACCTCCTCTGTCGACCCGACAATGATTTCTGTTGACGAATTATTGTTATTCAGATGTAAATGGATATTCTGCACCTCATCATGATACGTGCCAAGTCATATTAGATATTTGAAGTGATTTTGAAAATGTAAAATCCCTCTGTACACCCTCTTATGACCCGACAATGATTTCTGTTGACGAAGTATTGTTATTCAGATGGACATGGATATTTTGCACCCTACTATGATGCGTGCCGAGTCATATTTGATTTTGAAGTAATTTTGAAAATGAAAAATCCCTCTATACCCCCTCTGACGACCCGACAATGATTTCTGTTGACGAATTATTGTTATTCAGATGGACATGGATATTTGGCACCCTACTATGATGCGTGCCAAGTCATATTTGATTTTGAGGTAATTTTGAAAATGAAAAATCCCTCTATTACCCCTATGACGACACTACAATGATTTCTGTTGACGAATTATTGTTATCCAGATATAAATGGATATTCTGCACCCCATCATGATGCGTGCCAAGTCATATTAGAATTTTGAAGTGATTTTGAAAATGTAAAATCCCTCTGTACACCTTCTTACGACCCGACAATGATTTCTGTTGACGAATTATCGTTATTCAGATGGACATGGATATTTTGCACCCTACTATGATGCGTGCCGAGTCATATTTGATTTTGAGGTAATTTTGAAAATGAAAAATCCCTCTATACCCCCTCTGACGACCCGACAATGATTTCTGTTGACGAATTATTGTTATTAGGATGGAAATGAATATTTTGCACCATACTATGATGCGTGCAAAGTCATATTTGATTTTTGAAGTAATTTTGAAAATGAAAATTTCCTCTATTACCCCTATGACGACACTACAATGATTTCTGTTGACGAATTATTGTTATTCAGATGTAAATGGATATTCTGCACCTCATCATGATGCGTGCCAGGTCATATTAGATTTTCGAAGTGATTTTGAAAATGTAAAATCCCTCTGTACACCTTCTTACGACCCAACAATGATTTCTGTTGACGAATTATTGTTATTCAGATGGACATGGATATTTTGCACCCTACTATGATGCGTGCCGAGTCATATTTGATTTAGAGGTAATTTTGAAAATGAAAAATCCCTCTATACCCCCTCTGACGACCCGACAATGATTTTTGTTGACGAATTATTGTTATTAAGATGGAAATGAATATTTTGCACCTTACTATGATGCGTACCAAGTCATATTTGATTTTTGAAGTAATTTTGAAAATAAAAAATCCCTCTATACCTCCTCTGACAACCCGGCAATGATTTCTGTTGACGAATTATTGTTATTCAGTTGGAAATAGATATTCTGCACCCCACCATGTTGTGTGCCAAGTCATATTTGATATTTTAGGTAATTTTGAAATTGAGAAATTCCTCTATACCCCCTCTGACGACCCGACAATGATTTCTGTTATCGAATAATGTTCATTCAGATGGACATGGATATTTGGCACCCTACTATGATGCGTGCCTTGTCATATTTGATTTTGAGGTAATTTTTAAAATGAAAAATCCCTCTATTACCCCTATGACGACCCTACAATGATTTCTGTTGACGAATCATTGTTATTCAGATAGAAATGGATATTCTGCACCCTACTATGATGCGTGCCTTGTCATATTTGATATTTTAGGTAATTTTGAAAATGAAAAATTCCTGTATTCCCCCTCTGACGACCCGACAATGATTTCTGTTGACGAATTATTGTTATTCAGATGGACGTGTATATTTTGCACCCTACTATGATGCGTGCCGAGTCATAGTTGATTTTGAGGTAATTTTGAAAATGAACAATTCCTCTATACCTCCTCTGACGACCCGACAATGATTTCCGTTAACGAATTATTGTTATACAGTTGGACATGGATATTTTGCACACTACTATGATGTGTGCCAAGACATATTTGATTTTTGAGGTAATTTTGAAAATGAACAATTCCTCTATATGTGACGACCCGACAATGATTTCTGTTGACGAACTATTGTTATTCAGTTGGACATGGATATTTTGCACCCCACCATGATGCGTGCCAAGTCATATTTGATTTTTGAAGTCGTTTTAATAATGAGAAATCTCTCTATACCCCCTCTGACGACCCGACAATGATTTATGTTGACGAATTATTGTTATTCAGATGGACATGGATACTTTGCACCCCACCATGATGCAAGCCAACTCATATTTGATATTTGAAGTAATTTTGAAAATGATAAATCCCTCCATACCCCCTCTGACGACACGACTATGATTTCTGTTGACGAATTATTGTTATTCATATGGATATGGATATTCTGCACCCCACTATGATGCGTGCCAAGTCATATTTGATTTTGAGGTAATTTTGAAAATGAAAATTCCTTCTATACCCCCTCTGACGACCCGACGATGATTTCTGTTGACAAATTATTGTTATTCATATGGATATGGATATTCTGCACCCCACTATGATACGTGCCAAGTCATATTTGATTTTGAGGTAATTTTGAAATTGAAAATTCCTTCTATACCCCCTCTGACGACCCGACAATGATTTCTGTTGACGAATTATTGTTACTCAGATGGAAATGGATATTCTGCACCCCACCATTATGCTGCCAAGCCATATTTGATGTTTGAGGTAACTTTGAATATGAACAATTCCTCTGTACACCCTCTTACGACCCGACAATGATTTCTGTTGACGAATTATTGTTATTCAGATGGACATGGATACTTTGCACCCTACTATGATGCGTGCCGAGTCATAGTTGATTTTGAGGTAATTTTGAAAATGAAAAATCCCTCTGTACCCTCTCTGACGACCCGACAATGATTTCAGTTGACGAAATATTGTTATTAAGATGGAAATGAATATTTTGCACCATACTATGATGCGTGCCAAGTCATATTTGATTTTTGAAGTAATTTTGAAAATGAAAAATCCTTCTATGCCTCCTCTGACAACCCGGCAATGATTTCTGAAGACGAATTATTGTTATTAAGATGGAAATAGATATTCTGCACCCCACCATGTTGCGTGCCAAGTCATATTTGATATTTTAGGTAATTTTGAAATTGAGAAATTCCTCTATACCCCCTCTGACGACCCGACAATGATTTCTGTTGACGAATTATTGTTATTCAGAAGGACATGGAGACTTTGCACCCCACCATGATGCGTGCCAACTCATATTTGAATTTTGAAGTAATTTTGAAAATGATAAATCCCTCTATACCCCCTCTGACGACCCGACAATGATTTCTGTTAAGAACTTATTGTTATTTAGATGGACATGGATATTTGGCACCCTACTATGATGCGTAACAAGTCATATTTGATTTCGAGGTAATTTTGAAAATCAAAAATTCCTCTATACCCTCTCTGACGATACGTCAAAGATTTTTGTTGACGAATTATTGTTATTCGGATGGAAATGAAGAGTCTGCACCCCACCATGTTGCGTGCCAACCCATATTTGATTTTTGAAGTAATTTTGAAAATGAAAAATCCCTCTATACCTCCTCTGTCGACCCGACAATGATTTCTGTTGACGAATTATTGTTATTCAGATGTAAATGGATATTCTGCACCTCATCATGATACGTGCCAAGTCATATTAGATATTTGAAGTGATTTTGAAAATGTAAAATCCCTCTGTACACCCTCTTATGACCCGACAATGATTTCTGTTGACGAAGTATTGTTATTCAGATGGACATGGATATTTTGCACCCTACTATGATGCGTGCCGAGTCATATTTGATTTTGAAGTAATTTTGAAAATGAAAAATCCCTCTATACCCCCTCTGACGACCCGACAATGATTTCTGTTGACGAATTATTGTTATTCAGATGGACATGGATATTTGGCACCCTACTATGATGCGTGCCAAGTCATATTTGATTTTGAGGTAATTTTGAAAATGAAAAATCCCTCTATTACCCCTATGACGACACTACAATGATTTCTGTTGACGAATTATTGTTATCCAGATATAAATGGATATTCTGCACCCCATCATGATGCGTGCCAAGTCATATTAGAATTTTGAAGTGATTTTGAAAATGTAAAATCCCTCTGTACACCTTCTTACGACCCGACAATGATTTCTGTTGACGTATTATTGTTATTCAGATGGACATGGATATTTTGCACCCTACTATGATGCGTGCCGAGTCATATTTGATTTTGAGGTAATTTTGAAAATGAAAAATCCCTCTATACCCCCTCTGACGACCCGACAATGATTTCTGTTGACGAATTATTGTTATTAGGATGGAAATGAATATTTTGCACCATACTATGATGCGTGCAAAGTCATATTTGATTTTTGAAGTAATTTTGAAAATGAAAATTTCCTCTATTACCCCTATGACGACACTACAATGATTTCTGTTGACGAATTATTGTTATTCAGATGTAAATGGATATTCTGCACCTCATCATGATGCGTGCCAGGTCATATTAGATTTTCGAAGTGATTTTGAAAATGTAAAATCCCTCTGTAGACCTTCTTACGACCCAACAATGATTTCTGTTGACGAATTATTGTTATTCAGATGGACATGGATATTTTGCACCCTACTATGATGCGTGCCGAGTCATATTTGATTTAGAGGTAATTTTGAAAATGAAAAATCCCTCTATACCCCCTCTGACGACCCGACAATGATTTTTGTTGACGAATTATTGTTATTAAGATGGAAATGAATATTTTGCACCTTACTATGATGCGTACCAAGTCATATTTGATTTTTGAAGTAATTTTGAAAATAAAAAATCCCTCTATACCTCCTCTGACAACCCGGCAATGATTTCTGTTGACGAATTATTGTTATTCAGTTGGAAATAGATATTCTGCACCCCACCATGTTGCGTGCCAAGTCATATTTGATATTTTAGGTAATTTTGAAATTGAGAAATTCCTCTATACCCCCTCTGACGACCCGACAATGATTTCTGTTATCGAATAATGTTCATTCAGATGGACATGGATATTTGGCACCCTACTATGATGCGTGCCTTGTCATATTTGATTTTGAGGTAATTTTTAAAATGAAAAATCCCTCTATTACCCCTATGACGACCCTACAATGATTTCTGTTGACGAATCATTGTTATTCAGATAGAAATGGATATTCTGCACCCCACCATGATGCGTGCCAAGTCATATTAGATATTTGAAGTAATTTTAATAATGAGAAATCCCTCTATACCCCCTCTGACGACCCGACAATTATTTCTGTTGACGAATTATTATTATTCAGATGGACAAGGATACTTTGCACACCACCATGATGCGTGCCAAGTCATATTTGATATTTTAGGTAATTTTGAAAATGAAAAATTCCTGTATTCCCCCTCTGACGACCCGACAATGATTTCTGTTGACGAATTATTGTTATTCAGATGGACGTGTATATTTTGCACCCTACTATGATGCGTGCCGAGTCATAGTTGATTTTGAGGTAATTTTGAAAATGAACAATTCCTCTATACCTCCTCTGACGACCCGACAATGATTTCCGTTAACGAATTATTGTTATACAGTTGGACATGGATATTTTGCACACTACTATGATGTGTGCCAAGACATATTTGATTTTTGAGGTAATTTTGAAAATGAACAATTCCTCTATATGTGACGACCCGACAATGATTTCTGTTGACGAACTATTGTTATTCAGTTGGACATGGATATTTTGCACCCCACCATGATGCGTGCCAAGTCATATTTGATTTTTGAAGTCGTTTTAATAATGAAAAATCCCTCTATACCCCCTCTGACGACCCGACAATGATTTCTGTTGACGAATTATTGTTATTCAGATGGACATGAATACGTGGTACCCCACCATGATGCGTGCCAACTCATATTTGATTTTTGAAGTAATTTTGAAAATGAAAAATCCCTCTATACCCCTCTGACGAATCGACAATGATTTCTGTTAACGAATTATTGTTATTCAGATGGACATAGATATTTTGCACCCTACTATGATGCGTGCCGAGTCATATTTGATTTTGAGGTTATTTTGAAAATGAAAAATCCCTCTATACCCCCTCTGACGACCCGACAATGATTTCTGTTGACGAATTATTGCTATTCAGATGGACATGGATATTTGGCACCCTACTATGATGCGTGCCAAGTCATATTTGATTTTGAGGTAATTTTGAAAATGAAAAATCCCTCTATTACCCCTATGACGACACTACAATGATATCTGTTGACGAATTATTGTTATTCAGATGTAAATGGATTTTCTGCACCCCATCATGATGCGTGCCAAGTCATATTAGAATTTTGAAGTGATTTTGAAAATGTAAAATCCCTCTGTACACCTTTTTACGACCCGACAATGATTTCTGTTGACGAATTATTGTTATTCAGATGGACATGGATATTTTGCACCCTACTATGATGCGTGCCGAGTCATATTTGATTTTGAGGTAATTTTGAAAATGAAAAATCCCTCTATACCCCCTCTGACGACCCGACAATGATTTTTGTTGACGAATTATTGTTATTAAGATGGAAATGAATATTTTGCACCATACTATGATGCGGTCCAAGTCATATTTGATTTTTGAAGTAATTTTGAAAATGAAAAATCCCTCTATACCCCCTCTGACGACCCGACAATGATTTAAGTTATCGAATAATGTTTATTCAGATGGACATGGATATTTGGCACCCTACTATGATGCGTGCCAAGTCATATTTGATTTTGAGGTAATTTTGAAAATGAAAAATCCCTCTATTACCCCTATGACGACACGACAATGATTTCTGTTGACGAATTATTGTTATTCAGATGGACATGGATATTTTGCACCCTACTGTGATGCGTGCCGAGTCATAGTTGATTTTTGAAGTAATTTTGAAAATGTAAAATCCCTCTATACTCCCTCTAACGACCCGACAATGAATTCTTTTGACAAATTATTATTATTCAGATGGAAACGGATATTATGCACCCCACTATGATACGTGCCAAGTCATATTTGATTTTGAGGTAATTTTGAAAATGAGAAATCCCTCTATACCTCCTCTGACAACCCGGAAATGATTTCTGTTGACGAATTATTGATATTCAGATGGAAATAGATATTCTGCACCCCACCATGTTGCGTGCCAAGTCATATTTGATATTTTAGGTAATTTTGAAAATGAGAAATTCCTCTATACCCACTCTGACGACCCGACAATGATTTCCGTTGACGAATTATTGTTATTTGGATGGAAATCAATATTTTGCACCCTACTATGATGCATGCCAAGTCATATTTGATTTTTGAAGTAATTTTGAAAATGTAAAATCCCTCTATACTCCCTCTAACGACCCGACAATGAATTCTGTTGACGAATTATTGTTATTCAGATGAAATTGAATATATTGCACTCTACTATATTGCGTGCCAAGTCATATTTGATTTTGAGGTAATTTTGAAAATGAAAAATCCCTCTATTACCCCTATGACGACACGACAATGATTTCTGTTGACAAATTATTGTTATTCAGATGATCATGGATATTTTGCACCCTACTATGATGCGTGCCGAGTCATAGTTGATTTTGAGGTAATTTTGAAAATGAAAAATCCCTGTGTACCCTCTCCGACGACCCGACAATAATTTCAGTTGACGAATTATTGTTATTAGGATGGAAATGAATATTTTGCACCATACTATGATGCGTGCAAAGTCATATTTGATTTTTGAAGTAATTTTGAAAATGAAAAATCCCACTATACCTCCTCTGACATCCCGGCAATGATTTCTGTTGACGAATTATTGTTATTCAGATGGAAAAAGATAATCTGCACCCCACCATGTTGCGTGCCAAGTCATATTTGATATTTTAGGTAATTTTGAAAATGAAAAATTCCTGTATTCCCCCTCTGACGACCCGACAATGATTTCTGTTGACGAATTATTGTTAGTCAGATGGACGTGTATATTTTGCACCCTACTATGATGCGTGCCAAGTCATAGTTGATTTTGGGGTAATTTTGAAAATGAACAATTCCTCTATACCTCCTCTGACGACCCGACAATGATTTCCAGTAACGAATTATTGTTATTCAGTTGGACATGGATATTTTGCACCCTACCATGATGTGTGCCAAGTCATATTTGAATTTTGAGGTAATTTTGAAAATGAACAATTCCTCTATATGTGACGACCCGACAATGATTTCTGTTGACGAACTATTGTTATTCAGTAGGACATGGATATCTTGCACCCCACCATGATGCGTGCCAAGTCATATTTGATTTTGAAGTCGTTTTAATAATGAAAAATCCCTCTATACCCCCTCTGACGACCCGACAATGATTTCTGTTGACGAATTATTGTTATTCAGATGGACATGGATATTTGGCACCCTACTATGATGCGTGCCAAGTCATATTTGATTTTGAGGTAATTTTGAAAATGAAAAATCCCTCTATTACCCCTATGACGACACTACAATGATTTCTGTTGACGAATTATTGTTATTCAGATGTAAATGGATATTCTGCACCCCATCATGATGCGTGCCAAGTCATATTAGAATTTTGAAGTGATTTTAAAAATGTAAATCCCTCTGTACACCTTCTTACGACCCGACAATGATTTCTGTTGACGAATTATTGTTATTAAGATGGACATGGATATTTTGCACCCTACTATGATGCGTGCCGAGTCATATTTGATTTAGAGGTAATTTTGAAAATAAGAAATCCCTCTATACCCCCTCTGACGACCCGACAATGATTTCTGTTGACGAATTATTGTTATTAGGATGGAAATGAATATTTTGCACCATACTATGATGCGTGCAAAGTCATGTTTGATTTTTGAAGTAATTTTGAAAATGAAAATTCCCTCTATTACCCCTATGACGACACTACAATGATTTCTGTTGACGAATTATTGTTATTCAGATGTAAATGGATATTCTGCACCCCATCATGATGCGTGCCAAGTCATATTAGATTTTTGAAGTGATTTTGAAAATGAAAAATCCCTCTGTACACCTTCTTACGACCCGACAATGATTTCTGTTGACGAATTATTGTTATTCAGATGGATATGGATATTTTGCACCCTACTATGATGCGTGCCAAGTCATATTTGATTTTTGAGGTAATTTTGAAAATGAGAAATCTCTCTATACCCCCTCTGACGACCCGACAATGATTTCTGTTGACGAATTATTGTTATTCAGATGGACATGGATACTTTGCACCCCACCATGATGCAAGCCAACTCATATTTGATATTTGAAGTAATTTTGAAAATGATAAATCCCTCCATACCCCCTCTGACGACACGACTATGATTTCTGTTGACGAATTATTGTTATTCATATGGATATGGATATTCTGCACCCCACTATGATGCGTGCCAAGTCATATTTGATTTTGAGGTAATTTTGAAAATGAAAATTCCTTCTATACCCCCTCTGACGACCCGACGATGATTTCTGTTGACAAATTATTGTTATTCATATGGATATGGATATTCTGCACCCCACTATGATACGTGCCAAGTCATATTTGATTTTGAGGTAATTTTGAAATTGAAAATTCCTTCTATACCCCTCTGACGACCCGACAATGATTTCTGTTGACGAATTATTGTTACTCAGATGGAAATGGATATTCTGCACCCCACCATTATGCTGCCAAGTCATATTTGATGTTTGAGGTAACTTTGAATATGAACAATTCCTCTGTACACCCTCTTACGACCCGACAATGATTTCTGTTGACGAATTATTGTTATTCAGATGGACATGGATACTTTGCACCCTACTATGATGCGTGCCGAGTCATAGTTGATTTTGAGGTAATTTTGAAAATGAAAAATCCCTCTGTACCCTCTCTGACGACCCGACAATGATTTCAGTTGACGAAATATTGTTATTAAGATGGAAATGAATATTTTGCACCATACTATGATGCGTGCCAAGTCATATTTGATTTTTGAAGTAATTTTGAAAATGAAAAATCCCTCTATGCCTCCTCTGACAACCCGGCAATGATATCTGAAGACGAATTATTGTTATTAAGATGGAAATAGATATTCTGCACCCCACCATGTTGCGTGCCAAGTCATATTTGATATTTTAGGTAATTTTGAAATTGAGAAATTCCTCTATACCCCCTCTGACGACCCGACAATGATTTCTGTTGACGAATTATTGTTATTCAGAAGGACATGGAGACTTTGCACCCCACCATGATGCGTGCCAATTCATATTTGAATTTTGAAGTAATTTTGAAAATGATAAATCCCTCTATACCCCCTCTGACGACCCGACAATGATTTCTGTTAAGAACTTATTGTTATTTAGATGGACATGGATATTTGGCACCCTACTATGATGCGTAACAAGTCATATTTGATTTCGAGGTAATTTTGAAAATCAAAAATTCCTCTATACCATCTCTGACGATACGTCAAAGATTTTTGTTGACGAATTATTGTTATTCAGATGGAAATGAAGAGTCTGCACCCCACCATGTTGCGTGCCAACCCATATTTGATTTTTGAAGTAATTTTGAAAATGAAAAATCCCCCTATACCTCCTCTGTCGACCCGACAATGATTTCTGTTGACGAATTATTGTTATTCAGATGTAAATGGATATTCTGCACCTCATCATGATACGTGCCAAGTCATATTAGATATTTGAAGTGATTTTGAAAATGTAAAATCCCTCTGTACACCCTCTTATGACCCGACAATGATTTCTGTTGACGAAGTATTGTTATTCAGATGGACATGGATATTTTGCATCCTACTATGATGCGTGCCGAGTCATATTTGATTTTGAGGTAATTTTGAAAATGAAAAATCCCTCTATACCCCCTCTGACGACCCGACAATGATTTCTGTTGACGAATTAATGTTATTCAGATGGATATGGATATTTGGCACCCTACTATGATGCGTGACAAGTCATATTTGATTTTGAGGTAATTTTGAAAATGAAAAATCCCTCTATTACCCCTATGACGACCCTACAATGATTTCTGTTGACGGATTATTGTTATCCAGATGTAAATGGATATTCTGCACCCCATCATGATGCGTGCCAAGTCATATTAGAATTTTGAAGTGATTTTGAAAATGTAAAATCCCTCTGTACACCTTCTTACGACCCGACAATGATTTCTGTTGACGAATTATTGTTATTCAGATGGACATGAATATTTTGCACCCTACTATGATGCGTGCCGAGTCATATTTGATTTTGAGGTAATTTTGAAAATGAAAAATCCCTCTATACCCCCTCAGACGACCCGACAATGATTTCAGTTGACGAATTATTAATATTAGGATGGAAATGAATATTTTGCACCATACTATGATGCGTGCAAAGTCATATTTGATTTTTGAAGTAATTTTGAAAATGAAAATTCCCTCTATTACCCCTATGACGACACTACAATGATTTCTGTTGACGAATTATTGTTATTCAGATGTAAATGGATATTCTGCACCTCATCATGATGCGTGCCAGGTCATATTAGATTTTTGAAGTGATTTTGAAAATGTAAAATCCCTCTGTACACCTTCTTACGACCCGACAATGATTTCTGTTGACGAATTATTGTTATTCAGATGGACATGGATATTTTGCACCCTACTATGATGCGTGCCGAGTCATATTTGATTTAGAGGTAATTTTGAAAATGAAAAATCCCTCTATACCCCCTCTGACGACCCGACAATGATTTTTGTTGACGAATTATTGTTATTAAGATGGAAATGAATATTTTGCACCTTACTATGATGCGTACCAAGTCATATTTGATTTTTGAAGTAATTTTGAAAATAAAAAATCCCTCTATACCTCCTCTGACAACCCGGCAATGATTTCTGTTGACGAATTATTGTTATTCAATTGGAAATAGATATTCTGCACCCCACCATGTTGCGTGCCAAGTCATATTTGATATTTTAGGTAATTTTGAAATTGAGAAATTCCTCTATACCCCCTCTGACGACCCGACAATGATTTCTGTTATCGAATAATGTTCATTCAGATGGACATGGATATTTGGCACCCTACTATGATGCGTGCCATGTCATATTTGATTTTGAGGTAATTTTTAAATTGAAAAATCCCTCTATTACCCCTATGACGACCCTACAATGATTTCTGTTGACGAATCATTGTTATTCAGATAGAAATGGATATTCTGCACCCCACCATGATGCGTGCCAAGTCATATTAGATATTTGAAGTAATTTTAATAATGAGAAATCCCTCTATACCCCCTCTGACGACCCGACAATGATTTCTGTTGACGAATTATTGTTATTCAGATGGACGTGTATATTTTGCACCCTACTATGATGCGTGCCGAGTCATAGTTGATTTTGAGGTAATTTTGAAAATGAACAATTCCTCTATACCTCCTCTGACGACCCGACAATGATTTCCGTTAACGAATTATTGTTATACAGTTGGACATGGATATTTTGCACCCTACTATGATGTGTGCCAAGACATATTTGATTTTTGAGGTAATTTTGAAAATGAACAATTCCTCTATATGTGACGACCCGACAATGATTTCTGTTGACGAACTATTGTTATTCAGTTGGACATGGATATTTTGCACCCCACCATGATGCGTGCCAAGTCATATTTGATTTTTGAAGTCGTTTTAATAATGAAAAATCCCTCTATACCCCCTCTGACGACCCGACAATGATTTCTGTTGACGAATTATTGTTATTCAGATGGACATGAATACGTGGTACCCCACCATGATGCGTGCCAACTCATATTTGATTTTTGAAGTAATTTTGAAAATGAAAAATCCCTCTATACCCTCTCTGACGACCCGACAATGATTTCAGTTGACGAATTATTGTTATTAGGATGGAATTGAATATTTTGCACCAGACTATGATGCGTGCAAAGTCATATTTGATTTTTGAAGAAATTTTGAAAATGAAAAATCCCTCTGTACCCTCTCTGACGACCCGACAATGATTTCTGTTGACGAATTATTGTTATTCAGATGTAAATGGATATTCTGCACCCCATCATGATGCGTGCCAAGTCATATTAGATATTTGAAGTGATTTTGAAAATGTAAAATCCCTCTGTACACCCTCTTATGACCCGACAATGATTTCTGTTGACGAATTATTGTTATTCAGATGGACATGGATATTTTGCACCCTACTATGATGCGTGCCGAGTCATATTTGATTTTGAGGTAATTTTGAAAATGAAAAATCCCTCTATACCCCCTCTGACGACCCGACAATGATTTCTGTTGACGAATTATTGTTATTCAGATGGACATGGATATTTGGCACCCTACTATGATGCGTGCCAAGTCATATTTGATTTTGAGGTAATTTTGAAAATGAAAAATCCCTCTATTACCCCTATGACGACACTTCAATGATTTCTGTTGACGAATTATTGTTATTCAGATGTAAATGGATATTCTGCACCCCATCATGATGCGTGCCAAGTCATATTAGAATTTTGAAGTGATTTTGAAAATGTAAAATCCCTCTGTACACCTTTTTACGACCCGACAATGATTTCTGATGACGAATTTTTGTTATTCAGATGGACATGGATATTTTGCACCCTACTATGATGCGTGCCAAGTCATATTTGATTTTTGAAGTCGTTTTAATAATGAAAAATCCCTCTATACCCCCTCTGACGACCCGACAATGATTTCTGTTGACGAATTATTGTTATTCAGATGGACATGAATACGTGGTACCCCACCATGATGCGTGCCAACTCATATTTGATTTTTGAAGTAATTTTGAAAATGAAAAATCCCTCTATACCCCTCTGACGAATCGACAATGATTTCTGTTAACGAATTATTGTTATTCAGATGGACATAGATATTTTGCACCCTACTATGATGCGTGCCAAGTCATATTTGATTTTGAGGTTATTTTGAAAATGAAAAATCCCTCTATTACCCCTATGAAGACCCGACAATGATTTCTGTTATCGAATAATATTTATTCAGATGGACTTGGATATTTGGCACCCTACTATATTGCGTGCCAAGTCATATTTGATTTTGAGGTAATTTTGAAAATGAAAAATCCCTCTGTTACCCCTATGACGACACGACAATGATTTCTGTTGACGAATTATTGTTATTCAGAAGAACATGGATATTTTGCACCCTACTATGATGCGTGCCGAGTCATAGTTGATTTTTAGATAATTTTGAAAATGAAAAATCCCTCTGTACCCTCTCTGACGACCCGACAATGATTTCAGTTGACGAATTATTGTTATTAGGATGGAATTGAATATTTTGCACCAGACTATGATGCGTGCAAAGTCATATTTGATTTTTGAAGAAATTTTGAAAATGAAAAATCCCTCTGTACCCTCTCTGACGACCCGACAATGATTTCTGTTGACGAATTATTGTTATTCAGATGTAAATGGATATTCTGCACCCCATCATGATGCGTGCCAAGTCATATTAGATATTTGAAGTGATTTTGAAAATGTAAAATCCCTCTGTACACCCTCTTATGACCCGACAATGATTTCTGTTGACGAATTATTGTTATTCAGATGGACATGGATATTTTGCACCCTACTATGATGCGTGCCGAGTCATATTTGAATTTGAGGTAATTTTGAAAATGAAAAATCCCTCTATACCCCCTCTGACGACCCGACAATGATTTCTGTTGACGAATTATTGTTATTCAGATGGACATGGATATTTGGCACCCTACTATGATGCGTGCCAAGTCATATTTGATTTTGAGGTAATTTTGAAAATGAAAAATCCCTCTATTACCCCTATGACGACACTTCAATGATTTCTGTTGACGAATTATTGTTATTCAGATGTAAATGGATATTCTGCACCCCATCATGATGCGTTCCAAGTCATATTAGAATTTTGAAGTGATTTTGAAAATGTAAAATCCCTCTGTACACCTTTTTACGACCCGACAATGATTTCTGATGACGAATTATTGTTATTCAGATGGACATGGATATTTTGCACCCTACTATGATGCGTGCCGAGTCATATTTGATTTTGAGGTAATTTTGAAAATGAAAAATCCCTCTATACCCCCTCTGACGACCCGACAATGATTTTTGTTGACGAATTATTGTTATTAAGATGGAAATGAATATTTTGCACCATACTATGATGCGTGCCAAGTCATATTTGATTTTTGAAGTAATTTTGAAAATGAAAAATCCCTCTATACCTCCTCTGACAACCCGGCAATGATTTCTGTTGACGAATTATTGTTATTCAGTTGGAAATAGTTATTCTGCACCCCACCATGTTGCGTGCCAAGTCATATTTGATATTTTAGGTAATTTTGAAATTGAGAAATTCCTCTATACCTCCTCTGACGACCCGACAATGATTTCTGTTATCGAATAATGTTCATTCAGATGGACATGGATATTTGGCATCCTACTATGATGCGTGCCAAGTCATATTTGATTTTGAGGTAATTTTTAAAATGAAAAATCCCTCTATTACCCCTATGACGACCCTACAATGATTTCTGTTGTCGAATTATTGTTATTCAGATAGAAATGGATATTCTGCCTACCATGATGCGTGCCAAGTCATATTAGATATTTGAAGTAATTTTGATAATGAGAAATCCCTCTATACCCCCTCTGACGACCCGACAATTATTTCTGTTGACGAATTATTGTTATTCAGATGGACATGGATATGTTGCACATCTCCAAGATGCGTGCCAAGTCATATTTGATATTTGAAGTAATTTTGAAAATGATAAATCCCTCTATACCTCCTCTGACATCCCGGCAATGATTTCTGTTGACGAATTATGGTTATTCAGATGGAAATAGATATTCTGCACCCCACCATGTTGCGTGCCATGTCATATTTGATTTTTGAAAACATTTTGATAATAAGAAATCCCTCTATACAACTCTGACGGCCCGACAATGACTTCTGTTGACGAATTATTGTTATTCAGATGGAAATGGGTATTCTGCACCCCACGATGATGCGTGCCAAGTCATATTAGATATTTGAAGTAATTTTGAAATTGAAAAATCCCTCCATACCACCTCTGACGACACAATGATTTATTTTGAAAATGATAAATCTCTCTGTACCCTCTTTGACGACCCGACAATAATTTCAGTTGACGAATTATTGTTATTAGGATGGAAATGAATATTTTGCACCATACTATGATGCGTGCCAAGTCATATTTGATTTTTGAAGTTATATTGAAAATGAAAAATCCTCCTATACCTCCTCTGACAACCCGGCAATGATTTCTGTTGACGAAATATTGTTATTCAGATAGAAATAGATATTCTGCACCCCACCATGATGCGTGCCAAGTCATATTTGATTTTTGAAGTAGTTTTGATAATGAAAAATCCCTCTATACTCCCTCTGACGACCTGACAATGATTTCTGTTGACGAATTATTGTTATTCAGATGGACATGGATATGTTGCACATCTCCATGATGCGTGCCAATTGCAATTTGATTTTTGAGGTAATTTTGAAAATGAGAAATCTCTCTATACCCCCTCTGACTACCCGACAATGATTTCTGTTGACGAATTATTGTTATTCAGATGGACATGGATACTTTGCACCCCACCATGATGCGTGCCAACTCATATTTGATATTTGAAGTAATTTTGAAAATGATAAATCCCTCCATACCCCCTCTGACGACACGACAATGATTTCTGTTGACGAATTATTGTTATTCATATGGATATGGATATTCTGCACCCCACTATGATACGTGCCAAGTCATATTTGATTTTGATGTAATTTTGAAAATGAAAATTCCTTCTATACCCCCTCTGACGACCCGACAATGATTTCTGTTGACGAATTATTGTTACTCAGATGGAAATGGATATTCTGCACCCCACCATTATGCTGCCAAGTCATATTTGATGTTTGAGGTAACTTTGAATATGAACAATTCTTCTGTACACCCTCTTACGACCCGACAATGATTTCTGTTGACGAATTATTGTTATTCAGATGGACATGGATACTTTGCACCCTACTATGATGCGTGCCGAGTCATAGTTGATTTTGAGGTAATTTTGAAAATGAAAAATCCCTCTGTACCCTCTCTGACGACCCGACAATGATTTCAGTTTACGAAATATTGTTACTAAGATGGAAATGAATATTTTGCACCATACCATGATGCGTGCCAAGTCATATTTGATTTTTGAAGTAATTTTGAAAATGAAAAATCACTCTATGCCTCCTCTGATAACCCGGCAATGATTTCGGAAGACGAATTATTGTTATTAAGATGGAAATAGATATTCTGCACCCCACCATGTTGCGTGCCAAGTCATATTTGATATTTTAGGTAATTTTGAAATTGAGAAATTCCTCTATACCCCCTCTGACGACACGACAATGATTTCTGTTGACGAATTATTGTTATTCAGAAGGACATGGAGACTTTGCACCCCACCATGATGCGTGCCAACTCATATTTGAGTTTTGAAGTAATTTTGAAAATGATAAATCCCTCTATACCCCCTCTGACGACCCGACAATGATTTCTGTTAACAACTTATTGTTATTTAGATGGACATGGATATTTGGCACCCTACTATGATGCGTATCAAGTCATTTTTGATTTTGAGGTAATTTTGAAAATCAAAAATTCCTCTATACCCTCTCTGACGATACGTCAAAGATTTTTGTTGACGAATTATTGTTAATCAGATGGAAATGAAGAGTCTGCACCCCACCATGTTGCGTGCCAACCCATATTTGATTTTTGAAGTAATTTTGAAAATGAAAAATCCCTCTATACGTCCTCTGTCGACCCGACAACGATTTCTGTTGACGAATTATTGTTATTCAGATGGACATGAATACGTGGTACCCCTCCATGATGCATGCCAACTCATATTTGATTTTTGAAGTAATTTTGAAAATGAAAAATCCCTCTATACCCCTCTGACGAATCGACAATGATTTCTGTTAACGAATTATTGTTATTCAGATGGACTTGGATATTTGGCACCCTACTATATTGCGTGCCAAGTCATATTTGATTTTGAGGTAATTTTGAAAATGAAAAATCCCTCTATTACCCCTATGACGACACGACAATGATTTCTGTTGACGAATTATTGTTATTCAGATGGAAATGGATATTCTGCACCCCACCATGATGCGTGACAAGTCATTTTTCATTTTTGAAAACATTTTGATAATGAGATATCCCTCTATACCCCTCTGACGACCCGACAATGACTTCTGTTGACGAATTATTGTTATTCAGACGGAAATGGATATTCTGCACCCCACCATGATGCGTGCCAAGTCATATTAGATATTTGAAGTAATTTTGAAAATGAAAATTCCCTCCATACCACCTCTGACGACACGGCAATGATTTCTGTTGACGAATTATTGATATTCATATGGAAATGGATATTCTGCAAACCACCATGATGCTTGCCAAGTCATATTTGATATTTGAAGCCGTTTTGATAATGAAAATTCCTTCTATACCCCCTCTGACGACCCGACAATAATTTCTGTTGACGAATTATTGTTACTCAGATGGAAATGGATATTCTGCACCCCACCATGATGCGTGCCAAGTCATATTTGATTTTTGAAGTAATTTTGAAAATGAAAAATCCCTCTATACACCCTCTGACGACCCGACAATGATTTCTGTTGACAAATTATTGTTATTCAGATGGAAATGGATATTCTGCACCCCACTATGATGCGTGCCAAGTCATAGTTGATTTAGAGGTAATTTTGAAAATGATAAATCTCTGTACCCTCTTTGACGACCCGACAATAATTTCAGTTGACGAATTATTGTTATTAGGATGGAAATGAATATTTTGCACCATACTATGATGCGTGCCAAGTCATATTTGATTTTTGAAGTAATATTGAAAATGAAATATCCTTCTATACCTCCTCTGACAACCCGGCAATGATTTCTGTTGACGAAATATTGTTATTCAGATAGAAATAGATATTCTGCACCCCACCATGATGCGTGCCAAGTCATATTTGATTTTTGAAGTAATTTTGATAATGAAAAATCCCTCTATACCCCCTCTGACGACCTGACAATGATTTCTGTTGACGAATTATTGTTATTCAGATGGACATGGATATGTTGCACATCTCCATGATGCGTGCCAAGTCATATTTGATTTTTGAGGTAATTTTGAAAATGAGAAATCTCTCTATACCCCCTCTGACGACCCGACAATGATTTCTGTTGACGAATTATTGTTATTCAGATGGACATGGATACTTTGCACCCCACCATGATGCGTGCCAACTCATATTTGATATTTGAAGTAATTTTGAAAATGATAAATCCCTCCATACCCCCTCTGACGACACGACAATGATTTCTGTTGACAAATTATTGTTATTCATATGGATATGGATATTCTGCAGCCCACTATGATGCGTGCCAAGTCTTATTTGATTTTGAGGTAATTTTGAAAATGAAAATTCCTTCTATACCCCCTCTGACGACCCGACAATGATTTCTGTTGACAAATTATTGTTATTCATATGGATATGGATATTCTGCACCCCACTATGATACGTGCCAAGTCATATTTGATTTTGAGGTAATTTTGAAAATGAAAATTCCGTCTATACCCCCTCTGACGACCCGACAATGATTTCTATTGACGAATTATTGTTACTCAGATGGAAATGGATATTCTGCACCCCACCATTATGCTGCCAAGTCATATTTGATGTTTGAGGTAACTTTCAATATGAACAATTCCTCTGTACACCCTCTTACGACCCGACAAGGATTTCTGTTGACGAATTATTGTTATTCAGATGGACATGGATACTTTGCACCCTACTATGATGCGTGCCAAGTCATAGTTGATTTTAAGGTAATTTTGAAAATGAAAAATCCCTCTGTACCCTCTCTGACGACCCGACAATGATTTCAGTTGACGAAATATTGTTATTAAGATGGAAATGAATATTTTGCACCATACTATGATGCGTGCCAAGTCATATTTGATTTTTGAAGTAATTTTGAAAATGAAAAATCCCTCTATACCTCCTCTGACAACCCGGCAATGATTTCTGATGACGAATTATTGTTATTAAGATGGAAATAGATATTCTGCACCCCACCATGTTGCGTGCCAAGTCATATTTGATATTTAAGGTAATTTTGAAATTGAGAAATTCCTCTATACCCCCTCTGACGACCCGACAATGATTTCTGTTGACGAATTATTGTTATTCGGATGGATATCAATATTTTGCACCCTACTATGATGCTCTCCAAGTCATATTTGATTTTTGAAGTAATTTTGAAAATGAGAAATTCCTCTATACCCCCTCTGACGACCCGACAATGATTTCTGTTGACGAATTATTGTTATTAAGTTGGACATGGATATTTTGCACCCTACTATGATGTGTGCCAAGTCATATTTGATTTTTGAAGTAATTTTGAATATTAACAATTCCTCTATACCCCCTCTGACGACCCGACTATGAATTCTGTTGACGAACTATATTTATTCAGTTAGATATGGATATTTTTCACCCTACTATGATGTGTAACAAGTCATAATTGATGTTTGAGGTATCTTTGAATATGAACAATCCCTCTATAACCCCTTTGACGACCCGACAATGATTTCTGTTGACAAATTATTTTTATTCAGTTAAAAATGGATATTCTGCACCCCACCATGATGCGTGCCAAGTCATATTTGATTTTTGAAGTCGTTTTAATAATGAAAAATCCCTCTATACCCCCTCTGACGACCCGACAATGATTTCTGTTGACAAATTATTGTTATTCAGATGGACTTGGATATTTGGCACCCTACTATATTGCGTGCCAAGTCATATTTGATTTTGAGGTAATTTTGAAAATGAAAAATCCCTCTATACCCCCTCTGACGAACCGACAATGATTTATGTTATCGAATAATGTTTATTCAGATGGACATGGATATTTGGCACCCTACTATGATGCGTGCCAAGTCATATTCGATTTGAGGTAATTTTGAAAATGAAAAATCCCTCTATTACCCCTATGACGAATCGACAATGATTTCTGTTAACGAATTATTGTTATTCAGATGGACTTGGATATTTGGCACCCTACTATATTGCGTGCCAAGTCATATTTGATTTTGAGGTAATTTTGAAAATGAAAAATCCCTCTATTACCCCTATGACGACACGACAATGATTTCTGTTGACGAATTATTGTTATTCAGATGGAAATGGATATTCTGCACCCCACCATGTTGCGTGCCAAGTCATATTTGATATTTTAGGTAATTTTGAAATTGAGAAATTCCTCTATACCCCCTCTGACGACCCGACAATGATTTCTGTTGACGAATTATTGTTATTCGGATGGATATCAATATTTTGAACCCTACTATGATGCTTTCCAAGTCATATTTGATTTTTGAAGTAATTTTGAAATTGAGAAATTCCTCTATACCCCCTCTGACGACCCGACAATGATTTCTGTTGACGAATTATTGTTATTAAGTTGGACATGGATATTTTGCACCCTACTAAGATGTGTGCCAAGTCATATTTGATTTTTGAAGTAATTTTGAATATGAACAATTCCTCTATACCCCCTCTGAAGACCCGACTATGAATTCTGTTGACGAACTATATTTATTCAGTTAGACATGGATATTTTTCACCCTACTATGATGTGTAACAAGTCATAATTGATGTTTGAGGTATCTTTGAAAATGAACAATCCCTCTATTACCCCTTTGACGACCCGACAATGATTTCTGTTGACAAATTATTTTTATTCAGTTAAAAATGGATATTCTGCACCCCACCAGGATGCGTGCCAGTCATATTTGATTTTTGAAGTAGTTTTGATAATGAAAAATCCCTCTATACCCCCTCTGATGACCCGACAATGATTTCTGTTGACGAATTATTTTTATTCAGATGGAAATGGATATTCTGCACCCCACCATGTAGCGGTCCAAGTCATATTTGATTTTTGAAGTAATTTTGAAAATGAAAAATCCCTCTATACCCCCTCTGACGAACCGACAATGATTTATGTTATCGAATAATGTTTATTCAGATGGACATGGATATTTGGCACCCTACTATGATGCGTGCCAAGTCATATTCGATTTGAGGTAATTTTGAAAATGAAAAATCCCTCTATTACCCCTATGACGACACGACAATGATTTCGGTTGACGAATTACTGTTATTCAGATGTAAATGGATATTCTGCACCCCATCATGATGCGTGCCAAGTCATTTTAGATTTTTGAAGTGATTTTGAAAATGTAAAATCCCTCTGTACACCCTCTTACGACCCGACAATGATTTTTGTTGACTATTTATTGTTATTCAGATGGACATGGATATTTTGCACCCTACTATGATGCGTGCCAAGTCATAGTCTATTACCCCTATGACGACACGACAATGATTTCTGTTGATGAATTATTGTTATTCAGAAGAACATGGATATTTTGCACCCTACTATGATGCGTGCCAAGTCATATTTGATTTTGAGGTAATTTTGAAAATGAAAAATCCCTCTATTACCCCTATGACGACCCGACAATGATTTCTGTTATCGAATAATGTTTATTCAGATGGACATGGATATTTGGCACCCTACTATATTGCGTGCTTAGTCATATTTGATTTTGAGGTAATTTTGAAAGTGAAAAATCCCTCTATTACCCCTATGACGACACGACAATGATTTCTGTTGACGAATTATTGTTATTCAGAAGAACATGGATATTTTGCACCCTACTATGATGCGTGCCGAGTCATAGTTGATTTTGAGGTAATTTTGAAAATGAAAAATCCCTCTATACCCCCTCTGATTCAGATGGAAATGAATAGTCTGCACCCCACCATGTTGCGTGCTAAGTCATATTCAATTTTTGAAGTCATTTTGATAATGAAAAGTCCCTCTATACCCCCTCTAACGACCCGACAATGATTTCCGTTAACGAATTATATTTATTCAGTTAGACATGGATATTTTGCACCCTACTATGATGTCTGCCAAGTCATATTTGATTTTTGAGGTAATTTTGAAAATGAACAATTCCTCTATACCCCCTCTGACGACCCGACAATGATTTCTGTTGACGAATTATTGTTATTCAGTTGGACATGGATATTTTGCAGCCTACTATGATATGTGCCAAGTCATATTTGATTTTTGAGGTAACTTTGAAAATGAACAATCCCTCTGTACCCCCTTTGACGACCCGACAATGATTTCTGTTGACTAATCATTGTTATTCAGATAGAAATGGATATTCTGCACCCCACTATGATGCGTGCCAAGTCATATTAGATATTTGAAGTAATTTTGATAATGAAAAATCCCTCTATACCCCCTCTGACGACCCGACAATTATTTCAGTTGACGAATTATTATTATTCAGATGGACATGGATACTTTGCACACCACCATGATGCGTGCCAACTCATATTTGATATTTGAAGTAATTTTGAAAATGATAAATCCCTCTATACCCCCTTTGACGACCCGACAATGATTTCTGTTGACGAATTATTATTATTCAGATGGAAATGGATATTCTGCACCCCACCATGATGCGTGCCAAGTCATATTTGTTTTTTGAAAACATTTTGATAATGAGATATCCCTCTATACCCCTCTGACGACCCGACAATGACTTCTGTTGACGAATTATTGTTATTCAGATGGACATGGATATTTGGCACCCTACTATGATGCATGCCAAGTCATATTTGATTTTGAGGTAATTTTGAAAATGAAAAATCCCTCTATACCCCCTCTGACGACACGACAATGATTTATGTTGACGAATTATTATTATTCAGATGGAAATGGATATTCTGCACACCACCATGATGCGTGCCAAGACATATTTGATTTTTGAAAACATTTTGATAATGAGATATCCCTCTATACCCCTCTGACGACCCGACAGTGACTTCTGTCGACGAATTATTGTTATTCAGATGGAAATGGGTATTCTGCACCCCACCATGATGCGTGCCAAGTCATATTAGATATTTGAAGTAATTTTGAAAATGAAAAATCCCTCCATACCACCTCTGACGACCCGACAATAATTTCTGTTGACGAATTATTGTTTCTCAGATGGAAATGGATATTCTGCACCCCACCATGATGCGTGCCAAGTCATATTTGATTTTTGAAGTAATTTTGAAAATGAAAAATCCCTCTATACACCCTCTGACGACCCGACAATGATTTCTGTTGACAAATTATTGTTATTCAGATGGAAATGGATTTTCTGCACCCCACTATGATGCGTGCCAAGTCATAGTTGATTTAGAGGTAATTTTGAAAATGATAAATCTCTCTGTACCCTCTTTGACGACCCGACAATAATTTCAGTTGACGAATTATTGTTATTAGGATGGAAATGAATATTTTGCGTGCCAAGTCATATTTGATTTTTAAAGTAGTTTTGATAATGAAAAATCCCTCTATACCCCATCAGAAGACCTGACAATGATTTCTGTTTACGAATTATTGTTATTCAGATGGACATGGATATGTTGCACATCTCCAAGATGCGTGCCAAGTCATATTTTATTTTTGAGGTATTTTTGAAAATGAGAAATCTCTCTATACCCCCTCTGACGACCCGACAATGATTTCTGTTGACGAATTATTGTTATTCAGATGGACATGGATACTTTGCACCCCACCATGATGCGTGCCAACTCATATTTGATATTTGAAGTAATTTTGAAAATGAAAAATCCCTCTGTACCCTCTCTGACGACCCGACAATGATTTCAGTTGACGAAATTATGTTATTAAGATGGAAATGAATATTTTGCACCATACTATGATGCGTGCCAAGTCATATTTGATTTTTGAAGTAATTTTGAAAATGAAAAATCCCTCTATACCTCCTCTGACAACCCGGCAATGATTTCTGTTGACGAATTATTGTTATTCAGATGGAAATAGATATTCTGCACCCCACCATGTTGCGTGCCAAGTCATATTTGATATTTTAGGTAATTTTGAAATTGAGAAATTCCTCTATACCCACTCTGACGACCCGACAATGATTTCTTTTGACGAATTATTGTTATTCGGATGGAAATCAATATTTTGCACCCTACTATGATGCGTGCCAAGTCATAGTTGATTTAGAGGTAATTTTGAAAATGATAAATCTCTCTGGACCCTCTTTGACGACCCGACAATAATTTCAGTTGACGAATTATTGTTATTAGGATGGAAATGAATATTTTGCACCATACTATGATACGTGCCAAGTCATATTTGATTTTTGAAGTAATATTGAAAATGAAAAATCCTTCTATACCTCCTCTGACAACCCGGCAATGATTTCTGTTGACAAATTATTGTTATTCAGATAGAAATAGATATTCTGCACCCCACCATGATGCGTGCCAAGTCATATTTGATTTTTGAAGTAGTTTTGATAATGAAAAATCCATCTATACCCCCTCAGACGACCTGACGATGATTTCTGTTGACGAATTATTGTTATTCAGATGGACAAGGATATCTTGCACATCTCCGAGATGCGTGCCAAGTCATATTTCATTTTTGAGGTAATTTTGAAAATGAGAAATCTCTCTATACCCCCTCTGACGACCCGACAATGATTTCTGTTGACGAATTATTGTTATTCAGATGGACATGGATACTTTGCACCCCACCATGATGCGTGCCAACTCATATTTGATATTTGAAGTAATTTTGAAAATGATAAATCCCTCCATACCCCCTCTGCCGACACGACAATGATTTCTGTTGACGAATTATTGTTATTCATATGGATATGGATATTCTGCACCCCACTATGATGCGTGCCAAGTCAGATTTGATTTTGAGGTAATTTTGAAAATGAATATTCCTTCTATACCCCCTCTGACGACCCGACAATGATTTCTGTTGACGAATTATTATTACTCAGATGGAAATGGATATTCTGCACCCCACCATTATGCTGCCAAGTAATATTTGATGTTTGAGGTAACTTTGAAAATGAACAATTCCTCTGTACACCCTCTTACGACCCGACAATGATTTCTGTTGACGAATTATTGTTATTCAGATGGACATGGATACTTTGCACCCTACTATGATGCGTGCCGAGTCGAAGTTGGTTTTGAGGTAATTTTGAAAATGAAAAATCCCTCTATACCCTCTCTGACGACCCGACAATGATTTCAGTTGACGAAATATTGTTATTAAGATGGAAATGAATATTTTGCACCATACTATGAAGCGTGCCAAGTCATATTTGATTTTTGAAGTAATTTTGAAAATGAAAAATCCCTCTATACCTCCTCTGACAACCCGGCAATGATTTCTGTTGACGAATTAATGTTATTAAGATGAAAATAGATATTCTGCAACCCACCATGTTGCGTGCCAAGTCATATTTGATATTTTAGGTAATTTTGAAATTGAGAAATTCCTCTATACCCCCTCTGACGACCCGACAATGATTTCTGTTGACGAATTATTGTTATTCGGATGGAAATCAATATTTTGCACCCTACTATGATGCTTGCCAAGTCATATTTGATTTTGAAGTAATTTTGAAAATGTAAAATCCCTCTATACCCCCTCTAACGACCCGACAATGATTTATGTTAACGAATTATTGTTATTAAGTTGGACATGGATATTTGGCACCCTACTATGATGTGTGCCAAGTCATATTTGATTTTTGAAGTAATTTTGAATATGAACAATTCCTCTATACCCCCTCTGACGACCCGACTATGAATTCTGTTGACGAACTATATTTATTCAGTTAGACATGGATATTTTGCACCCTACTATGATGTGTAACAAGTCATATTTGATGTTTGAGGTAACTTTGAAAATGAACAATCCCTCAATAACCCTTTTGACGACCCGACAATGATTTCTTTTGACAAATTATTGTTATTCAGTTAAAAATGGATATTCTGCACCCCACCATGATGCGTGCCAAGTCATATTTGATTTTTGAAGTCGTTTTGATAATGAAAAATTCCTCTATACCCCCTCTGACGACCCGAC
Organism: Chrysolina americana; assembly: GCA_958502065.1. NCBI lineage: Eukaryota > Metazoa > Arthropoda > Insecta > Coleoptera > Chrysomelidae > Chrysolina > Chrysolina americana. The sequence goes on from OY293414.1 coordinate 41,597,609, forward strand.
AATGATTACCGTTGACGAATTATTGTTATTCGGATGGAAATCAATATTTTGCACCCTACTATGATGCTTGCCAAGTCATATTTGATTTTTGAAGTAATTTTGAAAATGAACAATCCCTCTATAACCCCTTTGACGACCCGACAATGATTTCTGTTGACGAATTATTGTTATTCAGTTAGAAATGGATATTCTGCACCCCACCATGATGTGTGCCAAGTCATATTTGATTTTTGATGTAATTTTGAAAATGAAAAATCCCTCTATACCCCCTCTGACGACCCGACAATGATTTATGTTATCGAATAATGTTTATTCAGATGGACATGGATATTTGGCACCCTACTATGATGCGTGCCAAGTCATATTTGATTTTGAGGTAATTTTGAAAATGAAAAATCCCTCTATTACCCCTATGACAACACGACAATGATTTCTGTTGACGAATTATTGTTATACAGATGGACATGTATATTTTGCACCCTACTATGATGCGTGCCGAGTCATAGTTGATTTTGAGGTAAATTTGAAAATGAACAATTCCTCTATACCCCCTCTGACGACCCGACAATGATTTCCGTTAACGAATTATTGTTATTCAGTTGGACATGGATATTTTGCACCCTACTATGATGTGTGCCAAGTCATATTTGATGTTTGAGGTAACTTTGAATATGAACAATCCCTCTATACCCCCTTTGACGACCCGACAATGATTTCTGTTAACGAATTATTGTTATTCAGTTAGAAATGGATATTCTGCACCCCACCATGATGTGTGCCAAGTCATATTTGATTTTTGAAGTCGTTTGGATAATGAAAAATCCCTCTATACCCCCTCTGATGACCCGACAATGATTTCTAATGACGAATTATTTTTATTCAGATGGAAATGGATATTCTGCACCCCACCATGTAGCGGTCCAAGTCATATTTGATTTTTGAAGTAATTTTGAAAATGAAAAATCCCTCTATACCCCCTCTGACGAACCGACAATGATTTATGTTATCGAATAATGTTTATTCAGATGGACATGGATATTTGGCACCCTACTATGATGCGTGCCAAGTCATATTTGATTTTGAGGTAATTTTGAAAATGAAAAATCCCTCTATTACCCCTATGACAACACGACAATGATTTCGGTTGACGAATTATTGTTATTCATATGTAAATGAATATTCTGCACCCCATCATGTTGCGTGCCAAGTCATATTTGATATTTTAGGTAATTTTGAAAATGAAAAATTCCTCTATTCCCCCTCTGACGACCCGACAATGATTTCCGTTAACGAATTATTGTTATTCAGTTGGACATGGATATTTTGCACCCTACTATGATGTGTGCCAAGTCATATTTGATGTTTGAGGTAACTTTGAATATGAACAATCCCTCTATACCCCCTTTGACGACCCGACAATGATTTCTGTTAACGAATTATTGTTATTCAGTTAGAAATGGATATTCTGCACCCCACCATGACGCGTGCCAAGTCATATTTGATTTTTGAAGTCGTTTTAATAATGAAAAATCCCTCTATACCCCCTCTTACGACCCGACATTGATTTCAGTTGACGAATTATTGTTATTAGGATGGAAATGAATATTTTGCACCATACTATGATGCGTGCCAAGTCATATTTGATTTTTGAAGTAATTTTGAAAATGAAAAATCCCTCTATACCTCCTCTGACAACCCGGCAATGATTTCTGTTGACGAATTATTGTTATTCAGATGGAAATAGATATTCTGCACCCCACCATGTTGCGTGCCAAGTCATATTTGATATTTTAGGTAATTTTGAAAATGAAAAATTCCTCTATACCCCCTCTGACGACCCGACAATGATTTCTGTTATTGAATTATTCTTATTCGGATGGAAATCAATATTTTGCACCCTACTATGATGCGTGCCAAGTCATATTTGATTTTTGAAGTCATTTTAAAAATGAAAAATCCCTCTATACCCCCTCTGACGACACGACAATAATTTCTGTTGACGAATTATTGTTATTCAGATGGAAATGAATAGTCCGCACCCCACCATGTGGCGTGCCATGTCATATTGAATTTTGAGGTAATTTTGAAAATGAAAAATTCCTCTGTACCCCCTCTGACGACCCGACAATGATTTCAGTTGATGGAAATGAATATTTTGCATCCAACTTTGATGCGTGCCGAGTCATATTTGATTTTGAGGTAATTTTGAAAATGAAATATTCCTCTGTACCCCCTCTAACGACCCGATAATGATTTCTGTTATCGAATAATGTTTATTCAGATGGACATGGATATTTGGGCACTCTACTATGATGCGTGCCAAGTCATATATGATTTTGAGGTAATTTTGAAAATGAAAAATCCCTCTATTACTCCTATGACGACCCGACAATGATTTCTGTTATCGAATAATATTTATTCAGATGAACATGGATATTTGGCACCCTACTATGATGCGTGCCAAGTCATATTTGATTTTGAGGTAATTTTGAAAATGAAAAATCCCTCTATTACCCCTATGACGACCCGACAATGATTTCTGTTGACAAATTATTGTTATTCAGATAGAAATGGATATTCTGCACCCCACCATGATGCGTGCCAAGTCATATTTGATTTTTGAAGTAGTTTTGATAAAGAAAAATCCCTCTATACCCCCTCTGACGACCTGACAATGATTTCTGTTGTCGAATTATTGTTATTCAGATGGACATGGATATGTTGCACATCTCCATGATGCGTGCCAAGTCATATTTGATTTTTGAGGAAATTTTGAAAATGAGAAATCACTCTATACCCCCTCTGACGACCCGACAATGATTTCTGTTGCCGAATTATTGTTATTCAGATGGACATGGATACTTTGCACCCCACTATGATGCGTGCCAAGTCATATTTGATTTTGAGGTAATTTTGAAAATGAAAATTCCTTCTATACCCCCTCTGACGACCCGACAATGATTTCTGTTGACAAATTATTGTTATTCAGATGGATATGGATATTTTGCACCCCACTATGATGCGTGCCAAGTCATATTTGATTTTGAGGTAATTTTGAAAATGAAAATTCCTTCTATACCCCCTCTGACGACCCGACAATGATTTCTTTTGACGAATTATTGTTATTCAGATGGACATGGATACTTTGCACCCCACCATGATGCGTGCCAACTCATATTTGATATTTGAAGTAATTTTGAAAATGATAAATCCCTCCATACCCCCTCTGACGACACGACAATGATTTCTGTTGACGAATTATTGTTATTCATATGGATATAGATATTCTGCACCCCACTATGATGCGTGCCAAGTCATATTTGATTTTGAGGTAATTTTGAAAATGAAAAATCCTTCTATACCCCCTCTGACGACCCGACAATGATTTCTGTTGACAAATTATTGTTATTCAGATGGATATGGATATTTTGCACCCCACTATGATGCGTGCCAAGTCATATTTGATTTTGAGGTAATTTTGAAAATGAAAATTCCTTCTATACCCCCTCTGACGACCCGACAATGATTTCTTTTGACGAATTATTGTTATTCAGATGGACATGGATACTTTGCACCCCACCATGATGCGTGCCAACTCATATTTGATATTTGAAGTAATTTTGAAAATGATAAATCCCTCCATACCCCCTCTGACGACACGACAATGATTTCTGTTGACGAATTATTGTTATTCATATGGATATAGATATTCTGCACCCCACTATGATGCGTGCCAAGTCATATTTGATTTTGAGGTAATTTTGAAAATGAAAAATCCTTCTATACCCCCTCTGACGACCCGACAATGATTTCTGTTGACGAATTATTGTTACTCAGATGGAAATGGATATTCTGCACCCCACCATTATGCTGCCAAGTCATATTTGATGTTTGAGGTAACTTTGAAAATGAACAATCCCTCTGTACACCCTCTTACGACCCGACAATGATTTCTGTTGACGAATTATTGTTATTCAGATGGACATGGATATTTTGCACCCTACTATGATGCGTGCCGAGTCATAGTTGATTTTGAGGTAATTTTGAAAATGAAAAATCCCTCTGTACCCTCTCTGACGACCCGACAATGATTTCTGTTGACGAATAATTTTTATTCAGTTGGACATGGATATTTTGCACACTACTATGATGAGTGCCAAGTCATATATGATTTTTGAGGTAACTTTGAAAATGAACAATCCCTCTATACCCCCTTTGACGACCCGACAATGATTTCTGTTGAAAAATTATTGTTTTTCAGATAGAAATGGATATTCTGCACCCCACCATGATGCGTGCCAAGTCATATTTGATTTTTGAAGTAGTTTTAATAATGAAAAATCCCTCTATACCCCCTCTGACGACCTGACAATGATTTCTGTTGACGAATTATTGTTATTCAGATGGATATGGATATGTTGCACATCTCCATGATGCGCGCCAAGTCATATTTGATTTTTGAGGTAATTTTGAAAATGAGAAATCCCTCTATACACCCTCTGACGACCCGACAATGATTTCTGTTGGAGAATTATTGTTATTCAGATAGACATGGATACTTTGCACCCCACCATGATGCGTGCCAACTCATATTTGATATTTGAAGTAATTTTGAAAATGATAAATCCCTCCATACTCCCTCTGACGACACGACAATGATTTCTGTTGACGAATTATTGTTATTCATATGGATATGGATATTCTACACCCCACTATGATGCGTGCCAAGTCATATTTGATTTTGAGTTAATTTTGAAAATGAAAATTCCTTCTATACCCCCTCTGACGACCCGACAATGTTTTCTGTTGACAAATTATTGTTATTCAGATGGATTTGGATATTCTGCACCCCACTATGATGCGTGCCAAGTCATATTTGATTTTGAGGTAATTTTGAAAATGAAAATTCCTTCTATACCCCCTCTGACGACCCGACTATGATTTCTGTTGACGAATTATTGTTATTCAGATAGACATAGATATTTTGCACCCTAATATGATGCGTGCCGAGTCATAGTTGATTTTGAGGTGATTTTGAAAATGAAAAATCCCTCTGTACCCTCTCTGACGACCCGACAATGATTTCAGTTGACGAATTATTGTTATTAAGATGGAAATGAATATTTTGCACCATACTATGATGCGTGCCAAGTCATATTTGATTTTTGAAGTAATTTTGAAAATGAAAAATCCCTCTATACCTCCTCTGACAACCCGGCAATGATTTCTGTTGACAAATTATTGTTATTCAGATGGGAATAGGTATTCTGCACCCCACCATGTTGCGTGCCAAGTCATTTTTGATATTTTAGGTAATTTTGAAAATGTAAAATCCCTCTATACCCCCTCTAACGACCCGACAATGATTTATGTTAACGAATTATTGTTATTCAGTTGGACATGGATATTTTGCACCCTACTATGATGTGTGCCAAGACATATTTGATTTTTGAGGTAATTTTGAAAATGAACAATTCCTCTATAACCCCTCTGACGACCCGACAATGATTTCTGGTGACGAACTATTGTTATTCAGTTGGACATGGATATTTTGCACCCTACTATGATGTGTAACAAGTCATATTTGATGTTTGAGGTAACTTTGAAAATGAACAATCCCTCTATAACCCCTTTGACGACCCGACAATGATTTCTGTTGACTAATTATTGTTATTCAGTTAGAAATGGATATTCTGCACCCCACCATGATGTGTGCCAAGTCATATTTGATTTTTGAAGTCGTTTGGATAATGAAAAATCCCTCTATACCCCCTCTGATGACCCGACAAATTTCTGTTGACGAATTATTTTTATTCAGATGGAAATGGATATTCTGCACCCCACCATGTAGCGGTCCAAGTCATATTTGATTTTGAGGTAATTTTGAAAATGAAAAATCCCCCTATTACCCCTATGACAACACGACAATGATTTCGGTTGACGAATTATTGTTATTCATATGTAAATGAATATTCTGCACCCCATCATGTTGCGTGCCAAGTCATATTTGATATTTTAGGTAATTTTGAAAATGAAAAATTCCTCTATTCCCCCTCTGACGACCCGACAATGATTTCTGTTGACGAATTATTGTTATTCAGATGGACATGTATATTTTGCACCCTACTATGATGCGTGCCGAGTCATAGTTGATTTTGAGGTAAATTTGAAAATGAACAATTCCTCTATACCCCCTCTGACGACCCGACAATGATTTCCGTTAACGAATTATTGTTATTCAGTTGGACATGGAAATTTTGCACCCTACTATGATGTGTGCCAAGTCATATTTGATGTTTGAGGTAACTTTGAATATGAACAATCCCTCTATACCCCCTTTGACGACCCGACAATGATTTCTGTTAACGAATTATTGTTATTCAGTTAGAAATGGATATTCTGCACCCCACCATGATGCGTGCCAAGTCATATTTGATTTTTGAAGTCGTTTTAATAATGAAAAATCCCTCTATACCCCCTCTTACGACCCGACAATGATTTCAGTTGACGAATTATTGTTATTAGGATGGAAATGAATATTTTGCACCATACTATGATGCGTGCCAAGTCATATTTGATTTTTGAAGTAATTTTGAAAATGAAAAATCCCTCTATACCTCCTCTGACAACCCGGCAATGATTTCTGTTGACGAATTATTTTTATTCAGATGGAAATAGATATTCTGCACCCCACCATGTTGCGTGCCAAGTCATATTTGATATTTTAGGTAATTTTGAAAATGAAAAATTCCTCTATACCCCCTCTGACGACCCGACAATGATTTCTGTTATTGAATTATTCTTATTCGGATGGAAATCAATATTTTGCACCCTACTATGATGCGTGCCAAGTCATATTTGATTTTTGAAGTCATTTTAAAAATGAAAAATCCTTCTATACCCCCTCTGACGACACGACAATAATTTCTGTTGACGAATTATTGTTATTCAGATGGAAATGAATAGTCCGCACCCCACCATGTGGCGTGCCATGTCATATTAAATTTTGAGGTAATTTTGAAAATGAAAAATTCCTCTGTACCCCCTCTGACGACCCGACAATGATTTCAGTTGATGAATTATTGTTATTAGGATGGAAATGAATATTTTGCATCCAACTTTGATTCGTGCCGAGTCATATTTGATTTTGAGGTAATTTTGAAAATGAAATATTCCTCTGTACCCCCTCTAACGACCCGATAATGATTTCTGTTATCGAATAATGTTTATTCAGATGGACATGGATATTTGGGCACCCTACTATGATGCGTGCCAAGTCATATATGATTTTGAGGTAATTTTGAAAATGAAAAATCCCTCTATTACTCCTATGACGACCCGACAATGATTTCTGTTATCGAATAATGTTTATTCAGATGAACATGGATATTTGGCACCCTACTATGATGCGTGCCAAGTCATATTTGATTTCGAGGTAATTTTGAAAATGAAAAATCCCTCTATTACCCCTATGACGACCCGACAATGATTTCTGTTGACAAATTATTGTTATTCAGATAGAAATGGATATTCTGCACCCCACCATGATGCGTGCCAAGTCATATTTGATTTTTGAAGTAGTTTTGATAAAGAAAAATCCCTCTATACCCCCTCTGACGACCTGACAATGATTTCTGTTGTCGAATTATTGTTATTCAGATGGACATGGATATGTTGCACATCTCCATGATGCGTGCCAAGTCATATTTGATTTTTGAGGTAATTTTGAAAATGAGAAATCACTCTATACCCCCTCTGACGACCCGACAATGATTTCTGTTGCCGAATTATTGTTACTCAGATGGAAATGGATATTCTGCACCCCACCATTATGCTGCCAAGTCATATTTGATGTTTGAGGTAACTTTGAAAATGAACAATCCCTCTGTACACCCTCTTACGACCCGACAATGATTTCTGTTGACGAATTATTGTTATTCAGATGGACATGGATATTTTGCACCCTACTATGATGCGTGCCGAGTCATAGTTAATTTTGAGGTAATTTTGAAAATGAAAAATTCCTCTGTACCCCCTCTGACGACCTGACAATGATTTCTGTTGACGAATTATTGTTATTCAGATGGACATGGATATGTTGCACATCTCCATGATGCGTGCCAAGTCATATTTGATTTTTGAGGTAATTTTGAAAATGAGAAATCCCTCTTTACACCCTCTGACGACCCGACAATGATTTCTGTTGAAGAATTATTGTTATTCAGATGGACATGTATACTTTGCACCCCACCATGATGCGTGCCAACTCATATTTGATATTTGAAGTAATTTTGAAAATGATAAATCCCTCCATACCCCCTCTGACGACACGACAATGATTTCTGTTGACGAATTATTGTTATTCATATGGATATGGATATTCTGCACCCCACCATGATGTGTGCCAAGTCATATTTGATTTTTGAAGTAATTTTGAAAATGAAAAATCCCTCTATAACCCCTCTGACGACCCGACAATGATTTATGTTATCAAATAATGTATATTCAGATGGACATGGATATTTGGCACCCTACTATGATGCGTGCCAAGTCATATTTGACTTTGAGGTAATTTTGAAAATGAAAAATCCCTCTATTACCCCTATGACAACACGACAATGATTTCTGTTGACGGATTATTGTTATTCATATGTAAATGGATATTCTGCACCCCATCATGTTGCGTGCCAAGTCATATTTGATATTTTAGGTAATTTTGAAAATGAAAAATTCCTCTATTCCCCCTCTGACGACCCGACAATAATTTCTGTTGACGAATTATTGTTATTCAAATGGACATGTATATTTTGCACCCTACTATGATGCGTGCCGAGTCATAGTTGATTTTGAGGTAATTTTGAAAATGAACAATTCCTCTATACCCCCTCTGACGACCCGACAATGATTAGCGTTAACGAATTATTGTTATTCAGTTGGACATGGATATTTTGCACCCTACTATGAAATGTGCCAAGTCATATTTGATGTTCGAGGTAACTTTGAATATGAACAATCCCTCTATACCCCCTTTGACGACCCGACAATGATTTCTGTTAACGAATTATTGTTATTCAGTTAGAAAGGGATATTCTGCACCCCACCATGATGCGTGCCAAGTCATATTTGATTTTTGAAGTCGTTTTAATAATGAAAAATCCCTCTATACCCCCTCTTACGACCCGACAATGATTTCAGTTGACGAATTATTATTATTAGGATGGAAATGAATATTTTGCACCATACTATGATGCGTGCCAAGTCATATTTGATTTTTGAAGTAATTCTGAAAATGAAAAATCCCTCTATACCTCCTCTGACAACCCGGCAATGATTTCTGTTGACGAATTATTGTTATTCAGATGAAAATAGATATTCTGCACCCCACCATGTTGCGTGCCAAGTCATATTTGATATTTTAGGTAATTTTCAAAATGAAAAATTCCTCTATACCCCCTCTGACGACCCGACAATGATTTCTGTTATTGAATTATTGTTATTCGAATGGAAATCAATATTTTGCAACCTACTATGATGCTTGCCAAGTCATATTTGATTTTTGAAGTAATTTTGAAAATGTAAAATTCCTCTATACTCCCTCTAACGACCCGACAATAAATTCTGTTGACGAATTATTGGTATTCAGAAGAAAATGAATATATTGCACCCTACTATGATGCGTGCCAAGTCATATTTGATTTTTGAAGTCATTTTAAAAATGAAAAATCCCTCTATACCCCCTCCGACGACACGACAATGATTTCAGTTGACGAATTATTGTTATTAGGATGGAAATGAATATTTTGCACCCTACTATGATGCGTGCCGAGTCATATTTGATTTTGAGGTAATTTTGAAAATGAAAAATTCCTCTGTACCCCCTCTGACGACCCGATAATGATTTCTGTAATCGAATAATGTTTATTCAGATGGACATGGATATTTGGCACCCTACTATGATGCGTGCCAAGTCATATATGATTTTGAGGTAATTTTGAAAATTAAAAATCCCTCTATTACTCCTATGACGACCCGACAATGATTTCTGTTATCGAATAATGTTTATTCAGATGGACATGGATATTTGGCACCCTACTATGATGCGTGCCAAGTCTTATTTGATTTTGAGGTAATTTTGAAAATGAAAAATCCCTCTGTACCCTCTCTGACGACCCGACAATGATTTCAGTTGACGAATTATTGTTATAAGGATGGAAATGAATATTTTGCACCATTCCATGATGCGTGTCAAGTCATATTTGATTTTTGAAGTCATTTTAAAAATGAAAAATCCCTCTATACCCCCTCCGACGACACGACAATGATTTCAGTTGACGAAGTATTGTTATTAGGATGGAAATGAATATTTTGCACCCAACTATGATGCGTGCCAAGTCATATTTGATATTTGAAGTCATTTTAAAAATGAGAAATCCCTCTTTACCCCCTCTGACGACACGACAATGATTTCTGTTGACGAAATATTGTTATAAGGATGGAAATGAATATTTTGCACCATTCCATGATGCGTGTCAAGTCATATTTGATTTTTGAAGTCATTTTAAAAATGAAAAATCCCTCTATACCCCCTCCGACGACACGACAATGATTTCAGTTGACGAAGTAATCTTATTAGGATGGAAATGAATATTTTGCACCCAACTATGATGCGTGCCAAGTCATATTTGATTTTTGAAGTCATTTTAAAAATGAAAAATCCCTCTATACCCCCTCCGACGACACGACAATGATTTCAGTTGACGAATTATTGTTATTGGGATGGAAATGAATATTTTGCACCCAACTATGATGCGTGCCGAGTAATATTTGATTTTGAGGTAATTTTGAAAATGAAAAATTCCTCTGTACCCCCTCTGACGACCCGATAATGATTTCTGTAATCGAATAATGTTTATTCAGATGGACATGGATATTTGGCACCCTACTATGATGCGTGCCAAGTCATATATGATTTTGAGGTAATTTTGAAAATTAAAAATCCCTCTATTACTCCTATGACGACCCGACAATGATTTCTGTTATCGAATAATGTTTATTCAGATGGACATGGATATTTGGCACCCTACTATGATGCGTGCCAAGTCTTATTTGATTTTGAGGTAATTTTGAAAATGAAAAATCCCTCTGTACCCTCTCTGACGACCCGACAATGATTTCAGTTGACGAATTATTGTTATTAGGATGGAAATGAATATTTTGCACCATACTATGATGCGTGCAAAGTCTTATTTGATTTTTGAAGTAATTTTGAAAATGAAAAATCCCTCTATACCTCCTCTGACATCCCGGCAATGATTTCTGTTGACGAATTATTGTTATTAGGATGGAAATGAATATATTGCACCCTACTATGATGCGTGGCAAGTCATATTTGATTTTTGGAGTCATTTTAAAAATGAAAAATCCCTCTATAACCCCTCTGACGACACGACAATAATTTCTGTTGACGAATTATTGTTATTCAGATGAAAATGAATAGTCCGCACCCCACCATGTGGCGTGCCATGTCATATTAAATTTTGAGGTAATTTTGAAAATGAAAAATTCCTCTGTACCCCCTTTGACGACCCGACAATGATTTCAGTTGACGAATTATTGTTATTAGGATGGAAATGAATATTTTGCATCCAACTTTGATGCGTGCCGAGTCATATTTGATTTTGAGGTAATTTTGAAAATGAAATATTCCTCTGTACCCCCTCTGACGACCCGATAATGATTTCTGTTATCGAATAATGTTTATTCAGATGGATATGGATATTTGGGCACCCTACTATGATGCGTGCCAAGTCATATATGATTTTGAGGTAATTTTGAAAATGAAAAATCCCTCTATTACTCCTATGACGACCCGACAATGATTTCTGTTATCGAATAATGTTTATTCAGATGAACATGGATATTTGGCACCCTACTATGATGCGTGCCAAGTCATATTTGATTTTGAGGTAATTTTGAAAATGAAAAATCCCACTATTACCCCTATGACGACCCGACAATGATTTCTGTTGACAAATTATTGTTATTCAGATAGAAATGGATATTCTGCACCCCACCATGATGCGTGCCAAGTCATATTTGATTTTTGAAGAAGTTTTGATAAAGAAAAATCCCTCTATACCCCCTCTGACGACCTGACAATGATTTCTGTTGTCGAATTATTGTTATTCAGATGGACATGGATATGTTGCACATCTCCATGATGCGTGCCAAGTCATATTTGATTTTTGAGGTAATTTTGAAAATGAGAAATCACTCTATACCCCCTCTGACGACCCGACAATGATTTCTGTTGCCGAATTATTGTTATTCAGATGGACATGGATACTTTGCACCCCACCATGATGCGTGCCAAGTCATATTTGATATTTGAAGTAATTTTGAAAATGATAAATCCCTCCATACCCCCTCTGACGACACGACATTGATTTCTGTTGACGAATTATTGTTATTCATATGTATATGGATATTCTGCACCCCACTATGATGCGTGCCAAGTCATATTTGATTTTGAGGTAATTTTGAAAATGAAAATTCCTTCTATACCCCCTCTGACGACCCGACAATGATTTCTGTTGACAAATTATTGTTATTCAGATGGATATGGATATTTTGCACCCCACTATGATGCGTGCCAAGTCATATTTGATTTTGAGGTAATTTTGAAAATGAAAAATCCCTCTATTACCCCTATGACGACCCGACAATGATTTCTGTTGACAAATTATTGTTATTCAGATAGAAATGGATATTCTGCACCCCACCATGATGCGTGCCAAGTCATATTTGATTTTTGAAGTAGTTTTGATAAAGAAAAATCCCTCTATACCCCCTCTGACGACCTGACAATGATTTCTGTTGTCGAATTATTGTTATTCAGATGGACATGGATATGTTGCACATCTCCATGATGCGTGCCAAGTCATATTTGATATTTGAAGTAATTTTGAAAATGATAAATCCCTCCATACCCCCTCTGACGACACGACATTGATTTCTGTTGACGAATTATTGTTATTCATATGTATATGGATATTCTGCACCCCACTATGATGCGTGCCAAGTCATATTTGATTTTGAGGTAATTTTGAAAATGAAAATTCCTTCTATACCCCCTCTGACGACCCGACAATGATTTCTGTTGACAAATTATTGTTATTCAGATGGATATGGATATTTTGCACCCCACTATGATGCGTGCCAAGTCATATTTGATTTTGAGGTAATTTTGAAAATGAAAATTCCTTCTATACCCCCTCTGACGACCCGACAATGATTTCTGTTGACAAATTATTGTTACTCAGATGGAAATAGATATTCTGCACCCCACCATTATGCTGCCAAGTCATATTTGATGTTTGAGGTAACTTTGAAAATGAACAATCCCTCTATACCCCCTCTGACGACCCGACAATGATTTCTGTTAAGAACTTATTGTTATTTAGATGGACATGGATATTTGGCACCCTACTATGATGCGTAACAAGTCATATTTGATTTCGAGGTAATTTTGAAAATCAAAAATTCCTCTATACCCTCTCTGACGATACGTCAAATATTTTTGTTGACGAATTATTGTTATTCAGATGGAAATGAAGAGTCTGCACCCCACCATGTTGCGTGCCAACCCATATTTGATTTTTGAAGTAATTTTGAAAATGAAAAATCCCTCTATACCTCCTCTGTCGACCCGACAATGATTTCTGTTGACGAATTATTGTTATTCAGATGTAAATGGATATTCTGCACCTCATCATGATGCGTGCCAAGTCATATTAGATATTTGAAGTGATTTTGAAAATGTAAAATCCCTCTGTACACCCTCTTATGACCCGACAATGATTTCTGTTGACGAAGTATTGTTATTCAGATGGACATGGATATTTTGCACCCTACTATGATGCGTGCCGAGTCATATTTGATTTTGAGGTAATTTTGAAAATGAAAAATCCCTCTATACCCCCTCTGACGACCCGACAATGATTTCTGTTGACGAATTATTGTTATTCAGATGGACATGGATATTTGGCACCCTACTATGATGCGTGCCAAGTCATATTTGATTTTGAGGTAATTTTGAAAATGAAAAATCCCTCTATTACCCCTATGACGACACTACAATGATTTCTGTTGACGAATTATTGTTATCCAGATGTAAATGGATATTCTGCACCCCATCATGATGCGTGCCAAGTCATATTAGAATTTTGAAGTGATTTTGAAAATGTAAAATCCCTCTGTACACCTTCTTACGACCCGACAATGATTTCTGTTGACGAATTATTGTTATTCAGATGGACATGGATATTTTGCACCCAACTATGATGCGTGCCGAGTCATATTTGATTTAGAGGTAATTTTGAAAATGAAAAATCCCTCTATACCCCCTCTGACGACCCGACAATGATTTTTGTTGACGATTTATTGTTATTAAGATGGAAATGGATATTCTGCACCCCACCATGATGCGTGCCAAGTCATATTTGATTTTTGAAGTAATTTTGAAAATGAAAAATCCCTCTATACCTCCTCTGACAACCCGGCAATGATTTCTATTGACGAATTATTGTTATTCAGTTGGAAATAGATAATCTGCACCCCACCATGTTGCGTGCCAAGTCATATTTGATATTCTAGGTAATTTTGAAATTGAGAAATTCCTCTATACCCCCTCTGACGACCCGACAATGATTTCTGTTATCGAATAATGTTCATTCAGATGGACATGGATATTTGGCACCCTACTATGATGCGTGCCATGTCATATTTGATTTTGAGGTAATTTTTAAAATGAAAAATCCCTCTATTACCCCTATGACGACCCTACAATGATTTCTGTTGACGAATTATTGTTATTCAGATAGAAATGGATATTCTGCACCCCATATGATGCGTGCCAAGTCATATTAGATATTTGAAGTAATTTTGATAATGAGAAATCCCTCTATACCCCCTCTGACGACCCGACAATTATTTCTGTTGACGAATTATTATTATTCAGATGGACAAGGATACTTTGCACACCACCATGATGCGTGCCAAGTCATATTTGATATTTTAGGTAATTTTGAAAATGAAAAATTCCTGTATTCCCCCTCTGACGACCCGACAATGATTTCTGTTGACGAATTATTGTTATTCAGATGGACGTGTATATTTTGCACCCTACTATGATGCGTGCCGAGTCATAGTTGATTTTGAGGTAATTTTGAAAATGAACAATTCCTCTATACCTCCTCTGACGACCCGACAATGATATCCGTTAACGAATTATTGTTATACAGTTGGACATGGATATTTTGCACCCTACTATGATGTGTGCGAAGACATATTTGATTTTTGAGGTAATTTTGAAAATGAACAATTCCTCTATATGTGACGACCCGACAATGATTTCTGTTGACGAACTATTGTTATTCAGTTGGACATGGATATTTTGCACCCCACCATGATGCGTGCCAAGTCATATTTGATTTTTGAAGTCGTTTTAATAATGAAAAATCCCTCTATAGCCCCTCTGACGAATCGACAATGATTTCTGTTAACGAATTATTGTTATTCAGATGGACATAGATATTTTGCACCCTACTGTGATGCGTGCCAAGTCATATTTGATTTTGAGGTTATTTTGAAAATGAAAAATCCCTCTATTACCCCTATGAAGACCCGACAATGATTTCTGTTGACGAATTATTGTTATCCAGATGGACATGAATACGTGGTACCCCACCATGATGCGTGCCATCTCATATTTGATTTTTGAAGTAATTTTGAAAATGAAAAATCCCTCTATACCCCTCTGACGAATCGACAATGATTTCTGTTAACGAATTATTGTTATTCAGATGGACATAGATATTTTGCACCCTACTATGATGCGTGCCAAGTCATATTTGATTTTGAGGTTATTTTGAAAATGAAAAATATCTCTATTACCCCTATGAAGACCCGACAATGATTTCTGTTATCGAATAATGTTTATTCAGATGGACTTGGATATTTGGCACCCTACTATAATGCGTGCCAAGTCATATTTGATTTTGGGGTAATTTTGAAAATGAAAAATCGACAATGATTTCTGTTGACGAATTATTGTTATTCAGAAGAACATGGATATTTTGCACCCCACTATGATGCGTGCCGAGTCATAGTTGATTTTGAGATAATTTTGAAAATGAAAAATCCCTCTGTACCCTCTCTGACGACCCGACAATGATTTCAGTTGACGAATTATTGTTATTAGGATGGAAATGAATATTTTGCACCATACTATGATGCGTGCAAAGTCATATTTGATTTTTGAAGTAATTTTGAAAATGAAAAATCCCTCTGTACCCTCTCTGACGACCCGACAATGATTTCTGTTGACGAATTATTGTTATTCAGATGTAAATGGATATTCTGCACCCCATCATGATGCGTGCCAAGTCATATTAGATATTTGAAGTGATTTTGAAAATGTAAAATCCCTCTGTACACCCTCTTATGACCCGACAATGATTTCTGTTGACGAATTATTGTTATTCAGATGGACATGGATATTTTGCACCCTACTATGATGCGTGCCGAGTCATATTTGATTTTGAGGTAATTTTGAAAATTAAAAATCCCTCTATACCCCCTCTGACGACCCGACAATGATTTCTGTTGACGAATTATTGTTATTCAGATGGACATGGATATTTGGCACCCTACTATGATGCGTGCCAAGTCATATTTGATTTTGAGGTAATTTTGAAAATGAAAAATCCCTCTATTACCCCTATGACGACACTACAATGATTTCTGTTGACGAATTATTGTTATTCAGATGTAAATGGATATTCTGCACCCCATCATGATGCGTGCCAAGTCATATTAGAATTTTGAAGTAATTTTGAAAATGAAAAATCCCTCTATACACCCTCTGACGACCCGACAATGATTTCTGTTGACAAATTATTGTTATTCAGATGGAAATGGATATTCTGCACCCCACTATGATGCGTGCCAAGTCATAGTTGATTTAGAGGTAATTTTGAAAATGATAAATCTCTCTGTACCCTCTTTGACGACCCGACAATAATTTCAGTTGACGAATTATTGTTATTAGGATGGAAATGAATATTTTGCACCATACTATGATGCGTGCCAAGTCATATTTGATTTTTGAAGTAATATTGAAAATGAAAAATCCTTCTATACCTCCTCTGACAACCCGGCAATGATTTCTGTAGACGAAATATTGTTATTCAGATAGAAATAGATATTCTGCACCCCACCATGATGCGTGCCAAGTCATATTTGATTTTTGAAGTAGTTTTGATAATGAAAAATCCCTCTATACCCCCTCTGACGACCTGACAATGATTTCTGTTGACGAATTATTGTTATTCAGATGGACATGGATATGTTGCACATCTCCATGATGCGTGCCAAGTCATATTTGATTTTTGAGGTAATTTTGAAAATGAGAAATCTCTCTATACCCCCTCTGACGACCCGACAATGATTTCTGTTGACGAATTATTGTTATTCAGATGGACATGGATACTTTGCACCCCACCATGATGCGTGCCAACTCATATTTGATATTTGAAGTAATTTTGAAAATGATAAATCCCTCCATACCCCCTCTGACGACACGACAATGATTTCTGTTGACGAATTATTGTTATTCATATGGATATGGATATTCTGCACCCCACTATGATACGTGCCAAGTCATATTTGATTTTGATGTAATTTTGAAAATGAAAATTCCTTCTATACCCCCTCTGACGACCCGACAATGATTTCTGTTGACGAATTATTGATACTCAGATGGAAATGGATATTCTGCACCCCACCATTATGCTGCCAAGTCATATTTGATGTTTGAGGTAACTTTGAATATGAACAATTCCTCTGTACACCCTCTTACGACCCGACAATGATTTCTGTTGACGAATTATTGTTATTCAGATGGACATGGATACTTTGCACCCTACTATGATGCGTGCCGAGTCATAGTTGATTTTGAGGTAATTTTGAAAATGAAAAATCCCTCTGTACCCTCTCTGACGACCCGACAATGATTTCAGTTGACGAAATATTGTTATTTAGATGGAAATGAATATTTTGCACCATACTATGATGCGTGCCAAGTCATATTTGATTTTTGAAGTAATTTTGAAAATGAAAAATCCCTCTATGCCTCCTCTGATAACCCGGCAATGATTTCGGAAGACGAATTATTGTTATTAAGATGGAAATAGATATTCTGCACCCCACCATGTTGCGTGCCAAGTCATATTTGATATTTTAGGTAATTTTGAAATTGAGAAATTCCTCTATACCCCCTCTGACGACCCGACAATGATTTCTGTTGACGAATTATTGTTATTCAGAAGGACATGGAGACTTTGCACCCCACCATGATGCGTGCCAACTCATATTTGAATTTTGAAGTAATTTTGAAAATGATAAATCCCTCTATACCCCCTCTGACGACCCGACAATGATTTCTGTTAACAACTTATTGTTATTTAGATGGACATGGATATTTGGCACCCTACTATGATGCGTAACAAGTCATTTTTGATTTTGAGGTAATTTTGAAAATCAAAAATTCCTCTATACCCTCTCTGACGATACGTCAAAGATTTTTGTTGACGAATTATTGTTATTCAGATGGAAATGAAGAGTCTGCACCCCACCATGTTGCGTGCCAACCCATATTTGATTTTTGAAGTAATTTTGAAAATGAAAAATCCCTCTATACCTCCTCTGTCGACCCGACAATGATTTCTGTTGACGAATTATTGTTATTCAGATGTAAATGGATATTCTGCACCTCATCATGATGCGTGCCAAGTCATATTAGATATTTGAAGTGATTTTGAAAATGTAAAATCCCTCTGTACACCCTCTTATGACCCGACAATGATTTCTGTTGACGAAGTATTGTTATTCAGATGGACATGGATATTTTGCACCCTACTATGATGCGTGCCGAGTCATATTTGATTTTGAGGTAATTTTGAAAATGAAAAATCCCTCTATACCCCCTCTGACGACCCGACAATGATTTCTGTTGACGAATTATTGTTATTCAGATGGACATGGATATTTGGCACCCTACTATGATGCGTGCCAAGTCATATTTGATTTTGAGGTAATTTTGAAAATGAAAAATCCCTCTATTACCCCTATGACGACACTACAATGATTTCTGTTGACGAATTATTGTTATCCAGATGTAAATGGATATTCTGCACCCCATCATGATGCGTGCCAAGTCATATTAGAATTTTGAAGTGATTTTGAAAATGTAAAATCCCTCTGTACACCTTCTTACGACCCGACAATGATTTCTGTTGACGAATTATTGTTATTCAGATGGACATGGATATTTTGCAACCTACTATGATGCGTGCCGAGTCATATTTGATTTTGAGGTAATTTTGAAAATGAAAAATCCCTCTATACCCCCTCTGACGACCCGACAATGATTTCTGTTGACGAATTATTGTTATTAGGATGGAAATGAATATTTTGCACCATACTATGATGCGTGCAAAGTCATATTTGATTTTTGAAGTAATTTTGAAAATGAAAATTCCCTCTATTACCCCTATGACGACACTACAATGATTTCTGTTGACGAATTATTGTTATTCAGATGTAAATGGATATTCTGCACCCCATCATGATGCGTGCCAGGTCATATTAGATTTTTGAAGTGATTTTGAAAAGATTTTGAAAATGTAAAATCCCTCTGTACACCTTCTTACGACCCGACAATGATTTCTGTTGACGAATTATTGTTATTCAGATGGACATGGATATTTTGCACCCAACTATGATGCGTGCCGAGACATATTTGATTTAGAGGTAATTTTGAAAATGAAAAATCCCTCTATACCCCCTCTGACGACCCGACAATGATTTTTGTTGACGATTTATTGTTATTAAGATGGAAATGGATATTCTGCACCCCACCATGATGCGTGCCAAGTCATATTTGATTTTTGAAGTAATTTTGAAAATGAAAAATCCCTCTATACCTCCTCTGACAACCCGGCAATGATTTCTATTGACGAATTATTGTTATTCAGTTGGAAATAGATATTCTGCACCCCACCATGTTGCGTGCCAAGTCATATTTGATATTCTAGGTAATTTTGAAATTGAGAAATTCCTCTATACCCCCTCTGACGACCCGACAATGATTTCTGTTATCGAATAATGTTCATTCAGATGGACATGGATATTTGGCACCCTACTATGATGCGTGCCATGTCATATTTGATTTTGAGGTAATTTTTAAAATGAAAAATCCCTCTATTACCCCTATGACGACCCTACAATGATTTCTGTTGACGAATTATTGTTATTCAGATAGAAATGGATATTCTGCACCCCACCATGATGCGTGCCAAGTCATATTAGATATTTGAAGTAATTTTGATAATGAGAAATCCCTCTATACCCCCTCTGACGACCCGACAATTATTTCTGTTGACGAATTATTATTATTCAGATGGACAAGGATACTTTGCACACCACCATGATGCGTGCCAAGTCATATTTGATATTTTAGGTAATTTTGAAAATGAAAAATTCCTGTATTCCCCCTCTGACGACCCGACAATGATTTCTGTTGACGAATTATTGTTATTCAGATGGACGTGTATATTTTGCACCCTACTATGATGCGTGCCGAGTCATAGTTGATTTTGAGGTAATTTTGAAAATGAACAATTCCTCTATACCTCCTCTGACGACCCGACAATGATTTCCGTTAACGAATTATTGTTATACAGTTGGACATGGATATTTTGCACCCTACTATGATGTGTGCCAAGACATATTTGATTTTTGAGGTAATTTTGAAAATGAACAATTCCTCTATATGTGACGACCCGACAATGATTTCTGTTGACGAACTATTGTTATTCAGTTGGACATGGATATTTTGCACCCCACCATGTTGCGTGCCAAGTCATATTTGATTTTTGAAGTCGTATTAATAATGAAAAATCCCTCTATACCCCCTCTGACGAATCGACAATGATTTCTGTTAACGAATTATTGTTATTCAGATGGACATAGATATTTTGCACCCTACTATGATGCGTGCCAAGTCATATTTGATTTTGAGGTTATTTTGAAAATGAAAAATCCCTCTATTACCCCTATGAAGACCCGACAATGATTTCTGTTGACGAATTATTGTTATTCAGATGGACATGAATACGTGGTACCCCACCATGATGCGTGCCATCTCATATTTGATTTTTGAAGTAATTTTGAAAATGAAAAATCCCTCTATACCCCTCTGACGAATCGACAATGATTTCTGTTAACGAATTATTGTTATTCAGATGGACATAGATATTTTGCACCCTACTAAGATGCGTGCCAAGTCATATTTGATTTTGAGGTTATTTTGAAAATGAAAAATATCTCTATTACCCCTATGAAGACCCGACAATGATTTCTGTTATCGAATAATGTTTATTCAGATGGACTTGGATATTTGGCACCCTACTATATTGCGTGCCAAGTCATATTTGATTTTGAGGTAATTTTGAAAATGAAAAATCGACAATGATTTCTGTTGACGAATTATTGTTATTCAGAAGAACATGGATATTTTGCACCCTACTATGATGCGTGCCGAGTCATAGTTGATTTTGAGATAATTTTGAAAATGAAAAATCCCTCTGTACCCTCTCTGACGACCCGACAATGATTTCAGTTGTTGAATTATTGTTATTAGGATGGAAATGAATATTTTGCACCATACTATGATGCGTGCAAAGTCATATTTGATTTTTGAAGTAATTTTGAAAATGAAAAATCCCTCTGTACCCTCTCTGACGACCCGACAATGATTTCTGTTGACGAATTATTGTTATTCAGATGTAAATGGATATTCTGCACCCCATCATGATGCGTGCCAAGTCATATTAGATATTTGAAGTGATTTTGAAAATGTAAAATCCCTCTGTACACCCTCTTATGACCCGACAATGATTTCTGTTGACGAATTATTGTTATTCAGATGGACATGGATATTTTGCACCCTACTATGATGCGTGCCGAGTCATATTTGATTTTGAGGTAATTTTGAAAATTAAAAATCCCTCTATACCCCCTCTGACGACCCGACAATGATTTCTGTTGACGAATTATTGTTATTCAGATGGACATGGATATTTGGCACCCTACTATGATGCGTGCCAAGTCATATTTGATTTTGAGGTAATTTTGAAAATGAAAAATCCCTCTATTACCCCTATGACGACACTACAATGATTTCTGTTGACGAATTATTGTTATTCAGATGTAAATGGATATTCTGCACCCCATCATGATGCGTGCCAAGTCATATTAGAATTTTGAAGTAATTTTGAAAATGAAAAATCCCTCTATACACCCTCTGACGACCCGACAATGATATCTGTTGACAAATTATTGTTATTCAGATGGAAATGGATATTCTGCACCCCACTATGATGCGTGCCAAGTCATAGTTGATTTAGAGGTAATTTTGAAAATGATAAATCTCTCTGTACCCTCTTTGACGACCCGACAATAATTTCAGTTGACGAATTATTGTTATTAGGATGGAAATGAATATTTTGCACCATACTATGATGCGTGCCAAGTCATATTTGATTTTTGAAGTAATATTGAAAATGAAAAATCCTTCTATACCTCCTCTGACAACCCGGCAATGATTTCTGTTGACGAAATATTGTTATTCGGATAGAAATAGATATTCTGCACCCCACCATGATGCGTGCCAAGTCATATTTGATTTTTGAAGTAGTTTTGATAATGAAAAATCCCTCTATACCCCCTCTGACGACCTGACAATGATTTCTGTTGACGAATTATTGTTATTCAGATGGACATGGATATGTTGCACATCTCCATGATGCGTGCCAAGTCATATTTGATTTTTGAGGTAATTTTGAAAATGAGAAATCTCTCTATACCCCCTCTGACGACCCGACAATGATTTCTGTTGACGAATTATTGTTATTCAGATGGACATGGATACTTTGCACCCCACCATGATGCGTGCCAACTCATATTTGATATTTGAAGTAATTTTGAAAATGATAAATCCCTCCATACCCCCTCTGACGACACGACAATGATTTCTGTTGACGAATTATTGTTATTCATATGGATATGGATATTCTGCACCCCACTATGATACGTGCCAAGTCATATTTGATTTTGAGTTAATTTTGAAAATGAAAATTCCTTCTATACCCCCTCTGACGACCCGACAATGATTTCTGTTGACGAATTATTGATACTCAGATGGAAATGGATATTCTGCACCCCACCATTATGCTGCCAAGTCATATTTGATGTTTGAGGTAACTTTGAATATGAACAATTCCTCTGTACACCCTCTTACGACCCGACAATGATTTCTGTTGACGAATTATTGTTATTCAGATGGACATGGATACTTTGCACCCTACTATGATGCGTGCCGAGTCATAGTTGATTTTGAGGTAATTTTGAAAATGAAAAATCCCTCTGTACCCTCTCTGACGACCCGACAATGATTTCAGTTGACGAAATATTTTTATTTAGATGGAAATGAATATTTTGCACCATACTATGATGCGTGCCAAGTCATATTTGATTTTTGAAGTAATTTTGAAAATGAAAAATCCCTCTATGCCTCCTCTGATAACCCGGCAATGATTTCGGAAGACGAATTATTGTTATTAAGATGGAAATAGATATTCTGCACCCCACCATGTTGCGTGCCAAGTCATATTTGATATTTTAGGTAATTTTGAAATTGAGAAATTCCTCTATACCCCCTCTGACGACCCGACAATGATTTCTGTTGACGAATTATTGTTATTCAGAAGGACATGGAGACTTTGCACCCCACCATGATGCGTGCCAACTCATATTTGAATTTTGAAGTAATTTTGAAAATGATAAATCCCTCTATACCCCCTCTGACGACCCGACAATGATTTCTGTTAACAACTTATTGTTATTTAGATGGACATGGATATTTGGCACCCTACTATGATGCGTAACAAGTCATTTTTGATTTTGAGGTAATTTTGAAAATCAAAAATTCCTCTATACCCTCTCTGACGATACGTCAAAGATTTTTGTTGACGAATTATTGTTATTCAGATGGAAATGAAGAGTCTGCACCCCACCATGTTGCGTGCCAACCCATATTTGATTTTTGAAGTAATTTTGAAAATGAAAATTCCCTCTATACCTCCTCTGTCGACCCGACAATGATTTCTGTTGACGAATTATTGTTATTCAGATGGACATGAATACGTGGTACCCCACCATGATGCATGCCAACTCATATTTGATTTTTGAAGTAATTTTGAAAATGAAAATTCCCTCTATACCTCCTCTGTCGACCCGACAATGATTTCTGTTAACGAATTATTGTTATTCAGATGGACTTGGATATTTGGCACCCTACTATATTGCGTGCCAAGTCATATTTGATTTTGAGGTAATTTTGAAAATGAAAAATCCCTCTATTTCCCCTATGACGACACGACAATGATTTCTGTTGACGAATTATTGTTATTGAGATGGAAATGGATATTCTGCACCCCACCATGATGCGTGACAAGTCATTTTTCATTTTTGAAAACATTTTGATAATGAGATATCCCTCTATACCCCTCTGACGACCCGACAATGACTTCTGTTGACGAATTATTGTTATTCAGACGGAAATGGGTATTCTGCACCCCACCATGACGCGTGCCAAGTCATATTAGATATTTGAAGTAATTTTGAAAATGAAAAATCCCTCCATACCACCTCTGACGACACGACAATGATTTCTGTTGACGAATTATTGTTATTCAGATGGAAATGGATATTCTGCACCCCACCATGATGCGTGCCAAGTCATATTTGATTTTTGAAGTAATTTTGAAAATGAAAAATCCCTCTATACACCCTCTGACGACCCGACAATGATTTCTGTTGACAAATTATTGTTATTCAGATGGAAATGAATATTCTGCACCCCACTATGATGCGTGCCAAGTCATAGTTGATTTAGAGGTAATTTTGAAAATGATAAATCTCTGTACCCTCTTTGACGACCCGACAATAATTTCAGTTG
Source organism: Chrysolina americana (assembly GCA_958502065.1). Lineage (NCBI taxonomy): Eukaryota > Metazoa > Arthropoda > Insecta > Coleoptera > Chrysomelidae > Chrysolina > Chrysolina americana. Next base: position 41,622,750 of record OY293414.1, read on the forward strand.
ACGAATTATTGTTATTAGGATGGAAATGAATATTTTGCACCATACTATGATGCGTGCCAAGTCATATTTGATTTTTGAAGTAAAATTGAAAATGAAAAATCCTTCTATACCTCCTCTGACAACCCGGCAATGATTTCTGTTGATGAAATATTGTTATTCAGATAGAAATAGATATTCTGCACCCCACCATGATGCGTGCCAAGTCATATTTGATTTTTGAAGTAATTTTGATAATGAAAAATCCCTCTATACCCCCTCTGACGACCTGACAATGATTTCTGTTGACGAATTATTGTTATTCAGATGGACATGGATATGTTGCACATCTCCATGATGCGTGCCAAGTCATATTTGATTTTTGAGGTAATTTTGAAAATGAGAAATCTCTCTATACCCCCTCTGACGACCCGACAATGATTTCTGTTGACGAATTATTGTTACTCAGATGGACATGGATACTTTGCACCCCACCATGATGCGTGCCAACTCATATTTGATATTTGAAGTAATTTTGAAAATGATAAATCCCTCCATACCCCCTCTGACGACACGGCAATGATTTCTGTTGACGAATTATTGTTATTCATATGGATATGGATATTCTGCAGCCCACTATGATGCGTGCCAAGTCTTATTTGATTTTGAGGTAATTTTGAAAATGAAAATTCCTTCTATACCCCCTCTGACGACCCGACAATGATTTCTGTTGACAAATTATTGTTATTCATATGGATATGGATATTCTGCACCCCACTATGATACGTGCCAAGTCATATTTGATTTTGAGGTAATTTTGAAAATGAAAATTCCGTCTATACCCCCTCTGACGACCCGACAATGATTTCTATTGACGAATTATTGTTACTCAGATGAAAATGGATATTCTGCACCCCACCATTATGCTGCCAAGTCATATTTGATGTTTGAGGTAACTTTGAATATGAACAATTCCTCTGTACACCCTCTTACGACCCGACAAGGATTTCTGTTGACGAATTATTGTTATTCAGATGGACATGGATACTTTGCACCCTACTATGATGCGTGCCAAGTCATAGTTGATTTTGAGGTAATTTTGAAAATGAAAAATCCCTCTGTACCCTCTCTGACGACCCGACAATGGTTTCAGTTGACGAAATATTGTTATTAAGATGGAAATGAATATTTTGCACCATACTATGATGCGTGCCAAGTCATATTTGATTTTTGAAGTAATTCTGAAAATGAAAAATCCCTCTATACCTCCTCTGACAACCCGGCAATGATTTCTGATGACGAATTATTGTTATTAAGATGGAAATAGATATTCTGCACCCCACCATGTTGCGTGCCAAGTCATATTTGATATTTAAGGTAATTTTGAAATTGAGAAATTCCTCTATACCCCCTCTGACGACCCGACAATGATTTCCGTTGACGAATTATTGTTATTCGGATGGAAATCAATATTTTGCACCCTACTATGATGCTTGCCAAGTCATATTTGATTTTTGAAGTAATTTTTAAAATGAGAAATTCCTCTATACCCCCTCTGACGACCCGACAATGATTTCTGTTGACGAATTATATTTATTCAGTTAGACATGGATATTTTTCACCCTACTATGATGTGTAACAAGTCATAATTGATGTTTGAGGTATCTTTGAAAATGAACAATCCCTCTATAACCCCTTTGACGACCTGACAATGATTTCTGTTGACAAATTATTTTTATTCAGTTAAAAATGGATATTCTGCACCCCACCATGATGCGTGCCAAGTCATATTTGATTTTTGAAGTCGTTTTAATAATGAAAAATCCCTCTATACCCCCTCTGACGACCCGACAATGATTTCTGTTGACGAATTATTGTTATTCAGATGGACATGAATACGTGGTACCCCACCATGATGCGTGCCAACTCATATTTGATTTTTGAAGTAATTTTGAAAATGAAAAATCCCTCTATACCCCTCTGACGATTCGACAATGATTTCTGTTAACGAATTATTGTTATTCAGATGGACTTGGATATTTGGCACCCTACTATATTGCGTGCCAAGTCATATTTGATTTTGAGTTAATTTTGAAAATGAAAAATCCCTTTATTACCCCTATGACGACACGACAATGATTTCTGTTGACGAATTATTGTTATTCAGATGGACATGGATACTTTGCACCCTACTATGATGCGTGCCGAGTCATAGTTGATTTTGAGGTAATTTTGAAAATGAAAAATCCCTCTGTACCCTCTCTGACGACCCGGCAATGATTTCAGTTGACGAAATATTGTTATTTAGATGGAAATGAATATTTCGCACCATACTATGATGCGTGCCAAGTCATATTTGATTTTTGAAGTAATTTTGAAAATGAAAAATCCCTCTATGCCTCCTCTGATAACCCGGCAATGATTTCGGAAGACGAATTATTGTTATTAAGATGGAAATAGATATTCTGCACCCCACCATGTTGCGTGCCAAGTCATATTTGATATTTTAGGTAATTTTGAAATTGAGAAATTCCTCTATACCCCCTCTGACGACCCGACAATGATTTCTGTTGACGAATTATTGTTATTCAGAAGGACATGGAGACTTTGCACCCCACCATGATGCGTGCCAACTCATATTTGAATTTTGAAGTAATTTTGAAAATGATAAATCCCTCTATACCCCCTCTGACGACCCGACAATGATTTCTGTTAACAACTTATTGTTATTTAGATGGACATGGATATTTGGCACCCTACTATGATGCGTAACAAGTCATTTTTGATTTTGAGGTAATTTTGAAAATCAAAAATTCCTCTATACCCTCTCTGACGATACGTCAAAGATTTTTGTTGACGAATTATTGTTATTCAGATGGAAATGAAGAGTCTGCACCCCACCATGTTGCGTGCCAACCCATATTTGATTTTTGAAGTAATTTTGAAAATGAAAATTCCCTCTATACCTCCTCTGTCGACCCGACAATGATTTCTGTTGACGAATTATTGTTATTCAGATGGACATGAATACGTGGTATCCCACCATGATGCATGCCAACTCATATTTGATTTTTGAAGTAATTTTGAAAATGAAAATTCCCTCTATACCTCCTCTGTCGACCCGACAATGATTTCTGTTAACGAATTATTGTTATTCAGATGGACTTGGATATTTGGCACCCTACTATATTGCGTGCCAAGTCATATTTGATTTTGAGGTAATTTTGAAAATGAAAAATCCCTCTATTTCCCCTATGACGACACGACAATGATTTCTGTTGACGAATTATTGTTATTGAGATGGAAATGGATATTCTGCACCCCACCATGATGCGTGACAAGTCATTTTTCATTTTTGAAAACATTTTGATAATGAGATATCCCTCTATACCCCTCTGACGACCCGACAATGACTTCTGTTGACGAATTATTGTTATTCAGACGGAAATGGGTATTCTGCACCCCACCATGACGCGTGCCAAGTCATATTAGATATTTGAAGTAATTTTGAAAATGAAAAATCCCTCCATACCACCTCTGACGACACGACAATGATTTCTGTTGACGAATTATTGTTATTCAGATGGAAATGGATATTCTGCACCCCACCATGACGCGTGCCAAGTCATATTAGATATTTGAAGTAATTTTGAAAATGAAAAATCCCTCCATACCACCTCTGACGACACGACAATGATTTCTGTTGACGAATTATTGTTATTCAGATGGAAATGTATATTCTGCACCCCACTATGATGCGTGCCAAGTCATAGTTGATTTAGAGGTAATTTTGAAAATGATAAATCTCTCTGTACCCTCTTTGACGACCCGACAATAATTTCAGTTGACGAATTATTGTTATTAGGATGGAAATGAATATTTTGCACCATACTATGATGCGTGCCAAGTCATATTTGATTTTTGAAGTAATATTGAAAATGAAAAATCCTTCTATACCTCCTCTGACAACCCGGCAATGATTTCTGTTGACGAAATATTGTTATTCGGATAGAAATAGATATTCTGCACCCCACCATGATGCGTGCCAAGTCATATTTGATTTTTGAAGTAGTTTTGATAATGAAAAATCCCTCTATACCCCCTCTGACGACCTGACAATGATTTCTGTTGACGAATTATTGTTATTCAGATGGACATGGATATGTTGCACATCTCCATGATGCGTGCCAAGTCATATTTGATTTTTGAGGTAATTTTGAAAATGAGAAATCTCTCTATACCCCCTCTGACGACCCGACAATGATTTCTGTTGACGAATTATTGTTATTCAGATGGACATGGATACTTTGCACCCCACCAAGATGCGTGCCAACTCATATTTGATATTTGAAGTAATTTTGAAAATGATAAATCCCTCCATACCCCCTCTGACGATACGACAATGATTTCTGTTGACGAATTATTGTTATTCATATGGATATGGATATTCTGCACCCCACTATGATACGTGCCAAGTCATATTTGATTTTGAGTTAATTTTGAAAATGAAAATTCCTTCTATACCCCCTCTGACGACCCGACAATGATTTCTGTTGACGAATTATTGATACTCAGATGGAAATGGATATTCTGCACCCCACCATTATGCTGCCAAGTCATATTTGATGTTTGAGGTAACTTTGAATATGAACAATTCCTCTGTACACCCTCTTACGACCCGACAATGATTTCTGTTGACGAATTATTGTTATTCAGATGGACATGGATACTTTGCACCCTACTATGATGCGTGCCGAGTCATAGTTGATTTTGAGGTAATTTTGAAAATGAAAAATCCCTCTGTACCCTCTCTGACGACCCGACAATGATTTCAGTTGACGAAATATTGTTATTTAGATGGAAATGAATATTTTGCACCATACTATGATGCGTGCCAAGTCATATTTGATTTTTGAAGTAATTTTGAAAATGAAAAATCCCTCTATGCCTCCTCTGATAACCCGGCAATGATTTCGGAAGACGAATTATTGTTATTAAGATGGAAATAGATATTCTGCACATCTCCATGATGCGTGCCAAGTCATATTTGATTTTTGAGGTAATTTTGAAAATGAGAAATCTCTCTATACCCCCTCTGACGACCCGACAATGATTTCTGTTGACGAATTATTGTTATTCAGATGGACATGGATACTTTGCACCCCACCATGATGCGTGCCAACTCATATTTGATATTTGAAGTAATTTTGAAAATGATAAATCCCTCCATACCCCCTCTGACGACACGGCAATGATTTCTGTTGACGAATTATTGTTATTCATATGGATATGGATATTCTGCAGCCCACTATGATGCGTGCCAAGTCTTATTTGATTTTGAGGTAATTTTGAAAATGAAAATTCCTTCTATACCCCCTCTGACGACCCGACAATGATTTCTGTTGACAAATTATTGTTATTCATATGGATATGGATATTCTGCACCCCACTATGATACGTGCCAAGTCATATTTGATTTTGAGGTAATTTTGAAAATGAAAATTCCGTCTATACCCCCTCTGACGACCCGACAATGATTTCTATTGACGAATTATTGTTACTCAGATGAAAATGGATATTCTGCACCCCACCATTATGCTGCCAAGTCATATTTGATGTTTGAGGTAACTTTGAATATGAACAATTCCTCTGTACACCCTCTTACGACCCGACAAGGATTTCTGTTGACGAATTATTGTTATTCAGATGGACATGGATACTTTGCACCCTACTATGATGCGTGCCAAGTCATAGTTGATTTTGAGGTAATTTTGAAAATGAAAAATCCCTCTGTACCCTCTCTGACGACCCGACAATGGTTTCAGTTGACGAAATATTGTTATTAAGATGGAAATGAATATTCTGCACCCCACCATGTTGCGTGCCAAGTCATATTTGATAATTAAGGTAATTTTGAAATTGAGAAATTCCTCTATACCCCCTCTGACGACCCGACAATGATTTCCGTTGACGAATTATTGTTATTCGGATGGAAATCAATATTTTGCACCCTACTATGATGCTTGCCAAGTCATATTTGATTTTTGAAGTAATTTTTAAAATGAGAAATTCCTCTATACCCCCTCTGACGACCCGACAATGATTTCTGTTGACGAATTATTGTTATTAAGTTGGACATGGATATTTTGCACCCTACTATGATGTGTGCCAAGTCATATTTGATTTTTGAAGTAATTTTGAATATGAACAATTCCTCTATACCCCCTCTGACGACCCGACTATGAATTCTGTTGACGAACTATATTTATTCAGTTAGACATGGATATTTTTCACCCTACTATGGTGTGTAACAAGTCATAATTGATGTTTGAGGTATCTTTGAAAATGAACAATCCCTCTATAACCCCTTTGACGACCTGACAATGATTTCTGTTGACAAATTATTTTTATTCAGTTAAAAATGGATATTCTGCACCCCACCATGATGCGTGCCAAGTCATATTTGATTTTTGAAGTCGTTTTAATAATGAAAAATCCCTCTATACCCCCTCTGACGACCCGACAATGATTTCTGTTGACGAATTATTGTTATTCAGATGGACATGAATACGTGGTACCCCACCATGATGCGTGCCAACTCATATTTGATTTTTGAAGTAATTTTGAAAATGAAAAATCCCTCTATACCCCTCTGACGATTCGACAATGATTTCTGTTAACGAATTATTGTTATTCAGATGGACTTGGATATTTGGCACCCTACTATATTGCGTGCCAAGTCATATTTGATTTTGAGTTAATTTTGAAAATGAAAAATCCCTTTATTACCCCTATGACGACACGACAATGATTTCTGTTGACGCATTATTGTTATTCAGATGGAAATGGATATTCTGCACTCCACCATGTTGCGTGCCAAGTCATATTTGATATTTTAGGTAAATTTGAAATTGAGAAATTCCTCTGTACCCCCTCTGACGACCCGACAATGATTTCTGTTATCGAATAATGTTTATTCAGATGGACATGGATATTTGGCACCCTACTATGATGCGTGCCAAGTCATATTTGATTTTGAGGTAATTTTGAAAATGAAAAATCCCTCTATTACCCCTATGACGACCCGACAATGATTTCTGTTATCGAATAATGTTTATTCAGATGAACATGGATATTTGGCACCCTACTATATTGCGTGCTTAGTCATATTTGATTTTGAGGTAATTTTGAAAGTGAAAAATCCCTCTATTACCCCTATGACGACACGACAATGATTTCTGTTGACGAATTATTGTTATTCAGAAGAACATGGATATTTTGCACCCTACTATGATGCGTGCCGAGTCATAGTTGATTTTGAGGTAATTTTGAAAATGAAAAATCCCTCTATACTCTCTCTGACGACCCGACAATGATTTCTGTTGACGAATTATTGTTATTCAGATGAAAATGAATAGTCTGCACCCCACCATGTTGCGTGGTATGTCATATTCAATTTTTGAAGTCATTTTGATAATGAAAAGTCCCTCTATACCCCCTCTAACGACCCGACAATGATTTCCGTTAACGAATTATTGTTATTCAGTTAGACATGGATATTTTGCACCCTACTATGATGTCTGCCAAGTCATATTTGATTTTTGAGGTAATTTTGAAAATGAACAATTCCTCTATACCCCCTCTGACGACCCGACAATGATTTCTGTTGACGAATTATTGTTATTCAGTTGGACATGGATATTTTGCAGCCTACTATGATATGTGCCAAGTCATATTTGATTTTTGAGGTAACTTTGAAAATGAACAATCCCTCTATACCCCCTTTGACGACCCGACAATGATTTCTGTTGACTAATTATTGTTATTCAGATAGAAATGGATATTCTGCACCCCACCATGATGCGTGCCAAGTCATATTTGTTTTTTGAAAACATTTTGATAATGAGATATCCCTCTATACCCCTCTGACGACCCGACAATGACTTCTGTTGACGAATTATTGTTATTCAGATGGACATGGATATTTGGCACCCTACTATGATGCATGCCAAGTCATATTTGATTTTGAGGTAATTTTGAAAATGAAAAATCCCTCTATATCCCCTCTGACGACACGACAATGATTTATGTTGACGAATTATTATTATTCAGATGGAAATGGATATTCTGCACACCACCATGATGCGTGCCAAGACATATTTGATTTTTGAAAACATTTTGATAATGAGATATCCCTCTATACCCCTCTGACGACCCGACAGTGACTTCTGTCGACGAATTATTGTTATTCAGATGGAAATGGGTATTCTGCACCCCACCATGATGCGTGCCAAGTCATATTAGATATTTGAAGTAATTTTGAAAATGAAAAATCCCTCCATACCACCTCTGACGACCCGACAATAATTTCTGTTGACGAATTATTGTTTCTCAGATGGAAATGGATATTCTGCACCCCACCATGATGCGTGCCAAGTCATATTTGATTTTTGAAGTAATTTTGAAAATGAAAAATCCCTCTATACACCCTCTGACGACCCGACAATGATTTCTGTTGACAAATTATTGTTATTCAGATGGAAATGGATTTTCTGCACCCCACTATGATGTGTGCCAAGTCATAGTTGATTTAGAGGTAATTTTGAAAATGATAAATCTCTCTGTACCCTTTTTGACGACCCGACAATAATTTCAGTTGACGAATTATTGTTATTAGGATGGAAATGAATATTTTGCGTGCCAAGTCATATTTGTTTTTAAAGTAGTTTTGATAATGAAAAATCCCTCTATACCCCCTCAGAAGACCTGACAATGATTTCTGTTTACGAATTATTGTTATTCAGATGGACATGGATACTTTGCACCCCACCATGATGCGTGCCAACTCATATTTGATATTTGAAGTAATTTTGAAAATGAAAAATCCCTCTGTACCCTCTCTGACGACCCGACAATGATTTCAGTTGACGAAATTATGTTATTAAGATGGAAATGAATATTTTGCACCATACTATGATGCGTGCCAAGTCATATTTGATTTTTGAAGTAATTTTGAAAATGAAAAATCCCTCTATACCTCCTCTGACAACCCGGCAATGATTTCTGATGACGAATTATTGTTATTCAGATGGAAATAGATATTCTGCACCCCACCATGTTGCGTGCCAAGTCATATTTGATATTTTAGGTAATTTTGAAATTGAGAAATTCCTCTATACCCACTCTGACGACCCGACAATGATTTCTGTTGACGAATTATTGTTATTCGGATGGAAATCAATATTTTGCACCCTACTATGATGCGTGCCAAGTCATAGTTGATTTAGAGGTAATTTTGAAAATGATAAATCTCTCTGGACCCTCTTTGACGACCCGACAATAATTTCAGTTGACGAATTATTGTTATTAGGATGGAAATGAATATTTTGCACCATACTATGATACGTGCCAAGTCATATTTGATTTTTGAAGTAATATTGAAAATGAAAAATCCTTCTATACCTCCTCTGACAACCCGTCAATGATTTCTGTTGACAAATTATTGTTATTCAGATAGAAATAGATATTCTGCACCTCACCATGATGCGTGCCAAGTCATATTTGATTTTTGAAGTAGTTTTGATAATGAAAAATCACTCTATACCCCCTCAGACGACCTGACGATGATTTCTGTTGACGAATTATTGTTATTCAGATGGACATGGATATGTTGCACATCTCCAAGATGCGTGCCAAGTCATATTTCATTTTTGAGGTAATTTTGAAAATGAGAAATCTCTCTATACCCCCTCTGACGACCCGACAATGATATCTGTTGACGAATTATTGTTATTCAGATGGACATGGATACTTTGCACCCCACCATGATGCGTGCCAACTCATATTTGATATTTGAAGTAATTTTGAAAATGATAAATCCCTCCATACCCCCTCTGCCGACACGACAATGATTTCTGTTGACGAATTATTGTTATTCATATGGATATGGATATTCTGCACCCCACTATGATGCGTGCCAAGTCAGATTTGATTTTGAGGTAATTTTGAAAATGAAAATTCCTTCTATACCCCCTCTGACGACCCGACAATGATTTCTGTTGACGAATTATTATTACTCAGATGGAAATGGATATTCTGCACCCCACCATTATGCTGCCAAGTCATATTTGATGTTTGAGGTAACTTTGAAAATGAACAATTCCTCTGTACACCCTCTTACGACCCGACAATGATTTCTGTTGACAAATTATTGTTATTCAGATGGACATGGATACTTTGCACCCTACTATGATGCGTGCCGAGTCGAAGTTGGTTTTGAGGTAATTTTGAAAATGAAAAATCCCTCTATACCCTCTCTGACGACCCGACAATGATTTCAGTTGACGATATATTGTTATTAAGATGGAAATGAATATTATGCACCATACCATGATGCGTGCCAAGTCATATTTGATATTTTAGGTAATTTTGAAATTGAGAAATTCCTCTATACCCCCTCTGACGACCCGACAATGATTTCTGTTGACGAATTATTGTTATTCGGATGGAAATCAATATTTTGCACCCTACTATGATGCTTGCCAAGTCATATTTGATTTTGAAGTAATTTTGAAAATGTAAAATCCCTCTATACCCCCTCTAACGACCCGACAATGATTTATGTTAACGAATTATTGTTATTAAGTTGGACATGGATATTTTGCACCCTACTATGATGTGTGCCAAGTCACATTTGATTTTTGAAGTAATTTTGAATATGAACAATCCCTCAATAACCCTTTTGACGACCCGACAATGATTTCTTTTAACAAATTATTGTTATTCAGTTAAAAATGGATATTCTGCACACCACCATGATGCGTGCCAAGTCATATTTGATTTTTGAAGTCGTTTTGATAATGAAAAATTCCTCTATACCCCCTCTGATGACCCGACAATGATTTCTGTTGAAGAATTATTGTTATTCAGATGGACATGAATACTTTGTACCCCACCATGATGCGTGCCATCTCATATTTGATTTTTGAAGTAATTTTGAAAGTGAAAAATCCCTCTATACCCCTCTGATGAACCGACAATGATTTCTATTAACGAATTATTGTTATTCAGATGGACATAGATATTTTGCACCCTACTATGATGCGTGCCAAGTCATATTTTATTTTGAGGTAATTTTGAAAATGAAAAATCCTATACCCCCTCTAACGACCCGACAATGATTTCTGTTGACGAATTATTTTTATTCAGATGGAAATGGATATTCTGCACCCCACCATGTAGCGGTCCAAGTCATACTTGATTTTTGAAGTAATTTTGAAAATTAAAAATCCCTCTATACCCCCTCTGACGACCCGACAATGAGTTATGTTATCGAATAATGTTTATACAGATGGACATGGATATTTGGCACCCTACCCTGCCAAGTTTGAGGTAATTTTGAAACTGAAAAATCCCTCTATTACCCCTATGACGACACGACAATGATTTCGGTTGACGAATTATTGTTATTCAGATGTAAATGGATATTCTGCACCCCATCATGATGCGTGCCAAGTCATTTTAGATTTTTGAAGTGATTTTGAAAATGTAAAATCCCTCTGTACACCCTCTTACGACCCGACAATGATTTCTGTTGACGAATTATTGTTATTCAGATGGACATGTATATTTTGCACCCTACTATATTGCGTGCCGAGTCATAGTTGATTTTGAGATAATTTTGAAAATGAGAAATCCCTCTGTACCCTCTCTTACGACCCGACAATGATTTCAGTTGACGAATTATTGTTATTAGGATGGAAATGAATATTTTGCACCATACTATGATGCGTGCCAAGTCATATTTGATTTTTGAAGTAATTTTGAAAATGAAAAATACCTCTATACCTCCTCTGACAACCCGGCAATGATTTCTGTTGACGAATTATTGTTATTTAGATGGAAATAGATATTCTGTACCCCACCATGTTGCGTGCCAAGTCATATTTGATATTTTAGGTAATTTTGAAAATAAAAAATTCCTCTATACCCCCTCTGACGTCCCGACTATGATTACCGTTGACGAATTATTGTTATTCGGATGGAAATCAATATTTTGCACCCAACTATGATGCTTGCCAAGTCATATTTGATTTTTGAAGTAATTTTGAAAATGTAAAATCCCTCTATACTCCCTCTAACGACACGACAATGATTTCTGTTGACGAACTATTGTTATTCAGTTGGACATGGATATTTTGCACCCTACTATGATGTGTAACAAGTCATATTTGATGTTTGAGGTAACTTTGAAAATGAACAATCCCTCTATAACCCCTTTGACGACCCGACAATGATTTCTGTTGACGAATTATTGTTATTCAGTTAGAAATGGATATTCTGCACCCCACCATGATGTGTGCCAAGTCATATTTGATTTTTGAAGTCGTTTGGATAATGAAAAATCCCTCTATACCCCCTCTGATGACCCGACAATGATTTCTGTTGACGAATTATTTTTATTAAGATGGAAATGGATATTCTGCACCCCACCATGTAGCGGTCCAAGTCATATTTGATTTTTGAAGTAATTTTGAAAATGAAAAATCCCTCTATACCCCCTCTGACGACCCGACAATGATTTATGTTATCGAATAATGTTTATTCAGATGGACATGGATATTTGGCACCCTACTATGATTCGTGCCAAGTCATATTTGATTTTGAGGTAATTTTGAAAATGAAAAATCCCTCTATTACCCCTATGACAACACGACAATGATTTCGGTTGACGAATTATTGTTATTCATATGTAAATGAATATTCTGCACCCCATCATGTTGCGTGCCAAGTCATATTTGATATTTTAGGTAATTTTGAAAATGAAAAATTCATCTATTCCCCCTCTGACGACCCGACAATGAATTCTGTTGACGAATTATTGTTATACAGATGGACATGTATATTTTGCACCCTACTATGATGCGTGCCGAGTCATAGTTGATTTTGAGGTAAATTTGAAAATGAACAATTCCTCTATACCCCCTCTGACGACCCGACAATGATTTCCGTTAACGAATTATTGTTATTCAGTTGGACATGGATATTTTGCACCCTACTATGATGTGTGCCAAGTCATATTTGATGTTTGAGGTAACTTTGAATATGAACAATCCCTCTATACCCCCTTTGACGACCCGACAATGATTTCTGTTAACGAATTATTGTTATTCAGTTAGAAATGGATATTCTGCACCCCACCATGACGCGTGCCAAGTCATATTTGATTTTTGAAGTCGTTTTAATAATGAAAAATCCCTCTATACCCCCTCTTACGACCCGACAATGATTTCAGTTGACGAATTATTGTTATTAGGATGGAAATGAATATTTTGCACCATACTATGATGCGTGCCAAGTCATATTTGATTTTTGAAGTAATTTTGAAAATGAAAAATCCCTCTATACCTCCTCTGACAACCCGGCAATGATTTCTGTTGACGAATTATTGTTATTCAGATGGAAATAGATATTCTGCACCCCACCATGTTGCGTGCCAAGTCATATTTGATATTTTAGGTAATTTTGAAAATGAAAAATTCCTCTATACCCCCTCTGACGACCCGACAATGATTTCTGTTATTGAATTATTCTTATTCGGATGGAAATCAATATTTTGCACCCTACTATGATGCGTGCCAAGTCATATTTGATTTTTGAAGTCATTTTAAAAATGAAAAATCCCTCTATACCCCCTCTGACGACACGACAATAATTTCAGTTGACGAATTATTGTTATTCAGATGAAAATGAATAGTCCGCACCCCACCATGTGGCGTGCCATGTCATATTAAATTTTGAGGTAATTTTGAAAATGAAAAATTCCTCTGTACCCCCTCTGACGACCCGACAATGATTTCAGTTGATGAATTATTGTTATTAGGATGGAAATGAATATTTTGCATCCAACTTTGATGCGTGCCGAGTCATATTTGATTTTGAGGTAATTTTGAAAATGAAATATTCCTCTGTACCCCCTCTAACGACCCGATAATGATTTCTGTTATCGAATAATGTTTATTCAGATGGACATGGATATTTGGGCACCCTACTATGATGCGTGCCAAGTCATATATGATTTTGAGGTAATTTTGAAAATGAAAAATCCCTCTATTACTCCTATGACGACCCGACAATGATTTCTGTTATCGAATAATGTTTATTCAGATGAACATGGATATTTGGCACCCTACTATGATGCGTGCCAAGTCATATTTGATTTTGAGGTAATTTTGAAAATAAAAAATCCCTCTATTACCCCTATGACGACCCGACAATGATTTCTGTTGACAAATTATTGTTATTCAGATAGAAATGGATATTCTGCACCCCACCATGATGCGTGCCAAGTCATATTTGATTTTTGAAGTAGTTTTGATAAAGAGAAATCCCTCTATACCCCCTCTGACGACCTGACAATGATTTCTGTTGTCGAATTATTGTTATTCAGATGGACATGGATATGTTGCACATCTCCATGATGCGTGCCAAGTCATATTTGATTTTTGAGGTAATTTTGAAAATGAGAAATCACTCTATACCCCCTCTGACGACCCGACAATGATTTCTGTTGCCGAATTATTGTTATTCAGATGGACATGGATACTTTGCACCCCACCATGATGCGTGCCAACTCATATTTGATATTTGAGGTAATTTTGAAAATGATAAATTTCTCCATACCCCCTCTGACGACACGACATTGATTTCTGTTGACGAATTATTGTTATTCATATGGATATGGATATTCTGCACCCCACTATGATGCGTGCCAAGTCATATTTGATTTTGTGGTAATTTTGAAAATGAAAATTCCTTCTATACCCCCTCTGACGACCCGACAATGATTTCTGTTGACAAATTATTGTTATTCAGATGGATATGGATATTTTGCACCCCACTATGATGCGTGCCAAGTCATATTTGATTTTGAGGTAATTTTGAAAATGAAAATTCCTTCTATACCCCCTCTGACGACCCGACAATGATTTCTGTTGACAAATTATTGTTATTCAGATAGACATGGATATTTTGCACCCTAATATGATGCGTGCCTAGCCATAGTTGGTTTTGAGGTGATTTTGAAAATGAAACATCCCTCTGTACCCTCTCTGACGAACCGACAATGATTTCAGTTGACGAATTATTGTTATTAAGATGGAAATGAATATTTTGAACCATACTATGATGCGTGCCAAGTCATATTTGATTTTTGAAGTAATTTTGAAAATGAAAAATCCCTCGATTATCCCTATGACGACCCGACAATGATTTCTGTTGACAAATTATTGTTATTCAGATAGAAATGGATATTCTGCACCCCACCATGATGCGTGCCAAGTCATATTTGAATTTTGAAGTAGTTTTGATAAAGAAAAATCCCTCTATACCCCCTCTGACGACCTGACAATGATTTCTGTTGTCGAATTATTGTTATTCAGATGGACATGGATATGTTGCACATCTCCATGATGCGTGCCAAGTCATATTTGATTTTTGAGGTAATTTTGAAAATGAGGAATCACTCTATACCCCCTCTGACGACCCGACAATGATTTCTGTTGCCGAATTATTGTTATTCAGATGGACATGGATACTTTGCACCCCACCATGATGGGTGCCAACTCATATTTGATATTTGAAGTAATTTTGAATATGATAAATCCCTCCATACCCCCTCTGACGACACGACATTGATTTCTGTTGACGAATTATAGTTATTCATATGGATATGGATATTCTGCACCCCACTATGATGCGTGCCAAGTCATATTTGATTTTGAGGTAATTTTGAAAATGAAAATTCCTTCTATACCCCCTCTGACGACCCGACAATGATTTCTGTTGACAAATTATTGTTATTCAGATGGATATGGATATTTTGCACCCCACTATGATGCGTGCCAAGTCATATTTGATTTTGAGGTAATTTTGAAAATGAAAATTCCTTCTATACCCCCTCTGACGACCCGACAATGATTTCTGTTGACGAATTATTGTTACTCAGATGGAAATGGATATTCTGCACCCCACCATTATGCTGCCAAGTCATATTTGATGTTTGAGGTAACTTTGAAAATGAACAATCCCTCTGTACACCCTCTTACGACCCGACAATGATTTCTGTTGACGAATTATTGTTATTCAGATGTACATGGATATTTTGCACCCTACTATGATGCGTGCCGAGTCATAGTTGATTTTGAGGTAATTTTGAAAATGAAAAATCCCTCTGTACCCCCTCTGACGTCCTGACAATGATTTCTGTTGACGAATTATTGTTATTCAGATGGACATGGATATGTTGCACATCTCCATGATGCGTGCCAAGTCATATTTGATTTTTGAGGTAATTTTGAAAATGAGAAATCCCTCTTTACACCCTCTGACGACCCGACAATGATTTCTGTTGAAGAATTATTGTTATTCAGATGGACATGTATACTTTGCACCCCACCATGATGCGTGCCAACTCATATTTGATATTTGAAGTAATTTTGAAAATGATAAATCCCTCCATACCCCTCTGACGACACGACAAGGATTTCTGTTGACGAATTATTGTTATTCATATGGATATGGATATTCTGCACCCCACTATGATGCGTGCCAAGTCATATTTGATTTTGAGGTAATTTTGAAAATGAAAATTCCTTCTATACCCCCTCTGACGACCCGACAATGATTTCTGTTGACAAATTATTGTTATTCAGATGGATATGGATATTCTGCACCCCACCATGATGCGTGCTAAGTCATATTTGATTTTGGGGTAATTTTGAAAATGAAAAATCCTTCTATACCCCCTCTGACGACCCGACAATGAATTCTGTTGACGAATTATTGTTATTCAGATAGACATGGATATTTTGCACCCTAATATGATGCGTGCCTAGCCATAGTTGGTTTTGAGGTGATTTTGAAAATGAAACATCCCTCTGTACCCTCTCTGACGAACCGACAATGATTTCAGTTGACGAATTATTGTTATTAAGATGGAAATGAATATTTTGAACCATACTATGATGCGTGCCAAGTCATATTTGATTTTTGAAGTAATTTTGAAAATGAAATATCCCTTCTATACCTCCTCTGACAACCCGGCAATGATTTCTGTTAACGAATTATTGTTATTCAGATGGAAATAGATATTCTGCACCCCACCATGTTGCGTGCCAAGTCATATTTGATATTTTAGGTAATTTTGAAAATGTAAAATCCCTCTATACCCCCTCTAACGACCCGACAATGATTTATGTTAACGAATTATTGTTATTCAGTTGGACATGGATATTTTGCACCCTACTATGATGTGTGCCAAGTCATATTTGTGTTTTGAGGTAATTTTGAAAATGAACAATTCCTCTATAACCCCTCTGACGACCCGACAATGATTTCTGTTGACGAACTATTGTTATTCAGTTGGACATGGATATTTTGCACTCTACTATGATGTGTAACAAGTCATATTTGATGTTTGAGGTAACTTTGAAAATGAACAATCCCTCTATAACCCCATTGACGACCCAACAATGATTTCTGTTGAAGAATTATTGTTATTCAGTTAGAAATGGATATTCTGCTACCCACCATGATGTGTGCCAAGTCATATTTGATTTTTGAAGTCGTTTGGATAATGAAAAATCCCTCTATACCCCCTCTGATGACCCGACAATGATTTCTGTTGACGAATTATTATTATTAGGATGGAAATGAATATTTTGCACCATACTATGATGCGTGCCAAGTCATATTTGATTTTTGAAGTAATTCTGAAAATGAAAAATCCCTCTATACCTCCTCTGACAACCCGGCAATGATTTCTGTTGACGAATTATTGTTATTCAGATGAAAATAGATATTCTGCACCCCACCATGTTGCGTGCCAAGTCATATTTGATATTTTAGGTAATTTTGAAAATGAAAAATTCCTCTATACCCCCTCTGACGACCCGACAATGATTTCTGTTATTGAATTATTGTTATTCGGATGGAAATCAATATTTTGCAACCTACTATGATGCTTGCCAAGTCATATTTGATTTTTGAAGTAATTTTGAAAATTTAAAATTCCTCTATACTCCCTCTAACGACCCGACAATAAATTCTGTTGACGAATTATTGGTATTCAGATGAAAATGAATATATTGCACCCTACTATGATGCGTGCCAAGTCATATTTGATTTTTGAAGTTATTTTAAAAATGAAAAATCCCTCTATACCCCCTCCGACGACACGACAATAATTTCAGTTGACGAATTATTGTTATTAGGATGGAAATGAATATTTTGCACCCAACTATGATGCGTGCCGAGTCATATTTGATTTTGAGGTAATTTTGAAAATGAAAAATTCCTCTGTACCCCCTCTGACGACCCGATAATGATTTCTGTAATCGAATAATGTTTATTCAGATGGACATGGATATTTGGCACCCTACTATGATGCGTGCCAAGTCATATATAATTTTGAGGTAATTTTGAAAATTAAAAATCCCTCTATTACTCCTATGACGACCCGACAATGATTTCTGTTATCGAATAATGTTTATTCAGATGGACATGGATATTTGGCACCCTACTATGATGCGTGCCAAGTCTTATTTGATTTTGAGGTAATTTTGAAAATGAAAAATCCCTCTGTACCCTCTCTGACGACCCGACAATGATTTCAGTTGACGAATTATTGTTATAAGGATGGAAATGAATATTTTGCACCATACCATGATGCGTGTCAAGTCATATTTGATTTTTGAAGTCATTTTAAAAATGAAAAATCCCTCTATACCCCCTCTGACGACACGACAATGATTTCTGTTGACAAATTATTATTATTCAGATGGAAACGGATATTATGCTCCCCAATATGATACGTGCCAAGTCATATTTGATTTTGAGGTAATATTGAAAATGAAAAATTACTCTATACCCCCTCTGACGCCACGACAATGATTTCTGTTGACAAATTATTGTTATTCAGATGGAAATGGATAGTCTGCACCCCACCAAGTTGCGTGCCATGTCATATTTAATTTTTGAAGTCATTTTGATAATGAAAAATACCTCTATACCCCCTCTGACGACCCGACAATGATTTTTGTTGACGACCCATTATTATTCAGATGGAAATGAATAGTCTGCACCCCACCATGTTGCGTGCCATGTCATATTTAATTTTTGAAGTAATTTTGATAAAGAAAAATCCCTCTATACCCCCTCTGACGACCCGACAATGATTTCTGATGTCGAACTATTGTTATTCAGATGAAAATGAATAGTCTGCACCCCACTAGTATTCTTGCCATGTCATAATCGATTTTTGAAGTAATTTTGAAAATGAAAAATCCCTCTATACCCCCTCTAACGACCCGACAATGATTTCCGTTAACGAATTATTGTTATTCAGTTGGACATGGATATTTTGCACCCTACTATGATGTGTGCCAAGTCATATTTGATTTTTGAGGTAATTTTGAAAATGAACAATTCCTCTATACCCCCTCTGACGACCCGAAAATGATTTCCGTTAACGAATTATTGTTATTCATTTGGACATGGATATTTTGCACCGTACTATGATGTGTGCCAAGTCATATTTAATTTTTGAGGTAATTTTGAAAATGAACAATTCCTCTATATGTGACGACCCGACAATGATTTTTGTTGACGAACTATTGTTATTCAGTTGGACATGGATATTTTGCACCCCACCATGATGCGTGCCAAGTCATATTTGATTTTGAGGTAATTTTGAAAATGAAAAATCCCTCTATTACCCCTATGACGACACGACAATGATTTCTGTTGACAAATTATTGTTATTCAGATGAACATGGATATTTTGCACCCTACTATGATGCGTGCCGAGTCATAGTTGATTTTGAGGTAATTTTGAAAATGAAAAATCCCTCTGTACCCTCTCCGACGACCCGACAATAATTTCAGATGACGAATTATTGTTATTAGGATGGAAATGAATATTTTGCACCATACTATGATGCGTGCAAAGTCTTATTTGATTTTTGAAGTAATTTTGAAAATGAAAAATCCCTCTATACCTCCTCTGACATCCCGGCAATGATTTCTGTTGACGAATTATTGTTATTCGGATGGAAATCAATATTTTGCACCCTACTATGATGCTTGCCAAGTCATATTTGATTTTTGAAGTAATTTTGAAAATGTAAAATCCCTCTATACTCCCTCTAACGACCCGACAATGAATTCTGTTGACGAATCATTGTTATTCAGATGAAAATGAATATATTGCACCCTACTATGATGCGTGGCAAGTCATATTTGATATTTGAAGTCATTTTAAAAATGAGAAATCCCTCTATACCCCCTCTGACAACCCGGCAATGATTTCTGTTGACAAATTATTGTTATTCAGATAGGAATAGATATTCTGCACCCCACCATGTTGCGTGCCAAGTCATTTTTGATATTCTAGGTAATTTTGAAAATGTAAAATCCCTCTATACCCCCTCTAACGACCCGACAATGATTTATGTTAACGAATTATTGTTATTCAGTTGGACATGGATATTTTGCACCCTACTATGATGTGTGCCAAGACATATTTGATTTTTGAGGTAATTTTGAAAATGAACAATTCCTCTATAACCCCTCTGACGACCCGACAATGATTTCTGTTGACGAACTATTGTTATTCAGTTGGACATGGATATTTTGCACCCTACTATGATGTGTAACAAGTCATATTTGATGTTTGAGGTAACTTTGAAAATGAACAATCCCTCTATAACCCCTTTGACGACCCGACAATGATTTCTGTTGACGAATTATTGTTATTCAGTTAGAAATGGATATTCTGCACCCCACCATGATGTGTGCCAAGTCATATTTGATTTTTGAAGTCGTTTGGATAATGAAAAATCCCTCTATACCCCCTCTGATGACCCGACAATGATTTCTGTTGACGAATTATTTTTATTCAGATGGAAATGGATATTCTGTACCCCACCATGTAGCGGTCCAAGTCATATTTGATTTTTGAAGTAATTTTGAAAATGAAAAATCCCTCTATACCCCCTCTGACGACCCGACAATGATTTATGTTATCGAATAATGTTTATTCAGATGGACATGGATATTTGGCACCCTACTATGATGCGTGCCAAGTCATATTTGATTTTGAGGTAATTTTGAAAATGAAAAATCCCTCTATTACCCCTATGACAACACGACAATGATTTCGGTTGACGAATTATTGTTATTCATATGTAAATGAATATTCTGCACCCCATCATGTTGCGTGCCAAGTCATATTTGATATTTTAGGTAATTTTGAAAATGAAAAATTCCTCTATTCCCCCTCTGACGACCCGACAATGATTTCTGTTGACGAATTATTGTTATTCAGATGGACATGTATATTTTGCACCCTACTATGATGCGTGCCGAGTCATAGTTGATTTTGAGGTAAATTTGAAAATGAACAATTCCTCTATACCCCCTCTGACGACCCGACAATGATTTCCGTTAACGAATTATTGTTATTCAGTTGGACATGGATATTTTGCACCCTACTATGATGTGTGCCAAGTCATATTTGATGTTTGAGGTGACTTTGAATATGAACAATCCCTCTATACCCCCTTTGACGACCCGACAATGATTTCTGTTAACGAATTATTGTTATTCAGTTAGAAATGGATATTCTGCACCCCACCATGATGCGTGCCAAGTCATATTTGATTTTTGAAGTCGTTTTATTAATGAAAAATCCCTCTATACCCCCTCTTACGACCCGACAATGATTTCAGTTGACGAATTATTGTTATTGGGATGGAAATGAATATTTTGCACCATACTATGATGCGTGCCAAGTCATATTTGATTTTTGAAGTAATTTTGAAAATGAAAAATCCCTCTATACCTCCTCTGACAACCAGGCAATGATTTCTGTTGACGAATTATTGTTATTCAGATGGAAATAGATATTCTGCACCCCACCATTTGATATTTTAGGTAATTTTGAAAATGAAAAATTCCTCTATACCCCCTCTGACGACCCGACAATGATTTCTGTTATTGAATTATTCTTATTCGGATGGAAATCAAAATTTTGCACCCTACTATGATGCGTGCCAAGTCATATTTGATATTTGAAGTCATTTTAAAAATGAAAAATCCCTCTATAACCCCTCTGACGACACGACAATAATTTCTGTTGACGAATTATTGTTATTCAGATGGAAATGAATAGTCCGCACCCCACCATGTGGCGTGCCATGTCATATTAAATTTTGAGGTAATTTTGAAAATGAAAAATTCCTCTGTACCCCCTCTGACGACCCGACAATGATTTCAGTTGACGAATTATTGTTATTAGGATGGAAATGAATATTTTGCATCCAACTTTGATGCGTGCCGAGTCATATTTGATTTTGAGGTAATTTTGAAAATGAAATATTCCTCTGTACCCCCTCTGACGACCCGATAATGATTTCTGTTATCGAATAATGTTTATTCAGATGGACATGGATATTTGGGCACCCTACTATGATGCGTGCCAAGTCATATATGATTTTGAGGTAATTTTGAAAATGAAAAATCCCTCTATTACTCCTATGACGACCCGACAATGATTTCTGTTATCGAATAATGTTTATTCAGATGAACATGGATATTTGGCACCCTACTATGATGCGTGCCAAGTCATATTTGATTTTGAGGTAATTTTGAAAATGAAAAATCCCTCTATTACCCCTATGACGACCCGACAATGATTTCTGTTGACAAATTATTGTTATTCAGATAGAAATGGATATTCTGCACCCCACCATGATGCGTGCCAAGTCATATTTGATTTTTGAAGTAGTTTTGATAAAGAAAAATCCCTCTATACCCCCTCTGACGACCTGACAATGATTTCTGTTGTCGAATTATTGTTATTCAGATGGACATGGATATGTTGCACATCTCCATGATGCGTGCCAAGTCATATTTGATTTTTGAGGTAATTTTGAAAATGAAAAATCCCTCTATTACCCCTATGACGACACTACAATGCTTTCTGTTGACGAATTATTGTTATTCAGATGTAAATGGATATTCTGCACCCCATCATGATGCGTGCCAAGTCATATTAGAATTTTGAAGTGATTTTGAAAATGTAAAATCCCTCTGTACACCTTCTTACGACCCGACAATGATTTCTGTTGACGAATTATTGTTATTCAGATGGACATGGATATTTTGCACCCTACTATGATGCGTGCCGAGTCATATTTGATTTTGAGGTAATTTTGAAAATGAAAAATCCCTCTATACCCCCTCTGACGACCCGACAATGATTTTTGTTGACAAATTATTGTTATTAAGATGGAAATGAATATTTTGGACCATACTATGATGCGTGCCAAGTCATATTTGATTTTTGAAGTAATTTTGAAAATGAAAAATCCCTCTATACCTCCTCTGACAACCCGGCAATGATTTCTGTTGACGAATTATTGTTATTCAGTTGGAAATAGATATTCTGCACCCCACTATGATGCGTGCCAAGTCATAGTTGATTTAGAGGTAATTTTGAAAATGATAAATCTCTCTGTACCCTCTTTGACGACCCGACAATAATTTCAGTTGACGAATTATCGTTATTCATATGGAAATGGATATTCTGCAAACCACCATGATGCTTGCCAAGTCATATTTGATTTTTGAAGCCATTTTGATAATGAAAATTCCTTCTATACCCCCTCTGACGACCCGACAATAATTTCTGTTGACGGATTAATGTTACTCAGATGGAAATGGATATTCTGCACCCCACCATGTTGCGTGCCAAGTCATATTTCATTTTGAGGTAATTTTGAAAATGAAAAATCCCTCTATACCCCCTCTGACGACCCGACAATGATTTCTGTTGACGAACTTTTGTTATTCTGATGGAAATGAATATTCTGCACCCCACCATGTTGCGTGCCAAGTCATATTTGATTTTTGAAGTAATTTTGAAAATGAAAAATCCCTCTATACACCCTCTGACGACTCGACAATGATTTCTGTTGACAAATTATTGTTATTCAGATGGAAATGGATATTCTGCACCCCACTATGATGCGTGCCAAGTCATAGTTGATTTAGAGGTAATTTTGAAAATGATAAATCTCTCTGTACCCTCTTTGACGACCCGACAATAATTTCAGTTGACGAATTATTGTTATTAGGATGGAAATGAATATTTTGCACCATACTATGATGCGTGCCAAGTCATATTTGATTTTTGAAGTAATATTGAAAATGAAAAATCCTTCTATACCTCCTCTGACAACCCGGCAATGATTTCTGTTGACGAAATAATGTTATTCAGATAGAAATAGATATTCTGCACCCCACCATGATGCGTGCCAAGTCATATTTGATTTTTGAAGTAGTTTTGATAATGAAAAATCCCTCTATACCCCCTCTGACGACCTGACAATGATTTCTGTTGACGAATTATTGTTATTCAGATGGACATGGATATGTTGCACATCTCCATGATGCGTGCCAAGTCATATTTGATTTTTGAGGTAATTTTGAAAATGAGAAATCTCTCTATACCCCCTCTGACGACCCGACAATGATTTCTGTTGACGAATTATTGTTATTCAGATGGACATGGATACTTTGCACCCCACCATGATGCGTGCCAACTCATATTTGATATTTGAAGTAATTTTGAAAATGATAAATCCCTCCATACCCCCTCTGACGACACGACAATGATTTCTGTTGACGAATTATTGTTATTCATATGGATATGGATATTCTGCACCCCACTATGATACGTGCCAAGTCATATTTGATTTTGATGTAATTTTGAAAATGAAAATTCCTTCTATACCCCTCTGACGACCCGACAATGATTTCTGTTGACGAATTATTGATACTCAGATGGAAATGGATATTCTGCACCCCACCATTATGCTGCCAAGTCATATTTGATGTTTGAGGTAACTTTGAATATGAACAATTCCTCTGTACACCCTCTTACGACCCGACAATGATTTCTGTTGACGAATTATTGTTATTCAGATAGACATGGATACTTTGCACCCTACTATGATGCGTGCCGAGTCATAGTTGATTTTGAGGTAATTTTGAAAATGAAAAATCCCTCTGTACCCTCTCTGACGACCCGACAATGATTTCAGTTGACGAAATATTGTTATTTAGATGGAAATGAATATTTTGCACCATACTATGATGCGTGCCAAGTCATATTTGATTTTTGAAGTAATTTTGAAAATGAAAAATCCCTCTATGCCTCCTCTGATAACCCGGCAATGATTTCGGAAGACGAATTATTGTTATTAAGATGGAAATAGATATTCTGCACCCCACCATGTTGCGTGCCAAGTCATATTTGATATTTTAGGTAATTTTAAAATTGAGAAATTCCTCTATACCCCCTCTGACGACCCGACAATGATTTCTGTTGACGAATTATTGTTATTCAGAAGGACATGGAGACTTTGCACCCCACCATGATGCGTGCCAACTCATATTTGAATTTTGAAGTAATTTTGAAAATGATAAATCCCTCTATACCCCCTCTGACGACCCGACAATGATTTCTGTTAACAACTTATTGTTATTTAGATGGACATGGATATTTGGCACCCTACTATGATGCGTAACAAGTCATAGTTGATTTTGAGGTAATTTTGAAAATGAAAAATCCCTCTGTACCCTCTCTGACGACCCGACAATGATTTCAGTTGACGAAATATTGTTATTTAGATGGAAATGAATATTTTGCACCATACTATGATGCGTGCCAAGTCATATTTGATTTTTGAAGTAATTTTGAAAATGAAAAATCCCTCTATGCCTCCTCTGATAACCCGGCAATGATTTCTCTTGACAAATTATTGTTATTCAGAAGAAAATGGATATTCTGCACCCCACCATGTTGCGTGTCAGGTCATATTTGATTTTGAGGTAATTTTGAAAATGAAAAATCCCTCTATACCCCCTCTGACGACACGACAATGATATCTGTTAACGAATTATTGTTAGTTAGATAAACATGAATACTTTGCACCCCACCATGATGCGTGTCAAGTCATATTTGATTATGAGGTTATTTTGAAAATGAAAATCCCTCTATATCCCCTCTGATGACACGACAATAATTTCTGATAAGGAATTATTGTTATTCAGATAGATATAAATATTCTGCACCCCACCATGATGCGTGCCAAGAAATATTAGATTTTTGAAGAAATATTGAAAATGATAAATCCCTCTATACCCCCTCTAACGACCCGACAATGATTTCTGTTGACGAATTATTGTTATTTAGATATATATGGATACTTTGCACCCCACTATGATGCGTGCAAAGTCATTTTTGATTTATGAAGTAATTTTGAAAATGTAAAATAACTCTATACCCCCTCTGACGACACGACAATGATTTAAATTGATGAATTATTGTTATTCAGATGGACATGGATACTTTGCACCCCACCATGATGCGTGCAAAGTCATATTAGATTTTTGAAGTAATTTTGAAAATGAAAAATCCCTCCATACCCCCTCTGACGACCCGACAATGATTTCTGTTGACGAATTAATGTTATTCAGATGAATATGGATACTTTGTACCCCAATATGATACGTGCCAACTCATATTTGATTTTTGAAGTAATTTTGAAAATGAAATAACCCTCTCTACCCCCCTCTAATGACCCGACAATGATTTCTGTTGACGAATTAATATTTGTTGAGATGGAAATGGATATTCTGTACCCCGCCATGATGCGTGCCAAGTCATATTTGATTTTGAGGTGATTTTGAAAATGAAAAATCCCTCTATACCCCATCTGACGACCCGACAATGATTTAAATTGACGAATAATTGTTATTCAGATGGACATAGATACTTTGCACCCCACCATGATGCGTGCCAAGTCATATTAGATTTTTGAAGTAATTTTAAAAATGAAAAATCCCTCCATACCCCCCTCTAATGACCCGACAATGATTTCTGATGACGAAATATTGTTATTCAGATGAAAATGGATATTCTGCACCCCTCTATGATGCGTGCCAAATCATATTTGATTTTTGAGGTCTTTTGAAAATAAAAAATCCCTCTATACCCCCTCTGACGACCCGACAATGATTTAAATTGACGAAATATTTGTTATTCAGATGGACATGGATACTTTGCACCCCACCATGATGCGTGCCAAGTCATATTAGATTTTTGAAGTAATTTTGAAAATGAAAAATCCCTCCATACCCCCTCTGATGACACGAAAATGATTTATCTTGACGAAATAATGTTAGTCAGATAGAAATGGATATTCTGCACCCCGCCATGATGCGTGCCAAGTCATATTTGATTTTTGATATCATTTTGATAATGAAAAATCCCTCTATACCCCCTCTGCCGACTTGATAATGATTTCTGTTAACGAATTATTGTTATTCAGATGGACAAAGATATTTCGCACCCCACTATGATAAGTGCCAAGTCACATTAGATTTTTGAAGAAATTTTGAAAATGAGAAATCCCTCTATACCCCCTCTAACGACCCGTCAATGATTTCTGTTGACGAATTATTGTTATTCAGATGGAAATTGATATTCTGCACCCCACCATGATGCGTGCCTAGTCATATTTGATTTTGAGGTAATTTTGGAAATGAAAAATCCCTCTATACCCCCTCTGACGTCCCGACAATGATTTCTGTTGACGAATTAATGTTATTCAGATGAATATGGATACTTTGCACACCAATATGATACGTGCCAACTCATATTTGATTTTTGAAGTAATTTTGAAAATGAAATATCCTTCTATACCCCCCTCTAATGACCCGACAATGATTTCTGATGACGAATTATTGTTATTCAGATGAAAATGAATATTCTGCACCCCTCCATGATGCGTGCCAAATCATATTTGATTTTTTAGGTCTTTTGAAAATAAGAAATCCCTCTATACCCCCTCTGACGACCCGACAATGATTTAAATTGACGAATTATCGTTATTCTGATGGACATGGATACTTTGCACCCCACCATGATGCGTGCCAAGTCATATTAGATTTTTGAAGTACTTTTGAAAATGAAAAATCCCTCCATACCCACTCTGACGACACGACAATGATTTATCTTGACGAATTAATGTTAGTCAGATAGAAATGGATATTCTGCACCCCGCCATGATGCGTGCCAAGTCATATTTGATTTTTGAAATCATTTTGATAATGAAAAATCCCTCTATACCCCCTCTGCCGACCCGATAATGATTTCTGTTAACGAATTATTTTTATTCAGATGGACGAATATATTTCGCACCCCACTATGATAAGTGCCAAGTCATATTAGCTTTTTGAAGAAATTTTGAAAATGAGAAATCCCTCTATACCCCCTCTAACGACCCGTCAATGATTTCTGTTGACGAATTATTGTTATTCAGATGGAATTGGATATTCTGCACCCCACCATGATGCGTGCCAAGTCATATTTGATTTTGAGGTAATTTTGAAAATGAAAAATCCCTCTATACCCCCTCTGACGACACGACAATGATTTCTGTTGACGAATTATTGTAATTCAGATGAAAATGAATAGTCTGCACCCCGCCAAGTTGCGTGCCATGTCATATTTAAATTTTGAAGTCATTTTGATAATGAAAAATCCCTCTATACCCCCTCTGACGTCCCGACAATGATTTCTGTTGACGAATTAATGTTATTCAGATGAACTGGATACTTTGCACCCCAATATGATACGTGCCAACTCATATTTGATTTTTGAAGTAATTTTGAAAATGAAATATCCCTCTATACCCCTTCTGACGACCCGACAATGATTTCTCTTGACGAATTATTGTTATTCAGATAGAAATGGATATTTTGCACCCTACTATGATGCGTGCCAAGTCATATTTGATTTTTGAAGTAATTTTGAAAATGTCAAATCCCTCTATACCCCCTCTAATGACTCGAAAATGATTTCTGTTGACAAATTATTGTTATTCAGTTGGAAATGAATATTTTGCACCCTACTATGATACGTGCCAAGTGATATTTGATTTTTGTAGTAATTTTGAAAATGAAAAATCCCTCTATACCCCCCTCTAATTACCCGACAATGATGTCTGATGACAAAATATTGTTATTCAGATAGAAATGGATATTTTGCACCCTACTATGATGCGTGCCAAGTCATATTAGATTTTTGAAGTAATTTTAAAAATGAAAAATCCCTCCATACCCCCCTCTAATGACCCGACAATGATTTCTGATGACGAAATATTGTTATTCAGATGAAAATGGATATTCTGCACCCCTCTATGATGCGTGCCAAATCATATTTGATTTTTGAGGTCTTTTGAAAATAAAAAATCCCTCTATACCCCCTCTGACGACCCGACAATGATTTAAATTGACGAAATATTTGTTATTCAGATGGACATGGATACTTTGCACCCCACCATGATGCGTGCCAAGTCATATTAGATTTTTGAAGTAATTTTGAAAATGAAAAATCCCTCCATACCCCCTCTGATGACACGAAAATGATTTATCTTGACGAAATAATGTTAGTCAGATAGAAATGGATATTCTGCACCCCGCCATGATGCGTGCCAAGTCATATTTGATTTTTGATATCATTTTGATAATGAAAAATCCCTCTATACCCCCTCTGCCGACTTGATAATGATTTCTGTTAACGAATTATTGTTATTCAGATGGACAAAGATATTTCGCACCCCACTATGATAAGTGCCAAGTCACATTAGATTTTTGAAGAAATTTTGAAAATGAGAAATCCCTCTATACCCCCTCTAACGACCCGTCAATGATTTCTGTTGACGAATTATTGTTATTCAGATGGAAATTGATATTCTGCACCCCACCATGATGCGTGCCTAGTCATATTTGATTTTGAGGTAATTTTGGAAATGAAAAATCCCTCTATACCCCCTCTGACGTCCCGACAATGATTTCTGTTGACGAATTAATGTTATTCAGATGAATATGGATACTTTGCACACCAATATGATACGTGCCAACTCATATTTGATTTTTGAAGTAATTTTGAAAATGAAATATCCCTCTATACCCCTTCTGACGACCCGACAATGATTTCTCTTGACGAATTATTGTTATTCAGATAGAAATGGATATTTTGCACCCTACTATGATGCGTGCCAAGTCATATTTGATTTTTGAAGTAATTTTGAAAATGTCAAATCCCTCTATACCCCCTCTGCCGACCCGATAATGATTTCTGTTAACGAATTATTTTTATTCAGATGGACGAATATATTTCGCACCCCACTATGATAAGTGCCAAGTCATATTAGCTTTTTGAAGAAATTTTGAAAATGAGAAATCCCTCTATACCCCCTCTAACGACCCGTCAATGATTTCTGTTGACGAATTATTGTTATTCAGATGGAATTGGATATTCTGCACCCCACCATGATGCGTGCCAAGTCATATTTGATTTTGAGGTAATTTTGAAAATGAAAAATCCCTCTATACCCCCTCTGACGACACGACAATGATTTCTGTTGACGAATTATTGTAATTCAGATGAAAATGAATAGTCTGCACCCCGCCAAGTTGCGTGCCATGTCATATTTAAATTTTGAAGTCATTTTGATAATGAAAAATCCCTCTATACCCCCTCTGACGTCCCGACAATGATTTCTGTTGACGAATTAATGTTATTCAGATGAACTGGATACTTTGCACCCCAATATGATACGTGCCAACTCATATTTGATTTTTGAAGTAATTTTGAAAATGAAATATCCCTCTATACCCCTTCTGACGACCCGACAATGATTTCTCTTGACGAATTATTGTTATTCAGATAGAAATGGATATTTTGCACCCTACTATGATGCGTGCCAAGTCATATTTGATTTTTGAAGTAATTTTGAAAATGTCAAATCCCTCTATACCCCCTCTAATGACTCGAAAATGATTTCTGTTGACAAATTATTGTTATTCAGTTGGAAATGAATATTTTGCACCCTACTATGATACGTGCCAAGTGATATTTGATTTTTGTAGTAATTTTGAAAATGAAAAATCCCTCTATACCCCCCTCTAATTACCCGACAATGATGTCTGATGACAAAATATTGTTATTCAGATAGAAATGGATATTTTGCACCCTACTATGATGCGTGCCAAGTCATATTTGATTTTTGAAGTAATTTTGAAAATGTCAAATCCCTCTATACCCCCTCTAATGACTCGAAAATGATTTCTGTTGACAAATTATTGTTATTCAGTTGGAAATGAATATTTTGCACCCTACTATGATACGTGCCAAGTGATATTTGATTTTTGTAGTAATTTTGAAAATGAAAAATCCCTCTATACCCCCCTCTAATTACCCGACAATGATGTCTGATGACAAAATATTGTTATTCAGATGGAAATGGATATTCTGCACCCCTCCATGATGCGTGCCAAATGATATTTGATTTTTGAAGTCATTTTGAAAATGAAAAATCCCTCTATACCTTCTCTGACGACCCGACAATGATTTCTGTTGACGAATTATTGTTATTAAGATGGACATGGATATTCTGCACCCCACCATGATGCGTGCCAAGTCATATTTGATTTTTGAAGAAATATTGAAAATGAAAAATCCCTCTATACCCCCTCTAACGACCCGACAATGATTTCTGTTGACAAATTATTGTTATTTAGATGGAAATGGATATTCTGCACCCCACCATGTTGCGTGCCAAGTCATATTTGATTTTGAGGTAATTTTGAAAATGAAAAATCTCTCATTATCCTCTCTGACGACACGAAAATGATTTCTGTTGACGAATTATTGTTATTCAGATGGAAATGAATATTCTGCACCCCACCATGTTGCGTGCCAAGTCATATTTCATTTTGAGGTAATTTTGAAAATGAAAAATCCTTCTATACCCCCTCTGACGACCCGACAATGATTTCTGTTGACGAACTTTTGTTATTCTGATGGAAATGAATATTCTGCACCCCACCATGTTGCGTGCCAGGTCATATTTGATTTTTAGGTAATTTTGAAAATGAAAAATCCCTCTATACCACCTTTGACGACCCGACAATGATTTCTGTCGACGAATTATCGTTTTTCAGATGGAAATAGATATTCTGCACCCCTCCATGATGCGTGCCAAGTCATATTAGATTTTTGATGAAAAATTGAAAATGAGAAATCCCTCTATACGCCCTCTAACGACCCCACAATGATTTCCGTTGACGAATTCTTGTTACTCAGATGGAATTGGATTTTCTGCACCCCACCATGATGCGTGCCAAGTCATATTTGATTTTGAGGTAATTTTGAAAATGAAAAATCCTTCTATACCCCCTCTGACGACCCGACAATGATTTCTGTTGACAAATTATTGTTATTGAGATGGAAATGGATATTCTGTACCCCCCCATGATGCATGCCAAGTCATATTAGTTTATTGAAGAAATTTTGAAAATGAAAAATTCCTCTATACCCCCTCCAACGACCCGTCAATGACTTCTGTTGACGAATTATTGTTATTTAGATGGAAATGGATATTCTGCACCCCACCATGATGCGTGCCAAGTCATATTTAATTTTTGAAGTCATTTTGATAATGAGAAATCCCTCTATATCCCCTCTGACGTCCCGACAATGATTTCTGTTGATGAATTAATGTTATTCAGATGAACATGGATACTCTGCACCCCACTATGATACGTGCCAACTCATATTTGATTTTTGAAGTTATTTTGAAAATTAAATATCCCTCTATACCCCTTCTGACGACCCGACAATGATTTCTCTTGACGAATTATTGTTATTCAGATGGAAATGAATATTTTGCACCCTACTATGATGCGTGCCAAGTTATATTTGATTTTTGAAGTAATTTTGAAAATGAAAAATCCCTCTATACCCCCTCCAACGACCCGTCAATGATTTCTGTTGACGAATTATTGTTATTCAGATGGAAATGGATTTTCTGCACCCCACCATGATGCGTGCCAAGTCATATTTGATTTTGAGGTGATTTTGAAAATGAAAAATCCTTCTATACCCCCTCTGACGACCCGACAATGATTTCTGTTGACAAATTATTGTTATTGAGATGGAAATGGATATTCTGTACCCCCCCATGATGCGTGCCAAGTCATATTAGATTATTGAAGAAATTTTGAAAATGAAAAATTCCTCTATACCCCCTCCAACGACCCGTCAATGATTTCTGTTGACGAATTATTGTTATTTAGATGGAAATGGATATTCTGCACCCCACCATGATGCGTGCCAAGTCATATTTAATTTTTGAAGTCATTTTGATAATGAGAAATCCCTCTATACCCCCTCTGACGTCCCGACAATGATTTCTGTTGATGAATTAATGTTATTCAGATGAACATGGATACTCTGCACCCCACCATGATACGTGCCAACTCATATTTGATTTTTGAAGTCATTTTGAAAATTAAATATCCCTCTATACCCCTTCTGACGACCCGACAATGATTTCTCTTGACGAATTATTGTTATTCAGATGGAAATGAATATTTTGCACCCTACTATGATGCGTGCCTAGTGATATTTGATTTTTGAAGTAATTTTGAAAATGAAAAATCCCTCTATACCCCCTCTAAAGACCCGACAATGATTTCTGATGACAAAATATTGTTATTCAGATGGAAATGGATATTCTGCACCCCTCCATGATGCGTGCCAAATCATATTTGATTTTTGAAGTAATTTTGAAAATGAAAAATCCCTCTTTACCTTCTCTGACGACCCGACAATGATTTCTGTTGACGAATTATTGTTATTTAGATGTACATGGTTATTCTGCACCCCACCATGATGCGTGCCAAGTCATATTAGATTTTTGAGGAAATATTGAAAATGACAAATCACTCTATACCCCCTCTAACGACCCGACAATGATTTCTATCGACCAATTATTGTTATTCAGATGGAAATAGGTATTCTGCACCCCACTATGATGCGTGCCAAGTCATATTAGATTTTTGAAGAAATATTGAAAATGAAAATTCCCTCTATACCCCCTCTGACGACCCGACAATGATTTCTGTTGACGAATTATTGTTTTTTAGATGGACATGGATACTTTGCACCCCACCATGATGCGTGCCAAGTCATATTAGATTTTTGAAGAAATATTGAAAATGAAAAATCCCCCTATACCCCCTCTAACGACCCGACAATGATTTCTGTTGACGAATTATCGTTATTCAGATGGAAATGAATATTCTGCACCCCACCATGTTGCGTGCCAAGTCATATTTGATTTTGAGGTAATTTTGAAAATGAAAAATTCCTCTATACCCCCTCTGACGACACGACAATGATATATGTTGACAAATTATTGTTATTCAGATGGACATGGATACTTTGCACCCCACCATGATACGTGCCAACTCATATTTGATTTTTCAAGTCATTTTGAAAATGAAATATCCCTCTATACCTCTTGTGACGACCCGAAAATGATTTCTCTTGACGAATTATTGTTACTCAGATGGAAATGGATATTCTGCACCCCACCATGTTGCGTGCCAGGTCATATTTGATTTTGAGGTAAATTTGAAAATGAAAAATCCCTCTATACCCCCTCTGACGACACGACAATGATTTCTCTTGACGAATTATTGTAATTCAGATGAAAATAAATAGTCTGCACCCCAACATGTTGCGTGCCATGTCATATTTGATTTTTTAAGTCATTTTGATAATGAAAAATCCCTCTGTACACCCTCTGACGTCCCGACAATGATTTCTGTTGACGAATTAATGTTATTCAGATGAACATGGATACTTTGCACCCCACCATGATACGTGCCAACTCATATTTGATTTTTCAAGTCATTTTGAAAATGAAATATCCCTCTATACCTGTTCTGACGACCCGACAATGATTTCTCTTGACGAATTATTGTTATTCAGATGGAAATGGATATTCTGCACCCCACCATGTTGCGTGCCACTTCATATTTGATTTTGAGGTAATTTTGAAAATGAAAATCCCTCTATACCCCCTCTGACGATACGTCAATAATTTCTGATAAGGAATTATTGTTATTCAGATAGATATAAATATTCTGCACCCCACCATGACGCGTGCCAAGTCATATTTGATTTTGAGGTAATTTTGAAAATGAAATATCCCTCTATACCCCCTCTAACGAACCGACAATGA
The DNA here is from genome assembly GCA_958502065.1 of Chrysolina americana. NCBI lineage: Eukaryota > Metazoa > Arthropoda > Insecta > Coleoptera > Chrysomelidae > Chrysolina > Chrysolina americana. The sequence continues at coordinate 41,657,954 of OY293414.1, forward strand.
GTTCTGTTGACGAATTATTGTTATTCAGATAGAAATGGATATTCTGCACTCCACCATGATGCGTGTCAAGTCATGGTGGATTTTTGAAGAAATATTGAAAATTAAAAATCCCTCTATACCCCCTCTAACGACCCGACAATGATTTCTGTTGACGAATTATTGTTATCCAGATGGAAATGAATATTCTGCACCCCACCATGATGCGTGCCAAGTCATATTGGATTTTTGAAGAAATATTGAGAATGAAAAATCCCTCTATACCCCCTCTAACGAACCGACAATGAGTTCTGTTGACGAATTATTGTTATTCAGATGGAAATGGATATTCTGCACCCCACCATGATGCGTGCCAAGTCATATTGGATTTTTGAAGAAATATTGAAAATGAAAAATCCCTCTATACCCCCTCTAACGACCCGACAATGATTTCTGTTGACGAATTATCGTTATTCAAATGAAAATAGATATTCTGCACCCCACCATGATGCGTGCCAAGTCATATTAGATTTTTGAAGAAATACTGAAAATGAGAAATCCCTCTATACCCCCTCTGACGACCCGACAATGATTTCTGTTGACGAATTATTGTTATTCAGATGAACATGGATACTTTGCACCCCATCATGATGCGTGCCAAGTCATATTAGATTTTTGAAGAAAAATTGAAAATGAAAAATCCCTCTATACCCACTCTAACGACCCGACAATCAGTTCTGTTGACGAATTACTGTTATTCAGATGGAAATGGATATTTTGCACCCCACCATGATGCGTGCCAAGTCATATTAGATTTTTGATGAAATTTTGAAAATGAAAAATCCCTCTATACCCCCCTAACGACCTGACAATGATTTCTGTTAACAAATTCTTGTTATTCAGATAGAATTGGATATTCTGCACCCTACTATGATGCGTACCAAGTCATATTTGATTTTGAGGTAATTTTGAAAATGAAAAATCCCTCTATACCCACTCTAACGACCCGACAATCAGTTCTGTTGACGAATTACTGTTATTCAGATGGAAATGGATATTCTGCACCCCACCATGATGCGTGCCAAGTCATATTAGATTTTTGAAGAAAAATTGAATATGAAAAATCCCTCTATACCCACTCCAACGACCCGACAATCAGTTCTGTTGACGAATTACTGTTATTCAGGTGGAAATGGATATTTTGCACCCCACCATGATGCGTGCCAAGTCATATTAGATTTTTGATGAAATTTTGAAAATGAGAAATCCCTCTATACCCCCCCTAACGACCCGACAATGATTTCTGTTAACGAATTCTTGTTATTCAGATGGAATCGGATATCCTGCACCCTACTATGATGCGTGCCAAGTCATATTTGATTTTTGAAGTCATTTTGATAATGAAAAATCCCTCTATACCCCCTCTGACGACCCGACAATGATTTCTGGTGACGAATTATTGTTGTTCAGATGGAAATGGATATTCTGCACCCCACCATGATGCGTGCCAAGTCATATTAGATTTTTGAAGAAATTTTGAAAATGAAAAATCCCTCTATATCCCCTCTGACGACCCGACAATGATTTCTGTTGACGAATTATTGTTATTCAGTTGAAAATGGATATTCTGCACCCCACCATGATGCGTGCCAAGTCATATTGGATTTTTGAAGAAATATTGAAAATGAAAAATCCCTCTATACCCCCTCTAACGACCCGACAATGATTTCTGTTGACGAATTATTGTTATTCAGATGGAAATGAATATTCTGCACCTCACCATGTTGCGTACCAAGTCATATTTGATTTTGTGGTAATTTTGAAAATGAAAAATCCCTCTATACCCCCTCTAACGACCCGACAATGATTTCTGTTGACGAATTATTGTTATATAGATGGAAATGAATATTCTGCACACCACCATGTTGCGTGCCAGGTCATATTTGATTTTGAGGTAATTTTGAAAATGAAATATCCCTCTATACCCCCTCTAACGAACCGACAATGAGTTCTGTTGACGAATTATTGTTATTCAGATGGAAATAGATATTCTGCACCCCACCATGATGCGTGCCAAGTCATATTGGATTTTTGAAGAAATATTGAGAATGAAAAATCCCTCTATACCCCCTCTAACGAACCGACAATGAGTTCTGTTGACGAATTATTGTTATTCAGATGGAAATGGATATTCTGCACCCCACCATGATGCGTGCCAAGTCGTATTGGATTTTTGAAGAAATATTGAAAATGAAAAATCCCTCTATACCCCCTCTGACGACCCGACAATGATTTCTCTTGACGAATTAATGGTATTCAGATAGAAATGGATATTTTGCACCCTACTATGATGCGTGCCAAGTCATATTTGATTTTTGAAGTAATTTTGAAAATGTAATATCCCTCTATACCCCCTTTGACGACTCGAAAATGATTTCTCTTGACGGATTATTGGTATTCAGATAGAAATGGATATTTTGCACCCTACTATGATGCGTGCCAAGTCATATTTGATTTTTGAAGTAATTTTGAAAATGTAAAATCCCTCTATACCCCTTCTAATGACCCGAAAATAATTTCTGTTGACAAATTATTGTTATTCAGATAGAAATGAATATTTTGCACCCTACTATGATGCGTGCCAAGTCATATTTGATTTTTGAAGTAATTTTTAAAATGAAAAATCCCTCTATACCCCCCTCTAATGACCCGACAATGATTTCTGATGACAAAATATTGTTATTCAGATGGAAATGGATATTCTGCACCACTCCATGATGCGTGCCAAATCATATTTGATTTTTGAAGTCATTTTGAAAATGAAAAATCCCTCTATACCCTCTTTAACTACCCGTCAATGATTTCTGTTGACGAATCATTGTTATTCAGATGGAAATGGATATTCTGCACCCCACCATGATGCGTGCCAAGTCATATTTGATTTTGAGGTAATTTTGAAAATGAAAAATCCCTCTATACCCCCTCTGACGACCCGACAATGATTTCTGTTGACAAATTATTGTTATTGAGATGGAAATGGATATTCTGTTCCCCACCATGATGCGTGCCAAGTCATATTTGATTATTGAAGTCATTTTGAAAATGAAAAATCCCTCTATATCCCCTCTGACGACCCGACAATGATTTCTGTTGACGAATTATTGTTATTCATTTGGAAATGAATATTCTGCACCCCACCATGATACGTGCCAAGTCATAATGGATTCTTGAAGAAATATTGAAAATAATAAATCCCTCTATACCCCCTCTAACGACCCGACAATGATTTCTGGTGACGAATTATTGTTGTTCAGATGGAAATGGATATTCTGCACCCCACCATGATGCGTGCCAAGTCATATTAGATTTTTGAAGAAATATTGAAAATGATAAATCCCTCTATACCCCCTCTGACGACCCGACAATGATTTCTGTTGACGAATTATTGTTATTCAGATGAACATGGATACTTTGCATCCCATCATGATGCGTGCCAAGTCATATTAGAATTTTGAAGAAAAATTGAAAATGAAAAATCCCTCTATACCCACTCTAACGACCCGAGAATCAGTTCTGTTGACGAATTACTGTTATTCAGATGGAAATGGATATTTTGCACCCCACCATGATGCGTGCCAAGTCATATTAGATTTTTGATGAAATTTTGAAAATGAGAAATCCCTCTATACCCCCCTAACGACCCGACAATGATTTCTGTTAACGAATTCTTGTGATTCAGATGGAATTGGATATTCTGCACCCTACTATGATGCGTGCCAAGTCATATTTGATTTTTGAAGTCATTTTGATAATGAAAAATCACTCTATACCCCCCTCTGATGACCCGACAATGATTTCTGGTGATGAATTATTGTTGTTCAGATGAAAATGGATATTCTGCAGCCCACCATGATGCGTGCCAAGTCATATTAGATTTTTGAAGAAATTTTGAAAATGAAAAATCCCTCTATATCCCCTCTGACGACCCGACAATGATTTCTGTCAACAAGTTATTGTTATTCCGATAGAAATAGATATTCTGCACCCCACCAGGATGCGTGCCAAGTCATATTAGATTTTTGATGAAATTTTGAAAATGAGAAATCCCTCTATACCCCCCCTAACGACCCGACAATGATTTCTGTTAACGAATTCTTGTTATTCACATGGAATTGAATATTCTGCACCCTACTATGATGCGTGCCAAGTCATATTTGATTTTTGAAGTCATTTTGATAATGAAAAATCACTCTATACCCCCCTCTGATGACCCGACAATGATTTCTGGTGATGAATTATTGTTGTTCAGATGAAAATGGATATTCTGCAGCCCACCATGATGCGTGCCAAGTCATATTAGATTTTTGAAGTCATTTTGATAATGAGAAATCCCTCTATACCCCCTCTGACGACCCGACAATGATTTCTGGTGACGAATTATTGATGTTCAGATAGAAATGGATATTCTGCACCCCACCATGATGCGTGCCAAGTCATATTGGATTTTTGAAGAAATATTGAAAATGAAAAATCCCTCCATACCCCCTCTAACGACCCGACAATGATTTCTGTTGACGAATTATTGTTATTTAGATGGAAATGAATATTCTGCACCTCACCATGTTGCGTACTAAGTCATATTTGATTTTGAGGTAATTTTGAAAATGAAAAATCCCTCTATACCCCCTCTAACGACCCGACAATGATTTCTGTCAACGAATTATTGTTATTCAGATGGAAATAGATATTCTGCACCCCACTATGATGCGTGCCAAGTCATATTAGATTTTTGATGGAATTTTGAAAATGAGAAATCCCTCTATACCCCCCCTAACGACCCGACAATGATTTCTGTTAACGAATTCTTGTTATTCAGATGAAATTGGATATTCTGCACCCTACTATGATGCGTGCCAAGTCATATTTGATTTTTGAAGAAATTTTGAAAATGAAAAATCCCTCTATATCCCCTCTGACGACCCGACAATGATTTCTGTTGACGAATTATTGTTATTTAGTTGGAAATGGATATTCTGCACCCCACCATGATGCGTACCAAGTCATATTTGATTTTGAGGTAATTTTGAAAATGAAAAATCCCTCTATACCCCCTCTAACGACCCGACAATGATTTCTGTTGACGAATCATTGTTATATAGATGGAAATGAATATTCTGCACACCACCATGTTGCGTGCCAAGTCATATTTGATTTTGAGGTAATTTTGAAAATGAAATATCCCTCTATACCCCCTCTAACGAACCGACAATGAGTTCTGTTGACGAATTATTGTTATTCAGATGGAAATGGATATTCTGCACCCCACCATGATGCGTGTCAAGTCATGGTGGATTTTTGAAGAAATATTGAAAATTAAAAATCCCTCTATACCCCCTCTAACGACCCGACAATGATTTCTGTTGACGAATTATTGTTATCCAGATGGAAATGAATGTTCTGCACCCCACCATGATGCGTGCCAAGTCATATTGGATTTTTGAAGAAATATTGAGAATGAAAAATCCCTCTATACCCCCTCTAACGAACCGACAATGAGTTCTGTTGACGAATTATTGTTATTCAGATGAACATGGATACTTTGCACCCCATCATGATGCGTGCCAAGTCATATTAGATTTTTGAAGAAAAATTGAAAATGAAAAATCCCTCTATACCCACTCTAACGACCCGACAATCAGTTCTGTTGACGAATTACTGTTATTCAGATGGAAATGGATATTTTGCACCCCACCATGATGCGTGCCAAGTCGTATTGGATTTTTGAAGAAATATTGATAATGAAAAATCCCTCTATACCCCTCTAACGAACCGACAATGAGTTCTGTTGACGAATTATTGTTATTCACATGGAAATGGATATTCTGCACCCCACCATGATGCGTGCCAAGTCGTATTGGATTTTTGAAGAAATATTGATAATGAAAAATCCCTCTATACCCCCTCTAACGACCCGACAATGATTTCTGTTGACGAATTATCGTTATTCAAATGAAAATAGATATTCTGCACCCCACCATGATGCGTGCCAAGTCATATTAGATTTTTGAAGTAATACTGAAAATGAAAAATCCCTCTATACCCCCTCTGACGACCCGACAATGATTTCTGTTGACGAATTATTGTTATTCAGATGAACATGGATACTTTGCACCCCATCATGATGCGTGCCAAGTCATATTAGATTTTTGAAGAAAAATTGAATATGAAAAATCCCTCTATACCCACTCCAACGACCCGACAATCAGTTCTGTTGACGAATTACTGTTATTCAGGTGGAAATGGATATTTTGCACCCCACCATGATGCGTGCCAAGTCATATTAGATTTTTGATGAAATTTTGAAAATGAGAAATCCCTCTATACCCCCCCTAACGACCCGACAATGATTTCTGTTAACGAATTCTTGTTATTCAGATGGAATTGGATATTCTGCACCCTACTATGATGCGTGCCAAGTCATATTTGATTTTTGAAGTCATTTTGATAATGAAAAATCCCTCTATACCCCCTCTGACGACCCGACAATGATTTCTGGTGACGAATTATTGTTGTTCAGATGGAAATGGATATTCTGCACCCCACCATGATGCGTGCCTAGTCATATTAGATTTTTGAAGAAATTTTGAAAATGAAAAATCCCTCTATATCCCCTCTGACGACCCGACAATGATTTCTGTTGACGAATTATTGTTATTCAGTTGAAAATGGATATTCTGCACCCCACCATGATGCGTGCCAAGTCATATTGGATTTTTGAAGAAATATTGAAAATGAAAAATCCCTCTATACCCCCTCTAACGACCCGACAATGATTTCTGTTGACGAATTATTGTTATTCAGATGGAAATGAATATTCTGCACCTCACCATGTTGCGTACCAAGTCATATTTGATTTTGTGGTAATTTTGAAAATGAAAAATCCCTCTATACCCCCTCTAACGACCCGACAATGATTTCTGTTGACGAATTATTGTTATATAGATGGAAATGAATATTCTGCACACCACCATGTTGCGTGCCAGGTCATATTTGATTTTGAGGTAATTTTGAAAATGAAATATCCCTCTATACCCCCTCTAACGAACCGACAATGAGTTCTGTTGACGAATTATAGTTATTCAGATGGAAATAGATATTCTGCACCCCACCATGATGCGTGCCAAGTCATATTGGATTTTTGAAGAAATATTGAGAATGAAAAATCCCTCTATACCCCCTCTAACGAACCGACAATGAGTTCTGTTGACGAATTATTGTTATTCAGATGGAAATGGATATTCTGCACCCCACCATGATGCGTGCCAAGTCGTATTGGATTTTTGAAGAAATATTGAAAATGAAAAATCCCTCTATACCCCCTCTGACGACCCGACAATGATTTCTCTTGACGAATTAATGGTATTCAGATAGAAATGGATATTTTGCACCCTACTATGATGCGTGCCTAGTCATATTTGATTTTTGAAGTAATTTTGAAAATGTAATATCCCTCTATACCCCCTTTGACGACACGAAAATGATTTCTCTTGACGGATTATTGGTATTCAGATAGAAATGGATATTTTGCACCCTACTATGATGCGTTCCAAGTCATATTTGATTTTTGAAGTAATTTTGAAAATGTAAAATCCCTCTATACCCCCTCTAATGACCCGAAAATAATTTCTGTTGACAAATTATTGTTATTCAGATGGAAAAGAATAATTTGCACCCTACTATGATGCGTGCCAAGTCATATTTGATTTTGAGGTAATTTTTGAAAATGAAAAATCCCTCTATACCCCCTTTGACGACTCGAAAATGATTTCTCTTGACGAATTATTGGTATTCAGATAGAAATGGATATTTTGCACCCTACTATGATGCGTGCCAAGTCATATTTGATTTTTGAAGTAATTTTGAAAATGTAAAATCCCTCTATACCCCTTCTAATGACCCGAAAATAATTTCTGTTGACAAATTATTGTTATTCAGATGGAAATGAATATTTTGCACCCTACTATGATGCGTGCCAAGTCATATTTGATTTTTGAAGTAATTTTTAAAATGCAAAATCCCTCTATACCCCCCTCTAATGACCCGACAATGATTTCTGATGACAAAATATTGTTATTCAGATGGAAATGGATATTCTGCACCCCTCCATGATGAGTGCCAAATCATATTTGATTTTTGAAGTCATTTCGAAAATGAAAAATCCCTCTATACCCTCTTTAACTACCCGTCAATGATTTCTGTTGACGAATCATTGTTATTCAGATGGAAATGGATATTCTGCACCCCACCATGATGCGTGCCAAGTCATATTTGATTTTGAGGTAATTTTGAAAATGAAAAATCCCTCTATACCCCCTCTGACGACCCGACAATGATTTCTGTTGACAAATTATTGTTATTGAGATGGAAATGGATATTCTGTTCCCCACCATGATGCGTGCCAAGTCATATTTGATTATTGAAGTCATTTTGAAAATGAAAAATCCCTCTATATCCCCTCTGACGACCCGACAATGATTTCTGTTGACGAATTATTGTTATTCATTTGGAAATGAATATTCTGCACCCCACCATGATACGTGCCAAGTCATAATGGATTCTTGAAGAAATATTGAAAATAATAAATCCCTCTATACCCCCTCTAACGACCCGACAATGATTTCTGTCGACGAATTATTGTTATTCAGATGGAAATAGATATTCTGCACCCCACCATGATAAGTGTCAAGTCATATTAGATTTTTGATGAAATTTTAAAAATGAGAAATCCCTCTATACCCCCCCTAACGACCCGACAATGATTTCTGTTAACGAATTCTTGTTATTCAGATGGAATTGGATATTCTGCACCCTACTATGATGCGTGCCAAGTCATATTTGATTTTTGAAGTCATTTTGATAATGAAAAATCCCTCTATACCCCCTCTGACGACCCGACAATGATTTCTGGTGACGAATTATTGTTGTTCAGATGGAAATGGATATTCTGCACCCCGCCATGATGCGTGCCAAGTCATATTAGATTTTTGAAGAAATTTTGAAAATGAAAAATCCCTCTACACCCCCTCCAACGACCCGTCAATGATTTCTGTTCATGAATTATTGTTATTCAGATGGAAATGGATATTCAGCACCACACCATGATGCGTGCTAAGTCTTATTTGATTTTGAGGTAATTTTGAAAATGTAAAATAACTCTATACCCCCTCTGACGACAAGACAATGATTTAAATTGATGAATTATTGTTATTCAGATGGACATGGATACTTTGCACCCCACCATGATGCGTGCAAAGTCATATTAGATTTTTGAAGTAATTTTGAAAATGAAAAATCCCTCCATACCCCCTCTGACGACCCGACAATGATTTCTGTTGACGAATTAATGTTATTCAGATGAATATGGATACTTTGTACCCCAATATGATACGTGCCAACTCATATTTGATTTTTGAAGTAATTTTGAAAATGAAATAACCCTCTCTACCCCCCTCTAATGACCCGACAATGATTTCTGTTGACGAATTAATATTTGTTGAGATGGAAATGGATATTCTGTACCCCGCCATGATGCGTGCCAAGTCATATTTGATTTTGAGGTGATTTTGAAAATGAAAAATCCCTCTATACCCCATCTGACGACCCGACAATGATTTAAATTGACGAATAATTGTTATTCAGATGGACATAGATACTTTGCACCCCACCATGATGCGTGCCAAGTCATATTAGATTTTTGAAGTAATTTTAAAAATGAAAAATCCCTCCATACCCCCCTCTAATGACCCGACAATGATTTCTGATGACGAAATATTGTTATTCAGATGAAAATGGATATTCTGCACCCCTCTATGATGCGTGCCAAATCATATTTGATTTTTGAGGTCTTTTGAAAATAAAAAATCCCTCTATACCCCCTCTGACGACCCGACAATGATTTAAATTGACGAAATATTTGTTATTCAGATGGACATGGATACTTTGCACCCCACCATGATGCGTGCCAAGTCATATTAGATTTTTGAAGTAATTTTGAAAATGAAAAATCCCTCCATACCCCCTCTGATGACACGAAAATGATTTATCTTGACGAAATAATGTTAGTCAGATAGAAATGGATATTCTGCACCCCGCCATGATGCGTGCCAAGTCATATTTGATTTTTGATATCATTTTGATAATGAAAAATCCCTCTATACCCCCTCTGCCGACTTGATAATGATTTCTGTTAACGAATTATTGTTATTCAGATGGACAAAGATATTTCGCACCCCACTATGATAAGTGCCAAGTCACATTAGATTTTTGAAGAAATTTTGAAAATGAGAAATCCCTCTATACCCCCTCTGACGACCCGACAATGATTTCCGTTGACGAATTATCGTTATTCAGATTATAAATGGATATTCTGCACCCAATCATGATGCGTTCCAAGTCATATTTGATTTTGAGGTAATTTTGAAAATGAAAAATCCCTCTATACCCCCTCTGACGTCCCGACAATGATTTCTGTTGACGAATTAATGTTATTCAGATGAATATGGATACTTTGCACACCAATATGATACGTGCCAACTCATATTTGATTTTTGAAGTAATTTTGAAAATGAAATATCCTTCTATACCCCCCTCTAATGACCCGACAATGATTTCTGATGACGAATTATTGTTATTCAGATGAAAATGAATATTCTGCACCCCTCCATGATGCGTGCCAAATCATATTTGATTTTTTAGGTCTTTTGAAAATAAGAAATCCCTCTATACCCCCTCTGACGACCCGACAATGATTTAAATTGACGAATTATCGTTATTCTGATGGACATGGATACTTTGCACCCCACCATGATGCGTGCCAAGTCATATTAGATTTTTGAAGTACTTTTGAAAATGAAAAATCCCTCCATACCCACTCTGATGACACGACAATGATTTATCTTGACGAATTAATGTTAGTCAGATAGAAATGGATATTCTGCACCCCGCCATGATGCGTGCCAAGTCATATTTGATTTTTGAAATCATTTTGATAATGAAAAATCCCTCTATACCCCCTCTGCCGACCCGATAATGATTTCTGTTAACGAATTATTTTTATTCAGATGGACGAATATATTTCGCACCCCACTATGATAAGTGCCAAGTCATATTAGCTTTTTGAAGAAATTTTGAAAATGAGAAATCCCTCTATACCCCCTCTAACGACCCGTCAATGATTTCTGTTGACGAATTATTGTTATTCAGATGGAATTGGATATTCTGCACCCCACCATGATGCGTGCCAAGTCATATTTGATTTTGAGGTAATTTTGAAAATGAAAAATCCCTCTATACCCCCTCTGACGACACGACAATGATTTCTGTTGACGAATTATTGTAATTCAGATGAAAATGAATAGTCTGCACCCCGCCATGTTGCGTGCCATGTCATATTTAAATTTTGAAGTCATTTTGATAATGAAAAATCCCTCTATACCCCCTCTGACGTCCCGACAATGATTTCTGTTGACGAATTAATGTTATTCAGATGAACTGGATACTTTGCACCCCAATATGATACGTGCCAACTCATATTTGATTTTTGAAGTAATTTTGAAAATGAAATATCCCTCTATACCCCTTCTGACGACCCGACAATGATTTCTCTTGACGAATTATTGTTATTCAGATAGAAATGGATATTTTGCACCCTACTATGATGCGTGCCAAGTCATATTTGATTTTTGAAGTAATTTTGAAAATGTCAAATCCCTCTATACCCCCTCTAATGACTCGAAAATGATTTCTGTTGACAAATTATTGTTATTCAGTTGGAAATGAATATTTTGCACCCTACTATGATACGTGCCAAGTGATATTTGATTTTTGTAGTAATTTTGAAAATGAAAAATCCCTCTATACCCCCCTCTAATTACCCGACAATGATGTCTGATGACAAAATATTGTTATTCAGATAGAAATGGATATTTTGCACCCTACTATGATGCGTGCCAAGTCATATTTGATTTTTGAAGTAATTTTGAAAATGACAAATCCCTCTATACCCCCTCTAATGACTCGAAAATGATTTCTGTTGACAAATTATTGTTATTCAGTTGGAAATGAATATTTTGCACCCTACTATGATACGTGCCAAGTGATATTTGATTTTTGTAGTAATTTTGAAAATGAAAAATCCCTCTATACCCCCCTCTAATTACCCGACAATGATGTCTGATGACAAAATATTGTTATTCAGATGGAAATGGATATTCTGCACCCCTCCATGATGCGTGCCAAATGATATTTGATTTTTGAAGTCATTTTGAAAATGAAAAATCCCTCTATACTTTCTCTGACGACCCGACAATGATTTCTGTTGACGAATTATTGTTATTAAGATGGACATGGATATTCTGCACCCCACCATGTTGCGTGCCAAGTCATATTTGATTTTTGAAGAAATATTGAAAATGAAAAATCCCTCTATACCCCCTCTAACGACCCGACAATGATTTCTGTTGACAAATTATTGTTATTTAGATGGAAATGGATATTCTGCACCCCACCATGTTGCGTGCAAAGTCATATTTGATTTTGAGGTAATTTTGAAAATGAAAAATCTCTCATTATCCTCTCTGACGACACGAAAATGATTTCTGTTGACGAATTATTGTTATTCAGATGGAAATGAATATTCTGCACCCCACCATGTTGCGTGCCAAGTCATATTTCATTTTGAGGTAATTTTGAAAATGAAAAATCCCTCTATACCCCCTCTGACGACCCGACAATGATTTCTGTTGACGAACTTTTGTTATTCTGATGGAAATGAATATTCTGCACCCCACCATGTTGCGTGCCAGGTCATATTTGATTTTTAGATAATTTTGAAAATGAAAAATCCCTCTATACCACCTTTGACGACCCGACAATGATTTCTGTCGACGAATTATCGTTTTTCAGATGGAAATAGATATTCTGCACCCCTCCATGATGCGTGCCAAGTCATATTAGATTTTTGATGAAAAATTGAAAATGAGAAATCACTCTATACGCCCTCTAACGACCCCACAATGATTTCCGTTGACGAATTCTTGTTACTCAGATGGAATTGGATTTTCTGCACCCCACCATGATGCGTGCCAAGTCATATTTGATTTTGAGGTAATTTTGAAAATGAAAAATCCTTCTATACCCCCTCTGACGACCCGACAATGATTTCTGTTGACAAATTATTGTTATTGAGATGGAAATGGATATTCTGTACCCCCCCATGATGCGTGCCAAGTCATATTAGTTTATTGAAGAAATTTTGAAAATGAAAAATTCCTCTATACCCCCTCCAACGACCCGTCAATGACTTCTGTTGACGAATTATTGTTATTTAGATGGAAATGGATATTCTGCACCCCACCATGATGCGTGCCAAGTCATATTTAATTTTTGAAGTCATTTTGATAATGAGAAATCCCTCTATATCCCCTCTGACGTCCCGACAATGATTTCTGTTGATGAATTAATGTTATTCAGATGAACATGGATACTCTGCACCCCACTATGATACGTGCCAACTCATATTTGATTTTTGAAGTTATTTTGAAAATTAAATATCCCTCTATACCCCTTCTGACGACCCGACAATGATTTCTCTTGACGAATTATTGTTATTCAGATGGAAATGAATATTTTGCACCCTACTATGATGCGTGCCAAGTTATATTTGATTTTTGAAGTAATTTTGAAAATGAAAAATCCCTCTATACCCCCTCCAACGACCCGTCAATGATTTCTGTTGACGAATTATTGTTATTCAGATGGAAATGGATTTTCTGCACCCCACCATGATGCGTGCCAAGTCATATTTGATTTTGAGGTAATTTTGAAAATGAAAAATCCTTCTATACCCCCTCTGACGACCCGACAATGATTTCTGTTGACAAATTATTGTTATTGAGATGGAAATGGATATTCTGTACCCCCCCATGATGCGTGCCAAGTCATATTAGATTATTGAAGAAATTTTGAAAATGAAAAATTCCTCTATACCCCCTCCAACGACCCGTCAATGATTTCTGTTGACGAATTATTGTTATTTAGATGGAAATGGATATTCTGCACCCCACCATGATGCGTGCCAAGTCATATTTAATTTTTGAAGTCATTTTGATAATGAGAAATCCCTCTATACCCCCTCTGACGTCCCGACAATGATTTCTGTTGATGAATTAATGTTATTCAGATGAACATGGATACTCTGCACCCCACCATGATACGTGCCAACTCATATTTGATTTTTGAAGTCATTTTGAAAATTAAATATCCCTCTATACCCCTTCTGACGACCCGACAATGATTTCTCTTGACGAATTATTGTTATTCAGATGGAAATGAATATTTTGCACCCTACTATGATGCGTGCCAAGTGATATTTGATTTTTGAAGTAATTTTGAAAATGAAAAATCCCTCTATACCCCCTCTAAAGACCCGACAATGATTTCTGATGACAAAATATTGTTATTCAGATGGAAATGGATATTCTGCACCCCTCCATGATGCGTGCCAAATCATATTTGATTTTTGAAGTAATTTTGAAAATGAAAAATCCCTCTTTACCTTCTCTGACGACCCGACAATGATTTCTGTTGACGAATTATTGTTATTTAGATGTACATGGTTATTCTGCACCCCACCATGATGCGTGCCAAGTCATATTAGATTTTTGAGGAAATATTGAAAATGACAAATCACTCTATACCCCCTCTAACGACCCGACAATGATTTCTATCGACCAATTATTGTTATTCAGATGGAAATAGGTATTCTGCACCCCACCATGATGCGTGCCAAGTCATATTAGATTTTTGAAGAAATATTGAAAATGAAAATTCCCTCTATACCCCCTCTGACGACCCGACAATGATTTCTGTTGACGAATTATTGTTTTTTAGATGGACATGGATACTTTGCACCCCACCATGATGCGTGCCAAGTCATATTAGATTTTTGAAGAAATATTGAAAATGAAAAATCCCCCAATACCCCCTCTAACGACCCGACAATGATTTCTGTTGACGAATTATCGTTATTCAGATGGAAATGAATATTCTGCACCCCACCATGTTGCGTGCCAAGTCATATTTGATTTTGAGGTAATTTTGAAAATGAAAAATTCCTCTATACCCCCTCTGACGACACGACAATGATATATGTTGACAAATTATTGTTATTCAGATGGACATGGATACTTTGCACCCCACCATGATACGTGCCAACTCATATTTGATTTTTCAAGTCATTTTGAAAATGAAATATCCCTCTATACCTCTTGTGACGACCCGAAAATGATTTCTCTTGACGAATTATTGTTACTCAGATGGAAATGGATATTCTGCACCCCACCATGTTGCGTGCCAGGTCATATTTGATTTTGAGGTAAATTTGAAAATGAAAAATCCCTCTATACCCCCTCTGACGACACGACAATGATTTCTCTTGACGAATTATTGTAATTCAGATGAAAATAAATAGTCTGCACCCCAACATGTTGCGTGCCATGTCATATTTGATTTTTTAAGTCATTTTGATAATGAAAAATCCCTCTGTACACCCTCTGACGTCCCGACAATGATTTCTGTTGACGAATTAATGTTATTCAGATGAACATGGATACTTTGCACCCCACCATGATACGTGCCAACTCATATTTGATTTTTCAAGTCATTTTGAAAATGAAATATCCCTCTATACCTGTTCTGACGACCCGACAATGATTTCTCTTGACGAATTATTGTTATTCAGATGGAAATGGATATTCTGCACCCCACCATGTTGCGTGCCACTTCATATTTGATTTTGAGGTAATTTTGAAAATGAAAATCCCTCTATACCCCCTCTGACGATACGTCAATAATTTCTGATAAGGAATTATTGTTATTCAGATAGATATAAATATTCTGCACCCCACCATGATGCGTGCCAAGTCATATTTGATTTTGAGGTAATTTTGAAAATGAAATATCCCTCTATACCCCCTCTAACGAACCGACAATGAGTTCTGTTGACGAATTATTGTTATTCAGATGGAAATGGATATTCTGCACTCCACCATGATGCGTGTCAAGTCATGGTGGATTTTTGAAGAAATATTGAAAATTAAAAATCCCTCTATACCCCCTCTAACGACCCGACAATGATTTCTGTTGACGAATTATTGTTATCCAGATGGAAATGAATATTCTGCACCCCACCATGATGCGTGCCAAGTCATATTGGATTTTTGAAGAAATATTGAGAATGAAAAATCCCTCTATACCCCCTCTAACGAACCGACAATGAGTTCTGTTGACGAATTATTGTTATTCAGATGGAAATGGATATTCTGCACCCCACCATGATGCGTGCCAAGTCATATTGGATTTTTGAAGAAATATTGAAAATGAAAAATCCCTCTATACCCCCTCTAACGACCCGACAATGATTTCTGTTGACGAATTATCGTTATTCAAATGAAAATAGATATTCTGCACCCCACCATGATGCGTGCCAAGTCATATTAGATTTTTGAAGAAATACTGAAAATGAAAAATCCCTCTATACCCCCTCTGACGACCCGACAATGATTTCTGTTGACGAATTATTGTTATTCAGATGAACATGGATACTTTGCACCCCATCATGATGCGTGCCAAGTCATATTAGATTTTTGAAGAAAAATTGAAAATGAAAAATCCCTCTATACCCACTCTAACGACCCGACAATCAGTTCTGTTGACGAATTACTGTTATTCAGATGGAAATGGATATTTTGCACCCCACCATGATGCGTGCCAAGTCATATTAGATTTTTGATGAAATTTTGAAAATGAAAAATCCCTCTATACCCCCCTAACGACCTGACAATGATTTCTGTTAACAAATTCTTGTTATTCAGATAGAATTGGATATTCTGCACCCTACTATGATGCGTACCAAGTCATATTTGATTTTGAGGTAATTTTGAAAATGAAAAATCCCTCTATACCCACTCTATCGACCCGACAATCAGTTCTGTTGACGAATTACTGTTATTCAGATGGAAATGGATATTCTGCACCCCACCATGATGCGTGCCAAGTCATATTAGATTTTTGAAGAAAAATTGAATATGAAAAATCCCTCTATACCCACTCCAACGACCCGACAATCAGTTCTGTTGACGAATTACTGTTATTCAGGTGGAAATGGATATTTTGCACCCCACCATGATGCGTGCCAAGTCATATTAGATTTTTGATGAAATTTTGAAAATGAGAAATCCCTCTATACCCCCCCTAACGACCCGACAATGATTTCTGTTAACGAATTCTTGTTATTCAGATGGAATCGGATATCCTGCACCCTACTATGATGCGTGCCAAGTCATATTTGATTTTTGAAGTCATTTTGATAATGAAAAATCCCTCTATACCCCCTCTGACGACCCGACAATGATTTCTGGTGACGAATTATTGTTGTTCAGATGGAAATGGATATTCTGCACCCCACCATGATGCGTGCCAAGTCATATTAGATTTTTGAAGAAATTTTGAAAATGAAAAATCCCTCTATATCCCCTCTGACGACCCGACAATGATTTCTGTTGACGAATTATTGTTATTCAGTTGAAAATGGATATTCTGCACCCCACCATGATGCGTGCCAAGTCATATTGGATTTTTGAAGAAATATTGAAAATGAAAAATCCCTCTATACCCCCTCTAACGACCCGACAATGATTTCTGTTGACGAATTATTGTTATTCAGATGGAAATGAATATTCTGCACCTCACCATGTTGCGTACCAAGTCATATTTGATTTTGTGGTAATTTTGAAAATGAAAAATCCCTCTATACCCCCTCTAACGACCCGACAATGATTTCTGTTGACGAATTATTGTTATATAGATGGAAATGAATATTCTGCACACCACCATGTTGCGTGCCAGGTCATATTTGATTTTGAGGTAATTTTGAAAATGAAATATCCCTCTATACCCCCTCTAACGAACCGACAATGAGTTCTGTTGACGAATTATAGTTATTCAGATGGAAATAGATATTCTGCACCCCACCATGATGCGTGCCAAGTCATATTGGATTTTTGAAGAAATATTGAGAATGAAAAATCCCTCTATACCCCCTCTAACGAACCGACAATGAGTTCTGTTGACGAAGTATTGTTATTCAGATGGAAATGGATATTCTGCACCCCACCATGATGCGTGCCAAGTCGTATTGGATTTTTGAAGAAATATTGAAAATGAAAAATCCCTCTATACCCCCTCTGACGACCCGACAATGATTTCTCTTGACGAATTAATGGTATTCAGATAGAAATGGATATTTTGCACCCTACTATGATGCGTGCCAAGTCATATTTGATTTTTGAAGTAATTTTGAAAATGTAATATCCCTCTATACCCCCTTTGACGACTCGAAAATGATTTCTCTTGACGGATTATTGGTATTCAGATAGAAATGGATATTTTGCACCCTACTATGATGCGTGCCAAGTCATATTTGATTTTTGAAGTAATTTTGAAAATGTAAAATCCCTCTATACCCCTTCTAATGACCCGAAAATAATTTCTGTTGACAAATTATTGTTATTCAGATAGAAATGAATATTTTGCACCCTACTATGATGCGTGCCAAGTCATATTTGATTTTTGAAGTAATTTTTAAAATGAAAAATCCCTCTATACCCCCCTCTAATGACCCGACAATGATTTCTGATGACAAAATATTGTTATTCAGATGGAAATGGATATTCTGCACCACTCCATGATGCGTGCCAAATCATATTTGATTTTTGAAGTCATTTTGAAAATGAAAAATCCCTCTATACCCTCTTTAACTACCCGTCAATGATTTCTGTTGACGAATCATTGTTATTCAGATGGAAATGGATATTCTGCACCCCACCATGATTCGTGCCAAGTCATATTTGATTTTGAGGTAATTTTGAAAATGAAAAATCCCTCTATACCCCCTCTGACGACCCGACAATGATTTCTGTTGACGAACTTTTGTTATTCTGATGGAAATGAATATTCTGCACCCCACCATGTTGCGTGCCAGGTCATATTTGATTTTTAGATAATTTTGAAAATGAAAAATCCCTCTATACCACCTTTGACGACCCGACAATGATTTCTGTCGACGAATTATCGTTTTTCAGATGGAAATAGATATTCTGCACCCCTCCATGATGCGTGCCAAGTCATATTAGATTTTTGATGAAAAATTGAAAATGAGAAATCACTCTATACGCCCTCTAACGACCCCACAATGATTTCCGTTGACGAATTCTTGTTACTCAGATGGAATTGGATTTTCTGCACCCCACCATGATGCGTGCCAAGTCATATTTGATTTTGAGGTAATTTTGAAAATGAAAAATCCTTCTATACCCCCTCTGACGACCCGACAATGATTTCTGTTGACAAATTATTGTTATTGAGATGGAAATGGATATTCTGTACCCCCCCATGATGCGTGCCAAGTCATATTAGTTTATTGAAGAAATTTTGAAAATGAAAAATTCCTCTATACCCCCTCCAACGACCCGTCAATGACTTCTGTTGACGAATTATTGTTATTTAGATGGAAATGGATATTCTGCACCCCACCATGATGCGTGCCAAGTCATATTTAATTTTTGAAGTCATTTTGATAATGAGAAATCCCTCTATATCCCCTCTGACGTCCCGACAATGATTTCTGTTGATGAATTAATGTTATTCAGATGAACATGGATACTCTGCACCCCACTATGATACGTGCCAACTCATATTTGATTTTTGAAGTTATTTTGAAAATTAAATATCCCTCTATACCCCTTCTGACGACCCGACAATGATTTCTCTTGACGAATTATTGTTATTCAGATGGAAATGAATATTTTGCACCCTACTATGATGCGTGCCAAGTTATATTTGATTTTTGAAGTAATTTTGAAAATGAAAAATCCCTCTATACCCCCTCCAACGACCCGTCAATGATTTCTGTTGACGAATTATTGTTATTCAGATGGAAATGGATTTTCTGCACCCCACCATGATGCGTGCCAAGTCATATTTGATTTTGAGGTAATTTTGAAAATGAAAAATCCTTCTATACCCCCTCTGACGACCCGACAATGATTTCTGTTGACAAATTATTGTTATTGAGATGGAAATGGATATTCTGTACCCCCCCATGATGCGTGCCAAGTCATATTAGATTATTGAAGAAATTTTGAAAATGAAAAATTCCTCTATACCCCCTCCAACGACCCGTCAATGATTTCTGTTGACGAATTATTGTTATTTAGATGGAAATGGATATTCTGCACCCCACCATGATGCGTGCCAAGTCATATTTAATTTTTGAAGTCATTTTGATAATGAGAAATCCCTCTATACCCCCTCTGACGTCCCGACAATGATTTCTGTTGATGAATTAATGTTATTCAGATGAACATGGATACTCTGCACCCCACCATGATACGTGCCAACTCATATTTGATTTTTGAAGTCATTTTGAAAATTAAATATCCCTCTATACCCCTTCTGACGACCCGACAATGATTTCTCTTGACGAATTATTGTTATTCAGATGGAAATGAATATTTTGCACCCTACTATGATGCGTGCCAAGTGATATTTGATTTTTGAAGTAATTTTGAAAATGAAAAATCCCTCTATACCCCCTCTAAAGACCCGACAATGATTTCTGATGACAAAATATTGTTATTCAGATGGAAATGGATATTCTGCACCCCTCCATGATGCGTGCCAAATCATATTTGATTTTTGAAGTAATTTTGAAAATGAAAAATCCCTCTTTACCTTCTCTGACGACCCGACAATGATTTCTGTTGACGAATTATTGTTATTTAGATGTACATGGTTATTCTGCACCCCACCATGATGCGTGCCAAGTCATATTAGATTTTTGAGGAAATATTGAAAATGACAAATCACTCTATACCCCCTCTAACGACCCGACAATGATTTCTATCGACCAATTATTGTTATTCAGATGGAAATAGGTATTCTGCACCCCACCATGATGCGTGCCAAGTCATATTAGATTTTTGAAGAAATATTGAAAATGAAAATTCCCTCTATACCCCCTCTGACGACCCGACAATGATTTCTGTTGACGAATTATTGTTTTTTAGATGGACATGGATACTTTGCACCCCACCATGATGCGTGCCAAGTCATATTAGATTTTTGAAGAAATATTGAAAATGAAAAATCCCCCTATACCCCCTCTAACGACCCGACAATGATTTCTGTTGACGAATTATCGTTATTCAGATGGAAATGAATATTCTGCACCCCACCATGTTGCGTGCCAAGTCATATTTGATTTTGAGGTAATTTTGAAAATGAAAAATTCCTCTATACCCCCTCTGACGACACGACAATGATATATGTTGACAAATTATTGTTATTCAGATGGACATGGATACTTTGCACCCCACCATGATACGTGCCAACTCATATTTGATTTTTCAAGTCATTTTGAAAATGAAATATCCCTCTATACCTCTTGTGACGACCCGAAAATGATTTCTCTTGACGAATTATTGTTACTCAGATGGAAATGGATATTCTGCACCCCACCATGTTGCGTGCCAGGTCATATTTGATTTTGAGGTAAATTTGAAAATGAAAAATCCCTCTATACCCCCTCTGACGACACGACAATGATTTCTCTTGACGAATTATTGTAATTCAGATGAAAATAAATAGTCTGCACCCCAACATGTTGCGTGCCATGTCATATTTGATTTTTTAAGTCATTTTGATAATGAAAAATCCCTCTGTACACCCTCTGACGTCCCGACAATGATTTCTGTTGACGAATTAATGTTATTCAGATGAACATGGATACTTTGCACCCCACCATGATACGTGCCAACTCATATTTGATTTTTCAAGTCATTTTGAAAATGAAATATCCCTCTATACCTGTTCTGACGACCCGACAATGATTTCTCTTGACGAATTATTGTTATTCAGATGGAAATGGATATTCTGCACCCCACCATGTTGCGTGCCACTTCATATTTGATTTTGAGGTAATTTTGAAAATGAAAATCCCTCTATACCCCCTCTGACGATACGTCAATAATTTCTGATAAGGAATTATTGTTATTCAGATAGATATAAATATTCTGCACCCCACCATGATGCGTGCCAAGTCATATTTGATTTTGAGGTAATTTTGAAAATGAAATATCCCTCTATACCCCCTCTAACGAACCGACAATGAGTTCTGTTGACGAATTATTGTTATTCAGATGGAAATGGATATTCTGCACTCCACCATGATGCGTGTCAAGTCATGGTGGATTTTTGAAGAAATATTGAAAATTAAAAATCCCTCTATACCCCCTCTAACGACCCGACAATGATTTCTGTTGACGAATTATTGTTATCCAGATGGAAATGAATATTCTGCACCCCACCATGATGCGTGCCAAGTCATATTGGATTTTTGAAGAAATATTGAGAATGAAAAATCCCTCTATACCCCCTCTAACGAACCGACAATGAGTTCTGTTGACGAATTATTGTTATTCAGATGGAAATGGATATTCTGCACCCCACCATGATGCGTGCCAAGTCATATTGGATTTTTGAAGAAATATTGAAAATGAAAAATCCCTCTATACCCCCTCTAACGACCCGACAATGATTTCTGTTGACGAATTATCGTTATTCAAATGAAAATAGATATTCTGCACCCCACCATGATGCGTGCCAAGTCATATTAGATTTTTGAAGAAATACTGAAAATGAAAAATCCCTCTATACCCTCTCTGACGACCCGACAATGATTTCTGTTGACGAATTATTGTTATTCAGATGAACATGGATACTTTGCACCCCATCATGATGCGTGCCAAGTCATATTAGATTTTTGAAGAAAAATTGAAAATGAAAAATCCCTCTATACCCACTCTAACGACCCGACAATCAGTTCTGTTGACGAATTACTGTTATTCAGATGGAAATGGATATTTTGCACCCCACCATGATGCGTGCCAAGTCATATTAGATTTTTGATGAAATTTTGAAAATGAAAAATCCCTCTATACCCCCCTAACGACCTGACAATGATTTCTGTTAACAAATTCTTGTTATTCAGATAGAATTGGATATTCTGCACCCTACTATGATGCGTACCAAGTCATATTTGATTTTGAGGTAATTTTGAAAATGAAAAATCCCTCTATACCCACTCTATCGACCCGACAATCAGTTCTGTTGACGAATTACTGTTATTCAGATGGAAATGGATATTCTGCACCCCACCATGATGCGTGCCAAGTCATATTAGATTTTTGAAGAAAAATTGAATATGAAAAATCCCTCTATACCCACTCCAACGACCCGACAATCAGTTCTGTTGACGAATTACTGTTATTCAGGTGGAAATGGATATTTTGCACCCCACCATGATGCGTGCCAAGTCATATTAGATTTTTGATGAAATTTTGAAAATGAGAAATCCCTCTATACCCCCCCTAACGACCCGACAATGATTTCTGTTAACGAATTCTTGTTATTCAGATGGAATCGGATATCCTGCACCCTACTATGATGCGTGCCAAGTCATATTTGATTTTTGAAGTCATTTTGATAATGAAAAATCCCTCTATACCCCCTCTGACGACCCGACAATGATTTCTGGTGACGAATTATTGTTGTTCAGATGGAAATGGATATTCTGCACCCCACCATGATGCGTGCCAAGTCATATTAGATTTTTGAAGAAATTTTGAAAATGAAAAATCCCTCTATATCCCCTCTGACGACCCGACAATGATTTCTGTTGACGAATTATTGTTATTCAGTTGAAAATGGATATTCTGCACCCCACCATGATGCGTGCCAAGTCATATTGGATTTTTGAAGAAATATTGAAAATGAAAAATCCCTCTATACCCCCTCTAACGACCCGACAATGATTTCTGTTGACGAATTATTGTTATTCAGATGGAAATGAATATTCTGCACCTCACCATGTTGCGTACCAAGTCATATTTGATTTTGTGGTAATTTTGAAAATGAAAAATCCCTCTATACCCCCTCTAACGACCCGACAATGATTTCTGTTGACGAATTATTGTTATATAGATGGAAATGAATATTCTGCACACCACCATGTTGCGTGCCAGGTCATATTTGATTTTGAGGTAATTTTGAAAATGAAATATCCCTCTATACCCCCTCTAACGAACCGACAATGAGTTCTGTTGACGAATTATAGTTATTCAGATGGAAATAGATATTCTGCACCCCACCATGATGCGTGCCAAGTCATATTGGATTTTTGAAGAAATATTGAGAATGAAAAATCCCTCTATACCCCCTCTAACGAACCGACAATGAGTTCTGTTGACGAAGTATTGTTATTCAGATGGAAATGGATATTCTGCACCCCACCATGATGCGTGCCAAGTCGTATTGGATTTTTGAAGAAATATTGAAAATGAAAAATCCCTCTATACCCCCTCTGACGACCCGACAATGATTTCTCTTGACGAATTAATGGTATTCAGATAGAAATGGATATTTTGCACCCTACTATGATGCGTGCCAAGTCATATTTGATTTTTGAAGTAATTTTGAAAATGTAATATCCCTCTATACCCCCTTTGACGACTCGAAAATGATTTCTCTTGACGGATTATTGGTATTCAGATAGAAATGGATATTTTGCACCCTACTATGATGCGTGCCAAGTCATATTTGATTTTTGAAGTAATTTTGAAAATGTAAAATCCCTCTATACCCCTTCTAATGACCCGAAAATAATTTCTGTTGACAAATTATTGTTATTCAGATAGAAATGAATATTTTGCACCCTACTATGATGCGTGCCAAGTCATATTTGATTTTTGAAGTAATTTTTAAAATGAAAAATCCCTCTATACCCCCCTCTAATGACCCGACAATGATTTCTGATGACAAAATATTGTTATTCAGATGGAAATGGATATTCTGCACCACTCCATGATGCGTGCCAAATCATATTTGATTTTTGAAGTCATTTTGAAAATGAAAAATCCCTCTATACCCTCTTTAACTACCCGTCAATGATTTCTGTTGACGAATCATTGTTATTCAGATGGAAATGGATATTCTGCACCCCACCATGATTCGTGCCAAGTCATATTTGATTTTGAGGTAATTTTGAAAATGAAAAATCCCTCTATACCCCCTCTGACGACCCGACAATGATTTCTGTTGACAAATTATTGTTATTGAGATGGAAATGGATATTCTGTTCCCCACCATGATGCGTGCCAAGTCATATTTGATTATTGAAGTCATTTTGAAAATGAAAAATCCCTCT
This sequence comes from Chrysolina americana, assembly GCA_958502065.1. NCBI lineage: Eukaryota > Metazoa > Arthropoda > Insecta > Coleoptera > Chrysomelidae > Chrysolina > Chrysolina americana. The sequence goes on from OY293414.1 coordinate 41,683,311, forward strand.
ATATCCCCTCTGACGACCCGACAATGATTTCTGTTGACGAATTATTGTTATTCATTTGGAAATGAATATTCTGCACCCCACCATGATACGTGCCAAGTCATAATGGATTCTTGAAGAAATATTGAAAATAATAAATCCCTCTATACCCCCTCTAACGACCCGACAATGATTTCTGGTGACGAATTATTGTTGTTCAGATGGAAATGGATATTCTGCACCCCACCATGATGCGTGCCAAGTCATATTAGATTTTTGAAGAAATATTGAAAATGATAAATCCCTCTATACCCCCTCTGACGACCCGACAATGATTTCTGTTGACGAATTATTGTTATTCAGATGAACATGGATACTTTGCATCCCATCATGATGCGTGCCAAGTCATATTAGAATTTTGAAGAAAAATTGAAAATGAAAAATCCCTCTATACCCACTCTAACGACCCGAGAATCAGTTCTGTTGACGAATTACTGTTATTCAGATGGAAATGGATATTTTGCACCCCACCATGATGCGTGCCAAGTCATATTAGATTTTTGATGAAATTTTGAAAATGAGAAATCCCTCTATACCCCCCTAACGACCCGACAATGATTTCTGTTAACGAATTCTTGTGATTCAGATGGAATTGGATATTCTGCACCCTACTATGATGCGTGCCAAGTCATATTTGATTTTTGAAGTCATTTTGATAATGAAAAATCACTCTATACCCCCTCTGATGACCCGACAATGATTTCTGGTGATGAATTATTGTTGTTCAGATGAAAATGGATATTCTGCAGCCCACCATGATGCGTGCCAAGTCATATTAGATTTTTGAAGAAATTTTGAAAATGAAAAATCCCTCTATATCCCCTCTGACGACCCGACAATGATTTCTGTCAACAAATTATTGTTATTCCGATAGAAATAGATATTCTGCACCCCACCAGGATGCGTGCCAAGTCATATTAGATTTTGGATGAAATTTTGAAAATGAGAAATCCCTCTATACCCCCCCTAACGACCCGACAATGATTTCTGTTAACGAATTCTTGTTATTCACATGGAATTGAATATTCTGCACCCTACTATGATGCGTGCCAAGTCATATTTGATTTTTGAAGTCATTTTGATAATGAGAAATCCCTCTATACCCCCTCTGACGACCCGACAATGATTTCTGGTGACGAATTATTGATGTTCAGATGGAAATGGATATTCTGCACCCCACCATGATGCGTGCCAAGTCATATTGGATTTTTGAAGAAATATTGAAAATGAAAAATCCCTCCATACCCCCTCTAACGACCCGACAATGATTTCTGTTGACGAATTATTGTTATTCAGATGGAAATGAATATTCTGCACCTCACCATGTTGCGTACTAAGTCATATTTGATTTTGAGGTAATTTTGAAAATGAAAAATCCCTCTATACCCCCTCTAACGACCCGACAATGATTTCTGTCAACGAATTATTGTTATTCAGATGGAAATAGATATTCTGCACCCCACTATGATGCGTGCCAAGTCATATTAGATTTTTGATGGAATTTTGAAAATGAGAAATCCCTCTATACCCCCCCTAACGACCCGACAATGATTTCTGTTAACGAATTCTTGTTATTCAGATGAAATTGGATATTCTGCACCCTACTATGATGCGTGCCAAGTCATATTTGATTTTTGAAGAAATTTTGAAAATGAAAAATCCCTCTATATCCCCTCTGACGACCCGACAATGATTTCTGTTGACGAATTATTGTTATTTAGTTGGAAATGGATATTCTGCACCCCACCATGATGCGTACCAAGTCATATTTGATTTTGAGGTAATTTTGAAAATGAAAAATCCCTCTATACCCCCTCTAACGACCCGACAATGATTTCTGTTGACGAATTATTGTTATATAGATGGAAATGAATATTCTGCACACCACCATGTTGCGTGCCAAGTCATATTTGATTTTGAGGTAATTTTGAAAATGAAATATCCCTCTATACCCCCTCTAACGAACCGACAATGAGTTCTGTTGACGAATTATTGTTATTCAGATGGAAATGGATATTCTGCACCCCACCATGATGCGTGTCAAGTCATGGTGGATTTTTGAAGAAATATTGAAAATTAAAAATCCCTCTATACCCCCTCTAACGACCCGACAATGATTTCTGTTGACGAATTATTGTTATCCAGATGGAAATGAATATTCTGCACCCCACCATGATGCGTGCCAAGTCATATTGGATTTTTGAAGAAATATTGAGAATGAAAAATCCCTCTATACCCCCTCTAACGAACCGACAATGAGTTCTGTTGACGAATTATTGTTATTCAGATGAACATGGATACTTTGCACCCCATCATGATGCGTGCCAAGTCATATTAGATTTTTGAAGAAAAATTGAAAATGAAAAATCCCTCTATACCCACTCTAACGACCCGACAATCAGTTCTGTTGACGAATTACTGTTATTCAGATGGAAATGGATATTTTGCACCCCACCATGATGCGTGCCAAGTCATATTGGATTTTTGAAGAAATATTGAAAATGAAAAATCCCTCTATACCCCTCTAACGAACCGACAATGAGTTCTGTTGACGAATTATTGTTATTCACATGGAAATGGATATTCTGCACCCCAACATGATGCGTGCCAAGTCGTATTGGATTTTTGAAGAAATATTGAAAATGAAAAATCCCTCTATACCCCCTCTAACGACCCGACAATGATTTCTGTTGACGAATTATCGTTATTCAAATGAAAATAGATATTCTGCACCCCACCATGATGCGTGCCAAGTCATATTAGATTTTTGAAGTAATACTGAAAATGAAAAATCCCTCTATACCCCCTCTGACGACCCGACAATGATTTCTGTTGACGAATTATTGTTATTCAGATGAACATGGATACTTTGCACCCCATCATGATGCGTGCCAAGTCATATTAGATTTTTGAAGAAAAATTGAATATGAAAAATCCCTCTATACCCACTCCAACGACCCGACAATCAGTTCTGTTGACGAATTACTGTTATTCAGGTGGAAATGGATATTTTGCACCCCACCATGATGCGTGCCAAGTCATATTAGATTTTTGATGAAATTTTGAAAATGAGAAATCCCTCTATACCCCCCCTAACGACCCGACAATGATTTCTGTTAACGAATTCTTGTTATTCAGATGGAATTGGATATTCTGCACCCTACTATGATGCGTGCCAAGTCATATTTGATTTTTGAAGTCATTTTGATAATGAAAAATCCCTCTATACCCCCTCTGACGACCCGACAATGATTTCTGGTGACGAATTATTGTTGTTCAGATGGAAATGGATATTCTGCACCCCACCATGATGCGTGCCTAGTCATATTAGATTTTTGAAGAAATTTTGAAAATGAAAAATCCCTCTATATCCCCTCTGACGACCCGACAATGATTTCTGTTGACGAATTATTGTTATTCAGTTGAAAATGGATATTCTGCACCCCACCATGATGCGTGCCAAGTCATATTGGATTTTTGAAGAAATATTGAAAATGAAAAATCCCTCTATACCCCCTCTAACGACCCGACAATGATTTCTGTTGACGAATTATTGTTATTCAGATGGAAATGAATATTCTGCACCTCACCATGTTGCGTACCAAGTCATATTTGATTTTGTGGTAATTTTGAAAATGAAAAATCCCTCTATACCCCCTCTAACGACCCGACAATGATTTCTGTTGACGAATTATTGTTATATAGATGGAAATGAATATTCTGCACACCACCATGTTGCGTGCCAGGTCATATTTGATTTTGAGGTAATTTTGAAAATGAAATATCCCTCTATACCCCCTCTAACGAACCGACAATGAGTTCTGTTGACGAATTATAGTTATTCAGATGGAAATAGATATTCTGCACCCCACCATGATGCGTGCCAAGTCATATTGGATTTTTGAAGAAATATTGAGAAAGAAAAATCCCTCTATACCCCCTCTAACGAACCGACAATGAGTTCTGTTGACGAATTATTGTTATTCAGATGGAAATGGATATTCTGCACCCCACCATGATGCGTGCCAAGTCGTATTGGATTTTTGAAGAAATATTGAAAATGAAAAATCCCTCTATACCCCCTCTGACGACCCGACAATGATTTCTCTTGACGAATTAATGGTATTCAGATAGAAATGGATATTTTGCACCCTACTATGATGCGTGCCAAGTCATATTTGATTTTTGAAGTAATTTTGAAAATGTAATATCCCTCTATACCCCCTTTGACGACTCGAAAATGATTTCTCTTGACGAATTAATGGTATTCAGATAGAAATGGATATTTTGCACCCTACTATGATGCGTGCCAAGTCATATTTGATTTTTGAAGTCATTTTGATAATGAAAAATCCCTCTATACCCCCTCTGACGACCCGACAATGATTTCTGGTGACGAATTATTGTTGTTCAGATGGAAATGGATATTCTGCACCCCACCATGATGCGTGCCTAGTCATATTAGATTTTTGAAGAAATTTTGAAAATGAAAAATCCCTCTATATCCCCTCTGACGACCCGACAATGATTTCTGTTGACGAATTATTGTTATTCAGTTGAAAATGGATATTCTGCACCCCACCATGATGCGTGCCAAGTCATATTGGATTTTTGAAGAAATATTGAAAATGAAAAATCCCTCTATACCCCCTCTAACGACCCGACAATGATTTCTGTTGACGAATTATTGTTATTCAGATGGAAATGAATATTCTGCACCTCACCATGTTGCGTACCAAGTCATATTTGATTTTGTGGTAATTTTGAAAATGAAAAATCCCTCTATACCCCCTCTAACGACCCGACAATGATTTCTGTTGACGAATTATTGTTATATAGATGGAAATGAATATTCTGCACACCACCATGTTGCGTGCCAGGTCATATTTGATTTTGAGGTAATTTTGAAAATGAAATATCCCTCTATACCCCCTCTAACGAACCGACAATGAGTTCTGTTGACGAATTATAGTTATTCAGATGGAAATAGATATTCTGCACCCCACCATGATGCGTGCCAAGTCATATTGGATTTTTGAAGAAATATTGAGAAAGAAAAATCCCTCTATACCCCCTCTAACGAACCGACAATGAGTTCTGTTGACGAATTATTGTTATTCAGATGGAAATGGATATTCTGCACCCCACCATGATGCGTGCCAAGTCGTATTGGATTTTTGAAGAAATATTGAAAATGAAAAATCCCTCTATACCCCCTCTGACGACCCGACAATGATTTCTCTTGACGAATTAATGGTATTCAGATAGAAATGGATATTTTGCACCCTACTATGATGCGTGCCAAGTCATATTTGATTTTTGAAGTAATTTTGAATATGTAATATCCCTCTATACCTCCTTTGACGACTCGAAAATGATTTCTCTTGACGGATTATTGGTATTCAGATAGAAATGGATATTTTGCACCCTACTATGATGCGTTCCAAGTCATATTTGATTTTTGAAGTAATTTTGAAAATGTAAAATCCCTCTATACCCCCTCTAATGACCCGAAAATAATTTCTGTTGACAAATTATTGTTATTCAGATGGAAATGAATAATTTGCACCCTACTATGATGCGTGCCAAGTCATATTTGATTTTGAGGTAATTTTTGAAAATGAAAAATCCCTCTATACCCCCTTTGACGACTCGAAAATGATTTCTCTTGACGAATTATTGGTATTCAGATAGAAATGGATATTTTGCACCCTACTATGATGCGTGCCAAGTCATATTTTATTTTTGAAGTAATTTTGAAAATGTAAAATCCCTCTATACCCCTTCTAATGACCCGAAAATAATTTCTGTTGACAAATTATTGTTATTCAGATGGAAATGAATATTTTGCACCCTACTATGATGCGTGCCAAGTCATATTTGATTTTTGAAGTAATTTTTAAAATGCAAAATCCCTCTATACCCCCCTCTAATGACCCGACAATGATTTCTGATGACAAAATATTGTTATTCAGATGGAAATGGATATTCTGCACCCCTCCATGATGAGTGCCAAATCATATTTGATTTTTGAAGTCATTTCGAAAATGAAATATCCCTCTATACCCTCTTTAACTACCCGTCAATGATTTCTGTTGACGAATCATTGTTATTCAGATGGAAATGGATATTCTGCACCCCACCATGATGCGTGCCAAGTCATATTTGATTTTGAGGTAATTTTGAAAATGAAAAATCCCTCTATACCCCCTCTGACGACCCGACAATGATTTCTGTTGACAAATTATTGTTATTGAGATGGAAATGGATATTCTGTTCCCCACCATGATGCGTGCCAAGTCATATTTGATTATTGAAGTCATTTTGAAAATGAAAAATCCCTCTATATCCCCTCTGACGACCCGACAATGATTTCTGTTGACGAATTATTGTTATTCATTTGGAAATGAATATTCTGCACCCCACCATGATACGTGCCAAGTCATAATGGATTCTTGAAGAAATATTGAAAATAATAAATCCCTCTATACCCCCTCTAACGACCCGACAATGATTTCTGTCGACGAATTATTGTTATTCAGATGGAAATAGATATTCTGCACCCCACCATGATAAGTGTCAAGTCATATTAGATTTTTGATGAAATTTTAAAAATGATAAATCCCTCTATACCCCCCCTAACGACCCGACAATGATTTCTGTTAACGAATTCTTGTTATTCAGATGGAATTGGATATTCTGCACCCTACTATGATGCGTGCCAAGTCATATTTGATTTTTGAAGTCATTTTGATAATGAAAAATCCCTCTATACCCCCTCTGACGACCCGACAATGATTTCTGGTGACGAATTATTGTTGTTCAGATGGAAATGGATATTCTGCACCCCGCCATGATGCGTGCCAAGTCATATTAGATTTTTGAAGAAATTTTGAAAATGAAAAATCCCTCTACACCCCCTCCAACGACCCGTCAATGATTTCTGTTCATGAATTATTGTTATTCAGATGGAAATGGATATTCAGCACCACACCATGATGCGTGCTAAGTCTTATTTGATTTTGAGGTAATTTTGAAAATGAAAAATCCCTCTATACCCCCTCTGCCGACCCGACAATGATTTCTGTTGACAAATTATTGTTATTGAGATGGAAATGGATATTCTGTACCCCACCATGATGCGTGCCAAGTCATATTGGATTTTTGAAGAAATATTGAAAATGGAAAATCCCTCTATACCCCCTCTAACGACCCGACAATGATTTCTGTTGACGAATTATTGTTATATAGATGGAAATGAATATTCTGCACTCCACCGTGTTGCGTTCCAAGTCATATTTGATTTTGAGGTAATTTTGAATATGAAAAATCCCTCTATACCCCCTCTAACGAACCGACAATGAGTTCTGTTGACGAATTATTGTTATTCAGATGGAAATGGATATTCTGCACTCCACCGTGTTGCGTTCCAAGTCATATTTGATTTTGAGGTAATTTTGAATATGAAAAATCCCTCTATACCCCCTCTAAAGAACCGACAATGAATTCTGTTGACGAATTATTGTTATTCAGATGGAAATGGATATTCTGCACCCCACCATGATGCGTGCCAAGTCATATTGGATTTTTGAAGAAATATTAAAAATGAAAAATCCCTCTATACCCCCTCTAACGACCCGACAATGATTTCTGTTGACGAATTATCGTTATTCAGATGAAAATAGATATTCTGCACCCCACCATGATGCGTGCCAAGTCATATTAGATTTTTGAAGAAATATTGAAAATGAAAAATCCCTCTATACCCCCTCTGACGACCCGACAATGATTTCTGTTGACGAATTATTGTTATTCAGATGAACATGGATACTTTGCACCCCATCATGATGCGTGCCAAGTCATATTAGATTTTTGAAGAAAAATTGAAAATGAAAAATCCCTCTATTCCCACTCTAACGACCCGACAATCAGTTCTGTTGACAAATTACTGTTATTCAGATGGAAATGGATATTTTGCACCCCACCATGATGCGTGCCAAGTCATATTAGATTTTTTATGAAATTTTGAAAATGAGAAATCCCTCTATACCCCCCTAACGACCCGACAATGATTTCTGTTAACGAATTCTTGTGATTCAGATGGAATTGGATATTCTGCACCCTACTATGATGCGTGCCAAGTCATATTTGATTTTTGAAGTCATTTTGATAATGAAAAATCCCTCTATACCCCCTCTAACGACCCGACAATGATTTCTGTTGACGAATTATTGTTATTCAGATGAAAATGAATATTCTGCACCTCACCATGTTGCGTACCAAGTCATATTTGGTTTTGAGGTAATTTTGAAAATGAAAAATCCCTCTATACCCCCTCTAACGACCCGACAATGATTTCAGTCAACGAATTATTGTTATTCAGATGGAAATAGATATTCTGCACCCCACCATGATGCGTGCCAAGTCATATTAGATTTTTGATGAAATATTGAAAATGAGAAATCCCTCTATACCCCCCTAACGACCCGACAATGATTTCTGTTAACGAATTCTTGTTATTCAGATGGAATTGGATATTCTGCACCCTACTATGAAGCGTGCCAAGTCATATTTGATTTTTGAAGTCATTTTGATAATGAAAAATCCCTCTACACCCCCTCTGACGACCCGACAATGATTTCTGGTGACGAATTATTGTTGTTCAGATGGAAATGGATATTCTGCACCCCACCATGATGCTTGCCAAGTCATATTAGATTTTTGAAGAAATATTGAAAATGATAAATCCCTCTATACCCCCTCTGACGACCCGACAATGATTTCTGTTGACGAATTATTGTTATTCAGATGAACATGGATACTTTGCATCCCATCATGATGCGTGCCAAGTCATATTAGAATTTTGAAGAAAAATTGAAAATGAAAAATCCCTCTATACCCACTCTAACGACCCGAGAATCAGTTCTGTTGACGAATTACTGTTATTCAGATGGAAATGGATATTTTGCACCCCACCATGATGCTTGCCAAGTCATATTAGATTTTTGAAGAAATATTGAAAATGATAAATCCCTCTATACCCCCCTAACGACCCGACAATGATTTCTGTTAACGAATTCTTGTGATTCAGATGGAATTGGATATTCTGCACCCTACTATGATGCGTGCCAAGTCATATTTGATTTTTGAAGTCATTTTGATAATGAAAAATCACTCTATACCCCCTCTGATGACCCGACAATGATTTCTGGTGATGAATTATTGTTGTTCAGATGAAAATGGATATTCTGCAGCCCACCATGATGCGTGCCAAGTCATATTAGATTTTTGAAGAAATTTTGAAAATGAAAAATCCCTCTATATCACCTCTGACGACCCGACAATGATTTCTGTCAACTAATTATTGTTATTCCGATAGAAATAGATATTCTGCACCCCACCAGGATGCGTGCCAAGTCATATTAGATTTTTGATGAAATTTTGAAAATGAGAAATCCCTCTATACCCCCCCTAACGACCCGACAATGATTTCTGTTAACGAATTCTTGGTATTCACATGGAATTGAATATTCTGCACCCTACAATGATGCGTGCCAAGTCATATTTGATTTTTGAAGTCATTTTGATAATGAGAAATCCCTCTATACCCCCTCTGACGACCCGACAATGATTTCTGGTGACGAATTATTGATGTTCAGATGGAAATGGATATTCTGCACCCCACCATGATGCGTGCCAAGTCATATTGGATTTTTGAAGAAATATTGAAAATAAAAAATCCCTCCATACCCCCTCTAACGACCCGACAATGATTTCTGTTGACGAATTATTGTTATTCAGATGGAAATGAATATTCTGCACCTCACCATGTTGCGTACTAAGTCATATTTGATTTTGAGGTAATTTTGAAAATGAAAAATCCCTCTATACCCCCTCTAACGACCCGACAATGATTTCTGTCAATGAATTATTGTTATTCAGATGGAAATAGATATTCTGCACCCCACTATGATGCGTGCCAAGTCATATTAAATTTTTGATGGAATTTTGAAAATGAGAAATCCCTCTATACCCCCCCTAACGACCCGACAATGATTTCTGTTAACGAATTCTTGTTATTCAGATGGAATTGGATATTCTGCACCCTACTATGATGCGTGCCAAGTCATATTTGATTTTTGAAGTCATTTTGATAATGAAAAATCCCTCTATACCCCCTCTGACGACCCGACAATGATTTCTGGTGACGAATTATTGTTGTTCAGAAGAAAATGGATATTCTGCACCCCACTATGATGCGTGCCAAGTCATATTGGATTTTTGAAGAAATTTTGAAAATGAAAAATCCCTCTATACCCCCTCCAGCGACCCGTCAATGATTTCTGTTGATGAATTATTGTTATTTAGATGGAAATGGATATTCTGCACCCCACCATGATGCGTGCTAAGTCTTATTTGATTTTGAAGAAATATTGAAAATGAAAAATCCCTCCATACCCACTCTAACGACCCGACAATCAGTTCTGTTGACGAATTACTGTTATTCAGATGGAAATGGATATTTTGCACCCCACCATGATGCGTGCCAAGTCATATTGAATTTTTGAAGAAATATTGAAAATGAAAAATCCCTCTATACCCCCTCTAACGACCCGACATTGATTTCTGTTGACGAATTACTGTTATTCAGATGGAAATGGATATTCTGCACCCCACCATGATGCGTGCCAAGTCATATTGGATTTTTGAAGAAATATTGAGAATAAAAAATCCCTCTATACCCACTCTAACGACCCGACAATCAGTTCTGTTGACGAATTACTGTTATTCAGATGGAAATGGATATTTTGCACCCCACCATGATGCGTGCCAAGTCATATTGAATTTTTGAAGAAATATTGAAAATGAAAAATCTCTCTATACCCCCTCTAACGACCCGACATTGATTTCTGTTGACGAATTACTGTTATTCAGATGGAAATGGATATTCTGCACCCCACCATGATGCGTGCCAAGTCATATTGGATTTTTGAAGAAATATTGAAAATGAAAAATCCCTCTATACCCCCTCTAACGACCCGACAATGATTTCTGTTGACGAATTATCGTTATTCAGATGGAAATAGATATTCTGCACCCCACCATGATGCGTGCTAAGTCATACTAGATTTTTGAAGAAATATTGAAAATGAAAAATCCCTCTATACCCCCTCTGACGACCCGACAATAATTTCTGTTGACGAATTATTGTTATTCAGATGAACATGGATACTTTGCACCCCATCATGATGCGTGCCAAGTCATATAAGATATTTGAAGAAATATTGAAAATGAAAAATCCCTCTATACCCACTCTAACGACCCGACAATCAGTTCTGTTGACGAATTACTGTTATTCAGATGGAAATGGATATTTTGCACCCCACCATGATGCGTGCCAAGTCATATTAGATTTTTGATGAAATTTTGAAAATAAGAAATCCCTCTATATCCCCCCTAACGACCCGACAATGATTTCTGTTTACGAATTCTTGTTATTCAGATGGAATTGGATATTCTGCACCCTACTATGATACGTGCCAAGTCATATTTGATTTTTGAAGTCATTTTGATAATGAAAAATCCCTCTATACCCCCTCTGACGACCCGGCAATGATTTCTGGTGACGAATTATTGTTGTTCAGATGGAAATGGATATTCTGCACCCCACTATAATGCGTGCCAAGTCATATTAGAATTTTGAAGAAATTTCGAAAATGAAAAATCCCTCTATACCCCCTCTGACGACCCGACAATGATTTCAGTTGACAAATTATTGTTATTGAGATGGAAATGGATATTCTGTACCCCACCATGATGCGTGCCAAGTCATATTAGATTATTGAAGGAATTTTGAAAATGAAAAATCCCTCTATACCCCCTCCAACGACCCGTCAATGATTTCTGTTGACGAATTATCGTTATTTAGATGGAAATGGATATTATGCACCCCACCATGATGCGTGCTAAGTCATATTTGATTTTGAGGTAATTTTGAAAATGATAAATCCCTCTATACCCACTCTAACGACCCGAGAATCAGTTCTGTTGACGAATTACTGTTATTCAGATGGAAATGGATATTTTGCACCCCACCATGATGCGTGCCAAGTCATATTAGATTTTTGATGAAATTTTGAAAATGAGAAATCCCTCTATACCCCCCTAACGACCCGACAATGATTTCTGTTAACGAATTCTTGTGATTCAGATGGAATTGGATATTCTGCACCCTACTATGATGCGTGCCAAGTCATATTTGATTTTTGAAGTCATTTTGATAATGAAAAATCACTCTATACCCCCTCTGATGACCCGACAATGATTTCTGGTGATGAATTATTGTTGTTCAGATGAAAATGGATATTCTGCAGCCCACCATGATGCGTGCCAAGTCATATTAGATTTTTGAAGAAATTTTGAAAATGAAAAATCCCTCTATATCACCTCTGACGACCCGACAATGATTTCTGTCAACGAATTATTGTTATTCCGATAGAAATAGATATTCTGCACCCCACCAGGATGCGTGCCAAGTCATATTAGATTTTTGATGAAATTTTGAAAATGAGAAATCCCTCTATACCCCCCCTAACGACCCGACAATGATTTCTGTTAACGAATTCTTGTTATTCACATGGAATTGAATATTCTGCACCCTACTATGATGCGTGCCAAGTCATATTTGATTTTTGAAGTCATTTTGATAATGAGAAATCCCTCTATACCCCCTCTGACGACCCGACAATGATTTCTGGTGACGAATTATTGATGTTCAGATGGAAATGGATATTCTGCACCCCACCATGATGCGTGCCAAGTCATATTGGATTTTTGAAGAAATATTGAAAATGAAAAATCCCTCCATACCCCCTCTAACGACCCGACAATGATTTCTGTTGACGAATTATTGTTATTCAGATGGAAATGAATATTCTGCACCTCACCATGTTGCGTACTAAGTCATATTTGATTTTGAGGTAATTTTGAAAATGAAAAATCCCTCTATACCCCCTCTAACGACCCGACAATGATTTCTGTCAACGAATTATTGTTATTCAGATGGAAATAGATATTCTGCACCCCACTATGATGCGTGCCAAGTCATATTAAATTTTTGATGGAATTTTGAAAATGAGAAATCCCTCTATACCCCCCCTAACGACCCGACAATGATTTCTGTTAACGAATTCTTGTTATTCAGATGGAATTGGATATTCTGCACCCTACTATGATGCGTGCCAAGTCATATTTGATTTTTGAAGTCATTTTGATAATGAAAAATCCCTCTATACCCCCTCTGACGACCCGACAATGATTTCTGGTGACGAATTATTGTTGTTCAGAAGAAAATGGATATTCTGCACCCCACTATGATGCGTGCCAAGTCATATTGGATTTTTGAAGAAATTTTGAAAATGAAAAATCCCTCTATACCCCCTCCAGCGACCCGTCAATGATTTCTGTTGATGAATTATTGTTATTTAGATGGAAATGGATATTCTGCACCCCACCATGATGCGTGCTAAGTCTTATTTGATTTTGAAGAAATATTGAAAATGAAAAATCCCTCCATACCCACTCTAACGACCCGACAATCAGTTCTGTTGACGAATTACTGTTATTCAGATGGAAATGGATATTTTGCACCCCACCATGATGCGTGCCAAGTCATATTGAATTTTTGAAGAAATATTGAAAATGAAAAATCCCTCTATACCCCCTCTAACGACCCGACATTGATTTCTGTTGACGAATTACTGTTATTCAGATGGAAATGGATATTCTGCACCCCACCATGATGCGTGCCAAGTCATATTGGATTTTTGAAGAAATATTGAGAATAAAAAATCCCTCTATACCCACTCTAACGACCCGACAATCAGTTCTGTTGACGAATTACTGTTATTCAGATGGAAATGGATATTTTGCACCCCACCATGATGCGTGCCAAGTCATATTGAATTTTTGAAGAAATATTGAAAATGAAAAATCTCTCTATACCCCCTCTAACGACCCGACATTGATTTCTGTTGACGAATTACTGTTATTCAGATGGAAATGGATATTCTGCACCCCACCATGATGCGTGCCAAGTCATATTGGATTTTTGAAGAAATATTGAAAATGAAAAATCCCTCTATACCCCCTCTAACGACCCGACAATGATTTCTGTTGACGAATTATCGTTATTCAGATGGAAATAGATATTCTGCACCCCACCATGATGCGTGCTAAGTCATACTAGATTTTTGAAGAAATATTGAAAATGAAAAATCCCTCTATACCCCCTCTGACGACCCGACAATAATTTCTGTTGACGAATTATTGTTATTCAGATGAACATGGATACTTTGCACCCCATCATGATGCGTGCCAAGTCATATTAGATATTTGAAGAAATATTGAAAATGAAAAATCCCTCTATACCCACTCTAACGACCCGACAATCAGTTCTGTTGACGAATTACTGTTATTCAGATGGAAATGGATATTTTGCACCCCACCATGATGCGTGCCAAGTCATATTAGATTTTTGATGAAATTTTGAAAATAAGAAATCCCTCTATATCCCCCCTAACGACCCGACAATGATTTCTGTTGACGAATTATTGTTATTCAGATGAAAATGAATATTCTGCACCTCACCATGTTGCGTACCAAGTCATATTTGGTTTTGAGGTAATTTTGAAAATGAAAAATCCCTCTATACCCCCTCTAACGACCCGACAATGATTTCAGTCAACGAATTATTGTTATTCAGATGGAAATAGATATTCTGCACCCCACCATGATGCGTGCCAAGTCATATTAGATTTTTGATGAAATATTGAAAATGAGAAATCCCTCTATACCCCCCTAACGACCCGACAATGATTTCTGTTAACGAATTCTTGTTATTCAGATGGAATTGGATATTCTGCACCCTACTATGAAGCGTGCCAAGTCATATTTGATTTTTGAAGTCATTTTGATAATGAAAAATCCCTCTACACCCCCTCTGACGACCCGACAATGATTTCTGGTGACGAATTATTGTTGTTCAGATGGAAATGGATATTCTGCACCCCACCATGATGCTTGCCAAGTCATATTAGATTTTTGAAGAAATATTGAAAATGATAAATCCCTCTATACCCCCTCTGACGACCCGACAATGATTTCTGTTGACGAATTATTGTTATTCAGATGAACATGGATACTTTGCATCCCATCATGATGCGTGCCAAGTCATATTAGAATTTTGAAGAAAAATTGAAAATGAAAAATCCCTCTATACCCACTCTAACGACCCGAGAATCAGTTCTGTTGACGAATTACTGTTATTCAGATGGAAATGGATATTTTGCACCCCACCATGATGCTTGCCAAGTCATATTAGATTTTTGAAGAAATATTGAAAATGATAAATCCCTCTATACCCCCCTAACGACCCGACAATGATTTCTGTTAACGAATTCTTGTGATTCAGATGGAATTGGATATTCTGCACCCTACTATGATGCGTGCCAAGTCATATTTGATTTTTGAAGTCATTTTGATAATGAAAAATCACTCTATACCCCCTCTGATGACCCGACAATGATTTCTGGTGATGAATTATTGTTGTTCAGATGAAAATGGATATTCTGCAGCCCACCATGATGCGTGCCAAGTCATATTAGATTTTTGAAGAAATTTTGAAAATGAAAAATCCCTCTATATCACCTCTGACGACCCGACAATGATTTCTGTCAACTAATTATTGTTATTCCGATAGAAATAGATATTCTGCACCCCACCAGGATGCGTGCCAAGTCATATTAGATTTTTGATGAAATTTTGAAAATGAGAAATCCCTCTATACCCCCCCTAACGACCCGACAATGATTTCTGTTAACGAATTCTTGGTATTCACATGGAATTGAATATTCTGCACCCTACAATGATGCGTGCCAAGTCATATTTGATTTTTGAAGTCATTTTGATAATGAGAAATCCCTCTATACCCCCTCTGACGACCCGACAATGATTTCTGGTGACGAATTATTGATGTTCAGATGGAAATGGATATTCTGCACCCCACCATGATGCGTGCCAAGTCATATTGGATTTTTGAAGAAATATTGAAAATAAAAAATCCCTCCATACCCCCTCTAACGACCCGACAATGATTTCTGTTGACGAATTATTGTTATTCAGATGGAAATGAATATTCTGCACCTCACCATGTTGCGTACTAAGTCATATTTGATTTTGAGGTAATTTTGAAAATGAAAAATCCCTCTATACCCCCTCTAACGACCCGACAATGATTTCTGTCAATGAATTATTGTTATTCAGATGGAAATAGATATTCTGCACCCCACTATGATGCGTGCCAAGTCATATTAAATTTTTGATGGAATTTTGAAAATGAGAAATCCCTCTATACCCCCCCTAACGACCCGACAATGATTTCTGTTAACGAATTCTTGTTATTCAGATGGAATTGGATATTCTGCACCCTACTATGATGCGTGCCAAGTCATATTTGATTTTTGAAGTCATTTTGATAATGAAAAATCCCTCTATACCCCCTCTGACGACCCGACAATGATTTCTGGTGACGAATTATTGTTGTTCAGAAGAAAATGGATATTCTGCACCCCACTATGATGCGTGCCAAGTCATATTGGATTTTTGAAGAAATTTTGAAAATGAAAAATCCCTCTATACCCCCTCCAGCGACCCGTCAATGATTTCTGTTGATGAATTATTGTTATTTAGATGGAAATGGATATTCTGCACCCCACCATGATGCGTGCTAAGTCTTATTTGATTTTGAAGAAATATTGAAAATGAAAAATCCCTCCATACCCACTCTAACGACCCGACAATCAGTTCTGTTGACGAATTACTGTTATTCAGATGGAAATGGATATTTTGCACCCCACCATGATGCGTGCCAAGTCATATTGAATTTTTGAAGAAATATTGAAAATGAAAAATCCCTCTATACCCCCTCTAACGACCCGACATTGATTTCTGTTGACGAATTACTGTTATTCAGATGGAAATGGATATTCTGCACCCCACCATGATGCGTGCCAAGTCATATTGGATTTTTGAAGAAATATTGAGAATAAAAAATCCCTCTATACCCACTCTAACGACCCGACAATCAGTTCTGTTGACGAATTACTGTTATTCAGATGGAAATGGATATTTTGCACCCCACCATGATGCGTGCCAAGTCATATTGAATTTTTGAAGAAATATTGAAAATGAAAAATCTCTCTATACCCCCTCTAACGACCCGACATTGATTTCTGTTGACGAATTACTGTTATTCAGATGGAAATGGATATTCTGCACCCCACCATGATGCGTGCCAAGTCATATTGGATTTTTGAAGAAATATTGAAAATGAAAAATCCCTCTATACCCCCTCTAACGACCCGACAATGATTTCTGTTGACGAATTATCGTTATTCAGATGGAAATAGATATTCTGCACCCCACCATGATGCGTGCTAAGTCATACTAGATTTTTGAAGAAATATTGAAAATGAAAAATCCCTCTATACCCCCTCTGACGACCCGACAATAATTTCTGTTGACGAATTATTGTTATTCAGATGAACATGGATACTTTGCACCCCATCATGATGCGTGCCAAGTCATATAAGATATTTGAAGAAATATTGAAAATGAAAAATCCCTCTATACCCACTCTAACGACCCGACAATCAGTTCTGTTGACGAATTACTGTTATTCAGATGGAAATGGATATTTTGCACCCCACCATGATGCGTGCCAAGTCATATTAGATTTTTGATGAAATTTTGAAAATAAGAAATCCCTCTATATCCCCCCTAACGACCCGACAATGATTTCTGTTTACGAATTCTTGTTATTCAGATGGAATTGGATATTCTGCACCCTACTATGATACGTGCCAAGTCATATTTGATTTTTGAAGTCATTTTGATAATGAAAAATCCCTCTATACCCCCTCTGACGACCCGGCAATGATTTCTGGTGACGAATTATTGTTGTTCAGATGGAAATGGATATTCTGCACCCCACTATAATGCGTGCCAAGTCATATTAGAATTTTGAAGAAATTTCGAAAATGAAAAATCCCTCTATACCCCCTCTGACGACCCGACAATGATTTCAGTTGACAAATTATTGTTATTGAGATGGAAATGGATATTCTGTACCCCACCATGATGCGTGCCAAGTCATATTAGATTATTGAAGGAATTTTGAAAATGAAAAATCCCTCTATACCCCCTCCAACGACCCGTCAATGATTTCTGTTGACGAATTATCGTTATTTAGATGGAAATGGATATTATGCACCCCACCATGATGCGTGCTAAGTCATATTTGATTTTGAGGTAATTTTGAAAATGATAAATCCCTCTATACCCACTCTAACGACCCGAGAATCAGTTCTGTTGACGAATTACTGTTATTCAGATGGAAATGGATATTTTGCACCCCACCATGATGCGTGCCAAGTCATATTAGATTTTTGATGAAATTTTGAAAATGAGAAATCCCTCTATACCCCCCTAACGACCCGACAATGATTTCTGTTAACGAATTCTTGTGATTCAGATGGAATTGGATATTCTGCACCCTACTATGATGCGTGCCAAGTCATATTTGATTTTTGAAGTCATTTTGATAATGAAAAATCACTCTATACCCCCTCTGATGACCCGACAATGATTTCTGGTGATGAATTATTGTTGTTCAGATGAAAATGGATATTCTGCAGCCCACCATGATGCGTGCCAAGTCATATTAGATTTTTGAAGAAATTTTGAAAATGAAAAATCCCTCTATATCACCTCTGACGACCCGACAATGATTTCTGTCAACGAATTATTGTTATTCCGATAGAAATAGATATTCTGCACCCCACCAGGATGCGTGCCAAGTCATATTAGATTTTTGATGAAATTTTGAAAATGAGAAATCCCTCTATACCCCCCCTAACGACCCGACAATGATTTCTGTTAACGAATTCTTGTTATTCACATGGAATTGAATATTCTGCACCCTACTATGATGCGTGCCAAGTCATATTTGATTTTTGAAGTCATTTTGATAATGAGAAATCCCTCTATACCCCCTCTGACGACCCGACAATGATTTCTGGTGACGAATTATTGATGTTCAGATGGAAATGGATATTCTGCACCCCACCATGATGCGTGCCAAGTCATATTGGATTTTTGAAGAAATATTGAAAATGAAAAATCCCTCCATACCCCCTCTAACGACCCGACAATGATTTCTGTTGACGAATTATTGTTATTCAGATGGAAATGAATATTCTGCACCTCACCATGTTGCGTACTAAGTCATATTTGATTTTGAGGTAATTTTGAAAATGAAAAATCCCTCTATACCCCCTCTAACGACCCGACAATGATTTCTGTCAACGAATTATTGTTATTCAGATGGAAATAGATATTCTGCACCCCACTATGATGCGTGCCAAGTCATATTAAATTTTTGATGGAATTTTGAAAATGAGAAATCCCTCTATACCCCCCCTAACGACCCGACAATGATTTCTGTTAACGAATTCTTGTTATTCAGATGGAATTGGATATTCTGCACCCTACTATGATGCGTGCCAAGTCATATTTGATTTTTGAAGTCATTTTGATAATGAAAAATCCCTCTATACCCCCTCTGACGACCCGACAATGATTTCTGGTGACGAATTATTGTTGTTCAGAAGAAAATGGATATTCTGCACCCCACTATGATGCGTGCCAAGTCATATTGGATTTTTGAAGAAATTTTGAAAATGAAAAATCCCTCTATACCCCCTCCAGCGACCCGTCAATGATTTCTGTTGATGAATTATTGTTATTTAGATGGAAATGGATATTCTGCACCCCACCATGATGCGTGCTAAGTCTTATTTGATTTTGAAGAAATATTGAAAATGAAAAATCCCTCCATACCCACTCTAACGACCCGACAATCAGTTCTGTTGACGAATTACTGTTATTCAGATGGAAATGGATATTTTGCACCCCACCATGATGCGTGCCAAGTCATATTGAATTTTTGAAGAAATATTGAAAATGAAAAATCCCTCTATACCCCCTCTAACGACCCGACATTGATTTCTGTTGACGAATTACTGTTATTCAGATGGAAATGGATATTCTGCACCCCACCATGATGCGTGCCAAGTCATATTGGATTTTTGAAGAAATATTGAGAATAAAAAATCCCTCTATACCCACTCTAACGACCCGACAATCAGTTCTGTTGACGAATTACTGTTATTCAGATGGAAATGGATATTTTGCACCCCACCATGATGCGTGCCAAGTCATATTGAATTTTTGAAGAAATATTGAAAATGAAAAATCTCTCTATACCCCCTCTAACGACCCGACATTGATTTCTGTTGACGAATTACTGTTATTCAGATGGAAATGGATATTCTGCACCCCACCATGATGCGTGCCAAGTCATATTGGATTTTTGAAGAAATATTGAAAATGAAAAATCCCTCTATACCCCCTCTAACGACCCGACAATGATTTCTGTTGACGAATTATCGTTATTCAGATGGAAATAGATATTCTGCACCCCACCATGATGCGTGCTAAGTCATACTAGATTTTTGAAGAAATATTGAAAATGAAAAATCCCTCTATACCCCCTCTGACGACCCGACAATAATTTCTGTTGACGAATTATTGTTATTCAGATGAACATGGATACTTTGCACCCCATCATGATGCGTGCCAAGTCATATTAGATATTTGAAGAAATATTGAAAATGAAAAATCCCTCTATACCCACTCTAACGACCCGACAATCAGTTCTGTTGACGAATTACTGTTATTCAGATGGAAATGGATATTTTGCACCCCACCATGATGCGTGCCAAGTCATATTAGATTTTTGATGAAATTTTGAAAATAAGAAATCCCTCTATATCCCCCCTAACGACCCGACAATGATTTCTGTTTACGAATTCTTGTTATTCAGATGGAATTGGATATTCAGCACCCTACTATGATACGTGCCAAGTCATATTTGATTTTTGAAGTCATTTTGATAATGAAAAATCCCTCTATACCCCCTCTGACGACCCGGCAATGATTTATGGTGACGAATTATTGTTGTTCAGATGGAAATGGATATTCTGCACCCCACTATAATGCGTGCCAAGTCATATTAGAATTTTGAAGAAATTTCGAAAAT
The DNA here is from genome assembly GCA_958502065.1 of Chrysolina americana. Classification (NCBI taxonomy): domain Eukaryota; kingdom Metazoa; phylum Arthropoda; class Insecta; order Coleoptera; family Chrysomelidae; genus Chrysolina; species Chrysolina americana. Next base: position 41,704,567 of record OY293414.1, read on the forward strand.
GAAAAATCCCTCTATACCCCCTCTGACGACCCGACAATGATTTCAGTTGACAAATTATTGTTATTGAGATGGAAATGGATATTCTGTACCCCACCATGATGCGTGCCAAGTCATATTAGATTATTGAAGGAATTTTGAAAATGAAAAATCCCTCTATACCCCCTCCAACGACCCGTCAATGATTTCAGTTGACGAATTATCGTTATTTAGATGGAAATGGATATTATGCACCCCACCATGATGCGTGCCAAGTCATATTTGATTTTGAGGTAATTTTGAAAATGATAAATCCCTCTATACCCCCTCTGACGACCCGACAATGATTTCTGTTGACAAATTATTGTTATTCAGATGGACATGGATATTCTGCACCCCACCATGATGCGTGCCAAGTCATATTGGATTTTTGAAGAAAAATTGAAAATGAAAAATCCCTCTATACCCACTCTAACGACCCGACAATCAGTTCTGTTGACGAATTACTGTTATTCAGATGGAAATGGATATTTTGCACCCCACCATGATGCGTGTCAAGTCATATTAGATTTTTGATGAAATTTTGAAAATGAGAAATCCTTCTATACCCCCCCTAACGACCCGACAATGATTTCTGTTAACGAATTCTTGTTATTCAGATGGAATTGGATATTCTGCACACTACTATGATGCGTGCCAATTCATATTTGATTTTTGAAGTCATTTTGATAATGAAAAATCCCTCTATACCCCCTCTGACGACCCGACAATGATTTCTAGTGACGAATTATTGTTGTTCAGAAGGAAATGGATATTCTGCACCCCACCATGATGCGTGCCAAGTCATATTGGATTTTTGAAGAAATTTTGAAAATGAAAAATCCCTCTATACCCCCTCCAACGACCCGTCAATGATTTCTGTTGACGAATTATTGTTATATAGATGGAAATGAATATTCTGCACACCACCATTTTGCGTGCCAAGTCATATTTGATTTTGAGGTAATTTTGAAAATGAAATATCCCTCTATACCCCCTCTAACGTACCGACAATGAGTTCTGTTGACGATGTATTGTTATTCAGATGGAAATGAATATTCTGCACCCCACCATGATGCGTGTCAAGTCATAGTGGATTTTTGAAGAAATATTGAAAATGAAAAATCCCTCTATACCCCCTCTAACGACCCGACAATGATTTCTGTTGAAGAATTATTGTTATTCAGTTGGAAATGAATATTGTGCACCCATCCATGATACGTGCCAAGTCATATTGGATTTTTGAAGAAATATTGAAAATGAAAAATCCCTCTATACCCCCTCTAACGACCCGACAATGATTTCTGTTGACGAATTATCGTTATTCAGATGGAAATAGATATTTTGCACCCCACCATGATGCGTGCTAAGTCATACTAGATTTTTGAAGATATATTGAAAATGAAAAATCCCTCTATACCCCCTCTGACGACCCGACAATGATTTCTGTTGACAAATTATTGTTATTCAGATGAACATGGATACTTTGCACTCCATCATGATGCGTGCCAAGTCATATTAGATTTTTGAAGAAATATTGAAAATGAAAAATCCCTCTATACCCACTCTAACGAACCGACAATGTGTTCTGTTGACGAATTTTTTTTATTCAGATGGAAATGGATATTCTGCACCCCACCATGATGCGTGCCAAGTCATATTGGATTTTTGAAGAAATATTGAAAATGAAAAATCCCTCTATACCCCCTCTAACGACCCGACAATGATTTCTGTTGACGAATTATCGTTATTCAGATGAAAATAGATATTCTGCACCCCACCATGATGCGTGCCAAGTCATAGTGGATTTTTGAAGGAATATTGAAAATGAAGAATCCCTCTATACCCCCTCTAACGACCCGACAATGATTTCTGTTGACGAATTATTGTTATCCAGATGGAAATGAATATTCTGCACCCCACCATGATGCGTGCCAAGTCATATTGGATTTTTGAAGAAATATTGAAAATGAAAAATCCCTCTATACCCCCTTTAACGAACCGACAATGTGTTCTGTTGACGAATTATTGTTATTCAGATGGAAATGGATATTCTGCACCCCACCATGATGCGTGCCAAGTCATATTGGATTTTTGAAGAAATATTGAAAATGAAAAATCCCTCTATACCCCCTCTAACGACCCGACAATGATTTCTGTTGACGAATTATCGTTATTCAGATGAAAATAGATATTCTGCACCCCACCATGATGCGTGCCAAGTCATATTAGATTTTTGAAGAAATATTGAAAATGAAAAATCCCTCTATACCCCCTCTGACGACCCGACAATGATTTCTGTTGACGTATTATTGTTATTCAGATGAACATGGATACTTTGCACCCCATAATGATGCGTGCCAAGTCATATTAGATTTTTGAAGAAAAATTGAAAATGAAAAATCCCTCTATTCCCACTCTAACGACCCGACAATCAGTTCTGTTGACGAATTACTGTTATTCAGATGGAAATGGATATTTTGCACCCCACCATGATGCGTGCCAAGTCATATTAGATTTTTGATGAAATTTTGAAAATGAGAAATCCCTCTATACCCCCCTAACGACCTGACAATGATTTCTGTTAACGAATTCTTGTTATTCAGATAGAATTGGATATTCTGCACCCTACTATGATGCGTGCCAAGTCATATTTGATTTTTGAAGTCATTTTGATAATGAAAAATCCCTCTATACCCCCTCTAACGACCCGACAATGATTTCTGTTGACGAATTATTGTTATTCAGATGGAAATGAATATTCTGCACCTCACCATGTTGCGTGCCAAGTCATATTTGATTTTTGAAGTCATTTTGATAATGAAAAATCCCTCTATACCCCCTCTGACGACCCGACAATGATTTCTGGTGACGAATTATTGTTGTTCAGATGGAAATGGATATTCTGCACCCCATCATGATGCGTGCCAAGTCATATTGGATTTTTGAAGAAATATTGAAAATGAAAAATCCCTCCATACCCCCTCTAACGACCCGACAATGATTTCTGTTGACGAATTATTGTTATTCAGATGGAAATGAATATTCTGCACCTCACCATGTTGCGTACCAAGTCATATTTGATTTTGAGGTAATTTTGAAAATGAAAAATCCCTCTATACCCCCTCTAACGACCCGACAATGATTTCTGTCAACGAATTATTGTTATTCAGATAGAGATAGATATTCTGCACCCCACTATGATGCGTGCCAAGTCATATTAGATTTTTGATGGAATTTTGAAAATGAGAAATCCCTCTATACCCCCCCTAACGACCCGACAATGATTTCTGTTAACGAATTCTTGTTATTCAGATGGAATTGGATATTCTGCACCCTACTATGATGCGTGCCAAGTCATATTTGATTTTTGAAGTCATTTTGATTATGAAAAATCCCTCTATACCCCCTCTGACGACCCGACAATGATTTCTGGTGACGAATTATTGTTGTTCAGAAAAAAATGGATATTCTGCACCCCACCATGATGCGTGCCAAGTCATATTGGATTTTTGAAGAAATTTTGAAAATGAAAAATCCCTCTATACCCCCTCCAACGACCCGTCAATGATTTCTGTTGATGAATTATTGTTATTTAGATGAAAATGGATATTCTGCACCCCTCCATGATGCGTGCTAATTCTTATTTGATTTTGAGGTAATTTTGAAAATGAAAAATCCCTCTATACCCCCTCTGACGACCCGACAATGATTTCTGTTGACAAATTATTGTTATTGAGATGGAAATGGATATTCTGCACCCCACCATGATGCGTGCCAAGTCATATTGGATTTTTGAAGAAATATTGAAAATGAAAAATCCTTCTATACCCCCTCTAACGACCCGACAATGATTTCTGTTGACGAATTATTGTTATATAGATGGAAATGAATATTCTGCACACCACCATGTTGCGTGCCAAGTCATATTTGATTTTGAGGAAATTTTGAAAATGAAATATCCCTCTATACCCCCTCTAACGAACCGACAATGAGTTCTGTTGACGAATTATTGTTATTCAGATGGAAATGGATATTCTGCACCCCACCATGATGCTTGTCAAGTCATAGTGGATTTTTGAAGAAATATTGAAAATGAAAAATCCCTCTATACCCCCTCTAACGACCCGACAATGATTTCTGCTGACGAATTATTGTTATCCAGATGGAAATGAATATTCCGCACCCCACCATGATGCGTGCCAAGTCATATTGGGTTTTTGAAGAAATATTGAAAATGAAAAATTCCCCTATACCCCCTCTAACGACCCGACAATGATTTCTGTTGACGAATTATCGTTATTCAGATGGAAATAGATATTCTGCACCTCACCATGATGCGTGCTAAGTCATACTAGATTTTTGAAGAAATATTGAAAATGAAAAATCCTTCTATACCCCCTCTAACGACCCGACAATGATTTCTGTTGACGAATTATTGTTATATAGATGGAAATGAATATTCTGCACACCACCATGTTGCGTGCCAAGTCATATTTGATTTTGAGGAAATTTTGAAAATGAAATATCCCTCTATACCCCCTCTAACGAACCGACAATGAGTTCTGTTGACGAATTATTGTTATTCAGATGGAAATGGATATTCTGCACCCCACCATGATGCTTGTCAAGTCATAGTGGATTTTTGAAGAAATATTGAAAATGAAAAATCCCTCTATACCCCCTCTAACGACCCGACAATGATTTCTGCTGACGAATTATTGTTATCCAGATGGAAATGAATATTCCGCACCCCACCATGATGCGTGCCAAGTCATATTGGGTTTTTGAAGAAATATTGAAAATGAAAAATTCCCCTATACCCCCTCTGACGACCCGACAATGATTTCTGTTGACGAATTATTGCTATTCAGATGAACATGGATACTTTGCACCCCATCATGATGCGTGCCAAATCATATTAGATTTTTGAAGAAATATTGAAAATGAAAAATCCCTCTATGCCCACTCTAACGACCCGACAATCAGTTCTGTTGACGAATTACTGTTATTCAGATGGAAATGGATATTTTGCACCCCACCATGATGCGTGCCAAGTCATATTAGATTTTTGATGAAATTTTGAAAATGAGAAATCCCTCTATATCCCCCCTAACGACCCGACAATGATTTCTGTTTACGAATTCTTGTTATTCAGATGGAATTGGATATTCTGCACCCTACTATGATACGTGCCAAGTCATATTTGATTTTTGAAGTCATTTTGATAATGAAAAATCCCTCTATACCCCCTCTGACGACCCGGCAATGATTTCTGGTGACGAATTATTGTTGTTCAGATGGAAATGGATAGTCTGCACCCCACTATAATGCGTGCCAAGTCATATTGGAATTTTGAAGAAATTTCGAAAATGAAAAATCCCTCTATACCCCCTCTGACGACCCGACAATGATTTCTGTTGACAAATTTTTGTTATTGAGATGGAAATGGATATTCTGTACCCCACCATGATGCGTGCCAAGTCATATTAGATTATTGAAGAAATTTTGAAAATGAAAAATCCCTCTATACCCCCTCCAACGACCCGTCAATAATTTCTGTTGACGAATTATTGTTATTTAGATGGAAATGGATATTATGCACCCCACCATGATGCGTGCCAAGTCATATTGGATTTTTGAAGAAATATTGAAAATGAAAAATCCCTCCATACCCCCTCTAACGACCCGACAATGATTTCTGTTGACGAATTATTGTTATTCAGATGGAAATGAATATTCTGCACCTCACCATGTTGCGTACCAAGTCATATTTGATTTTGAGGTAATTTTGAAAATGAAAAATCCCTCTATACCCCCTCTAACGACCCGACAATGATTTCTGTCAACGAATTATTGTTATTCAGATGGAAATAGATATTCTGCACCCCACTATGATGCGTGCCAAGTCATATTAGATTTTTGATGGAATTTTGAAAATGAGAAATCCCTCTATACCCCCCCTAACGACCCGACAATGATTTCTGTTAACGAATTCTTGTTATTCAGATGGAATTGGATATTCTGCACCCTACTATGATGCGTGCCAAGTCATATTTGATTTTTGAAGTCATTTTGATAATGAAAAATCCCTCTATACCCCCTCTGACGACCCGACAATGATTTCTGGTGACGAATTATTGTTGTTCAGAAAAAAATGGATATTCTGCACCCCACCATGATGCGTGCCAAGTCATATTGGATTTTTGAAGAAATATTGAAAATGAAAAATCCCTCCATACCCCCTCTAACGACCCGACAATGATTTCTGTTGACGAATTATTGTTATTCAGATGGAAATGAATATTCTGCACCTCACCATGTTGCGTACCAAGTCATATTTGATTTTGAGGTAATTTTGAAAATGAAAAATCCCTCTATACCCCCTCTAACGACCCGACAATGATTTCTGTCAACGAATTATTGTTATTCAGATGGAAATAGATATTCTGCACCCCACTATGATGCGTGCCAAGTCATATTAGATTTTTGATGGAATTTTGAAAATGAGAAATCCCTCTATACCCCCCCTAACGACCCGACAATGATTTCTGTCAACGAATTCTTGTTATTCAGATGGAATTGGATATTCTGCACCCTACTATGATGCGTGCCAAGTCATATTTGATTTTTGAAGTAATTTTGAAAATGAAAAATCCCTCTATACCCCCTCTGACGACACGACAATGATTTATGTTGACGAATTATTGTTATTCAGATGGACATGGATATTCTGCACCCCACCATGATGCGTGCCAAGTCATATTAGATTTTTGAAGAAAAATTGAAAATGAAAAATCCCTCTATACCCACTCTAACGACCCGACAATCAGTTCTGTTGACGAATAACTGTTATTCAGATGGAAATGGATATTTTGCACCCCACCATGATGCGTGTCAAGTCATATTAGATTTTTGATGAAATTTTGAAAATGAGAAATCCCTCTATACCCCCCCTAACGACCCGACAATGATTTCTGTTAACGAATTCTTGTTATTCAGATGGAATTGGATATTCTGCACCCTACTATGATGCGTGCCAAGTCATATTTGATTTTTGAAGTCATTTTGATAATGAAAAATCCCTCTATACCCCCTCTGACGACCCGACAATGATTTCTAGTGACGAATTATTGTTGTTCAGAAGGAAATGGATATTCTGCACCCCACCATGATGCGTGCCAAGTCATATTGGATTTTTGAAGAAATTTTGAAAATGAAAAATCCCTCTATACCCCCTCCAACGACCCGTCAATGATTTCTGTTGATGAATTATTGTTATTTAGATGGAAATGGATATTCTGCACCCCACCATGATGCGTGCTAAGTCTCATTTGATTTTGAGGTAATTTTGAAAATGAAAAATCCCTCTATACCCCCTCTGACGACCCGACAATGATTTCTGTTGACAAATTATTGTTATTGAGATGGAAATGGATATTCTGCACCCCACTATGATGCGTGCCAAGTCATATTGGATTTTTGAAGAAATATTGAAAATGAAAAATCCCTCTAACGACCCGACAATGATTTCTGTTGACGAATTATTGTTATATAGATGGAAATGAATATTCTGCACACCACCATTTTGCGTGCCAAGTCATATTTGATTTTGAGGTAATTTTGAAAATGAAATATCCCTCTATACCCCCTCTAACGAACCGACAATGAGTTCTGTTGACGATGTATTGTTATTCAGATGGAAATGAATATTCTGCACCCCACCATGATGCGTGTCAAGTCATAGTGGATTTTTGAAGAAATATTGAAAATGAAAAATCCCTCTATACCCCCTCTAACGACCCGACAATGATTTCTGTTGACGAATTATTGTTATTCAGTTGGAAATGAATATTGTGCACCCCTCCATGATACGTGCCAAGTCATATTGGATTTTTGAAGAAATATTGAAAATGAAAAATTCCTCTATACCCCCTCTAACGACCCGACAATGATTTCTGTTGACGAATTATCGTTATTCAGATGGAAGTAGATATTTTGCACCCCACCATGATGCGTGCTAAGTCATACTAGATTTTTGAAGAAATATTGAAAATGAAAAATCCCTCTAAACCCCCTCTGACGACCCGACAATGATTTCTGTTGACAAATTATTGTTATTCAGATGAACATGGATACTTTGCACCCCATCATGATGCGTGCCAAGTCATATTAGATTTTTGAAGATATATTGAAAATGAAAAATCCCTCTATACCCACTCTAACGAACCGACAATGTGTTCTGTTGACGAATTATTTTTATTCAGATGGAAATGGATATTCTGCACCCCACCATGATGCGTGCCAAGTCATATTGGATTTTTGAAGAAATATTGAAAATGAAAAATCCCTCTATACCCCCTCTAACGACCCGACAATGATTTCTGTTGACGAATTATCGTTATTCAGATGAAAATAGATATTCTGCACCCCACCATGATGCGTGCCAAGTCATAGTGGATTTTTGAAGAAATATTGAAAATGAAGAATCCCTCTATACCCCCTCTAACGACCCGACAATGATTTCTGTTGACGAATTATTGTTATCCAGATGGAAATGAATATTCTGCACCCCACCATGATGCGTGCCAAGTCATATTGGATTTTTGAAGAAATATTGAAATGAAAAATCCCTCTATACCCCCTTTAACGAACCGACAATGTGTTCTGTTGACGAATTATTGTTATTCAAATGGAAATGGATATTCTGCACCCCACCATGATGCGTGCCAAGTCATATTGGATTTTTGAAGAAATATTGAAAATGAAAAATCCCTCTATACCCCCTCTAACGACCCGACAATGATTTCTGTTGACGAATTATCGTTATTCAGATTAAAATAGATATTCTGCACCCCACCATGATGCGTGCCAAGTCATATTAGATTTTTGAAGAAATATTGAAAATGAAAAATCCCTCTATGCCCCCTCTGACGACCCGACAATGATTTCTGTTGACGTAATATTGTTATTCAGATGAACATGGATACTTTGCACCCCATAATGATGCGTGCCAAGTCATATTAGATTTTTGAAGGAAAATTGAAAATGAAAAATCCCTCTATTCCCACTCTAACGACCCGACAATCAGTTCTGTTGACGAATTACTGTTATTCAGAAGGAAATAGATATTTTGCACCCCACCATGATGCGTGCCAAGTCATATTAGATTTTTGATGAAATTTTGAAAATGAGAAATCCCTCTATACCCCCCTAACGACCTGACAATGATTTCTGTTAACGAATTCTAGTTATTCAGATAGAATTGGATATTCTGCACCCTACTATGATGCGTGCCAAGTCATATTTGATTTTTGAAGTCATTTTGATAATGAAAAATCACTCTATACCCCCTCTGATGACCCGACAATGATTTCTGGTGATGAATTATTGTTGTTCAGATGGAAATGGATATTCTGCACCACACCATGATGCGTGCCAAGTCATATTAGATTTTTGAAGAAATTTTGAAAATGAAAAATCCCTCTATATCCCCTCTGACGACCCGACAATGATTTCTGTCAACGAATTATTGTTATTCAGATGGAAATAGATATTCTGCACCCCACCATGATGCGTGCCAAGTCATATTAGATTTTTGATGAAATTTTGAAAATGAGAAATCCCTCTATACCCCCCCTAACGACCCGACAATGATTTCTGTTAACGAATTCTTGTTATTCACATGGAAATGAATATTCTGCACCTCACCATGTTGCGTACCAAGTCATATTTGATTTTGAGGTAATTTTGAAAATGAAAAATCCCTCTATACCCCCTCTAACGACCCGACAATGATTTCTGTCAACGAATTATTGTTATTCAGATGGAGATAGATATTCTGCACCCCACTATGATGCGTGCCAAGTCATATTAGATTTTTGATGGAATTTTGAAAATGAGAAATCCCTCTATACCCCCCCTAACGACCCGACAATGATTTCTGTTAACAAATTCTTGTTATTCAGATGGAATTGGATATTCTGCACCCTACTATGATGCGTGCCAAGTCATATTTGATTTTTGAAGTCATTTTGATTATGAAAAATCCCTCTATACCCCCTCCAACGACCCGTCAATGATTTCTGTTGATGAATTATTGTTATTTAGATGGAAATGGATATTCTGCACCCCTCCATGATGCGTGCTAAGTCTTATTTGATTTTGAGGTAATTTTGAAAATGAAAAATCCCTCTATACCCCCTCTGACGACCCGACAATGATTTCTGTTGACAAATTATTGTTATTGAGATAGAAATGGATATTCTGCACCCCACCATGATGCGTGCCAAGTCATATTGGATTTTTGAAGAAATATTGAAAATGAAAAATCCTTCTATACCCCCTCTAACGACCCGACAATGATTTCTGTTGACGAATTATTGTTATATAGATGAAAATGAATATTCTGCACACCACCATGTTGCGTGCCAAGTCATATTTGATTTTGAGGTAATTTTGAAAATGAAATATCCCTCTATACCCCCTCTAACGAACCGACAATGAGTTCTGTTGACGAATTATTGTTATTCAGATGGAAATGGATATTCTGCACCCCACCATGATGCTTGTCAAGTCATAGTGGATTTTTGAAAAAATATTGAAAATGAAAAATCCCTCTATACCCCCTCTAACGACCCGACAATGATTTCTGCTGTCGAATTATTGTTATCCAGATGGAAATGAATATTCTGCACCCCACCATGATGCGTGCCAAGTCATATTGGATTTTTGAAGAAATATTGAAAATGAAAAATCCCCCTATACCCCCTCTAACGAACCGACAATGATTTCTGTTGACGAATTATCGTTATTCAGATGGAAATAGATATTCTGCACCCCACCATGATGCGTGCTAAGTCATACTAGATTTTTGAAGAAATATTGAAAATGAAAAATCCCTCTATACCACCTCTGACGACCCGACAATGATTTCTGTTGACGAATTATTGTTATTCAGATGAACATGGATACTTTGCACCCCATCATGATGCGTGCCAAATCATATTAGATTTTTGAAGAAATATTGAAAATGAAAAATCCCTCTATACCCACTCTAACGACCCGACAATCAGTTCTGTTGACGAATTACTGTTATTCAGATGGAAATGGATATTTTGCACCCCACCATGATGCGTGCCAAGTCATATTAGATTTTTGATGAAATTTTGAAAATGAGAAATCCCTCTATATCCCCCCTAACGACCCGACAATGATTTCTGTTTACGAATTCTTGTTATTCAGATGGAATTGGATATTCTGCACCCTACTATGATACGTGCCAAGTCATATTTGATTTTTGAAGTCATTTTGATAATGAAAAATCCCTCTATACCCCCTCTGACGACCCGGCAATGATTTCTGGTGACGAATTATTGTTGTTCAGATGGAAATGGATAGTCTGCACCCCACTATAATGCGTGCCAAGTCATATTAGAATTTTGAAGAAATTTCGAAAATGAAAAATCCCTCTATACCCCCTCTGACGACCCGACAATGATTTCTGTTGACAAATTATTGTTATTGAGATGGAAATGGATATTCTGTACCCCACCATGATGCGTGCCAAGTCATATTTGATTTTTGAAGTCATTTTGATTATGAAAAATCCCTCTATACCCCCTCCAACGACCCGACAATGATTTCTGTTGACGAATTATTGTTATTCAGATGGAAATGAATATTCTGCACCTCACTATGTTGCGTACCAAGTCATATTTGATTTTGAGGTAATTTTGAAAATGAAAAATCCCTCAATACCCCCTCTAACGACCCGACAATGATTTCTGTCAACGAATTATTGTTATTCAGATGGAAATAGATATTCTGCACCCCACTATGATGCGTGCCAAGTCATATTTGATTTTTGAAGTCATTTTGATTATGAAAAATCCCTCTATACCCCCTCCAACGACCCGTCAATGATTTCTGTTGATGAATTATTGTTATTTAGATGGAAATGGATATTCTGCACCCCTCCATGATGCGTGCTAAGTCTTATTTGATTTTGAGGTAATTTTGAAAATGAAAAATCCCTCTATACCCCCTCTGACGACCCGACAATGATTTCTGTTGACAAATTATTGTTATTGAGATGGAAATGGATATTCTGCACCCCACCATGATGCGTGCCAAGTCATATTGGATTTTTGAAGAAATATTGAAAATGAAAAATCCTTCTATACCCCCTCTAACGACCCGACAATGATTTCTGTTGACGAATTATTGTTATATAGATGGGAATGAATATTCTGCACACCACCATGTTGCGTGCCAAGTCATATTTGATTTTGAGGTAATTTTGAAAATGAAATATCCCTCTATACCCCCTCTAACGAACCGACAATGAGTTCTGTTGACGAATTATTGTTATTCAGATGGAAATGGATATTCTGCACCCCACCATGATGCTTGTCAAGTCATAGTGGATTTTTGAAGAAATATTGAAAATGAAAAATCCCTCTATACCCCCTCTAACGACCCGACAATGATTTCTGCTGACGAATTATTGTTATCCAGATGGAAATGAATATTCTGCACCCCACCATGATGCGTGCCAAGTCATATTGGATTTTTGAAGAAATATTGAAAATGAAAAATCCCCCTATACCCCCTCTAACGACCCGACAATGATTTCTGTTGACGAATTATCGTTATTCAGATGGAAATAGATATTCTGCACCCCACCATGATGCGTGCTAAGTCATACTAGATTTTTGAAGAAATATTGAAAATGAGAAATCCCTCTATACCACCTCTGACGACCCGACAATGATTTCTGTTGACGAATTATTGTTATTCAGATGAACATGGATACTTTGCACCCCATCATGATGCGTGCCAAATCATATTAGATTTTTGAAGAAATATTGAAAATGAAAAATCCCTCTATACCCACTCTAACGACCCGACAATCAGTTCTGTTGACGAATTACTGTTATTCAGATGGAAATGGATATTTTGCACCCCACCATGATGCGTGCCAAGTCATATTAGATTTTTGATGAAATTTTGAAAATGAGAAATCCCTCTATATCCCCCCTAACGACCCGACAATGATTTCTGTTTACGAATTCTTGTTATTCAGATGGAATTGGATATTCTGCACCCTACTATGATACGTGCCAAGTCATATTTGATTTTTGAAGTCATTTTGATAATGAAAAATCCCTCTATACCCCCTCTGACGACCCGGCAATGATTTCTGGTGACGAATTATTGTTGTTCAGATGGAAATGGATAGTTTGCACCCCACTATAATGCGTGCCAAGTCATATTAGAATTTTGAAGAAATTTCGAAAATGAAAAATCCCTCTATACCCCCTCTGACGACCAGACAATGATTTCTGTTGACAAATTATTGTTATTGAGATGAAAATGGATATTCTGTACCCCACCATGATGCGTGCCAAGTCATATTAGATTATTGAAGAAATTTTGAAAATGAAAAATCCCTCTATACCCCCTCCAACGACCCGTCAATGATTTCTGTTGACGAATTATTGTTATTTAGATGGAAATGGATATTATGCACCCCACCATGATGCGTGCCAAGTCATATTAGATTATTGAAGAAATTTTGAAAATGAAAAATCCCTCTATACCCCCTCCAACGACCCGACAATGATTTCTGTTGACGAATTATTGTTATTCAGATGGAAATGAATATTCTGCACCTCACCATGTTGCGTACCAAGTCATATTTGATTTTGAGGTAATTTTGAAAATGAAAAATCCCTCTATACCCCCTCTAACGACCCGACAATGATTTCTGTCAACGAATTATTGTTATTCAGATGGAAATAGATATTCTGCACCCCACTATGATGCGTGCCAAGTCATATTAGATTTTTGATGGAATTTTGAAAATGAGAAATCCCTCTTTACCTCCCCTAACGACTCGACAATGATTTCTGTTAACGAATTCTTGTTATTCAGATGGAATTGGATATTCTGCACCCTACTATGATGCGTGCCAAGTCATATTTGATTTTTGAAGTCATTTTGATAATGAAAAATCCCTCTATACCCCCTCTGACGACCCGACAATGATTTCTAGTGACGAATTATTGTTGTTCAGAAGAAAATGGATATTCTGCACCCCACCATGATGCGTGCCAAGTCATATTGGATTTTTGAAGAAATATTGAAAATGAAAAATCCCCCTATACCCCCTCTAACGACCCGACAATGATTTCTGTTGACGAATTATCGTTATTCAGATGGAAATAGATATTCTGCACCCCACCATGATGCGTGCTAAGTCATACTAGATTTTTGAAGAAATATTGAAAATGAAAAATCCCTCTATACCACCTCTGACGACCCGACAATGATTTCTGATGACGAATTATTGTTATTCAGATGAACATGGATACTTTGCACCCCATCATGATGCGTGCCAAATCATATTAGATTTTTGAAGAAATATTGAAAATGAAAAATCCCTCTATACCCACTCTAACGACCCGACAATCAGTTCTGTTGACGAATTACTGTTATTCAGATGGAAATGGATATTTTGCACCCCACCATGATGCGTGCCAAGTCATATTAGATTTTTGATGAAATTTTGAAAATGAGAAATCCCTCTATATCCCCCCTAACGACCCGACAATGATTTCTGTTTACGAATTCTTGTTATTCAGATGGAATTGGATATTCTGCACCCTACTATGATACGTGCCAAGTCATATTTGATTTTTGAAGTCATTTTGATAATGAAAAATCCCTCTATACCCCCTCTGACGACCGGCAATGATTTCTGGTGACGAATTATTGTTGTTCAGATGGAAATGGATAGTTTGCACCCCACTATAATGCGTGCCAAGTCATATTAGAATTTTGAAGAAATTTCGAAAATGAAAAATCCCTCTATACCCCCTCTGACGACCAGACAATGATTTCTGTTGACAAATTATTGTTATTGAGATGGAAATGGATATTCTGTACCCCACCATGATGCGTGCCAAGTCATATTAGATTATTGAAGAAATTTTGAAAATGAAAAATCCCTCTATACCCCCTCCAACGACCCGTCAATGATTTCTGTTGACGAATTATTGTTATTTAGATGGAAATGGATATTATGCACCCCACCATGATGCGTGCCAAGTCATATTAGATTATTGAAGAAACTTTGAAAATGAAAAATCCCTCTATACCCCCTCCAACGACCCGACAATGATTTCTGTTGACGAATTATTGTTATTCAGATGGAAATGAATATTCTGCACCTCACCATGTTGCGTACCAAGTCATATTTGATTTTGAGGTAATTTTGAAAATGAAAAATCCCTCTATACCCCCTCTAACGACCCGACAATGATTTCTGTCAACAAATTATTGTTATTCAGATGGAAATAGATATTCTGCACCCCACTATGATGCGTGCCAAGTCATATTAGATTTTTGATGGAATTTTGAAAATGAGAAATCCCTCTATACCCCCCCTAACGACTCGACAATGATTTCTGTTAACGAATTCTTGTTATTCAGATGGAATTGGATATTCTGCACCCTACTATGATGCGTGCCAAGTCATATTTGATTTTTGAAGTCATTTTGATAATGAAAAATCCCTCTATACCCCCTCTGACGACCCGACAATGATTTCTAGTGACGAATTATTGTTGTTCAGAAGAAAATGGATATTCTGCACCCCACCATGATGCGTGCCAAGTCATATTGGATTTTTGAAGAAATTTTGAAAATGAAAAATCCCTCTATACCCCCTCCAACGACCCGTCAATGATTTCTGTTGATGAATTATTGTTATTTAGATGGAAATGGATATTCTGCACCCCACCATGATGCGTGCCAAGTCATATTGGATTTTTGAAGAAATATTGAAAATGAAAAATCCTTCTATACCCCCTCTAACGACCCGACAATGATTTCTGTTGACGAATTATTGTTATATAGATGGAAATGAATATTCTGCACACCACCATGTTGCGTGCCAAGTCATATTTGATTTTGAGGTAATTTTGAAAATGAAATATCCCTCTATACCCCCTCTAACGAACCGACAATGAGTTCTGTTGACGAATTATTGTTATTCAGATGGAAATGGATATTCTGCACCCCACCATGATGCTTGTCAAGTCATAGTGGATTTTTGAAGAAATATTGAAAATGAAAAATCCCTCTATACCCCCTCTAACGACCCGACAATGATTTCTGCTGACGAATTATTGTTATCCAGATGGAAATGAATATTCTGCACCCCACCATGATGCGTGCCAAGTCATATTGGATTTTTGAAGAAATATTGAAAATGAAAAATCCCCCTATACCCCCTCTAACCACCCGACAATGATTTCTGTTGACGAATTATCGTTATTCAGATGGAAATAGATATTCTGCACCCCACCATGATGCGTGCTAAGTCATACTAGATTTTTGAAGAAATATTGAAAATGAAAAATCCCTCTATACCACCTCTGACGACCCGACAATGATTTCTGTTGACGAATTATTGTTATTCAGATGAACATGGATACTTTGCACCCCATCATGATGCGTGCCAAATCATATTAGATTTTTGAAGAAATATTGAAAATGAAAAATCCCTCTATACCCACTCTAACGACCCGACAATCAGTTCTGTTGACGAATTACTGTTATTCAGATGGAAATGGATATTTTGCACCCCACCATGATGCGTGCTAAGTCATACTAGATTTTTGAAGAAATATTGAAAATGAAAAATCCCTCTATACCACCTCTGACGACCCGACAATGATTTCTGTTGACGAATTATTGTTATTCAGATGAACATGGATACTTTGCACCCCATCATGATGCGTGCCAAATCATATTAGATTTTTGAAGAAATATTGAAAATGAAAAATCCCTCTATACCCACTCTAACGACCCGACAATCAGTTCTGTTGACGAATCACTGTTATTCAGATGGAAATGGATATTTTGCACCCCACCATGATGCGTGCCAAGTCATATTAGATTTTTGATGAAATTTTGAAAATGAGAAATCCCTCTATATCCCCCCTAACGACCCGACAATGATTTCTGTTTACGAATTCTTGTTATTCAGATGGAATTGGATATTCTGCACCCTACTATGATACGTGCCAAGTCATATTTGATTTTTGAAGTCATTTTGATAATGAAAAATCCCTCTATACCCCCTCTGACGACCCGGCAATGATTTCTGGTGACGAATTATTGTTGTTCAGATGGAAATGGATAGTCTGCACCCCACTATAATGCGTGCCAAGTCATATTAGAATTTTGAAGAAATTTCGAAAATGAAAAATCCCTCTATACCCCCTCTGACGACCCGACAATGATTTCTGTTGACAAATTATTGTTATTGAGATGGAAATGGATATTCTGTACCCCACCATGATGCGTGCCAAGTCATATTAGATTATTGAAGAAATTTTGAGAATGAAAAATCCCTCTATACCCCCTCCAACGACCCGTCAATGATTTCTGTTGACGAATTATTGTTATTTAGATGGAAATGGATATTATGCACCCCACCATGATGCGTGCCAAGTCATATTAGATTATTGAAGAAATTTTGAAAATGAAAAATCCCTCTATACCCCCTCCAACGACCCGACAATGATTTCTGTTGACGAATTATTGTTATTCAGATGGAAATGAATATTCTGCACCTCACCATGTTGCGTACCAAGTCATATTTGATTTTGAGGTAATTTTGAAAATGAAAAATCCCTCAATACCCCCTCTAACGACCCGACAATGATTTCTGTCAACGAATTATTGTTATTCAGATGGAAATAGATATTCTGCACCCCACTATGATGCGTGCCAAGTCATATTTGATTTTTGAAGTCATTTTGATTATGAAAAATCCCTCTATACCCCCTCCAACGACCCGTCAATGATTTCTGTTGATGAATTATTGTTATTTAGATGGAAATGGATATTCTGCACCCCTCCATGATGCGTGCTAAGTCTTATTTGATTTTGAGGTAATTTTGAAAATGAAAAATCCCTCTATACCCCCTCTGACGACCCGACAATGATTTCTGTTGACAAATTATTGTTATTGAGATGGAAATGGATATTCTGCACCCCACCATGATGCGTGCCAAGTCATATTGGATTTTTGAAGAAATATTGAAAATGAAAAATCCTTCTATACCCCCTCTAACGACCCGACAATGATTTCTGTTGACGAATTATTGTTATATAGATGGAAATGAATATTCTGCACACCACCATGTTGCGTGCCAAGTCATATTTGATTTTGAGGTAATTTTGAAAATGAAATATCCCTCTATACCCCCTCTAACGAACCGACAATGAGTTCTGTTGACGAATTATTGTTATTCAGATGGAAATGGATATTCTGCACCCCACCATGATGCTTGTCAAGTCATAGTGGATTTTTGAAGAAATATTGAAAATGAGAAATCCCTCTATACCCCCTCTAACGACCCGACAATGATTTCTGCTGACGAATTATTGTTATCCAGATGGAAATGAATATTCTGCACCCCACCATGATGCGTGCCAAGTCATATTGGATTTTTGAAGAAATATTGAAAATGAAAAATCCCCCTATACCCCCTCTAACGACCCGACAATGATTTCTGTTGACGAATTATCGTTATTCAGATGGAAATAGATATTCTGCACCCCACCATGATGCGTGCTAAGTCATACTAGATTTTTGAAGAAATATTGAAAATGAAAAATCCCTCTATACCACCTCTGACGACCCGACAATGATTTCTGTTGACGAATTATTGTTATTCAGATGAACATGGATACTTTGCACCCCATCATGATGCGTGCCAAATCATATTAGATTTTTGAAGAAATATTGAAAATGAAAAATCCCTCTATACCCACTCTAACGACCCGACAATCAGTTCTGTTGACGAATTACTGTTATTCAGATGGAAATGGATATTTTGCACCCCACCATGATGCGTGCCAAGTCATATTAGATTTTTGATGAAATTTTGAAAATGAGAAATCCCTCTATATCCCCCCTAACGACCCGACAATGATTTCTGTTTACGAATTCTTGTTATTCAGATGGAATTGGATATTCTGCACCCTACTATGATACGTGCCAAGTCATATTTGATTTTTGAAGTCATTTTGATAATGAAAAATCCCTCTATACCCCCTCTGACGACCTGGCAATGATTTCTGGTGACGAATTATTGTTGTTCAGATGGAAATGGATAGTTTGCACCACTATAATGCGTGCCAAGTCATATTAGAATTTTGAAGAAATTTCGAAAATGAAAAATCCCTCTATACCCCCTCTGACGACCAGACAATGATTTCTGTTGACAAATTATTGTTATTGAGATGGAAATGGATATTCTGTACCCCACCATGATGCGTGCCAAGTCATATTAGATTATTGAAGAAATTTTGAAAATGAAAAATCCCTCTATACCCCCTCCAACGACCCGTCAATGATTTCTGTTGACGAATTATTGTTATTTAGATGGAAATGGATATTATGCACCCCACCATGATGCGTGCCAAGTCATATTAGATTATTGAAGAAATTTTGAAAATGAAAAATCCCTCTATACCCCCTCCAACGACCCGACAATGATTTCTGTTGACGAATTATTGTTATTCAGATGGAAATGAATATTCTGCACCTCACCATGTTGCGTACCAAGTCATATTTGATTTTGAGGTAAATTTGAAAATGAAAAATCCCTCTATACCCCCTCTAACGACCCGACAATGATTTCTGTCAACGAATTATTGTTACTCAGATGGAAATAGATATTCTGCACCCCACTATGATGCGTGCCAAGTCATATTAGATTTTTGATGGAATTTTGAAAATGAGAAATCCCTCTATACCCCCCCCTAACGACTCGACAATGATTTCTGTTAACGAATTCTTGTTATTCAGATGGAATTGGATATTCTGCACCCTACTATGATGCGTGCCAAGACATATTTGATTTTTGAAGTCATTTTGATAATGAAAAATCCCTCTATACCCCCTCTGACGACCCGACAATGATTTCTAGTGACGAATTATTGTTGTTCAGAAGAAAATGGATATTCTGCACCCCACCATGATGCGTGCCAAGTCATATTGGATTTTTGAAGAAATTTTGAAAATGAAAAATCCCTCTATACCCCCTCCAACGACCCGTCAATGATTTCTGTTGATGAATTATTGTTATTTAGATGGAAATGGATATTCTGCACCCCACCATGATGTGTGCTAAGTCTTATTTGATTTTGAGGTAATTTTGAAAATGAAAACTACCTCTATACCCCCTCTGACGACCCGAAAATGATTTCTGTTGACAAATTATTGTTATTGAGATGGAAATGGATATTCTGCACCCCACCATGATGCGTGCCAAGTCATATTGGATTTTTGAAGAAATATTGAAAATGAAAAATCCCTCTATACCCCCTCTAACGACCCGACAATGATTTCTGTTGACGAATCATTGTTATATAGATGGAAATGAATATTCTGCACACCACCATGTTGCGTGCCAAGTCATATTTGATTTTGAGGTAATTTTGAAAATGAAAAATCCCTCAATACCCCCTCTAACGACCCGACAATGATTTCTGTCAACGAATTATTGTTATTCAGATGGAAATAGATATTCTGCACCCCACTATGATGCGTGCCAAGTCATATTTGATTTTTGAAGTCATTTTGATTATGAAAAATCCCTCTATACCCCCTCTGACGACCCGACAATGATTTCTAGTGACGAATTATTGTTGTTCAGAAGAAAATGGATATTCTGCACCCCACCATGATGCGTGCCAAGTCATATTGGATTTTTGAAGAAATTTTGAAAATGAAAAATCCCTCTATACCCCCTCCAACGACCCGTCAATGATTTCTGTTGATGAATTATTGTTATTTAGATGGAAATGGATATTCTGCACCCCACCATGATGTGTGCTAAGTCTTATTTGATTTTGAGGTAATTTTGAAAATGAAAACTACCTCTATACCCCCTCTGACGACCCGAAAATGATTTCTGTTGACAAATTATTGTTATTGAGATGGAAATGGATATTCTGCACCCCACCATGATGCGTGCCAAGTCATATTGGATTTTTGAAGAAATATTGAAAATGAAAAATCCCTCTATACCCCCTCCAACGACCCGTCAATGATTTCTGTTGATGAATTATTGTTATTTAGATGGAAATGGATATTCTGCACCCCACCATGATGTGTGCTAAGTCTTATTTGATTTTGAGGTAATTTTGAAAATGAAAACTACCTCTATACCCCCTCTGACGACCCGAAAATGATTTCTGTTGACAAATTATTGTTATTGAGATGGAAATGGATATTCTGCACCCCACCATGATGCGTGCTAAGTCATACTAGATTTTTGAAGAAATATTGAAAATGAAAAATCCCTCTATACCACCTCTGACGACCCGACAATGATTTCTGTTGACGAATTATTGTTATTCAGATGAACATGGATACTTTGCACCCCATCATGATGCGTGCCAAGTCATATTTGATTTTTGAAGGAATTTTGAAAATGAAAAATCCCTCTATACCCCCTCTGACGACACGACAATGATTTATGTTGACGAATTATTGTTATTCAGATGGACATGGATATTCTGCACCCCACCATGATGCGTGCCAAGTCATATTAGATTTTTGAAGAAAAATTGAAAATGAAAAATCCCTCTATACCCACTCTAACGACTCGACAATCAGTTCTGTTGACGAATTACTGTTATTCAGATGGAAATGGATATTTTGCACCCCACCATGATGCGTGCCAAGTCATATTAGATTTTTGAAGAAAAATTGAAAATGAAAAATCCCTCTATACCCACTCTAACGACTCGACAATCAGTTCTGTTGACGAATTACTGTTATTCAGATGGAAATGGATATTTTGCACCCCACCATGATGCGTGCCAAGTCATATTAGATTTTTGATGAAATTTTGAAAATGAGAAATCCCTCTATATCCCCCCTAACGACCCGACAATGATTTCTGTTTACGAATTCTTGTTATTCAGATGGAATTGGATATTCTGCACCCTACTATGATACGTGCCAAGTCATATTTGATTTTTGAAGTCATTTTGATAATGAAAAATCCCTCTATACCCCCTCTGACGACCCGGCAATGATTTCCGGTGACGAATTATTGTTGTTCAGATGGAAATGGATAGTCTGCACCCCACTATAATGCGTGCCAAGTCATATTAGAATTTTGAAGAAATTTCGAAAATGAAAAATCCCTCTATACCCCCTCTGACGACCCGACAATGATTTCTGTTGACAAATTATTGTTATTGAGATGGAAATGGATATTCTGTACCCCACCATGATGCGTGCCAAGTCATATTAGATTATTGAAGAAATTTTGAGAATGAAAAATCCCTCTATACCCCCTCCAACGACCCGTCAATGATTTCTGTTGACGAATTATTGTTATTTAGATGGAAATGGATATTATGCACCCCACCATGATGCGTGCCAAGTCACATTAGATTATTGAAGAAATTTTGAAAATGAAAAATCCCTCTATACCCCCTCCAACGACCCGACAATGATTTCTGTTGACGAATTATTGTTATTCAGATGGAAATGAATATTCTGCACCTCACCATGTTGCGTACCAAGTCATATTTGATTTTGAGGTAATTTTGAAAATGAAAAATCCCTCAATACCCCCTCTAACGACCCGACAATGATTTCTGTCAACGAATTATTGTTATTCAGATGGAAATAGATATTCTGCACCCCACTATGATGCGTGCCAAGTCATATTTGATTTTTGAAGTCATTTTGATTATGAAAAATCCCTCTATACCCCCTCCAACGACCCGTCAATGATTTCTGTTGATGAATTATTGTTATTTACATGGAAATGGATATTCTGCACCCCTCCATGATGCGTGCTAAGTCTTATTTGATTTTGAGGTAATTTTGAAAATGAAAAATCCCTCTATACCCCCTCTGACGACCCGACAATGATTTCTGTTGACAAATTATTGTTATTGAGATGGAAATGGATATTCTGCACCCCACCATGATGCGTGCCAAGTCATATTGGATTTTTGAAGAAATATTGAAAATGAAAAATCCTTCTATACCCCCTCTAACGACCCGACAATGATTTCTGTTGACGAATTATTGTTATATAGATGGAAATGAATATTCTGCACACCACCATGTTGCGTGCCAAGTCATATTTGATTTTGAGGTAATTTTGAAAATGAAATATCCCTCTATACCCCCTCTAACGAACCGACAATGAGTTCTGTTGACGAATTATTGTTATTCAGATGGAAATGGATATTCTGCACCCCACCATGATGCTTGTCAAGTCATAGTGGATTTTTGAAGAAATATTGAAAATGAAAAATCCCTCTATACCCCCTCTAACGACCCGACAATGATTTCTGCTGACGAATTATTGTTATCCAGATGGAAATGAATATTCTGCACCCCACCATGATGCGTGCCAAGTCATATTGGATTTTTGAAGAAATATTGAAAATGAAAAATCCCCCTATACCCCCTCTAACGACCCGACAATGATTTCTGTTGACGAATTATCGTTATTCAGATGGAAATAGATATTCTGCACCCCACCATGATGCGTGCTAAGTCATACTAGATTTTTGAAGAAATATTGAAAATGAAAAATCCCTCTATACCACCTCTGACGACCCGACAATGATTTCTGTTGACGAATTATTGTTATAAAGATGAACATGGATACTTTGCACCCCATCATGATGCGTGCCAAATCATATTAGATTTTTGAAGAAATATTGAAAATGAAAAATCCCTCTATACCCACTCTAACGACCCGACAATCAGTTCTGTTGACGAATTACTGTTATTCAGATGGAAATGGATATTTTGCACCCCACCATGATGCGTGCCAAGTCATATTGGATTTTTGAAAAAATATTGAAAATGAAAAATCCCTCTATACCCCCTCTAACGACCCGACAATGATTTCTGTGAACGAATTCTTGTTATTCAGATGGAAATATATATTCTGTACCCTACTATGATGCGTGCCAAGTCATATTTGATTTTTGAAGTCATTTTGATAATGAAAAATCCCTCTATACCCCCTATGACGACCCAACAATGATTTCTGTTGACGAATTAATGTAATTTAGATGAAATTGGATATTATGCACTCCACCATGATACGTGCCAAGTCATATTTGATTTTTGAAGGAATTTTGAAAATGAAAAATCCCTCTATACCCCCTCTGACGACACGACAATGATTTATGTTGACGAATTATTGTTATTCAGATGGACATGGATATTCTGCACCCCACCATGATGCGTGCCAAGTCATATTAGATTTTTGAAGAAAAATTGAAAATGAAAAATCCCTCTATACCCACTCTAACGACTCGACAATCAGTTCTGTTGACGAATTACTGTTATTCAGATGGAAATGGATATTTTGCACCCCACCATGATGCGTGTCAAGTCATATTAGATTTTTGATGAAATTTTGAAAATGAGAAATCCCTCTATACCCCCTCTAACGACCCGACAATGATTTCTGTTAACGAATTCTTGTTATTCAGATGGAATTGGATATTCTGCACCCTACTATGATGCGTGCCAAGTCATATTTGATTTTTGAAGTCATTTTGATAATGAAAAATCCCTCTATACCCCCTCCAACGACCCGTCAATGATTTCTGTTGATGAATTATTGTTATTTAGATGGAAATGGATATTCTGCACCCCACCATGATGCGTGCTAAGTCTTATTTGATTTTGAGGTAATTTTGAAAATGAAAAATCCCTCTATACCCCCTCTGACGACCCGACAATGATTTCAGTTGACAAATTATTGTTATTGAGATGGAAATGGATATTCTGCACCCCACCATGATGCGTGCCAAGTCATATTGGATTTTTGAAGAAATATTGAAAATGAAAAATCCCTCTATACCCCCTCTAACGACCCGACAATGATTTCTGTTGACGAATTATTGTTATATAGATGGAAATGAATATTCTGCACACCACCATTTTGCGTGCCAAGTCATATTTGATTTTGAGGTAATTTTGAAAATGAAATATCCCTCTATACCCCCTCTAACGAACCGACAATGAGTTCTGTTGACGAATTATTGTTATTCAGATGGAAATGGATATTCTGCACCCCACCATGATGCTTGTCAAGTCATAGTGGATTTTTGAAGAAATATTGAAAATGAAAAATCCCTCTATACCCCCTCTAACGACCCGACAATGATTTCTGCTGACGAATTATCGTTATTCAGATGGAAATAGATATTCTGCACCCCACCATGATGCGTGCTAAGTCATACTAGATTTTTGAAGAAATATTGAAAATGAAAAATCCCTCTATACCACCTCTGACGACCCGACAATGATTTCTGTTGACGAATTATTGTTATTCAGATGAACATGGATACTTTGCACCCCATCATGATGCGTGCCAAATCATATTAGATTTTTGAAGAAATATTGAAAATGAAAAATCCCTCTATACCCACTCTAACGACCCGACAATCAGTTCTGTTGACGAATTACTGTTATTCAGATGGAAATGGATATTTTGCACCCCACCATGATGCGTGCCAAGTCATATTAGATTTTTGATGAAATTTTGAAAATGAGAAATCCCTCTATATCCCCCCTAACGACCCGACAATGATTTCTGTTTACGAATTCTTGTTATTCAGATGGAATTGGATATTCTGCACCCTACTATGATACGTGCCAAGTCATATTTGATTTTTGAAGTCATTTTGATAATGAAAAATCCCTCTATACCCCCTCTGACGACCCGGCAATGATTTCTGGTGACGAATTATTGTTGTTCAGATGGAAATGGATAGTTTGCACCACTATAATGCGTGCCAAGTCATATTAGAATTTTGAAGAAATTTCGAAAATGAAAAATCCCTCTATACCCCCTCTGACGACCAGACAATGATTTCTGTTGACAAATTATTGTTATTGAGATGGAAATGGATATTCTGTACCCCACCATGATGCGTGCCAAGTCATATTAGATTATTGAAGAAATTTTGAAAATGAAAAATCCCTCTATACCCCCTCCAACGACCCGTCAATGATTTCTGTTGACGAATTATTGTTATTTAGATGGAAATGGATATTATGCACCCCACCATGATGCGTGCCAAGTCATATTAGATTATTGAAGAAATTTTGAAAATGAAAAATCCCTCTATACCCCCTCCAACGACCCGACAATGATTTCTGTTGATGAATTATTGTTATTCAGATGGAAATGAATATTCTGCACCTCACCATGTTGCGTACCAAGTCATATTTGATTTTGAGGTAATTTTGAAAATGAAAAATCCCTCTATACCCCCTCTAACGACCCGACAATGATTTCTGTCAACGAATTATTGTTATTCAGATGGAAATAGATATTCTGCACCCCACTATGATGCGTGCCAAGTCATATTAGATTTTTGATGGAATTTTGAAAATGAGAAATCCCTCTATACCCCCCCTAACGACTCGACAATGATTTCTGTTAACGAATTCTTGTTATTCAGATGGAATTGGATATTCTGCACCCTACTATGATGCGTGCCAAGTCATATTTGATTTTTGAAGTCATTTTGATAATGAAAAATCCCTCTATACCCCCTCTGACGACCCGACAATGATTTCTAGTGACGAATTATTGTTGTTCAGAAGAAAATGGATATTCTGCACCCCACCATGATGCGTGCCAAGTCATATTGGATTTTTGAAGAAATTTTGAAAATGAAAAATCCCTCTATACCCCCTCCAACGACCCGTCAATGATTTCTGTTGATGAATTATTGTTATTTAGATGGAAATGGATATTCTGCACCCCACCATGATGTGTGCTAAGTCTTATTTGATTTTGAGGTAATTTTGAAAATGAAAACTACCTCTATACCCCCTCTGACGACCCGAAAATGATTTCTGTTGACAAATTATTGTTATTGAGATGGAAATGGATATTCTGCACCCCACCATGATGCGTGCCAAGTCATATTGGATTTTTGAAGAAATATTGAAAATGAAAAATCCCTCTATACCCCCTCTAACGACCCGACAATGATTTCTGTTGACGAATCATTGTTATATAGATGGAAATGAATATTCTGCACACCACCATGTTGCGTGCCAAGTCATATTTGATTTTGAGGTAATTTTGAAAATGAAATATCCCTCTATACCCCCTCTAACGAACCGACAATGAGTAGTGTTGACGAATTATTGTTATTCAGATGGAAATGGATATTCTGCACCCCACCATGATGCGTGTCAAGTCATAGTGGATTTTTGAAGAAATATTGAAAATGAAAAATCCCTCTATACCCCCTCTAACGACCCGACAATGATTTCTGCTGACGAATTATTGTTATCCAGATGAAAATGAATATTCTGCACCCCACCATGATGCGTGCCAAGTCATATTGGATTTTTGAAGAAATATTGAAAATGAAAAATCCCCCTATACCCCCTCTAACGACCCGACAATGATTTCTGTTGACGAACTATCGTTATTCAGATGGAAATAGATATTCTGCACCCCACCATGATGCGTGCTAAGTCATACTACATTTTTGAAGAAATATTGAAAATGAAAAATCCCTCTATACCCCCTCTGACGACCCGACAATGATTTCTGTTGACGAATTATTGTTATTCGGATGAACATGGATACTTTGCACCCCATCATGATGCGTGCCAAGTCATATTAGATTTTTGAAGAAATATTAAAAATGAAAAATCCCTCTATACCCACTCTAACGACCCGACAATCAGTTCCGTTGACGAATTACTGTTATTCAGATGGAAATGGATATTTTGCACCCCACCATGATGCGTGCCAAGTCATATTAGATTTTTGATGAAATTTTGAAAATGAGAAATCCCTCTATATCCCCCCTAACGACCCGACAATGATTTCTGTTTACGAATTCTTGTTATTCAGATGGAATTGGATATTCTGCACCCTACTATGATACGTGCCAAGTCATATTTGATTTTTGAAGTCATTTTGAAAATGAAAAATCCCTCTATACCCCCTCTAACGACCCGACAATGATTTCTGTTGACGAATTATTATTATTCAGTTGGAAATGAATATTCTGCACCCCACCATGATGCGTGCCAAGTCATATTGGATTTTTGAAGAAATATTGAAAATGAAAAATCCTTCCATACCCCCTCTAACGACCCGACAATCAGTTCTGTTGACGAATTACTGTTATTCAGATGGAAATGGATATTTTGCACCTCACCATGATGCGTGCCAAGTCATATTGAATTTTTGAAGAAATATTGAAAATGAAAAATCCCTTTATACCCCCTCTAACGACAGGACATTGATTTCTGTTGACGAATTACTGTTATTCAGATGGAAATGGATATTTTGCACCCCACCATGATGCGTGCCAAGTCATATTGAATTTTTGAAGAAATATTGAAAATGAAAAATCTCTCTATACCCCCTCTAACGACCCGACATTGATTTCTGTTGACGAATTACTGTTATTCAGATGGAAATGGATATTCTGCACCCCACCATGATGCGTGCCAAGTCATATTGGATTTTTGAAAAAATATAGAAAATGAAAAATCCCTCTATACCCCCTCTAACGACCCGACAATGATTTCTGTGAACGAATTCTTGTTATTCAGATGGAAATATATATTCTGTACCCTACTATGATGCGTGCCAAGTCATATTTGATTTTTGAAGTCATTTTGATAATGAAAAATCCCTCTATACCCCCTATGACGACCCAACAATGATTTCTGTTGACGAATTAATGTAATTTAGATGAAATTGGATATTATGCACTCCACCATGATACGTGCCAAGTCATATTTGATTTTTGAAGGAATTTTGAAAATGAAAAATCCCTCTATACCCCCTCTGACGACACGACAATGATTTATGTTGACGAATTATTGTTATTCAGATGGACATGGATATTCTGCACCCCACCATGATGCGTGCCAAGTCATATTAGATTTTTGAAGAAAAATTGAAAATGAAAAATCCCTCTATACCCACTCTAACGACTCGACAATCAGTTCTGTTGACGAATTACTGTTATTCA
Organism: Chrysolina americana; assembly: GCA_958502065.1. Classification (NCBI taxonomy): domain Eukaryota; kingdom Metazoa; phylum Arthropoda; class Insecta; order Coleoptera; family Chrysomelidae; genus Chrysolina; species Chrysolina americana. The sequence goes on from OY293414.1 coordinate 41,733,691, forward strand.
GATGGAAATGGATATTTTGCACCCCACCATGATGCGTGTCAAGTCACATTAGATTTTTGATGAAATTTTGAAAATGAGAAATCCCTCTATACCCCCTCTAACGACCCGACAATGATTTCTGTTAACGAATTCTTGTTATTCAGATGGAATTGGATATTCTGCACCCTACTATGATGCGTGCCAAGTCATATTTGATTTTTGAAGTCATTTTGATAATGAAAAATCCCTCTATACCCCCTCCAACGACCCGTCAATGATTTCTGTTGATGAATTATTGTTATTTAGATGGAAATGGATATTCTGCACCCCACCATGATGCGTGCTAAGTCTTATTTGATTTTTAGGTAATTTTGAAAATGAAAAATCCCTCTATACCCCCTCTGACGACCCGACAATGATTTCAGTTGACAAATTATTGTTATTGAGATGGAAATGGATATTCTGCACCCCACCATGATGCGTGCCAAGTCATATTGGATTTTTGAAGAAATATTGAAAATGAAAAATCCCTCTATACCCCCTCTAACGACCCGACAATGATTTCTGTTGACGAATTATTGTTATATAGATGGAAATGAATATTCTGCACACCACCATTTTGCGTGCCAAGTCATATTTGATTTTGAGGTAATTTTGAAAATGAAATATCCCTCTATACCCCCTCTAACGAACCGACAATGAGTTCTGTTGACGAATTATTGTTATTCAGATGGAAATGGATATTCTGCACCCCACCATGATGCTTGTCAAGTCATAGTGGATTTTTGAAGAAATATTGAAAATGAAAAATCCCTCTATACCCCCTCTAACGACCCGACAATGATTTCTGCTGACGAATTATTGTTATCCAGATGGAAATGAATATTCTGCACCCCACCATGATGCGTGCCAAGTCATATTGGATTTTTGAAGAAATATTGAAAATGAAAAATCCCCCTATACCCCCTCTAACGACCCGACAATGATTTCTGTTGACGAATTATCGTTATTCAGATGGACATGGATACTTTGCACCCCATCATGATGCGTGCCAAATCATATTAGATTTTTGAAGAAATATTGAAAATGAAAAATCCCTCTATACCCACTCTAACGACCCGACAATCAGTTCTGTTGACGAATTACTGTTATTCAGATGGAAATGGATATTTTGCACCCCACCATGATGCGTGCCAAGTCATATTAGATTTTTGATGAAATTTTGAAAATGAGAAATCCCTCTATACCCACTCTAACGACCCGACAATGATTTCTGTTTACGAATTACTGTTATTCAGATGGAAATGGATATTATGCACCCCACCATGATGCGTGCCAAGTCATAATTGATTTTTGAAGTCATTTTGATAATGAAAAATCCCTCTATACCCCCTCTGACGACCCGGCAATGATTTCTGGTGACGAATTATTGTTGTTCAGATGGAAATGGATAGTTTGCACCCCACTATAATGCGTGCCAAGTCATATTAGAATTTTGAAGAAATTTCGAAAATGAAAAATCCCTCTTTACCCCCTCTGACGACCAGACAATGATTTCTGTTGACAAATTATTGTTATTGAGATGGAAATGGATATTCTGTACCCCACCATGATGCGTGCCAAGTCATATTAGATTATTGAAGAAATTTTGAAAATGAAAAATCCCTCTATACCCCCTCCAACGACCCGTCAATGATTTCTGTTGACGAATTATTGTTATTTAGATGGAAATGGATATTATGCACCCCACCATGATGCGTGCCAAGTCATATTAGATTATTGAAGAAATTTTGAAAATGAAAAATCCCTCTATACCCCCTCCAACGACCCGACAATGATTTCAGTTGACGAATTATTGTTATTCAGATGGAAATGAATATTCTGCACCTCACCATGTTGCGTACCAAGTCATATTTGATTTTGAGGTAATTTTGAAATTGAAAAATCCCTCTATACCCCCTCTAACGACCCGACAATGATTTCTGTCAACGAATTATTGTTATTCAGATGGAAATAGATATTCTGCACCCCACTATGATGCGTGCCAAGTCATATTAGATTTTTGATGGAATTTTGAAAATGAGAAATCCCTCTATACCACCCCTAACGACTCGACAATGATTTCTGTTAACGAATTCTTGTTATTCAGATGGAATTGGATATTATGCACCCCACCATGATGCGTGCCAAGTCTTATTTGATTTTTGAAGTCATTTTGATAATGAAAAATCCCTCTATACCCCCTCTGACGACCCGGCAATGATTTCTGGTGACGAATTATTGTTGTTCAGATGGAAATGGATAGTTTGCACCCCACTATAATGCGTGCCAAGTCATATTAGAATTTTGAAGAAATTTCGAAAATGAAAAATCCCTCTTTACCCCCTCTGACGACCAGACAATGATTTCTGTTGACAAATTATTGTTATTGAGATGGAAATGGATATTCTGTACCCCACCATGATGCGTGCCAAGTCATATTAGATTATTGAAGAAATTTTGAAAATGAAAAATCCCTCTATACCCCCTCCAACGACCCGTCAATGATTTCTGTTGACGAATTATTGTTATTTAGATGGAAATGGATATTATGCACCCCACCATGATGCGTGCCATGTCATATTAGATTATTGAAGAAATTTTGAAAATGAAAAATCCCTCTATACCCCCTCCAACGACCCGACAATGATTTCAGTTGACGAATTATTGTTATTCAGATGGAAATGAATATTCTGCACCTCACCATGTTGCGTACCAAGTCATATTTGATTTTGAGGTAATTTTGAAATTGAAAAATCCCTCTATACCCCCTCTAACGACCCGACAATGATTTCTGTCAACGAATTATTGTTATTCAGATGGAAATAGATATTCTGCACCCCACTATGATGCGTGCCAAGTCATATTAGATTTTTGATGGAATTTTGAAAATGAGAAATCCCTCTATACCCCCCCTAACGACTCGACAATGATTTCTGTTAACGAATTCTTGTTATTCAGATGGAATTGGATATTCTGCAACCTACTATGATGCGTGCCAAGTCATATTTGATTTTTGAAGTCATTTTGATAATGAAAAATCCCTCTATACCCCCTCTGACGACCCGACAATGATTTCTAGTGACGAATTATTGTTGTTCAGAAGAAAATGGATATTCTGCACCCCACCATGATGCGTGCTAAGTCTTATTTGATTTTGAGGTAATTTTGAAAATGAAAACTACCTCTATACCCCCTCTGACGACCCGAAAATGATTTCTGTTGACAAATTATTGTTATTGACGACCCGACAATGATTTCTGTTGACGAATTATTGTTATCCAGATGGAAATGAATATTCTGCACCCCACCATGATGCGTGCCAAGTCATATTGGATTTTTGAAGAAATATTGAAAATGAAAAATCCCCCTATACCCCCTCTAACGACCCGACAATGATTTCTGTTGACGAATTATCGTTATTCAGATGGACATGGATACTTTGCACCCCATCATGATGCGTGCCAAATCATATTAGATTTTTGAAGAAATATTGAAAATGAAAAATCCCTCTATACCCACTCTAACGACCCGACAATCAGTTCTGTTGACGAATTACTGTTATTCAGATGGAAATGGATATTTTGCACCCCACCATGATGCGTGCCAAGTCATATTAGATTTTTGATGAAATTTTGAAAATGAGAAATCCCTCTATACCCACTCTAACGACCCGACAATGATTTCTGTTTACGAATTACTGTTATTCAGATGGAAATGGATATTATGCACCCCACCATGATGCGTGCCAAGTCATAATTGATTTTTGAAGTCATTTTGATAATGAAAAATCCCTCTATACCCCCTCTGACGACCCGGCAATGATTTCTGGTGACGAATTATTGTTGTTCAGATGGAAATGGATAGTTTGCACCCCACTATAATGCGTGCCAAGTCATATTAGAATTTTGAAGAAATTTCGAAAATGAAAAATCCCTCTTTACCCCCTCTGACGACCAGACAATGATTTCTGTTGACAAATTATTGTTATTGAGATGGAAATGGATATTCTGTACCCCACCATGATGCGTGCCAAGTCATATTAGATTATTGAAGAAATTTTGAAAATGAAAAATCCCTCTATACCCCCTCCAACGACCCGTCAATGATTTCTGTTGACGAATTATTGTTATTTAGATGGAAATGGATATTATGCACCCCACCATGATGCGTGCCAAGTCATATTAGATTATTGAAGAAATTTTGAAAATGAAAAATCCCTCTATACCCCCTCCAACGACCCGACAATGATTTCAGTTGACGAATTATTGTTATTCAGATGGAAATGAATATTCTGCACCTCACCATGTTGCGTACCAAGTCATATTTGATTTTGAGGTAATTTTGAAATTGAAAAATCCCTCTATACCCCCTCTAACGACCCGACAATGATTTCTGTCAACGAATTATTGTTATTCAGATGGAAATAGATATTCTGCACCCCACTATGATGCGTGCCAAGTCATATTAGATTTTTGATGGAATTTTGAAAATGAGAAATCCCTCTATACCACCCCTAACGACTCGACAATGATTTCTGTTAACGAATTCTTGTTATTCAGATGGAATTGGATATTATGCACCCCACCATGATGCGTGCCAAGTCTTATTTGATTTTTGAAGTCATTTTGATAATGAAAAATCCCTCTATACCCCCTCTGACGACCCGGCAATGATTTCTGGTGACGAATTATTGTTGTTCAGATGGAAATGGATAGTTTGCACCCCACTATAATGCGTGCCAAGTCATATTAGAATTTTGAAGAAATTTCGAAAATGAAAAATCCCTCTTTACCCCCTCTGACGACCAGACAATGATTTCTGTTGACAAATTATTGTTATTGAGATGGAAATGGATATTCTGTACCCCACCATGATGCGTGCCAAGTCATATTAGATTATTGAAGAAATTTTGAAAATGAAAAATCCCTCTATACCCCCTCCAACGACCCGTCAATGATTTCTGTTGACGAATTATTGTTATTTAGATGGAAATGGATATTATGCACCCCACCATGATGCGTGCCATGTCATATTAGATTATTGAAGAAATTTTGAAAATGAAAAATCCCTCTATACCCCCTCCAACGACCCGACAATGATTTCAGTTGACGAATTATTGTTATTCAGATGGAAATGAATATTCTGCACCTCACCATGTTGCGTACCAAGTCATATTTGATTTTGAGGTAATTTTGAAATTGAAAAATCCCTCTATACCCCCTCTAACGACCCGACAATGATTTCTGTCAACGAATTATTGTTATTCAGATGGAAATAGATATTCTGCACCCCACTATGATGCGTGCCAAGTCATATTAGATTTTTGATGGAATTTTGAAAATGAGAAATCCCTCTATACCCCCCCTAACGACTCGACAATGATTTCTGTTAACGAATTCTTGTTATTCAGATGGAATTGGATATTCTGCAACCTACTATGATGCGTGCCAAGTCATATTTGATTTTTGAAGTCATTTTGATAATGAAAAATCCCTCTATACCCCCTCTGACGACCCGACAATGATTTCTAGTGACGAATTATTGTTGTTCAGAAGAAAATGGATATTCTGCACCCCACCATGATGCGTGCTAAGTCTTATTTGATTTTGAGGTAATTTTGAAAATGAAAACTACCTCTATACCCCCTCTGACGACCCGAAAATGATTTCTGTTGACAAATTATTGTTATTGACGACCCGACAATGATTTCTGTTGACGAATCATTGTTATATAGATGGAAATGAATATTCTGCACACCACCATGTTGCGTGCCAAGTCATATTTGATTTTGAGGTAATTTTGAAAATGAAATATCCCTCTATACCCCCTCTAACGAACCGACAATGAGTAGTGTTGACGAATTATTGTTATTCAGATGGAAATGGATATTCTGCACCCCACCATGATGCGTGTCAAGTCATAGTGGATTTTTGAAGAAATATTGAAAATGAGAAATCCCTCTATACCCCCTCTAACGACCCGACAATGATTTCTGCTGACGAATTATTGTTATCCAGATGAAAATGAATATTCTGCACCCCACCATGATGCGTGCCAAGTCATATTGGATTTTTGAAGAAATATTGAAAATGAAAAATCCCCCTATACCCCCTCTAACGACCCGACAATGATTTCTGTTGACGAACTATCGTTATTCAGATGGAAATAGATATTCTGCACCCCACCATGATGCGTGCTAAGTCATACTAGATTTTTGAAGAAATATTGAAAATGAAAAATCCCTCTATACCCCCTCTGACGACCCGACAATGATTTCTGTTGACGAATTATTGTTATTCAGATGGAATTGGATATTCTGCACCCTACTATGATGCGTGCCAAGTCATATTTGATTTTTGATGAAATTTTGAAAATGAGAAATCCCTCTATACCCCCTCTAACGACCCGACAATGATTTCTGTTAACGAATTCTTGTTATTCAGATGGAATTGGATATTCTGCACCCTACTATGATGCGTGCCAAGTCATATTTGATTTTTGAAGTCATTTTGATAATGAAAAATCCCTCTATACCCCCTCTAACGACCCGACAATGATTTCTGTTAACGAATTCTTGTTATTCAGATGGAATTGGATATTCTGCACCCTACTATGATGCGTGCCAAGTCATATTGGATTTTTGAAGAAATTTTGAAAATGAAAAATCCCTCTATACCCCCTTCAACGACCCGTCAATGATTTCTGTTGATGAATTATTGTTATTTAGATGGAAATGGATATTCTGCACCCCACCATGATGCGTGCTAAGTCTTATTTGATTTTGAGGTAATTTTGAAAATGAAAAATCCCTCTATACCCCCTCTGACGACCCGACAATGATTTCTGTTGACAAATTATTGTTATTGAGATGGAAATGGATATTTTGCACCCCACCATGATGCGTGTCAAGTCATATTAGATTTTTGATGAAATTTTGAAAATGAGAAATCCCTCTATACCCCCTCTAACGACCCGACAATGATTTCTGTTAACGAATTCTTGTTATTCAGATGGAATTGGATATTCTGCACCCTACTATGATGCGTGCCAAGTCATATTGGATTTTTGAAGAAATTTTGAAAATGAAAAATCCCTCTATACCCCCTTCAACGACCCGTCAATGATTTCTGTTGATGAATTATTGTTATTTAGATGGAAATGGATATTCTGCACCCCACCATGATGCGTGCTAAGTCTTATTTGATTTTGAGGTAATTTTGAAAATGAAAAATCCCTCTATACCCCCTCTGACGACCCGACAATGATTTCTGTTGACAAATTATTGTTATTGAGATGGAAATGGATATTCTGCACCCCACCATGATGCGTGCCAAGTCATATTGGATTTTTGAAGAAATATTGAAAATGAAAAATCCCTCTATACCCCCTCTAACGACCCGACAATGATTTCTGTTGACGAATTATTGTTATATAGATGGAAATGAATATTCTGCACACCACCATTTTGCGTGCCAAGTCATATTTGATTTTGAGGTAATTTTGAAAATGAAATATCCCTCTATACCCCCTCTAACGAACCGACAATGAGTTCTGTTGACGAATTATTGTTATTCAGATGGAAATGGATATTCTGCACCCCACCATGATGCGTGTCAAGTCATAGTGGATTTTTGAAGAAATATTGAAAATGAAAAATCCCTCTATACCCCCTCTAACGACCCGACAATGATTTCTGTTGACGAATTTTTGTTATCCAGATGGAAATGAATATTCTGCACCCCACCATGATGCGTGCCAAGTCATATTGGATTTTTGAAGAAATATTGAAAATGAAAAATCCCTCTATACCCCCTCTAACGACCCGACAATGATTTCTGTTGACGAATTATCGTTATTCAGATGGAAATAGATATTCTGCACCCCACCATGATGCGTGCTAAGTCATACTAGATTTTTGAAGAAATATTGAAAATGAAAAATCCCTCTATACCCCCTCTGACGACCCGACAATGATTTCTGTTGACGAATTATTGTTATTCAGATGAACATGGATACTTTGCACCCCATCATGATGCGTGCCAAGTCATATTAGATTTTTTAAGAAATATTGAAAATGTAAAATCCCTCTATACCCACTCTAACGACCCGACAATCAGTTCTGTTGATGAATTACTGTTATTCAGATGGAAATGGATATTTTGCACCGCACCATGATGCGTGCCAAGTCATATTAGATTTTTGATGAAATTTTGAAAATGAGAAATCCCTCTATATCCCCCCTAACGACCCGACAATGATTTCTGTTAACGAATTCTTGTTATTCAGATGGAATTGGATATTCTGCACCCTACTATGATACGTGCCAAGTCATATTTGGTTTTTTGAAGTTATTTTGATAATGAAAAATCCCTCTATACCCCCTCTGACGACGCGGCAATGATTTCTGGTGACGAATTATTGTTGTTCAGTTGGAAATGGATATTCTGCACCCCACCATAATGCGTGCCAATTCATATTAGAATTTTGAAGAAATTTCGAAAATGAAAAATCCCTCTATACCCCCTCTGACGACCCGACAATGATTTCTGTTGACGAATTATTGTTATTCAGATGAACATGGATACTTTGCACCCCATCATGATGCGTGCCAAGTCATATTAGATTTTTGAAGAAAAATTGAAAATGAAAAATTCCTCTATACCCACTCTAACGACCCGACAATCAGTTCTGTTGACGAATTACTGTTATTCAGATGGAAATGGATATTTTGCACCCCACCATGATGCGTGCCAAGTCATATTAGATTTTTTAAGAAATTTTGAAAATGAAAAATCCCTCTATACCCCCTCCAACGACCCGTCAATGATTTCTGTTGACGAATTATTGTTATTTAGATGGAAATGGATATTATGCACCCCACCATGATGCGTGCCAAGTCATATTTGATTTTGAGGTAATTTTGAAAATGATAAATCCCTCTATACCCCCTCTGACGACCCGACAATGATTTCTGTTGAAAAATTATTGTTATTCAGATGGAAATGAATATTCTGCACCCCACCATGATGCGTGACAAGTCATATTGTATTTTTGAAGAAATATTGAAAATGAAAAATCCCTCTATACCCCCTCTAACGACCCGACAATGATTTCTGTTGACGAATTATTGTTATCCAGATGGAAATGAATATTCTGCACACCACCATGTTGCGTGCCAAGTCATATTTGATTTTGAGGTAATTTTGAAAATGAAAAATCCCTCTATACCCCCTCTAACGAACCGACAATGAGTTCTGTTGACGAATTATTATTATTCAGATGGAAATGGATATTCTGCACCCCACCATGATGCGTGCCAAGTCATAGTGGATTTTTGAAGAAATATTGAAAATGAAAAATCCCTCTATACCCCCTCTAACGACCCGACAATGATTTCTGTTGACGAATTATTATTATTCAGATGGAAATGGATATTCTGCACCCCACCATGATGCGTGCCAAGTCATATTGGATTTTTGAAGAAATATTGAAAATGAAAAATCCCTCCATACCCACTCTAACGACCCGACAATCAGTTCTGTTGACGAATTACTGTTATTCAGATGGAAATGGATATTTTTCACCCCACCATGATGCGTGCCAAGTCATATTGAATTTTTGATGAAATATTGAAAATGAAAAATCCCTCTATACCCCCTCTAACGACCCGACATTGATTTCTGTTGACGAATTACTGTTATTCAGATGGAAATGGATAGTCTGCACCCCACCATGATGCGTGCCAAGTCATATTGGATTTTTGAAGAAATATTGAAAATGAAAAATCCCTCTAAACCCACTCTAACGACCCGACAATCAGTTCTGTTGACGAATTACTGTTATTCAGAAGGAAATGGATATTTTGCACCCCACCATGATGCGTGCCAAGTCATATAGAATTTTTGAAGAAATATTGAAAATGAAAAATCTCTCTGTACCCCCCCTAACGACCCGACATTGATTTCTGTTGACGAATTACTGTTAATCAGATGGAAATGGATATTCTGCACCCCACCATGATGCGTGCCAAGTCATATTGGATTTTTGAAGAAATATTGAAAATGAAAAATCCCTCTATACCCCCTCTAACGACCCGACAATGATTTCTGTAAACGAATTCTTGTTATTCAGATGGAAATGGATATTCTGCACCCCACCATGATGCGTGCCAAGTCATATTGGATTTTTGAAGAAATATTGAAAATGAAAAATCCCTCCATACCCACTCTAACGACCCGACAATCAGTTCTGTTGACGAATTACTGTTATTCAGATGGAAATGGATATTTTTCACCCCACCATGATGCGTGCCAAGTCATATTGAATTTTTGAAGAAATATTGAAAATGAAAAATCCCTCTATACCCCCTCTAACGACCCGACATTGATTTCTGTTGACGAATTACTGTTATTCAGATGGAAATGGATAGTCTGCACCCCACCATGATGCGTGCCAAGTCATATTGGATTTTTGAAGAAATATTGAAAATGAAAAATCCCTCTAAACCCACTCTAACGACCCGACAATCAGTTCTGTTGACGAATTACTGTTATTCAGAAGGAAATGGATATTTTGCACCCCACCATGATGCGTGCCAAGTCATATAGAATTTTTGAAGAAATATTGAAAATGAAAAATCTCTCTGTACCCCCCCTAACGACCCGAAATTGATTTCTGTTGACGAATTACTGTTAATCAGATGGAAATGGATATTCTGCACCCCACCATGATGCGTGCCAAGTCATATTGAATTTTTGAAGAAATAATGAAAATGAAAAATCCCTCTATACCCCCTCTAACGACACGACAATGATTTATGTTGACGAATTATTGTTATTCAGATGGACATGGATATTCTGCACCCCACCATGATGCGTGCCAAGTCATATTTGATATTGAGGTAATTTTGAAAATGAGAAATCCCTCTATACCCCCTCTGACGACCCGACAATGATTTCTGTTGACAAATTATTGTTATTCAGATGGAAATGGATATTCTGCACCCCACCATGATGCGTGCCAAGTCATATTAGATTTTTGAAGAAATATTGAAAATGAAAAATCCCTCTATACCCCCTCTGACGACCCGACAATGATTTCTGTTGACGAATTATTGTTATTCGGATGAACATGGATACTTTGCACCCCATCATGATGCGTGCCAAGTCATATTAGATTTTTGAAGAAATATTGAAAATGAAAAATCCCTCTATACCCACTATAACGACCCGACAATCAGTTCTGTAGACGAATTACTGTTATTCAGATGGACATGGATATTCTGCACCCCACCATGATGCGTGCCAAGTCATATTAGATTTTTGAAGAAATATTGAAAATGAAAAATCCCTCTATACCCCCTCTAACGACACGACAATGATTTATGTTGACGAATTATTGTTATTCAGATGGACATGGATATTCTGCACCCCACCATGATGCGTGCCAAGTCATATTTGATTTCGAGGTAATTTTGAAAATGAGAAATCCCTCTATACCCCCTCTGACGACCCGACAATGATTTCCGTTGACAAATTATTGTTATTCAGATGGAAATGGATATTCTGCACCCCACCATGATGCGTGCCAAGTCATATTAGATATTTGAAGTAATTTTGAAAATGAAATATCCCTCTATACCCCCTCTGACGACCCGACAATGATTTCTGTTGACGAATCATTGTTATTCAGATGAACATGGATACCTTGCACCCCATCATGATGCGTGTCAAGTCATATTAGATTTTTGAAGAAATATTGAAAATGAGAAATCCCTCTATACCCCCTCTAACGAACCGACAATGAGTTCTGTTGACGAATTATTCTTATTCAGATGGAAATGGATATTCTGCACCCCACCATGATGCGTGCCTAGTCATATTGGATTTTTGAAGAAATATTGAAAATGAAAAATCCCTCTATACCCCCTCTAACGACCCGACAATGATTTCTGTTGACGAATTATCGTTATTCAGATGAAAATAGATATTCTGCACCCCACCATGATGCGTGCCAAGTCATATTAGATTTTTGAAGAAATATTGAAAATGAAAAATCCCTCTATACCTCCTCTGACGACCCGACAATGATTTCTGTTGACGAATTAATATTATTCAGATGAACATGGATACTTTGCACCCCATCATGATGTGTGCCAAATCATATTAGATTTTTGAAGAAAAATTGAAAATGAAAAATCCCTCTATACCCACTCTAACGACCCGACAATCAGTTCTGTTGACGAATTACTGTTATTCAGATGGAAATGGATATTTTGCACCCCACCATGATGCGTGTCAAGTCATATTAGATTTTTGATGAAATTTTGAAAATGAGAAATCCCTCTATGATGAATGATGAGTTGGGTAGGATGAGAAGAAGAGTGAGGAAACTCAGGAGGGAGTACCAGGAAGAAAGAATAGAGGATGAAAGAATCAGAAAACAGGGGATATTTAGGAGAGAGAGGAATGAGTACAAGAGGGGGATTGCAAGGGCAAGAATCGAGTGGCTGAAAGAAAGGGTCGAGAGGTTGCAATCGGAGAAACCGTGGTACAGAGTGTTTGGGCTCCTGAGGAAAGAAAGGGCAGAGGAAATACCGGGCACGGCTAAGAGGGAGGATGGCACATACACCGAGGGGAAGCACGAAACCAGCAGATACCTGCTGGACAAGTACTTCCCGAACGATGACAGGGGAAAAGACACCATGGGTAGACGCTGCATTAGGGAGGACGGAGATGAAGGATGGGGACCGGAGCAGCCCAACTTCACGGTGAGGGAGGTACAAGAGGTAATGGAAGGATTAAAAGACAACAAAGCGACGGGAACAGACGGCATACCTAATGAGGTGATGAAACACGTGGCGAACCTAATGAGCGAAGTTCTTACGGATATACTCAACGCATGCCTTAGGCTGAGGTATTTCCCTGCAGTATGGAAGGTGATGAAGGTTGTGTGGATTCCTAAGAAGGATAGTAGCCTAAGGCCGATCAGCTTGCTGACCGCGTTAGGGCGAACTTTCGACCGGCTTCTCAGCGGAAGAGTACAGGTGTGGTGTGAAAGAGGACAGAAGTTCTCGCCCTGCCAATTTGGCTTCAGGGCGGGATTGGACACATCGACTGCTGTTGAGAATATGGAATATAAAGAGAAGTAAGTACGAGGGTATGCATAGCATGGTGATGGCGCTGGATTTGTCGAACGCTTTCAACACGGCATGGGGACCTGCGATAGGATGGAATATGAGGAAGATGGGGCTACCGGAGAACATTGGCAAGGTGTGCATGGAATTTGTAGGCGAAAGAAGAGTCAAGAGTGGAGGCGTGGAAGCGATCGTGGACAGGGGGTGCCCGCAGGGATCCAGCCTGGGACCCACGCTATGGCTTATTGTCATGGAAGCGTGGTTCGAGAGGATGAGGGCAGTAAACGAAAAGGAATATGACAAGATAAATGAAGGGGTGCCAGCAGCCCACAGAGTAAGTGGTGGGACGAAGGTGTGGGCCCAGGCCTACGCCGACGACCAACTGATAGTGGTGGTTGGCCCGTCGGTAAAGAAAATAGAAAGGATGTGGAAGGAGGTGTGGAAAGAATGTCAAGAATGGGAGGATGAAATGTGGCTGAGGTATAACGAAAACAAGACCGAATGCATGTTTGTCCCGGCCAGGAAACTGGACAAGGAACCGGTGGTTAGGGTGAGAGAGCAACGGATTGAGGGCGGCGGTAACATCACATACTTGGGCATGATAGTAGACAAGGGCCTACTGTACATTGATCATCTTAAGGAGGTAAGAAGGAGAACGGCTATAGTTGCAGGAAAACTAAGAAGATGGACGGGCCGTGACGTAAGGCTAAGGAGAGGATGTGTCAGACTGATTTTCGAAAGAGTGGTTAAGCCGGCGGTGATGTATGGCGTCCAAGTGTGGGGAGCAAGAGCGAAGGACTCTGGGTTATCAGACAATTGGGGGCGATACAGAGACCGTTTACGCTATCGGCCAGCGGGGCATATAGAACGGCGCCGTCAGCCGCGTTATGCGTGCTGACTGGGATGGCTTCTATACATAGAGGCAGCAACGAGGTATGAAGAATGGAAGGCGCACGGAAAAGAAAAAGTAAGAGGACGGATAAACGGGTGCGACAGAATATACCCATGGATGATCGGAACAATTCTGGAGAACCGAGAAGGGCTAAAAGAGGTATTTGTGGACGCGGTTAAGAGAGAGGATGGACGAGTGGGGATAGGATGGGCGCATAAGGAGGGGAGCGAGTGGAGAATGGGTCGGGAAAGAATCAGTGAGCTGGGAAGCGTACAGGAAGCCGAAATGGTGGCTATAGGTAAAGGGGTACTGATGGGTGGAGAGATGGACATAAGAATAATAAGTGACTCGCCTGGAGCAATGGAGACCATTAGGAATGCGAGGACGAAGAGCAAAAGGGCAGCTCGTATTAGGAGAATGCTTGAAAACAGAAGGGTAGCGGGATTGGTGACGGAAATTGAGTGGAGGAAAGGGCATGTTAGGGAGAATGAGGGTAACAGAAGAGCAGATGAAGAGAGTAGAAGAGGTGCGGAACTGCAAGAGATCACATGGCAAATAGACTTGGGAAATAGCAGAATGGAGGAGAGGGAAAGGATTAGGAGAATGGTGATGGAAAAATGGCAGGGTGAATGGGACAGCGGCAGGACCGGCAGAAGCGTACATGGTATGTGCAACAGGGTAGGGATGGGGTGTATACCATTAGCAAGGAAGGCAGTGCAACTGGTCACAGGGCATGGGAACTTTCGGGGTTACCTGGCAAGGTTCGGAATTGCACAAGAGACCCCATGCCAGTGTGGAACTGGCGGGACTGACACGGCGGAGCACATCAGGAACGATTGCATGCGGAGAGAAAGGGTAGAATGGAGAAGGAGGATCGAGGAAGGGGAGGATAGACTTGGAGCGTTACAGCTAAGGGATACGAATGGTGTGAAGGATGAATGGGTAAGGATATTGAATGAATGGGCGGGGGCTGTGGTCGAGGATGAAGAAGTATGAGAACCAACATAGTGTCAATGCGACGGTAATAGTGGCCTGGCTTCGGGATAAACGAGCGACGAAAGTAAATCGGAAGAGCAGGCGCTCGGATAGAATAAGACTGCCGACCAGGGAGGGCGCTGTTTGAATGTGGAGGATGAGCGGAATAAAGAAGGAAGGATCTTCCCCGCTGATTGCCCGCCCGGTATTCGGTGGGTCACGACCCAACGGTGGTGGGGGGGTGTGGCGAGGCGGAGGAGCGAGGGATATCGTGACGTGGACGTTGGAATGGGATGTAGGTGCAGATTTATGGCCTAACGGCTTGGCAAGTGCAGCACACCTGGGGTGGTTTTAGTCAGTAAGAGTCTGACACTACTGATACGCGATGGACACCGAGCGATCAGAGTCCATGAGGATTTCCACCCCACTGAAAAAAAAAAAAAAAAAAAAAAAAAAAAAACCATCATGTTGCGTGCCAAGTCATATTTGATTTTGAGGTAATTTTGAAAATGAAATATCCCTCTATACCCCCTCTAACGAACCGACAATGAGTTCTGTTGACGAATTATTGTTATTCAGATGGAAATGGATATTCTGCACCCCACCATGATGCGTGTCAAGTCATAGTGGATTTTTGAAGAAATATTGAAAATGAAAAATCCCTCTATACCCCCTCTAACGACCCGACAATGATTTCTGTTGACGAATTATTGTTATCCAGATGGAAATGAATATTCTGCACCCCACCATGATGCGTGCCAAGTCATATTGGATTTTTGAAGAAATATTGAAAATAAAAAATCCCTCTATACCCCCTCTAATGACCCGACAATGATTTCTGTTGACGAATTATCGTTATTCAGATGGAAATAGATATTCTGCACCCCACCATGATGCGTGCTAAGTCATACTAGATTTTTGAAGAAATATTGAAAATGAAAAATCCCTCTATACCCCCTCTGACGACCCGACAATGATTTCTGTTGACGAATTATTTTTATTCAGATGAACATGGATACTTTGCACCCCATAATGATGCGTGCCAAGTCATATTAGATTTTTGAAGAAATATTGAAAATGAAAAATCCCTCCATACCCACTCTAACGACCCGACAATCAGTTCTGTTGATGAATTACTGTTATTCAGATGGAAATGGATATTTTGCACCCCACCATGATGCGTGCCAAGTCATATTGGATTTTTGATGAAATTTTGAAAATGAGAAATCTCTCTGTATCCAGCCTAACGACCCGACAATGATTTCTGTTAACGAATTCTTGTTATTCAGATGGAATTGAATATTCTGCACCCTACTATGATACGTGCCAAGTCATATTTGGTTTTTTGAAGTCATTTTGATAATGAAAAATCCCTCTATACCCCCTCTGACGACCCGGCAATGATTTCTGGTGACGAATTATTGTTGTTCAGATGGAAATGGATATTCTGCATCCCACCATAATGCGTGCCAAGTCATATTAGAATTTTGAAGAAATTTCGAAAATGAAAAATCCCTCTATACCCCCTCTGACGACCCGACAATAATTTCTGTTGACAAATTATTGTTATTGAGATGGAAATGGATATTCTGTACCCCACCATGATGCGTGCCAAGTCATATTAGATTATTGAAGAAATTTTGAAAATGAAAAATCCCTCTATACCCCCTCCAACGACCCGTCAATGATTTCTGTTGACGAATTATTGTTATTTAGATGGAAATGGATATTATGCACCCCACCATGATGCGTGCCAAGTCATATTTGATTTTGAGGTAATTTTGAAAATGATAAATCCCTCTATACCCCCTCTGACGACCCGACAATGATTTCTGTTGACAAATTATTGTTATTCAGATGGCAATGGATATTCTGCACCCCACCATGATGCGTGACAAGTCATATTGGATTTTTGAAGAAATATTGAAAATGAAAAATCCCTCTATACCCCCTCTATCGACCCGACAATGATTTCTGTTGACGAATTATTGTTATCCAGATGGAAATGAATATTCTGCACACCACCATGTTGCGTGCCAAGTCATATTTGATTTTGAGGTAATTTTGAAAATGAAAAATCCCTCTATACTCCCTCTAACGAACCGACAATGAGTTCTGTTGACGAATTATTATTTTTCAGATGGAAATGGATATTCTGCACCCCACCATGATGCGTGCCAAGTCATAGTGGATTTTTGAAGAAATATTGAAAATGAAAAATTCCTCTATACCCCCTCTAACGACCCGACAATGATTTCTGTTGACGAATTATTGTTATCCAGATGGAAATGAATATTCTGCACCCCACCATGATGCGTGCCAACTCATATTGGATTTCTGAAGAAATATTGAAAATAAAAAATCCCTCTATACCCCCTCTAACGAACCGACAATGAGTTCTGTTGACGAATTATTATTATTCAGATGGAAATGGATATTCTGCACCCCACCATGATGCGTGCCAAGTCATATTGGATTTTTGAAGAAATATTGAAAATGAAAAATCCCTCCATACCCACTCTAACGACCCGACAATCAGTTCTGTTGACGAATAACTGTTATTCAGATGGAAATGGATATTTTGCATCCCACCATGTTGCGTGCCAAGTCATATTGAATTTTTGAAGAAATATTGAAAATGAAAAATCCCTCTATACCCCCTCTAACGACCCGACATTGATTTCTGTTGGCGAATTACTGTTATTCAGATGGAAATGGATATTCTGCACCCCACCATGATGTGTGCCAAGTCATATTGGATTTTTGAAGAAATATTGAAAATGAAAAATCCCTCTATACCCACTCTAACGACCCGACAATCAGTTCTGTTGACGAATTACTGTTATTCAGATGGAAATGGATATTTTGCACCCCACCATGATGCGTGCTAAGTCATATTGAATTTTTGAAAAAATATTGAAAATGAAAAATCTCTCTATACCCCCTCTAACGACCCGACATTGATTTCTGTTGACGAATTACTGTTATTCAGATGGAAATGGATATTCTGCACCCCACCATGATGCGTGCCAAGTCATATTGGATTTTTGAAGAAATATTGAAAATGAAAAATCCCTCTATACCCCCCTCTAATGAACCGACAATGATTTCTGATGACAAAATATTGTTATTCAGATGGAAATGGATATTCTGCACCCCTCCATGATGCGTGCCAAATCATATTTGATTTTTGCAGTCATTTTGAAAATGAAAAATCCCTCTATACCCCCTTTAACGACCCGTCAATGATTTCTGTTGACGAATCATTGTTATTCAGATGGAAATGGATATTCTGCACCCCACCATGATGCGTGCCAAGTCATATTTGATTTTGAGGTAATTTTGAAAATGAAAAATCCCTCTATACCCCCTCTGACAACCCGACAATGATTTCTGTTGACAAATTATTGTTATTGAGATGGAAATGAATATTCTGTTCCCCACCATGATGCGTGCCAAGTCATATTTGATTATTGAAGTCATTTTGAAAATGAAAAATCCCTCTATATCCCCTCTGACGACCCGACAATGATTTCTGTTGACGAATTATTGTTATTCATTTGAAAATGAATATTCTGCACCCCACCATGATACGTGCCAAGTCATATTGGATTTTTGAAGAAATATTGAAAATAAAAAATCCCTCTATACCCCCTCTAACGACCCGACAATGATTTCTGTTGACGAATTATTGTTATTCAGATAGAAATGAATATTCTGCACCTCACCATGTTGCGTACCAAGTCATATTTGATTTTGAGGTAATTTTGAAAATGAAAAATCCCTCTATACCCCCTCTAACGACCCGACAATGATTTCTGTCGACGAATTATTGTTATTCAGATGGAAATAGATATTCTGCACCCCACCATGATAAGTGTCAAGTCATATTAGATTTTTTATGAAATTTTAAAAATGAGAAATCCCTCTATACCCCCCCTAACGACCCGACAATGATTTCTGTTAACGAATTCTTGTTATTCAGATGGAATTGGATATTCTGCACCCTACTATGATGCGTGCCAAGTCATATTTGATTTTTGAAGTCATTTTGATAATGAAAAATCCCTCTATACCCCCTCTGACGACCCGACAATGATTTCTGGTGACGAATTATTGTTGTTCAGATGGAAATGGATATTCTGCACCCCACCATGATGCGTGCCAAGTCATATTAGATTTTTGAAGAAATTTTGAAAATGAAAAATCCCTCTATGCCCCCTCCAACGACCCGTCAATGATTTCTGTTGATGAGTTATTGTTATTCAGATGGAAATGGATATTCTGCACCACACCATGATG
This sequence comes from Chrysolina americana, assembly GCA_958502065.1. NCBI lineage: Eukaryota > Metazoa > Arthropoda > Insecta > Coleoptera > Chrysomelidae > Chrysolina > Chrysolina americana. The sequence goes on from OY293414.1 coordinate 41,753,016, forward strand.
CGTGCTAAGTCTTATTTGATTTTGAGGTAATTTTGAAAATGAAAAATCCCTCTATACCCCCTCTGACGACCCGACAATTATTTCTGTTGACAAATTATTGTTATTGAGATGGAAATGGATATTCTGTACCCCACCATGATGCGTGCCAAGTCATATTAGATTATTGAAGAAATTTTGAAAATGAAAAATCCCTCTATACCCCCTCCAACGACCCGTCAATGATTTCTGTTGACAAATTATTGTTATTTAGATGGAAATGGATATTCTGCACCCCACCATGATGCGTGCCAAGTCATATTTGATTTTGAGGTAATTTTGAAAATGATAAATCCCTCTAAAACCCCTCTGACGACCCGACAATGATTTCTGTTGACAAATTATTGTTATTCAGATGGAAATGGATATTCTGCACCCCACCTTGATGCGTGCCAAGTCATATTGGATTTTTGAAGAAATATTGAAAATGAAAAATCCCTCTATACCCCCTCTAACGACCCGACAATGATTTCTGTTGACGAATTATTGTTATATAGATGGAAATGAATATTCTGCACTCCACCGTGTTGCGTTCCAAGTCATATTTGATTGTGAGGTAATTTTGAAAATAAAATATCCCTCTATACCCCCTCTAACGAACCGACAATGAGTTCTGTTGACGAATTATTGTTATTCAGATGGAAATGGATATTCTGCACCCCACCATGATGCGTGCCAAGTCATAGTGGATTTTTGAAGAAATATTGAAAATGAAGAATCCCTCTATACCCCCTCTAACGACCCGACAATGATTTCTGTTGACGAATTATTGTTATCCAGATGGAAATGAATATTCTGCACCCCACCATGATGCGTGCCAAGTCATATTGGATTTTTGAAGAAATATTGAAAATGAAAAATCCCTCTATACCCCCTCTAACGAACCGACAATGTGTTCTGTTGACGAATTATTGTTATTCAGATGAAAATGGATATTCTGCACCCCTCCATGATGCGTGCCAAGTCATATTGGATTTTTGAAGAAATATTGAAAATGAAAAATCCCTCTATACCCCCTCTAACGACCCGACAATGATTTCTGTTGACGAATTATCGTTATTCAGATGAAAATAGATATTCTGCACCCCACCATGATGCGTGCCAAGTCATATTAGATTTTTGAAGAAATATTGAAAATGAAAAATCCCTCTATACCCCATCTGACGACCCGACAATGATTTTTGTTGACGAGTTATTGTTATTCAGATGAACATGGATACTTTGCACCCCATCACGATGCGTGCCAAGTCATATTAGATTTTTGAAGAAAAATTGAAAATGAAAAATCCCTCTATTCCCACTCTAACGACCCGACAATCAGTTCTGTTGACGAATTACTGTTATTCAGATGGAAATGGATATTTTGCACCCCACCATGATGCATGCCAAGTCATATTAGATTTTTGATGAAATTTTGAAAATGAGGAATCCCTCTATACCCCCCTAACGACCTGACAATGATTTCTGTTAACGAATTCTTGTTATTCAGATAGAATTGGATATTCTGCACCCTACTATGATGCGTGCCAAGTCATATTTGATTTTTGAAGTCATTTTGATAATGAAAAATCCCTCTATACCCCCTCTGACGACCCGACAATGATTTCTGGTGACGAATTATTGTTGTTCAGATGGAAATGGATATTCTGCACCCCACCATGATGCGTGCCAAGTCATATTAGATTTTTGAAGAAATTTTGAAAATGAAAAATCCCTCTATATCCCCTCTGACGACCCGACAATGATTTTTGTTGACGAATTATTGTTATTCAGTTGGAAATGGATATTCTGCACCCCACCATGATGCGTGCCAAGTCATATTGGATTTTTGAAGAAATATTGAAAATGAAAAATCCCTCTAGACCCCCTCTAACGACCCGACAATGATTTTTGTTGACGAATTATTGTTATTCAGTTGGAAATGGATATTCTGCACCCCACCATGATGCGTGCCAAGTCATATTAGATTTTTGATGAAATTTTGAAAATGAGAAATACCTCTATACCCCCCCTAACGACCCGACAATGATTTCTGTTAACGAATTCTTGTTATTTATATGGAATTGGATATTCTGCACCCCACTATAATGCGTGCCAAGTCATATTAGATTTTTGAAGAAATATTGAAAATGAAAAATCTCTCTATACCCCCTCTGACGACCCGACAATGATTTCTGTTGACGAATTATTGTTATTCAGATGAACATGGATACTTTGCACCCCATCATGATGCGTGCCAAGTCATATTAGATTTTTGATGAAATTTTGAAAATGAGAAATCCCTCTATACTCCCCTAACGACACGACAATGATTTCTGTTAACGAATTCTTGTTATTTAGATGGAATTGGATATTCTGCACCCTACTATGATGCGTGCCAATTCATATTTGATTTTTGAAGTCATTTTGATAATGAAAAATCCCTCTATACCCCCTCTGACGACCCGACAATGATTTCTTCTGACGAATTATTGTTGTTCAGATGGAAATGGATATTCTGCACCCCTCCATGATGCGTGCCAAGTCATATTAGATTTTTGAAGAAATATTGAAAATGAAAAATCCCTCTATACCCCCTCTGACGACCCGAAAATGATATCTGTTGACGAATTATTGTTATTCAGATGAACATGGATACTTTGCACCCTATCATGATGCGTGCCAAGTCATATTAGATTTTTGAAGAAAAATTGAAAATGAAAAATCCCTCTATACCCACTCTAACGACCCGACAATCAGTTCTGTTGACGAATTACTGTTATTCAGATGGAAATGGATATTTTGCACCCCACCATGATGCGTGCCAAGTCATATTAGATTTTTGAAGAAATATTGAAAATGAAAAATCCCTCTATACCCCCTCTGACGACCCGACAATGATTTCTGTTGACGAATTATTGTTATTCAGATGAACATGGATACTTTGCACCCGATCATGATGCGTGCCAAGTCATATTTGATTTTTGAAGTCATTTTGATAATGAAAAATCCCTCTACCCCCTCTGATGACCCGACAATGATTTCTGGTGACGAATTATTGTTGTTCAGATGGAAATGGATTTTCTGCACCCCACCATGATGCGTGCCAAGTAATATTGGATTTTTGAAGAAATATTGAAAATGAAAAATCCCTCTATACCCCCTTTAACGACCCGTCAATGATTTCTGTTGACGAATCATTGTTATTCAGATGGAAATGGATATTCTGCACCCCACCATGATGCGTGCCAAGTCATATTGGATTTTGAGGTAATTTTGAAAATGAAAAATCCCTCTATACCCCCTCTGACGACCCGACAATGATTTCTGTTGACAAATTATTGTTATTGAGATGGAAATGGATATTCTGTTCCCCACCATGATGCGTGCCAAGTCATATTTGATTATTGAAGTCATTTTGAAAATGAAAAATCCCTCTATATCCCCTCTGACGACCCGACAATGATTTCTGTTGACGAATTATTGTTATTCATTTGAAAATGAATATTCTGCACCCCACCATGATACGTGCCAAGTCATATTGGATTTTTGAAGAAATATTGAAAATAAAAAATCCCTCTATACCCCCTCTAACGACCCGACAATGATTTCTGTTGACGAATTATTGTTATTCAGATGGAAATAAATATTCTGCACCTCACCATGTTGCGTACCAAGTCATATTTGATTTTGAGGTAATTTTGAAAATGAAAAATCCCTCTATACCCCCTCTAACGACCCGACAATGATTTCTGTCGACGAATTATTGTTATTCAGATGGAAATAGATATTCTGCACCCCACCATGATAAGTGTCAAGTCATATTAGATTTTTTATGAAATTTTAAAAATGAGAAATCCCTCTATACCCCCCCTAACGACCCGACAATGATTTCTGTTAACGAATTCTTGTTATTCAGATGGAATTGGATATTCTGCACCCTACTATGATGCGTGCCAAGTCATATTTGATTTTTGAAGTCATTTTGATAATGAAAAATCCCTCTATACCCCCTCTGACGACCCGACAATGATTTTTGGTGACGAATTATTGTTGTTTAGATGGAAATGGATATTCTGCACCCCACCATGATGCGTGCCTAGTCATATTATATTTTTGAACAAATTTTGAAAATGAAAAATCCCTCTATGCCCCCTCCAACGACCCGTCAATGATTTCTGTTGATGAATTATTGTTATTCAGATGGAAATGGATATTCTGCACCACACCATGATGCGTGCTAAGTCTTATTTGATTTTGAGGTAATTTTGAAAATGAAAAATCCCTCTATACCCCCTTTGACGACCCGACAATGATTTCTGTTGACAAATTATTGTTATTGAGATGGAAATGGATATTCTGTACCCCACCATGATGCGTGCCAAGTCATATTGGATTTTGAGGTAATTTTGAAAATGATAAATCCCTCTAAAACCCCTCTGACGACCCGACAATGATTTCTGTTGACAAATTATTGTTATTCAGATGGAAATGGATATTCTGCACCCCACCTTGATGCGTGCCAAGTCATATTGGATTTTTGAAGAAATATTGAAAATGAAAAATCCCTCTATACCCCCTCTAACGACCCGACAATGATATCTGTTGACGAATTATTGTTATAGATGGAAATGAATATTCTGCACTCCACCGTGTTGCGTTCCAAGTCATATTTGATTTTGAGGTAATTTTGAAAATAAAAAATCCCTCTATACCCCCTCTAACGAACCGACAATGAGTTCTGTTGACGAATTATTGTTATTCAGATGGAAATGGATATTCTGCACCCCACCATGATGCGTGCCAAGTCATAGTGGATTTTTGAAGAAATATTGAAAATGAAGAATCCCTCTATACCCCCTCTAACGACCCGACAATGATTTCTGTTGACGAATTATTGTTATCCAGATGGAAATGAATATTCTGCACCCCACCATGATGCGTGCCAAGTCATATTGGATTTTTGAAGAAATATTGAAAATGAAAAATCCCTCTATACCCCCTCTAACGAACCGACAATGTGTTCTGTTGACGAATTATTGTTATTCAGATGAAAATGGATATTCTGCACCCCTCCATGATGCGTGCCAAGTCATATTGGATTTTTGAAGAAATATTGAAAATGAAAAATCCCTCTATACCCCCTCTAACGACCCGACAATGATTTCTGTTGACGAATTATCGTTATTCAGATGAAAATAGATATTCTGCACCCCACCATGATGCGTGCCAAGTCATATTAGATTTTTGAAGAAATATTGAAAATGAAAAATCCCTCTATACCCCATCAGACGACCCGACAATGATTTTTGTTGACGAGTTATTGTTATTCAGATGAACATGGATACTTTGCACCCCATCATGATGCGTGCCAAGTCATATTAGATTTTTGAAGAAAAATTGAAAATGAAAATTCCCTCTATTCCCACTCTAACGACCCGACAATCAGTTCTGTTGACGAATTACTGTTATTCAGATGGAAATGGATATTTTGCACCCCACCGTGATGCGTGCCAAGTCATATTAGATTTTTGATGAAATTTTGAAAATGAGAAATCCCTCTATACCACCCTAACGACCTGACAATGATTTCTGTTAACGAATTCTTGTTATTCAGATAGAATTGGATATTCTGCACCCCACCATGATGCGTGCCAAGTCATATTAGATTTTTGAAGAAATTTTGAAAATGAAAAATCACTCTATATCCCCTCTGACGACCCGACAATGATTTTTGTTGACGAATTATTGTTATTCAGTTGGAAATGGATATTCTGCTCCCCACCATGATGCGTGCCAAGTCATATTGGATTTTTGAAGAAATATTGAAAATGAAAAATCCCTCTAGACCCCCTCTAACGACCCGACAATGATTTTTGTTGACGAATTATTGTTATTCAGTTGGAAATGGATATTCTGCACCCCACCATGATGCGTGCCTAGTCATATTAGATTTTTGATGAAATTTTGAAAATGAGAAATACCTCTATACCCCCCCTAACGACCCGACAATGATTTCTGTTAACGAATTCTTGTTATTTAGATGGAATTGGATATTCTGCACCCTACTATGATGCGTGCCAAGTCATATTTGATTTTTGAAGTCATTTTGATAATGAAAATTCCCTCTATACCCCCTCTGACGACCCGACAATGATTTCTGGTGACAAATTATTGTTGTTCAGATGGAAATGGATATTCTGCACCCCACCATGATGCGTGCCAAGTCATATTAGATTTTTGAAGAAAAATTGAAAATGAATAATCCCTCTATACCCACTCTAACGACCCGACAATCAGTTCTGTTGACGAATTACTGTTATTCAGATGGAAATGGATATTTTGCACCCCACCAAGATGCGTGCCAAGTCATATTAGATTTTTGAAGAAATATTGAAAATGAAAAATCCCTCTATATCCCCTCTGACGACCCGACAATGATTTCTGTTGACGAATTATTGTTATTCAGATGAACATGGATACTTTGCACCCCATCATGATGCGTGCCAAGTCATATTAGATTTTTGAAGAAAAATTGAAAATGAATAATCCCTCTATACCCACTCTAACGACCCGACAATCAGTTCTGTTGACGAATTACTGTTATTCAGATGGAAATGGATATTTTGCACCCCACCATGATGCGTGCCAAGTCATATTAGATTTTTGAAGAAATATTGAAAATGAAAAATCCCTCTATACCCCCTCTGACGACCCGACAATGATTTCAGTTGACGAATTATTGTTATTCAGATGAACATAGATACTTTGCACCCGATCATGATGCGTGCCAAGTCATATTAGATTTTTGATGAAATTTTGAAAATGAGAAATCCCTCTATACTCCCCTAACGACCCGACAATGATTTCTGTTAACGAATTCTTGTTATTTAGATGGAATTGGATATTCTGCACCCTACTATGATGCGTGCCAAGTCATATTTGATTTTTGAAGTCATTTTGATAATGAAAAATCCCTCTATACCCCCTCTGACGACCCGACAATGATTTCTGGTGACGAATTATTGTTGTTCAGATGGAAATGGATATTCTGCACCCCACCATGATGCGTGCCAAGTCATATTAGATTTTTGAAGAAATATTGAAAATGAAAATTCCCTCTATACCCCCTCTGACGACCCGACAATGATTTCTGTTGACGAATTATTGTTATTCAGATGAACATGGATACTTTGCACCCCATCATGATGCGTGCCAAGTCATATTAGATTTTTGAAGAAAAATTGAAAATGAAAAATCCCTCTATACCCACTCTAACGACCCGACAATCAGTTCTGTTGACGAATTACTGTTATTCAGATGGAAATGGATATTTTGCACCCCACCATGATGCGTGCCAAGTCATATTAGATTTTTGAAGAAATATTGAAAATGAAAAATCCCTCTATACCCCCTCTGACGACCCGACAATGATTTCTGTTGACGAATTATTGTTATTCAGATGAACATGGATACTTTGCACCTGATCATGATGCGTGCCAAGTCATATTAGATTTTTGATGAAATTTTGAAAATGAGAAATCCCTCTATACTCCCCTAACGACCCGACAATGATTTCTGTTAACGAATTCTTGTGATTCAGATGGAATTGGATATTCTGCACCCCACCATGATGCGTGCCAAGTCATATTGGATTTTTGAAGAAATATTGAAAATGAAAAATCCCTCTATACCCCCTCCAACGACCCGACAATGATTTCTGTCAACGAATTATTGTTATTCAGATGGAAATAGATATTCTGCACCCCACTATGATGCGTGCCAAGTCATATTAGATTTTTGATGGAATTTTGAAAATGAGAAATCCCTCTATACCCCCCTAACGACCCAACAATGATTTCTGTTAACGAATTCTTGTTATTCAGATGGAATTGGATATTCTGCACCCTACTATGATGCGTGCCAAGTCATATTTGATTTTTGAAGTCATTTTGATAATGAAAAATCCCTCTATACCCCCTCTGACGACCCGACAATGATTTCTGGTGACGAATTATTGTTGTTCAGGAGGAAATGGATATTCTGCACCCCACCATGATGCGTGCCAAGTCATATTTGATTTTTGAAGAAATTTTGAAAATGAAAAATCCCTCTATACCCCCTCCAACGACCCATCAATGATTTCTGTTGATGAATTATTGTTATTTAGATGGAAATGGATATTCTGCACCCCACCATGATGCGTGCTAAGTCTTATTTGATTTTGAGGTAATTTTGAAAATGAAAAATCCCTCTATACCCCCTCTGACGACCCGACAATGATTTCTGTTGACAAATTATTGTTATTGAGATGGAAATGGATATTCTGCACCCCACCATGATGCGTGCCAAGTCATATTGGATTTTTGAAGAAATTTTGAAAATGAAAAATCCCCCTATACCCCCTCCAACGACCCGTCAATGATTTCTGTTGATGAATTATTGTTATTTAGATGGAAATGGATATTCTGCACCCCACCATGATGCGTGCCAAGTCACATTGGATTTTTGAAGAAATATTGAAAATGAAAAATCCCTCTATACCCCCTCTAACGACCCGACAATGATTTCTGTTGACGAATTATTGTTATTCAGATGAACATGGATACTTCGCACCCCATCATGATGCGTGCCAAGTCATATTAGATTTTTGAAGAAATATTGAAAATGAAAAATCCCTCTATACCCACTCTAACGACCCGACAATCAGTTCTGTTGACGAATTACTGTTATTCAGATGGAAATGGATATTTTGCACCCCACCATGATGCGTGCCAAGTCATATTAGATTTTTGAAGAAATATTGAAAATGAAAAATCCCTCTATACCCCCTCTGACGACCCGACAATGAGTTCTGTTGACGAATTATTGCTATTCAGATGGAAATGGATATTCTGCACCCCACCATGATGCGTGTCAAGTCATAGTGGATTTTTGAAGAAATATTGAAGATGAAAAATCCCTCTATACCCCCTCTAACGACCCGACAATGATTTCTGTTGACGAATTATTGTTATCCAGATGGAAATGAATATTCTGCACCCCACCATGATGCGTGCCAAGTCACATTGGATTTTTGAAGAAATATTGAAAATGAAAAATCCCTCTATACCCCCTCTAACGACCCGACAATGATTTCTGTTGACGAATTATCGTTATTCAGATAGAAATAGATATTCTGCACCCCACCATGATGCGTGCCAAGTCATATTAGATTTTTGAAGAAATATTGAAAATGAAAAATCCCTCTATACCCACTCTAACGACCCGGCAATCAGTTCTGTTGACGAATTACTGTTATTCAGATGGAAATGGATATTTTGCACCCCACCATGATGCGTGCCAAGTCATATTAGATTTTTGAAGAAATATTGAAAATGAAAAATCCCTCTATACCCCCTCTGACGACCCGACAATGATTTCTGTTGACGAATTATTGTTATTCAGATGAACATGGATACTTTGCACCCGATCATGATGCGTGCCAAGTCATATTAGATTTTTGATGAAATTTTGAAAATGAGAAATCCCTCTATACTCCCCTAACGACCCGACAATGATTTCTGTTAACGAATTCTTGTTATTTAGATGGAATTGGATATTCTGCACCCTACTATGATGCGTGCCAAGTCATATTTGATTTTTGAAGTCATTTTGATAATGAAAAATCCCTCTATACCCCCTCTGACGACCCGACAATGATTTCTGGTGACGAATTATTGTTGTTCAGATGGAAATGGATATTCTGCACCCCACCATGATGCGTGCCAAGTCATATTAGATTTTTGAAGAAATATTGAAAATGAAAAATCCCTCTATACCCCCTCTGACGACCCGACAATGATTTCTGTTGACGAATTATTGTTATTCAGATGAACATGGATACTTTGCACCCCATCATGATGCGTGCCAAGTCATATTAGATTTTTGAAGAAAAATTGAAAATGAAAAATCCCTCTATACCCACTCTAACGACCCGACAATCAGTTCTGTTGACGAATTACTGTTATTTAGATGGAAATGGATATTTTGCACCCCACCATGATGCGTGCCAAGTCATATTAGATTTTTGAAGAAATATTGAAAATGAAAAATCCCTCTATACCCCCTCTGACGACCCGACAATGATTTCTGTTGACGAATTATTGTTATTCAGATGAACATGGATACTTTGCACCCGATCATGATGCGTGCCAAGTCATATTAGATTTTTGATGAAATTTTGAAAATGAGAAATCCCTCTATACTCCCCTAACGACCCGACAATGATTTCTGTTAACGAATTCTTGTGATTCAGATGGAATTGGATATTCTGCACCCCACTATGATGCGTGCCAAGTCATATTTGATTTTTGAAGTCATTTTGATAATGAAAAATCCCTCTACCCCCTCTGATGACCCGACAATGATTTCTGGTGACGAATTATTGTTGTTCAGATGGAAATGGATTTTCTGCACCCCACCATGATGCGTACCAAGTCAAATTTGATTTTGAGGTAATTTTGAAAATGAAAAATCCCTCTATACCCCCTCTAACGACCCGACAATGATTTCTGTCAACGAATTATTGTTATTCAGATGGAAATAGATATTCTGCACCCCACTATGATGCGTGCCAAGTCATATTAGATTTTTGATGGAATTTTGAAATTGAGAAATCCCTCTATACCCCCCTAACGACCCAACAATGATTTCTTTTAACGAATTCTTGTTATTCAGATGGAATTGGATATTCTGCACCCTACTATGATGCGTGCCAAGTCATATTTGATTTTTGAAGTCATTTTGATAATGATAAATCCCTCTATACCCCCTCTGACGACCCGACAATGATTTCTGGTGACGAATTATTGTTGTTCAGGAGGAAACGGATATTCTGCACCCCACCATGATGCGTGCCAAGTCATCTTGGATTTTTGAAGAAATTTTGAAAATGAAAAATCCCTCTATGCCCCCTCCAACGACCCGTCAATGATTTCTGTTGATGAATTATTGTTATTTAGATGGAAATGGATATTCTGCACCCCACCATGATGCGTGCTAAGTCTTATTTGATTTTGAGGTAATTTTGAAAATGAAAAATCCCTCTATACCCCCTCTGACGACCCGACAATGATTTCTGTTGACAAATTATTGTTATTGAGGAGGAAATGGATATTCTGCACCCCACCATGATGCGTGCCAAGTCATATTGGATTTTTGAAGAAATTTTGAAAATGAAAAATCCCTCTATACCCCCTCCAACGACCCGTCAATGATTTCTGTTGATGAATTATTGTTATTTAGATGGAAATGGATATTCTGCACCCCACCATGATGCGTGCCAAGTCATATTGGATTTTTGAAGAAATATTGAAAATGAAAAATCCCTCTATACCCCCTCTAACGACCCGACAATGATTTCTGTTGACGAATTATCGTTATTCAGATGGAAATAGATATTCTGCACCCCACCATGATGCGTGCTAAGTCATACTAGATTTTTGAAGAAATATTGAAAATGAAAAATACCTCTATACCCCCTCTGACGACCCGACAATGAGTTCTGTTGACGAATTATTGTTATCCAGATGGAAATGAATATTCTGCACCCCACCATGATGCGTGCCAAGTCATATTGGATTTTTGAAGAAATATTGAAAATGAAAAATCCCTCTATACCCCCTCTAACGACCCGACAATGATTTCTGTTGACGAATTATCGTTATCCAGATGGAAATGAATATTCTGCACCCCACCATGATGCGTGCCAAGTCATATTGGATTTTTGAAGAAATATTGAAAATGAAAAATCCCTCTATACCCCCTCTAACGACCCGACAATGATTTCTGTTGACGAATTATCGTTATTCAGATGGAAATAGATATTCTGCACCCCACCATGATGCGTGCTAAGTCATACTAGATTTTTGAAGAAATATTGAAAATGAAAAATACCTCTATACCCCCTCTGACGACCCGACAATGATTTCTGTTGACGAATTATTGTTATTCAGATGAACATGGATACTTTGCACCCCATCATGATGCGTGCCAAGTCATATTAGATTTTTGAAGAAATATTGAAAATGAAAAATCCCTCTATATCCCTCCTAACGACCCGACAATGATTTCTGTTAACGAATTCTTGTTATTCAGATGGAATTGGATATTCTGCACCCTACTATGATACGTGCCAAGTCATATTTGATTTTTGAAGTCATTTTGATAATGAAAAATCCCTCTATACCCCCTCTGACGACCCGGCAATGATTTCTGGTGACGAATTATTATTGTTCAGTTGGAAATGGATATTCTGCACCCCACCATGATGCGTGCCAAGTCATAATGGATTTTTGAAGAAATATTGAAAATGAGAAGTCCCTCTATACCCCCTCTAACGACCCGACAATGATTTCTGTAAACGAATTCTTGTTATTCAGATGGAAATATATATTCTGTACCCTACTATGATGCGTGCCAAGTCATATTTGATTTTTGAAGTAATTTTGAAAATGAAAAATCCCTCTATACCCCCTCTGACGACACGACAATGATTTATGTTGACGAATTATTGTTATTCAGATGGACATGGATATTCTGCACCCCACCATGATGCGTGCCAAGTCATATTGGATTTTTGAAGAAATATTGAAAATGAAAAATCCCTCTATACCCCCTCTAACGACCCGACAATGATTTCTGTTGACGAATTATTGTTATATAGATGGAAATGAATATTCTGCACACCACCATGTTGCGTGCCAAGTCATATTTGATTTTGAGGTAATTTTGAAAATGAAATATCCCTCTATACCCCCTCTAACGAACCGACAATGAGTTCTGTTGACGAATTATTGCTATTCAGATGGAAATGGATATTCTGCACACCACCATGATGCGTGTCAAGTCATAGTGGATTTTTGAAGAAATATTGAAAATGAAAAATCCCTCTATACCCCCTCTAACGACCCGACAATGATTTCTGTTGACGAATTATTGTTATCCAGATGACAATGAATATTCTGCACCCCACCATGATGCGTGCCAAGTCATATTGGATTTTTGAAGAAATATTGAAAATGAAAAATCCCTCTATACCCCCTCTAACGACCCGACAATGATTTCTGTTGACGAATTATCGTTATTCAGATGGAAATAGATATTCTGCACCCCACCATGATGCGTGCTAAGTCATACTAGATTTTTGAAGAAATATTGAAAATGAAAAATCCCTCTATACCCCCTCTGACGACCCGACAATGATTTCTGTTGACGAATTATCGTTATTCAGATGAACATGGATACTTTGCACCCCATCATGATGCGTGCCAAGTCATATTAGATTTTTGAAGAAATATTGAAAATGAAAAATCCCTCTATACCCACTCTAACGACCCGACAATCAGTTCTGTTGACGAATTACTGTTATTCAGATGGAAATGGATATTTTGCACCCCACCATGATGCGTGCCAAGTCATATTAGATTTTTGATGAAATTTTGAAAATGAGAAATCCCTCTATATCCCCCCTAACGACCCGACAATGATTTCTGTTAACGAATTCTTGTTATTCAGATGGAAATGGATATTCTGCACCCCACCATAATGCGTGCCAAGTCATATTAGAATTTTGAAGAAATTTCGAAATTGAAAAATCCCTCTATACCCCCTCTGACGACCCGACAATGATTTCTGTAAATGAATTCTTGTTATTCAGATGGAAATATATATTCTGTACCCTACTATGATGCGTGCCAAGTCATATTTGAATTTTGAAGTCATTTTGATAATGAAAAATCCCTCTATACCCCCTCTGACGACCCAACAATGATTTCTGTTGACGAATTAATGTAATTTAGATGAAAATGGATATTATGCACTCCAACATGATACGTGCCAAGCCATATTTGATTTTTGAAGTAATTTTGAAAATGAAAAATCCCTCTATACCCCCTCTGACGACACGACAATGATTTATGTTGACGAATTATTGTTATTCAGATGGAAATGGATATTCTGCACCCCACCATGATGCGTGCCAAGTTATATTGGATTTTTGAAGAAATATTGAAAATGAAAAATCCCTCTATACCCCCTCTGACGACCCGACAATGATTTCTGTTGACGAATTATTGTTATTCAGATGGAAATGGATATTCTGCACCCCACCATGATGCGTGCCAAGTTATATTGGATTTTTGAAGAAAAATTGAAAATGAAAAATCCCTCTATACCCCCTCTAACGACCCGACAATGATTTTTGTAAACGAATTCTTGTTATTCAGATGGAAATATATATTCTGTACCCTACTATGATGCGTGCCAAGTCATATTTGATTTTTGAAGTCATTTTGATAATGAAAAATCCCTCTATACCCCCTCTGACGACACAACAATGATTTCTGTTGACAAATTGATGTAATTTAGATGAAAATGGATATTATGCACTCCACCATGATACGTGCCAAGTCATATTTGATTTTTGAAGTAATTTTGAAAATGAAAAATCCCTCTATACCCCCTCTGACGACACGACAATGATTTATGTTGACGAATTATTGTTATTCAGATGGACATGGATATTCTGCACCCCACCATGATGCGTGCCAAGTCATATTAGATTTTTGAAGAAATTTTGAAAATGAAATATCCCTCTATACCCCCTCTGACGACCCGACAATGATTTCTGTTGACGAATTATTGTTATTCAGATGGAAATGGATATTCTGCACCCCACCATGATGCGTGCCAAGTCATATTAGATTTTTGAAGAAATATTGAAAATGAAAAATCCCTCAATACCCACTCTAACGACCCGACAATCAGTTCTGTTGACGAATTACTGTTATTCAGATGGAAATGGATATTTTGCACCCCACCATGATGCGTGCCAAGTCATATTGAATTTTTGAAGAAATATTGAAAATGAAAAATCCCTCTATACCCCCTCTAACGACACGACAATGATTTATGTTGACGAATTATTGTTATTCAGATGGACATGGATATTCTGCACCCCACCATGATGCGTGCCAAGTCATATTTGATTTTGAGGTAATTTTGAAAATGAGAAATCCCTCTATACCCCCTCTGACGACCCGACAATGATTTCTGTTGACAAATTATTGTTATTCAGATGGAAATGGATATTCTGCACCCCACCATGATGCGTGCCAAGTCATATTACATTTTTGAAGAAATATTGAAAATGAAATATCCCTCTATACCCCCTCTGACGACCCGACAATGATTTCTGTTGACGAATTATTGTTATTCGGATGAACATGGATACTTTGCACCCCATCATGATGCGTGCCAAGTCATATTAGATTTTTGAAGAAATATTGAAAATGAAAAATCCCTCTATACCCACTCTAACGACTCGACAATCAGTTCTGTAGACGAATTACTGTTATTCAGATGGACATGGATATTCTGCACCCCACCATGATGCGTGCCAAGTCATATTAGATTTATGAAGTAATTTTGAAAATGAAAAATCCCTATACACCCCTCTGACGACCCGACAATGATTTCTGTTGACGAATTATTGTTATTCAGATGGAAATGGATATTCTGCACCCCACCATGATGCGTGCCAAGTCATATTAGATTTTGAGGTAATTCTGAAAATGAAAAATCCCTCTATACCCCCTCTAACGACCCGACAATGATTTCTGTCGACGAATTATTGTTATTCAGATGGAAATAGATATTCTGCACCCCACCATGATAAGTGTCAAGTCATATTAGATTTTTGATGAAATTTTTAAAATGAGAAATCCCTCTATACCCCCCCTAACGACCCGACAATGATTTCTGTTAACGAATTCTTGTTATTCAGATGGAATTGGATATTCTGCACCCTACTATGATGCGTGCCAAGTCATATTTGATTTTTGAAGTCATTTTGATAATGAAAAATCCCTCTATACCCCCTCTGACGACCCGACAATGATTTCTGGTGACGAATTATTGTTGTTCAGATGGAAATGGATATTCTGCACCCCACCATGATGCGTGCCAAGTCATATTAGATTTTTGAAGAAATTTTGAAAATGAAAAATCCCTCTATGCCCCCTCCAACGACCCGTCAATGATTTCTGTTGATGAATTATTGTTATTCAGATGGAAATGGATATTCTGCACCACACCATGATGCGTGCTAAGTCTTATTTGATTTTGAGGTAATTTTGAAAATGAAAAATCCCTCTATACCCCCTCTGACGACCCGACAATGATTTCTGTTGACAAATTATTGTTATTGAGATGAAAATGGATATTCTGTACCCCACTATGATGCGTGCCAAGTCATATTAGATTATTGAAGAAATTTTGAAAATGAAAAATCCCTCTATACCCCCTCCAACGACCCGTCAATGATTTCTGTTGACGAATTATTGTTATTTAGATGGAAATGGATATTCTGCACCCCACCATGATGCGTGCCAAGTCATATTAGATTTTTGAAGAAATTTTGAAAATGAAAAATCCCTCTATGCCCCCTCCAACGACCCGTCAATGATTTCTGTTGATGAATTATTGTTATTCAGATGGAAATGGATATTCTGCACCACACCATGATGCGTGCTAAGTCTTATTTGATTTTGAGGTAATTTTGAAAATGAAAAATCCCTCTATACCCCCTCTGACGACCCGACAATGATTTCTGTTGACAAATTATTGTTATTGAGATGAAAATGGATATTCTGTACCCCACTATGATGCGTGCCAAGTCATATTAGATTATTGAAGAAATTTTGAAAATGAAAAATCCCTCTATACCCCCTCCAACGACCCGTCAATGATTTCTGTTGACGAATTATTGTTATTTAGATGGAAATGGATATTCTGCACCTCACCATGATGCGTGCAAGGTCATATTTGATTTTGAGGTAATTTTGAAAATGATAAATCCCTCTAAAACCCCTCTGACGACCCGACAATGATTTCTGTTGACAAATTATTGTTATTCAGATGGAAATGGATATTCTGCACCCCACCTTGATGCTTGCCAAGTCATATTGGATTTTTGAAGAAATATTGAAAATGAAAAATCCCTCTATACCCCCTCTAACGACCCGACAATGATTTCTGTTGACGAATTATTGTTTTATAGATGGAGATGAATATTCTGCACTCCACCGTGTTGCGTTCCAAGTCATATTTGATTTTGAGGTAATTTTGAAAATGAAAAATCCCTCTATACCCCCTCTAACGAACCGACAATGAGTTCTGTTGACGAATTATTGTTATTCAGATGGAAATGGATATTCTGCACCCCACCATGATGCGTGCCAAGTCATAGTGGATTTTTGAAGAAATATTGAAAATGAAGAATCCCTCTATACCACCTCTAACGACCCGACAATGATTTCTGTTGACGAATTATTGTTATCCAGATGGAAATGAATATTCTGCACCCCACCATGATGCGTGCCAAGTCATATTGGATTTTTGAAGAAATATTGAAAATGAAAAATCCCTCTATACCCCCTCTAACGAACCGACAATGTGTTCTGTTGACAAATTATTGTTATTCAGATGAAAATGGATATTCTGCGACCCACCATGATGCGTGCCAAGTCATATTGGATTTTTGAAGAAATATTGAAAATGAAAAATCCCTCTATACCCCCTCTATCGACCCGACAATGATTTCTGTTGACGAATTATCGTTATTCAGATGAAAATAGATATTCTGCACCCCACCATGATGCGTGCCAAGTCATATCAGATTTTTGAAGAAATATTGAAAATGAAAAATCCCTCTATACCCCCTCTGATGACCCGACAATGATTTCTGTTGACGAGTTATTGTTATTCAGATGAACATGGATACTTTGCACCCCATCATGATGCGTGCCAAGTCATATTAGATTTTTGAAGAAAAATTGAAAATGAAAAATCCCTCTATTCCCACTCTAACGACCCGACAATAAGTTCTGTTGACGAATTACTGTTATTCAGATGGAAATGGATATTTTGCACCCCACCATGATGCGTGCCAAGTCATATTAGATTTTTGATGAAATTTTGAAAATGAGAAATCCCTCTATACCCCCCTAACGACCTGACAATGATTTCTGTTAACGAATTTTTGTTATTCAGATAGAATTGGATATTCTGCACCCTACTATGATGCGTGCCAAGTCATATTTGATTTTTGAAGTCATTTTGATAATGAAAAATGATTTCTGGTGACGAATTATTGTTGTTCAGATGGAAATGGATATTTTGCACCCCACCATGATGCGTGCCAAGTCATATTAGATTTTTGAAGAAATTTTGAAAATGAAAAATCCCTCTATATCCCCTCTGACGACCCGACAATGATTTTTGTTGACGAATTATTGTTATTCAGTTGGAAATGGATATTCTGCACCCCACCATGATGCGTGCCAAGTCATATTGGATTTTTGAAGAAATATTGAAAATGAAAAATCCCTCTATACCCCCTCTAACGACCCGACAATGATTTTTGTTAACGAATTATTGTTATTCAGTTGGAAATGGATATTCTGCACCCCACCATGATGCGTGCCAAGTCATATTAGATTTTTGATGAAATATTGAAAATGAGAAATCCCTCTATACCCCCCCTAACGACCCGACAAAAATATTTCTGATGACGAATTATTGTTATTCAGATGAACATGGATACTTTGCACCCCATCATGACGCGTGCCAAGTCATATTAGATTTTTGAAGAAAAATTGAAAATGAAAAATCCCCCTATACCCACTCTAACGACCCGACAATAAGTTCTGTTGACGAATTACTGTTATTCAGATGGAAATGGATATTTTGCACCCCACCATGATGCGTGCCAAGTCATATTAGATTTTTGAAGAAATATTGAAAATGAAATATCCCTCTATATCCCTCCTAACGACCCGACAATGATTTCTGTTAACGAATTCTTGTTATTCAGATGGAATTGGATATTCTGCACCCTACTATGATACGTGCCAAGTCATATTTGATTTTTGAAGTCATTTTGATAATGAAAAATCCCTCTATACCCCCTCTGACGACCCGGCAATGATTTCTGGTGACGAATTATTATTTTTCAGTTGGAAATGGATATTCTGCACCCCACCATAATGCGTGCCAAGTCATATTAGAATTTTGAAGAAATTTCGAAATTGAAAAATCCCTCTATACCCCCTCTGACGACCCGACATTGATTTCTGTTGACGAATTACTGTTATTCAGATGGAAATGGATATTCTGCACCCCACCATGATGCGTGCCAAGTCATATTGGATTTTTGAAGAAATATTGAAAATGAATAATCCCTCTATACCCACTCTAACGACCCGACAATCAGTTCTGTTGACGAATTACTGTTATTCAGATGGAAATGGATATTTTGAACCCCACCATGATGCGTGCCAAGTCATATTGAATTTTTGATGAAATATTGAAAATGAAAAATCCCTCTATACCCCCTCTAACGACCCGACATTGATTTCTGTTGACGAATTACTGTTATTCAGATGGAAATGAATATTCTGCACCCCACCATGATGCGTGCCAAGTCATATTGGATTTTTGAAGAAATATTGAAAATGAAAAATCCCTCTATACCCACTCTTACGACCCGACAATCAGTTCTGTTGACGAATTACTGTTATTCAGATGGAAATGGATATTTTGCACCCCACCATGATGCGTGCCAAGTCATATTGAATTTTTGAAGAAATATTGAAAATGAAAAATCTCTCTATACCCCCTCTAACGACCCGACATTGATTTCTGTTGACGAATTACTGTTATTCAGATGGAAATGGATATTCTGCACCCCACCATGATGCGTGCCAAGTCATAATGGATTTTTGAAGAAATATTGAAAATGAGAAGTCCCTCTATACCCCCTCTAACGACCCGACAATGATTTCTGTAAACGAATTCTTGTTATTCAGATGGAAATATATATTCTGTACCCTACTATGATGCGTGCCAAGTCATATTTGATTTTTGAAGTAATTTTGAAAATGAAAAATCCCTCTATACCCCCTCTGACGACACGACAATGATTTATGTTGACGAATTATTGTTATTCAGATGGACATGGATATTCTGCACCCCACCATGATGCGTGCCAAGTCATATTGGATTTTTGAAGAAATATTGAAAATGAAAAATCCCTCTATACCCCCTCTAACGACCCGACAATGATTTCTGTTGACGAATTATTGTTATATAGATGGAAATGAATATTCTGCACACCACCATGTTGCGTGCCAAGTCATATTTGATTTTGAGGTAATTTTGAAAATGAAATATCCCTCTATACCCCCTCTAACGAACCGACAATGAGTTCTGTTGACGAATTATTGCTATTCAGATGGAAATGGATATTCTGCACACCACCATGATGCGTGTCAAGTCATAGTGGATTTTTGAAGAAATATTGAAAATGAAAAATCCCTCTATACCCACTCTAACGACCCGACAATGATTTCTGTTGACGAATTATTGTTATCCAGATGACAATGAATATTCTGCACCCCACCATGATGCGTGCCAAGTCATATTGGATTTTTGAAGAAATATTGAAAATGAAAAATCCCTCTATACCCCCTCTAACGACCCGACAATGATTTCTGTTGACGAATTATCGTTATTCAGATGGAAATAGATATTCTGCACCCCACCATGATGCGTGCTAAGTCATACTAGATTTTTGAAGAAATATTGAAAATGAAAAATCCCTCTATACCCCCTCTGACGACCCGACAATGATTTCTGTTGACGAATTATCGTTATTCAGATGAACATGGATACTTTGCACCCCATCATGATGCGTGCCAAGTCATATTAGATTTTTGAAGAAATATTGAAAATGAAAAATCCCTCTATACCCACTCTAACGACCCGACAATCAGTTCTGTTGACGAATTACTGTTATTCAGATGGAAATGGATATTTTGCACCCCACCATGATGCGTGCCAAGTCATATTAGATTTTTGATGAAATTTTGAAAATGAGAAATCCCTCTATATCCCCCCTAACGACCCGACAATGATTTCTGTTAACGAATTCTTGTTATTCAGATGGAAATATATATTCTGTACCCTACTATGATGCGTGCCAAGTCATATTTGAATTTTGAAGAAATTTCGAAATTGAAAAATCCCTCTATACCCCCTCTGACGACCCGACAATGATTTCTGTAAATGAATTCTTGTTATTCAGATGGAAATATATATTCTGTACCCTACTATGATGCGTGCCAAGTCATATTTGAATTTTGAAGTCATTTTGATAATGAAAAATCCCTCTATACCCCCTCTGACGACCCAACAATGATTTCTGTTGACGAATTAATGTAATTTAGATGAAAATGGATATTATGCACTCCAGCATGATACGTGCCAAGCCATATTTGATTTTTGAAGTAATTTTGAAAATGAAAAATCCCTCTATACCCCCTCTGACGACACGACAATGATTTATGTTGACGAATTATTGTTATTCAGATGGAAATGGATATTCTGCACCCCACCATGATGCGTGCCAAGTTATATTGGATTTTTGAAGAAATATTGAAAATGAAAAATCCCTCTATACCCCCTCTGACGACCCGACAATGATTTCTGTTGACGAATTATTGTTATTCAGATGGAAATGGATATTCTGCACCCCACCATGATGCGTGCCAAGTTATATTGGATTTTTGAAGAAATATTGAAAATGAAAAATCCCTCTATACCCCCTCTAACGACCCGACAATGATTTCTGTAAACGAATTCTTGTTATTCAGATGGAAATATATATTCTGTACCCTACTATGATGCGTGCCAAGTCA
Organism: Chrysolina americana; assembly: GCA_958502065.1. Lineage (NCBI taxonomy): Eukaryota > Metazoa > Arthropoda > Insecta > Coleoptera > Chrysomelidae > Chrysolina > Chrysolina americana. The sequence continues at coordinate 41,774,831 of OY293414.1, forward strand.
TATTTGATTTTTGAAGTCATTTTGATAATGAAAAATCCCTCTATACCCCCTCTGACGACACAACAATGATTTCTGTTGACAAATTGATGTAATTTAGATGAAAATGGATATTATGCACTCCACCATGATACGTGCCAAGTCATATTTGATTTTTGAAGTAATTTTGAAAATGAAAAATCCCTCTATACCCCCTCTGACGACACGACAATGATTTATGTTGACGAATTATTGTTATTCAGATGGACATGGATATTCTGCACCCCACCATGATGCGTGCCAAGTCATATTAGATTTTTGAAGAAATTTTGAAAATGAAATATCCCTCTATACCCCCTCTGACGACCCGACAATGATTTCTGTTGACGAATTATTGTTATTCAGATGGAAATGGATATTCTGCACCCCACCATGATGCGTGCCAAGTCATATTAGATTTTTGAAGAAATATTGAAAATGAAAAATCCCTCAATACCCACTCTAACGACCCGACAATCAGTTCTGTTGACGAATTACTGTTATTCAGATGGAAATGGATATTTTGCACCCCACCATGATGCGTGCCAAGTCATATTGAATTTTTGAAGAAATATTGAAAATGAAAAATCCCTCTATACCCCCTCTAACGACACGACAATGATTTATGTTGACGAATTATTGTTATTCAGATGGACATGGATATTCTGCACCCCACCATGATGCGTGCCAAGTCATATTTGATTTTGAGGTAATTTTGAAAATGAGAAATCCCTCTATACCCCCTCTGACGACCCGACAATGATTTCTGTTGACAAATTATTGTTATTCAGATGGAAATGGATATTCTGCACCCCACCATGATGCGTGCCAAGTCATATTACATTTTTGAAGAAATATTGAAAATGAAATATCCCTCTATACCCCCTCTGACGACCCGACAATGATTTCTGTTGACGAATTATTGTTATTCGGATGAACATGGATACTTTGCACCCCATCATGATGCGTGCCAAGTCATATTAGATTTTTGAAGAAATATTGAAAATGAAAAATCCCTCTATACCCACTCTAACGACTCGACAATCAGTTCTGTAGACGAATTACTGTTATTCAGATGGACATGGATATTCTGCACCCCACCATGATGCGTGCCAAGTCATATTAGATTTATGAAGTAATTTTGAAAATGAAAAATCCCTATACACCCCTCTGACGACCCGACAATGATTTCTGTTGACGAATTATTGTTATTCAGATGGAAATGGATATTCTGCACCCCACCATGATGCGTGCCAAGTCATATTAGATTTTGAGGTAATTTTGAAAATGAAAAATCCCTCTATACCCCCTCTAACGACCCGACAATGATTTCTGTCGACGAATTATTGTTATTCAGATGGAAATAGATATTCTGCACCCCACCATGATAAGTGTCAAGTCATTTTAGATTTTTGATGAAATTTTTAAAATGAGAAATCCCTCTATACCCCCCCTAACGACCCGACAATGATTTCTGTTAACGAATTCTTGTTATTCAGATGGAATTGGATATTCTGCACCCTACTATGATGCGTGCCAAGTCATATTTGATTTTTGAAGTCATTTTGATAATGAAAAATCCCTCTATACCCCCTCTGACGACCCGACAATGATTTCTGGTGACGAATTATTGTTGTTCAGATGGAAATGGATATTCTGCACCCCACCATGATGCGTGCCAAGTCATATTAGATTTTTGAAGAAATTTTGAAAATGAAAAATCCCTCTATGCCCCCTCCAACGACCCGTCAATGATTTCTGTTGATGAATTATTGTTATTCAGATGGAAATGGATATTCTGCACCACACCATGATGCGTGCTAAGTCTTATTTGATTTTGAGGTAATTTTGAAAATGAAAAATCCCTCTATACCCCCTCTGACGACCCGACAATGATTTCTGTTGACAAATTATTGTTATTGAGATGAAAATGGATATTCTGTACCCCACTATGATGCGTGCCAAGTCATATTAGATTATTGAAGAAATTTTGAAAATGAAAAATCCCTCTACACCCCCTCCAACGACCCGTCAATGATTTCTGTTGACGAATTATTGTTATTTAGATGGAAATGGATATTCTGCACCTCACCATGATGCGTGCAAGGTCATATTTGATTTTGAGGTAATTTTGAAAATGATAAATCCCTCTAAAACCCCTCTGACGACCCGACAATGATTTCTGTTGACAAATTATTGTTATTCAGATGGAAATGGATATTCTGCACCCCACCTTGATGCTTGCCAAGTCATATTGGATTTTTGAAGAAATATTGAAAATGAAAAATCCCTCTATACCCCCTCTAACGACCCGACAATGATTTCTGTTGACGAATTATTGTTTTATAGATGGAGATGAATATTCTGCACTCCACCGTGTTGCGTTCCAAGTCATATTTGATTTTGAGGTAATTTTGAAAATGAAAAATCCCTCTATACCCCCTCTAACGAACCGACAATGAGTTCTGTTGACGAATTATTGTTATTCAGATGGAAATGGATATTCTGCACCCCACCATGATGCGTGCCAAGTCATAGTGGATTTTTGAAGAAATATTGAAAATGAAGAATCCCTCTATACCCCCTCTAACGACCCGACAATGATTTCTGTTGACGAATTATTGTTATCCAGATGGAAATGAATATTCTGCACCCCACCATGATGCGTGCCAAGTCATATTGGATTTTTGAAGAAATATTGAAAATGAAAAATCCCTCTATACCCCCTCTAACGAACCGACAATGTGTTCTGTTGACAAATTATTGTTATTCAGATGAAAATGGATATTCTGCGACCCACCATGATGCGTGCCAAGTCATATTGGATTTTTGAAGAAATATTGAAAATGAAAAATCCCTCTATACCCCCTCTATCGACCCGACAATGATTTCTGTTGACGAATTATCGTTATTCAGATGAAAATAGATATTCTGCACCCCACCATGATGCGTGCCAAGTCATATCAGATTTTTGAAGAAATATTGAAAATGAAAAATCCCTCTATACCCCCTCTGATGACCCGACAATGATTTCTGTTGACGAGTTATTGTTATTCAGATGAACATGGATACTTTGCACCCCATCATGATGCGTGCCAAGTCATATTAGATTTTTGAAGAAAAATTGAAAATGAAAAATCCCTCTATTCCCACTCTAACGACCCGACAATAAGTTCTGTTGACGAATTACTGTTATTCAGATGGAAATGGATATTTTGCACCCCACCATGATGCGTGCCAAGTCATATTAGATTTTTGATGAAATTTTGAAAATGAGAAATCCCTCTATACCCCCCTAACGACCTGACAATGATTTCTGTTAACGAATTTTTGTTATTCAGATAGAATTGGATATTCTGCACCCTACTATGATGCGTGCCAAGTCATATTTGATTTTTGAAGTCATTTTGATAATGAAAAATGATTTCTGGTGACGAATTATTGTTGTTCAGATGGAAATGGATATTTTGCACCCCACCATGATGCGTGCCAAGTCATATTAGATTTTTGAAGAAATTTTGAAAATGAAAAATCCCTCTATATCCCCTCTGACGACCCGACAATGATTTTTGTTGACGAATTATTGTTATTCAGTTGGAAATGGATATTCTGCACCCCACCATGATGCGTGCCAAGTCATATTGGATTTTTGAAGAAATATTGAAAATGAAAAATCCCTCTATACCCCCTCTAACGACCCGACAATGATTTTTGTTAACGAATTATTGTTATTCAGTTGGAAATGGATATTCTGCACCCCACCATGATGCGTGCCAAGTCATATTAGATTTTTGATGAAATATTGAAAATGAGAAATCCCTCTATACCCCCCCTAACGACCCGACAAAAATATTTCTGATGACGAATTATTGTTATTCAGATGAACATGGATACTTTGCACCCCATCATGACGCGTGCCAAGTCATATTAGATTTTTGAAGAAAAATTGAAAATGAAAAATCCCCCTATACCCACTCTAACGACCCGACAATAAGTTCTGTTGACGAATTACTGTTATTCAGATGGAAATGGATATTTTGCACCCCACCATGATGCGTGCCAAGTCATATTAGATTTTTGAAGAACTATTGAAAATGGAAAATCCCTCTATACCCCCTCTGACGACCCGACAATGATTTCTGTTGACGAATTATTGTTATTCAGATGAACATGGATACTTTGCACCCGATCATGATGCGTGCTAAGTCATATTAGATTTTTGATGAAATTTTGAAAATGAGAAATCCCTCTATACTCCCCTAACGACCCGACAATGATTTCTGTTAACGAATTCTTGTGATTCAGATGGAATTGGATATTCTGCACCCTACTATGATGCGTGCCAAGTCATATTTGATTTTTGAAGTCATTTTGATAATGAAAAATCCCTCTACACCCTCTGATGACCCGACAATGATTTCTGGTGACGAATTATTGTTGTTCAGATGGAAATGAATATTCTGCACCCCACCATGATGCGTGCCAAGTCATATTGGATTTTTGAAGGAATATTGAAAATGAAAAATCCCTCTATACCCCCTCTAACGACCCGACAATGATTTCTGTTGACGAATTATTGTTATTCAGATGGAAATGAATATTCTGCACCTCACCATGTTGCGTACCAAGTCATATTTGATTTTGAGGTAATTTTGAAAATGAAAAATCCCTCTATACCCCCTCTAACGACCCGACAATGATTTCTGTCAACGAATTATTGTTATTCAGATGGAAATAGATATTCTGCACCCAACTATGATGCGTGCCAAGTCATATTAGATTTTTGATGGAATTTTGAAAATGAGAAATCCCTCTATACCCCCCCTAACGACCCAACAATGATTTCTGTTAACGAATTCTTGTTATTCAGATGGAATTGGATATTCTGCACCCTACTATGATGCGTGCCAAGTCATATTTGATTTTTGAAGTCATTTTGATAATGAAAAATCCCTCTATACCCCCTCTGACGACCCGACAATGATTTCTGGTGACGAATTATTGTTGTTCAGAAGGAAATGGATATTCTGCACCCCACCATGATGCGTGCCAAGTCATATTGGATATTTGAAGAAATTTTGAAAATGAAAAATCCCTCTATACCCCCTCTAACGACCCGACAATGATTTCTGTCAACGAATTATTGTTATTTAGATGGAAATAGATATTCTGCACCCAACTATGATGCGTGCCAAGTCATATTAGATTTTTGATGGAATTTTGAAAATGAGAAATCCCTCTATACCCCCCCTAACGACCCAACAATGATTTCTGTTAACGAATTCTTGTTATTCAGATGGAATTGGATATTCTGCACCGTACTATGATGCGTGCCAAGTCATATTTGATTTTTGAAGTCATTTTGATAATGAAAAATCCCTCTATACCCCCTCTGACGACCCGACAATGATTTCTGGTGACGAACTATTGTTGTTCAGAAGGAAATGGATATTCTGCACCCCACCATGATGCGTGCCAAGTCATATTGGATATTTGAAGAAATTTTGAAAATAAAAAATCCCTCTATACCCCCTCCAACGACCCGTCAATGATTTCTGTTGATGAATTATTGTTATTTAGATGGAAATGGATATTCTGCACCCCACCATGATGCGTGCTAAGTCTTATTTGATTTTGAGGTAATTTTGAAAATGAAAAATCCCTCTATACCCCCTCTGACGACCCGACAATGATTTCTGTTGACAAATTATTGTTATTGAGATGGAAATGGATATTCTGCACCCCACCATGATGCGTGCCAAGTCATATTGGATTTTTGAAGAAATTTTGAAAATGAAAAATCCCTCTATACCCCCTTCAACGACCCGTCAATCATTTCTGTTGATGAATTATTGTTATTTAGATGGAAATGGATATTCTGCACCCCACCATGATGCGTGCCAAGTCATATTGGATTTTTGAAGAAATATTGAAAATGAAAAATCCCTCTATACCCCCTCTAACGACCCGACAATGATTTCTGTTGACGAATTATTGTTATATAGATGGAAATGAATATTCTGCACACCACCATGTTGCGTGTCAAGTCATATTTGATTTTGAGGTAATTTTGAAAATGAAATATCCATCTATACCCCCTCTAACGAACCGACAATGAGTTCTGTTGACGAATTATTGTTATTAAGATGGAAATGGATATTCTGCACCCCACCATGATGCGTGTCAAGTCATAGTGGATTTTTGAAGAAATATTGAAAATGAAAAATCCCTCTATACCCACTCTAACGACCCGACAATGATTTCTGTTGACGAATTATTGTTATCCAGATGACAATGAATATTCTGCACCCCACCATGATGCGTGCCAAGTCATATTGGATTTTTGAAGAAATATTGAAAATGAAAAATCCCTCTATACCCCCTCTAACGACCCGACAATGATTTCTGTTGACGAATTATCGTTATTCAGATGGAAATAGATATTCTGCACCCCACCATGATGCGTGCTAAGTCATACTAGATTTTTGAAGAAATATTGAAAATGAAAAATCCCTCTATACCCCCTCTGACGACCCGACAATGATTTCTGTTGACGAATTATCGTTATTCAGATGAACATGGATACTTTGCACCCCATCATGATGCGTGCCAAGTCATATTAGATTTTTGAAGAAATATTGAAAATGAAAAATCCCTCTATACCCACTCTAACGACCCGACAATCAGTTCTGTTGACGAATTACTGTTATTCAGATGGAAATGGATATTTTGCACCCCACCATGATGCGTGCCAAGTCATATTAGATTTTTGATGAAATTTTGAAAATGAGAAATCCCTCTATATCCCCCCTAACGACCCGACAATGATTTCTGTTAACGAATTCTTGTTATTCAGATGGAAATATATATTCTGTACCCTACTATGATGCGTGCCAAGTCATATTTGAATTTTGAAGAAATTTCGAAATTGAAAAATCCCTCTATACCCCCTCTGACGACCCGACAATGATTTCTGTAAATGAATTCTTGTTATTCAGATGGAAATATATATTCTGTACCCTACTATGATGCGTGCCAAGTCATATTTGAATTTTGAAGTCATTTTGATAATGAAAAATCCCTCTATACCCCCTCTGACGACCCAACAATGATTTCTGTTGACGAATTAATGTAATTTAGATGAAAATGGATATTATGCACTCCAGCATGATACGTGCCAAGCCATATTTGATTTTTGAAGTAATTTTGAAAATGAAAAATCCCTCTATACCCCCTCTGACGACACGACAATGATTTATGTTGACGAATTATTGTTATTCAGATGGAAATGGATATTCTGCACCCCACCATGATGCGTGCCAAGTTATATTGGATTTTTGAAGAAATATTGAAAATGAAAAATCCCTCTATACCCCCTCTGACGACCCGACAATGATTTCTGTTGACGAATTATTGTTATTCAGATGGAAATGGATATTCTGCACCCCACCATGATGCGTGCCAAGTTATATTGGATTTTTGAAGAAATATTGAAAATGAAAAATCCCTCTATACCCCCTCTAACGACCCGACAATGATTTCTGTAAACGAATTCTTGTTATTCAGATGGAAATATATATTCTGTACCCTACTATGATGCGTGCCAAGTCATATTTGATTTTTGAAGTCATTTTGATAATGAAAAATCCCTCTATACCCCCTCTGACGACACAACAATGATTTCTGTTGACAAATTGATGTAATTTAGATGAAAATGGATATTATGCACTCCACCATGATACGTGCCAAGTCATATTTGATTTTTGAAGTAATTTTGAAAATGAAAAATCCCTCTATACCCCCTCTGACGACACGACAATGATTTATGTTGACGAATTATTGTTATTCAGATGGACATGGATATTCTGCACCCCACCATGATGCGTGCCAAGTCATATTAGATTTTTGAAGAAATTTTGAAAATGAAATATCCCTCTATACCCCCTCTGACGACCCGACAATGATTTCTGTTGACGAATTATTGTTATTCAGATGGAAATGGATATTCTGCACCCCACCATGATGCGTGCCAAGTCATATTAGATTTTTGAAGAAATATTGAAAATGAAAAATCCCTCAATACCCACTCTAACGACCCGACAATCAGTTCTGTTGACGAATTACTGTTATTCAGATGGAAATGGATATTTTGCACCCCACCATGATGCGTGCCAAGTCATATTGAATTTTTGAAGAAATATTGAAAATGAAAAATCCCTCTATACCCCCTCTAACGACACGACAATGATTTATGTTGACGAATTATTGTTATTCAGATGGACATGGATATTCTGCACCCCACCATGATGCGTGCCAAGTCATATTTGATTTTGAGGTAATTTTGAAAATGAGAAATCCCTCTATACCCCCTCTGACGACCCGACAATGATTTCTGTTGACAAATTATTGTTATTCAGATGGAAATGGATATTCTGCACCCCACCATGATGCGTGCCAAGTCATATTACATTTTTGAAGAAATATTGAAAATGAAATATCCCTCTATACCCCCTCTGACGACCCGACAATGATTTCTGTTGACGAATTATTGTTATTCGGATGAACATGGATACTTTGCACCCCATCATGATGCGTGCCAAGTCATATTAGATTTTTGAAGAAATATTGAAAATGAAAAATCCCTCTATACCCACTCTAACGACTCGACAATCAGTTCTGTAGACGAATTACTGTTATTCAGATGGACATGGATATTCTGCACCCCACCATGATGCGTGCCAAGTCATATTAGATTTATGAAGTAATTTTGAAAATGAAAAATCCCTATACACCCCTCTGACGACCCGACAATGATTTCTGTTGACGAATTATTGTTATTCAGATGGAAATGGATATTCTGCACCCCACCATGATGCGTGCCAAGTCATATTAGATTTTGAGGTAATTTTGAAAATGAAAAATCCCTCTATACCCCCTCTAACGACCCGACAATGATTTCTGTCGACGAATTATTGTTATTCAGATGGAAATAGATATTCTGCACCCCACCATGATAAGTGTCAAGTCATTTTAGATTTTTGATGAAATTTTTAAAATGAGAAATCCCTCTATACCCCCCCTAACGACCCGACAATGATTTCTGTTAACGAATTCTTGTTATTCAGATGGAATTGGATATTCTGCACCCTACTATGATGCGTGCCAAGTCATATTTGATTTTTGAAGTCATTTTGATAATGAAAAATCCCTCTATACCCCCTCTGACGACCCGACAATGATTTCTGGTGACGAATTATTGTTGTTCAGATGGAAATGGATATTCTGCACCCCACCATGATGCGTGCCAAGTCATATTAGATTTTTGAAGAAATTTTGAAAATGAAAAATCCCTCTATGCCCCCTCCAACGACCCGTCAATGATTTCTGTTGATGAATTATTGTTATTCAGATGGAAATGGATATTCTGCACCACACCATGATGCGTGCTAAGTCTTATTTGATTTTGAGGTAATTTTGAAAATGAAAAATCCCTCTATACCCCCTCTGACGACCCGACAATGATTTCTGTTGACAAATTATTGTTATTGAGATGAAAATGGATATTCTGTACCCCACTATGATGCGTGCCAAGTCATATTAGATTATTGAAGAAATTTTGAAAATGAAAAATCCCTCTACACCCCCTCCAACGACCCGTCAATGATTTCTGTTGACGAATTATTGTTATTTAGATGGAAATGGATATTCTGCACCTCACCATGATGCGTGCAAGGTCATATTTGATTTTGAGGTAATTTTGAAAATGATAAATCCCTCTAAAACCCCTCTGACGACCCGACAATGATTTCTGTTGACAAATTATTGTTATTCAGATGGAAATGGATATTCTGCACCCCACCTTGATGCTTGCCAAGTCATATTGGATTTTTGAAGAAATATTGAAAATGAAAAATCCCTCTATACCCCCTCTAACGACCCGACAATGATTTCTGTTGACGAATTATTGTTTTATAGATGGAGATGAATATTCTGCACTCCACCGTGTTGCGTTCCAAGTCATATTTGATTTTGAGGTAATTTTGAAAATGAAAAATCCCTCTATACCCCCTCTAACGAACCGACAATGAGTTCTGTTGACGAATTATTGTTATTCAGATGGAAATGGATATTCTGCACCCCACCATGATGCGTGCCAAGTCATAGTGGATTTTTGAAGAAATATTGAAAATGAAGAATCCCTCTATACCCCCTCTAACGACCCGACAATGATTTCTGTTGACGAATTATTGTTATCCAGATGGAAATGAATATTCTGCACCCCACCATGATGCGTGCCAAGTCATATTGGATTTTTGAAGAAATATTGAAAATGAAAAATCCCTCTATACCCCCTCTAACGAACCGACAATGTGTTCTGTTGACAAATTATTGTTATTCAGATGAAAATGGATATTCTGCGACCCACCATGATGCGTGCCAAGTCATATTGGATTTTTGAAGAAATATTGAAAATGAAAAATCCCTCTATACCCCCTCTATCGACCCGACAATGATTTCTGTTGACGAATTATCGTTATTCAGATGAAAATAGATATTCTGCACCCCACCATGATGCGTGCCAAGTCATATCAGATTTTTGAAGAAATATTGAAAATGAAAAATCCCTCTATACCCCCTCTGATGACCCGACAATGATTTCTGTTGACGAGTTATTGTTATTCAGATGAACATGGATACTTTGCACCCCATCATGATGCGTGCCAAGTCATATTAGATTTTTGAAGAAAAATTGAAAATGAAAAATCCCTCTATTCCCACTCTAACGACCCGACAATAAGTTCTGTTGACGAATTACTGTTATTCAGATGGAAATGGATATTTTGCACCCCACCATGATGCGTGCCAAGTCATATTAGATTTTTGATGAAATTTTGAAAATGAGAAATCCCTCTATACCCCCCTAACGACCTGACAATGATTTCTGTTAACGAATTTTTGTTATTCAGATAGAATTGGATATTCTGCACCCTACTATGATGCGTGCCAAGTCATATTTGATTTTTGAAGTCATTTTGATAATGAAAAATGATTTCTGGTGACGAATTATTGTTGTTCAGATGGAAATGGATATTTTGCACCCCACCATGATGCGTGCCAAGTCATATTAGATTTTTGAAGAAATTTTGAAAATGAAAAATCCCTCTATATCCCCTCTGACGACCCGACAATGATTTTTGTTGACGAATTATTGTTATTCAGTTGGAAATGGATATTCTGCACCCCACCATGATGCGTGCCAAGTCATATTGGATTTTTGAAGAAATATTGAAAATGAAAAATCCCTCTATACCCCCTCTAACGACCCGACAATGATTTTTGTTAACGAATTATTGTTATTCAGTTGGAAATGGATATTCTGCACCCCACCATGATGCGTGCCAAGTCATATTAGATTTTTGATGAAATATTGAAAATGAGAAATCCCTCTATACCCCCCCTAACGACCCGACAAAAATATTTCTGATGACGAATTATTGTTATTCAGATGAACATGGATACTTTGCACCCCATCATGACGCGTGCCAAGTCATATTAGATTTTTGAAGAAAAATTGAAAATGAAAAATCCCCCTATACCCACTCTAACGACCCGACAATAAGTTCTGTTGACGAATTACTGTTATTCAGATGGAAATGGATATTTTGCACCCCACCATGATGCGTGCCAAGTCATATTAGATTTTTGAAGAACTATTGAAAATGGAAAATCCCTCTATACCCCCTCTGACGACCCGACAATGATTTCTGTTGACGAATTATTGTTATTCAGATGAACATGGATACTTTGCACCCGATCATGATGCGTGCTAAGTCATATTAGATTTTTGATGAAATTTTGAAAATGAGAAATCCCTCTATACTCCCCTAACGACCCGACAATGATTTCTGTTAACGAATTCTTGTGATTCAGATGGAATTGGATATTCTGCACCCTACTATGATGCGTGCCAAGTCATATTTGATTTTTGAAGTCATTTTGATAATGAAAAATCCCTCTACACCCTCTGATGACCCGACAATGATTTCTGGTGACGAATTATTGTTGTTCAGATGGAAATGAATATTCTGCACCCCACCATGATGCGTGCCAAGTCATATTGGATTTTTGAAGGAATATTGAAAATGAAAAATCCCTCTATACCCCCTCTAACGACCCGACAATGATTTCTGTTGACGAATTATTGTTATTCAGATGGAAATGAATATTCTGCACCTCACCATGTTGCGTACCAAGTCATATTTGATTTTGAGGTAATTTTGAAAATGAAAAATCCCTCTATACCCCCTCTAACGACCCGACAATGATTTCTGTCAACGAATTATTGTTATTCAGATGGAAATAGATATTCTGCACCCAACTATGATGCGTGCCAAGTCATATTAGATTTTTGATGGAATTTTGAAAATGAGAAATCCCTCTATACCCCCCCTAACGACCCAACAATGATTTCTGTTAACGAATTCTTGTTATTCAGATGGAATTGGATATTCTGCACCCTACTATGATGCGTGCCAAGTCATATTTGATTTTTGAAGTCATTTTGATAATGAAAAATCCCTCTATACCCCCTCTGACGACCCGACAATGATTTCTGGTGACGAATTATTGTTGTTCAGAAGGAAATGGATATTCTGCACCCCACCATGATGCGTGCCAAGTCATATTGGATATTTGAAGAAATTTTGAAAATGAAAAATCCCTCTATACCCCCTCTAACGACCCGACAATGATTTCTGTCAACGAATTATTGTTATTTAGATGGAAATAGATATTCTGCACCCAACTATGATGCGTGCCAAGTCATATTAGATTTTTGATGGAATTTTGAAAATGAGAAATCCCTCTATACCCCCCCTAACGACCCAACAATGATTTCTGTTAACGAATTCTTGTTATTCAGATGGAATTGGATATTCTGCACCGTACTATGATGCGTGCCAAGTCATATTTGATTTTTGAAGTCATTTTGATAATGAAAAATCCCTCTATACCCCCTCTGACGACCCGACAATGATTTCTGGTGACGAACTATTGTTGTTCAGAAGGAAATGGATATTCTGCACCCCACCATGATGCGTGCCAAGTCATATTGGATATTTGAAGAAATTTTGAAAATAAAAAATCCCTCTATACCCCCTCCAACGACCCGTCAATGATTTCTGTTGATGAATTATTGTTATTTAGATGGAAATGGATATTCTGCACCCCACCATGATGCGTGCTAAGTCTTATTTGATTTTGAGGTAATTTTGAAAATGAAAAATCCCTCTATACCCCCTCTGACGACCCGACAATGATTTCTGTTGACAAATTATTGTTATTGAGATGGAAATGGATATTCTGCACCCCACCATGATGCGTGCCAAGTCATATTGGATTTTTGAAGAAATTTTGAAAATGAAAAATCCCTCTATACCCCCTTCAACGACCCGTCAATCATTTCTGTTGATGAATTATTGTTATTTAGATGGAAATGGATATTCTGCACCCCACCATGATGCGTGCCAAGTCATATTGGATTTTTGAAGAAATATTGAAAATGAAAAATCCCTCTATACCCCCTCTAACGACCCGACAATGATTTCTGTTGACGAATTATTGTTATATAGATGGAAATGAATATTCTGCACACCACCATGTTGCGTGTCAAGTCATATTTGATTTTGAGGTAATTTTGAAAATGAAATATCCATCTATACCCCCTCTAACGAACCGACAATGAGTTCTGTTGACGAATTATTGTTATTCAGATGGAAATGGATATTCTGCACCCCACCATGATGCGTGTCAAGTCATAGTGGATTTTTGAAGGAATATTGAAAATGAAAAATTCCTCTATACCCCCTCTAACGACCCGACAATGATTTCTGTTGACGAATTATTGTTATCCAGATGGAAATGAATATTCTGCACCCCACCATGATGCGTGCCAAGTCATATTGGATTTTTGAAGAAATATTGAAAATGAAAAATCCCTCTATACCCCCTCTAACGACCCGACAATGATTTCTGTTGACGAATTATCGTTATTCAGATATAAATAGATATTCTGCACCCCACCATGATGCGTGCTAAGTCATACTAGATTTTTGAGGAAATATTGAAAATGAAAAATCCCTCTATACCCCCTCTGACGACCCGACAATGATTTCTGTTGACGAATTATTGTTATTCAGATGAACATGGATACTTTGCACCCCATCATGATGCGTGCCAAGTCATATTAGATTTTTGAAGAAATATTGAAAATGAAAAATCCCTCTATTCCCACTCTAACGACCCGACAATCAGTTCTGTTGACGAATTACTGTTATTCAGATGGAAATGGATATTTTGCACCCCACCATGATGCGTGCCAAGTCATATTAGATTTTTGATGAAATTTTGAAAATGAGAAATCCCTCTATACCCCCCTAACGACCTGTCAATGATTTCTGTTAACGAATTTTTGTTATTCAGATAGAATTGGATATTCTGCACCCTACAATGATGCGTGCCAAGTCATATTTGATTTTTGAAGTCATTTTGATAATGAAAAATGATTTCTGGTGACGAATTATTGTTGTTCAGATGGAAATGGATATTTTGCACCCCACCATGATGCGTGCCAAGTCATATTAGATTTTTGAAGAAATTTTGAAAATGAAAAATCCCTCTATACCCCCTCTATCGACCCGACAATGATTTCTGTTGACGAAGTATCGTTATTCAGATGAAAATAGATATTCTGCACCCCACCATGATGCGTGCCAAGTCATATCAGATTTTTGAAGAAATATTGAAAATGAAAAATCCCTCTATACCCCCTCTGATGACCCGACAATGATTTCTGTTGACGAGTTATTGTTATTCAGATGAACATGGATACTTTGCACCCCATCATGATGCGTGCCAAGTCATATTAGATTTTTGAAGAAAAATTGAAAATGAAAAATCCCTCTATTCCCACTCTAACGACCCGACAATCAGTTCTGTTGACGAATTACTGTTATTCAGATGGAAATGGATATTTTGCACCCCACCATGATGCGTGCCAAGTCATATTAGATTTTTGATGATATTTTGAAAATGAGAAATCCCTCTATACCCCCCTAACGACCTGACAATGATTTCTGTTAACGAATTTTTGTTATTCAGATAGAATTGGATATTCTGCACCCTACTATGATGCGTGCCAAGTCATATTTGATTTTTGAAGTCATTTTGATAATGAAAAATGATTTCTGGTGACGAATTATTGTTGTTCAGATGGAAATGGATATTTTGCACCCCACCATGATGCGTGCCAAGTCATATTAGATTTTTGAAGAAATTTTGAAAATGAAAAATCCCTCTATATCCCCTCTGACGACCCGACAATGATTTTTGTTGACGAATTATTGTTATTCAGTTGGAAATGGATATTCTGCACCCCACCATGATGCGTGCCAAGTCATATTGGATTTTTGAAGAAATATTGAAAATGAAAAATCCCTCTATACCCCCTCTAACGACCCGACAATGATTTTTGTTAACGAATTATTGTTATTCAGTTGGAAATGGATATTCTGCACCCCACCATGATGCGTGCCAAGTCATATTAGATTTTTGATGAAATATTGAAAATGAGAAATCCCTCTATACCCCCCCTAACGACCCGACAAAAATATTTCTGTTGACGAATTATTGTTATTCAGATGAACATGGATACTTTGCACCCCATCATGACGCGTGCCAAGTCATATTAGATTTTTGAAGAAAAATTGAAAATGAAAAATCCCCCTATACCCACTCTAACGACCCGACAATAAGTTCTGTTGACGAATTACTGTTATTCAGATGGAAATGGATATTTTGCACCCCACCATGATGCGTGCCAAGTCATATTAGATTTTTGAAGAACTATTGAAAATGGAAAATCCCTCTATACCCCCTCTGACGACCCGACAATGATTTCTGTTGACGAATTATTGTTATTCGGATGAACATGGATTCTTTGCACCCGATCATGATGCGTGCTAAGTCATATTAGATTTTTGATGAAATTTTGAAAATGAGAAATCCCTCTATACTCCCCTAACGACCCGACAATGATTTCTGTTAACGAATTCTTGTGATTCAGATGGAATTGGATATTCTGCACCCTACTATGATGCGTGCCAAGTCATATTTGATTTTTGAAGTCATTTTGATAATGAAAAATCCCTCTACACCCTCTGATGACCCGACAATGATTTCTGGTGACGAATTATTGTTGTTCAGATGGAAATGAATATTCTGCACCCCACCATGATGCGTGCCAAGTCATATTGGATTTTTGAAGGAATATTGAAAATGAAAAATCCCTCTATACCCCCTCTAACGACCCGACAATGATTTCTGTTGACGAATTATTGTTATTCAGATGGAAATGAATATTCTGCACCTCACCATGTTGCGTACCAAGTCATATTTGATTTTGAGGTAATTTTGAAAATGAAAAATCCCTCTATACCCCCTCTAACGACCCGACAATGATTTCTGTCAACGAATTATTGTTATTCAGATGGAAATAGATATTCTGCACCCAACTATGATGCGTGCCAAGTCATATTAGATTTTTGATGGAATTTTGAAAATGAGAAATCCCTCTATACCCCCCCTAACGACCCAACAATGATTTCTGTTGACGAATTCTTGTTATTCAGATGGAATTGGATATTCTGCACCCTACTATGATGCGTGCCAAGTCATATTTGATTTTTGAAGTCATTTTGATAATGAAAAATCCCTCTATACCCCCTCTGACGACCCGACAATGATTTCTGGTGACGAATTATTGTTGTTCAGAAGGAAATGGATATTCTGCACCCCACCATGATGCGTGCCAAGTCATATTGGATATTTGAAGAAATTTTGAAAATGAAAAATCCCTCTATACCCCCTCTAACGACCCGACAATGATTTCTGTCAACGAATTATTGTTATTTAGATGGAAATAGATATTCTGCACCCAACTATGATGCGTGCCAAGTCATATTAGATTTTTGATGGAATTTTGAAAATGAGAAATCCCTCTATACCCCCCCTAACGACCCAACAATGATTTATGTTAACGAATTCTTGTTATTCAGATGGAATTGGATATTCTGCACCGTACTATGATGCGTGCCAAGTCATATTTGATTTTTGAAGTCATTTTGATAATGAAAAATCCCTCTATACCCCCTCTGACGACCCGACAATGATTTCTGGTGACGATCTATTGTTGTTCAGAAGGAAATGGATATTCTGCACCCCACCATGATGCGTGCCAAGTCATATTGGATATTTGAAGAAATTTTGAAAATGAAAAATCCCTCTATACCCCCTCCAACGACCCGTCAATGATTTCTGTTGATGAATTATTGTTATTTAGATGGAAATGGATATTCTGCACCCCACCATGATGCGTGCTAAGTCTTATTTGATTTTGAGGTAATTTTGAAAATGAAAAATCCCTCTATACCCCCTCTGACGACCCGACAATGATTTCTGTTGACAAATTATTGTTATTGAGATGGAAATGGATATTCTGCACCCCACCATGATGCGTGCCAAGTCATATTGGATTTTTGAAGAAATTTTGAAAATGAAAAATCCCTCTATACCCCCTCCAACGACCCGTCAATCATTTCTGTTGATGAATTATTGTTATTTAGATGGAAATGGATATTCTGCACCCCACCATGATGCGTGCCAAGTCATATTGGATTTTGAAGAAATATTGAAAATGAAAAATCCCTCTATACCCCCTCTAACGACCCGACAATGATTTCTGTTGACGAATTATTGTTATATAGATGGAAATGAATATTCTGCACACCACCATGTTGCGTGTCAAGTCATATTTGATTTTGAGGTAATTTTGAAAATGAAATATCCATCTATACCCCCTCTAACGAACCGACAATGATTTCTGGTGACGAATTATTGTTGTTCAGAAGGAAATGGATATTCTGCACCCCACCATGATGCGTGCCAAGTCATATTGGATTTTTGAAGAAATATTGAAAGTGAAAAATCCCTCTATACCCCCTCTAACGACCCGACAATGATTTCTGTTGACGAATTATTATTATTCAGATGGAAATGGATATTCTGCACCCCACCATGATGAGTGCCAAGTCATATTGGATTTTTGAAGAAATATTGAAAATGAAAAATCCCTCCATACCCACTCTAATGACCCGACAATCAGTTCTGTTGACGAATTACTGTTATTCAGATGGAAATGGATATTTTGCACCCTACCATGATGCGTGCCAAGTCATATTGAATTTTTGATGAAATATTGAAAATGAAAAATCCCTCTATACCCCCTCTAACGACCCGACATTGATTTCTGTTGACGAATTACTGTTATTCAGATGGAAATGGATATTCTGCACCCCACCATGATGCGTGCCAAGTCATATTGGATTTTTGAAGAAATATTGAAAATGAAAAATCCCTCTATACCCACTCTTACGACCCGACAATCAGTTCTGTTGACGAATTACTGTTATTCAGATGGCAATGGATATTTTGCACCCCACCAGGATGCGTGCCAAGTCATATTGAATTTTTGAAGAAATATTGAAAATGAAAAATCTCTCTATACCCCCTCTAACGACCCGACATTGATTTCTGTTGACGAATTACTGTTATTCAGATGGAAATGGATATTCTGCACCCCACCATGATGCGTGCCAAGTCATATTGGATTTTTGAAGAAATATTGAAAATGAAAAGTCCCTCTATACCCCCTCTAACGACCCGACAATGATTTCTGTAAACGAATTCTTGTTATTCAGATGGAAATATATATTCTGTACCCTACTATGATGCGTGCCAAGTCATATTTGATTTTTGAAGTCATTTTGATAATGAAAAATCCCTCTATACCCCCCCTAACGACCCAACAATGATTTCTGTTAACGAATTCTTGTTATCCAGATGGAAATGAATATTCTGCACACCACCATGATGCGTGCCAAGTCATATTTGATTTTGAGGTAATTTTGAAAATGAAAAATCCCTCTATACCCCCTCTAACGAACCGACAATGAGTTCTGTTGACGAATTATTATTATTCAGATGGAAATGGATATTCTGCACCCCACCATGATGCGTGCCAAGTCATAGTGGATTTTTGAAGAAATATTGAAAATGAAAAATCCCTCTATACCCCCTCTAACGACCCGACAATGATTTCTGTTGACGAATTATTATTATTCAGATGGAAATGGATATTCTGAACCCCATTATGATGCGTGCCAAGTCATATTGGATTTTTGAAGAAATATTGAAAATGAAAAATCCCTCTATACCCCCTCTAACGACCCGACAATGATTTCTGTTGACGAATTATTATTATTCAGATGGAAATGGATATTCTGCACCCCACCATGATGCGTGCCAAGTCATATTGGATTTTTGAAGAAATATTGAAAATGAAAAATCCCTCCATACCCACTCTAATGACCCGACAATCAGTTCTGTTGACGAATTACTGTTATTCAGATGGAAATGGATATTTTGCACCCTACCATGATGCGTGCCAAGTCATATTGAATTTTTGATGAAATATTGAAAATGAAAAATCCCTCTATACCCCCTCTAACGACCCGACATTGATTTCTGTTGACGAATTACTGTTATTCAGATGGAAATGGATATTCTGCACCCCACCATGATGCGTGCCAAGTCATATTGGATTTTTGAAGAAATATTGAAAATGAAAAATCCCTCTATACCCACTCTTACGACCCGACAATCAGTTCTGTTGACGAATTACTGTTATTCAGATGGCAATGGATATTTTGCACCCCACCAGGATGCGTGCCAAGTCATATTGAATTTTTGAAGAAATATTGAAAATGAAAAATCTCTCTATACCCCCTCTAACGACCCGACATTGATTTCTGTTGACGAATTACTGTTATTCAGATGGAAATGGATATTCTGCACCCCACCATGATGCGTGCCAAGTCATATTGGATTTTTGAAGAAATATTGAAAATGAAAAATCCCTCTATACCCACTCTTACGACCCGACAATCAGTTCTGTTGACGAATTACTGTTATTCAGATGGCAATGGATATTTTGCACCCCACCAGGATGCGTGCCAAGTCATATTGGATTTTTGAAGAAATATTGAAAATGAAAAGTCCCTCTATACCCCCTCTAACGACCCGACAATGATTTCTGTAAACGAATTCTTGTTATTCAGATGGAAATATATATTCTGTACCCTACTATGATGCGTGCCAAGTCATATTTGATTTTTGAAGTCATTTTGATAATGAAAAATCCCTCTATACCCCCTCTGACGACCCAACAATGATTTCTGTTGACGAATTAATGTAATTTAGATGAAAATGGATATTATGCACTCCACCATGATACGTGCCAAGTCATATTTGATTTTTGAAGTAATTTTGAAAATGAAAAATCCCTCTATACCCCCTCTGACGACACGACAATGATTTATGTTGACGAATTATTGTTATTCAGATGGACATGGATATTCTGCACCCCACCATGATGCGTGCCAAGTCATATTAGATTTTTGAAGTAATTTTGAAAATGAAATATGCCTCTATACCCCCTCTAACGAACCGACAATGAGTTCTGTTGACGAATTATTATTATTCAGATGGAAATGGATATTCTGCACCCCACCATGATGCGTGCCAAGTCATAGTGGATTTTTGAAGAAATATTGAAAATGAAAAATCCCTCTATACCCCCTCTAACGACCCGACAATGATTTCTGTTGACGAATTTTCATTATTCAGATGGAAATGGATATTCTGCACCCCACCATGATGCGTGCCAAGTCATATTGGATTTTTGAAGAAATATTGAAAATGAAAAATCCCTCCATACCCACTCTAATGACCCGACAATCAATTCTGTTGACAAATTACTGTTATTCAGATGGAAATGGATATTTTGCACCCAACCATGATGCGTGCCAAGTCATATTGAATTTTTGATGAAATATTGAAAATGAAAAATCCCTCTATACCCCCTCTAACGACCCGACATTGATTTCTGTTGACGAATTACTGTTATTCAGATGGAAATGGATATTCTGCACCCCACCATGATGCGTGCCAAGTCATATTGGATTTTTGAAGAAATATTGAAAATGAAAAGTCCCTCTATACCCCCTCTAACGACCCGACAATGATTTCTGTAAACGGATTCTTGTTATTCAGATGGAAATATATATTCTGTACCCTACTATGATGCGTGCCAAGTCATATTTGATTTTTGAAGTCATTTTGATAATGAAAAATCCCTCTATACCCCCTCTGACGACCCAACAATGATTTCTGTTGACGAATTAATGTAATTTAGATGAAAATGGATATTATGCACTCCACCATGATACGTGCCAAGTCATATTTGATTTTTGAAGTAATTTTGAAAATGAAAAATCCCTCTATACCCCCTCTGACGACACGACAATGATTTATGTTGACGAATTATTGTTATTCAGATGGACATGGATATTCTGCACCCCACCATGATGCGTGCCAAGTCATATTAGATTTTTGAAGTAATTTTGAAAATGAAATATCCCTCTATACCCCCTCTGACGACCCGACAATGATTTCTGTTGACGAATTATTGTTATTCAGATGGAAATGGATATTCTGCACCCCACCATGATGCGTGCCAAGTCATATTGGATTTTTGAAGAAATATTGAAAATGAAAAATCCCTCTATACCCCCTCTAACGACCCGACAATGATTTCTGTAAACGAATTCTTGTTATTCAGATGGAAATATATATTCTGTACCCTACTATGATGCGTGCCAAGTCATATTTGATTTTTGAAGTCATTCTGATAATGAAAAATCCCTCTATACCCCCTCTGACGACCCAACAATGATTTCTGTTGACGAATTAATGTAATTTAGATGAAAATGGATATTATGCACTCCACCATGATACGTGCCAAGTCATATTTGATTTTTGAAGTAATTTTGAAAATGAAAAATCCCTCTATACCCCCTCTGACGACACGACAATGATTTATGTTGACGAATTATTGTTATTCAGATGGACATGGATATTCTGCACCCCACCATGATGCGTGCCAAGTCATATTAGATTTTTGAAGTAATTTTGAAAATGAAATATCCCTCTATACCCCCTCTGACGACCCGACAATGATTTCTGTTGACGAATTATTGTTATTCAGATGGAAATGGATATTCTGCACCCCACCATGATGCGTGCCAAGTCATATTAGATTTTTGAAGAAATATTGAAAATGAAAAATCCCTCTATACCCACTCTAACGACCCGACAATCAGTTCTGTTGACGAATTACTGTTATTCAGATGGAAATGGATATTTTGCACCCCACTATGATGCGTGCCAAGTCATATTGAATTTTTGAAGAAATATTGAAAATGAAAAATCCCTCTATACCCCCTCTAACGACACGACAATGATTTATGTTGACGAATTATTGTTATTCAGATGGACATGGATATTCTGCACCCCACCATGATGCGTGCCAAGTCATATTAGATTTTTGAAGAAATATTGAAAATGAAATATCCCTCTATACCACCTCTGACGACCCGACAATGATTTCTGTTGACGAATTATTGTTATTCGGATGAACATGGATACTTTGCACCCCATCATGATGCGAGCCAAGTCATATTAGATTTTTGAAGAAATATTGAAAATGAAAAATCCCTCTATACCCACTCTAACGACCCGACAATCAGTTCTGTAGACGAATTACTGTTATTCAGATGGACATGGATATTCTGCACCCCACCATGATGCGTGCCAAGTCATATTAGATTTTTGAAGTAATTTTGAAAATGAAAAATCCCTATACACCCCTCTGACGACCCGACAATGATTTCTGTTGACGAATTATTGTTATTCAGATGGAAATGGATATTCTGCACCCCACCATGATGCGTGCCAAGTCATATTAGATTTTTGAAGAAATATTGGAAATGAAAAATCCCTCTATACCCCCTCTGACGACCCGACAATGATTTCTGTTGACGAATTATTGTTATTCAGATGAACATGGATACTTTGCACCCCATCATGATGCGTGCCAAGTCATATTAGATTTTTGAAGAAATATTGAAAATGAAAAATCCCTCTATACCCCCTCTAACGAACCGACAATGAGTTCTGTTGACGAATTATTGTTATTCAGATGGAAATGGATATTCTGCACCCCACCATGATGCGTGCCTAGTCATATTGGATTTTTGAAGAAATATTGAAAATGAAAAATCCCTCCATACCCACTCTAATGACCCGACAATCAGTTCTGTTGACGAATTACTGTTATTCAGATGGAAATGGATATTTTGCACCCTACCATGATGCGTGCCAAGTCATATTGAATTTTTGATGAAATATTGAAAATGAAAAATCCCTCTATACCCCCTCTAACGACCCGACATTGATTTCTGTTGACGAATTACTGTTATTCAGATGGAAATGGATATTCTGCACCCCACCATGATGCGTGCCAAGTCATATTGGATTTTTGAAGAAATATTGAAAATGAAAAATCCCTCTATACCCACTCTTACGACCCGACAATCAGTTCTGTTGACGAATTACTGTTATTCAGATGGCAATGGATATTTTGCACCCCACCAGGATGCGTGCCAAGTCATATTGAATTTTTGAAGAAATATTGAAAATGAAAAATCTCTCTATACCCCCTCTAACGACCCGACATTGATTTCTGTTGACGAATTACTGTTATTCAGATGGAAATGGATATTCTGCACCCCACCATGATGCGTGCCAAGTCATATTGGATTTTTGAAGAAATATTGAAAATGAAAAGTCCCTCTATACCCCCTCTAACGACCCGACAATGATTTCTGTAAACGAATTCTTGTTATTCAGATGGAAATATATATTCTGTACCCTACTATGATGCGTGCCAAGTCATATTTGATTTTTGAAGTCATTTTGATAATGAAAAATCCCTCTATACCCCCCCTAACGACCCAACAATGATTTCTGTTAACGAATTCTTGTTATCCAGATGGAAATGAATATTCTGCACACCACCATGATGCGTGCCAAGTCATATTTGATTTTGAGGTAATTTTGAAAATGAAAAATCCCTCTATACCCCCTCTAACGAACCGACAATGAGTTCTGTTGACGAATTATTATTATTCAGATGGAAATGGATATTCTGCACCCCACCATGATGCGTGCCAAGTCATAGTGGATTTTTGAAGAAATATTGAAAATGAAAAATCCCTCTATACCCCCTCTAACGACCCGACAATGATTTCTGTTGACGAATTATTATTATTCAGATGGAAATGGATATTCTGAACCCCATTATGATGCGTGCCAAGTCATATTGGATTTTTGAAGAAATATTGAAAATGAAAAATCCCTCTATACCCCCTCTAACGACCCGACAATGATTTCTGTTGACGAATTATTATTATTCAGATGGAAATGGATATTCTGCACCCCACCATGATGCGTGCCAAGTCATATTGGATTTTTGAAGAAATATTGAAAATGAAAAATCCCTCCATACCCACTCTAATGACCCGACAATCAGTTCTGTTGACGAATTACTGTTATTCAGATGGAAATGGATATTTTGCACCCTACCATGATGCGTGCCAAGTCATATTGAATTTTTGATGAAATATTGAAAATGAAAAATCCCTCTATACCCCCTCTAACGACCCGACATTGATTTCTGTTGACGAATTACTGTTATTCAGATGGAAATGGATATTCTGCACCCCACCATGATGCGTGCCAAGTCATATTGGATTTTTGAAGAAATATTGAAAATGAAAAATCCCTCTATACCCACTCTTACGACCCGACAATCAGTTCTGTTGACGAATTACTGTTATTCAGATGGCAATGGATATTTTGCACCCCACCAGGATGCGTGCCAAGTCATATTGAATTTTTGAAGAAATATTGAAAATGAAAAATCTCTCTATACCCCCTCTAACGACCCGACATTGATTTCTGTTGACGAATTACTGTTATTCAGATGGAAATGGATATTCTGCACCCCACCATGATGCGTGCCAAGTCATATTGGATTTTTGAAGAAATATTGAAAATGAAAAATCCCTCTATACCCACTCTTACGACCCGACAATCAGTTCTGTTGACGAATTACTGTTATTCAGATGGCAATGGATATTTTGCACCCCACCAGGATGCGTGCCAAGTCATATTGGATTTTTGAAGAAATATTGAAAATGAAAAGTCCCTCTATACCCCCTCTAACGACCCGACAATGATTTCTGTAAACGAATTCTTGTTATTCAGATGGAAATATATATTCTGTACCCTACTATGATGCGTGCCAAGTCATATTTGATTTTTGAAGTCATTTTGATAATGAAAAATCCCTCTATACCCCCTCTGACGACCCAACAATGATTTCTGTTGACGAATTAATGTAATTTAGATGAAAATGGATATTATGCACTCCACCATGATACGTGCCAAGTCATATTTGATTTTTGAAGTAATTTTGAAAATGAAAAATCCCTCTATACCCCCTCTGACGACACGACAATGATTTATGTTGACGAATTATTGTTATTCAGATGGACATGGATATTCTGCACCCCACCATGATGCGTGCCAAGTCATATTAGATTTTTGAAGTAATTTTGAAAATGAAATATGCCTCTATACCCCCTCTAACGAACCGACAATGAGTTCTGTTGACGAATTATTATTATTCAGATGGAAATGGATATTCTGCACCCCACCATGATGCGTGCCAAGTCATAGTGGATTTTTGAAGAAATATTGAAAATGAAAAATCCCTCTATACCCCCTCTAACGACCCGACAATGATTTCTGTTGACGAATTTTCATTATTCAGATGGAAATGGATATTCTGCACCCCACCATGATGCGTGCCAAGTCATATTGGATTTTTGAAGAAATATTGAAAATGAAAAATCCCTCCATACCCACTCTAATGACCCGACAATCAATTCTGTTGACAAATTACTGTTATTCAGATGGAAATGGATATTTTGCACCCTACCATGATGCGTGCCAAGTCATATTGAATTTTTGATGAAATATTGAAAATGAAAAATCCCTCTATACCCCCTCTAACGACCCGACATTGATTTCTGTTGACGAATTACTGTTATTCAGATGGAAATGGATATTCTGCACCCCACCATGATGCGTGCCAAGTCATATTGGATTTTTGAAGAAATATTGAAAATGAAAAGTCCCTCTATACCCCCTCTAACGACCCGACAATGATTTCTGTAAACGGATTCTTGTTATTCAGATGGAAATATATATTCTGTACCCTACTATGATGCGTGCCAAGTCATATTTGATTTTTGAAGTCATTTTGATAATGAAAAATCCCTCTATACCCCCTCTGACGACCCAACAATGATTTCTGTTGACGAATTAATGTAATTTAGATGAAAATGGATATTATGCACTCCACCATGATACGTGCCAAGTCATATTTGATTTTTGAAGTAATTTTGAAAATGAAAAATCCCTCTATACCCCCTCTGACGACACGACAATGATTTATGTTGACGAATTATTGTTATTCAGATGGACATGGATATTCTGCACCCCACCATGATGCGTGCCAAGTCATATTAGATTTTTGAAGTAATTTTGAAAATGAAATATCCCTCTATACCCCCTCTGACGACCCGACAATGATTTCTGTTGACGAATTATTGTTATTCAGATGGAAATGGATATTCTGCACCCCACCATGATGCGTGCCAAGTCATATTGGATTTTTGAAGAAATATTGAAAATGAAAAATCCCTCTATACCCCCTCTAACGACCCGACAATGATTTCTGTAAACGAATTCTTGTTATTCAGATGGAAATATATATTCTGTACCCTACTATGATGCGTGCCAAGTCATATTTGATTTTTGAAGTCATTCTGATAATGAAAAATCCCTCTATACCCCCTCTGACGACCCAACAATGATTTCTGTTGACGAATTAATGTAATTTAGATGAAAATGGATATTATGCACTCCACCATGATACGTGCCAAGTCATATTTGATTTTTGAAGTAATTTTGAAAATGAAAAATCCCTCTATACCCCCTCTGACGACACGACAATGATTTATGTTGACGAATTATTGTTATTCAGATGGACATGGATATTCTGCACCCCACCATGATGCGTGCCAAGTCATATTAGATTTTTGAAGTAATTTTGAAAATGAAATATCCCTCTATACCCCCTCTGACGACCCGACAATGATTTCTGTTGACGAATTATTGTTATTCAGATGGAAATGGATATTCTGCACCCCACCATGATGCGTGCCAAGTCATATTAGATTTTTGAAGAAATATTGAAAATGAAAAATCCCTCTATACCCACTCTAACGACCCGACAATCAGTTCTGTTGACGAATTACTGTTATTCAGATGGAAATGGATATTTTGCACCCCACTATGATGCGTGCCAAGTCATATTGAATTTTTGAAGAAATATTGAAAATGAAAAATCCCTCTATACCCCCTCTAACGACACGACAATGATTTATGTTGACGAATTATTGTTATTCAGATGGACATGGATATTCTGCACCCCACCATGATGCGTGCCAAGTCATATTAGATTTTTGAAGAAATATTGAAAATGAAATATCCCTCTATACCCCCTCTGACGACCCGACAATGATTTCTGTTGACGAATTATTGTTATTCGGATGAACATGGATACTTTGCACCCCATCATGATGCGAGCCAAGTCATATTAGATTTTTGAAGAAATATTGAAAATGAAAAATCCCTCTATACCCACTCTAACGACCCGACAATCAGTTCTGTAGACGAATTACTGTTATTCAGATGGACATGGATATTCTGCACCCCACCATGATGCGTGCCAAGTCATAGTAGATTTTTGAAGTAATTTTGAAAATGAAAAATCCCTATACACCCCTCTGACGACCCGACAATGATTTCTGTTGACGAATTATTGTTATTCAGATGGAAATGGATATTCTGCACCCCACCATGATGCGTGCCAAGTCATATTAGATTTTTGAAGAAATATTGGAAATGAAAAATCCCTCTATACCCCCTCTGACGACCCGACAATGATTTCTGTTGACGAATTATTGTTATTCAGATGAACATGGATACTTTGCACCCCATCATGATGCGTGCCAAGTCATATTAGATTTTTGAAGAAATATTGAAAATGAAAAATCCCTCTATACCCCCTCTAACGAACCGACAATGAGTTCTGTTGACGAATTATTGTTATTCAGATGGAAATGGATATTCTGCACCCCACCATGATGCGTGCCTAGTCATATTGGATTTTTGAAGAAATATTGAAAATGAAAAATCCCTCTATACCCCCTCTGACGACCCGACAATGATTTCTGTTGACGAATTAATATTATTCAGATGAACATGGATACTTTGCACCCCATCATGATGCGTGCCAAGTCATATTACATTTTTGAAGAAAAATTGAAAATGAAAAATCCCTCTATACCCACTCTAACGACCCGACAATCAGTTCTGTTGACGAATTACTGTTATTCAGATGGAAATGGATATTTTGCACCCCACCATGATGCGAGTCAAGTCATATTAGATTTTTGATGAAATTTTGAAAATGAGAAATCCCTCTATACCCCCCCTAACGACCCGACAATGATTTCTGTTAACGAATTCTTGTTATTCAGATGGAATTGGATATTCTGCACCCTACTATGATGCGTGCCAAGTCATATTTGATTTTTGAAGTCATTTTGATAATGAAAAATCCCTCTATACCACCTCTGACGACCCGATAATGATTTCTGGTGACGAATTATAGTTGTTCAGAAGAAAATGGATATTCTGCACCCCACCATGATGCGTGCCAAGTCATATTGGATTTTTGAAGAAATTTTGAAAATGAAAAATCCCTCTATACCCCCTCTAACGACCCGACAATGATTTCTGTTGACGACTTATTGTTATCCAGATGGAAATGAATATTCTGCACACCACCATGTTGCGTGCCAAGTCATATTTGATTTTGAGGTAATTTTGAAAATGAAAAATCCCTCTATACCCCCTCTAACGAACCGACAATGAGTTCTGTTGACGAATTATTATTATTCAGATGGAAATGGATATTCTGCACCCCACCATGATGCGTGACAAGTCATATTGGATTTTTGAAGAAATATTGAAAATGAAAAATCCCTCTATACCCCCTCTAACGACCCGACAATGATATCTGTTGACGACTTATTGTTATCCAGATGGAAATGAATATTCTGCACACCACCATGTTGGGTGCCAAGTCATATTTGATTTTGAGGTAATTTTGAAAATGAAAAATCCCTCTATACCCCCTCTAACAAACCGACAATGAGTTCTGTTGACGAATTATTATTATTCAGATGGAAATGGATATTCTGCACCCCACCATGATGCGTGCCAAGTCATAGTGGATTTTTGAAGAAATATTGAAAATGAAAAATCCCTCTATACCCCCTCTAACGACCCGACAATGATTTCTGTTGACGAATTATTGTTATCCAGATGGAAATGAATATTCTGCACCCCACCATGATGCGTGCCAACTCATATTGGATTTTTGAAGAAATATTGAAAATGAAAAATCCCTCTATACCCCCTCTAACGACCCGACAATGATTTCTGTTGACAAATTATTGTTATTCAGATGGAAATGGATATTCTGCACCCCACTATGATGCGTGCCAAGTCATATTGAATTCTTGAAGAAATATTGAAAATGAAAAATCCCTCTATACCCCCTCTAACGACCCGACAATCAGTTCTGTTGACAAATTATTTTTATTCAGATGGAAATGGATATTCTGCACCCCACCATGATGCGTGCCAAGTCATATTAGATTTTTGAAGAAATATTGAAAATGAAATATCCCTCTATACCCACTCTAACGACCCGACAATCAGTTCTGTTGACAAATTATTGTTATTCAGATGGAAATGGATATTCTGCACCCCACCATGATGCGTGCCAAGTCATATTAGATTTTTGAAGAAATATTGAAAATGAAAAATCCCTCTATACCCACTCTAACGACCCGACAATCAGTTCTGTTGACAAATTATTGTTATTCAGATGGAAATGGATATTCTGCACCCCACCATGATGCGTGCCAAGTCATATTAGATTTTTGAAGAAATATTGAAAATGAAATATCCCTCTATACCCCCTCTGACGACCCGACAATGATTTCTGTTGACGAATTATTGTTATTCGGATGAACATGGATACTTTGCACCCCATCATGATGCGTGCCAAGTCATATTAAATTTTTGAAGAAATATTGAAAATGAAAAATCCCTCTATACCCACTCTAACGACCCGACAATCAGTTCTGTAGACGAATTACTGTTATTCAGATGGACATGGATATTCTGCACCCCACCATGATGCGTGCCAAGTCATATTAGATTTTTGAAGAAATATTGGAAATGAAAAATCCCTCTATACCCCCTCTGACGACCCGACAATTATTCCTGTTGACGAATTTTTGTTAATCAGATGAACATGGATACTTTGCACCCCAGCATGATGCGTGCCAAGTCATATTAGATTTTTGAAGAAATATTGAAAATGAAAAATCCCTCTATACCCCCTCTAACGAACCGACAATGAGTTCTGTTGACGAATTATTGTTATTTAGATGGAAATGGATATTCTGCACCCCACCATGATGCGTGCCAAGTCATATTAGATTTTTGAAGTAATTTTGAAAATGAAAAATCCCTCTACACCCCTTCTGACGACCCGACAATGATTTCTGTTGACGAATTATTGTTATTCAGATGGAAATGGATATTCTGCACCCCACCATGATGCGTGCCAAGTCATATTAGATTTTTGAAGAAATATTGGAAATGAAAAATACCTCTATACCCCCTCTGACGACCCGACAATTATTCCTGTTGACGAATTTTTGTTAATCAGATGAACATGGATACTTTGCACCCCAGCATGATGCGTGCCAAGTCATATTAGATTTTTGAAGAAATATTGAAAATGAAAAATCCCTCTATACCCCCTCTAACGACCCGACAATGATTTCTGTTGACCAATTATCGTTATTCAGATGAAAATGGATATTCTGCACCCCACCATGATGCGTGCCAAGTCATATTGGATTTTTGAAGAAATATTGAAAATGAAAAATCCCTCTATACCCCCTCTAACGACCCGACAATGATTTCTGTAAACGAATTCTTGTTATTCAGATGGAAATATATATTCTGTACCCTACTATGATGCGTGCCAAGTCATATTTGATTTTTGAAGTCATTCTGATAATGAAAAATCCCTCTATACCCCCTCTGACGACCCGACAATGATTTCTGTTGACGAATTATTGTTATTCAGATGGAAATGGATATTCTGCACCCCACCATGATGCGTGCCAAGTCATATTAGATTTTTGAAGAAATATTGAAAATGAAAAATCCCTCTATACCCACTCTAACGACCCGACAATCAGTTCTGTTGACGAATTACTGTTATTCAGATGGAAATGGATATTTTGCACCCCACTATGATGCGTGCCAAGTCATATTGAATTTTTGAAGAAATATTGAAAATGAAAAATCCCTCTATACCCCCTCTAACGACACGACAATGATTTATGTTGACGAATTATTGTTATTCAGATGGACATGGATATTCTGCACCCCACCATGATGCGTGCCAAGTCATATTAGATTTTTGAAGAAATATTGAAAATGAAATATCCCTCTATACCCCCTCTGACGACCCGACAATGATTTCTGTTGACGAATTATTGTTATTCGGATGAACATGGATACTTTGCACCCCATCATGATGCGAGCCAAGTCATATTAGATTTTTGAAGAAATATTGAAAATGAAAAATCCCTCTATACCCACTCTAACGACCCGACAATCAGTTCTGTAGACGAATTACTGTTATTCAGATGGACATGGATATTCTGCACCCCACCATGATGCGTGCCAAGTCATATTAGATTTTTGAAGTAATTTTGAAAATGAAAAATCCCTATACACCCCTCTGACGACCCGACAATGATTTCTGTTGACGAATTATTGTTATTCAGATGGAAATGGATATTCTGCACCCCACCATGATGCGTGCCAAGTCATATTAGATTTTTGAAGAAATATTGGAAATGAAAAATCCCTCTATACCCCCTCTGACGACCCGACAATGATTTCTGTTGACGAATTATTGTTATTCAGATGAACATGGATACTTTGCACCCCATCATGATGCGTGCCAAGTCATATTAGATTTTTGAAGAAATATTGAAAATGAAAAATCCCTCTATACCCCCTCTAACGAACCGACAATGAGTTCTGTTGACGAATTATTGTTATTCAGATGGAAATGGATATTCTGCACCCCACCATGATGCGTGCCTAGTCATATTGGATTTTTGAAGAAATATTGAAAATGAAAAATCCCTCTATACCCCCTCTGACGACCCGACAATGATTTCTGTTGACGAATTAATATTATTCAGATGAACATGGATACTTTGCACCCCATCATGATGCGTGCCAAGTCATATTACATTTTTGAAGAAAAATTGAAAATGAAAAATCCCTCTATACCCACTCTAACGACCCGACAATCAGTTCTGTTGACGAATTACTGTTATTCAGATGGAAATGGATATTTTGCACCCCACCATGATGCGAGTCAAGTCATATTAGATTTTTGATGAAATTTTGAAAATGAGAAATCCCTCTATACCCCCCCTAACGACCCGACAATGATTTCTGTTAACGAATTCTTGTTATTCAGATGGAATTGGATATTCTGCACCCTACTATGATGCGTGCCAAGTCATATTTGATTTTTGAAGTCATTTTGATAATGAAAAATCCCTCTATACCACCTCTGACGACCCGATAATGATTTCTGGTGACGAATTATAGTTGTTCAGAAGAAAATGGATATTCTGCACCCCACCATGATGCGTGCCAAGTCATATTGGATTTTTGAAGAAATTTTGAAAATGAAAAATCCCTCTATACCCCCTCTAACGACCCGACAATGATTTCTGTTGACGACTTATTGTTATCCAGATGGAAATGAATATTCTGCACACCACCATGTTGCGTGCCAAGTCATATTTGATTTTGAGGTAATTTTGAAAATGAAAAATCCCTCTATACCCCCTCTAACGAACCGACAATGAGTTCTGTTGACGAATTATTATTATTCAGATGGAAATGGATATTCTGCACCCCACCATGATGCGTGACAAGTCATATTGGATTTTTGAAGAAATATTGAAAATGAAAAATCCCTCTATACCCCCTCTAACGACCCGACAATGATATCTGTTGACGACTTATTGTTATCCAGATGGAAATGAATATTCTGCACACCACCATGTTGGGTGCCAAGTCATATTTGATTTTGAGGTAATTTTGAAAATGAAAAATCCCTCTATACCCCCTCTAACAAACCGACAATGAGTTCTGTTGACGAATTATTATTATTCAGATGGAAATGGATATTCTGCACCCCACCATGATGCGTGCCAAGTCATAGTGGATTTTTGAAGAAATATTGAAAATGAAAAATCCCTCTATACCCCCTCTAACGACCCGACAATGATTTCTGTTGACGAATTATTGTTATCCAGATGGAAATGAATATTCTGCACCCCACCATGATGCGTGCCAACTCATATTGGATTTTTGAAGAAATATTGAAAATGAAAAATCCCTCTATACCCCCTCTAACGACCCGACAATGATTTCTGTTGACAAATTATTGTTATTCAGATGGAAATGGATATTCTGCACCCCACTATGATGCGTGCCAAGTCATATTGAATTCTTGAAGAAATATTGAAAATGAAAAATCCCTCTATACCCCCTCTAACGACCCGACAATCAGTTCTGTTGACAAATTATTTTTATTCAGATGGAAATGGATATTCTGCACCCCACCATGATGCGTGCCAAGTCATATTAGATTTTTGAAGAAATATTGAAAATGAAATATCCCTCTATACCCACTCTAACAACCCGACAATCAGTTCTGTTGACAAATTATTGTTATTCAGATGGAAATGGATATTCTGCACCCCACCATGATGCGTGCCAAGTCATATTAGATTTTTGAAGAAATATTGAAAATGAAAAATCCCTCTATACCCACTCTAACGACCCGACAATCAGTTCTGTTGACAAATTATTGTTATTCAGATGGAAATGGATATTCTGCACCCCACCATGATGCGTGCCAAGTCATATTAGATTTTTGAAGAAATATTGAAAATGAAATATCCCTCTATACCCCCTCTGACGACCCGACAATGATTTCTGTTGACGAATTATTGTTATTCGGATGAACATGGATACTTTGCACCCCATCATGATGCGTGCCAAGTCATATTAAATTTTTGAAGAAATATTGAAAATGAAAAATCCCTCTATACCCACTCTAACGACCCGACAATCAGTTCTGTAGACGAATTACTGTTATTCAGATGGACATGGATATTCTGCACCCCACCATGATGCGTGCCAAGTCATATTAGATTTTTGAAGAAATATTGGAAATGAAAAATCCCTCTATACCCCCTCTGACGACCCGACAATTATTCCTGTTGACGAATTTTTGTTAATCAGATGAACATGGATACTTTGCACCCCAGCATGATGCGTGCCAAGTCATATTAGATTTTTGAAGAAATATTGAAAATGAAAAATCCCTCTATACCCCCTCTAACGAACCGACAATGAGTTCTGTTGACGAATTATTGTTATTTAGATGGAAATGGATATTCTGCACCCCACCATGATGCGTGCCAAGTCATATTAGATTTTTGAAGTAATTTTGAAAATGAAAAATCCCTCTACACCCCTTCTGACGACCCGACAATGATTTCTGTTGACGAATTATTGTTATTCAGATGGAAATGGATATTCTGCACCCCACCATGATGCGTGCCAAGTCATATTAGATTTTTGAAGAAATATTGGAAATGAAAAATACCTCTATACCCCCTCTGACGACCCGACAATTATTCCTGTTGACGAATTTTTGTTAATCAGATGAACATGGATACTTTGCACCCCAGCATGATGCGTGCCAAGTCATATTAGATTTTTGAAGAAATATTGAAAATGAAAAATCCCTCTACACCCCCTCTAACGAACCGACAATGAGTTCTGTTGACGAATTATTGTTATTCAGATGGAAATGGATATTCTGCACCCCACCATGATGCGTGCCAAGTCATTTTGGATTTTTGAAGAAATATTGAAAATGAAAAATCCCTCTATACCCCCTCTAACGACCCGACAATGATTTCTGTTGACCAATTATCGTTATTCAGATGAAAATAGATATTCTGCACCCCACCATGATGCGTGACAAGTCATATTAGATTTTTGAAGAAATATTGAAAATGAAAAATCCCTCTATACTCCCTCTGACGACCCGACAATGATTTCTGTTGACGAATTATTGTTATTCAGATGAACATGGATACTTTGCACCCCATCATGATGCGTGCCAAGTCATATTAGATTTTTGAAGAAAAATTGAAAATGAATAATCCCTCTATACCCACTCTAACGACCCGACAATCAGTTCTGTTGACGAATTACTGTTATTCAGATGGAAATGGATATTTTGCACCCCACCATGATGCGTGTCAAGTCATATTAGATTTTTGATGAAATTTTGAAAATGAGAAATCCCTCTATACCCCCCCTAACGACCCGACAATGATTTCTGATAACGAATTCTTGTTATTCAGATGGAATTGGATATTCTGCACCCTACTATGATGCGTGCCAAGTCATATTTGATTTTTGAAGTCATTTTGATAATGAAAAATCCCTCTATACCCCCTCTGACGACCCGACAATGATTTCTGGTGACGAATTATTGTTGTTCAGATGGAAATGGATATTTTGCACCCCACCATGATGCGTGCCAAGTCATATTAGATTTTTGAAGAAATTTTGAAAATGAAAAATCCCTCTATATCCCCTCTGACGACCCGACAATGATTTCTGTTGACGAATTAATGTTATTCAGTTGGAAATGGATATTCTGCACCCCACCATGATGCGTGCCAAGTCATATTGGATTTTTGAAGAAATATTGAAAATGAAAAATCCCTCTATACCCCCTCTAACGACCCGACAATGATTTCTGTTGACGAATTATTGTTATTCAGACGGAAGTGAATATTCTGCACCTCATCATGTTGCGTACCAAGTCATATTAGATTTTGAGGTAAATTTGAAAATGAAAAATCCCTCTATACCCCCTCTACCGACGCGACAATGATTTCTGTCAACGAATTATTGTTATTCAGATGGAAATAGATATTCTGCACCCCACCATGATGCGTGCCAAGTCATATTAGATTTTTGATGAAATTTTGAAAATGAGAAATCCCTCTATACCCCCCCTAACGACCCGACAATGATTTCTGTTAACAAATTCTTGATATTCAGATGGAATTGGATATTCTGCACCCCACTATGATGCGTGCCATGTCATATTTGATTTTTGAAGTCATTTTGATAATGAAAAATCCCTCTATACCCCCTCTGACGACCCGACAATGATTTCTGGTGAAGAATTATTGTTGTTCAGATGAAAATGGATATTCTGCACCCCACCATGATGCGTGCCAAGTCATATTAGATTTTTGAAGAAATTTTGAAAATGAACAATCCCTCTATACCCCCTCCAACGACCCGTCAATGATTTCTGTTGATGAATTATTGTTATTTAGATGGAAATGGATATTCTGCACCCCACCATGATGCGTGCTAAGTCTTATTTGATTTTGAGGTAATTTTGAAAATGAAAAATCCCTCTATACCCCTCTGATGACCCGACAATGATTTCTGTTGACAAATTATTGTCATTGAGATGGAAATGAATATTCTGTACCCCACCATGATGCGTGCCAAGTCATATTAGATTATTGAAGAAATTTTGAAAATGAAAAATCCCTCTATACCCCCTCCAACGACCCGTCAATGATTTCTGTTGACGAATTATTGTTATTCAGATGAACATGGATACTTTGCACCCCATCATGATGCGTGCCAAGTCATATTAGATTTTTGAAGAAAAATTGAAAATGAAAAATCCCTCTATACCCACTCTAACGACCCGACAATCAGTTCTGTTGACGAATTACTGTTATTCAGATGGAAATGGATATTTTGCACCCCACCATGATGCGTGTCAAGTCAAATTAGATTTTTTAAGAAATTTTGAAAATGAGAAATCCCTCTATACCCCCCTAACGACCCGACAATGATTTATGTTAACGAATTCTTGTTATTCAGATGGAATTGGATATTCTGCACCCCACTATGATGCGTGCCAAGTCATATTTGATTTTTGAAGTCATTTTGATAATGAAAAATCCCTCTATACCCCCTCTGACGACCCGACAATGATTTCTGGTGACGAATTATTGTTGTTCAGATGGAAATGGATATTCTGCACCCCACCATGATGCGTGCCAAGTCATATTAGATTTTTGAAGAAATTTTGAAAATGAAAAATCCCTCTATATCCCCTCTGACGACCCTACAATGATTTCTGTTGACGAATTATTGTTATTCAGTTGGAAATGGATATTCTGCACCCAACCATGATGCGTGCCAAGTCATATTGGATTTTTGAAGAAATATTGAAAATGAAAAATCCCTCTATACCCCCTCTAACGACCCGACAATAATTTCTGTTGACGAATTATTGTTATTCAGATGGAAATGAATATTCTGCACCTCACCATGTTGCGTACCAAGTCATATTTGATTTTGAGGTAATTTTGAAAATGAAAAATCCCTCTATACCGCCTCTAACGACCCGACAATGATTTCTGTCAACGAATTATTGTTATTCAGATGAAAATAGATATTCTGCACCCCACCATGATGCGTGCCAAGTCATATTAGATTTTTGATGAAATTTTGAAAATGAGAAATCACTCTATACCCCCCCTAACGACCCGACAATGATTTCTGTTAACGAATTCTTGTTATTCAGATGGAATTGGATATTCTGCCCCCTACTATGATGCGTGCCAAGTCATATTTGATTTTTGAAGTCATTTTGATGAAGAAAAATCCCTCTATACCTCCTCTGACGACCCGACAATGATTTCTGGTGACGAATTATTGTTGTTCAGATGGAAATGGATATTCTGCACCCCACCATGATGCGTGCCAACTCATATTAGATTTTTGAAGAAATTTTGAAAATGAAAAATCCCTCTATACCCCATCTAACGACCCGACAATGATTTCTGTTGATGAATTATTGTTATTCAGATGGAAATGGATATTCTGCACCCCACCATGATGCGTGCCAAGTCATATTGGATTTTTGAAGAAATATTGAAAATGAAAAATCCCTCTATACCCCATCTAACGACCCGACAATGATTTCTGTTGACGAATTATTGTTATATAGATGGAAATGAATATTCTGTACACCACCATGTTGCGTGCCAAGTCATATTTGATTTTGAGGTAATTTTGAAAATGAAATATCCCTCTATACCCCCTCTAACGAACCGACAATGAGTTCTGTTGATTAATTATTGTTATTCAGATGGGAATGGATATTCGGCACCCCACCATGATGCGTGTCAAGTCAAAGTGGATTTTTGAAGAAATATTGAAAATGAAAAATCCCTCTATACCCCCTCTAACGACCCGACAATGATTTCTGTTGACGAATTTTTGTTATTTAGATGGAAATGAATATTCTGCACCCCACCATGATGCGTGCCAAGTCATATTGGATTTTTGAAGAAATATTGAAAATGAAAAATCCCTCTTTACCCCCTCTAACGACCCGACAATGATTTCTGTTGACGAATTAATGTAATTTAGATGAAAATGGATATTATGCACTCCACCATGATACGTGCCAAGTCATATTTGATTTTTGAAGTAATTTTGAAAATGAAAAATCCCTCTATACCCCCTATGACGACACGACAATGATTTATGTTGACGAATTATTGTTATTCAGATGGACATGGATATTCTGCACCCCACCATGATGCGTGCCAAGTCATATTAGATTTTTGAAGTAATTTTGAAAATGAAATAACCCTCTATACCCCCTCTGACGACCCGACAATGATTTCTGTTGACGAATTATTGTTATTCAGATGGAAATGGATATTCTGCACCCCACCATGATGCGTGCCAAGTCATATTAGATTTTTGAAGAAATATTGAAAATGAAAAATCCTTCTATACCCACTCTAACGACCCGACAATCAGTTCTGTTGACGAATTACTGTTATTCAGATGGAAATGGATATTTTGCACCCCACCATGATGCGTGCCAAGTCATATTGAATTCTTGAAAAAATATTGAAAATGAGAAATCCCTCTATACCCCCTCTAACGTCACGACAATGATTTATAATGACGAATTATTGTTATTCAGATGGACATGGATATTCTGCACCCCACCATGATGCGTGCCAAGTCATATTTGATTTTGAGGTAATTTTGAAAATGAGAAATCCCTCTATACCCCCTCTGACGACCCGACAATGATTTCTGTTGACAAATTATTGTTATTCAGATGGAAATGGATATTCTGCACCCCACCATGATGCGTGCCAAGTCATATTAGATTTTTGAAGAAATATTGAAAATGAAATATCCCTCTATACCCCCTCTGACGACCCGACAATGATTTCTGTTGACGAATTATTGTTATTCGGATGAACATGGATACTTTGCACCCCATCATGATGCGTGCCAAGTCATATTAAATTTTTGAAGAAATATTGAAAATGAAAAATCCCTCTATACCCACTCTAACGACCCGACAATCAGTTCTGTAGACGAATTACTGTTATTCAGATGGACATGGATATTCTGCACCCCACCATGATGCGTGCCAAGTCATATTAGATTTTTGAAGTAATTTTGAAAATGAAAAATCCCTCTACACCCCCTCTGACGACCCGACAATGATTTCTGTTGACGAATTATTGTTATTCAGATGGAAATGGATATTCTGCGCCCCACCATGATGCGTGCCAAGTCATATTAGATTTTTGAAGAAATATTGGAAATAAAAATCCCTCTATACCCCCTCTGACGACCCGACAATGATTCCTGTTGACGAATTTTTGTTATTCAGATGAACATGGATACTTTGCACCCCAGCATGATGCGTGCCAAGTCATATTAGATTTTTGAAGAAATATTGAAAATGAAAAATCCCTCTATACCCCCTCTAACGAACCGACAATGAGTTCTGTTGACGAATTATTGTTATTTAGATGGAAATGGATATTCTGCACCCCACCATGATGCGTGCCAAGTCATATTGGATTTTTGAAGAAATATTGAAAATGAAAAATCCCTCTATACCCCCTCTAACGACCCGACAATGATTTCTGTTGACCAATTATCGTTATTCAGATGAAAATAGATATTCTGCACCCCACCATGATGCGTGCCAAGTCATATTAGATTTTTGAAGAAATATTGAAAATGAAAAATCCCTCTATACTCCCTCTGACGACCCGACAATGATTTCTGTTGACGAATTATTGTTATTCAGATGAACATGGATACTTTGCACCCCATCATGATGCGTGCCAAGTCATATTAGATTTTTGAAGAAAAATTGAAAATGAATAATCCCTCTATACCCACTCTAACGACCCGACAATCAGTTCTGTTGACGAATTACTGTTATTCAGATGGAAATGGATATTTTGCACCCCACCATGATGCGTGTCAAGTCATATTAGATTTTTGATGAAATTTTGAATATGAGAAATCCCTCTATACCCCCCCTAACGACCCGACAATGATTTCTGTTAACGAATTCTTGTTATTCAGATGGAATTGGATATTCTGCACCCTACTATGATGCGTGCCAAGTCATATTTGATTTTTGAAGTCATTTTGATAATGAAAAATCCCTCTATACCCCCTCTGACGACCCGACAATGATTTCTGGTGACGAATTATTGTTGTTCAGATGGAAATGGATATTTTGCACCCCACCATGATGCGTGCCAAGTCATATTAGATTTTTGAAGAAATTTTGAAAATGAAAAATCCCTCTATATCCCCTCTGACGACCCGACAATGATTTCTGTTGACGAATTATTGTTATTCAGTTGGAAATGGATATTCTGCACCCCACCATGATGCGTGCCAAGTCATTTTGGATTTTTGAAGAAATATTGAAAATGAAAAATCCCTCTATACCCCCTCTAACGACCCGACAATGATTTCTGTTGACGAATTATTGTTATTCAGACGGAATTGAATATTCTGCACCTCATCATGTTGCGTACCAAGTCATATTAGATTTTGAGGTAATTTTGAAAATGAAAAATCCCTCTATACCCCCTCTACCGACCCGACAATGATTTCTGTCAACGAATTATTGTTATTCAGATGGAAATAGATATTCTGCACCCCACCATGATGCGTGCCAAGTCATATTAGATTTTTGATGAAATTTTGAAAATGAGAAATCCCTCTATATTCCCCCTAACGACCCGACAATGATTTCTGTTAACAAATTCTTGATATTCAGATGGAATTGAATATTCTGCACCCTACTATGATGCGTGCCATGTCATATTTGATTTTTGAAGTCATTTTGATAATGAAAAATCCCTCTATACCCCCTCTGACGACCCGACAATGATTTCTGGTGACGAATTATTGTTGTTCAGATGGAAATGGATATTCTGCACCCCACCATGATGCGTGCCAAGTCATATTAGATTTTTGAAGAAATTTTGAAAATGAACAATCCCTCTATACCCCCTCCAACGACCCGTCAATGATTTCTGTTGATGAATTATTGTTATTTAGATGGAAATGGATATTTTGCACCCCACCATGATGTGTGCTAAGTCTTATTTGATTCTGAGGTAATTTTGAAAATGAAAAATCCCTCTATACCCCTCTGACGACCCGACAATGATTTCTGTTGACAAATTATTGTCATTGAGATGGAAATGAATATTCTGTACCCCACCATGATGCGTGCCAAGTCATATAAGATTATTGAAGAAATTTTGAAAATGAAAAATCCCTCTATATCCCCTCTGACGACCCGACAATGATTTCTGTTGACGAATTATTGTTATTCAGTTGGAAATGGATATTCTGCACCCCACCATGATGCGTGCCAAGTCATATTGGATTTTTGAAGAAATATTGAAAATGAAAAATCCCTCTATACCCCCTCTAACGACCCGACAATAATTTCTGTTGACGAATTATTGTTATTCAGATGGAAATGAATATTCTGCACCTCACCATGTTGCGTACCAAGTCATATTTGATTTTGAGGTAATTTTGAAAATGAGAAATCCCTCTATACCCCCCTTAACGACCCGACAATGATTTCTGTTAACGAATTCTTGTTATTCAGATGGAATTGGATATTCTGCACCCTACTATGATGCGTGCCAAGTCATATTTGATTTTTGAAGTCATTTTGATAATGAAAAATCCCTCTATACCTCCTCTGACGACCCGACAATAATTTCTGGTGACGAATTATTGTTGTTCAGATGGAAATGGATATTCTGCACCCCACCATGATGCGTGCCAAGTCATATTAGATTTTTGAAGAAATTTTGAAAATGAAAAATCCCTCTATACCCCCTCCAACGACCCGTCAATGATTTCTGTTGATGAATTATTGTTATTCAGATGGAAATGGATATTCTGCACCCCACCATGATGCGTGCCAAGTCATATTGGATTTTTGAAGAAATATTGAAAATGAAAAATCCCTCTATACCCCCTCTAACGACCCGACAATGATTTCTGTTGACGAATTATTGTTATATAGATGGAAATGAATATTCTGTACACCACCATGTTGCGTGCCAAGTCATATTTGATTTTGAGGTAATTTTGAAAATGAAATATCCCGAGTTCTGTTGATTAATTATTGTTATTCAGATGGAAATGGATATTCTGCACCCCACCATGATGCGTGTCAAGTCAAAGTGGATTTTTGAAGAAATATTGAAAATAAAAAATCCCTCTATACCCCCTCTAACGACCCGACAATGATTTCTGTTGACGAATTATTGTTATTTAGATGGAAATGAATATTCTGCACCCCACCATGATGCGTGCCAAGTCATATTGGATTTTTGAAGAAATATTGAAAATGAAAAATCCCTCTATACCCCCTCTAACGAACCGACAATGAGTTCTGTTGACGAATTATTGTTATTCAGATGGAAATGGATATTCTGCACCCCTCCATGATGCGTGCCAAGTCATATTGGATTTTTGAAGAAATATTGAAAATGAAAAATCCCTCTATACCCCCTCTAACGACCCGACAATGATTTCCGTTGACGAATTATCGTTATTCAGATGGAAATAGATATTCTGCACCCCACCATGATGCTCGCCAAGTCATATTAGATTTTTGAAGAAATATTGAAAATGAAAAATCCCTCTATACCCCCTGTGACGACCCGACAATGATTTCTGTTGACGAATTATTGTTATTCAGATGAACATGGATACTTTGCACCCCATCATGATGCGTGCCAAGTCATATTATATTTTTGATGAAATTTTGAAAATGAAAAATCCCTCTATACCCACTCTAACGACCC
Organism: Chrysolina americana; assembly: GCA_958502065.1. NCBI lineage: Eukaryota > Metazoa > Arthropoda > Insecta > Coleoptera > Chrysomelidae > Chrysolina > Chrysolina americana. The sequence continues at coordinate 41,818,567 of OY293414.1, forward strand.
GACAATCAGTTCTGTTGACGAATTACTGTTATTCAGATGGAAATTGATATTTTACACCCCACCATGATTCGTGCCAAGTCATATTATATTTTTGATGAAATTTTGAAAATGAGAAATCCCTCTATACCCCCCCTAACGACCCGACAATGATTTCTGTTAACGAATTCTTGTTATTCTGATGGAATTGGATATTCTGCACCCTACTATGATGCGTGCCAAGTCATATGTGATTTTTGAAGTCATTTTGATAATGAAAAATCCCTCTATACCCCCTCTGACGACCCGGCAATGATTTCTGGTGACGAATTATTGTTGTTCAGATGGAAATGGATATTCTGCACCCCACCATAATGCGTGCCAAGTCATATTAGATTTTTGAGGTAATTTTGAAAATGAAAAATCCCTATATACCCCCTCTGACGACACGACAATGATTTCTGTTAACGAATCATTGTTAGTTAGATATGCATGAATACTTTGCACCCCACCATGATGCGTTCCAAGTCATATTTGATTTTGAGGTAATTTTGAAAATGAAAAATCCCTCTATACCCCCTCTGACGACACAACAATAATTTCTGTTAAGGAATTATTGTTATTCAGATAGATATGGATATTCTGCACCCCACCATGATGCGTGCCAAGTAATATTAGATTTTTGAAGAAATATTGAAAATGAAAAATCCATCTATACCCCCTCTATCGACCCGACAATGATTTCTGTTGACGAATTATTGTTATTTAGATATATATGGATACTTTGCACCCCACTATGAGGCGTGCCAAGTCATATTAGATTTTTGAAGTTATTTTGAAAATGAAAAATACCTCTATACCCCTTCTGACGTCCCGACAATGATTTCTGTCGACAAATTATGGTTATTTAGATGAAAATGGATATTCTGTACCCCACCATGATGCGTGCCATGTCATATTTGATTATTGAAATCATTTTGATTATGAAAAATCCCTCTATACCCCCTCTAACGAACCGACAATGAGTTCTGTTGAAGAATTATTGTTATTCAGATGGAAATGGATATTCTGCACCCCACCAAGATGCTTGCCAAGTCATATTGGATTTTTGTAGAAATATTGAAATTGAAAAATCCCTCTATACCCCCTCTAACGACCCGACAATGATTTTTGTCGACGAATTGTTGTTATTCAGATGAAAATAAATATTCTGCACTCCACCATGATGCGTGCCAAGTCATATTAGATTTTTGAAGAAATATTGAAAATGAAAAATCCCTCTATACCCACTCTAACGACCCGACAATCAGTTCTGTTGACGAATTACTGTTATTCAGATGGAAATGGATATTTTGCACCCCACCATGATGCGTGCCAAGTCATATTGAATTTTTGAAGAAATATTGAAAATGAAAAATCCCTCTATACCCCCTCTAACGACCCGACATTGATTTCTGTTGACGAATTACTGTTATTCAGATGGAAATGGATATTCTGCTCCCCACCATGATGCGTGCCAAGTCATATTGGATTTTTGAAGAAATATTGAAAATGAAAAATCACTCTATACCCCCTCTAACGACCCAACAATGATTTTTGTCAACGAATTGTTGTTATTCAGATGAAAATAAATATTCTGCACTCCACCATGATGCGTGCCAAGTCATATTAAATTTTTGAAGAAATATTGAAAACGAAATATCCCTCTATACCCCCTCTAATGACCCGACAATGATTTCTGTAAACGAATTCTTGTTATTCAGATGGAAATATATATTCTGTACCCTACCATGATGCGTGCCAAGTCATATTTGATGTTTGAAGTCATTTTGATAATGAAAATTCCCTCTATACCCCCTCTGACGACCCAACAATGATTTCTGTTGACGAATTAATGAAATTTAGAAGAAAATGGATATTATGCACTCCACCATGATACGTGCCAAGTCATATTTGATTTTTGAAGTAATTTTGAAAATGAAAAATCCCTCTATACCCCCTCTGACGACACGACAATGATTTATGTTGACGAATTATTGTTATTCAGATGGACATGGATATTCTGCACCCCACCATGATGCGTGCCAAGTCATATTAGATTTTTGAAGTAATTTTGAAAATGAAAAATCCCTCTATACCCCTTCTGACGACCCGACAATGATTTCTGCTGACGAGTTATTGTTATTCAGATGGAAATGGATATTCTGCGCCCCACCATGTTGCGTGCCAAGTCATATTTGATTTTGAGGTAATTTTGAAAATGAAAAATCCCTATATACCCCCTCTGACGACACGACAATGATTTCTGTTAACGAATCATTGTTAGTTAGATATACATGAATACTTTGCACCCCACCATGATGCGTGCCAAGTCATATTTGATTTTGAGGTAATTTTGAAAATGAAAAATCCCTCTATACCCCCTCTGACGACACAACATTAATTTCTGTTAAGGAATTATTGTTATTCAGATAGATATGGATATTCTGCACCCCACCATGATGCGTGCCAAGTAATATTAGATTTCTGAAGAAATATTGAAAATGAAAAATTCCTCTATACCCCCTCTAACGACCCGACAATGATTTCTGTTGACGAATTATTGTTATTTAGATATATATGGATACTTTGCACTTCACTATGAGGCGTGCAGAGTCATATTAGATATTTGAAGTTATTTTGAAAATGAAAAATACCTCTATACCCCCTCTGACGACACGACAATGATTTAAATTGAAGAATTATTGTTATTCAGATGGACATGGATACTTTGCACCCCACCATGATGCCTGCCAAGTCATATTAGATTATTGAAGAAATTTTGAAAATGAAAAATCCCTCTATACCCCCTCTGACGACCCGACAATGATTTCTGTTGACGATTTATTGTTATTCAGATGGAAATGGATATTCTGTACCCCACCATGATGCGTGCCATGTCATATTTGATTATTGAAATCATTTTGATAATGAAAAATCCCTCTATACCCCCTCTGACGACCCGACAATGATTTCTGTTGACGAATTATTGTTAGTCAAATGTAAATGGATAATCTGCACCCCACCATGTTGCGTGCCAAGTCATATTTGATTTTGAGGTAATTTTGAAAATGAAAAATCTCTCTATACCCCCTCTGACGACACGACAATATTTTCTGTTAAGGAATTATTGTTATTCAGATGGATATGGAAATTCTGCACCCCACCATGATGCGTGCAGAGTCATATTGGATTTTTGAAGAAATATTGAAAATGAAAAATCCCTCTATACCCCCTCTAACGACCCGACAATGATTTCTGTTGACGAATTATCGTTATTCGGATGGAAATAGATATTCTGCACCCCACCATGATGCGTGCCAAGTCATATTAGATTTTTGAAGAAATATTGAAAATGAAAAATCCCTCTATACCCCTTCTGACGACCCAACAATGATTTCTGTTGACGAATTATTGTTATTCAGATGAACATGGATACTTTGCACCCCATCATGATGCGTGCCAAGTCATATTAGATTTTTGAAGAAATATTGAAAATGAAAAATCCCTCTATACCCCCTCTAACGAACCGACAATGAGTTCTGTTGACGAATTATTGTTATTCAGATGGAAATGGATATTCTGCACCCCTCCATGATGCGTGCCAAGTCATATTGGATTTTTGAAGAAATATTGAAAATGAAAAATCCCTCTATACCCCCTCTAACGACCCGACAATGATTTCCGTTGACGAATTATCGTTATTCAGATGGAAATAGATATTCTGCACCCCACCATGATGCTCGCCAAGTCATATTAGATTTTTGAAGAAATATTGAAAATGAAAAATCCCTCTATACCCCCTGTGACGACCCGACAATGATTTCTGTTGACGAATTATTGTTATTCAGATGAACATGGATACTTTGCACCCCATCATGATGCGTGCCAAGTCATATTATATTTTTGATGAAATTTTGAAAATGAAAAATCCCTCTATACCCACTCTAACGACCCGACAATCAGTTCTGTTGACGAATTACTGTTATTCAGATGGAAATTGATATTTTACACCCCACCATGATTCGTGCCAAGTCATATTATATTTTTGATGAAATTTTGAAAATGAGAAATCCCTCTATACCCCCCCTAACGACCCGACAATGATTTCTGTTAACGAATTCTTGTTATTCTGATGGAATTGGATATTCTGCACCCTACTATGATGCGTGCCAAGTCATATGTGATTTTTGAAGTCATTTTGATAATGAAAAATCCCTCTATACCCCCTCTGACGACCCGGCAATGATTTCTGGTGACGAATTATTGTTGTTCAGATGGAAATGGATATTCTGCACCCCACCATAATGCGTGCCAAGTCATATTAGATTTTTGAGGTAATTTTGAAAATGAAAAATCCCTATATACCCCCTCTGACGACACGACAATGATTTCTGTTAACGAATCATTGTTAGTTAGATATGCATGAATACTTTGCACCCCACCATGATGCGTTCCAAGTCATATTTGATTTTGAGGTAATTTTGAAAATGAAAAATCCCTCTATACCCCCTCTGACGACACAACAATAATTTCTGTTAAGGAATTATTGTTATTCAGATAGATATGGATATTCTGCACCCCACCATGATGCGTGCCAAGTAATATTAGATTTTTGAAGAAATATTGAAAATGAAAAATCCATCTATACCCCCTCTATCGACCCGACAATGATTTCTGTTGACGAATTATTGTTATTTAGATATATATGGATACTTTGCACCCCACTATGAGGCGTGCCAAGTCATATTAGATTTTTGAAGTTATTTTGAAAATGAAAAATACCTCTATACCCCTTCTGACGTCCCGACAATGATTTCTGTCGACAAATTATGGTTATTTAGATGAAAATGGATATTCTGTACCCCACCATGATGCGTGCCATGTCATATTTGATTATTGAAATCATTTTGATTATGAAAAATCCCTCTATACCCCCTCTAACGAACCGACAATGAGTTCTGTTGAAGAATTATTGTTATTCAGATGGAAATGGATATTCTGCACCCCACCAAGATGCTTGCCAAGTCATATTGGATTTTTGTAGAAATATTGAAATTGAAAAATCCCTCTATACCCCCTCTAACGACCCGACAATGATTTTTGTCGACGAATTGTTGTTATTCAGATGAAAATAAATATTCTGCACTCCACCATGATGCGTGCCAAGTCATATTAGATTTTTGAAGAAATATTGAAAATGAAAAATCCCTCTATACCCACTCTAACGACCCGACAATCAGTTCTGTTGACGAATTACTGTTATTCAGATGGAAATGGATATTTTGCACCCCACCATGATGCGTGCCAAGTCATATTGAATTTTTGAAGAAATATTGAAAATGAAAAATCCCTCTATACCCCCTCTAACGACCCGACATTGATTTCTGTTGACGAATTACTGTTATTCAGATGGAAATGGATATTCTGCTCCCCACCATGATGCGTGCCAAGTCATATTGGATTTTTGAAGAAATATTGAAAATGAAAAATCACTCTATACCCCCTCTAACGACCCAACAATGATTTTTGTCAACGAATTGTTGTTATTCAGATGAAAATAAATATTCTGCACTCCACCATGATGCGTGCCAAGTCATATTAAATTTTTGAAGAAATATTGAAAACGAAATATCCCTCTATACCCCCTCTAATGACCCGACAATGATTTCTGTAAACGAATTCTTGTTATTCAGATGGAAATATATATTCTGTACCCTACCATGATGCGTGCCAAGTCATATTTGATGTTTGAAGTCATTTTGATAATGAAAATTCCCTCTATACCCCCTCTGACGACCCAACAATGATTTCTGTTGACGAATTAATGAAATTTAGAAGAAAATGGATATTATGCACTCCACCATGATACGTGCCAAGTCATATTTGATTTTTGAAGTAATTTTGAAAATGAAAAATCCCTCTATACCCCCTCTGACGACACGACAATGATTTATGTTGACGAATTATTGTTATTCAGATGGACATGGATATTCTGCACCCCACCATGATGCGTGCCAAGTCATATTAGATTTTTGAAGTAATTTTGAAAATGAAAAATCCCTCTATACCCCTTCTGACGACCCGACAATGATTTCTGCTGACGAGTTATTGTTATTCAGATGGAAATGGATATTCTGCGCCCCACCATGTTGCGTGCCAAGTCATATTTGATTTTGAGGTAATTTTGAAAATGAAAAATCCCTATATACCCCCTCTGACGACACGACAATGATTTCTGTTAACGAATCATTGTTAGTTAGATATACATGAATACTTTGCACCCCACCATGATGCGTGCCAAGTCATATTTGATTTTGAGGTAATTTTGAAAATGAAAAATCCCTCTATACCCCCTCTGACGACACAACATTAATTTCTGTTAAGGAATTATTGTTATTCAGATAGATATGGATATTCTGCACCCCACCATGATGCGTGCCAAGTAATATTAGATTTCTGAAGAAATATTGAAAATGAAAAATTCCTCTATACCCCCTCTAACGACCCGACAATGATTTCTGTTGACGAATTATTGTTATTTAGATATATATGGATACTTTGCACTTCACTATGAGGCGTGCAGAGTCATATTAGATATTTGAAGTTATTTTGAAAATGAAAAATACCTCTATACCCCCTCTGACGACACGACAATGATTTAAATTGAAGAATTATTGTTATTCAGATGGACATGGATACTTTGCACCCCACCATGATGCCTGCCAAGTCATATTAGATTATTGAAGAAATTTTGAAAATGAAAAATCCCTCTATACCCCCTCTGACGACCCGACAATGATTTCTGTTGACGATTTATTGTTATTCAGATGGAAATGGATATTCTGTACCCCACCATGATGCGTGCCATGTCATATTTGATTATTGAAATCATTTTGATAATGAAAAATCCCTCTATACCCCCTCTGACGACCCGACAATGATTTCTGTTGACGAATTATTGTTAGTCAAATGTAAATGGATAATCTGCACCCCACCATGTTGCGTGCCAAGTCATATTTGATTTTGAGGTAATTTTGAAAATGAAAAATCTCTCTATACCCCCTCTGACGACACGACAATATTTTCTGTTAAGGAATTATTGTTATTCAGATGGATATGGAAATTCTGCACCCCACCATGATGCGTGCAGAGTCATATTGGATTTTTGAAGAAATATTGAAAATGAAAAATCCCTCTATACCCCCTCTAACGACCCGACAATGATTTCTGTTGACGAATTATCGTTATTCGGATGGAAATAGATATTCTGCACCCCACCATGATGCGTGCCAAGTCATATTAGATTTTTGAAGAAATATTGAAAATGAAAAATCCCTCTATACCCCTTCTGACGACCCGACAATGATTTCTGTTGACGAATTATTGTTATTCAGATGAACATGGATACTTTGCACCCCATCATGATGCGTGCCAAGTCATATTAGATTTTTGAAGAAATATTGAAAATGAAAAATCCCTCTATACCCACTCTAACGACCCGACAATTAGTTCTGTTGACGAATTACTGTTATTCAGATGGAAATGGATATTATGCACCCCACCATGATGCGTGCCCAGTCATATTGAATTTTTGAAGAAATATTGAAAATGAAAAATCCCTCTATACCCCCTCTATCGACCCGACAATGATTTCTGTTGACGAATTATCGTTATTCAGATGAAAATAGATATTCTGCACCCCACCATGATGCGTGCCAAGTCATATCAGATTTTTGAAGAAATATTGAAAATGAAAAATCCCTCTATACCCCCTCTGATGACCCGACAATGATTTCTGTTGACGAGTTATTGTTATTCAGATGAACATGGATACTTTGCACCCCATCATGATGCGTGCCAAGTCATATTAGATTTTTGAAGAAAAATTGAAAATGAAAAATCCCTCTATTCCCACTCTAACGACCCGACAATAAGTTCTGTTGACGAATTACTGTTATTCAGATGGAAATGGATATTTTGCACCCCACCATGATGCGTGCCAAGTCATATTAGATTTTTGATGAAATTTTGAAAATGAGAAATCCCTCTATACCCCCCTAACGACCTGACAATGATTTCTGTTAACGAATTTTTGTTATTCAGATAGAATTGGATATTCTGCACCCTACTATGATGCGTGCCAAGTCATATTTGATTTTTGAAGTCATTTTGATAATGAAAAATGATTTCTGGTGACGAATTATTGTTGTTCAGATGGAAATGGATATTTTGCACCCCACCATGATGCGTGCCAAGTCATATTAGATTTTTGAAGAAATTTTGAAAATGAAAAATCCCTCTATATCCCCTCTGACGACCCGACAATGATTTTTGTTGACGAATTATTGTTATTCAGTTGGAAATGGATATTCTGCACCCCACCATGATGCGTGCCAAGTCATATTGGATTTTTGAAGAAATATTGAAAATGAAAAATCCCTCTATACCCCCTCTAACGACCCGACAATGATTTTTGTTAACGAATTATTGTTATTCAGTTGGAAATGGATATTCTGCACCCCACCATGATGCGTGCCAAGTCATATTAGATTTTTGATGAAATATTGAAAATGAGAAATCCCTCTATACCCCCCCTAACGACCCGACAAAAATATTTCTGATGACGAATTATTGTTATTCAGATGAACATGGATACTTTGCACCCCATCATGACGCGTGCCAAGTCATATTAGATTTTTGAAGAAAAATTGAAAATGAAAAATCCCCCTATACCCACTCTAACGACCCGACAATAAGTTCTGTTGACGAATTACTGTTATTCAGATGGAAATGGATATTTTGCACCCCACCATGATGCGTGCCAAGTCATATTAGATTTTTGAAGAACTATTGAAAATGGAAAATCCCTCTATACCCCCTCTGACGACCCGACAATGATTTCTGTTGACGAATTATTGTTATTCAGATGAACATGGATACTTTGCACCCGATCATGATGCGTGCTAAGTCATATTAGATTTTTGATGAAATTTTGAAAATGAGAAATCCCTCTATACTCCCCTAACGACCCGACAATGATTTCTGTTAACGAATTCTTGTGATTCAGATGGAATTGGATATTCTGCACCCTACTATGATGCGTGCCAAGTCATATTTGATTTTTGAAGTCATTTTGATAATGAAAAATCCCTCTACACCCTCTGATGACCCGACAATGATTTCTGGTGACGAATTATTGTTGTTCAGATGGAAATGAATATTCTGCACCCCACCATGATGCGTGCCAAGTCATATTGGATTTTTGAAGGAATATTGAAAATGAAAAATCCCTCTATACCCCCTCTAACGACCCGACAATGATTTCTGTTGACGAATTATTGTTATTCAGATGGAAATGAATATTCTGCACCTCACCATGTTGCGTACCAAGTCATATTTGATTTTGAGGTAATTTTGAAAATGAAAAATCCCTCTATACCCCCTCTAACGACCCGACAATGATTTCTGTCAACGAATTATTGTTATTCAGATGGAAATAGATATTCTGCACCCAACTATGATGCGTGCCAAGTCATATTAGATTTTTGATGGAATTTTGAAAATGAGAAATCCCTCTATACCCCCCCTAACGACCCAACAATGATTTCTGTTAACGAATTCTTGTTATTCAGATGGAATTGGATATTCTGCACCCTACTATGATGCGTGCCAAGTCATATTTGATTTTTGAAGTCATTTTGATAATGAAAAATCCCTCTATACCCCCTCTGACGACCCGACAATGATTTCTGGTGACGAATTATTGTTGTTCAGAAGGAAATGGATATTCTGCACCCCACCATGATGCGTGCCAAGTCATATTGGATATTTGAAGAAATTTTGAAAATGAAAAATCCCTCTATACCCCCTCTAACGACCCGACAATGATTTCTGTCAACGAATTATTGTTATTTAGATGGAAATAGATATTCTGCACCCAACTATGATGCGTGCCAAGTCATATTAGATTTTTGATGGAATTTTGAAAATGAGAAATCCCTCTATACCCCCCCTAACGACCCAACAATGATTTCTGTTAACGAATTCTTGTTATTCAGATGGAATTGGATATTCTGCACCGTACTATGATGCGTGCCAAGTCATATTTGATTTTTGAAGTCATTTTGATAATGAAAAATCCCTCTATACCCCCTCTGACGACCCGACAATGATTTCTGGTGACGAACTATTGTTGTTCAGAAGGAAATGGATATTCTGCACCCCACCATGATGCGTGCCAAGTCATATTGGATATTTGAAGAAATTTTGAAAATAAAAAATCCCTCTATACCCCCTCCAACGACCCGTCAATGATTTCTGTTGATGAATTATTGTTATTTAGATGGAAATGGATATTCTGCACCCCACCATGATGCGTGCTAAGTCTTATTTGATTTTGAGGTAATTTTGAAAATGAAAAATCCCTCTATACCCCCTCTGACGACCCGACAATGATTTCTGTTGACAAATTATTGTTATTGAGATGGAAATGGATATTCTGCACCCCACCATGATGCGTGCCAAGTCATATTGGATTTTTGAAGAAATTTTGAAAATGAAAAATCCCTCTATACCCCCTTCAACGACCCGTCAATCATTTCTGTTGATGAATTATTGTTATTTAGATGGAAATGGATATTCTGCACCCCACCATGATGCGTGCCAAGTCATATTGGATTTTTGAAGAAATATTGAAAATGAAAAATCCCTCTATACCCCCTCTAACGACCCGACAATGATTTCTGTTGACGAATTATTGTTATATAGATGGAAATGAATATTCTGCACACCACCATGTTGCGTGTCAAGTCATATTTGATTTTGAGGTAATTTTGAAAATGAAATATCCATCTATACCCCCTCTAACGAACCGACAATGAGTTCTGTTGACGAATTATTGTTATTAAGATGGAAATGGATATTCTGCACCCCACCATGATGCGTGTCAAGTCATAGTGGATTTTTGAAGAAATATTGAAAATGAAAAATCCCTCTATACCCACTCTAACGACCCGACAATGATTTCTGTTGACGAATTATTGTTATCCAGATGACAATGAATATTCTGCACCCCACCATGATGCGTGCCAAGTCATATTGGATTTTTGAAGAAATATTGAAAATGAAAAATCCCTCTATACCCCCTCTAACGACCCGACAATGATTTCTGTTGACGAATTATCGTTATTCAGATGGAAATAGATATTCTGCACCCCACCATGATGCGTGCTAAGTCATACTAGATTTTTGAAGAAATATTGAAAATGAAAAATCCCTCTATACCCCCTCTGACGACCCGACAATGATTTCTGTTGACGAATTATCGTTATTCAGATGAACATGGATACTTTGCACCCCATCATGATGCGTGCCAAGTCATATTAGATTTTTGAAGAAATATTGAAAATGAAAAATCCCTCTATACCCACTCTAACGACCCGACAATCAGTTCTGTTGACGAATTACTGTTATTCAGATGGAAATGGATATTTTGCACCCCACCATGATGCGTGCCAAGTCATATTAGATTTTTGATGAAATTTTGAAAATGAGAAATCCCTCTATATCCCCCCTAACGACCCGACAATGATTTCTGTTAACGAATTCTTGTTATTCAGATGGAAATATATATTCTGTACCCTACTATGATGCGTGCCAAGTCATATTTGAATTTTGAAGAAATTTCGAAATTGAAAAATCCCTCTATACCCCCTCTGACGACCCGACAATGATTTCTGTAAATGAATTCTTGTTATTCAGATGGAAATATATATTCTGTACCCTACTATGATGCGTGCCAAGTCATATTTGAATTTTGAAGTCATTTTGATAATGAAAAATCCCTCTATACCCCCTCTGACGACCCAACAATGATTTCTGTTGACGAATTAATGTAATTTAGATGAAAATGGATATTATGCACTCCAGCATGATACGTGCCAAGCCATATTTGATTTTTGAAGTAATTTTGAAAATGAAAAATCCCTCTATACCCCCTCTGACGACACGACAATGATTTATGTTGACGAATTATTGTTATTCAGATGGAAATGGATATTCTGCACCCCACCATGATGCGTGCCAAGTTATATTGGATTTTTGAAGAAATATTGAAAATGAAAAATCCCTCTATACCCCCTCTGACGACCCGACAATGATTTCTGTTGACGAATTATTGTTATTCAGATGGAAATGGATATTCTGCACCCCACCATGATGCGTGCCAAGTTATATTGGATTTTTGAAGAAATATTGAAAATGAAAAATCCCTCTATACCCCCTCTAACGACCCGACAATGATTTCTGTAAACGAATTCTTGTTATTCAGATGGAAATATATATTCTGTACCCTACTATGATGCGTGCCAAGTCATATTTGATTTTTGAAGTCATTTTGATAATGAAAAATCCCTCTATACCCCCTCTGACGACACAACAATGATTTCTGTTGACAAATTGATGTAATTTAGATGAAAATGGATATTATGCACTCCACCATGATACGTGCCAAGTCATATTTGATTTTTGAAGTAATTTTGAAAATGAAAAATCCCTCTATACCCCCTCTGACGACACGACAATGATTTATGTTGACGAATTATTGTTATTCAGATGGACATGGATATTCTGCACCCCACCATGATGCGTGCCAAGTCATATTAGATTTTTGAAGAAATTTTGAAAATGAAATATCCCTCTATACCCCCTCTGACGACCCGACAATGATTTCTGTTGACGAATTATTGTTATTCAGATGGAAATGGATATTCTGCACCCCACCATGATGCGTGCCAAGTCATATTAGATTTTTGAAGAAATATTGAAAATGAAAAATCCCTCAATACCCACTCTAACGACCCGACAATCAGTTCTGTTGACGAATTACTGTTATTCAGATGGAAATGGATATTTTGCACCCCACCATGATGCGTGCCAAGTCATATTGAATTTTTGAAGAAATATTGAAAATGAAAAATCCCTCTATACCCCCTCTAACGACACGACAATGATTTATGTTGACGAATTATTGTTATTCAGATGGACATGGATATTCTGCACCCCACCATGATGCGTGCCAAGTCATATTTGATTTTGAGGTAATTTTGAAAATGAGAAATCCCTCTATACCCCCTCTGACGACCCGACAATGATTTCTGTTGACAAATTATTGTTATTCAGATGGAAATGGATATTCTGCACCCCACCATGATGCGTGCCAAGTCATATTACATTTTTGAAGAAATATTGAAAATGAAATATCCCTCTATACCCCCTCTGACGACCCGACAATGATTTCTGTTGACGAATTATTGTTATTCGGATGAACATGGATACTTTGCACCCCATCATGATGCGTGCCAAGTCATATTAGATTTTTGAAGAAATATTGAAAATGAAAAATCCCTCTATACCCACTCTAACGACTCGACAATCAGTTCTGTAGACGAATTACTGTTATTCAGATGGACATGGATATTCTGCACCCCACCATGATGCGTGCCAAGTCATATTAGATTTATGAAGTAATTTTGAAAATGAAAAATCCCTATACACCCCTCTGACGACCCGACAATGATTTCTGTTGACGAATTATTGTTATTCAGATGGAAATGGATATTCTGCACCCCACCATGATGCGTGCCAAGTCATATTAGATTTTGAGGTAATTTTGAAAATGAAAAATCCCTCTATACCCCCTCTAACGACCCGACAATGATTTCTGTCGACGAATTATTGTTATTCAGATGGAAATAGATATTCTGCACCCCACCATGATAAGTGTCAAGTCATTTTAGATTTTTGATGAAATTTTTAAAATGAGAAATCCCTCTATACCCCCCCTAACGACCCGACAATGATTTCTGTTAACGAATTCTTGTTATTCAGATGGAATTGGATATTCTGCACCCTACTATGATGCGTGCCAAGTCATATTTGATTTTTGAAGTCATTTTGATAATGAAAAATCCCTCTATACCCCCTCTGACGACCCGACAATGATTTCTGGTGACGAATTATTGTTGTTCAGATGGAAATGGATATTCTGCACCCCACCATGATGCGTGCCAAGTCATATTAGATTTTTGAAGAAATTTTGAAAATGAAAAATCCCTCTATGCCCCCTCCAACGACCCGTCAATGATTTCTGTTGATGAATTATTGTTATTCAGATGGAAATGGATATTCTGCACCACACCATGATGCGTGCTAAGTCTTATTTGATTTTGAGGTAATTTTGAAAATGAAAAATCCCTCTATACCCCCTCTGACGACCCGACAATGATTTCTGTTGACAAATTATTGTTATTGAGATGAAAATGGATATTCTGTACCCCACTATGATGCGTGCCAAGTCATATTAGATTATTGAAGAAATTTTGAAAATGAAAAATCCCTCTACACCCCCTCCAACGACCCGTCAATGATTTCTGTTGACGAATTATTGTTATTTAGATGGAAATGGATATTCTGCACCTCACCATGATGCGTGCAAGGTCATATTTGATTTTGAGGTAATTTTGAAAATGATAAATCCCTCTAAAACCCCTCTGACGACCCGACAATGATTTCTGTTGACAAATTATTGTTATTCAGATGGAAATGGATATTCTGCACCCCACCTTGATGCTTGCCAAGTCATATTGGATTTTTGAAGAAATATTGAAAATGAAAAATCCCTCTATACCCCCTCTAACGACCCGACAATGATTTCTGTTGACGAATTATTGTTTTATAGATGGAGATGAATATTCTGCACTCCACCGTGTTGCGTTCCAAGTCATATTTGATTTTGAGGTAATTTTGAAAATGAAAAATCCCTCTATACCCCCTCTAACGAACCGACAATGAGTTCTGTTGACGAATTATTGTTATTCAGATGGAAATGGATATTCTGCACCCCACCATGATGCGTGCCAAGTCATAGTGGATTTTTGAAGAAATATTGAAAATGAAGAATCCCTCTATACCCCCTCTAACGACCCGACAATGATTTCTGTTGACGAATTATTGTTATCCAGATGGAAATGAATATTCTGCACCCCACCATGATGCGTGCCAAGTCATATTGGATTTTTGAAGAAATATTGAATATGAAAAATCCCTCTATACCCCCTCTAACGAACCGACAATGTGTTCTGTTGACAAATTATTGTTATTCAGATGAAAATGGATATTCTGCGACCCACCATGATGCGTGCCAAGTCATATTGGATTTTTGAAGAAATATTGAAAATGAAAAATCCCTCTATACCCCCTCTATCGACCCGACAATGATTTCTGTTGACGAATTATCGTTATTCAGATGAAAATAGATATTCTGCACCCCACCATGATGCGTGCCAAGTCATATCAGATTTTTGAAGAAATATTGAAAATGAAAAATCCCTCTATACCCCCTCTGATGACCCGACAATGATTTCTGTTGACGAGTTATTGTTATTCAGATGAACATGGATACTTTGCACCCCATCATGATGCGTGCCAAGTCATATTAGATTTTTGAAGAAAAATTGAAAATGAAAAATCCCTCTATTCCCACTCTAACGACCCGACAATAAGTTCTGTTGACGAATTACTGTTATTCAGATGGAAATGGATATTTTGCACCCCACCATGATGCGTGCCAAGTCATATTAGATTTTTGATGAAATTTTGAAAATGAGAAATCCCTCTATACCCCCCTAACGACCTGACAATGATTTCTGTTAACGAATTTTTGTTATTCAGATAGAATTGGATATTCTGCACCCTACTATGATGCGTGCCAAGTCATATTTGATTTTTGAAGTCATTTTGATAATGAAAAATGATTTCTGGTGACGAATTATTGTTGTTCAGATGGAAATGGATATTTTGCACCCCACCATGATGCGTGCCAAGTCATATTAGATTTTTGAAGAAATTTTGAAAATGAAAAATCCCTCTATATCCCCTCTGACGACCCGACAATGATTTTTGTTGACGAATTATTGTTATTCAGTTGGAAATGGATATTCTGCACCCCACCATGATGCGTGCCAAGTCATATTGGATTTTTGAAGAAATATTGAAAATGAAAAATCCCTCTATACCCCCTCTAACGACCCGACAATGATTTTTGTTAACGAATTATTGTTATTCAGTTGGAAATGGATATTCTGCACCCCACCATGATGCGTGCCAAGTCATATTAGATTTTTGATGAAATATTGAAAATGAGAAATCCCTCTATACCCCCCCTAACGACCCGACAAAAATATTTCTGATGACGAATTATTGTTATTCAGATGAACATGGATACTTTGCACCCCATCATGACGCGTGCCAAGTCATATTAGATTTTTGAAGAAAAATTGAAAATGAAAAATCCCCCTATACCCACTCTAACGACCCGACAATAAGTTCTGTTGACGAATTACTGTTATTCAGATGGAAATGGATATTTTGCACCCCACCATGATGCGTGCCAAGTCATATTAGATTTTTGAAGAACTATTGAAAATGGAAAATCCCTCTATACCCCCTCTGACGACCCGACAATGATTTCTGTTGACGAATTATTGTTATTCAGATGAACATGGATACTTTGCACCCGATCATGATGCGTGCTAAGTCATATTAGATTTTTGATGAAATTTTGAAAATGAGAAATCCCTCTATACTCCCCTAACGACCCGACAATGATTTCTGTTAACGAATTCTTGTGATTCAGATGGAATTGGATATTCTGCACCCTACTATGATGCGTGCCAAGTCATATTTGATTTTTGAAGTCATTTTGATAATGAAAAATCCCTCTACACCCTCTGATGACCCGACAATGATTTCTGGTGACGAATTATTGTTGTTCAGATGGAAATGAATATTCTGCACCCCACCATGATGCGTGCCAAGTCATATTGGATTTTTGAAGGAATATTGAAAATGAAAAATCCCTCTATACCCCCTCTAACGACCCGACAATGATTTCTGTTGACGAATTATTGTTATTCAGATGGAAATGAATATTCTGCACCTCACCATGTTGCGTACCAAGTCATATTTGATTTTGAGGTAATTTTGAAAATGAAAAATCCCTCTATACCCCCTCTAACGACCCGACAATGATTTCTGTCAACGAATTATTGTTATTCAGATGGAAATAGATATTCTGCACCCAACTATGATGCGTGCCAAGTCATATTAGATTTTTGATGGAATTTTGAAAATGAGAAATCCCTCTATACCCCCCCTAACGACCCAACAATGATTTCTGTTAACGAATTCTTGTTATTCAGATGGAATTGGATATTCTGCACCCTACTATGATGCGTGCCAAGTCATATTTGATTTTTGAAGTCATTTTGATAATGAAAAATCCCTCTATACCCCCTCTGACGACCCGACAATGATTTCTGGTGACGAATTATTGTTGTTCAGAAGGAAATGGATATTCTGCACCCCATCATGATGCGTGCCAAGTCATATTGGATATTTGAAGAAATTTTGAAAATGAAAAATCCCTCTATACCCCCTCTAACGACCCGACAATGATTTCTGTCAACGAATTATTGTTATTTAGATGGAAATAGATATTCTGCACCCAACTATGATGCGTGCCAAGTCATATTAGATTTTTGATGGAATTTTGAAAATGAGAAATCCCTCTATACCCCCCCTAACGACCCAACAATGATTTCTGTTAACGAATTCTTGTTATTCAGATGGAATTGGATATTCTGCACCGTACTATGATGCGTGCCAAGTCATATTTGATTTTTGAAGTCATTTTGATAATGAAAAATCCCTCTATACCCCCTCTGACGACCCGACAATGATTTCTGGTGACGAACTATTGTTGTTCAGAAGGAAATGGATATTCTGCACCCCACCATGATGCGTGCCAAGTCATATTGGATATTTGAAGAAATTTTGAAAATAAAAAATCCCTCTATACCCCCTCCAACGACCCGTCAATGATTTCTGTTGATGAATTATTGTTATTTAGATGGAAATGGATATTCTGCACCCCACCATGATGCGTGCTAAGTCTTATTTGATTTTGAGGTAATTTTGAAAATGAAAAATCCCTCTATACCCCCTCTGACGACCCGACAATGATTTCTGTTGACAAATTATTGTTATTGAGATGGAAATGGATATTCTGCACCCCACCATGATGCGTGCCAAGTCATATTGGATTTTTGAAGAAATTTTGAAAATGAAAAATCCCTCTATACCCCCTTCAACGACCCGTCAATCATTTCTGTTGATGAATTATTGTTATTTAGATGGAAATGGATATTCTGCACCCCACCATGATGCGTGCCAAGTCATATTGGATTTTTGAAGAAATATTGAAAATGAAAAATCCCTCTATACCCCCTCTAACGACCCGACAATGATTTCTGTTGACGAATTATTGTTATATAGATGGAAATGAATATTCTGCACACCACCATGTTGCGTGTCAAGTCATATTTGATTTTGAGGTAATTTTGAAAATGAAATATCCATCTATACCCCCTCTAACGAACCGACAATGAGTTCTGTTGACGAATTATTGTTATTCAGATGGAAATGGATATTCTGCACCCCACCATGATGCGTGTCAAGTCATAGTGGATTTTTGAAGGAATATTGAAAATGAAAAATTCCTCTATACCCCCTCTAACGACCCGACAATGATTTCTGTTGACGAATTATTGTTATCCAGATGGAAATGAATATTCTGCACCCCACCATGATGCGTGCCAAGTCATATTGGATTTTTGAAGAAATATTGAAAATGAAAAATCCCTCTATACCCCCTCTAACGACCCGACAATGATTTCTGTTGACGAATTATCGTTATTCAGATATAAATAGATATTCTGCACCCCACCATGATGCGTGCTAAGTCATACTAGATTTTTGAGGAAATATTGAAAATGAAAAATCCCTCTATACCCCCTCTGACGACCCGACAATGATTTCTGTTGACGAATTATTGTTATTCAGATGAACATGGATACTTTGCACCCCATCATGATGCGTGCCAAGTCATATTAGATTTTTGAAGAAATATTGAAAATGAAAAATCCCTCTATTCCCACTCTAACGACCCGACAATCAGTTCTGTTGACGAATTACTGTTATTCAGATGGAAATGGATATTTTGCACCCCACCATGATGCGTGCCAAGTCATATTAGATTTTTGATGAAATTTTGAAAATGAGAAATCCCTCTATACCCCCCTAACGACCTGTCAATGATTTCTGTTAACGAATTTTTGTTATTCAGATAGAATTGGATATTCTGCACCCTACAATGATGCGTGCCAAGTCATATTTGATTTTTGAAGTCATTTTGATAATGAAAAATGATTTCTGGTGACGAATTATTGTTGTTCAGATGGAAATGGATATTTTGCACCCCACCATGATGCGTGCCAAGTCATATTAGATTTTTGAAGAAATTTTGAAAATGAAAAATCCCTCTATACCCCCTCTATCGACCCGACAATGATTTCTGTTGACGAAGTATCGTTATTCAGATGAAAATAGATATTCTGCACCCCACCATGATGCGTGCCAAGTCATATCAGATTTTTGAAGAAATATTGAAAATGAAAAATCCCTCTATACCCCCTCTGATGACCCGACAATGATTTCTGTTGACGAGTTATTGTTATTCAGATGAACATGGATACTTTGCACCCCATCATGATGCGTGCCAAGTCATATTAGATTTTTGAAGAAAAATTGAAAATGAAAAATCCCTCTATTCCCACTCTAACGACCCGACAATCAGTTCTGTTGACGAATTACTGTTATTCAGATGGAAATGGATATTTTGCACCCCACCATGATGCGTGCCAAGTCATATTAGATTTTTGATGAAATTTTGAAAATGAGAAATCCCTCTATACCCCCCTAACGACCTGACAATGATTTCTGTTAACGAATTTTTGTTATTCAGATAGAATTGGATATTCTGCACCCTACTATGATGCGTGCCAAGTCATATTTGATTTTTGAAGTCATTTTGATAATGAAAAATGATTTCTGGTGACGAATTATTGTTGTTCAGATGGAAATGGATATTTTGCACCCCACCATGATGCGTGCCAAGTCATATTAGATTTTTGAAGAAATTTTGAAAATGAAAAATCCCTCTATATCCCCTCTGACGACCCGACAATGATTTTTGTTGACGAATTATTGTTATTCAGTTGGAAATGGATATTCTGCACCCCACCATGATGCGTGCCAAGTCATATTGGATTTTTGAAGAAATATTGAAAATGAAAAATCCCTCTATACCCCCTCTAACGACCCGACAATGATTTTTGTTAACGAATTATTGTTATTCAGTTGGAAATGGATATTCTGCACCCCACCATGATGCGTGCCAAGTCATATTGGATTTTTGAAGAAATATTGAAAATGAAAAATCCCTCTATACCCCCTCCAACGACCCGTCAATGATTTCTGTTGATGAATTATTGTTATTTAGATGGAAATGGATATTCTGCACCCCACCATGATGCGTGCTAAGTCTTATTTGATTTTGAGGTAATTTTGAAAATGAAAAATCCCTCTATACCCCCTCTGACGACCCGACAATGATTTCTGTTGACAAATTATTGTTATTGAGATGGAAATGGATATTCTGCACCCCACCATGATGCGTGCCAAGTCATATTGGATTTTTGAAGAAATTTTTAAAATGAAAAATCCCTCTATACCCCCTCCAACGACCCGTCAATCATTTCTGTTGATGAATTATTGTTATTTAGATGGAAATGGATATTCTGCACCCCACCATGATGCGTGCCAAGTCATATTGGATTTTGAAGAAATATTGAAAATGAAAAATCCCTCTATACCCCCTCTAACGACCCGACAATGATTTCTGTTGACGAATTATTGTTATATAGATGGAAATGAATATTCTGCACACCACCATGTTGCGTGTCAAGTCATATTTGATTTTGAGGTAATTTTGAAAATGAAATATCCATCTATACCCCCTCTAACGAACCGACAATGATTTCTGGTGACGAATTATTGTTGTTCAGAAGGAAATGGATATTCTGCACCCCACCATGATGCGTGCCAAGTCATATTGGATTTTTGAAGAAATATTGAAAGTGAAAAATCCCTCTATACCCCCTCTAACGACCCGACAATGATTTCTGTTGACGAATTATTATTATTCAGATGGAAATGGATATTCTGCACCCCACCATGATGAGTGCCAAGTCATATTGGATTTTTGAAGAAATATTGAAAATGAAAAATCCCTCCATACCCACTCTAATGACCCGACAATCAGTTCTGTTGACGAATTACTGTTATTCAGATGGAAATGGATATTTTGCACCCTACCATGATGCGTGCCAAGTCATATTGAATTTTTGATGAAATATTGAAAATGAAAAATCCCTCTATACCCCCTCTAACGACCCGACATTGATTTCTGTTGACGAATTACTGTTATTCAGATGGAAATGGATATTCTGCACCCCACCATGATGCGTGCCAAGTCATATTGGATTTTTGAAGAAATATTGAAAATGAAAAATCCCTCTATACCCACTCTTACGACCCGACAATCAGTTCTGTTGACGAATTACTGTTATTCAGATGGCAATGGATATTTTGCACCCCACCAGGATGCGTGCCAAGTCATATTGAATTTTTGAAGAAATATTGAAAATGAAAAATCTCTCTATACCCCCTCTAACGACCCGACATTGATTTCTGTTGACGAATTACTGTTATTCAGATGGAAATGGATATTCTGCACCCCACCATGATGCGTGCCAAGTCATATTGGATTTTTGAAGAAATATTGAAAATGAAAAGTCCCTCTATACCCCCTCTAACGACCCGACAATGATTTCTGTAAACGAATTCTTGTTATTCAGATGGAAATATATATTCTGTACCCTACTATGATGCGTGCCAAGTCATATTTGATTTTTGAAGTCATTTTGATAATGAAAAATCCCTCTATACCCCCCCTAACGACCCAACAATGATTTCTGTTAACGAATTCTTGTTATCCAGATGGAAATGAATATTCTGCACACCACCATGATGCGTGCCAAGTCATATTTGATTTTGAGGTAATTTTGAAAATGAAAAATCCCTCTATACCCCCTCTAACGAACCGACAATGAGTTCTGTTGACGAATTATTATTATTCAGATGGAAATGGATATTCTGCACCCCACCATGATGCGTGCCAAGTCATAGTGGATTTTTGAAGAAATATTGAAAATGAAAAATCCCTCTATACCCCCTCTAACGACCCGACAATGATTTCTGTTGACGAATTATTATTATTCAGATGGAAATGGATATTCTGAACCCCATTATGATGCGTGCCAAGTCATATTGGATTTTTGAAGAAATATTGAAAATGAAAAATCCCTCTATACCCCCTCTAACGACCCGACAATGATTTCTGTTGACGAATTATTATTATTCAGATGGAAATGGATATTCTGCACCCCACCATGATGCGTGCCAAGTCATATTGGATTTTTGAAGAAATATTGAAAATGAAAAATCCCTCCATACCCACTCTAATGACCCGACAATCAGTTCTGTTGACGAATTACTGTTATTCAGATGGAAATGGATATTTTGCACCCTACCATGATGCGTGCCAAGTCATATTGAATTTTTGATGAAATATTGAAAATGAAAAATCCCTCTATACCCCCTCTAACGACCCGACATTGATTTCTGTTGACGAATTACTGTTATTCAGATGGAAATGGATATTCTGCACCCCACCATGATGCGTGCCAAGTCATATTGGATTTTTGAAGAAATATTGAAAATGAAAAATCCCTCTATACCCACTCTTACGACCCGACAATCAGTTCTGTTGACGAATTACTGTTATTCAGATGGCAATGGATATTTTGCACCCCACCAGGATGCGTGCCAAGTCATATTGAATTTTTGAAGAAATATTGAAAATGAAAAATCTCTCTATACCCCCTCTAACGACCCGACATTGATTTCTGTTGACGAATTACTGTTATTCAGATGGAAATGGATATTCTGCACCCCACCATGATGCGTGCCAAGTCATATTGGATTTTTGAAGAAATATTGAAAATGAAAAATCCCTCTATACCCACTCTTACGACCCGACAATCAGTTCTGTTGACGAATTACTGTTATTCAGATGGCAATGGATATTTTGCACCCCACCAGGATGCGTGCCAAGTCATATTGGATTTTTGAAGAAATATTGAAAATGAAAAGTCCCTCTATACCCCCTCTAACGACCCGACAATGATTTCTGTAAACGAATTCTTGTTATTCAGATGGAAATATATATTCTGTACCCTACTATGATGCGTGCCAAGTCATATTTGATTTTTGAAGTCATTTTGATAATGAAAAATCCCTCTATACCCCCTCTGACGACCCAACAATGATTTCTGTTGACGAATTAATGTAATTTAGATGAAAATGGATATTATGCACTCCACCATGATACGTGCCAAGTCATATTTGATTTTTGAAGTAATTTTGAAAATGAAAAATCCCTCTATACCCCCTCTGACGACACGACAATGATTTATGTTGACGAATTATTGTTATTCAGATGGACATGGATATTCTGCACCCCACCATGATGCGTGCCAAGTCATATTAGATTTTTGAAGTAATTTTGAAAATGAAATATGCCTCTATACCCCCTCTAACGAACCGACAATGAGTTCTGTTGACGAATTATTATTATTCAGATGGAAATGGATATTCTGCACCCCACCATGATGCGTGCCAAGTCATAGTGGATTTTTGAAGAAATATTGAAAATGAAAAATCCCTCTATACCCCCTCTAACGACCCGACAATGATTTCTGTTGACGAATTTTCATTATTCAGATGGAAATGGATATTCTGCACCCCACCATGATGCGTGCCAAGTCATATTGGATTTTTGAAGAAATATTGAAAATGAAAAATCCCTCCATACCCACTCTAATGACCCGACAATCAATTCTGTTGACAAATTACTGTTATTCAGATGGAAATGGATATTTTGCACCCAACCATGATGCGTGCCAAGTCATATTGAATTTTTGATGAAATATTGAAAATGAAAAATCCCTCTATACCCCCTCTAACGACCCGACATTGATTTCTGTTGACGAATTACTGTTATTCAGATGGAAATGGATATTCTGCACCCCACCATGATGCGTGCCAAGTCATATTGGATTTTTGAAGAAATATTGAAAATGAAAAGTCCCTCTATACCCCCTCTAACGACCCGACAATGATTTCTGTAAACGGATTCTTGTTATTCAGATGGAAATATATATTCTGTACCCTACTATGATGCGTGCCAAGTCATATTTGATTTTTGAAGTCATTTTGATAATGAAAAATCCCTCTATACCCCCTCTGACGACCCAACAATGATTTCTGTTGACGAATTAATGTAATTTAGATGAAAATGGATATTATGCACTCCACCATGATACGTGCCAAGTCATATTTGATTTTTGAAGTAATTTTGAAAATGAAAAATCCCTCTATACCCCCTCTGACGACACGACAATGATTTATGTTGACGAATTATTGTTATTCAGATGGACATGGATATTCTGCACCCCACCATGATGCGTGCCAAGTCATATTAGATTTTTGAAGTAATTTTGAAAATGATATATCCCTCTATACCCCCTCTGACGACCCGACAATGATTTCTGTTGACGAATTATTGTTATTCAGATGGAAATGGATATTCTGCACCCCACCATGATGCGTGCCAAGTCATATTGGATTTTTGAAGAAATATTGAAAATGAAAAATCCCTCTATACCCCCTCTAACGACCCGACAATGATTTCTGTAAACGAATTCTTGTTATTCAGATGGAAATATATATTCTGTACCCTACTATGATGCGTGCCAAGTCATATTTGATTTTTGAAGTCATTCTGATAATGAAAAATCCCTCTATACCCCCTCTGACGACCCAACAATGATTTCTGTTGACGAATTAATGTAATTTAGATGAAAATGGATATTATGCACTCCACCATGATACGTGCCAAGTCATATTTGATTTTTGAAGTAATTTTGAAAATGAAAAATCCCTCTATACCCCCTCTGACGACACGACAATGATTTATGTTGACGAATTATTGTTATTCAGATGGACATGGATATTCTGCACCCCACCATGATGCGTGCCAAGTCATATTAGATTTTTGAAGTAATTTTGAAAATGAAATATCCCTCTATACCCCCTCTGACGACCCGACAATGATTTCTGTTGACGAATTATTGTTATTCAGATGGAAATGGATATTCTGCACCCCACCATGATGCGTGCCAAGTCATATTAGATTTTTGAAGAAATATTGAAAATGAAAAATCCCTCTATACCCACTCTAACGACCCGACAATCAGTTCTGTTGACGAATTACTGTTATTCAGATGGAAATGGATATTTTGCACCCCACTATGATGCGTGCCAAGTCATATTGAATTTTTGAAGAAATATTGAAAATGAAAAATCCCTCTATACCCCCTCTAACGACACGACAATGATTTATGTTGACGAATTATTGTTATTCAGATGGACATGGATATTCTGCACCCCACCATGATGCGTGCCAAGTCATATTAGATTTTTGAAGAAATATTGAAAATGAAATATCCCTCTATACCCCCTCTGACGACCCGACAATGATTTCTGTTGACGAATTATTGTTATTCGGATGAACATGGATACTTTGCACCCCATCATGATGCGAGCCAAGTCATATTAGATTTTTGAAGAAATATTGAAAATGAAAAATCCCTCTATACCCACTCTAACGACCCGACAATCAGTTCTGTAGACGAATTACTGTTATTCAGATGGACATGGATATTCTGCACCCCACCATGATGCGTGCCAAGTCATATTAGATTTTTGAAGTAATTTTGAAAATGAAAAATCCCTATACACCCCTCTGACGACCCGACAATGATTTCTGTTGACGAATTATTGTTATTCAGATGGAAATGGATATTCTGCACCCCACCATGATGCGTGCCAAGTCATATTAGATTTTTGAAGAAATATTGGAAATGAAAAATCCCTCTATACCCCCTCTGACGACCCGACAATGATTTCTGTTGACGAATTATTGTTATTCAGATGAACATGGATACTTTGCACCCCATCATGATGCGTGCCAAGTCATATTAGATTTTTGAAGAAATATTGAAAATGAAAAATCCCTCTATACCCCCTCTAACGAACCGACAATGAGTTCTGTTGACGAATTATTGTTATTCAGATGGAAATGGATATTCTGCACCCCACCATGATGCGTGCCTAGTCATATTGGATTTTTGAAGAAATATTGAAAATGAAAAATCCCTCCATACCCACTCTAATGACCCGACAATCAGTTCTGTTGACGAATTACTGTTATTCAGATGGAAATGGATATTTTGCACCCTACCATGATGCGTGCCAAGTCATATTGAATTTTTGATGAAATATTGAAAATGAAAAATCCCTCTATACCCCCTCTAACGACCCGACATTGATTTCTGTTGACGAATTACTGTTATTCAGATGGAAATGGATATTCTGCACCCCACCATGATGCGTGCCAAGTCATATTGGATTTTTGAAGAAATATTGAAAATGAAAAATCCCTCTATACCCACTCTTACGACCCGACAATCAGTTCTGTTGACGAATTACTGTTATTCAGATGGCAATGGATATTTTGCACCCCACCAGGATGCGTGCCAAGTCATATTGAATTTTTGAAGAAATATTGAAAATGAAAAATCTCTCTATACCCCCTCTAACGACCCGACATTGATTTCTGTTGACGAATTACTGTTATTCAGATGGAAATGGATATTCTGCACCCCACCATGATGCGTGCCAAGTCATATTGGATTTTTGAAGAAATATTGAAAATGAAAAGTCCCTCTATACCCCCTCTAACGACCCGACAATGATTTCTGTAAACGAATTCTTGTTATTCAGATGGAAATATATATTCTGTACCCTACTATGATGCGTGCCAAGTCATATTTGATTTTTGAAGTCATTTTGATAATGAAAAATCCCTCTATACCCCCCCTAACGACCCAACAATGATTTCTGTTAACGAATTCTTGTTATCCAGATGGAAATGAATATTCTGCACACCACCATGATGCGTGCCAAGTCATATTTGATTTTGAGGTAATTTTGAAAATGAAAAATCCCTCTATACCCCCTCTAACGAACCGACAATGAGTTCTGTTGACGAATTATTATTATTCAGATGGAAATGGATATTCTGCACCCCACCATGATGCGTGCCAAGTCATAGTGGATTTTTGAAGAAATATTGAAAATGAAAAATCCCTCTATACCCCCTCTAACGACCCGACAATGATTTCTGTTGACGAATTATTATTATTCAGATGGAAATGGATATTCTGAACCCCATTATGATGCGTGCCAAGTCATATTGGATTTTTGAAGAAATATTGAAAATGAAAAATTCCTCTATACCCCCTCTAACGACCCGACAATGATTTCTGTTGACGAATTATTATTATTCAGATGGAAATGGATATTCTGCACCCCACCATGATGCGTGCCAAGTCATATTGGATTTTTGAAGAAATATTGAAAATGAAAAATCCCTCCATACCCACTCTAATGACCCGACAATCAGTTCTGTTGACGAATTACTGTTATTCAGATGGAAATGGATATTTTGCACCCTACCATGATGCGTGCCAAGTCATATTGAATTTTTGATGAAATATTGAAAATGAAAAATCCCTCTATACCCCCTCTAACGACCCGACATTGATTTCTGTTGACGAATTACTGTTATTCAGATGGAAATGGATATTCTGCACCCCACCATGATGCGTGCCAAGTCATATTGGATTTTTGAAGAAATATTGAAAATGAAAAATCCCTCTATACCCACTCTTACGACCCGACAATCAGTTCTGTTGACGAATTACTGTTATTCAGATGGCAATGGATATTTTGCACCCCACCAGGATGCGTGCCAAGTCATATTGAATTTTTGAAGAAATATTGAAAATGAAAAATCTCTCTATACCCCCTCTAACGACCCGACATTGATTTCTGTTGACGAATTACTGTTATTCAGATGGAAATGGATATTCTGCACCCCACCATGATGCGTGCCAAGTCATATTGGATTTTTGAAGAAATATTGAAAATGAAAAATCCCTCTATACCCACTCTTACGACCCGACAATCAGTTCTGTTGACGAATTACTGTTATTCAGATGGCAATGGATATTTTGCACCCCACCAGGATGCGTGCCAAGTCATATTGGATTTTTGAAGAAATATTGAAAATGAAAAGTCCCTCTATACCCCCTCTAACGACCCGACAATGATTTCTGTAAACGAATTCTTGTTATTCAGATGGAAATATATATTCTGTACCCTACTATGATGCGTGCCAAGTCATATTTGATTTTTGAAGTCATTTTGATAATGAAAAATCCCTCTATACCCCCTCTGACGACCCAACAATGATTTCTGTTGACGAATTAATGTAATTTAGATGA
The DNA here is from genome assembly GCA_958502065.1 of Chrysolina americana. Classification (NCBI taxonomy): domain Eukaryota; kingdom Metazoa; phylum Arthropoda; class Insecta; order Coleoptera; family Chrysomelidae; genus Chrysolina; species Chrysolina americana. Next base: position 41,847,135 of record OY293414.1, read on the forward strand.
AAATGGATATTATGCACTCCACCATGATACGTGCCAAGTCATATTTGATTTTTGAAGTAATTTTGAAAATGAAAAATCCCTCTATACCCCCTCTGACGACACGACAATGATTTATGTTGACGAATTATTGTTATTCAGATGGACATGGATATTCTGCACCCCACCATGATGCGTGCCAAGTCATATTAGATTTTTGAAGTAATTTTGAAAATGAAATATGCCTCTATACCCCCTCTAACGAACCGACAATGAGTTCTGTTGACGAATTATTATTATTCAGATGGAAATGGATATTCTGCACCCCACCATGATGCGTGCCAAGTCATAGTGGATTTTTGAAGAAATATTGAAAATGAAAAATCCCTCTATACCCCCTCTAACGACCCGACAATGATTTCTGTTGACGAATTTTCATTATTCAGATGGAAATGGATATTCTGCACCCCACCATGATGCGTGCCAAGTCATATTGGATTTTTGAAGAAATATTGAAAATGAAAAATCCCTCCATACCCACTCTAATGACCCGACAATCAATTCTGTTGACAAATTACTGTTATTCAGATGGAAATGGATATTTTGCACCCTACCATGATGCGTGCCAAGTCATATTGAATTTTTGATGAAATATTGAAAATGAAAAATCCCTCTATACCCCCTCTAACGACCCGACATTGATTTCTGTTGACGAATTACTGTTATTCAGATGGAAATGGATATTCTGCACCCCACCATGATGCGTGCCAAGTCATATTGGATTTTTGAAGAAATATTGAAAATGAAAAGTCCCTCTATACCCCCTCTAACGACCCGACAATGATTTCTGTAAACGGATTCTTGTTATTCAGATGGAAATATATATTCTGTACCCTACTATGATGCGTGCCAAGTCATATTTGATTTTTGAAGTCATTTTGATAATGAAAAATCCCTCTATACCCCCTCTGACGACCCAACAATGATTTCTGTTGACGAATTAATGTAATTTAGATGAAAATGGATATTATGCACTCCACCATGATACGTGCCAAGTCATATTTGATTTTTGAAGTAATTTTGAAAATGAAAAATCCCTCTATACCCCCTCTGACGACACGACAATGATTTATGTTGACGAATTATTGTTATTCAGATGGACATGGATATTCTGCACCCCACCATGATGCGTGCCAAGTCATATTAGATTTTTGAAGTAATTTTGAAAATGAAATATCCCTCTATACCCCCTCTGACGACCCGACAATGATTTCTGTTGACGAATTATTGTTATTCAGATGGAAATGGATATTCTGCACCCCACCATGATGCGTGCCAAGTCATATTGGATTTTTGAAGAAATATTGAAAATGAAAAATCCCTCTATACCCCCTCTAACGACCCGACAATGATTTCTGTAAACGAATTCTTGTTATTCAGATGGAAATATATATTCTGTACCCTACTATGATGCGTGCCAAGTCATATTAGATTTTTGAAGTAATTTTGAAAATGAAATATCCCTCTATACCCCCTCTGACGACCCGACAATGATTTCTGTTGACGAATTATTGTTATTCAGATGGAAATGGATATTCTGCACCCCACCATGATGCGTGCCAAGTCATATTGGATTTTTGAAGAAATATTGAAAATGAAAAATCCCTCTATACCCCCTCTAACGACCCGACAATGATTTCTGTAAACGAATTCTTGTTATTCAGATGGAAATATATATTCTGTACCCCACCATGATGCGTGCCAAGTCATATTAGATTTTTGAAGTAATTTTGAAAATGAAATATCCCTCTATACCCCCTCTGACGACCCGACAATGATTTCTGTTGACGAATTATTGTTATTCAGATGGAAATGGATATTCTGCACCCCACCATGATGCGTGCCAAGTCATATTAGATTTTTGAAGAAATATTGAAAATGAAAAATCCCTCTATACCCACTCTAACGACCCGACAATCAGTTCTGTTGACGAATTACTGTTATTCAGATGGAAATGGATATTTTGCACCCCACTATGATGCGTGCCAAGTCATATTGAATTTTTGAAGAAATATTGAAAATGAAAAATCCCTCTATACCCCCTCTAACGACACGACAATGATTTATGTTGACGAATTATTGTTATTCAGATGGACATGGATATTCTGCACCCCACCATGATGCGTGCCAAGTCATATTAGATTTTTGAAGAAATATTGAAAATGAAATATCCCTCTATACCCCCTCTGACGACCCGACAATGATTTCTGTTGACGAATTATTGTTATTCGGATGAACATGGATACTTTGCACCCCATCATGATGCGAGCCAAGTCATATTAGATTTTTGAAGAAATATTGAAAATGAAAAATCCCTCTATACCCACTCTAACGACCCGACAATCAGTTCTGTAGACGAATTACTGTTATTCAGATGGACATGGATATTCTGCACCCCACCATGATGCGTGCCAAGTCATAGTAGATTTTTGAAGTAATTTTGAAAATGAAAAATCCCTATACACCCCTCTGACGACCCGACAATGATTTCTGTTGACGAATTATTGTTATTCAGATGGAAATGGATATTCTGCACCCCACCATGATGCGTGCCAAGTCATATTAGATTTTTGAAGAAATATTGGAAATGAAAAATCCCTCTATACCCCCTCTGACGACCCGACAATGATTTCTGTTGACGAATTATTGTTATTCAGATGAACATGGATACTTTGCACCCCATCATGATGCGTGCCAAGTCATATTAGATTTTTGAAGAAATATTGAAAATGAAAAATCCCTCTATACCCCCTCTAACGAACCGACAATGAGTTCTGTTGACGAATTATTGTTATTCAGATGGAAATGGATATTCTGCACCCCACCATGATGCGTGCCTAGTCATATTGGATTTTTGAAGAAATATTGAAAATGAAAAATCCCTCTATACCCCCTCTGACGACCCGACAATGATTTCTGTTGACGAATTAATATTATTCAGATGAACATGGATACTTTGCACCCCATCATGATGCGTGCCAAGTCATATTACATTTTTGAAGAAAAATTGAAAATGAAAAATCCCTCTATACCCACTCTAACGACCCGACAATCAGTTCTGTTGACGAATTACTGTTATTCAGATGGAAATGGATATTTTGCACCCCACCATGATGCGAGTCAAGTCATATTAGATTTTTGATGAAATTTTGAAAATGAGAAATCCCTCTATACCCCCCCTAACGACCCGACAATGATTTCTGTTAACGAATTCTTGTTATTCAGATGGAATTGGATATTCTGCACCCTACTATGATGCGTGCCAAGTCATATTTGATTTTTGAAGTCATTTTGATAATGAAAAATCCCTCTATACCACCTCTGACGACCCGATAATGATTTCTGGTGACGAATTATAGTTGTTCAGAAGAAAATGGATATTCTGCACCCCACCATGATGCGTGCCAAGTCATATTGGATTTTTGAAGAAATTTTGAAAATGAAAAATCCCTCTATACCCCCTCTAACGACCCGACAATGATTTCTGTTGACGACTTATTGTTATCCAGATGGAAATGAATATTCTGCACACCACCATGTTGCGTGCCAAGTCATATTTGATTTTGAGGTAATTTTGAAAATGAAAAATCCCTCTATACCCCCTCTAACGAACCGACAATGAGTTCTGTTGACGAATTATTATTATTCAGATGGAAATGGATATTCTGCACCCCACCATGATGCGTGACAAGTCATATTGGATTTTTGAAGAAATATTGAAAATGAAAAATCCCTCTATACCCCCTCTAACGACCCGACAATGATATCTGTTGACGACTTATTGTTATCCAGATGGAAATGAATATTCTGCACACCACCATGTTGGGTGCCAAGTCATATTTGATTTTGAGGTAATTTTGAAAATGAAAAATCCCTCTATACCCCCTCTAACAAACCGACAATGAGTTCTGTTGACGAATTATTATTATTCAGATGGAAATGGATATTCTGCACCCCACCATGATGCGTGCCAAGTCATAGTGGATTTTTGAAGAAATATTGAAAATGAAAAATCCCTCTATACCCCCTCTAACGACCCGACAATGATTTCTGTTGACGAATTATTGTTATCCAGATGGAAATGAATATTCTGCACCCCACCATGATGCGTGCCAACTCATATTGGATTTTTGAAGAAATATTGAAAATGAAAAATCCCTCTATACCCCCTCTAACGACCCGACAATGATTTCTGTTGACAAATTATTGTTATTCAGATGGAAATGGATATTCTGCACCCCACTATGATGCGTGCCAAGTCATATTGAATTCTTGAAGAAATATTGAAAATGAAAAATCCCTCTATACCCCCTCTAACGACCCGACAATCAGTTCTGTTGACAAATTATTTTTATTCAGATGGAAATGGATATTCTGCACCCCACCATGATGCGTGCCAAGTCATATTAGATTTTTGAAGAAATATTGAAAATGAAATATCCCTCTATACCCACTCTAACGACCCGACAATCAGTTCTGTTGACAAATTATTGTTATTCAGATGGAAATGGATATTCTGCACCCCACCATGATGCGTGCCAAGTCATATTAGATTTTTGAAGAAATATTGAAAATGAAAAATCCCTCTATACCCACTCTAACGACCCGACAATCAGTTCTGTTGACAAATTATTGTTATTCAGATGGAAATGGATATTCTGCACCCCACCATGATGCGTGCCAAGTCATATTAGATTTTTGAAGAAATATTGAAAATGAAATATCCCTCTATACCCCCTCTGACGACCCGACAATGATTTCTGTTGACGAATTATTGTTATTCGGATGAACATGGATACTTTGCACCCCATCATGATGCGTGCCAAGTCATATTAAATTTTTGAAGAAATATTGAAAATGAAAAATCCCTCTATACCCACTCTAACGACCCGACAATCAGTTCTGTAGACGAATTACTGTTATTCAGATGGACATGGATATTCTGCACCCCACCATGATGCGTGCCAAGTCATATTAGATTTTTGAAGAAATATTGGAAATGAAAAATCCCTCTATACCCCCTCTGACGACCCGACAATTATTCCTGTTGACGAATTTTTGTTAATCAGATGAACATGGATACTTTGCACCCCAGCATGATGCGTGCCAAGTCATATTAGATTTTTGAAGAAATATTGAAAATGAAAAATCCCTCTATACCCCCTCTAACGAACCGACAATGAGTTCTGTTGACGAATTATTGTTATTTAGATGGAAATGGATATTCTGCACCCCACCATGATGCGTGCCAAGTCATATTAGATTTTTGAAGTAATTTTGAAAATGAAAAATCCCTCTACACCCCTTCTGACGACCCGACAATGATTTCTGTTGACGAATTATTGTTATTCAGATGGAAATGGATATTCTGCACCCCACCATGATGCGTGCCAAGTCATATTAGATTTTTGAAGAAATATTGGAAATGAAAAATACCTCTATACCCCCTCTGACGACCCGACAATTATTCCTGTTGACGAATTTTTGTTAATCAGATGAACATGGATACTTTGCACCCCAGCATGATGCGTGCCAAGTCATATTAGATTTTTGAAGAAATATTGAAAATGAAAAATCCCTCTATACCCCCTCTAACGACCCGACAATGATTTCTGTTGACCAATTATCGTTATTCAGATGAAAATGGATATTCTGCACCCCACCATGATGCGTGCCAAGTCATATTGGATTTTTGAAGAAATATTGAAAATGAAAAATCCCTCTATACCCCCTCTAACGACCCGACAATGATTTCTGTAAACGAATTCTTGTTATTCAGATGGAAATATATATTCTGTACCCTACTATGATGCGTGCCAAGTCATATTTGATTTTTGAAGTCATTCTGATAATGAAAAATCCCTCTATACCCCCTCTGACGACCCGACAATGATTTCTGTTGACGAATTATTGTTATTCAGATGGAAATGGATATTCTGCACCCCACCATGATGCGTGCCAAGTCATATTAGATTTTTGAAGAAATATTGAAAATGAAAAATCCCTCTATACCCACTCTAACGACCCGACAATCAGTTCTGTTGACGAATTACTGTTATTCAGATGGAAATGGATATTTTGCACCCCACTATGATGCGTGCCAAGTCATATTGAATTTTTGAAGAAATATTGAAAATGAAAAATCCCTCTATACCCCCTCTAACGACACGACAATGATTTATGTTGACGAATTATTGTTATTCAGATGGACATGGATATTCTGCACCCCACCATGATGCGTGCCAAGTCATATTAGATTTTTGAAGAAATATTGAAAATGAAATATCCCTCTATACCCCCTCTGACGACCCGACAATGATTTCTGTTGACGAATTATTGTTATTCGGATGAACATGGATACTTTGCACCCCATCATGATGCGAGCCAAGTCATATTAGATTTTTGAAGAAATATTGAAAATGAAAAATCCCTCTATACCCACTCTAACGACCCGACAATCAGTTCTGTAGACGAATTACTGTTATTCAGATGGACATGGATATTCTGCACCCCACCATGATGCGTGCCAAGTCATATTAGATTTTTGAAGTAATTTTGAAAATGAAAAATCCCTATACACCCCTCTGACGACCCGACAATGATTTCTGTTGACGAATTATTGTTATTCAGATGGAAATGGATATTCTGCACCCCACCATGATGCGTGCCAAGTCATATTAGATTTTTGAAGAAATATTGGAAATGAAAAATCCCTCTATACCCCCTCTGACGACCCGACAATGATTTCTGTTGACGAATTATTGTTATTCAGATGAACATGGATACTTTGCACCCCATCATGATGCGTGCCAAGTCATATTAGATTTTTGAAGAAATATTGAAAATGAAAAATCCCTCTATACCCCCTCTAACGAACCGACAATGAGTTCTGTTGACGAATTATTGTTATTCAGATGGAAATGGATATTCTGCACCCCACCATGATGCGTGCCTAGTCATATTGGATTTTTGAAGAAATATTGAAAATGAAAAATCCCTCTATACCCCCTCTGACGACCCGACAATGATTTCTGTTGACGAATTAATATTATTCAGATGAACATGGATACTTTGCACCCCATCATGATGCGTGCCAAGTCATATTACATTTTTGAAGAAAAATTGAAAATGAAAAATCCCTCTATACCCACTCTAACGACCCGACAATCAGTTCTGTTGACGAATTACTGTTATTCAGATGGAAATGGATATTTTGCACCCCACCATGATGCGAGTCAAGTCATATTAGATTTTTGATGAAATTTTGAAAATGAGAAATCCCTCTATACCCCCCCTAACGACCCGACAATGATTTCTGTTAACGAATTCTTGTTATTCAGATGGAATTGGATATTCTGCACCCTACTATGATGCGTGCCAAGTCATATTTGATTTTTGAAGTCATTTTGATAATGAAAAATCCCTCTATACCACCTCTGACGACCCGATAATGATTTCTGGTGACGAATTATAGTTGTTCAGAAGAAAATGGATATTCTGCACCCCACCATGATGCGTGCCAAGTCATATTGGATTTTTGAAGAAATTTTGAAAATGAAAAATCCCTCTATACCCCCTCTAACGACCCGACAATGATTTCTGTTGACGACTTATTGTTATCCAGATGGAAATGAATATTCTGCACACCACCATGTTGCGTGCCAAGTCATATTTGATTTTGAGGTAATTTTGAAAATGAAAAATCCCTCTATACCCCCTCTAACGAACCGACAATGAGTTCTGTTGACGAATTATTATTATTCAGATGGAAATGGATATTCTGCACCCCACCATGATGCGTGACAAGTCATATTGGATTTTTGAAGAAATATTGAAAATGAAAAATCCCTCTATACCCCCTCTAACGACCCGACAATGATATCTGTTGACGACTTATTGTTATCCAGATGGAAATGAATATTCTGCACACCACCATGTTGGGTGCCAAGTCATATTTGATTTTGAGGTAATTTTGAAAATGAAAAATCCCTCTATACCCCCTCTAACAAACCGACAATGAGTTCTGTTGACGAATTATTATTATTCAGATGGAAATGGATATTCTGCACCCCACCATGATGCGTGCCAAGTCATAGTGGATTTTTGAAGAAATATTGAAAATGAAAAATCCCTCTATACCCCCTCTAACGACCCGACAATGATTTCTGTTGACGAATTATTGTTATCCAGATGGAAATGAATATTCTGCACCCCACCATGATGCGTGCCAACTCATATTGGATTTTTGAAGAAATATTGAAAATGAAAAATCCCTCTATACCCCCTCTAACGACCCGACAATGATTTCTGTTGACAAATTATTGTTATTCAGATGGAAATGGATATTCTGCACCCCACTATGATGCGTGCCAAGTCATATTGAATTCTTGAAGAAATATTGAAAATGAAAAATCCCTCTATACCCCCTCTAACGACCCGACAATCAGTTCTGTTGACAAATTATTTTTATTCAGATGGAAATGGATATTCTGCACCCCACCATGATGCGTGCCAAGTCATATTAGATTTTTGAAGAAATATTGAAAATGAAATATCCCTCTATACCCACTCTAACGACCCGACAATCAGTTCTGTTGACAAATTATTGTTATTCAGATGGAAATGGATATTCTGCACCCCACCATGATGCGTGCCAAGTCATATTAGATTTTTGAAGAAATATTGAAAATGAAAAATCCCTCTATACCCACTCTAACGACCCGACAATCAGTTCTGTTGACAAATTATTGTTATTCAGATGGAAATGGATATTCTGCACCCCACCATGATGCGTGCCAAGTCATATTAGATTTTTGAAGAAATATTGAAAATGAAATATCCCTCTATACCCCCTCTGACGACCCGACAATGATTTCTGTTGACGAATTATTGTTATTCGGATGAACATGGATACTTTGCACCCCATCATGATGCGTGCCAAGTCATATTAAATTTTTGAAGAAATATTGAAAATGAAAAATCCCTCTATACCCACTCTAACGACCCGACAATCAGTTCTGTAGACGAATTACTGTTATTCAGATGGACATGGATATTCTGCACCCCACCATGATGCGTGCCAAGTCATATTAGATTTTTGAAGAAATATTGGAAATGAAAAATCCCTCTATACCCCCTCTGACGACCCGACAATTATTCCTGTTGACGAATTTTTGTTAATCAGATGAACATGGATACTTTGCACCCCAGCATGATGCGTGCCAAGTCATATTAGATTTTTGAAGAAATATTGAAAATGAAAAATCCCTCTATACCCCCTCTAACGAACCGACAATGAGTTCTGTTGACGAATTATTGTTATTTAGATGGAAATGGATATTCTGCACCCCACCATGATGCGTGCCAAGTCATATTAGATTTTTGAAGTAATTTTGAAAATGAAAAATCCCTCTACACCCCTTCTGACGACCCGACAATGATTTCTGTTGACGAATTATTGTTATTCAGATGGAAATGGATATTCTGCACCCCACCATGATGCGTGCCAAGTCATATTAGATTTTTGAAGAAAAATTGAAAATGAATAATCCCTCTATACCCACTCTAACGACCCGACAATCAGTTCTGTTGACGAATTACTGTTATTCAGATGGAATTGGATATTTTGCACCCCACCATGATGCGTGTCAAGTCATATTAGATTTTTGATGAAATTTTGAAAATGAGAAATCCCTCTATACCCCCCCTAACGACCCGACAATGATTTCTGATAACGAATTCTTGTTATTCAGATGGAATTGGATATTCTGCACCCTACTATGATGCGTGCCAAGTCATATTTGATTTTTGAAGTCATTTTGATAATGAAAAATCCCTCTATACCCCCTCTGACGTCCCGACAATGATTACTGGTGACGAATTATTGTTGTTCAGATGGAAATGGATATTTTGCACCCCACCATGATGCGTGCCAAGTCATATTAGATTTTTGAAGAAATTTTGAAAATGAAAAATCCCTCTATATCCCCTCTGACGACCCGACAATGATTTCTGTTGACGAATTATTGTTATTCAGTTGGAAATGGATATTCTGCACCCCACCATGATGCGTGCCAAGTCATATTGGATTTTTGAAGAAATATTGAAAATGAAAAATCCCTCTATACCTCCTCTAACGACCCGACAATGATTTCTGTTGACGAATTATTGTTATTCAGACGGAATTGAATATTCTGCACCTCATCATGTTGCGTACCAAGTCATATTAGATTTTGAGGTAAATTTGAAAATGAAAAATCCCTCTATACCCCCTCTACCGACCCGACAATGATTTCTGTCAACGAATTATTGTTATTCAGATGGAAATAGATATTCTGCACCCCACCATGATGCGTGCCAAGTCATATTAGATTTTTGATGAAATTTTGAAAATGAGAAATCCCTCTATACCCCCTCTGACGACCCGACAATGATTTCTGGTGACGAATTATTGTTATTCAGATGAACATGGATACTTTGCACCCCATCATGATGCGTGCCAAGTCATATTAGATTTTGAGGTAAATTTGAAAATGAACAATCCCTCTATACCCCCTCCAACGACCCGTCAATGATTTCTGTTGATGAATTATTGTTATTTAGATGGAAATGGATATTCTGCACCCCACCATGATGCGTGCTAAGTCTTATTTGATTTTGAGGTAATTTTGAAAATGAAAAATCCCTCTATACCTCCTCTAACGACCCGACAATGATTTCTGTTGACGAATTATTGTTATTCAGACGGAATTGAATATTCTGCACCTCATCATGTTGCGTACCAAGTCATATTAGATTTTGAGGTAAATTTGAAAATAAACAATCCCTCTATACCCCCTCCAACGACCCGTCAATGATTTCTGTTGATGAATTATTGTTATTTAGATGGAAATGGATATTCTGCACCCCACCATGATGCGTGCTAAGTCTTATTTGATTTTGAGGTAATTTTGAAAATGAAAAATCCCTCTATACCCCTCTGATGACCCGACAATGATTTCTGTTGACAAATTATTGTCATTGAGATGGAAATGAATATTCTGTACCCCACCATGATGCGTGCCAAGTCATATTAGATTATTGAAGAAATTTTGAAAATGAAAAATCCCTCTATACCCCCTCCAACGACCCGTCAATGATTTCTGTTGACGAATTATTGTTATTCAGATGAACATGGATACTTTGCACCCCATCATGATGCGTGCCAAGTCATATTAGATTTTTGAAGAAAAATTGAAAATGAAAAATCCCTCTATACCCACTCTAACGACCCGACAATCAGTTCTGTTGACGAATTACTGTTATTCAGATGGAAATGGATATTTTGCACCCCACCATGATGCGTGTCAAGTCATATTAGATTTTTTAAGAAATTTTGAAAATGAGAAATCCCTCTATACCCCCCTAACGACCCGACAATGATTTATGTTAACGAATTCTTGTTATTCAGATGGAATTGGATATTCTGCACCCCACTATGATGCGTGCCAAGTCATATTTGATTTTTGAAGTCATTTTGATAATGAAAAATCCCTCTATACCCCCTCTGACGACCCGACAATGATTTCTGGTGACGAATTATTGTTGTTCAGATGGAAATGGATATTCTGCACCCCACCATGATGCGTGCCAAGTCATATTAGATTTTTGAAGAAATTTTGAAAATGAAAAATCCCTCTATATCCCCTCCGACGACCCTACAATGATTTCTGTTGACGAATTATTGTTATTCAGTTGGAAATGGATATTCTGCACCCCACCATGATGCGTGCCAAGTCATATTGGATTTTTGAAGAAATATTGAAAATGAAAAATCCCTCTATACCCCCTCTAACGACCCGACAATAATTTCTGTTGACGAATTATTGTTATTCAGATGGAAATGAATATTCTGCACCTCACCATGTTGCGTACCAAGTCATATTTGATTTTGAGGTAATTTTGAAAATGAAAAATCCCTCTATACCGCCTCTAACGACCCGACAATGATTTCTGTCAACGAATTATTGTTATTCAGATGAAAATAGATATTCTGCACCCCACCATGATGCGTGCCAAGTCATATTAGATTTTTGATGAAATTTTGAAAATGAGAAATCCCTCTATACCCCCCCTAACGACCCGACAATGATTTCTGTTAACGAATTCTTGTTATTCAGATGGAATTGGATATTCTGCACCCTACTATGATGCGTGCCAAGTCATATTTGATTTTTGAAGTCATTTTGATAATGAAAAATCCCTCTATACCTCCTCTGACGACCCGACAATGATTTCTGGTGACGAATTATTGTTGTTCAGATGGAAATGGATATTCTGCACCCCACCATGATGCGTGCCAAGTCATATTAGATTTTTGAAGAAATTTTGAAAATGAAAAATCCCTCTATACCCCCTCCAACGACCCGTCAATGATTTCTGTTGATGAATTATTGTTATTCAGATGGAAATGGATATTCTGCACCCCACCATGATGCGTGCCAAGTCATATTGGATTTTTGAAGAAATATTGAAAATGAAAAATCCCTCTATACCCCATCTAACGACCCGACAATGATTTCTGTTGACGAATTATTGTTATATAGATGGAAATGAATATTCTGTACACCACCATGTTGCGTGCCAAGTCATATTTGATTTTGAGGTAATTTTGAAAATGAAATATCCCTCTATACCCCCTCTAACGAACCGACAATGAGTTCTGTTGATTAATTATTGTTATTCAGATGGAAATGGATATTCTGCACCCCACCATGATGCGTGTCAAGTCAAAGTGGATTTTTGAAGAAATATTGAAAATGAAAAATCCCTCTATACCCCCTCTAACGACCCGACAATAATTTCTGTTGACGAATTATTGTTATTCAGATGGAAATGAATATTCTGCACCTCACCATGTTGCGTACCAAGTCATATTTGATTTTGAGGTAATTTTGAAAATGAAAAATCCCTCTATACCGCCTCTAACGACCCGACAATGATTTCTGTCAACGAATTATTGTTATTCAGATGAAAATAGATATTCTGCACCCCACCATGATGCGTGCCAAGTCATATTAGATTTTTGATGAAATTTTGAAAATGAGAAATCCCTCTATACCCCCCCTAACACCCGACAATGATTTCTGTTAACGATTTCTTGTTATTCAGATGGAATTGGATATTCTGCACCCTACTATGATGCGTGCCAAGTCATATTTGATTTTTGAAGTCATTTTGATAATGAAAATTCCCTCTATACCTCCTCTGACGACCCGACAATGATATCTGGTGACGAATTATTGTTGTTCAGATGGAAATGGATATTCTGCACCCCACCATGATGCGTGCCAAGTCATATTAGATTTTTGAAGAAATTTTGAAAATGAAAAATCCCTCTATACCCCCTCCAACGACCCGTCAATGATTTCTGTTGATGAATTTTTGTTATTCAGATGGAAATGGATATTCTGCACCCCACCATGATGCGTGTCAAGTCAAAGTGGATTTTTGAAGAAATATTGAAAATGAAAAATCCCTCTATACCCCCTCTAACGACCCGACAATAATTTCTGTTGACGAATTATTGTTATTCAGATGGAAATGAATATTCTGCACCTCACCATGTTGCGTACCAAGTCATATTTGATTTTGAGGTAATTTTGAAAATGAAAAATCCCTCTATACCGCCTCTAACGACCCGACAATGATTTCTGTCAACGAATTATTGTTATTCAGATGAAAATAGATATTCTGCACCCCACCATGATGCGTGCCAAGTCATATTAGATTTTTGATGAAATTTTGAAAATGAGAAATCCCTCTATACCCCCCCTAACGACCCGACAATGATTTCTGTTAACGATTTCTTGTTATTCAGATGGAATTGGATATTCTGCACCCTACTAAGATGCGTGCCAAGTCATATTTGATTTTTGAAGTCATTTTGATAATGAAAATTCCCTCTATACCTCCTCTGACGACCCGACAATGATATCTGGTGACGAATTATTGTTGTTCAGATGGAAATGGATATTCTGCACCCCACCATGATGCGTGCCAAGTCATATTAGATTTTTGAAGAAATATTGAAAATGAAAAATCCCTCTATACCCCATCTAACGACCCGACAATGATTTCTGTTGACGAATTATTGTTATATAGATGGAAATGAATATTCTGTACACCACCATGTTGCGTGCCAAGTCATATTTGATTTTGAGGTAATTTTGAAAATGAAATATCCCTCTATACCCCCTCTAACGAACCGACAATGAGTTCTGTTGATTAATTATTGTTATTCAGATGGAAATGGATATTCTGCACCCCACCATGATGCGTGTCAAGTCAAAGTGGATTTTTGAAGAAATATTGAAAATGAAAAATCCCTCTATACCCCCTCTAACGACCCGACAATGATTTCTGTTGACGAATTTTTGTTATTTAGATGGAAATGAGTATTCTGCACCCCACCATGATGCGTGCCAAGTCATATTGGATTTTTGAAGAAATATTGAAAATGAAAAATCCCTCTTTACCCCCTCTAACGACCCGACAATGATTTCTGTAAACGAATTCTTGTTATTCAGATGGAAATATATATTCTGTACCCTACTATGATGCGTGCCAAGTCATATTTGATTTTTGAAGTCATTTTGATATTGAAAAATCCCTCTATACCCCCTCTGACGACCCAACAATCATTTCTGTTGACGAATTAATGTAATTTAGATGAAAATGGATATTATGCACTCCACCATGATACGTGCCAAGTCATATTTGATTTTTGAAGTAATTTTGAAAATGAAAAATCCCTCTATACCCCCTATGACGACACGACAATGATTTATGTTGACGAATTATTGTTATTCAGATGGACATGGATATTCTGCACCCCACCATGATGCGTGCCAAGTCATATTAGATTTTTGAAGTAATTTTGAAAATGAAATATCCCTCTATACCCCCTCTGACGACCCGACAATGATTTCTGTTGACGAATTATTGTTATTCAGATGGAAATGGATATTCTGCACCCCACCATGATGCGTGCCAAGTCATATTAGATTTTTGAAGAAATATTGAAAATGAAAAATCCCTCTATACCCACTCTAACGACCCGACAATCAGTTCTGTTGACGAATTACTGTTATTCAGATGGAAATGGATATTTTGCACCCCACCATGATGCGTGCCAAGTCATATTGAATTCTTGAAGAAATATTGAAAATGAGAAATCCCTCTATACCCCCTCTAACGTCACGACAATGATTTATAATGACGAATTATTGTTATTCAGATGGACATGGATATTCTGCACCCCACCATGATGCGTGCCAAGTCATATTTGATTTTGAGGTAATTTTGAAAATGAGAAATCCCTCTATACCCCCTCTGACGACCCGACAATGATTTCTGTTGACAAATTATTGTTATTCAGATGGAAATGGATATTCTGCACCCCACCATGATGCGTGCCAAGTCATATTAGATTTTTGAAGAAATATTGAAAATGAAATATCCCTCTATACCCCCTCTGACGACCCGACAATGATTTCTGTTGACGAATTATTGTTATTCGGATGAACATGGATACTTTGCACCCCATCATGATGCGTGCCAAGTCATATTAAATTTTTGAAGAAATATTGAAAATGAAAAATCCCTCTATACCCACTCTAACGACCCGACAATCAGTTCTGTATACGAATTACTGTTATTCAGATGGACATGGATATTCTGCACCCCACCATGATGCGTGCCAAGTCATATTAGATTTTTGAAGTAATTTTGAAAATGAAAAATCCCTCTACACCCCCTCTGACGACCCGACAATGATTTCTGTTGACGAATTATTGTTATTCAGATGGAAATGGATATTCTGCACCCCACCATGATGCCTGCCAAGTCATATTAGATTTTTGAAGAAATATTGGAAATGAAAAATCCCTCTATACCCCCTCTGACGACCCGACAATGATTCCTGTTGACGAATTTTTGTTATTCAGATGAACATGGATACTTTGCACCCCAGCATGATGCGTGCCAAGTCATATTAGATTTTTGAAGAAATATTGAAAATGAAAAATCCCTCTATACCCCCTCTAACGAACCGACAATGAGTTCTGTTGACGAATTATTGTTATTTAGATGGAAATGGATATTCTGCACCCCACCATGATGCGTGCCAAGTCATATTGGATTTTTGAAGAAATATTGAAAATGAAAAATCCCTCTATACCCCCTCTAACGACCCGACAATGATTTCTGTTGACCAATTATCGTTATTCAGATGAAAATAGATATTCTGCACCCCACCATGATGCGTGCCAAGTCATATTAGATTTTTGAAGAAATATTGAGAATGAAAAATCCCTCTATACTCCCTCTGACGACCCGACAATGATTTCTGTTGACGAATTATTGTTATTCAGATGAACATGGATACTTTGCACCCCATCATGATGCGTGCCAAGTCATATTAGATTTTTGAAGAAAAATTGAAAATGATTAATCCCTCTATACCCACTCTAACGACCCGACAATCAGTTCTGTTGACGAATTACTGTTATTCAGATGGAAATGGATATTTTGCACCCCACCATGATGCGTGTCAAGTCATATTAGATTTTTGATGAAATTTTGAAAATGAGAAATCCCTCTATACCGCCTCTAACGACCCGACAATGATTTCTGTCAACGAATTATTGTTATTCAGATGAAAATAGATATTCTGCACCCCACCATGATGCGTGCCAAGTCATATTAGATTTTTGATGAAATTTTGAAAATGAGAAATCCCTCTATACCGCCTCTAACGACCCGACAATGATTTCTGTCAACGAATTATTGTTATTCAGATGAAAATAGATATTCTGCACCCCACCATGATGCGTGCCAAGTCATATTAGATTTTTGATGAAATTTTGAAAATGAGAAATCCCTCTATACCCCCCCTAACGACCCGACAATGATTTCTGTTAACGAATTCTTGTTATTCAGATGGAATTGGATATTCTGCACCCTACTATGATGCGTGCCAAGTCATATTTGATTTTTGAAGTCATTTTGATAATGAAAAATCCCTCTATACCTCCTCTGACGACCCGACAATGATTTCTGTTGACGACTTATTGTTATCCAGATGGAAATGAATATTCTGCACACCACCATGTTGCGTGCCAAGTCATATTTGATTTTGAGGTAATTTTGAAAATGAAAAATCCCTCTATACCCCCTCTAACGAACCGACAATGAGTTCTGTTGACGAATTATTATTATTCAGATGGAAATGGATATTCTGCACCCCACCATGATGCGTGACAAGTCATATTGGATTTTTGAAGAAATATTGAAAATGAAAAATCCCTCTATACCCCCTCTAACGACCCGACAATGATATCTGTTGACGACTTATTGTTATCCAGATGGAAATGAATATTCTGCACACCACCATGTTGGGTGCCAAGTCATATTTGATTTTGAGGTAATTTTGAAAATGAAAAATCCCTCTATACCCCCTCTAACAAACCGACAATGAGTTCTGTTGACGAATTATTATTATTCAGATGGAAATGGATATTCTGCACCCCACCATGATGCGTGCCAAGTCATAGTGGATTTTTGAAGAAATATTGAAAATGAAAAATCCCTCTATACCCCCTCTAACGACCCGACAATGATTTCTGTTGACGAATTATTGTTATCCAGATGGAAATGAATATTCTGCACCCCACCATGATGCGTGCCAACTCATATTGGATTTTTGAAGAAATATTGAAAATGAAAAATCCCTCTATACCCCCTCTAACGACCCGACAATGATTTCTGTTGACAAATTATTGTTATTCAGATGGAAATGGATATTCTGCACCCCACTATGATGCGTGCCAAGTCATATTGAATTCTTGAAGAAATATTGAAAATGAAAAATCCCTCTATACCCCCTCTAACGACCCGACAATCAGTTCTGTTGACAAATTATTTTTATTCAGATGGAAATGGATATTCTGCACCCCACCATGATGCGTGCCAAGTCATATTAGATTTTTGAAGAAATATTGAAAATGAAATATCCCTCTATACCCACTCTAACGACCCGACAATCAGTTCTGTTGACAAATTATTGTTATTCAGATGGAAATGGATATTCTGCACCCCACCATGATGCGTGCCAAGTCATATTAGATTTTTGAAGAAATATTGAAAATGAAAAATCCCTCTATACCCACTCTAACGACCCGACAATCAGTTCTGTTGACAAATTATTGTTATTCAGATGGAAATGGATATTCTGCACCCCACCATGATGCGTGCCAAGTCATATTAGATTTTTGAAGAAATATTGAAAATGAAATATCCCTCTATACCCCCTCTGACGACCCGACAATGATTTCTGTTGACGAATTATTGTTATTCGGATGAACATGGATACTTTGCACCCCATCATGATGCGTGCCAAGTCATATTAAATTTTTGAAGAAATATTGAAAATGAAAAATCCCTCTATACCCACTCTAACGACCCGACAATCAGTTCTGTAGACGAATTACTGTTATTCAGATGGACATGGATATTCTGCACCCCACCATGATGCGTGCCAAGTCATATTAGATTTTTGAAGAAATATTGGAAATGAAAAATCCCTCTATACCCCCTCTGACGACCCGACAATTATTCCTGTTGACGAATTTTTGTTAATCAGATGAACATGGATACTTTGCACCCCAGCATGATGCGTGCCAAGTCATATTAGATTTTTGAAGAAATATTGAAAATGAAAAATCCCTCTATACCCCCTCTAACGAACCGACAATGAGTTCTGTTGACGAATTATTGTTATTTAGATGGAAATGGATATTCTGCACCCCACCATGATGCGTGCCAAGTCATATTAGATTTTTGAAGTAATTTTGAAAATGAAAAATCCCTCTACACCCCTTCTGACGACCCGACAATGATTTCTGTTGACGAATTATTGTTATTCAGATGGAAATGGATATTCTGCACCCCACCATGATGCGTGCCAAGTCATATTAGATTTTTGAAGAAATATTGGAAATGAAAAATACCTCTATACCCCCTCTGACGACCCGACAATTATTCCTGTTGACGAATTTTTGTTAATCAGATGAACATGGATACTTTGCACCCCAGCATGATGCGTGCCAAGTCATATTAGATTTTTGAAGAAATATTGAAAATGAAAAATCCCTCTACACCCCCTCTAACGAACCGACAATGAGTTCTGTTGACGAATTATTGTTATTCAGATGGAAATGGATATTCTGCACCCCACCATGATGCGTGCCAAGTCATTTTGGATTTTTGAAGAAATATTGAAAATGAAAAATCCCTCTATACCCCCTCTAACGACCCGACAATGATTTCTGTTGACCAATTATCGTTATTCAGATGAAAATAGATATTCTGCACCCCACCATGATGCGTGACAAGTCATATTAGATTTTTGAAGAAATATTGAAAATGAAAAATCCCTCTATACTCCCTCTGACGACCCGACAATGATTTCTGTTGACGAATTATTGTTATTCAGATGAACATGGATACTTTGCACCCCATCATGATGCGTGCCAAGTCATATTAGATTTTTGAAGAAAAATTGAAAATGAATAATCCCTCTATACCCACTCTAACGACCCGACAATCAGTTCTGTTGACGAATTACTGTTATTCAGATGGAAATGGATATTTTGCACCCCACCATGATGCGTGTCAAGTCATATTAGATTTTTGATGAAATTTTGAAAATGAGAAATCCCTCTATACCCCCCCTAACGACCCGACAATGATTTCTGATAACGAATTCTTGTTATTCAGATGGAATTGGATATTCTGCACCCTACTATGATGCGTGCCAAGTCATATTTGATTTTTGAAGTCATTTTGATAATGAAAAATCCCTCTATACCCCCTCTGACGACCCGACAATGATTTCTGGTGACGAATTATTGTTGTTCAGATGGAAATGGATATTTTGCACCCCACCATGATGCGTGCCAAGTCATATTAGATTTTTGAAGAAATTTTGAAAATGAAAAATCCCTCTATATCCCCTCTGACGACCCGACAATGATTTCTGTTGACGAATTAATGTTATTCAGTTGGAAATGGATATTCTGCACCCCACCATGATGCGTGCCAAGTCATATTGGATTTTTGAAGAAATATTGAAAATGAAAAATCCCTCTATACCCCCTCTAACGACCCGACAATGATTTCTGTTGACGAATTATTGTTATTCAGACGGAAGTGAATATTCTGCACCTCATCATGTTGCGTACCAAGTCATATTAGATTTTGAGGTAAATTTGAAAATGAAAAATCCCTCTATACCCCCTCTACCGACGCGACAATGATTTCTGTCAACGAATTATTGTTATTCAGATGGAAATAGATATTCTGCACCCCACCATGATGCGTGCCAAGTCATATTAGATTTTTGATGAAATTTTGAAAATGAGAAATCCCTCTATACCCCCCCTAACGACCCGACAATGATTTCTGTTAACAAATTCTTGATATTCAGATGGAATTGGATATTCTGCACCCCACTATGATGCGTGCCATGTCATATTTGATTTTTGAAGTCATTTTGATAATGAAAAATCCCTCTATACCCCCTCTGACGACCCGACAATGATTTCTGGTGAAGAATTATTGTTGTTCAGATGAAAATGGATATTCTGCACCCCACCATGATGCGTGCCAAGTCATATTAGATTTTTGAAGAAATTTTGAAAATGAACAATCCCTCTATACCCCCTCCAACGACCCGTCAATGATTTCTGTTGATGAATTATTGTTATTTAGATGGAAATGGATATTCTGCACCCCACCATGATGCGTGCTAAGTCTTATTTGATTTTGAGGTAATTTTGAAAATGAAAAATCCCTCTATACCCCTCTGATGACCCGACAATGATTTCTGTTGACAAATTATTGTCATTGAGATGGAAATGAATATTCTGTACCCCACCATGATGCGTGCCAAGTCATATTAGATTATTGAAGAAATTTTGAAAATGAAAAATCCCTCTATACCCCCTCCAACGACCCGTCAATGATTTCTGTTGACGAATTATTGTTATTCAGATGAACATGGATACTTTGCACCCCATCATGATGCGTGCCAAGTCATATTAGATTTTTGAAGAAAAATTGAAAATGAAAAATCCCTCTATACCCACTCTAACGACCCGACAATCAGTTCTGTTGACGAATTACTGTTATTCAGATGGAAATGGATATTTTGCACCCCACCATGATGCGTGTCAAGTCAAATTAGATTTTTTAAGAAATTTTGAAAATGAGAAATCCCTCTATACCCCCCTAACGACCCGACAATGATTTATGTTAACGAATTCTTGTTATTCAGATGGAATTGGATATTCTGCACCCCACTATGATGCGTGCCAAGTCATATTTGATTTTTGAAGTCATTTTGATAATGAAAAATCCCTCTATACCCCCTCTGACGACCCGACAATGATTTCTGGTGACGAATTATTGTTGTTCAGATGGAAATGGATATTCTGCACCCCACCATGATGCGTGCCAAGTCATATTAGATTTTTGAAGAAATTTTGAAAATGAAAAATCCCTCTATATCCCCTCTGACGACCCTACAATGATTTCTGTTGACGAATTATTGTTATTCAGATGGAAATGGATATTCTGTACCCCACCATGATGCGTGCCATGTCATATTTGATTATTGAAATCATTTTGATAATGAAAAATCCCTCTATACCCCCTCTGACGACCCGACAATGATTTCTGTTGACGAATTATTGTTAGTCAAATGTAAATGGATAATCTGCACCCCACCATGTTGCGTGCCAAGTCATATTTGATTTTGAGGTAATTTTGAAAATGAAAAATCTCTCTATACCCCCTCTGACGACACGACAATATTTTCTGTTAAGGAATTATTGTTATTCAGATGGATATGGAAATTCTGCACCCCACCATGATGCGTGCAGAGTCATATTGGATTTTTGAAGAAATATTGAAAATGAAAAATCCCTCTATACCCCCTCTAACGACCCGACAATGATTTCTGTTGACGAATTATCGTTATTCGGATGGAAATAGATATTCTGCACCCCACCATGATGCGTGCCAAGTCATATTAGATTTTTGAAGAAATATTGAAAATGAAAAATCCCTCTATACCCCTTCTGACGACCCGACAATGATTTCTGTTGACGAATTATTGTTATTCAGATGAACATGGATACTTTGCACCCCATCATGATGCGTGCCAAGTCATATTAGATTTTTGAAGAAATATTGAAAATGAAAAATCCCTCTATACCCACTCTAACGACCCGACAATTAGTTCTGTTGACGAATTACTGTTATTCAGATGGAAATGGATATTATGCACCCCACCATGATGCGTGCCCAGTCATATTGAATTTTTGAAGAAATATTGAAAATGAAAAATCCCTCTATACCCCCTCTAACGACCCGACATTGATTTCTGTTGACGAATTAATGTTATTCAGATGGAAATGGATATTCTGCACCCCACCATGATGCGTGCCAAGTCATATTGGATTTTTGAAGAAATATTGAAAATGAAAAATCCCTCTATACCCCCTCTAACGAACCGACAATGAGTTCTGTTGACGAATTATTGTTATTCAGATGGAAATGGATATTCTGCACCCCACCATGATGCGTGCCTAGTCATATTGGATTTTTGAAGAAATATTGAAAATGAAAAATCCCTCTATACCCCCTCTGACGACCCGACAATGATTTCTGTTGACGAATTAATATTATTCAGATGAACATGGATACTTTGCACCCCATCATGATGCGTGCCAAGTCATATTACATTTTTGAAGAAAAATTGAAAATGAAAAATCCCTCTATACCCACTCTAACGACCCGACAATCAGTTCTGTTGACGAATTACTGTTATTCAGATGGAAATGGATATTTTGCACCCCACCATGATGCGAGTCAAGTCATATTAGATTTTTGATGAAATTTTGAAAATGAGAAATCCCTCTATACCCCCCCTAACGACCCGACAATGATTTCTGTTAACGAATTCTTGTTATTCAGATGGAATTGGATATTCTGCACCCTACTATGATGCGTGCCAAGTCATATTTGATTTTTGAAGTCATTTTGATAATGAAAAATCCCTCTATACCACCTCTGACGACCCGATAATGATTTCTGGTGACGAATTATAGTTGTTCAGAAGAAAATGGATATTCTGCACCCCACCATGATGCGTGCCAAGTCATATTGGATTTTTGAAGAAATTTTGAAAATGAAAAATCCCTCTATACCCCCTCTAACGACCCGACAATGATTTCTGTTGACGACTTATTGTTATCCAGATGGAAATGAATATTCTGCACACCACCATGTTGCGTGCCAAGTCATATTTGATTTTGAGGTAATTTTGAAAATGAAAAATCCCTCTATACCCCCTCTAACGAACCGACAATGAGTTCTGTTGACGAATTATTATTATTCAGATGGAAATGGATATTCTGCACCCCACCATGATGCGTGACAAGTCATATTGGATTTTTGAAGAAATATTGAAAATGAAAAATCCCTCTATACCCCCTCTAACGACCCGACAATGATATCTGTTGACGACTTATTGTTATCCAGATGGAAATGAATATTCTGCACACCACCATGTTGGGTGCCAAGTCATATTTGATTTTGAGGTAATTTTGAAAATGAAAAATCCCTCTATACCCCCTCTAACAAACCGACAATGAGTTCTGTTGACGAATTATTATTATTCAGATGGAAATGGATATTCTGCACCCCACCATGATGCGTGCCAAGTCATAGTGGATTTTTGAAGAAATATTGAAAATGAAAAATCCCTCTATACCCCCTCTAACGACCCGACAATGATTTCTGTTGACGAATTATTGTTATCCAGATGGAAATGAATATTCTGCACCCCACCATGATGCGTGCCAACTCATATTGGATTTTTGAAGAAATATTGAAAATGAAAAATCCCTCTATACCCCCTCTAACGACCCGACAATGATTTCTGTTGACAAATTATTGTTATTCAGATGGAAATGGATATTCTGCACCCCACTATGATGCGTGCCAAGTCATATTGAATTCTTGAAGAAATATTGAAAATGAAAAATCCCTCTATACCCCCTCTAACGACCCGACAATCAGTTCTGTTGACAAATTATTTTTATTCAGATGGAAATGGATATTCTGCACCCCACCATGATGCGTGCCAAGTCATATTAGATTTTTGAAGAAATATTGAAAATGAAATATCCCTCTATACCCACTCTAACGACCCGACAATCAGTTCTGTTGACAAATTATTGTTATTCAGATGGAAATGGATATTCTGCACCCCACCATGATGCGTGCCAAGTCATATTAGATTTTTGAAGAAATATTGAAAATGAAAAATCCCTCTATACCCACTCTAACGACCCGACAATCAGTTCTGTTGACAAATTATTGTTATTCAGATGGAAATGGATATTCTGCACCCCACCATGATGCGTGCCAAGTCATATTAGATTTTTGAAGAAATATTGAAAATGAAATATCCCTCTATACCCCCTCTGACGACCCGACAATGATTTCTGTTGACGAATTATTGTTATTCGGATGAACATGGATACTTTGCACCCCATCATGATGCGTGCCAAGTCATATTAAATTTTTGAAGAAATATTGAAAATGAAAAATCCCTCTATACCCACTCTAACGACCCGACAATCAGTTCTGTAGACGAATTACTGTTATTCAGATGGACATGGATATTCTGCACCCCACCATGATGCGTGCCAAGTCATATTAGATTTTTGAAGAAATATTGGAAATGAAAAATCCCTCTATACCCCCTCTGACGACCCGACAATTATTCCTGTTGACGAATTTTTGTTAATCAGATGAACATGGATACTTTGCACCCCAGCATGATGCGTGCCAAGTCATATTAGATTTTTGAAGAAATATTGAAAATGAAAAATCCCTCTATACCCCCTCTAACGAACCGACAATGAGTTCTGTTGACGAATTATTGTTATTTAGATGGAAATGGATATTCTGCACCCCACCATGATGCGTGCCAAGTCATATTAGATTTTTGAAGTAATTTTGAAAATGAAAAATCCCTCTACACCCCTTCTGACGACCCGACAATGATTTCTGTTGACGAATTATTGTTATTCAGATGGAAATGGATATTCTGCACCCCACCATGATGCGTGCCAAGTCATATTAGATTTTTGAAGAAATATTGGAAATGAAAAATACCTCTATACCCCCTCTGACGACCCGACAATTATTCCTGTTGACGAATTTTTGTTAATCAGATGAACATGGATACTTTGCACCCCAGCATGATGCGTGCCAAGTCATATTAGATTTTTGAAGAAATATTGAAAATGAAAAATCCCTCTATACCCCCTCTAACGACCCGACAATGATTTCTGTTGACCAATTATCGTTATTCAGATGAAAATGGATATTCTGCACCCCACCATGATGCGTGCCAAGTCATATTGGATTTTTGAAGAAATATTGAAAATGAAAAATCCCTCTATACCCCCTCTAACGACCCGACAATGATTTCTGTAAACGAATTCTTGTTATTCAGATGGAAATATATATTCTGTACCCTACTATGATGCGTGCCAAGTCATATTTGATTTTTGAAGTCATTCTGATAATGAAAAATCCCTCTATACCCCCTCTGACGACCCGACAATGATTTCTGTTGACGAATTATTGTTATTCAGATGGAAATGGATATTCTGCACCCCACCATGATGCGTGCCAAGTCATATTAGATTTTTGAAGAAATATTGAAAATGAAAAATCCCTCTATACCCACTCTAACGACCCGACAATCAGTTCTGTTGACGAATTACTGTTATTCAGATGGAAATGGATATTTTGCACCCCACTATGATGCGTGCCAAGTCATATTGAATTTTTGAAGAAATATTGAAAATGAAAAATCCCTCTATACCCCCTCTAACGACACGACAATGATTTATGTTGACGAATTATTGTTATTCAGATGGACATGGATATTCTGCACCCCACCATGATGCGTGCCAAGTCATATTAGATTTTTGAAGAAATATTGAAAATGAAATATCCCTCTATACCCCCTCTGACGACCCGACAATGATTTCTGTTGACGAATTATTGTTATTCGGATGAACATGGATACTTTGCACCCCATCATGATGCGAGCCAAGTCATATTAGATTTTTGAAGAAATATTGAAAATGAAAAATCCCTCTATACCCACTCTAACGACCCGACAATCAGTTCTGTAGACGAATTACTGTTATTCAGATGGACATGGATATTCTGCACCCCACCATGATGCGTGCCAAGTCATATTAGATTTTTGAAGTAATTTTGAAAATGAAAAATCCCTATACACCCCTCTGACGACCCGACAATGATTTCTGTTGACGAATTATTGTTATTCAGATGGAAATGGATATTCTGCACCCCACCATGATGCGTGCCAAGTCATATTAGATTTTTGAAGAAATATTGGAAATGAAAAATCCCTCTATACCCCCTCTGACGACCCGACAATGATTTCTGTTGACGAATTATTGTTATTCAGATGAACATGGATACTTTGCACCCCATCATGATGCGTGCCAAGTCATATTAGATTTTTGAAGAAATATTGAAAATGAAAAATCCCTCTATACCCCCTCTAACGAACCGACAATGAGTTCTGTTGACGAATTATTGTTATTCAGATGGAAATGGATATTCTGCACCCCACCATGATGCGTGCCTAGTCATATTGGATTTTTGAAGAAATATTGAAAATGAAAAATCCCTCTATACCCCCTCTGACGACCCGACAATGATTTCTGTTGACGAATTAATATTATTCAGATGAACATGGATACTTTGCACCCCATCATGATGCGTGCCAAGTCATATTACATTTTTGAAGAAAAATTGAAAATGAAAAATCCCTCTATACCCACTCTAACGACCCGACAATCAGTTCTGTTGACGAATTACTGTTATTCAGATGGAAATGGATATTTTGCACCCCACCATGATGCGAGTCAAGTCATATTAGATTTTTGATGAAATTTTGAAAATGAGAAATCCCTCTATACCCCCCCTAACGACCCGACAATGATTTCTGTTAACGAATTCTTGTTATTCAGATGGAATTGGATATTCTGCACCCTACTATGATGCGTGCCAAGTCATATTTGATTTTTGAAGTCATTTTGATAATGAAAAATCCCTCTATACCACCTCTGACGACCCGATAATGATTTCTGGTGACGAATTATAGTTGTTCAGAAGAAAATGGATATTCTGCACCCCACCATGATGCGTGCCAAGTCATATTGGATTTTTGAAGAAATTTTGAAAATGAAAAATCCCTCTATACCCCCTCTAACGACCCGACAATGATTTCTGTTGACGACTTATTGTTATCCAGATGGAAATGAATATTCTGCACACCACCATGTTGCGTGCCAAGTCATATTTGATTTTGAGGTAATTTTGAAAATGAAAAATCCCTCTATACCCCCTCTAACGAACCGACAATGAGTTCTGTTGACGAATTATTATTATTCAGATGGAAATGGATATTCTGCACCCCACCATGATGCGTGACAAGTCATATTGGATTTTTGAAGAAATATTGAAAATGAAAAATCCCTCTATACCCCCTCTAACGACCCGACAATGATATCTGTTGACGACTTATTGTTATCCAGATGGAAATGAATATTCTGCACACCACCATGTTGGGTGCCAAGTCATATTTGATTTTGAGGTAATTTTGAAAATGAAAAATCCCTCTATACCCCCTCTAACAAACCGACAATGAGTTCTGTTGACGAATTATTATTATTCAGATGGAAATGGATATTCTGCACCCCACCATGATGCGTGCCAAGTCATAGTGGATTTTTGAAGAAATATTGAAAATGAAAAATCCCTCTATACCCCCTCTAACGACCCGACAATGATTTCTGTTGACGAATTATTGTTATCCAGATGGAAATGAATATTCTGCTCCCCACCATGATGCGTGCCAACTCATATTGGATTTTTGAAGAAATATTGAAAATGAAAAATCCCTCTATACCCCCTCTAACGACCCGACAATGATTTCTGTTGACAAATTATTGTTATTCAGATGGAAATGGATATTCTGCACCCCACTATGATGCGTGCCAAGTCATATTGAATTCTTGAAGAAATATTGAAAATGAAAAATCCCTCTATACCCCCTCTAACGACCCGACAATCAGTTCTGTTGACAAATTATTTTTATTCAGATGGAAATGGATATTCTGCACCCCACCATGATGCGTGCCAAGTCATATTAGATTTTTGAAGAAATATTGAAAATGAAATATCCCTCTATACCCACTCTAACGACCCGACAATCAGTTCTGTTGACAAATTATTGTTATTCAGATGGAAATGGATATTCTGCACCCCACCATGATGCGTGCCAAGTCATATTAGATTTTTGAAGAAATATTGAAAATGAAAAATCCCTCTATACCCACTCTAACGACCCGACAATCAGTTCTGTTGACAAATTATTGTTATTCAGATGGAAATGGATATTCTGCACCCCACCATGATGCGTGCCAAGTCATATTAGATTTTTGAAGAAATATTGAAAATGAAATATCCCTCTATACCCCCTCTGACGACCCGACAATGATTTCTGTTGACGAATTATTGTTATTCGGATGAACATGGATACTTTGCACCCCATCATGATGCGTGCCAAGTCATATTAAATTTTTGAAGAAATATTGAAAATGAAAAA
This sequence comes from Chrysolina americana, assembly GCA_958502065.1. Classification (NCBI taxonomy): domain Eukaryota; kingdom Metazoa; phylum Arthropoda; class Insecta; order Coleoptera; family Chrysomelidae; genus Chrysolina; species Chrysolina americana. The sequence goes on from OY293414.1 coordinate 41,876,005, forward strand.
TCCCTCTATACCCACTCTAACGACCCGACAATCAGTTCTGTAGACGAATTACTGTTATTCAGATGGACATGGATATTCTGCACCCCACCATGATGCGTGCCAAGTCATATTAGATTTTTGAAGAAATATTGGAAATGAAAAATCCCTCTATACCCCCTCTGACGACCCGACAATTATTCCTGTTGACGAATTTTTGTTAATCAGATGAACATGGATACTTTGCACCCCAGCATGATGCGTGCCAAGTCATATTAGATTTTTGAAGAAATATTGGAAATGAAAAATCCCTCTATACCCCCTCTAACGAACCGACAATGAGTTCTGTTGACGAATTATTGTTATTTAGATGGAAATGGATATTCTGCACCCCACCATGATGCGTGCCAAGTCATATTAGATTTTTGAAGTAATTTTGAAAATGAAAAATCCCTCTACACCCCTTCTGACGACCCGACAATGATTTCTGTTGACGAATTATTGTTATTCAGATGGAAATGGATATTCTGCACCCCACCATGATGCGTGCCAAGTCATATTAGATTTTTGAAGAAATATTGGAAATGAAAAATACCTCTATACCCCCTCTGACGACCCGACAATTATTCCTGTTGACGAATTTTTGTTAATCAGATGAACATGGATACTTTGCACCCCAGCATGATGCGTGCCAAGTCATATTAGATTTTTGAAGAAATATTGAAAATGAAAAATCCCTCTATACCCCCTCTAACGACCCGACAATGATTTCTGTTGACCAATTATCGTTATTCAGATGAAAATGGATATTCTGCACCCCACCATGATGCGTGCCAAGTCATATTGGATTTTTGAAGAAATATTGAAAATGAAAAATCCCTCTATACCCCCTCTAACGACCCGACAATGATTTCTGTAAACGAATTCTTGTTATTCAGATGGAAATATATATTCTGTACCCTACTATGATGCGTGCCAAGTCATATTTGATTTTTGAAGTCATTCTGATAATGAAAAATCCCTCTATACCCCCTCTGACGACCCGACAATGATTTCTGTTGACGAATTATTGTTATTCAGATGGAAATGGATATTCTGCACCCCACCATGATGCGTGCCAAGTCATATTAGATTTTTGAAGAAATATTGAAAATGAAAAATCCCTCTATACCCACTCTAACGACCCGACAATCAGTTCTGTTGACGAATTACTGTTATTCAGATGGAAATGGATATTTTGCACCCCACTATGATGCGTGCCAAGTCATATTGAATTTTTGAAGAAATATTGAAAATGAAAAATCCCTCTATACCCCCTCTAACGACACGACAATGATTTATGTTGACGAATTATTGTTATTCAGATGGACATGGATATTCTGCACCCCACCATGATGCGTGCCAAGTCATATTAGATTTTTGAAGAAATATTGAAAATGAAATATCCCTCTATACCCCCTCTGACGACCCGACAATGATTTCTGTTGACGAATTATTGTTATTCGGATGAACATGGATACTTTGCACCCCATCATGATGCGAGCCAAGTCATATTAGATTTTTGAAGAAATATTGAAAATGAAAAATCCCTCTATACCCACTCTAACGACCCGACAATCAGTTCTGTAGACGAATTACTGTTATTCAGATGGACATGGATATTCTGCACCCCACCATGATGCGTGCCAAGTCATATTAGATTTTTGAAGTAATTTTGAAAATGAAAAATCCCTATACACCCCTCTGACGACCCGACAATGATTTCTGTTGACGAATTATTGTTATTCAGATGGAAATGGATATTCTGCACCCCACCATGATGCGTGCCAAGTCATATTAGATTTTTGAAGAAATATTGGAAATGAAAAATCCCTCTATACCCCCTCTGACGACCCGACAATGATTTCTGTTGACGAATTATTGTTATTCAGATGAACATGGATACTTTGCACCCCATCATGATGCGTGCCAAGTCATATTAGATTTTTGAAGAAATATTGAAAATGAAAAATCCCTCTATACCCCCTCTAACGAACCGACAATGAGTTCTGTTGACGAATTATTGTTATTCAGATGGAAATGGATATTCTGCACCCCACCATGATGCGTGCCTAGTCATATTGGATTTTTGAAGAAATATTGAAAATGAAAAATCCCTCTATACCCCCTCTGACGACCCGACAATGATTTCTGTTGACGAATTAATATTATTCAGATGAACATGGATACTTTGCACCCCATCATGATGCGTGCCAAGTCATATTACATTTTTGAAGAAAAATTGAAAATGAAAAATCCCTCTATACCCACTCTAACGACCCGACAATCAGTTCTGTTGACGAATTACTGTTATTCAGATGGAAATGGATATTTTGCACCCCACCATGATGCGAGTCAAGTCATATTAGATTTTTGATGAAATTTTGAAAATGAGAAATCCCTCTATACCCCCCCTAACGACCCGACAATGATTTCTGTTAACGAATTCTTGTTATTCAGATGGAATTGGATATTCTGCACCCTACTATGATGCGTGCCAAGTCATATTTGATTTTTGAAGTCATTTTGATAATGAAAAATCCCTCTATACCACCTCTGACGACCCGATAATGATTTCTGGTGACGAATTATAGTTGTTCAGAAGAAAATGGATATTCTGCACCCCACCATGATGCGTGCCAAGTCATATTGGATTTTTGAAGAAATTTTGAAAATGAAAAATCCCTCTATACCCCCTCTAACGACCCGACAATGATTTCTGTTGACGACTTATTGTTATCCAGATGGAAATGAATATTCTGCACACCACCATGTTGCGTGCCAAGTCATATTTGATTTTGAGGTAATTTTGAAAATGAAAAATCCCTCTATACCCCCTCTAACGAACCGACAATGAGTTCTGTTGACGAATTATTATTATTCAGATGGAAATGGATATTCTGCACCCCACCATGATGCGTGACAAGTCATATTGGATTTTTGAAGAAATATTGAAAATGAAAAATCCCTCTATACCCCCTCTAACGACCCGACAATGATATCTGTTGACGACTTATTGTTATCCAGATGGAAATGAATATTCTGCACACCACCATGTTGGGTGCCAAGTCATATTTGATTTTGAGGTAATTTTGAAAATGAAAAATCCCTCTATACCCCCTCTAACAAACCGACAATGAGTTCTGTTGACGAATTATTATTATTCAGATGGAAATGGATATTCTGCACCCCACCATGATGCGTGCCAAGTCATAGTGGATTTTTGAAGAAATATTGAAAATGAAAAATCCCTCTATACCCCCTCTAACGACCCGACAATGATTTCTGTTGACGAATTATTGTTATCCAGATGGAAATGAATATTCTGCACCCCACCATGATGCGTGCCAACTCATATTGGATTTTTGAAGAAATATTGAAAATGAAAAATCCCTCTATACCCCCTCTAACGACCCGACAATGATTTCTGTTGACAAATTATTGTTATTCAGATGGAAATGGATATTCTGCACCCCACTATGATGCGTGCCAAGTCATATTGAATTCTTGAAGAAATATTGAAAATGAAAAATCCCTCTATACCCCCTCTAACGACCCGACAATCAGTTCTGTTGACAAATTATTTTTATTCAGATGGAAATGGATATTCTGCACCCCACCATGATGCGTGCCAAGTCATATTAGATTTTTGAAGAAATATTGAAAATGAAATATCCCTCTATACCCACTCTAACGACCCGACAATCAGTTCTGTTGACAAATTATTGTTATTCAGATGGAAATGGATATTCTGCACCCCACCATGATGCGTGCCAAGTCATATTAGATTTTTGAAGAAATATTGAAAATGAAAAATCCCTCTATACCCACTCTAACGACCCGACAATCAGTTCTGTTGACAAATTATTGTTATTCAGATGGAAATGGATATTCTGCACCCCACCATGATGCGTGCCAAGTCATATTAGATTTTTGAAGAAATATTGAAAATGAAATATCCCTCTATACCCCCTCTGACGACCCGACAATGATTTCTGTTGACGAATTATTGTTATTCGGATGAACATGGATACTTTGCACCCCATCATGATGCGTGCCAAGTCATATTAAATTTTTGAAGAAATATTGAAAATGAAAAATCCCTCTATACCCACTCTAACGACCCGACAATCAGTTCTGTAGACGAATTACTGTTATTCAGATGGACATGGATATTCTGCACCCCACCATGATGCGTGCCAAGTCATATTAGATTTTTGAAGAAATATTGGAAATGAAAAATCCCTCTATACCCCCTCTGACGACCCGACAATTATTCCTGTTGACGAATTTTTGTTAATCAGATGAACATGGATACTTTGCACCCCAGCATGATGCGTGCCAAGTCATATTAGATTTTTGAAGAAATATTGAAAATGAAAAATCCCTCTATACCCCCTCTAACGAACCGACAATGAGTTCTGTTGACGAATTATTGTTATTTAGATGGAAATGGATATTCTGCACCCCACCATGATGCGTGCCAAGTCATATTAGATTTTTGAAGTAATTTTGAAAATGAAAAATCCCTCTACACCCCTTCTGACGACCCGACAATGATTTCTGTTGACGAATTATTGTTATTCAGATGGAAATGGATATTCTGCACCCCACCATGATGCGTGCCAAGTCATATTAGATTTTTGAAGAAATATTGGAAATGAAAAATACCTCTATACCCCCTCTGACGACCCGACAATTATTCCTGTTGACGAATTTTTGTTAATCAGATGAACATGGATACTTTGCACCCCAGCATGATGCGTGCCAAGTCATATTAGATTTTTGAAGAAATATTGAAAATGAAAAATCCCTCTACACCCCCTCTAACGAACCGACAATGAGTTCTGTTGACGAATTATTGTTATTCAGATGGAAATGGATATTCTGCACCCCACCATGATGCGTGCCAAGTCATTTTGGATTTTTGAAGAAATATTGAAAATGAAAAATCCCTCTATACCCCCTCTAACGACCCGACAATGATTTCTGTTGACCAATTATCGTTATTCAGATGAAAATAGATATTCTGCACCCCACCATGATGCGTGACAAGTCATATTAGATTTTTGAAGAAATATTGAAAATGAAAAATCCCTCTATACTCCCTCTGACGACCCGACAATGATTTCTGTTGACGAATTATTGTTATTCAGATGAACATGGATACTTTGCACCCCATCATGATGCGTGCCAAGTCATATTAGATTTTTGAAGAAAAATTGAAAATGAATAATCCCTCTATACCCACTCTAACGACCCGACAATCAGTTCTGTTGACGAATTACTGTTATTCAGATGGAAATGGATATTTTGCACCCCACCATGATGCGTGTCAAGTCATATTAGATTTTTGATGAAATTTTGAAAATGAGAAATCCCTCTATACCCCCCCTAACGACCCGACAATGATTTCTGATAACGAATTCTTGTTATTCAGATGGAATTGGATATTCTGCACCCTACTATGATGCGTGCCAAGTCATATTTGATTTTTGAAGTCATTTTGATAATGAAAAATCCCTCTATACCCCCTCTGACGACCCGACAATGATTTCTGGTGACGAATTATTGTTGTTCAGATGGAAATGGATATTTTGCACCCCACCATGATGCGTGCCAAGTCATATTAGATTTTTGAAGAAATTTTGAAAATGAAAAATCCCTCTATATCCCCTCTGACGACCCGACAATGATTTCTGTTGACGAATTAATGTTATTCAGTTGGAAATGGATATTCTGCACCCCACCATGATGCGTGCCAAGTCATATTGGATTTTTGAAGAAATATTGAAAATGAAAAATCCCTCTATACCCCCTCTAACGACCCGACAATGATTTCTGTTGACGAATTATTGTTATTCAGACGGAAGTGAATATTCTGCACCTCATCATGTTGCGTACCAAGTCATATTAGATTTTGAGGTAAATTTGAAAATGAAAAATCCCTCTATACCCCCTCTACCGACGCGACAATGATTTCTGTCAACGAATTATTGTTATTCAGATGGAAATAGATATTCTGCACCCCACCATGATGCGTGCCAAGTCATATTAGATTTTTGATGAAATTTTGAAAATGAGAAATCCCTCTATACCCCCCCTAACGACCCGACAATGATTTCTGTTAACAAATTCTTGATATTCAGATGGAATTGGATATTCTGCACCCCACTATGATGCGTGCCATGTCATATTTGATTTTTGAAGTCATTTTGATAATGAAAAATCCCTCTATACCCCCTCTGACGACCCGACAATGATTTCTGGTGAAGAATTATTGTTGTTCAGATGAAAATGGATATTCTGCACCCCACCATGATGCGTGCCAAGTCATATTAGATTTTTGAAGAAATTTTGAAAATGAACAATCCCTCTATACCCCCTCCAACGACCCGTCAATGATTTCTGTTGATGAATTATTGTTATTTAGATGGAAATGGATATTCTGCACCCCACCATGATGCGTGCTAAGTCTTATTTGATTTTGAGGTAATTTTGAAAATGAAAAATCCCTCTATACCCCTCTGATGACCCGACAATGATTTCTGTTGACAAATTATTGTCATTGAGATGGAAATGAATATTCTGTACCCCACCATGATGCGTGCCAAGTCATATTAGATTATTGAAGAAATTTTGAAAATGAAAAATCCCTCTATACCCCCTCCAACGACCCGTCAATGATTTCTGTTGACGAATTATTGTTATTCAGATGAACATGGATACTTTGCACCCCATCATGATGCGTGCCAAGTCATATTAGATTTTTGAAGAAAAATTGAAAATGAAAAATCCCTCTATACCCACTCTAACGACCCGACAATCAGTTCTGTTGACGAATTACTGTTATTCAGATGGAAATGGATATTTTGCACCCCACCATGATGCGTGTCAAGTCAAATTAGATTTTTTAAGAAATTTTGAAAATGAGAAATCCCTCTATACCCCCCTAACGACCCGACAATGATTTATGTTAACGAATTCTTGTTATTCAGATGGAATTGGATATTCTGCACCCCACTATGATGCGTGCCAAGTCATATTTGATTTTTGAAGTCATTTTGATAATGAAAAATCCCTCTATACCCCCTCTGACGACCCGACAATGATTTCTGGTGACGAATTATTGTTGTTCAGATGGAAATGGATATTCTGCACCCCACCATGATGCGTGCCAAGTCATATTAGATTTTTGAAGAAATTTTGAAAATGAAAAATCCCTCTATATCCCCTCTGACGACCCTACAATGATTTCTGTTGACGAATTATTGTTATTCAGTTGGAAATGGATATTCTGCACCCAACCATGATGCGTGCCAAGTCATATTGGATTTTTGAAGAAATATTGAAAATGAAAAATCCCTCTATACCCCCTCTAACGACCCGACAATAATTTCTGTTGACGAATTATTGTTATTCAGATGGAAATGAATATTCTGCACCTCACCATGTTGCGTACCAAGTCATATTTGATTTTGAGGTAATTTTGAAAATGAAAAATCCCTCTATACCGCCTCTAACGACCCGACAATGATTTCTGTCAACGAATTATTGTTATTCAGATGAAAATAGATATTCTGCACCCCACCATGATGCGTGCCAAGTCATATTAGATTTTTGATGAAATTTTGAAAATGAGAAATCACTCTATACCCCCCCTAACGACCCGACAATGATTTCTGTTAACGAATTCTTGTTATTCAGATGGAATTGGATATTCTGCCCCCTACTATGATGCGTGCCAAGTCATATTTGATTTTTGAAGTCATTTTGATGAAGAAAAATCCCTCTATACCTCCTCTGACGACCCGACAATGATTTCTGGTGACGAATTATTGTTGTTCAGATGGAAATGGATATTCTGCACCCCACCATGATGCGTGCCAACTCATATTAGATTTTTGAAGAAATTTTGAAAATGAAAAATCCCTCTATACCCCATCTAACGACCCGACAATGATTTCTGTTGATGAATTATTGTTATTCAGATGGAAATGGATATTCTGCACCCCACCATGATGCGTGCCAAGTCATATTGGATTTTTGAAGAAATATTGAAAATGAAAAATCCCTCTATACCCCATCTAACGACCCGACAATGATTTCTGTTGACGAATTATTGTTATATAGATGGAAATGAATATTCTGTACACCACCATGTTGCGTGCCAAGTCATATTTGATTTTGAGGTAATTTTGAAAATGAAATATCCCTCTATACCCCCTCTAACGAACCGACAATGAGTTCTGTTGATTAATTATTGTTATTCAGATGGGAATGGATATTCGGCACCCCACCATGATGCGTGTCAAGTCAAAGTGGATTTTTGAAGAAATATTGAAAATGAAAAATCCCTCTATACCCCCTCTAACGACCCGACAATGATTTCTGTTGACGAATTTTTGTTATTTAGATGGAAATGAATATTCTGCACCCCACCATGATGCGTGCCAAGTCATATTGGATTTTTGAAGAAATATTGAAAATGAAAAATCCCTCTTTACCCCCTCTAACGACCCGACAATGATTTCTGTTGACGAATTAATGTAATTTAGATGAAAATGGATATTATGCACTCCACCATGATACGTGCCAAGTCATATTTGATTTTTGAAGTAATTTTGAAAATGAAAAATCCCTCTATACCCCCTATGACGACACGACAATGATTTATGTTGACGAATTATTGTTATTCAGATGGACATGGATATTCTGCACCCCACCATGATGCGTGCCAAGTCATATTAGATTTTTGAAGTAATTTTGAAAATGAAATAACCCTCTATACCCCCTCTGACGACCCGACAATGATTTCTGTTGACGAATTATTGTTATTCAGATGGAAATGGATATTCTGCACCCCACCATGATGCGTGCCAAGTCATATTAGATTTTTGAAGAAATATTGAAAATGAAAAATCCTTCTATACCCACTCTAACGACCCGACAATCAGTTCTGTTGACGAATTACTGTTATTCAGATGGAAATGGATATTTTGCACCCCACCATGATGCGTGCCAAGTCATATTGAATTCTTGAAAAAATATTGAAAATGAGAAATCCCTCTATACCCCCTCTAACGTCACGACAATGATTTATAATGACGAATTATTGTTATTCAGATGGACATGGATATTCTGCACCCCACCATGATGCGTGCCAAGTCATATTTGATTTTGAGGTAATTTTGAAAATGAGAAATCCCTCTATACCCCCTCTGACGACCCGACAATGATTTCTGTTGACAAATTATTGTTATTCAGATGGAAATGGATATTCTGCACCCCACCATGATGCGTGCCAAGTCATATTAGATTTTTGAAGAAATATTGAAAATGAAATATCCCTCTATACCCCCTCTGACGACCCGACAATGATTTCTGTTGACGAATTATTGTTATTCGGATGAACATGGATACTTTGCACCCCATCATGATGCGTGCCAAGTCATATTAAATTTTTGAAGAAATATTGAAAATGAAAAATCCCTCTATACCCACTCTAACGACCCGACAATCAGTTCTGTAGACGAATTACTGTTATTCAGATGGACATGGATATTCTGCACCCCACCATGATGCGTGCCAAGTCATATTAGATTTTTGAAGTAATTTTGAAAATGAAAAATCCCTCTACACCCCCTCTGACGACCCGACAATGATTTCTGTTGACGAATTATTGTTATTCAGATGGAAATGGATATTCTGCGCCCCACCATGATGCGTGCCAAGTCATATTAGATTTTTGAAGAAATATTGGAAATAAAAATCCCTCTATACCCCCTCTGACGACCCGACAATGATTCCTGTTGACGAATTTTTGTTATTCAGATGAACATGGATACTTTGCACCCCAGCATGATGCGTGCCAAGTCATATTAGATTTTTGAAGAAATATTGAAAATGAAAAATCCCTCTATACCCCCTCTAACGAACCGACAATGAGTTCTGTTGACGAATTATTGTTATTTAGATGGAAATGGATATTCTGCACCCCACCATGATGCGTGCCAAGTCATATTGGATTTTTGAAGAAATATTGAAAATGAAAAATCCCTCTATACCCCCTCTAACGACCCGACAATGATTTCTGTTGACCAATTATCGTTATTCAGATGAAAATAGATATTCTGCACCCCACCATGATGCGTGCCAAGTCATATTAGATTTTTGAAGAAATATTGAAAATGAAAAATCCCTCTATACTCCCTCTGACGACCCGACAATGATTTCTGTTGACGAATTATTGTTATTCAGATGAACATGGATACTTTGCACCCCATCATGATGCGTGCCAAGTCATATTAGATTTTTGAAGAAAAATTGAAAATGAATAATCCCTCTATACCCACTCTAACGACCCGACAATCAGTTCTGTTGACGAATTACTGTTATTCAGATGGAAATGGATATTTTGCACCCCACCATGATGCGTGTCAAGTCATATTAGATTTTTGATGAAATTTTGAAAATGAGAAATCCCTCTATACCCCCCCTAACGACCCGACAATGATTTCTGTTAACGAATTCTTGTTATTCAGATGGAATTGGATATTCTGCACCCTACTATGATGCGTGCCAAGTCATATTTGATTTTTGAAGTCATTTTGATAATGAAAAATCCCTCTATACCCCCTCTGACGACCCGACAATGATTTCTGGTGACGAATTATTGTTGTTCAGATGGAAATGGATATTTTGCACCCCACCATGATGCGTGCCAAGTCATATTAGATTTTTGAAGAAATTTTGAAAATGAAAAATCCCTCTATATCCCCTCTGACGACCCGACAATGATTTCTGTTGACGAATTATTGTTATTCAGTTGGAAATGGATATTCTGCACCCCACCATGATGCGTGCCAAGTCATTTTGGATTTTTGAAGAAATATTGAAAATGAAAAATCCCTCTATACCCCCTCTAACGACCCGACAATGATTTCTGTTGACGAATTATTGTTATTCAGACGGAATTGAATATTCTGCACCTCATCATGTTGCGTACCAAGTCATATTAGATTTTGAGGTAATTTTGAAAATGAAAAATCCCTCTATACCCCCTCTACCGACCCGACAATGATTTCTGTCAACGAATTATTGTTATTCAGATGGAAATAGATATTCTGCACCCCACCATGATGCGTGCCAAGTCATATTAGATTTTTGATGAAATTTTGAAAATGAGAAATCCCTCTATATTCCCCCTAACGACCCGACAATGATTTCTGTTAACAAATTCTTGATATTCAGATGGAATTGAATATTCTGCACCCTACTATGATGCGTGCCATGTCATATTTGATTTTTGAAGTCATTTTGATAATGAAAAATCCCTCTATACCCCCTCTGACGACCCGACAATGATTTCTGGTGACGAATTATTGTTGTTCAGATGGAAATGGATATTCTGCACCCCACCATGATGCGTGCCAAGTCATATTAGATTTTTGAAGAAATTTTGAAAATGAACAATCCCTCTATACCCCCTCCAACGACCCGTCAATGATTTCTGTTGATGAATTATTGTTATTTAGATGGAAATGGATATTTTGCACCCCACCATGATGTGTGCTAAGTCTTATTTGATTCTGAGGTAATTTTGAAAATGAAAAATCCCTCTATACCCCTCTGACGACCCGACAATGATTTCTGTTGACAAATTATTGTCATTGAGATGGAAATGAATATTCTGTACCCCACCATGATGCGTGCCAAGTCATATAAGATTATTGAAGAAATTTTGAAAATGAAAAATCCCTCTATATCCCCTCTGACGACCCGACAATGATTTCTGTTGACGAATTATTGTTATTCAGTTGGAAATGGATATTCTGCACCCCACCATGATGCGTGCCAAGTCATATTGGATTTTTGAAGAAATATTGAAAATGAAAAATCCCTCTATACCCCCTCTAACGACCCGACAATAATATCTGTTGACGAATTATTGTTATTCAGATGGAAATGAATATTCTGCACCTCACCATGTTGCGTACCAAGTCATATTTGATTTTGAGGTAATTTTGAAAATGAGAAATCCCTCTATACCCCCCTTAACGACCCGACAATGATTTCTGTTAACGAATTCTTGTTATTCAGATGGAATTGGATATTCTGCACCCTACTATGATGCGTGCCAAGTCATATTTGATTTTTGAAGTCATTTTGATAATGAAAAATCCCTCTATACCTCCTCTGACGACCCGACAATAATTTCTGGTGACGAATTATTGTTGTTCAGATGGAAATGGATATTCTGCACCCCACCATGATGCGTGCCAAGTCATATTAGATTTTTGAAGAAATTTTGAAAATGAAAAATCCCTCTATACCCCCTCCAACGACCCGTCAATGATTTCTGTTGATGAATTATTGTTATTCAGATGGAAATGGATATTCTGCACCCCACCATGATGCGTGCCAAGTCATATTGGATTTTTGAAGAAATATTGAAAATGAAAAATCCCTCTATACCCCCTCTAACGACCCGACAATGATTTCTGTTGACGAATTATTGTTATATAGATGGAAATGAATATTCTGTACACCACCATGTTGCGTGCCAAGTCATATTTGATTTTGAGGTAATTTTGAAAATGAAATATCCCGAGTTCTGTTGATTAATTATTGTTATTCAGATGGAAATGGATATTCTGCACCCCACCATGATGCGTGTCAAGTCAAAGTGGATTTTTGAAGAAATATTGAAAATAAAAAATCCCTCTATACCCCCTCTAACGACCCGACAATGATTTCTGTTGACGAATTATTGTTATTTAGATGGAAATGAATATTCTGCACCCCACCATGATGCGTGCCAAGTCATATTGGATTTTTGAAGAAATATTGAAAATGAAAAATCCCTCTATACCCCCTCTAACGAACCGACAATGAGTTCTGTTGACGAATTATTGTTATTCAGATGGAAATGGATATTCTGCACCCCTCCATGATGCGTGCCAAGTCATATTGGATTTTTGAAGAAATATTGAAAATGAAAAATCCCTCTATACCCCCTCTAACGACCCGACAATGATTTCCGTTGACGAATTATCGTTATTCAGATGGAAATAGATATTCTGCACCCCACCATGATGCTCGCCAAGTCATATTAGATTTTTGAAGAAATATTGAAAATGAAAAATCCCTCTATACCCCCTGTGACGACCCGACAATGATTTCTGTTGACGAATTATTGTTATTCAGATGAACATGGATACTTTGCACCCCATCATGATGCGTGCCAAGTCATATTATATTTTTGATGAAATTTTGAAAATGAAAAATCCCTCTATACCCACTCTAACGACCCGACAATCAGTTCTGTTGACGAATTACTGTTATTCAGATGGAAATTGATATTTTACACCCCACCATGATTCGTGCCAAGTCATATTATATTTTTGATGAAATTTTGAAAATGAGAAATCCCTCTATACCCCCCCTAACGACCCGACAATGATTTCTGTTAACGAATTCTTGTTATTCTGATGGAATTGGATATTCTGCACCCTACTATGATGCGTGCCAAGTCATATGTGATTTTTGAAGTCATTTTGATAATGAAAAATCCCTCTATACCCCCTCTGACGACCCGGCAATGATTTCTGGTGACGAATTATTGTTGTTCAGATGGAAATGGATATTCTGCACCCCACCATAATGCGTGCCAAGTCATATTAGATTTTTGAGGTAATTTTGAAAATGAAAAATCCCTATATACCCCCTCTGACGACACGACAATGATTTCTGTTAACGAATCATTGTTAGTTAGATATGCATGAATACTTTGCACCCCACCATGATGCGTTCCAAGTCATATTTGATTTTGAGGTAATTTTGAAAATGAAAAATCCCTCTATACCCCCTCTGACGACACAACAATAATTTCTGTTAAGGAATTATTGTTATTCAGATAGATATGGATATTCTGCACCCCACCATGATGCGTGCCAAGTAATATTAGATTTTTGAAGAAATATTGAAAATGAAAAATCCATCTATACCCCCTCTATCGACCCGACAATGATTTCTGTTGACGAATTATTGTTATTTAGATATATATGGATACTTTGCACCCCACTATGAGGCGTGCCAAGTCATATTAGATTTTTGAAGTTATTTTGAAAATGAAAAATACCTCTATACCCCTTCTGACGTCCCGACAATGATTTCTGTCGACAAATTATGGTTATTTAGATGAAAATGGATATTCTGTACCCCACCATGATGCGTGCCATGTCATATTTGATTATTGAAATCATTTTGATTATGAAAAATCCCTCTATACCCCCTCTAACGAACCGACAATGAGTTCTGTTGAAGAATTATTGTTATTCAGATGGAAATGGATATTCTGCACCCCACCAAGATGCTTGCCAAGTCATATTGGATTTTTGTAGAAATATTGAAATTGAAAAATCCCTCTATACCCCCTCTAACGACCCGACAATGATTTTTGTCGACGAATTGTTGTTATTCAGATGAAAATAAATATTCTGCACTCCACCATGATGCGTGCCAAGTCATATTAGATTTTTGAAGAAATATTGAAAATGAAAAATCCCTCTATACCCACTCTAACGACCCGACAATCAGTTCTGTTGACGAATTACTGTTATTCAGATGGAAATGGATATTTTGCACCCCACCATGATGCGTGCCAAGTCATATTGAATTTTTGAAGAAATATTGAAAATGAAAAATCCCTCTATACCCCCTCTAACGACCCGACATTGATTTCTGTTGACGAATTACTGTTATTCAGATGGAAATGGATATTCTGCTCCCCACCATGATGCGTGCCAAGTCATATTGGATTTTTGAAGAAATATTGAAAATGAAAAATCACTCTATACCCCCTCTAACGACCCAACAATGATTTTTGTCAACGAATTGTTGTTATTCAGATGAAAATAAATATTCTGCACTCCACCATGATGCGTGCCAAGTCATATTAAATTTTTGAAGAAATATTGAAAACGAAATATCCCTCTATACCCCCTCTAATGACCCGACAATGATTTCTGTAAACGAATTCTTGTTATTCAGATGGAAATATATATTCTGTACCCTACCATGATGCGTGCCAAGTCATATTTGATGTTTGAAGTCATTTTGATAATGAAAATTCCCTCTATACCCCCTCTGACGACCCAACAATGATTTCTGTTGACGAATTAATGAAATTTAGAAGAAAATGGATATTATGCACTCCACCATGATACGTGCCAAGTCATATTTGATTTTTGAAGTAATTTTGAAAATGAAAAATCCCTCTATACCCCCTCTGACGACACGACAATGATTTATGTTGACGAATTATTGTTATTCAGATGGACATGGATATTCTGCACCCCACCATGATGCGTGCCAAGTCATATTAGATTTTTGAAGTAATTTTGAAAATGAAAAATCCCTCTATACCCCTTCTGACGACCCGACAATGATTTCTGCTGACGAGTTATTGTTATTCAGATGGAAATGGATATTCTGCGCCCCACCATGTTGCGTGCCAAGTCATATTTGATTTTGAGGTAATTTTGAAAATGAAAAATCCCTATATACCCCCTCTGACGACACGACAATGATTTCTGTTAACGAATCATTGTTAGTTAGATATACATGAATACTTTGCACCCCACCATGATGCGTGCCAAGTCATATTTGATTTTGAGGTAATTTTGAAAATGAAAAATCCCTCTATACCCCCTCTGACGACACAACATTAATTTCTGTTAAGGAATTATTGTTATTCAGATAGATATGGATATTCTGCACCCCACCATGATGCGTGCCAAGTAATATTAGATTTCTGAAGAAATATTGAAAATGAAAAATTCCTCTATACCCCCTCTAACGACCCGACAATGATTTCTGTTGACGAATTATTGTTATTTAGATATATATGGATACTTTGCACTTCACTATGAGGCGTGCAGAGTCATATTAGATATTTGAAGTTATTTTGAAAATGAAAAATACCTCTATACCCCCTCTGACGACACGACAATGATTTAAATTGAAGAATTATTGTTATTCAGATGGACATGGATACTTTGCACCCCACCATGATGCCTGCCAAGTCATATTAGATTATTGAAGAAATTTTGAAAATGAAAAATCCCTCTATACCCCCTCTGACGACCCGACAATGATTTCTGTTGACGATTTATTGTTATTCAGATGGAAATGGATATTCTGTACCCCACCATGATGCGTGCCATGTCATATTTGATTATTGAAATCATTTTGATAATGAAAAATCCCTCTATACCCCCTCTGACGACCCGACAATGATTTCTGTTGACGAATTATTGTTAGTCAAATGTAAATGGATAATCTGCACCCCACCATGTTGCGTGCCAAGTCATATTTGATTTTGAGGTAATTTTGAAAATGAAAAATCTCTCTATACCCCCTCTGACGACACGACAATATTTTCTGTTAAGGAATTATTGTTATTCAGATGGATATGGAAATTCTGCACCCCACCATGATGCGTGCAGAGTCATATTGGATTTTTGAAGAAATATTGAAAATGAAAAATCCCTCTATACCCCCTCTAACGACCCGACAATGATTTCTGTTGACGAATTATCGTTATTCGGATGGAAATAGATATTCTGCACCCCACCATGATGCGTGCCAAGTCATATTAGATTTTTGAAGAAATATTGAAAATGAAAAATCCCTCTATACCCCTTCTGACGACCCAACAATGATTTCTGTTGACGAATTATTGTTATTCAGATGAACATGGATACTTTGCACCCCATCATGATGCGTGCCAAGTCATATTAGATTTTTGAAGAAATATTGAAAATGAAAAATCCCTCTATACCCCCTCTAACGAACCGACAATGAGTTCTGTTGACGAATTATTGTTATTCAGATGGAAATGGATATTCTGCACCCCTCCATGATGCGTGCCAAGTCATATTGGATTTTTGAAGAAATATTGAAAATGAAAAATCCCTCTATACCCCCTCTAACGACCCGACAATGATTTCCGTTGACGAATTATCGTTATTCAGATGGAAATAGATATTCTGCACCCCACCATGATGCTCGCCAAGTCATATTAGATTTTTGAAGAAATATTGAAAATGAAAAATCCCTCTATACCCCCTGTGACGACCCGACAATGATTTCTGTTGACGAATTATTGTTATTCAGATGAACATGGATACTTTGCACCCCATCATGATGCGTGCCAAGTCATATTATATTTTTGATGAAATTTTGAAAATGAAAAATCCCTCTATACCCACTCTAACGACCCGACAATCAGTTCTGTTGACGAATTACTGTTATTCAGATGGAAATTGATATTTTACACCCCACCATGATTCGTGCCAAGTCATATTATATTTTTGATGAAATTTTGAAAATGAGAAATCCCTCTATACCCCCCCTAACGACCCGACAATGATTTCTGTTAACGAATTCTTGTTATTCTGATGGAATTGGATATTCTGCACCCTACTATGATGCGTGCCAAGTCATATGTGATTTTTGAAGTCATTTTGATAATGAAAAATCCCTCTATACCCCCTCTGACGACCCGGCAATGATTTCTGGTGACGAATTATTGTTGTTCAGATGGAAATGGATATTCTGCACCCCACCATAATGCGTGCCAAGTCATATTAGATTTTTGAGGTAATTTTGAAAATGAAAAATCCCTATATACCCCCTCTGACGACACGACAATGATTTCTGTTAACGAATCATTGTTAGTTAGATATGCATGAATACTTTGCACCCCACCATGATGCGTTCCAAGTCATATTTGATTTTGAGGTAATTTTGAAAATGAAAAATCCCTCTATACCCCCTCTGACGACACAACAATAATTTCTGTTAAGGAATTATTGTTATTCAGATAGATATGGATATTCTGCACCCCACCATGATGCGTGCCAAGTAATATTAGATTTTTGAAGAAATATTGAAAATGAAAAATCCATCTATACCCCCTCTATCGACCCGACAATGATTTCTGTTGACGAATTATTGTTATTTAGATATATATGGATACTTTGCACCCCACTATGAGGCGTGCCAAGTCATATTAGATTTTTGAAGTTATTTTGAAAATGAAAAATACCTCTATACCCCTTCTGACGTCCCGACAATGATTTCTGTCGACAAATTATGGTTATTTAGATGAAAATGGATATTCTGTACCCCACCATGATGCGTGCCATGTCATATTTGATTATTGAAATCATTTTGATTATGAAAAATCCCTCTATACCCCCTCTAACGAACCGACAATGAGTTCTGTTGAAGAATTATTGTTATTCAGATGGAAATGGATATTCTGCACCCCACCAAGATGCTTGCCAAGTCATATTGGATTTTTGTAGAAATATTGAAATTGAAAAATCCCTCTATACCCCCTCTAACGACCCGACAATGATTTTTGTCGACGAATTGTTGTTATTCAGATGAAAATAAATATTCTGCACTCCACCATGATGCGTGCCAAGTCATATTAGATTTTTGAAGAAATATTGAAAATGAAAAATCCCTCTATACCCACTCTAACGACCCGACAATCAGTTCTGTTGACGAATTACTGTTATTCAGATGGAAATGGATATTTTGCACCCCACCATGATGCGTGCCAAGTCATATTGAATTTTTGAAGAAATATTGAAAATGAAAAATCCCTCTATACCCCCTCTAACGACCCGACATTGATTTCTGTTGACGAATTACTGTTATTCAGATGGAAATGGATATTCTGCTCCCCACCATGATGCGTGCCAAGTCATATTGGATTTTTGAAGAAATATTGAAAATGAAAAATCACTCTATACCCCCTCTAACGACCCAACAATGATTTTTGTCAACGAATTGTTGTTATTCAGATGAAAATAAATATTCTGCACTCCACCATGATGCGTGCCAAGTCATATTAAATTTTTGAAGAAATATTGAAAACGAAATATCCCTCTATACCCCCTCTAATGACCCGACAATGATTTCTGTAAACGAATTCTTGTTATTCAGATGGAAATATATATTCTGTACCCTACCATGATGCGTGCCAAGTCATATTTGATGTTTGAAGTCATTTTGATAATGAAAATTCCCTCTATACCCCCTCTGACGACCCAACAATGATTTCTGTTGACGAATTAATGAAATTTAGAAGAAAATGGATATTATGCACTCCACCATGATACGTGCCAAGTCATATTTGATTTTTGAAGTAATTTTGAAAATGAAAAATCCCTCTATACCCCCTCTGACGACACGACAATGATTTATGTTGACGAATTATTGTTATTCAGATGGACATGGATATTCTGCACCCCACCATGATGCGTGCCAAGTCATATTAGATTTTTGAAGTAATTTTGAAAATGAAAAATCCCTCTATACCCCTTCTGACGACCCGACAATGATTTCTGCTGACGAGTTATTGTTATTCAGATGGAAATGGATATTCTGCGCCCCACCATGTTGCGTGCCAAGTCATATTTGATTTTGAGGTAATTTTGAAAATGAAAAATCCCTATATACCCCCTCTGACGACACGACAATGATTTCTGTTAACGAATCATTGTTAGTTAGATATACATGAATACTTTGCACCCCACCATGATGCGTGCCAAGTCATATTTGATTTTGAGGTAATTTTGAAAATGAAAAATCCCTCTATACCCCCTCTGACGACACAACATTAATTTCTGTTAAGGAATTATTGTTATTCAGATAGATATGGATATTCTGCACCCCACCATGATGCGTGCCAAGTAATATTAGATTTCTGAAGAAATATTGAAAATGAAAAATTCCTCTATACCCCCTCTAACGACCCGACAATGATTTCTGTTGACGAATTATTGTTATTTAGATATATATGGATACTTTGCACTTCACTATGAGGCGTGCAGAGTCATATTAGATATTTGAAGTTATTTTGAAAATGAAAAATACCTCTATACCCCCTCTGACGACACGACAATGATTTAAATTGAAGAATTATTGTTATTCAGATGGACATGGATACTTTGCACCCCACCATGATGCCTGCCAAGTCATATTAGATTATTGAAGAAATTTTGAAAATGAAAAATCCCTCTATACCCCCTCTGACGACCCGACAATGATTTCTGTTGACGATTTATTGTTATTCAGATGGAAATGGATATTCTGTACCCCACCATGATGCGTGCCATGTCATATTTGATTATTGAAATCATTTTGATAATGAAAAATCCCTCTATACCCCCTCTGACGACCCGACAATGATTTCTGTTGACGAATTATTGTTAGTCAAATGTAAATGGATAATCTGCACCCCACCATGTTGCGTGCCAAGTCATATTTGATTTTGAGGTAATTTTGAAAATGAAAAATCTCTCTATACCCCCTCTGACGACACGACAATATTTTCTGTTAAGGAATTATTGTTATTCAGATGGATATGGAAATTCTGCACCCCACCATGATGCGTGCAGAGTCATATTGGATTTTTGAAGAAATATTGAAAATGAAAAATCCCTCTATACCCCCTCTAACGACCCGACAATGATTTCTGTTGACGAATTATCGTTATTCGGATGGAAATAGATATTCTGCACCCCACCATGATGCGTGCCAAGTCATATTAGATTTTTGAAGAAATATTGAAAATGAAAAATCCCTCTATACCCCTTCTGACGACCCGACAATGATTTCTGTTGACGAATTATTGTTATTCAGATGAACATGGATACTTTGCACCCCATCATGATGCGTGCCAAGTCATATTAGATTTTTGAAGAAATATTGAAAATGAAAAATCCCTCTATACCCACTCTAACGACCCGACAATTAGTTCTGTTGACGAATTACTGTTATTCAGATGGAAATGGATATTATGCACCCCACCATGATGCGTGCCCAGTCATATTGAATTTTTGAAGAAATATTGAAAATGAAAAATCCCTCTATACCCCCTCTAACGACCCGACATTGATTTCTGTTGACGAATTAATGTTATTCAGATGGAAATGGATATTCTGCACCCCACCATGATGCGTGCCAAGTCATATTGGATTTTTGAAGAAATATTAAAAATGAAAAATCCCTCTATACCCCCTCTAACGACCCGACAATGATTTTTGTCGACGAATTGTTGTTATCCAGATGAAAATAAATATTCTGCACTCCACCATGATGCGTGCCAAGTCATATTAGATTTTTGAAGAAATATTGAAAATGAAAAATCCCTCTATACCTCCTCTAACGACCCGACAATGAATTCTGTGAACGAATTCTTGTTATTCAGATGGAAATATATATTCTGCACCCTACTATGATGCGTGCCAAGTCATATTTGATTTTTGAAGTCATTTTGATAATGAAAAATCCCTCTATACCCCCTCTGACGACCCGACAATGATTTCTGTTGACGAATTATTGTTATTCCAATGGACATGGATACTTTGCACCCCACCTTGATGCGTGCCAAGTCATATTAGATTTTTGAAGAAATATTGAAAATGAAAAATCCCTCTATACCCACTCTAACGACCCGACAATCAGTTCAGTTGACGAATTACTGTTATTCAGATGGAAATGGATATTTTGCACCCCACCATGATGCGTGCCAAGTCATATTAGATTTTTGATGAAATTTTGAAAATGAGAAATCCCTCTATACCCCCCTAAAGACCCGACAATGATTTCTGTTAACGAATTCTTGTTATTCAGATGGAATTGGATATTCTGCACCCTACTATGATGCGTGCCAAGTCATATTTGATTTTTGAAGTCATTTTGAAAATGAAAAATCCCTCTATACCCCCTCTGACGACCTGACAATGATTTCTGCCACCATGATGCGTGCCAAGTCATATTAGATTATTGAAGAAATTTTGAAAATGAAAAATCCCTCTATACCCCCTCTAACGACCCGACAATGATTTCTGTTGACGAATTATTGTTATTCCGATGGACATGGATACTTTGCACCCCACCTTGATGCGTGCCAAGTCATATTAGATTTTTGAAGAAATATTGAAAATGAAAAATCCCTCTATACCCACTCTAACGACCCGACAATCAGTTCAGTTGACGAATTACTGTTATTCAGATGGAAATGGATATTTTGCACCCCACCATGATGCGTGCCAAGTCATATTAGATTTTTGATGAAATTTTGAAAATGAGAAATCCCTCTATACCCCCCTAAAGACCCGACAATGATTTCTGTTAACGAATTCTTGTTATTCAGATGGAATTGGATATTCTGCACCCTACTATGATGCGTGCCAAGTCATATTTGATTTCTGAAGTCATTTTGATAATGAAAAATCCCTCTATACCCCCTCTGACGACCCGACAATGATTTCTGTTGACGAATTATTGTTATTCCGATGGACATGGATACTTTGCACCCCACCTTGATGCGTGCCAAGTCATATTAGATTTTTGAAGAAATATTGAAAATGAAAAATCCCTCTATACCCACTCTAACGACCCGACAATCAGTTCAGTTGACGAATTACTGTTATTCAGATGGAAATGGATATTTTGCACCCCACCATGATGCGTGCCAAGTCATATTAGATTTTTGATGAAATTTTGAAAATGAGAAATCCCTCTATACCCCCCTAAAGACCCGACAATGATTTCTGTTAACGAATTCTTGTTATTCAGATGGAATTGGATATTCTGCACCCTACTATGATGCGTGCCAAGTCATATTTGATTTTTGAAGTCAATTTGAAAATGAAAAATCCCTCTATACCCCCTCTGACGACCTGACAATGATTTCTGCCACCATGATGCGTGCCAAGTCATATTAGATTATTGAAGAAATTTTGAAAATGAAAAATCCCTCTATACCCCCTCTGACGACCCGACAATGATTTCTGGTGACGAATTATTGTTGTTCAGATGGAAATGGATATTCTGCACCCCACCGTGATGCGTGCCAAGTCATATTAGATTTTTGAAGTAATTTTGAAAATGAAAAATCCCTCTATACCCCCTCTGACGACCTGACAATGATTTCTGCCACCATGATGCGTGCCAAGTCATATTAGATTATTGAAGAAATTTTGAAAATGAAAAATCCCTCTATACCCCCTCTAACGACCCGACAATGATTTTTGTCGACGAATTGTTGTTATCCAGATGAAAATAAATATTCTGCACTCCACCATGATGCGTGCCAAGTCATATTAGATTTTTGAAGAAATATTGAAAATGAAAAATCCCTCTATACCCCCTCTAACGACCCGACAATGATTTTTGTCGACGAATTGTTGTTATCCAGATGAAAATAAATATTCTGCACTCCACCATGATGCGTGCCAAGTCATATTAGATTTTTGAAGAAATATTGAAAATGAAAAATCCCTCTATACCCACTCTAACGACCCGACAATCAGTTCTGTAGACGAATTACTGTTATTCAGATGGACATGGATATTCTGCACCCCACCATGATGCGTGCCAAGTCATATTAGATTTTTGAAGTAATTTTGAAAATGAAAAATCCCTCTACACCCCCTCTGACGACCCGACAATGATTTCTGTTGACGAATTATTGTTATTCAGATGGAAATGGATATTCTGCACCCCACCATGATGCGTGCCAAGTCATATTAGATTTTTGAAGAAATATTGGAAATGAGAAATCCCTCTATACCCCCTCTGACGACCCGACAATGATTCCTGTTGACGAATTTTTGTTATTCAGATGAACATGGATACTTTGCACCCCAGCATGATGCGTGACAAGTCATATTAGATTTTTGAAGAAATATTGAAAATGAAAAATCCCTCTATACTCCCTCTGACGACCCGACAATGATTTCTGTTGACGAATTATTGTTATTCAGATGAACATGGATACTTTGCACCCCATCATGATGCGTGCCAAGTCATATTAGATTTTTGAAGAAAAATTGAAAATGAATAATCCCTCTATACCCACTCTAACGACCCGACAATCAGTTCTGTTGACGAATTACTGTTATTCAGATGGAATTGGATATTTTGCACCCCACCATGATGCGTGTCAAGTCATATTAGATTTTTGATGAAATTTTGAAAATGAGAAATCCCTCTATACCCCCCCTAACGACCCGACAATGATTTCTGATAACGAATTCTTGTTATTCAGATGGAATTGGATATTCTGCACCCTACTATGATGCGTGCCAAGTCATATTTGATTTTTGAAGTCATTTTGATAATGAAAAATCCCTCTATACCCCCTCTGACGTCCCGACAATGATTACTGGTGACGAATTATTGTTGTTCAGATGGAAATGGATATTTTGCACCCCACCATGATGCGTGCCAAGTCATATTAGATTTTTGAAGAAATTTTGAAAATGAAAAATCCCTCTATATCCCCTCTGACGACCCGACAATGATTTCTGTTGACGAATTATTGTTATTCAGTTGGAAATGGATATTCTGCACCCCACCATGATGCGTGCCAAGTCATATTGGATTTTTGAAGAAATATTGAAAATGAAAAATCCCTCTATACCTCCTCTAACGACCCGACAATGATTTCTGTTGACGAATTATTGTTATTCAGACGGAATTGAATATTCTGCACCTCATCATGTTGCGTACCAAGTCATATTAGATTTTGAGGTAAATTTGAAAATGAAAAATCCCTCTATACCCCCTCTACCGACCCGACAATGATTTCTGTCAACGAATTATTGTTATTCAGATGGAAATAGATATTCTGCACCCCACCATGATGCGTGCCAAGTCATATTAGATTTTTGATGAAATTTTGAAAATGAGAAATCCCTCTATACCCCCTCTGACGACCCGACAATGATTTCTGGTGACGAATTATTGTTATTCAGATGAACATGGATACTTTGCACCCCATCATGATGCGTGCCAAGTCATATTAGATTTTGAGGTAAATTTGAAAATGAACAATCCCTCTATACCCCCTCCAACGACCCGTCAATGATTTCTGTTGATGAATTATTGTTATTTAGATGGAAATGGATATTCTGCACCCCTCCATGATGCGTGCTAAGTCTTATTTGATTTTGAGGTAATTTTGAAAATGAAAAATCCCTCTATACCTCCTCTAACGACCCGACAATGATTTCTGTTGACGAATTATTGTTATTCAGACGGAATTGAATATTCTGCACCTCATCATGTTGCGTACCAAGTCATATTAGATTTTGAGGTAAATTTGAAAATGAACAATCCCTCTATACCCCCTCCAACGACCCGTCAATGATTTCTGTTGATGAATTATTGTTATTTAGATGGAAATGGATATTCTGCACCCCACCATGATGCGTGCTAAGTCTTATTTGATTTTGAGGTAATTTTGAAAATGAAAAATCCCTCTATACCCCTCTGATGACCCGACAATGATTTCTGTTGACAAATTATTGTCATTGAGATGGAAATGAATATTCTGTACCCCACCATGATGCGTGCCAAGTCATATTAGATTATTGAAGAAATTTTGAAAATGAAAAATCCCTCTATACCCCCTCCAACGACCCGTCAATGATTTCTGTTGACGAATTATTGTTATTCAGATGAACATGGATACTTTGCACCCCATCATGATGCGTGCCAAGTCATATTAGATTTTTGAAGAAAAATTGAAAATGAAAAATCCCTCTATACCCACTCTAACGACCCGACAATCAGTTCTGTTGACGAATTACTGTTATTCAGATGGAAATGGATATTTTGCACCCCACCATGATGCGTGTCAAGTCATATTAGATTTTTTAAGAAATTTTGAAAATGAGAAATCCCTCTATACCCCCCTAACGACCCGACAATGATTTATGTTAACGAATTCTTGTTATTCAGATGGAATTGGATATTCTGCACCCCACTATGATGCGTGCCAAGTCATATTTGATTTTTGAAGTCATTTTGATAATGAAAAATCCCTCTATACCCCCTCTGACGACCCGACAATGATTTCTGGTGACGAATTATTGTTGTTCAGATGGAAATGGATATTCTGCACCCCACCATGATGCGTGCCAAGTCATATTAGATTTTTGAAGAAATTTTGAAAATGAAAAATCCCTCTATATCCCCTCCGACGACCCTACAATGATTTCTGTTGACGAATTATTGTTATTCAGTTGGAAATGGATATTCTGCACCCCACCATGATGCGTGCCAAGTCATATTGGATTTTTGAAGAAATATTGAAAATGAAAAATCCCTCTATACCCCCTCTAACGACCCGACAATAATTTCTGTTGACGAATTATTGTTATTCAGATGGAAATGAATATTCTGCACCTCACCATGTTGCGTACCAAGTCATATTTGATTTTGAGGTAATTTTGAAAATGAAAAATCCCTCTATACCGCCTCTAACGACCCGACAATGATTTCTGTCAACGAATTATTGTTATTCAGATGAAAATAGATATTCTGCACCCCACCATGATGCGTGCCAAGTCATATTAGATTTTTGATGAAATTTTGAAAATGAGAAATCCCTCTATACCCCCCCTAACGACCCGACAATGATTTCTGTTAACGAATTCTTGTTATTCAGATGGAATTGGATATTCTGCACCCTACTATGATGCGTGCCAAGTCATATTTGATTTTTGAAGTCATTTTGATAATGAAAAATCCCTCTATACCTCCTCTGACGACCCGACAATGATTTCTGGTGACGAATTATTGTTGTTCAGATGGAAATGGATATTCTGCACCCCACCATGATGCGTGCCAAGTCATATTAGATTTTTGAAGAAATTTTGAAAATGAAAAATCCCTCTATACCCCCTCCAACGACCCGTCAATGATTTCTGTTGATGAATTATTGTTATTCAGATGGAAATGGATATTCTGCACCCCACCATGATGCGTGCCAAGTCATATTGGATTTTTGAAGAAATATTGAAAATGAAAAATCCCTCTATACCCCATCTAACGACCCGACAATGATTTCTGTTGACGAATTATTGTTATATAGATGGAAATGAATATTCTGTACACCACCATGTTGCGTGCCAAGTCATATTTGATTTTGAGGTAATTTTGAAAATGAAATATCCCTCTATACCCCCTCTAACGAACCGACAATGAGTTCTGTTGATTAATTATTGTTATTCAGATGGAAATGGATATTCTGCACCCCACCATGATGCGTGTCAAGTCAAAGTGGATTTTTGAAGAAATATTGAAAATGAAAAATCCCTCTATACCCCCTCTAACGACCCGACAATAATTTCTGTTGACGAATTATTGTTACTCAGATGGAAATGAATATTCTGCACCTCACCATGTTGCGTACCAAGTCATATTTGATTTTGAGGTAATTTTGAAAATGAAAAATCCCTCTATACCGCCTCTAACGACCCGACAATGATTTCTGTCAACGAATTATTGTTATTCAGATGAAAATAGATATTCTGCACCCCACCATGATGCGTGCCAAGTCATATTAGATTTTTGATGAAATTTTGAAAATGAGAAATCCCTCTATACCCCCCCTAACACCCGACAATGATTTCTGTTAACGATTTCTTGTTATTCAGATGGAATTGGATATTCTGCACCCTACTATGATGCGTGCCAAGTCATATTTGATTTTTGAAGTCATTTTGATAATGAAAATTCCCTCTATACCTCCTCTGACGACCCGACAATGATATCTGGTGACGAATTATTGTTGTTCAGATGGAAATGGATATTCTGCACCCCACCATGATGCGTGCCAAGTCATATTAGATTTTTGAAGAAATTTTGAAAATGAAAAATCCCTCTATACCCCCTCCAACGACCCGTCAATGATTTCTGTTGATGAATTTTTGTTATTCAGATGGAAATGGATATTCTGCACCCCACCATGATGCGTGTCAAGTCAAAGTGGATTTTTGAAGAAATATTGAAAATGAAAAATCCCTCTATACCCCCTCTAACGACCCGACAATAATTTCTGTTGACGAATTATTGTTATTCAGATGGAAATGAATATTCTGCACCTCACCATGTTGCGTACCAAGTCATATTTGATTTTGAGGTAATTTTGAAAATGAAAAATCCCTCTATACCGCCTCTAACGACCCGACAATGATTTCTGTCAACGAATTATTGTTATTCAGATGAAAATAGATATTCTGCACCCCACCATGATGCGTGCCAAGTCATATTAGATTTTTGATGAAATTTTGAAAATGAGAAATCCCTCTATACCCCCCCTAACGACCCGACAATGATTTCTGTTAACGATTTCTTGTTATTCAGATGGAATTGGATATTCTGCACCCTACTAAGATGCGTGCCAAGTCATATTTGATTTTTGAAGTCATTTTGATAATGAAAATTCCCTCTATACCTCCTCTGACGACCCGACAATGATATCTGGTGACGAATTATTGTTGTTCAGATGGAAATGGATATTCTGCACCCCACCATGATGCGTGCCAAGTCATATTAGATTTTTGAAGAAATATTGAAAATGAAAAATCCCTCTATACCCCATCTAACGA
Organism: Chrysolina americana; assembly: GCA_958502065.1. Taxonomy (NCBI): domain Eukaryota; kingdom Metazoa; phylum Arthropoda; class Insecta; order Coleoptera; family Chrysomelidae; genus Chrysolina; species Chrysolina americana. Next base: position 41,904,513 of record OY293414.1, read on the forward strand.
CCCGACAATGATTTCTGTTGACGAATTATTGTTATATAGATGGAAATGAATATTCTGTACACCACCATGTTGCGTGCCAAGTCATATTTGATTTTGAGGTAATTTTGAAAATGAAATATCCCTCTATACCCCCTCTAACGAACCGACAATGAGTTCTGTTGATTAATTATTGTTATTCAGATGGAAATGGATATTCTGCACCCCACCATGATGCGTGTCAAGTCAAAGTGGATTTTTGAAGAAATATTGAAAATGAAAAATCCCTCTATACCCCCTCTAACGACCCGACAATGATTTCTGTTGACGAATTTTTGTTATTTAGATGGAAATGAGTATTCTGCACCCCACCATGATGCGTGCCAAGTCATATTGGATTTTTGAAGAAATATTGAAAATGAAAAATCCCTCTTTACCCCCTCTAACGACCCGACAATGATTTCTGTAAACGAATTCTTGTTATTCAGATGGAAATATATATTCTGTACCCTACTATGATGCGTGCCAAGTCATATTTGATTTTTGAAGTCATTTTGATATTGAAAAATCCCTCTATACCCCCTCTGACGACCCAACAATCATTTCTGTTGACGAATTAATGTAATTTAGATGAAAATGGATATTATGCACTCCACCATGATACGTGCCAAGTCATATTTGATTTTTGAAGTAATTTTGAAAATGAAAAATCCCTCTATACCCCCTATGACGACACGACAATGATTTATGTTGACGAATTATTGTTATTCAGATGGACATGGATATTCTGCACCCCACCATGATGCGTGCCAAGTCATATTAGATTTTTGAAGTAATTTTGAAAATGAAATATCCCTCTATACCCCCTCTGACGACCCGACAATGATTTCTGTTGACGAATTATTGTTATTCAGATGGAAATGGATATTCTGCACCCCACCATGATGCGTGCCAAGTCATATTAGATTTTTGAAGAAATATTGAAAATGAAAAATCCCTCTATACCCACTCTAACGACCCGACAATCAGTTCTGTTGACGAATTACTGTTATTCAGATGGAAATGGATATTTTGCACCCCACCATGATGCGTGCCAAGTCATATTGAATTCTTGAAGAAATATTGAAAATGAGAAATCCCTCTATACCCCCTCTAACGTCACGACAATGATTTATAATGACGAATTATTGTTATTCAGATGGACATGGATATTCTGCACCCCACCATGATGCGTGCCAAGTCATATTTGATTTTGAGGTAATTTTGAAAATGAGAAATCCCTCTATACCCCCTCTGACGACCCGACAATGATTTCTGTTGACAAATTATTGTTATTCAGATGGAAATGGATATTCTGCACCCCACCATGATGCGTGCCAAGTCATATTAGATTTTTGAAGAAATATTGAAAATGAAATATCCCTCTATACCCCCTCTGACGACCCGACAATGATTTCTGTTGACGAATTATTGTTATTCGGATGAACATGGATACTTTGCACCCCATCATGATGCGTGCCAAGTCATATTAAATTTTTGAAGAAATATTGAAAATGAAAAATCCCTCTATACCCACTCTAACGACCCGACAATCAGTTCTGTATACGAATTACTGTTATTCAGATGGACATGGATATTCTGCACCCCACCATGATGCGTGCCAAGTCATATTAGATTTTTGAAGTAATTTTGAAAATGAAAAATCCCTCTACACCCCCTCTGACGACCCGACAATGATTTCTGTTGACGAATTATTGTTATTCAGATGGAAATGGATATTCTGCACCCCACCATGATGCCTGCCAAGTCATATTAGATTTTTGAAGAAATATTGGAAATGAAAAATCCCTCTATACCCCCTCTGACGACCCGACAATGATTCCTGTTGACGAATTTTTGTTATTCAGATGAACATGGATACTTTGCACCCCAGCATGATGCGTGCCAAGTCATATTAGATTTTTGAAGAAATATTGAAAATGAAAAATCCCTCTATACCCCCTCTAACGAACCGACAATGAGTTCTGTTGACGAATTATTGTTATTTAGATGGAAATGGATATTCTGCACCCCACCATGATGCGTGCCAAGTCATATTGGATTTTTGAAGAAATATTGAAAATGAAAAATCCCTCTATACCCCCTCTAACGACCCGACAATGATTTCTGTTGACCAATTATCGTTATTCAGATGAAAATAGATATTCTGCACCCCACCATGATGCGTGCCAAGTCATATTAGATTTTTGAAGAAATATTGAGAATGAAAAATCCCTCTATACTCCCTCTGACGACCCGACAATGATTTCTGTTGACGAATTATTGTTATTCAGATGAACATGGATACTTTGCACCCCATCATGATGCGTGCCAAGTCATATTAGATTTTTGAAGAAAAATTGAAAATGATTAATCCCTCTATACCCACTCTAACGACCCGACAATCAGTTCTGTTGACGAATTACTGTTATTCAGATGGAAATGGATATTTTGCACCCCACCATGATGCGTGTCAAGTCATATTAGATTTTTGATGAAATTTTGAAAATGAGAAATCCCTCTATACCGCCTCTAACGACCCGACAATGATTTCTGTCAACGAATTATTGTTATTCAGATGAAAATAGATATTCTGCACCCCACCATGATGCGTGCCAAGTCATATTAGATTTTTGATGAAATTTTGAAAATGAGAAATCCCTCTATACCGCCTCTAACGACCCGACAATGATTTCTGTCAACGAATTATTGTTATTCAGATGAAAATAGATATTCTGCACCCCACCATGATGCGTGCCAAGTCATATTAGATTTTTGATGAAATTTTGAAAATGAGAAATCCCTCTATACCCCCCCTAACGACCCGACAATGATTTCTGTTAACGAATTCTTGTTATTCAGATGGAATTGGATATTCTGCACCCTACTATGATGCGTGCCAAGTCATATTTGATTTTTGAAGTCATTTTGATAATGAAAAATCCCTCTATACCTCCTCTGACGACCCGACAATGATTTCTGGTGACGAATTATTGTTGTTCAGATGGAAATGGATATTCTGCACCCCACCATGATGCGTGCCAAGTCATATTAGATTTTTGAAGAAATTTTGAAAATGAAAAATCCCTCTATACCCCCTCCAACGACCCGTCAATGATTTCTGTTGATGAATTATTGTTATTCAGATGGAAATGGATATTCTGCACCCCACCATGATGCGTGCCAAGTCATATTGGATTTTTGAAGAAATATTGAAAATGAAAAATCCCTCTATACCCCATCTAACGACCCGACAATGATTTCTGTTGACGAATTATTGTTATATAGATGGAAATGAATATTCTGTACACCACCATGTTGCGTGCCAAGTCATATTTGATTTTGAGGTAATTTTGAAAATGAAATATCCCTCTATACCCCCTCTAACGAACCGACAATGAGTTCTGTTGATTAATTATTGTTATTCAGATGGAAATGGATATTCTGCACCCCACCATGATGCGTGTCAAGTCAAAGTGGATTTTTGAAGAAATATTGAAAATGAAAAATCCCTCTATACCCCCTCTAACGACCCGACAATAATTTCTGTTGACGAATTATTGTTATTCAGATGGAAATGAATATTCTGCACCTCACCATGTTGCGTACCAAGTCATATTTGATTTTGAGGTAATTTTGAAAATGAAAAATCCCTCTATACCGCCTCTAACGACCCGACAATGATTTCTGTCAACGAATTATTGTTATTCAGATGAAAATAGATATTCTGCACCCCACCATGATGCGTGCCAAGTCATATTAGATTTTTGATGAAATTTTGAAAATGAGAAATCCCTCTATACCCCCCCTAACGACCCGACAATGATTTCTGTTAACGATTTCTTGTTATTCAGATGGAATTGGATATTCTGCACCCTACTATGATGCGTGCCAAGTCATATTTGATTTTTGAAGTCATTTTGATAATGAAAATTCCCTCTATACCTCCTCTGACGACCCGACAATGATATCTGGTGACGAATTATTGTTGTTCAGATGGAAATGGATATTCTGCACCCCACCATGATGCGTGCCAAGTCATATTAGATTTTTGAAGAAATTTTGAAAATGAAAAATCCCTCTATACCCCCTCCAACGACCCGTCAATGATTTCTGTTGATGAATTTTTGTTATTCAGATGGAAATGGATATTCTGCACCCCACCATGATGCGTGTCAAGTCAAAGTGGATTTTTGAAGAAATATTGAAAATGAAAAATCCCTCTATACCCCCTCTAACGACCCGACAATAATTTCTGTTGACGAATTATTGTTATTCAGATGGAAATGAATATTCTGCACCTCACCATGTTGCGTACCAAGTCATATTTGATTTTGAGGTAATTTTGAAAATGAAAAATCCCTCTATACCGCCTCTAACGACCCGACAATGATTTCTGTCAACGAATTATTGTTATTCAGATGAAAATAGATATTCTGCACCCCACCATGATGCGTGCCAAGTCATATTAGATTTTTGATGAAATTTTGAAAATGAGAAATCCCTCTATACCCCCCCTAACGACCCGACAATGATTTCTGTTAACGATTTCTTGTTATTCAGATGGAATTGGATATTCTGCACCCTACTATGATGCGTGCCAAGTCATATTTGATTTTTGAAGTCATTTTGATAATGAAAATTCCCTCTATACCTCCTCTGACGACCCGACAATGATATCTGGTGACGAATTATTGTTGTTCAGATGGAAATGGATATTCTGCACCCCACCATGATGCGTGCCAAGTCATATTAGATTTTTGAAGAAATATTGAAAATGAAAAATCCCTCTATACCCCATCTAACGACCCGACAATGATTTCTGTTGACGAATTATTGTTATATAGATGGAAATGAATATTCTGTACACCACCATGTTGCGTGCCAAGTCATATTTGATTTTGAGGTAATTTTGAAAATGAAATATCCCTCTATACCCCCTCTAACGAACCGACAATGAGTTCTGTTGATTAATTATTGTTATTCAGATGGAAATGGATATTCTGCACCCCACCATGATGCGTGTCAAGTCAAAGTGGATTTTTGAAGAAATATTGAAAATGAAAAATCCCTCTATACCCCCTCTAACGACCCGACAATGATTTCTGTTGACGAATTTTTGTTATTTAGATGGAAATGAGTATTCTGCACCCCACCATGATGCGTGCCAAGTCATATTGGATTTTTGAAGAAATATTGAAAATGAAAAATCCCTCTTTACCCCCTCTAACGACCCGACAATGATTTCTGTAAACGAATTCTTGTTATTCAGATGGAAATATATATTCTGTACCCTACTATGATGCGTGCCAAGTCATATTTGATTTTTGAAGTCATTTTGATATTGAAAAATCCCTCTATACCCCCTCTGACGACCCAACAATCATTTCTGTTGACGAATTAATGTAATTTAGATGAAAATGGATATTATGCACTCCACCATGATACGTGCCAAGTCATATTTGATTTTTGAAGTAATTTTGAAAATGAAAAATCCCTCTATACCCCCTATGACGACACGACAATGATTTATGTTGACGAATTATTGTTATTCAGATGGACATGGATATTCTGCACCCCACCATGATGCGTGCCAAGTCATATTAGATTTTTGAAGTAATTTTGAAAATGAAATATCCCTCTATACCCCCTCTGACGACCCGACAATGATTTCTGTTGACGAATTATTGTTATTCAGATGGAAATGGATATTCTGCACCCCACCATGATGCGTGCCAAGTCATATTAGATTTTTGAAGAAATATTGAAAATGAAAAATCCCTCTATACCCACTCTAACGACCCGACAATCAGTTCTGTTGACGAATTACTGTTATTCAGATGGAAATGGATATTTTGCACCCCACCATGATGCGTGCCAAGTCATATTGAATTCTTGAAGAAATATTGAAAATGAGAAATCCCTCTATACCCCCTCTAACGTCACGACAATGATTTATAATGACGAATTATTGTTATTCAGATGGACATGGATATTCTGCACCCCACCATGATGCGTGCCAAGTCATATTTGATTTTGAGGTAATTTTGAAAATGAGAAATCCCTCTATACCCCCTCTGACGACCCGACAATGATTTCTGTTGACAAATTATTGTTATTCAGATGGAAATGGATATTCTGCACCCCACCATGATGCGTGCCAAGTCATATTAGATTTTTGAAGAAATATTGAAAATGAAATATCCCTCTATACCCCCTCTGACGACCCGACAATGATTTCTGTTGACGAATTATTGTTATTCGGATGAACATGGATACTTTGCACCCCATCATGATGCGTGCCAAGTCATATTAAATTTTTGAAGAAATATTGAAAATGAAAAATCCCTCTATACCCACTCTAACGACCCGACAATCAGTTCTGTATACGAATTACTGTTATTCAGATGGACATGGATATTCTGCACCCCACCATGATGCGTGCCAAGTCATATTAGATTTTTGAAGTAATTTTGAAAATGAAAAATCCCTCTACACCCCCTCTGACGACCCGACAATGATTTCTGTTGACGAATTATTGTTATTCAGATGGAAATGGATATTCTGCACCCCACCATGATGCCTGCCAAGTCATATTAGATTTTTGAAGAAATATTGGAAATGAAAAATCCCTCTATACCCCCTCTGACGACCCGACAATGATTCCTGTTGACGAATTTTTGTTATTCAGATGAACATGGATACTTTGCACCCCAGCATGATGCGTGCCAAGTCATATTAGATTTTTGAAGAAATATTGAAAATGAAAAATCCCTCTATACCCCCTCTAACGAACCGACAATGAGTTCTGTTGACGAATTATTGTTATTTAGATGGAAATGGATATTCTGCACCCCACCATGATGCGTGCCAAGTCATATTGGATTTTTGAAGAAATATTGAAAATGAAAAATCCCTCTATACCCCCTCTAACGACCCGACAATGATTTCTGTTGACCAATTATCGTTATTCAGATGAAAATAGATATTCTGCACCCCACCATGATGCGTGCCAAGTCATATTAGATTTTTGAAGAAATATTGAGAATGAAAAATCCCTCTATACTCCCTCTGACGACCCGACAATGATTTCTGTTGACGAATTATTGTTATTCAGATGAACATGGATACTTTGCACCCCATCATGATGCGTGCCAAGTCATATTAGATTTTTGAAGAAAAATTGAAAATGAATAATCCCTCTATACCCACTCTAACGACCCGACAATCAGTTCTGTTGACGAATTACTGTTATTCAGATGGAAATGGATATTTTGCACCCCACCATGATGCGTGTCAAGTCATATTAGATTTTTGATGAAATTTTGAAAATGAGAAATCCCTCTATACCGCCTCTAACGACCCGACAATGATTTCTGTCAACGAATTATTGTTATTCAGATGAAAATAGATATTCTGCACCCCACCATGATGCGTGCCAAGTCATATTAGATTTTTGATGAAATTTTGAAAATGAGAAATCCCTCTATACCGCCTCTAACGACCCGACAATGATTTCTGTCAACGAATTATTGTTATTCAGATGAAAATAGATATTCTGCACCCCACCATGATGCGTGCCAAGTCATATTAGATTTTTGATGAAATTTTGAAAATGAGAAATCCCTCTATACCCCCCCTAACGACCCGACAATGATTTCTGTTAACGAATTCTTGTTATTCAGATGGAATTGGATATTCTGCACCCTACTATGATGCGTGCCAAGTCATATTTGATTTTTGAAGTCATTTTGATAATGAAAAATCCCTCTATACCTCCTCTGACGACCCGACAATGATTTCTGGTGACGAATTATTGTTGTTCAGATGGAAATGGATATTCTGCACCCCACCATGATGCGTGCCAAGTCATATTAGATTTTTGAAGAAATTTTGAAAATGAAAAATCCCTCTATACCCCCTCCAACGACCCGTCAATGATTTCTGTTGATGAATTATTGTTATTCAGATGGAAATGGATATTCTGCACCCCACCATGATGCGTGCCAAGTCATATTGGATTTTTGAAGAAATATTGAAAATGAAAAATCCCTCTATACCCCATCTAACGACCCGACAATGATTTCTGTTGACGAATTATTGTTATATAGATGGAAATGAATATTCTGTACACCACCATGTTGCGTGCCAAGTCATATTTGATTTTGAGGTAATTTTGAAAATGAAATATCCCTCTATACCCCCTCTAACGAACCGACAATGAGTTCTGTTGATTAATTATTGTTATTCAGATGGAAATGGATATTCTGCACCCCACCATGATGCGTGTCAAGTCAAAGTGGATTTTTGAAGAAATATTGAAAATGAAAAATCCCTCTATACCCCCTCTAACGACCCGACAATAATTTCTGTTGACGAATTATTGTTATTCAGATGGAAATGAATATTCTGCACCTCACCATGTTGCGTACCAAGTCATATTTGATTTTGAGGTAATTTTGAAAATGAAAAATCCCTCTATACCGCCTCTAACGACCCGACAATGATTTCTGTCAACGAATTATTGTTATTCAGATGAAAATAGATATTCTGCACCCCACCATGATGCGTGCCAAGTCATATTAGATTTTTGATGAAATTTTGAAAATGAGAAATCCCTCTATACCCCCCCTAACGACCCGACAATGATTTCTGTTAACGATTTCTTGTTATTCAGATGGAATTGGATATTCTGCACCCTACTATGATGCGTGCCAAGTCATATTTGATTTTTGAAGTCATTTTGATAATGAAAATTCCCTCTATACCTCCTCTGACGACCCGACAATGATATCTGGTGACGATTTATTGTTGTTCAGATGGAAATGGATATTCTGCACCCCACCATGATGCGTGCCAAGTCATATTAGATTTTTGAAGAAATTTTGAAAATGAAAAATCCCTCTATACCCCCTCCAACGACCCGTCAATGATTTCTGTTGATGAATTTTTGTTATTCAGATGGAAATGGATATTCTGCACCCCACCATGATGCGTGTCAAGTCAAAGTGGATTTTTGAAGAAATATTGAAAATGAAAAATCCCTCTATACCCCCTCTAACGACCCGACAATAATTTCTGTTGACGAATTATTGTTATTCAGATGGAAATGAATATTCTGCACCTCACCATGTTGCGTACCAAGTCATATTTGATTTTGAGGTAATTTTGAAAATGAAAAATCCCTCTATACCGCCTCTAACGACCCGACAATGATTTCTGTCAACGAATTATTGTTATTCAGATGAAAATAGATATTCTGCACCCCACCATGATGCGTGCCAAGTCATATTAGATTTTTGATGAAATTTTGAAAATGAGAAATCCCTCTATACCCCCCCTAACGACCCGACAATGATTTCTGTTAACGATTTCTTGTTATTCAGATGGAATTGGATATTCTGCACCCTACTATGATGCGTGCCAAGTCATATTTGATTTTTGAAGTCATTTTGATAATGAAAATTCCCTCTATACCTCCTCTGACGACCCGACAATGATATCTGGTGACGAATTATTGTTGTTCAGATGGAAATGGATATTCTGCACCCCACCATGATGCGTGCCAAGTCATATTAGATTTTTGAAGAAATATTGAAAATGAAAAATCCCTCTATACCCCATCTAACGACCCGACAATGATTTCTGTTGACGAATTATTGTTATATAGATGGAAATGAATATTCTGTACACCACCATGTTGCGTGCCAAGTCATATTTGATTTTGAGGTAATTTTGAAAATGAAATATCCCTCTATACCCCCTCTAACGAACCGACAATGAGTTCTGTTGATTAATTATTGTTATTCAGATGGAAATGGATATTCTGCACCCCACCATGATGCGTGTCAAGTCAAAGTGGATTTTTGAAGAAATATTGAAAATGAAAAATCCCTCTATACCCCCTCTAACGACCCGACAATGATTTCTGTTGACGAATTTTTGTTATTTAGATGGAAATGAGTATTCTGCACCCCACCATGATGCGTGCCAAGTCATATTGGATTTTTGAAGAAATATTGAAAATGAAAAATCCCTCTTTACCCCCTCTAACGACCCGACAATGATTTCTGTAAACGAATTCTTGTTATTCAGATGGAAATATATATTCTGTACCCTACTATGATGCGTGCCAAGTCATATTTGATTTTTGAAGTCATTTTGATATTGAAAAATCCCTCTATACCCCCTCTGACGACCCAACAATCATTTCTGTTGACGAATTAATGTAATTTAGATGAAAATGGATATTATGCACTCCACCATGATACGTGCCAAGTCATATTTGATTTTTGAAGTAATTTTGAAAATGAAAAATCCCTCTATACCCCCTATGACGACACGACAATGATTTATGTTGACGAATTATTGTTATTCAGATGGACATGGATATTCTGCACCCCACCATGATGCGTGCCAAGTCATATTAGATTTTTGAAGTAATTTTGAAAATGAAATATCCCTCTATACCCCCTCTGACGACCCGACAATGATTTCTGTTGACGAATTATTGTTATTCAGATGGAAATGGATATTCTGCACCCCACCATGATGCGTGCCAAGTCATATTAGATTTTTGAAGAAATATTGAAAATGAAAAATCCCTCTATACCCACTCTAACGACCCGACAATCAGTTCTGTTGACGAATTACTGTTATTCAGATGGAAATGGATATTTTGCACCCCACCATGATGCGTGCCAAGTCATATTGAATTCTTGAAGAAATATTGAAAATGAGAAATCCCTCTATACCCCCTCTAACGTCACGACAATGATTTATAATGACGAATTATTGTTATTCAGATGGACATGGATATTCTGCACCCCACCATGATGCGTGCCAAGTCATATTTGATTTTGAGGTAATTTTGAAAATGAGAAATCCCTCTATACCCCCTCTGACGACCCGACAATGATTTCTGTTGACAAATTATTGTTATTCAGATGGAAATGGATATTCTGCACCCCACCATGATGCGTGCCAAGTCATATTAGATTTTTGAAGAAATATTGAAAATGAAATATCCCTCTATACCCCCTCTGACGACCCGACAATGATTTCTGTTGACGAATTATTGTTATTCGGATGAACATGGATACTTTGCACCCCATCATGATGCGTGCCAAGTCATATTAAATTTTTGAAGAAATATTGAAAATGAAAAATCCCTCTATACCCACTCTAACGACCCGACAATCAGTTCTGTATACGAATTACTGTTATTCAGATGGACATGGATATTCTGCACCCCACCATGATGCGTGCCAAGTCATATTAGATTTTTGAAGTAATTTTGAAAATGAAAAATCCCTCTACACCCCCTCTGACGACCCGACAATGATTTCTGTTGACGAATTATTGTTATTCAGATGGAAATGGATATTCTGCACCCCACCATGATGCCTGCCAAGTCATATTAGATTTTTGAAGAAATATTGGAAATGAAAAATCCCTCTATACCCCCTCTGACGACCCGACAATGATTCCTGTTGACGAATTTTTGTTATTCAGATGAACATGGATACTTTGCACCCCAGCATGATGCGTGCCAAGTCATATTAGATTTTTGAAGAAATATTGAAAATGAAAAATCCCTCTATACCCCCTCTAACGAACCGACAATGAGTTCTGTTGACGAATTATTGTTATTTAGATGGAAATGGATATTCTGCACCCCACCATGATGCGTGCCAAGTCATATTGGATTTTTGAAGAAATATTGAAAATGAAAAATCCCTCTATACCCCCTCTAACGACCCGACAATGATTTCTGTTGACCAATTATCGTTATTCAGATGAAAATAGATATTCTGCACCCCACCATGATGCGTGCCAAGTCATATTAGATTTTTGAAGAAATATTGAGAATGAAAAATCCCTCTATACTCCCTCTGACGACCCGACAATGATTTCTGTTGACGAATTATTGTTATTCAGATGAACATGGATACTTTGCACCCCATCATGATGCGTGCCAAGTCATATTAGATTTTTGAAGAAAAATTGAAAATGAATAATCCCTCTATACCCACTCTAACGACCCGACAATCAGTTCTGTTGACGAATTACTGTTATTCAGATGGAAATGGATATTTTGCACCCCACCATGATGCGTGTCAAGTCATATTAGATTTTTGATGAAATTTTGAAAATGAGAAATCCCTCTATACCCCCCCTAACGACCCGACAATGATTTCTGTTAACGAATTCTTGTTATTCAGATGGAATTGGATATTCTGCACCCTACTATGATGCGTGCCAAGTCATATTTGATTTTTGAAGTCATTTTGATAATGAAAAATCCCTCTATACCCCCTCTGACGACCCGACAAGGATTTCTGGTGACGAATTATTGTTGTTCAGATGGAAATGGATATTTTGCACCCCACAATGATGCGTGCCAAGTCATATTAGATTTTTGAAGAAATTTTGAAAATGAAAAATCCCTCTATATCCCCTCTGACGACCCGACAATGATTTCTGTTGACGAATTATTGTTATTCAGTTGGAAATGGATATTCTGCACCCCACCATGATGCGTGCCAAGTCATTTTGGATTTTTGAAGAAATATTGAAAATGAAAAATCCCTCTATACCCCCTCTAACGACCCGACAATGATTTTTGTCGACGAATTGTTGTTATCCAGATGAAAATAAATATTCTGCACTCCACCATGATGCGTGCCAAGTCATATTAGATTTTTGAAGAAATATTGAAAATGAAAAATCCCTCTATACCCACTCTAACGACCCGACAATCAGTTCTGTAGACGAATTACTGTTATTCAGATGGACATGGATATTCTGCACCCCACCATGATGCGTGCCAAGTCATATTAGATTTTTGAAGTAATTTTGAAAATGAAAAATCCCTCTACACCCCCTCTGACGACCCGACAATGATTTCTGTTGACGAATTATTGTTATTCAGATGGAAATGGATATTCTGCACCCCACCATGATGCGTGCCAAGTCATATTAGATTTTTGAAGAAATATTGGAAATGAGAAATCCCTCTATACCCCCTCTGACGACCCGACAATGATTCCTGTTGACGAATTTTTGTTATTCAGATGAACATGGATACTTTGCACCCCAGCATGATGCGTGACAAGTCATATTAGATTTTTGAAGAAATATTGAAAATGAAAAATCACTCTATACTCCCTCTGACGACCCGACAATGATTTCTGTTGACGAATTATTGTTATTCAGATGAACATGGATACTTTGCACCCCATCATGATGCGTGCCAAGTCATATTAGATTTTTGAAGAAAAATTGAAAATGAATAATCCCTCTATACCCACTCTAACGACCCGACAATCAGTTCTGTTGACGAATTACTGTTATTCAGATGGAATTGGATATTTTGCACCCCACCATGATGCGTGTCAAGTCATATTAGATTTTTGATGAAATTTTGAAAATGAGAAATCCCTCTATACCCCCCCTAACGACCCGACAATGATTTCTGATAACGAATTCTTGTTATTCAGATGGAATTGGATATTCTGCACCCTACTATGATGCGTGCCAAGTCATATTTGATTTTTGAAGTCATTTTGATAATGAAAAATCCCTCTATACCCCCTCTGACGTCCCGACAATGATTACTGGTGACGAATTATTGTTGTTCAGATGGAAATGGATATTTTGCACCCCACCATGATGCGTGCCAAGTCATATTAGATTTTTGAAGAAATTTTGAAAATGAAAAATCCCTCTATATCCCCTCTGACGACCCGACAATGATTTCTGTTGACGAATTATTGTTATTCAGTTGGAAATGGATATTCTGCACCCCACCATGATGCGTGCCAAGTCATATTGGATTTTTGAAGAAATATTGAAAATGAAAAATCCCTCTATACCTCCTCTAACGACCCGACAATGATTTCTGTTGACGAATTATTGTTATTCAGACGGAATTGAATATTCTGCACCTCATCATGTTGCGTACCAAGTCATATTAGATTTTGAGGTAAATTTGAAAATGAAAAATCCCTCTATACCCCCTCTACCGACCCGACAATGATTTCTGTCAACGAATTATTGTTATTCAGATGGAAATAGATATTCTGCACCCCACCATGATGCGTGCCAAGTCATATTAGATTTTTGATGAAATTTTGAAAATGAGAAATCCCTCTATACCCCCTCTGACGACCCGACAATGATTTCTGGTGACGAATTATTGTTATTCAGATGAACATGGATACTTTGCACCCCATCATGATGCGTGCCAAGTCATATTAGATTTTGAGGTAAATTTGAAAATGAACAATCCCTCTATACCCCCTCCAACGACCCGTCAATGATTTCTGTTGATGAATTATTGTTATTTAGATGGAAATGGATATTCTGCACCCCACCATGATGCGTGCTAAGTCTTATTTGATTTTGAGGTAATTTTGAAAATGAAAAATCCCTCTATACCCCTCTGATGACCCGACAATGATTTCTGTTGACAAATTATTGTCATTGAGATGGAAATGAATATTCTGTACCCCACCATGATGCGTGCCAAGTCATATTAGATTATTGAAGAAATTTTGAAAATGAAAAATCCCTCTATACCCCCTCCAACGACCCGTCAATGATTTCTGTTGACGAATTATTGTTATTCAGATGAACATGGATGCTTTGCACCCCATCATGATGCGTGCCAAGTCATATTAGATTTTTGAAGAAAAATTGAAAATGAAAAATCCCTCTATACCCACTCTAACGACCCGACAATCAGTTCTGTTGACGAATTACTGTTATTCAGATGGAAATGGATATTTTGCACCCCACCAAGATGCGTGTCAAGTCATATTAGATTTTTTAAGAAATTTTGAAAATGAGAAATCCCTCTATACCCCCCTAACGACCCGACAATGATTTATGTTAACGAATTCTTGTTATTCAGATGGAATTGGATATTCTGCACCCCACTATGATGCGTGCCAAGTCATATTTGATTTTTGAAGTCATTTTGATAATGAAAAATCCCTCTATACCCCCTCTGACGACCCGACAATGATTTCTGGTGACGAATTATTGTTGTTCAGATGGAAATGGATATTCTGCACCCCACCATGATGCGTGCCAAGTCATATTAGATTTTTGAAGAAATTTTGAAAATGAAAAATCCCTCTATATCCCCTCCGACGACCCTACAATGATTTCTGTTGACGAATTATTGTTATTCAGTTGGAAATGGATATTCTGCACCCCACCATGATGCGTGCCAAGTCATATTGGATTTTTGAAGAAATATTGAAAATGAAAAATCCCTCTATACCCCCTCTAACGACCCGACAATAATTTCTGTTGACGAATTATTGTTATTCAGATGGAAATGAATATTCTGCACCTCACCATGTTGCGTACCAAGTCATATTTGATTTTGAGGTAATTTTGAAAATGAAAAATCCCTCTATACCGCCTCTAACGACCCGACAATGATTTCTGTCAACGAATTATTGTTATTCAGATGAAAATAGATATTCTGCACCCCACCATGATGCGTGCCAAGTCATATTAGATTTTTGATGAAATTTTGAAAATGAGAAATCCCTCTATACCCCCCCTAACGACCCGACAATGATTTCTGTTAACGAATTCTTGTTATTCAGATGGAATTGGATATTCTGCACCCTACTATGATGCGTGCCAAGTCATATTTGATTTTTGAAGTCATTTTGATAATGAAAAATCCCTCTATACCTCCTCTGACGACCCGACAATGATTTCTGGTGACGAATTATTGTTGTTCAGATGGAAATGGATATTCTGCACCCCACCATGATGCGTGCCAAGTCATATTAGATTTTTGAAGAAATTTTGAAAATGAAAAATCCCTCTATACCCCCTCCAACGACCCGTCAATGATTTCTGTTGATGAATTATTGTTATTCAGATGGAAATGGATATTCTGCACCCCACCATGATGCGTGCCAAGTCATATTGGATTTTTGAAGAAATATTGAAAATGAAAAATCCCTCTATACCCCATCTAACGACCCGACAATGATTTCTGTTGACGAATTATTGTTATATAGATGGAAATGAATATTCTGTACACCACCATGTTGCGTGCCAAGTCATATTTGATTTTGAGGTAATTTTGAAAATGAAATATCCCTCTATACCCCCTCTAACGAACCGACAATGAGTTCTGTTGATTAATTATTGTTATTCAGATGGAAATGGATATTCTGCACCCCACCATGATGCGTGTCAAGTCAAAGTGGATTTTTGAAGAAATATTGAAAATGAAAAATCCCTCTATACCCCCTCTAACGACCCGACAATAATTTCTGTTGACGAATTATTGTTATTCAGATGGAAATGAATATTCTGCACCTCACCATGTTGCGTACCAAGTCATATTTGATTTTGAGGTAATTTTGAAAATGAAAAATCCCTCTATACCGCCTCTAACGACCCGACAATGATTTCTGTCAACGAATTATTGTTATTCAGATGAAAATAGATATTCTGCACCCCACCATGATGCGTGCCAAGTCATATTAGATTTTTGATGAAATTTTGAAAATGAGAAATCCCTCTATACCCCCCCTAACGACCCGACAATGATTTCTGTTAACGATTTCTTGTTATTCAGATGGAATTGGATATTCTGCACCCTACTATGATGCGTGCCAAGTCATATTTGATTTTTGAAGTCATTTTGATAATGAAAATTCCCTCTATACCTCCTCTGACGACCCGACAATGATTTCTGGTGACGAATTATTGTTGTTCAGATGGAAATGGATATTCTGCACCCCACCATGATGCGTGCCAAGTCATATTAGATTTTTGAAGAAATTTTGAAAATGAAAAATCCCTCTATACCCCCTCCAACGACCCGTCAATGATTTCTGTTGATGAATTATTGTTATTCAGATGGAAATGGATATTCTGCACCCCACCATGATGCGTGCCAAGTCATATTGGATTTTTGAAGAAATATTGAAAATGAAAAATCCCTCTATACCCCATCTAACGACCCGACAATGATTTCTGTTGACGAATTATTGTTATATAGATGGAAATGAATATTCTGTACACCACCATGTTGCGTGCCAAGTCATATTTGATTTTGAGGTAATTTTGAAAATGAAATATCCCTCTATACCCCCTCTAACGAACCGACAATGAGTTCTGTTGATTAATTATTGTTATTCAGATGGAAATGGATATTCTGCACCCCACCATGATGCGTGTCAAGTCAAAGTGGATTTTTGAAGAAATATTGAAAATGAAAAATCCCTCTATACCCCCTCTAACGACCCGACAATGATTTCTGTTGACGAATTTTTGTTATTTAGATGGAAATGATTATTCTGCACCCCACCATGATGCGTGCCAAGTCATATTGGATTTTTGAAGAAATATTGAAAATGAAAAATCCCTCTTTACCCCCTCTAACGACCCGACAATGATTTCTGTAAACGAATTCTTGTTATTCAGATGGAAATATATATTCTGTACCCTACTATGATGCGTGCCAAGTCATATTTGATTTTTGAAGTCATTTTGATATTGAAAAATCCCTCTATACCCCCTCTGACGACCCAACAATCATTTCTGTTGACGAATTAATGTAATTTAGATGAAAATGGATATTATGCACTCCACCATGATACGTGCCAAGTCATATTTGATTTTTGAAGTAATTTTGAAAATGAAAAATCCCTCTATACCCCCTATGACGACACGACAATGATTTATGTTGACGAATTATTGTTATTCAGATGGACATGGATATTCTGCACCCCACCATGATGCGTGCCAAGTCATATTAGATTTTTGAAGTAATTTTGAAAATGAAATATCCCTCTATACCCCCTCTGACGACCCGACAATGATTTCTGTTGACGAATTATTGTTATTCAGATGGAAATGGATATTCTGCACCCCACCATGATGCGTGCCAAGTCATATTAGATTTTTGAAGAAATATTGAAAATGAAAAATCCCTCTATACCCACTCTAACGACCCGACAATCAGTTCTGTTGACGAATTACTGTTATTCAGATGGAAATGGATATTTTGCACCCCACCATGATGCGTGCCAAGTCATATTGAATTCTTGAAGAAATATTGAAAATGAGAAATCCCTCTATACCCCCTCTAACGTCACGACAATGATTTATAATGACGAATTATTGTTATTCAGATGGACATGGATATTCTGCACCCCACCATGATGCGTGCCAAGTCATATTTGATTTTGAGGTAATTTTGAAAATGAGAAATCCCTCTATACCCCCTCTGACGACCCGACAATGATTTCTGTTGACAAATTATTGTTATTCAGATGGAAATGGATATTCTGCACCCCACCATGATGCGTGCCAAGTCATATTAGATTTTTGAAGAAATATTGAAAATGAAATATCCCTCTATACCCCCTCTGACGACCCGACAATGATTTCTGTTGACGAATTATTGTTATTCGGATGAACATGGATACTTTGCACCCCATCATGATGCGTGCCAAGTCATATTAAATTTTTGAAGAAATATTGAAAATGAAAAATCCCTCTATACCCACTCTAACGACCCGACAATCAGTTCTGTATACGAATTACTGTTATTCAGATGGACATGGATATTCTGCACCCCACCATGATGCGTGCCAAGTCATATTAGATTTTTGAAGTAATTTTGAAAATGAAAAATCCCTCTACACCCCCTCTGACGACCCGACAATGATTTCTGTTGACGAATTATTGTTATTCAGATGGAAATGGATATTCTGCACCCCACCATGATGCCTGCCAAGTCATATTAGATTTTTGAAGAAATATTGGAAATGAAAAATCCCTCTATACCCCCTCTGACGACCCGACAATGATTCCTGTTGACGAATTTTTGTTATTCAGATGAACATGGATACTTTGCACCCCAGCATGATGCGTGCCAAGTCATATTAGATTTTTGAAGAAATATTGAAAATGAAAAATCCCTCTATACCCCCTCTAACGAACCGACAATGAGTTCTGTTGACGAATTATTGTTATTTAGATGGAAATGGATATTCTGCACCCCACCATGATGCGTGCCAAGTCATATTGGATTTTTGAAGAAATATTGAAAATGAAAAATCCCTCTATACCCCCTCTAACGACCCGACAATGATTTCTGTTGACCAATTATCGTTATTCAGATGAAAATAGATATTCTGCACCCCACCATGATGCGTGCCAAGTCATATTAGATTTTTGAAGAAATATTGAAAATGAAAAATCCCTCTATACTCCCTCTGACGACCCGACAATGATTTCTGTTGACGAATTATTGTTATTCAGATTAACATGGATACTTTGCACCCCATCATGATGCGTGCCAAGTCATATTAGATTTTTGAAGAAAAATTGAAAATGAATAATCCCTCTATACCCACTCTAACGACCCGACAATCAGTTCTGTTGACGAATTACTGTTATTCAGATGGAAATGGATATTTTGCACCCCACCATGATGCGTGTCAAGTCATATTAGATTTTTGATGAAATTTTGAAAATGAGAAATCCCTCTATACCCCCCCTAACGACCCGACAATGATTTCTGTTAACGAATTCTTGTTATTCAGATGGAATTGGATATTCTGCACCCTACTATGATGCGTGCCAAGTCATATTTGATTTTTGAAGTCATTTTGATAATGAAAAATCCCTCTATACCCCCTCTGACGACCCGACAATGATTTCTGGTGACGAATTATTGTTGTTCAGATGGAAATGGATATTTTGCACCCCACAATGATGCGTGCCAAGTCATATTAGATTTTTGAAGAAATTTTGAAAATGAAAAATCCCTCTATATCCCCTCTGACGACCCGACAATGATTTCTGTTGACGAATTATTGTTATTCAGTTGGAAATGGATATTCTGCACCCCACCATGATGCGTGCCAAGTCATTTTGGATTTTTGAAGAAATATTGAAAATGAAAAATCCCTCTATACCCCCTCTAACGACCCGACAATGATTTCTGTTGACGAATTATTGTTATTCAGACGGAATTGAATATTCTGCACCTCATCATGTTGCGTACCAAGTCATATTAGATTTTGAGGTAATTTTGAAAATGAAAAATCCCTCTATACCCCCTCTACCGACCCGACAATGATTTCTGTCAACGAATTATTGTTATTCAGATGGAAATAGATATTCTGCACCCCACCATGATGCGTGCCAAGTCATATTAGATTTTTGATGAAATTTTGAAAATGAGAAATCCCTCTATACCCCCCCTAACGACCCGACAATGATTTCTGTTAACAAATTCTTGATATTCAGATGGAATTGAATATTCTGCACCCTACTATGATGCGTGCCATGTCATATTTGATTTTTGAAGTCATTTTGATAATGAAAAATCCCTCTATACCCCCTCTGACGACCCGACAATGATTTCTGGTGACGAATTATAGTTGTTCAGATGGAAATGGATATTCTGCACCCCACCATGATGCGTGCCAAGTCATATTAGATTTTTGAAGAAATTTTGAAAATGAACAATCCCTCTATACCCCCTCCAACGACCCGTCAATGATTTCTGTTGATGAATTATTGTTATTTAGATGGAAATGGATATTCTGCACCCCACCATGATGTGTGCTAAGTCTTATTTGATTCTGAGGTAATTTTGAAAATGAAAAATCCCTCTATACCCCTCTGACGACCCGACAATGATTTCTGTTGACAAATTATTGTCATTGAGATGGAAATGAATATTCTGTACCCCACCATGATGCGTGCCAAGTCATATTAGATTATTGAAGAAATTTTGAAAATGAAAAATCCCTCTATATCCCCTCTGACGACCCGACAATGATTTCTGTTGACGAATTATTGTTATTCAGTTGGAAATGGATATTCTGCACCCCACCATGATGCGTGCCAAGTCATATTGGATTTTTGAAGAAATATTGAAAATGAAAAATCCCTCTATACCCCCTCTAACGACCCGACAATAATTTCTGTTGACGAATTATTGTTATTCAGATGGAAATGGATATTCTGCACCTCACCATGTTGCGTACCAAGTCATATTTGATTTTGAGGTAATTTTGAAAATGAGAAATCCCTCTATACCCCCCTTAACGACCCGACAATGATTTCTGTTAACGAATTCTTGTTATTCAGATGGAATTGGATATTCTGCACCCTACTATGATGCGTGCCAAGTCATATTTGATTTTTGAAGTCATTTTGATAATGAAAAATCCCTCTATACCTCCTCTGACGACCCGACAATGATTTCTGGTGACGAATTATTGTTGTTCAGATGGAAATGGATATTCTGCACCCCACCATGATGCGTGCCAAGTCATATTAGATTTTTGAAGAAATTTTGAAAATGAAAAATCCCTCTATACCCCCTCCAACGACCCGTCAATGATTTCTGTTGATGAATTATTGTTATTCAGATGGAAATGGATATTCTGCACCCCACCATGATGCGTGCCAAGTCATATTGGATTTTTGAAGAAATATTGAAAATGAAAAATCCCTCTATACCCCCTCTAACGACCCGACAATGATTTCTGTTGACGAATTATTGTTATATAGATGGAAATGAATATTCTGTACACCACCATGTTGCGTGCCAAGTCATATTTGATTTTGAGGTAATTTTGAAAATGAAATATCCCTCTATACCCCCTCTAACGAACCGACAATGAGTTCTGTTGATTAATTATTGTTATTCAGATGGAAATGGATATTCTGCACCCCACCATGATGCGTGTCAAGTCAAAGTGGATTTTTGAAGAAATATTGAAAATGAAAAATCCCTCTATACCCCCTCTAACGACCCGACAATGATTTCCGTTGACGAATTATCGTTATTCAGATGGAAATAGATATTCTGCACCCTACCATGATGCGTGCCAAGTCATATTAGATTTTTGAAGAAATATTGAAAATGAAAAATCCCTCTATACCCCCTGTGACGACCCGACAATGATTTCTGTTGACGAATTATTGTTATTCAGATGAACATGGATACTTTGCACCCCATCATGATGCGTGCCAAGTCATATTATATTTTTGATGAAATTTTGAAAATGAAAAATCCCTCTATACCCACTCTAACGACCCGACAATCAGTTCTGTTGACGAATTACTGTTATTCAGATGGAAATGGATATTTTACACCCCACCATGATTCGTGCCAAGTCATATTATATTTTTGATGAAATTTTGAAAATGAGAAATCCCTCTATACCCCCCCTAACGACCCGACAATGATTTCTGTTAACGAATTCTTGTTATTCAGATGGAATTGGATATTCTGCACCCTACTATGATGCGTGCCAAGTCATATGTGATTTTTGAAGTCATTTTGATAATGAAAAATCCCTCTATACCCCCTCTGACGACCCGGCAATGATTTCTGGTGACGAATTATTGTTGTTCAGATGGAAATGGATATTCTGCACCCCACCATAATGCGTGCCAAGTCATATTAGATTTTTGAAGAAATTTCGAAAATGAAAAATCCCTCTATACCCCCTCTGACGACCCGACAATGATTTCTGTTGACAAATTATTGTTATTGAAATGGAAATGGATATTCTGTACCCCACAATGATGCGTGCCAAGTCATATTAGATTATTGAAGAAATTTTGAAAATGAAAAATCCCTCTATACCCCCTCCAACGACCCGTCAATGATATCTGTTGACGAATTATTGTTATTTAAATGGAAATGGATATTCTGCATCCCACCATGTTGCGTGCCAAGTCATATTTGATTTTGAGGTAATTTTGAAAATGAAAAATCCCTATATACCCCCTCTGACGACACGACAATGATTTCTGTTAACGAATCATTGTTAGTTAGATATGCATGAATACTTTGCACCCCACCATGATGCGTTCCAAGTCATATTTGATTTTGAGGTAATTTTGAAAATGAAAAATCCCTCTATACCCCCTCTGACGACACAACAATAATTTCAGTTAAGGAATTATTGTTATTCAGATAGATATGGATATTCTGCACCCCACCATGATGCGTGCCAAGTAATATTAGATTTTTGAAGAAATATTGAAAATGAAAAATCCATCTATACCCCCTCTAACGACCCGACAATGATTTCTGTTGACGAATTATTGTTATTTAGATATATATGGATACTTTGCACCCCACTATGAGGCGTGCCAAGTCATATTAGATTTTTGAAGTTATTTTGAAAATGAAAAATACCTCTATACCCCTTCTGACGTCCCGACAATGATTTCTGTCGACAAATTATGGTTATTTAGATGAAAATGGATATTCTGTACCCCACCATGATGCGTGCCATGTCATATTTGATTATTGAAATCATTTTGATAATGAAAAATCCCTCTATACCCCCTCTAACGAACCGACAATGAGTTCTGTTGAAGAATTATTGTTATTCAGATGGAAATGGATATTCTGCACCCCACCAAGATGCTTGCCAAGTCATATTGGATTTTTGTAGAAATATTGAAATTGAAAAATCCCTCTATACCCCCTCTAACGACCCGACAATGATTTTTGTCGACGAATTGTTGTTATTCAGATGAAAATAAATATTCTGCACTCCACCATGATGCGTGCCAAGTCATATTAGATTTTTGAAGAAATATTGAAAATGAAAAATCCCTCTATACCCCCTCTAACGACCCGACATTGATTTCTGTTGACGAATTACTGTTATTCAGATGGAAATGGATATTCTGCTCCCCACCATGATGCGTGCCAAGTCATATTGGATTTTTGAAGAAATATTGAAAATGAAAAATCACTCTATACCCCCTCTAACGACCCGACATTGATTTCTGTTGACGAATTACTGTTATTCAGATGGAAATGGATTTTCTGCTCCCCACCATGATGCGTGCCAAGTCATATTGGATTTTTGAAGAAATATTGAAAATGAAAAATCACTCTATACCCCCTCTAACGACCCAACAATGATTTTTGTCAACGAATTGTTGTTATTCAGATGAAAATAAATATTCTGCACTCCACCATGATGCGTGCCAAGTCATATTAAATTTTTGAAGAAATATTGAAAACGAAATATCCCTCTATACCCCCTCTAATGACCCGACAATGATTTCTGTAAACGAATTCTTGTTATTCAGATGGAAATATATATTCTGTACCCTACCATGATGCGTGCCAAGTCATATTTGATGTTTGAAGTCATTTTGATAATGAAAAATCCCTCTATACCCCCTCTGACGACCCAACAATGATTTCTGTTGACGAATTAATGTAATATAGAAGAAAATGGATATTATGCACTCCACCATGATACGTGCCAAGTCATATTTGATTTTTGAAGTAATTTTGAAAATGAAAAATCCCTCTATACCCCCTCTGACGACACGACAATGATTTATGTTGACGAATTATTGTTATTCAGATGGACATGGATATTCTGCACCCCACCATGATGCGTGCCAAGTCATATTAGATTTTTGAAGTAATTTTGAAAATGAAAAATCCCTCTATACCCCTTCTGACGACCCGACAATGATTTCTGCTGACGAATTATTGTTATTCAGATGGAAATGGATATTCTGCGCCCCACCATGTTGCGTGCCAAGTCATATTTGATTTTGAGGTAATTTTGAAAATGAAAAATCCCTATATACCCCCTCTGACGACACGACAATGATTTCTGTTAACGAATCATTGTTAGTTAGATATACATGAATACTTTGCACCCCACCATGATGCGTGCCAAGTCATATTTGATTTTGAGGTAATTTTGAAAATGAAAAATCCCTCTATACCCCCTCTGACGACACAACATTAATTTCTGTTGAGGAATTATTGTTATTCAGATAGATATGGATATTCTGCACCCCACCATGATGCGTGCCAAGTAATATTAGATTTTTGAAGAAATATTGAAAATGAAAAATCCCTCTATACCCCCTCTAACGACCCGACAATGATTTCTGTTGACGAATTATTGTTATTTAGATATATATGGATACTTTGCACTTCACTATGAGGCGTGCAGAGTCATATTAGATTTTTGAAGTTATTTTGAAAATGAAAAATACCTCTATACCCCCTCTGACGACACGACAATGATTTAAATTGAAGAATTATTGTTATTCAGATGGACATGGATACTTTGCACCCCACCATGATGCGTGCCAAGTCATATTAGATTATTGAAGAAATTTTGAAAATGAAAAATCCCTCTATACCCCCTCTGACGACCCGACAATGATTTCTGTTGACGATTTATTGTTATTCAGATGGAAATGGATATTCTGTACCCCACCATGATGCGTGCCATGTCATATTTGATTATTGAAATCATTTTGATAATGAAAAATCCCTCTATACCCCCTCTGACGACCCGACAATGATTTCTGTTGACGAATCATTGTTAGTCAAATGTAAATGGATAATCTGCACCCCACCATGTTGCGTGCCAAGTCATATTTGATTTTGAGGTAATTTTGAAAATGAAAAATCTCTCTATACCCCCTCTGACGACACGACAATATTTTCTGTTAAGGAATTATTGTTATTCAGATAGATATGGAAATTCTGCACCCCACCATGATGCGTGCAGAGTCATATTGGATTTTTGAAGAAATATTGAAAATGAATAATCCCTCTATACCCCCTCTAACGACCCGACAATGATTTCTGTTGACGAATTATCGTTATTCGGATGGAAATAGATATTCTGCACCCCACCATGATGCGTGCCAAGTCATATTAGATTTTTGAAGAAATATTGAAAATGAAAAATCCCTCTATACCCCTTCTGACGACCCGACAATGATTTCTGTTGACGAATTATTGTTATTCAGATGAACATGGATACTTTGCACCCCATCATGATGCGTGCCAAGTCATATTAGATTTTTGAAGAAATATTGAAAATGAAAAATCCCTCTATACCCACTCTAACGACCCGACAATTAGTTCTGTTGACGAATTACTGTTATTCAGATGGAAATGGATATTATGCACCCCACCATGATGCGTGCCCAGTCATATTGAATTTTTGAAGAAATATTGAAAATGAAAAATCCCTCTATACCCCCTCTAACGACCCGACATTGATTTCTGTTGACGAATTAATGTTATTCAGATGGAAATGGATATTCTGCACCCCACCATGATGCGTGCCAAGTCATATTGGATTTTTGAAGAAATATTAAAAATGAAAAATCCCTCTATACCCCCTCTAACGACCCGACAATGATTTTTGTCGACGAATTGTTGTTATCCAGATGAAAATAAATATTCTGCACTCCACCATGATGCGTGCCAAGTCATATTAGATTTTTGAAGAAATATTGAAAATGAAAAATCCCTCTATACCTCCTCTAACGACCCGACAATGAATTCTGTGAACGAATTCTTGTTATTCAGATGGAAATATATATTCTGCACCCTACTATGATGCGTGCCAAGTCATATTTGATTTTTGAAGTCATTTTGATAATGAAAAATCCCTCTATACCCCCTCTGACGACCCGACAATGATTTCTGTTGACGAATTATTGTTATTCCGATGGACATGGATACTTTGCACCCCACCTTGATGCGTGCCAAGTCATATTAGATTTTTGAAGAAATATTGAAAATGAAAAATCCCTCTATACCCACTCTAACGACCCGACAATCAGTTCAGTTGACGAATTACTGTTATTCAGATGGAAATGGATATTTTGCACCCCATCATGATGCGTGCCAAGTCATATTAGATTTTTGATGAAATTTTGAAAATGAGAAATCCCTCTATACCCCCCTAAAGACCCGACAATGATTTCTGTTAACGAATTCTTGTTATTCAGATGGAATTGGATATTCTGCACCCTACTATGATGCGTGCCAAGTCATATTTGATTTTTGAAGTCATTTTGATAATGAAAAATCCCTCTATACCCCCTCTGACGACCCGACAATGATTTCTGTTGACGAATTATTGTTGTTCAGATGGAAATGGATATTCTGCACCCCACCGTGATGCGTGCCAAGTCATATTAGATTTTTGAAGTAATTTTGAAAATGAAAAATCCCTCTATACCCCCTCTGACGACCTGACAATGATATCTGCCACCATGATGCGTGCCAAGTCATATTAGATTATTGAAGAAATTTTGAAAATGAAAAATCCCTCTATACCCCCTCTAACGACCCGACAATGATTTTTGTCGACGAATTGTTGTTATCCAGATGAAAATAAATATTCTGCACTCCACCATGATGCGTGCCAAGTCATATTAGATTTTTGAAGAAATATTGAAAAAGAAAAATCCCTCTATACCCCCTCTAACGACCCGACAATGATTTCTGTAATCGAATTCTTGTTATTCAGATGGAAATATATATTCTGCACCCTACTATGATGCGTGCCAAGTCATATTTGATTTTTGAAGTCATTTTGATAATGAAAAATCCCTCTATACCCCCTCTGACGACCCGACAATGATTTCTGTTAACGAATTCTTGTTATTCAGATTGAATTGGATATTCTGCACCCTACTATGATGCGTGCCAAGTCATATTTGATTTTTGAAGTCATTTTGATAATGAAAAATCCCTCTATACCCCCTCTGACGACCCGACAATGATTTCTGGTGACGAATTATTTTTGTTCAGATGGAAATGGAAATTCTGCACCCCACCGTGATGCGTGCCAAGTCATATTAGATTTTTGAAGAAATTTTGAAAATGAAAAATCCCTCTATACCCCCTCTGACGACCTGACAATGATTTCTGTTGACAAATTATTGTTATTGAGATGGAAATGGATATTCTGTACCCCACCATGATGCGTGCCAAGTCATATTAGATTATTGAAGAAATTTTGAAAATGAAAAATCCCTCTATACCCCCTCTAACGACCCGACAATGATTTTTGTCGACGAATTGTTGTTATCCAGATGAAAATAAATATTCTGCACTCCACCATGATGCGTGCCAAGTCATATTAGATTTTTGAAGAAATATTGAAAATGAAAAATCCCTCTATACCCCCTCTAACGACCCGACAATGATTTCTGTAAACGAATTCTTGTTATTCAGATGGGAATATATATTCTGCACCTTACTATGATGCGTGCCAAGTCATATTTGATTTTTGAAGTCATTTTGATAATGAAAAATCCCTCTATACCACATCTGACGACCCGACAATGATTTCTGGTGACGAATTATTGTTGTTCAGATGGAAATGGATATTCTGCACCCCACCATGATGCGTGCCAAGTCATATTAGATTTTTGAAGAAATTTTGAAAATGAAAAATCCCTCTATACCCCCTCTGACGACCTGACAATGATTTCTGTTGACAAATTATTGTTATTGAGATGGAAATGGATATTCTGCACCCCACCATGATGCGTGCCAAGTCATATTTGATTTTGAGGTAATTTTGAAAATGATAAATTCCTCTATACCCCCTCTGACGACCCGACAATGATTTCTGTTGACAAATTATTGTTATTCAGATGGAAATGAATATTCTGCACACCACCATGTTGCGTGCCAAGTCATATTTGATTTTGAGGTAATTTTGAAAATGAAAAATCCCTCTATACCCCCTCTAACGAACCGACAATGATTTCTGTTGACAAATCATTGTTATTGAGATGGAAATGGATATTCTGTACCCCACCATGATGCGTGCCAAGTCATATTTGATTATTGAAGAAATTTTGAAAATGAAAAATCCCTCTATACCCCCTCCAACGACCCGTCAATGATTTCTGTTGACGAGTTATTGTTATTTAGATGGAAATGGATATTCTGCACCCCACCATGATGCGTGCCAAGTCATATTTGATTTTGAAGTAATTTTAAAAATGAAAAATCCCTCTATACCCCCTCTGACGACCCGACAATGATTTCTGTTGACAAATTATTGTTATTGAGATAGAAATGGATATTCTGTACCCCACT
Organism: Chrysolina americana; assembly: GCA_958502065.1. Taxonomy (NCBI): domain Eukaryota; kingdom Metazoa; phylum Arthropoda; class Insecta; order Coleoptera; family Chrysomelidae; genus Chrysolina; species Chrysolina americana. The sequence continues at coordinate 41,933,467 of OY293414.1, forward strand.
ATGATGCGTGCCAAGTCATATTTGATTTTTGAAGTCATTTTGAAAATGAAAAATCCCTCTATACCCCCTCTGACGACCCGACAATGATTTCAGTTGAAGAATTATTGTTACTCAGAAGGAAATGGATATTCTGCACCTCACCATGATGCGTGACAAGTCATATTGGATTTTTGAAGAAATATTGAAAATGAAAAATTCCTCTATACCCCCTCTAACGACCCGATAATGATTTCTGTTGACGAATTATTGTTATCCGGATGGAAATGAATATTTTGCACCCCACCATGTTGCGTGCCAAGTCATATTTGATTTTGACGTAAATTTGAATATGAAAAATCCCTCTATTCCCCCTCTAACGAACCGACAATGAGTTCTGTTGACAAATTATTGCTATTCAGATGGAAATGGATATTCTGCACCCCACCATGATGCGTGCCAAGTCATATTGGATTTTTGAAGAAATATTGAAAATGAAAAATCCCTCTATACCCCCTCTAACGAACCGACAATGAGTTCTGTTGACGAATTATTGTTATTCAGATGGAAATGGATATTCTGCACCCCACCATGATGCGTGCCAAGTCATATTGGATTTTTGAAGAAATATTGAAAATGAAAAATCCCTCTATACCCCCTCTAACGACACGACAATGATTTATGTTGACGAATTGATGTTAGTCAGATAGAAATGGATATTCTGCACCCCGCTATGATGCGTGCCATGTCATATTTCATTATTGAAATCATTATGAAAATGAAAAATCCCTCTATACCCCTCCAACGACCCGTCAATGATTTCTGTTGACGAATTATTGTTATTTAGATGGAAATGAATATTCTGCACCCCACCATGATGCGTGCCAAGTCATTTTTGATTTTGAGGTAATTTTGAAAATGATAAATCCCTCTATACCCCCTCTGACGACCCGACAATGATTTCTGTTGACAAATTATGGTTATTCAGATGGAAATGAATATTCTGCACACCACCATGTTGCGTGCCAAGTCATATTTGATTTTGAGGTAATTTTGGAAATGAAAAATCCCTTTATACCCCCTCTAACGAACCGACAATGAGTTCTGTTGACGAATTATTGTTATCCAAATGGAAATGAATATTCTGCACCCCACCATGATGCGTGCCAACTCATATTGGATTTTTGAAGAAATATTGAAAATGAAAAATCCCTCTATACCCCCTCTAACGAACCGACAATGAGTTCTGTAGACGAATTATTGTTATTCAGATGGGAATGGATATTCTGCACTCCACCATGATGCGTGCCAAGTCATGTCATATTGGATTTTTGAAGAAATATTGAAAATGAAAAATCCCTCTATACCCCCTCTAACGACCCGACAATGATTTCTGTTGACGAATTATCGTTATTCAGATGGAAATAGATATTCTGCACCCCACCATGATACGTGCCAAGTCATATTAGATTTTTTAAGAAATATTGAAAATGAAAAATCCCTCTATACCCACTCTAACGTCCCGACAATCAGTTCTGTTGACGAATTACTGTTATTCAGATGGAAATGGATATTTTGCACCCCACCATGATGCGTGTCAAGTCATATTGAATTTTTGAAGAAATAGTGAAAATGAAAAATCCCTCTATACCCCCTCTAACGACCCGACAATGATTTCTGTTGACGAATTATTGTTATTCAGACGGAAATGAATATTCTGCACCTCACCATGTTGCGTACCAAGTCATATTTGATTTTGAGGTAATTTTGAAAATGAAAAATCCCTCTATACCTCCTTTAACGACCCGACAATGATTTCAGTCAACGAATTATTGTTATTCAGATGGAAATAGATATTCTGCACCCCACCATGATGCGTGCCAAGTCATATTAGATTTTTGATGAAATTTTGAAAATGAGAAATCCCTCTATACCCCCCCTAACGACCCGACAATGATTTCTGTCAACGAATTCTTGTTATTCAGATGGAATTGGATATTCTGCACCCTACTATGATGCGTGCCAAGTCATATTTGATTTTGAGGTAATTTTGAAAATGAAAAATCCCTATATACCCCCTCTGACGACACGACAATGATTTCTGTTAACGAATCATTGTTAGTTAGATATACATGAATACTTTGCACCCCACCATGATGCGTGCCAAGTCATATTTGATTTTGAGGTAATTTTGAAAATGAAAAATCCCTCTATACCCCCTCTGACGACACAACATTAATTTCTGTTGAGGAATTATTGTTATTCAGATAGACATGGATACTTTGCACCCCACCATGATGCGTGCCAAGTCATATTAGATTATTGAAGAAATTTTGAAAATGAAAAATCCCTCTATACCCCCTCTGACGACCCGACAATGATTTCTGTTGACGAATTATTGTTATTCAGATGGAATTAGATATTGTGCACCCCACCATGATGCGTGCCAAATCATATTTGATTTTGAGGTAATTTTGAAAATGAAAAATCCCTCTATACCTCCTTTAACGACCCGACAATGATTTCAGTCAACGAATTATTGTTATTCAGATGGAAATAGATATTCTGCACCCCACCATGATGCGTGCCAAGTCATATTAGATTTTTGATGAAATTTTGAAAATGAGAAATCCCTCTATACCCCCCCTAACGACCCGACAATGATTTCTGTTAACGAATTCTTGTTATTCAGATGGAATTGGATATTCTGCACCCCACCATGATGCGTGCCAAGTAATATTAGATTTTTGAAGAAATATTGAAAATGAAAAATCCCTCTATACCCCCTCTAACGACCCGACAATGATTTCTGTTGACGAATTATTGTTATTTAGATATATACGGATACTTTGCACTTCACTATGAGGCGTGCAGAGTCATATTAGATTTTTGAAGTTATTTTGAAAATGAAAAATACCTCTATACCCCCTCTGACGACACGACAATGATTTAAATTGAAGAATTATTGTTATTCAGATGGACATGGATACTTTGCACCCCACCATGATGCGTGCCAAGTCATATTAGATTATTGAAGAAATTTTGAAAATGAAAAATCCCTCTATACCCCCTCTGACGACCCGACAATGATTTCTGTTGACGAATTATTGTTATTCAGATGGAATTAGATATTGTGCACCCCACCATGATGCGTGCCAAGTCATATTTGATTTTGAGGTAATTTTGAAAATGAAAAATCCCTCTATACCCCCTCTGACGTCCCGACAATGATTTCTGTTGACAAATTATTGTTATTTAGATGGAAATGGATATTCTGTACCCCACCATGATGCGTGCCATGTCATATTTGATTATTGAAATCATTTTGATAATGAAAAATCCCTTTATACCCCCTCTGACGACCCGAGAATGATTTCTGTTGACGAATTATTGTTAGTCAAATGTAAATGGATAATCTGCACCCCACCATGTTGCGTGCCAAGTCATATTTGATTTTGAGGTAATTTTGAAAATGAAAAATCCCTCTATACCCCCTCTTACGACACGACAATGATTTCTGTTAACCAATTATTGTTAGTTGGATATACATGAATACTTTGCACCCCACCATGATGCGTGCCAAGTCATATTTGATTTTGAGGTAATTTTGAAAATGAAAAATCCCTCTATACCCCCTCTGACGACACAACATTAATTTCTGTTAAGGAATTATTGTTATTCAGATAGATATGGAAATTCTGCACCCCACCATGATGCGTGCAGAGTCATATTGGATTTTTGAAGAAATATTGAAAATGAAAAATCCCTCTATACCCCCTCTAACGACCGGACAATGATTTCTGTTGACGAATTATCGTTATTCGGATGGAAATAGATATTCTGCACCCCACCATGATGCGTGCCAAGTCATATTAGATTTTTGAAGAAATATTGAAAATGAAAAATCCCTCTATACCCCTTCTGACGACCCGACAATGATTTCTGTTGACGAATTATTGTTATTCAGATGAACATGGATACTTTGCACCCCATCATGATGCGTGCCAAGTCATATTAGATTTTTGAAGAAATATTGAAAATGAAAAATCCCTCTATACCCACTCTAACGACCCGACAATTAGTTCTGTTGACGAATTACTGTTATTCAGATGGAAATGGATATTATGCACCCCACCATGATGCGTGCCCAGTCATATTGAATTTTTGAAGAAATATTGAAAATGAAAAATCCCTCTATACCCCCTCTAACGACCCGACATTGATTTCTGTTGACGAATTAATGTTATTCAGATGGAAATGGATATTCTGCACCCCACCATGATGCGTGCCAAGTCATATTGGATTTTTGAAGAAATATTAAAAATGAAAAATCCCTCTATACCCCCTCTAACGACACGACAATGATTTTTGTCGACGAATTGTTGTTATCCAGATGAAAATAAATATTCTGCACTCCACCATGATGCGTGCCAAGTCATATTAGATTTTTGAAGAAATATTGAAAATGAGAAATCCCTCTATACCCCCTCTAACGACCCGACAATGAATTCTGTGAACGAATTCTTGTTATTCAGATGGAAATATATATTCTGCACCCTACTATGATGCGTGCCAAGTCATATTTGATTTTTGAAGTCATTTTGATAATGAAAAATCCCTCTATACCCCCTCTGACGACCCGACAATGATTTCTGTTGACGAATTATTGTTATTCCGATGGACATGGATACTTTGCACCCCACCTTGATGCGTGCCAAGTCATATTAGATTTTTGAAGAAATATTGAAAATGAAAAATCCCTCTATACCCACTCTAACGACCCGACAATCAGTTCAGTTGACGAATTACTGTTATTCAGATGGAAATGGATATTTTGCACCCCACCATGATGCGTGCCAAGTCATATTAGATTTTTGATGAAATTTTGAAAATGAGAAATCCCTCTATACCCCCCTAAAGACCCGACAATGATATCTGTTAACGAATTCATGTTATTCAGATGGAATTGGATATTCTGCACCCTACTATGATGCGTGCCAAGTCATATTTGATTTTTGAAGTCATTTTGATAATGAAAAATCCCTCTATACCCCCTCTGACGACCCGACAATGATTTCTGGTGACGAATTATTGTTGTTCAGATGGAAATGGATATTCTGCACCCCACCGTGATGCGTGCCAAGTCATATTAGATTTTTGAAAAAATTTTGAAAATGAAAAATCCCTCTATACCCCCTCCAACGACCCGTCAATGATTTCTGTTGATGAATTATTGTTATTCAGATGGAAATGGATATTCTGCACCCCACCATGATGCGTGCCAAGTCATATTAGATTTTTGAAGAAATTTTGAAAATGAAAAATCCCTCTATACCCCCTCCAACGACCCGACAATGATTTCTGGTGACGAATTATTGTTGTTCAGATGGAAATGGATATTCTGCACCTCACCATGATGCGTGCCAAGTCATATTAGATTTTTGAAGAAATTTTGAAACTGAAAAATCCCTCTATATCCCCTCTGACGACCCGACAATGATTTCTGTTGACGAATTATTGTTATTCAGTTGGAAATGGATATTCTGCACCCCACCATGATGCGTGCCAAGTCATATTGGATTTTTGAAGAAATATTGAAAATGAAAAATCCCTCTATACCCCCTCTAACGACCCGACAATAATTTCTGTTGACGAATTATTGTTATTCAGATGGAAATGAATATTCTGCACCTCACCATGTTGCGTACCAAGTCATATTTGATTTTGAGGTAATTTTAAATATGAAAAATCCCTCTATACCCCCTCTAACGACCCGACAATGATTTCTGTCAACGAATTATTGTTATTCAGATGAAAATAGATATTCTGCACCCCACCATGATGCGTGCCAAGTCATATTAGATTTTTTTTGAAATTTTGAAAATGAGAAATCCCTCTATACCCCCCCTAACGACCCGACAATGATTTCTGTTAACGAATTCTTGTTATTCAGATGGAATTGGATATTCTGCACCCTACTATGATGCGTGCCAAGTCATATTTGATTTTTGAAGTCATTTTGATAATGAAAAATCCCTCTATACCTCCTCTGACGACCCGACAATGATTTCTGGTGACGAATTATTGTTGTTCAGATGGAAATGGATATTCTGCACCCCACCATGATGCGTGCCAAGTCATATTAGATTTTTGAAGAAATTTTGAAAATTAAAAATCCCTCTATACACCCTCCAACAACCCGTCAATGATTTCTGTTGATGAATTATTGTTATTCAGATGGAAATGGATATTCTGCACCCCACCATGATGCGTGCCAAGTCATATTGGATTTTTGAAGAAATATTGAAAATGAAAAATCCCTCTATACCCCCTCTAACGACCCGACAATGATTTCTGTTGACGAATTATTGTTATATAGATGGAAATGAATATTCTGTACACCACCATGTTGCGTGCCAAGTCATATTTGATTTTGAGGTAATTTTGAAAATGAAATATCCCTCTATACCCCCTCTAACGAACCGACAATGAGTTCTGTTGATTAATTATTGTTATTCAGATGGAAATGGATATTCTGCACCCCACCATGATGCGTGTCAAGTCAAAGTGGATTTTTGAAGAAATATTGAAAATGAAAAATCCCTCTATACCCCCTCTAACGAACCGACAATGAGTTCTGTTGACGAATTATTGTTATTCAGATGGAAATGGATATTCTGCACCCCTCCATGATGCGTGCCAAGTCATATTAGATTTTTGATGAAATTTTGAAAATGAGAAATCCCTCTATACCCCCCTAAAGACCCGACAATGATTTCTGTTAACGAATTCTTGTTATTCAGATGGAATTGGATATTCTGCACCCTACTATGATGCGTGCCAAGTCATATTTGATTTTTGAAGTCATTTTGATAATGAAAAATCCCTCTATACCCCCTCTGACGACCCGACAATGATTTCTGGTGACGAATTATTGTTGTTCAGATGGAAATGGATATTCTGCACCCCACCGTGATGCGTGCCAAGTCATATTAGATTTTTGAAGTAATTTTGAAAATGAAAAATCCCTCTATACCCCCTCTGACGACCTGACAATGATATCTGCCACCATGATGCGTGCCAAGTCATATTAGATTATTGAAGAAATTTTGAAAATGAAAAATCCCTCTATACCCCCTCTAACGACCCGACAATGATTTTTGTCGACGAATTGTTGTTATCCAGATGAAAATAAATATTCTGCACTCCACCATGATGCGTGCCAAGTCATATTAGATTTTTGAAGAAATATTGAAAATGAAAAATCCCTCTATACCCCCTCTAACGACCCGACAATGATTTCTGTAATCGAATTCTTGTTATTCAGATGGAAATATATATTCTGCACCCTACTATGATGCGTGCCAAGTCATATTTGATTTTTGAAGTCATTTTGATAATGAAAAATCCCTCTATACCCCCTCTGACGACCCGACAATGATTTCTGTTAACGAATTCTTGTTATTCAGATTGAATTGGATATTCTGCACCCTACTATGATGCGTGCCAAGTCATATTTGATTTTTGAAGTCATTTTGATAATGAAAAATCCCTCTATACCCCCTCTGACGACCCGACAATGATTTCTGGTGACGAATTATTTTTGTTCAGATGGAAATGGAAATTCTGCACCCCACCGTGATGCGTGCCAAGTCATATTAGATTTTTGAAGAAATTTTGAAAATGAAAAATCCCTCTATACCCCCTCTGACGACCTGACAATGATTTCTGTTGACAAATTATTGTTATTGAGATGGAAATGGATATTCTGTACCCCACCATGATGCGTGCCAAGTCATATTAGATTATTGAAGAAATTTTGAAAATGAAAAATCCCTCTATACCCCCTCTAACGACCCGACAATGATTTTTGTCGACGAATTGTTGTTATCCAGATGAAAATAAATATTCTGCACTCCACCATGATGCGTGCCAAGTCATATTAGATTTTTGAAGAAATATTGAAAATGAAAAATCCCTCTATACCCCCTCTAACGACCCGACAATGATTTCTGTAAACGAATTCTTGTTATTCAGATGGGAATATATATTCTGCACCTTACTATGATGCGTGCCAAGTCATATTTGATTTTTGAAGTCATTTTGATAATGAAAAATCCCTCTATACCACATCTGACGACCCGACAATGATTTCTGGTGACGAATTATTGTTGTTCAGATGGAAATGGATATTCTGCACCCCACCATGATGCGTGCCAAGTCATATTAGATTTTTGAAGAAATTTTGAAAATGAAAAATCCCTCTATACCCCCTCTGACGACCTGACAATGATTTCTGTTGACAAATTATTGTTATTGAGATGGAAATGGATATTCTGCACCCCACCATGATGCGTGCCAAGTCATATTTGATTTTGAGGTAATTTTGAAAATGATAAATTCCTCTATACCCCCTCTGACGACCCGACAATGATTTCTGTTGACGAATTATTGTTATTCAGATGGAAATGAATATTCTGCACACCACCATGTTGCGTGCCAAGTCATATTTGATTTTGAGGTAATTTTGAAAATGAAAAATCCCTCTATACCCCCTCTAACGAACCGACAATGATTTCTGTTGACAAATCATTGTTATTGAGATGGAAATGGATATTCTGTACCCCACCATGATGCGTGCCAAGTCATATTTGATTATTGAAGAAATTTTGAAAATGAAAAATCCCTCTATACCCCCTCCAACGACCCGTCAATGATTTCTGTTGACGAGTTATTGTTATTTAGATGGAAATGGATATTCTGCACCCCACCATGATGCGTGCCAAGTCATATTTGATTTTGAAGTAATTTTAAAAATGAAAAATCCCTCTATACCCCCTCTGACGACCCGACAATGATTTCTGTTGACAAATTATTGTTATTGAGATAGAAATGGATATTCTGTACCCCACTATGATGCGTGCCAAGTCATATTTGATTTTTGAAGTCATTTTGAAAATGAAAAATCCCTCTATACCCCCTCTGACGACCCGACAATGATTTCAGTTGAAGAATTATTGTTACTCAGATGGAAATGGATATTCTGCACCTCACCATGATGCGTGACAAGTCATATTGGATTTTTGAAGAAATATTGAAAATGAAAAATTCCTCTATACCCCCTCTAACGACCCGATAATGATTTCTGTTGACGAATTATTGTTATCCGGATGGAAATGAATATTTTGCACCCCACCATGTTGCGTGCCAAGTCATATTTGATTTTGACGTAAATTTGAATATGAAAAATCCCTCTATTCCCCCTCTAACGAACCGACAATGAGTTCTGTTGACAAATTATTGCTATTCAGATGGAAATGGATATTCTGCACCCCACCATGATGCGTGCCAAGTCATATTGGATTTTTGAAGAAATATTGAAAATGAAAATTCCCTCTATACCCCCTCTAACGAACCGACAATGAGTTCTGTTGACGAATTATTGTTATTCAGATGGAAATGGATATTCTGCACCCCACCATGATGCGTGCCAAGTCATATTGGATTTTTGAAGAAATATTGAAAATGAAAAATCCCTCTATACCCCCTCTAACGACACGACAATGATTTATGTTGACGAATTGATGTTAGTCAGATAGAAATGGATATTCTGCACCCCGCTATGATGCGTGCCATGTCATATTTCATTATTGAAATCATTATGAAAATGAAAAATCCCTCTAAACCCCTCCAACGACCCGTCAATGATTTCTGTTGACGAATTATTGTTATTTAGATGGAAATGGATATTCTGCACCCCACCATGATGCGTGCCAAGTCATTTTTGATTTTGAGGTAATTTTGAAAATGATAAATCCCTCTATACCCCCTCTGACGACCCGACAATGATTTCTGTTGACAAATTATGGTTATTCAGATGGAAATGAATATTCTGCACACCACCATGTTGCGTGCCAAGTCATATTTGATTTTGAGGTAATTTTGGAAATGAAAAATCCCTTTATACCCCCTCTAACGAACCGACAATGAGTTCTGTTGACGAATTATTGTTATCCAAATGGAAATGAATATTCTGCACCCCACCATGATGCGTGCCAACTCATATTGGATTTTTGAAGAAATATTGAAAATGAAAAATCCCTCTATACCCCCTCTAACGAACCGACAATGAGTTCTGTAGACGAATTATTGTTATTCAGATGGAAATGGATATTCTGCACTCCACCATGATGCGTGCCAAGTCATGTCATATTGGATTTTTGAAGAAATATTGAAAATGAAAAATCCCTCTATACCCCCTCTAACGACCCGACAATGATTTCTGTTGACGAATTATCGTTATTCAGATGGAAATAGATATTCTGCACCCCACCATGATACGTGCCAAGTCATATTAGATTTTTTAAGAAATATTGAAAATGAAAAATCCCTCTATACCCACTCTAACGTCCCGACAATCAGTTCTGTTGACGAATTACTGTTATTCAGATGGAAATGGATATTTTGCACCCCACCATGATGCGTGTCAAGTCATATTGAATTTTTGAAGAAATAGTGAAAATGAAAAATCCCTCTATACCCCCTCTAACGACCCGACAATGATTTCTGTTGACGAATTATTGTTATTCAGACGGAAATGAATATTCTGCACCTCACCATGTTGCGTACCTAGTCATATTTGATTTTGAGGTAATTTTGAAAATGAAAAATCCCTCTATACCTCCTTTAACGACCCGACAATGATTTCAGTCAACGAATTATTGTTATTCAGATGGAAATAGATATTCTGCACCCCACCATGATGCGTGCCAAGTCATATTAGATTTTTGATGAAATTTTGAAAATGAGAAATCCCTCTATACCCCCCCTAACGACCCGACAATGATTTCTGTCAACGAATTCTTGTTATTCAGATGGAATTGGATATTCTGCACCCTACTATGATGCGTGCCAAGTCATATTTGATTTTGAGGTAATTTTGAAAATGAAAAATCCCTATATACCCCCTCTGACGACACGACAATGATTTCTGTTAACGAATCATTGTTAGTTAGATATACATGAATACTTTGCACCCCACCATGATGCGTGCCAAGTCATATTTGATTTTGAGGTAATTTTGAAAATGAAAAATCCCTCTATACCCCCTCTGACGACACAACATTAATTTCTGTTAAGGAATTATTGTTATTCAGATAGACATGGATACTTTGCACCCCACCATGATGCGTGCCAAGTCATATTAGATTATTGAAGAAATTTTGAAAATGAAAAATCCCTCTATACCCCCTCTGACGACCCGACAATGATTTCTGTTGACGAATTATTGTTATTCAGATGGAATTAGATATTGTGCACCCCACCATGATGCGTGCCAAATCATATTTGATTTTGAGGTAATTTTGAAAATGAAAAATCCCTCTATACCTCCTTTAACGACCCGACAATGATTTCAGTCAACGAATTATTGTTATTCAGATGGAAATAGATATTCTGCACCCCACCATGATGCGTGCCAAGTCATATTAGATTTTTGATGAAATTTTGAAAATGAGAAATCCCTCTATACCCCCCCTAACGACCCGACAATGATTTCTGTTAACGAATTCTTGTTATTCAGATGGAATTGGATATTCTGCACCCCACCATGATGCGTGCCAAGTAATATTAGATTTTTGAAGAAATATTGAAAATGAAAAATCCCTCTATACCCCCTCTAACGACCCGACAATGATTTCTGTTGACGAATTATTGTTATTTAGATATATACGGATACTTTGCACTTCACTATGAGGCGTGCAGAGTCATATTAGATTTTTGAAGTTATTTTGAAAATGAAAAATACCTCTATACCCCCTCTGACGACACGACAATGATTTAAATTGAAGAATTATTGTTATTCAGATGGACATGGATACTTTGCACCCCACCATGATGCGTGCCAAGTCATATTAGATTATTGAAGAAATTTTGAAAATGAAAAATCCCTCTATACCCCCTCTGACGACCCGACAATGATTTCTGTTGACGAATTATTGTTATTCAGATGGAATTAGATATTGTGCACCCCACCATGATGCGTGCCAAGTCATATTTGATTTTGAGGTAATTTTGAAAATGAAAAATCCCTCTATACCCCCTCTGACGTCCCGACAATGATTTCTGTTGACAAATTATTGTTATTTAGATGGAAATGGATATTCTGTACCCCACCATGATGCGTGCCATGTCATATTTGATTATTGAAATCATTTTGATAATGAAAAATCCCTTTATACCCCCTCTGACGACCCGAGAATGATTTCTGTTGACGAATTATTGTTAGTCAAATGTAAATGGATAATCTGCACCCCACCATGTTGCGTGCCAAGTCATATTTGATTTTGAGGTAATTTTGAAAATGAAAAATCCCTCTATACCCCCTCTTACGACACGACAATGATTTCTGTTAACCAATTATTGTTAGTTGGATATACATGAATACTTTGCACCCCACCATGATGCGTGCCAAGTCATATTTGATTTTGAGGTAATTTTGAAAATGAAAAATCCCTCTATACCCCCTCTGACGACACAACATTAATTTCTGTTAAGGAATTATTGTTATTCAGATAGATATGGAAATTCTGCACCCCACCATGATGCGTGCAGAGTCATATTGGATTTTTGAAGAAATATTGAAAATGAAAAATCCCTCTATACCCCCTCTAACGACCGGACAATGATTTCTGTTGACGAATTATCGTTATTCGGATGGAAATAGATATTCTGCACACCACCATGATGCGTGCCAAGTCATATTAGATTTTTGAAGAAATATTGAAAATGAAAAATCCCTCTATACCCCTTCTGACGACCCGACAATGATTTCTGTTGACGAATTATTGTTATTCAGATGAACATGGATACTTTGCACCCCATCATGATGCGTGCCAAGTCATATTAGATTTTTGAAGAAATATTGAAAATGAAAAATCCCTCTATACCCACTCTAACGACCCGACAATTAGTTCTGTTGACGAATTACTGTTATTCAGATGGAAATGGATATTATGCACCCCACCATGATGCGTGCCCAGTCATATTGAATTTTTGAAGAAATATTGAAAATGAAAAATCCCTCTATACCCCCTCTAACGACCCGACATTGATTTCTGTTGACGAATTAATGTTATTCAGATGGAAATGGATATTCTGCACCCCACCATGATGCGTGCCAAGTCATATTGGATTTTTGAAGGAATATTAAAAATGAAAAATCCCTCTATACCCCCTCTAACGACCCGACAATGATTTTTGTCGACGAATTGTTGTTATCCAGATGAAAATAAATATTCTGCACTCCACCATGATGCGTGCCAAGTCATATTAGATTTTTGAAGAAATATTGAAAATGAGAAATCCCTCTATACCCCCTCTAACGACCCGACAATGAATTCTGTGAACGAATTCTTGTTATTCAGATGGAAATATATATTCTGCACCCTACTATGATGCGTGCCAAGTCATATTTGATTTTTGAAGTCATTTTGATAATGAAAAATCCCTCTATACCCCCTCTGACGACCCGACAATGATTTCTGTTGACGAATTATTGTTATTCCGATGGACATGGATACTTTGCACCCCACCTTGATGCGTGCCAAGTCATATTAGATTTTTGAAGAAATATTGAAAATGAAAAATCCCTCTATACCCACTCTAACGACCCGACAATCAGTTCAGTTGACGAATTACTGTTATTCAGATGGAAATGGATATTTTGCACCCCACCATGATGCGTGCCAAGTCATATTAGATTTTTGATGAAATTTTGAAAATGAGAAATCCCTCTATACCCCCCTAAAGACCCGACAATGATTTCTGTTAACGAATTCATGTTATTCAGATGGAATTGGATATTCTGCACCCTACTATGATGCGTGCCAAGTCATATTTGATTTTTGAAGTCATTTTGATAATGAAAAATCCCTCTATACCCCCTCTGACGACCCGACAATGATTTCTGGTGACGAATTATTGTTGTTCAGATGGAAATGGATATTCTGCACCCCACCGTGATGCGTGCCAAGTCATATTAGATTTTTGAAAAAATTTTGAAAATGAAAAATCCCTCTATACCCCCTCCAACGACCCGTCAATGATTTCTGTTGATGAATTATTGTTATTCAGATGGAAATGGATATTCTGCACCCCACCATGATGCGTGCCAAGTCATATTAGATTTTTGAAGAAATTTTGAAAATGAAAAATCCCTCTATACCCCCTCCAACGACCCGACAATGATTTCTGGTGACGAATTATTGTTGTTCAGATGGAAATGGATATTCTGCACCCCACCATGATGCGTGCCAAGTCATATTAGATTTTTGAAGAAATTTTGAAAATGAAAAATCCCTCTATATCCCCTCTGACGACCCGACAATGATTTCTGTTGACGAATTATTGTTATTCAGTTGGAAATGGATATTCTGCACCCCACCATGATGCGTGCCAAGTCATATTGGATTTTTGAAGAAATATTGAAAATGAAAAATCCCTCTATACCCCCTCTAACGACCCGACAATAATTTCTGTTGACGAATTATTGTTATTCAGATGGAAATGAATATTCTGCACCTCACCATGTTGCGTACCAAGTCATATTTGATTTTGAGGTAATTTTAAAAATGAAAAATCCCTCTATACCCCCTCTAACGACCCGACAATGATTTCTGTCAACGAATTATTGTTATTCAGATGAAAATAGATATTCTGCACCCCACCATGATGCGTGCCAAGTCATATTAGATTTTTTTTGAAATTTTGAAAATGAGAAATCCCTCTATACCCCCCCTAACGACCCGACAATGATTTCTGTTAACGAATTCTTGTTATTCAGATGGAATTGGATATTCTGCACCCTACTATGATGCGTGCCAAGTCATATTTGATTTTTGAAGTCATTTTGATAATGAAAAATCCCTCTATACCTCCTCTGACGACCCGACAATGATTTCTGGTGACGAATTATTGTTGTTCAGATGGAAATGGATATTCTGCACCCCACCATGATGCGTGCCAAGTCATATTAGATTTTTGAAGAAATTTTGAAAATTAAAAATCCCTCTATACACCCTCCAACAACCCGTCAATGATTTCTGTTGATGAATTATTGTTATTCAGATGGAAATGGATATTCTGCACCCCACCATGATGCGTGCCAAGTCATATTGGATTTTTGAAGAAATATTGAAAATGAAAAATCCCTCTATACCCCCTCTAACGACCCGACAATGATTTCTGTTGACGAATTATTGTTATATAGATGGAAATGAATATTCTGTACACCACCATGTTGCGTGCCAAGTCATATTTGATTTTGAGGTAATTTTGAAAATGAAATATCCCTCTATACCCCCTCTAACGAACCGACAATGAGTTCTGTTGATTAATTATTGTTATTCAGATGGAAATGGATATTCTGCACCCCACCATGATGCGTGTCAAGTCAAAGTGGATTTTTGAAGAAATATTGAAAATGAAAAGTCCCTCTATACCCCCTCTAACGAACCGACAATGAGTTCTGTTGACGAATTATTGTTATTCAGATGGAAATGGATATTCTGCACCCCTCCATGATGCGTGCCAAGTCATATTGGATTTTTGAAGAAATATTGAAAATGAAAAATCCCTCTATACCCCCTCTATCGACCCGACAATGATTTCTGTTGACGAATTATCGTTATTCAGATGGAAATAGATATTCTGCACCCCACCATGATGCGTGCCAAGTCATATTAGATTTTTGAAGAAATATTGAAAATGAAAAATCCCTCTATACCCCCTGTGACGACCCGACAATGATTTCTGTTGACGAATTATTGTTATTCAGATAAACATGGATACTTTGCACCCCATCATGATGCGTGCCAAGTCATATTAGATTTTTGAAGAAATATTGAAAATGAAAAATCCCTCTATACCCACTCTAACGACCCGACAATCAGTTCTGTTGACGAATTACTGTTATTCAGATGGAAATGGATATTTTACACCCCACCATGATTCGTGCCAAGTCATATTATATTTTTGATGAAATTTTGAAAATGATAAATCCCTCTATACCCCCCCTAACGACCCGACAATGATTTCTGTTAACGAATTCTTGTTATTCAGATGGAATTGGATATTCTGCACCCTACTATGATGCGTGCCAAGTCATATTAGATTTTTGAAGAAATTTCGAAAATGAAAAATCCCTCTATACCCCCTCTGACGACCCGACAATGATTTCTGTTGACAAATTATTGTTATTGAGATGGAAATGGATATTCTGTACCCCACAATGATGCGTGCCAAGTCATATTAGATTATTGAAGAAATTTTGAAAATGAAAAATCCCTCTATACCCCCTCCAACGACCCGTCAATGATATCTGTTGACGAATTATTGTTATTTAGATGGAAATGGATATTCTGCACTCCACCGTGATGCGTGCCAAGTCATATTTGATTTTGAGGTAATTTTGAAAATGATAAATCCCTCCATACCCCCTCTGACGACCCGACAATGATATCTATTGACAAATTATTGTTATTCAGATGGAAATGGATATTCTGCATCCCACCACGTTGCGTGCCAAGTCATATTTGATTTTGAGGTAATTTTGAAAATGAAAAATCCCTATATACCCCCTCTGACGACACGACAATGATTTCTGTTAACGAATCATTGTTAGTTAGATATGCATGAATACTTTGCACCCCACCATGATGCGTTCCAAGTCATATTTGATTTTGAGGTAATTTTGAAAACAAAAATCCCTCTATACCCCCTCTGACGACACAACAATAATTTCTGTTAAGGAATTATTGTTATTCAGATAGATATGGATATTCTGCACCCCACCATGATGCGTGCCAAGTAATATTAGATTTTTGAAGAAATATTGAAAATGAAAAATCCATCTATACCCCCTCTAACGACCCGACAATGATTTCTGTTGACGAATTATTGTTATTTAGATATATATGGATACTTTGCACCCCACTATGAGGCGTGCCAAGTCATATTAGATTTTTGAAGTTATTTCGAAAATGAAAAATACCTCTATACCCCTTCTGACGTCCCGACAATGATTTCTGTCGACAAATTATGGTTATTCAGATGAAAATGGATATTCTGTACCCCACCATGATGCGTGCCATGTCATATTTGATTATTGAAATCATTTTGATAATGAAAAATCCCTCTATACCCCCTCTAACGAACCGACAATGAGTTCTGTTGAAGAATTATTGTTATTCAGATGGAAATGGATATTCTGCACCCCACCAAGATGCGTGCCAAGTCATATTGGATTGTTGTAGAAATATTGAAATTGAAAAATCCCTCTATACCCCCTCTAACGACCCGACAATGATTTTTGTCGACGAATTGTTGTTATTCAGATGAAAATAAATATTCTGCACTCCATCATGATGGTTGCCAAGTCATATTAGATTTTTGAAGGAATATTGAAAATGAAAAATCCCTCTATACCCACTCTAACGACCCGACAATCAGTTCTGTTGACGAATTACTGTTATTCAGATGGAAATGGATATTTTGCACCCCACCATGATGCGTGCCAAGTCATATTGAATTTTTGAAGAAATATTGAAAATGAGAAATCCCTCTATACCCCCTCTAACGACCCGACATTGATTTCTGTTGACGAATTACTGTTATTCAGATGGAAATGGATATTCTGCTCCCCACCATGATGCGTGCCAAGTCATATTGGATTTTTGAAGAAATATTGAAAATGAAAAATCACTCTATACCCCCTCTAACGACCCAACAATGATTTTTGTCAACGAATTGTTGTTATTCAGATGAAAATAAATATTCTGCACTCCACCATGATGCGTGCCAAGTCATATTAAATTTTTGAAGAAATATTGAAAACGAAATATCCCTCTATACCCCCTCTAATGACCCGACAATTATTTCTGTAAACGAATTCTTGTTATTCAGATGGAAATATATATTCTGTACCCTACCATGATGCGTGCCAAGCCATATTTGATGTTTGAAGTCATTTTGATAATGAAAAATCCCTCTATACCCCCTCTGACGACCCAACAATGATTTCTGTTGACGAATTAATGTAATTTAGATGAAAATGGATATTATGCACTCCATCATGATACGTGCCAAGTCATATTTGATTTTTGAAGTAATTTTGAAAATGAAAAATCCCTCTATACCCCCTCTGACGACACGACAATGATTTATGTTGACGAATTATTGTTATTCAGATGGACATGGATATTCTGCACCCCACCATGATGCGTGCCAAGTCATATTAGATTTTTGAAGTAATTTTGAAAATGAAAAATCCCTCTATACCCCTTCTGACGACCCGACAATGATTTCTGCTGACGAATTATTGTTATTCAGATGGAAATGGATATTCTGCGCCCAATATGTTGCGTGCCAAGTCATATTTGATTTTGAGGTAATTTTGAAAATGAAAAATCCCTATATACCCCCTCTGACGACACGACAATGATTTCTGTTAACGAATCATTGTTAGTTAGATATACATGAATACTTTGCACCCCACCATGATGCGTGCCAAGTCATATTTGATTTTGAGGTAATTTTGAAAATGAAAAATCCCTCTATACCCCCTCTGACGACACAACATTAATTTCTGTTAAGGAATTATTGTTATTCAGATAGATATGGATATTCTGCACCCCACCATGATGCGTGCCAAGTAATATTAGATTTTTGAAGAAATATTGAAAATGAAAAATCCCTCTATACCCCCTCTAACGACCCGACAATGATTTCTGTTGACGAATTATTGTTATTTAGATATATATGGATACTTTGCACTTCACTATGAGGCGTGCAGAGTCATATTAGATTTTTGAAGTTATTTTGAAAAAGAAAAATACCTCTATACCCCCTCTGACGACACGACAATGATTTAAATTGAAGAATTATTGTTATTCAGATGGACATGGATACTTTGCACCCCACCATGATGCGTGCCAAGTCATATTAGATTATTGAAGAAATTTTGAAAATGAAAAATCCCTCTATACCCCCTCTGACGACCCGACAATGATTTCTGTTGACGATTTATTGTTATTCAGATGGAAATAGATATTGTGCACCCCACCATGATGCGTGCCAAGTCATATTTGATTTTGAGGTAATTTTGAAAATGAAAAATCCCTCTATACCCCCTCTGACGTCCCGACAATGATTTCTGTTGACAAATTATTGTTATTTAGATGGAAATGGATATTCTGTACCCCACCATGATGCGTGCCATGTCATATTTGATTATTGAAATCATTTTGATAATGAAAAATCCCTCTATACCCCCTCTGACGACCCGACAATGATTTCTGTTGACGAATTATTGTTAGTCAAATGTAAATGGATAATCTGCACCCCACCATGTTGCGTGCCAAGTCATATTTGATTTTGAGGTAATTTTGAAAATGAAAAATCTCTCTATACCCCCTCTGACGACACGACAATAATTTCTGTTAAGGAATTATTGTTATTCAGATAGATATGGAAATTCTGCACCCCACCATGATGCGTGCAGAGTCATATTGGATTTTTGAAGAAATATTGAAAATGAAAAATCCCTCTATACCCCCTCTAACGACCCGACAATGATTTCTGTTGACGAATTATCGTTATTCGGATGGAAATAGATATTCTGCACCCCACCATGATGCGTGCCAAGTCATATTAGATTTTTGAAGAAATATTGAAAATGAAAAATCCCTCCATACCCCTTCTGACGACCCGACAATGATTTCTTTTGACGAATTATTGTTATTCAGATGAACATGGATACTTTGCACCCCATCATGATGCGTGCCAAGTCATATTAGATTTTTGAAGAAATATTGAAAATGAAAAATCCCTCTATACCCACTCTAACGACCCGACAATTAGTTCTGTTGACGAATTACTGTTATTCAGATGGAAATGGATATTATGCACCCCACCATGATGCGTGCCCAGTCATATTGAATTTTTGAAGAAATATTGAAAATGAAAAATCCCTCTATACCCCCTCTAACGACCCGACATTGATTTCTGTTGACGAATTAATGTTATTCAGATGGAAATGGATATTCTGCACCCCACCATGATGCGTGCCAAGTCATATTGGATTTTTGAAGAAATATTAAAAATGAAAAATCCCTCTATACCCCCTCTAACGACCCGACAATGATTTTTGTCGACGAATTGTTGTTATCCAGATGAAAATAAATATTCTGCACTCCACCATGATGCGTGCCAAGTCATATTAGATTTTTGAAGAAATATTGAAAATGAAAAATCCCTCTATACCCCCTCTAACGACCCGACAATGAATTCTGTGAACGAATTCTTGTTATTCAGATGGAAATATATATTCTGCACCCTACTATGATGCGTGCCAAGTCATATTTGATTTTTGAAGTCATTTTGATAATGAAAAATCCCTCTATACCCCCTCTGACGACCCGACAATGATTTCTGTTGACGAATTATTGTTATTCCGATGGACATGGATACTTTGCACCCCACCTTGATGCGTGCCAAGTCATATTAGATTTTTGAAGAAATATTGAAAATGAAAAATCCCTCTATACCCACTCTAACGACCCGACAATCAGTTCAGTTGACGAATTACTGTTATTCAGATGGAAATGGATATTTTGCACCCCACCATGATGCGTGCCAAGTCATATTAGATTTTTGATGAAATTTTGAAAATGAGAAATCCCTCTATACCCCCCTAAAGACCCGACAATGATTTCTGTAAACGAATTCTTGTTATTCAGATGGAATTGGATATTCTGCACCCTACTATGATGCGTGCCAAGTCATATTTGATTTTTGAAGTCATTTGATAATGATAAATCCCTCTATACCCCCTCTGACGACCCGACAATGATTTCTGGTGACGAATTATTGTTGTTCAGATGGAAATGGATATTCTGCACCCCACCGTGATGCGTGCCAAGTCATATTAGATTTTTGAAGTAATTTTGAAAATGAAAAATCCCTCTATACCCCCTCTGACGACCTGACAATGATTTCTGCCACCATGATGCGTGCCAAGTCATATTAGATTATTGAAGAAATTTTTAAAATGAAAAATCCCTCTATACCCCCTCTAACGACCCGACAATGATTTTTGTCGACGAATTGTTGTTATCCAGATGAAAATAAATATTCTGCACTCCACCATGATGCGTGCCAAGTCATATTAGATTTTTGAAGAAATATTGAAAATGAAAAATCCCTCTATACCCCCTCTAACGACCCGACAATGATTTCTGTAAACGAATTCTTGTTATTCAGATGGAAATATATATTCTGCACCCTACTATGATGCGTGCCAAGTCATAGTTGATTTTTGAAGTCATTTTGATAATGAAAAATCCCTCTATACCCCCTCTGACGACCCGACAATGATTTCTGGTGACGAATTATTGTTGTTCAGATGGAAATGGAAATTCTGCACCCCACCGTGATGCGTGCCAAGTCATATTAGATTTTTGAAGAAATTTTGAAAATGAAAAATCCCTCTATACCCCCTCTGACGACCTGACAATGATTTCTGTTGACAAATTATTGTTATTGAGATGGAAATGGATATTCTGTACCCCACCATGATGCGTGCCAAGTCATATTAGATTATTGAAGAAATTTTGAAAATGAAAAATCCCTCTATACCCCCTCTAACGACCCGACAATGATTTTTGTCGACGAATTGTTGTTATCCAGATGAAAATAAAAATTCTGCACTCCACCATGATGCGTGCCAAGTCATATTAGATTTTTGAAGAAATATTGAAAATGAAAAATCCCTCTATACCCCCTCTAACGACCCGACAATGATTTCTGTAAACGAATTCTTGTTATTCAGATGGAAATATATATTCTGCACCTTACTATGATGCGTGCCAAGTCATATTTGATTTTTGAAGTCATTTTGATAATGAAAAATCCCTCTATACCACATCTGACGACCCGACAATGATTTCTGGTGACGAACTATTGTTGTTCAGATGGAGATGGATATTCTGCACCCCACCATGATGCGTGCCAAGTCATATTCGATTTTTGAAGAAATTTTGAAAATGAAAAATCCCTCTATACCCCCTCTGACGACCTGACAATGATTTCTGTTGACAAATTATTGTTATTGAGATGGAAATGGATATTCTGCACCCCACCATGATGCGTGCCAAGTCATATTTGATTTTGAGGTAATTTTGAAAATGATAAATTCCTCTATACCCCCTCTGACGACCCGACAATGATTTCTGTTGACAAATTATTGTTATTCAGATGGAAATGAATATTCTGCACACCACCATGTTGCGTGCCAAGTCATATTTAATTTTGAGGTAATTTTGAAAATGAAAAATCCCTCTATACCCCCTCTAACGAACCGACAATGATTTCTGTTGACAAATCATTGTTATTGAGATGGAAATGGATATTCTGTACCCCACCATGATGCGTGCCAAGTCATATTTGATTATTGAAGAAATTTTGAAAATGAAAAATCCCTCTATACCCCCTCCAACGACCCGTCAATGATTTCTGTTGACGAGTTATTGTTATTTAGATGGAAATGGATATTCTGCACCCCACCATGATGCGTGCCAAGTCATATTTGATTTTGAAGTAATTTTAAAAATGAAAAATCCCTCTATACCCCCTCTGACGACCCGACAATGATTTCTGTTGACAAATTATTGTTATTGAGATAGAAATGGATATTCTGTACCCCACTATGATGCGTGCCAAGTCATATTTGATTTTTGAAGTCATTTTGAAAATGAAAAATCCCTCTATACCCCCTCTGACGACCCGACAATGATTTCAGTTGAAGAATTATTGTTACTCAGATGGAAATGGATATTCTGCACCTCACCATGATGCGTGACAAGTCATATTGGATTTTCGAAGAAATATTGAAAATGAAAAATTCCTCTATACCCCCTCTAACGACCCGATAATGATTTCTGTTGACGAATTATTGTTATCCGGATGGAAATGAATATTTTGCACCCCACCATGTTGCGTGCCAAGTCATATTTGATTTTGAGGTAAATTTGAATATGAAAAATCCCTCTATACCCCCTCTAACGAACCGACAATGAGTTCTGTTGACAAATTATTGCTATTCAGATGGAAATGGATATTCTGCACCCCACCATGATGCGTGCCAAGTCATATTGGATTTTTGAAGAAATATTGAAAATGAAAAATCCCTCTATACCCCCTCTAACGAACCGACAATGAGTTCTGTTGACGAATTATTGTTATTCAGATGGAAATGGATATTCTGCACCCCACCATGATGCGTGCCAAGTCATATTGGATTTTTGAAGAAATATTGAAAATGAAAAATCCCTCTATACCCCCTCTAACGACACGACAATGATTTATGTTGACGAATTGATGTTATTCAGATGGAATTGGATATTCTGCACCCTACTATGATGCGTGCCAAGTCATATTTGATTTTTGAAGTCATTTTGATAATGAAAAATCCCTCTATACCTCCTCTGACGACCCGACAATGATTTCTGGTGACGAATTATTGTTGTTCAGATGGAAATGGATATTCTGCACCCCACCATGATGCGTGCCAAGTCATATTAGATTTTTGAAGAAATTTTGAAAATGAAAAATCCCTCTATACCCCCTCCAACGACCCGACAATGATTTCTGGTGACGAATTATTGTTGTTCAGATGGAAATGGATATTCTGCACCCCACCATGATGCGTGCCAAGTCATATTTGATTTTGAGGTAATTTTGGAAATGAAAAATCCCTTTATACCCCCTCTAACGAACCGACAATGAGTTCTGTTGACGAATTATTGTTATCCAAATGGAAATGAATATTCTGCACCCCACCATGATGCGTGCCAACTCATATTGGATTTTTGAAGAAATATTGAAAATGAAAAATCCCTCTATACCCCCTCTAACGAACCGACAATGAGTTCTGTAGACGAATTATTGTTATTCAGATGGAAATGGATATTCTGCACTCCACCATGATGCGTGCCAAGTCATATTGGATTTTTGAAGAAATATTGAAAATGAAAAATCCCTCTATACCCCCTCTTACGACCCGACAATGATTTCTGTTGACGAATTATCGTTATTCAGATGGAAATAGATATTCTGCACCCCACCATGATGCGTGCCAAGTCATATTAGATTTTTTAAGAAATATTGAAAATGAAAAATCCCTCTATACCCACTCTAACGTCCCGACAATCAGTTCTGTTGACGAATTACTGTTATTCAGATGGAAATGGATATTTTGCACCCTACCATGATGCGTGTCAAGTCATATTGAATTTTTGAAGAAATAGTGAAAATGAAAAATCACTCTATACCCCCTCTAACGACCCGACAATGATTTCTGTTGACGAATTATTGTTATTCAGATGGAAATGAATATTCTGCACCTCACCATGTTGCGTACCAAGTCATATTTGATTTTGAGGTAATTTTGAAAATGAAAAATCCCTCTATACCTCCTTTAACGACCCGACAATGATTTCAGTCAACGAATTATTGTTATTCAGATGGAATTGGATATTCTGCACCCTACTATGATGCGTGCCAAGTCATATTTGATTTTGAGGTAATTTTGAAAATGAAAATTCCCTATATACCCCCTCTGACGACACGACAATGATTTCTGTTAACGAATCATTGTTAGTTAGATATACATGAATACTTTGCACCCCACCATGATGCGTGCCAAGTCTTATTTGATTTTGAGGTAATTTTGAAAATGAAAAATCCCTCTATACCCCCTCTGACGACACAACATTAATTTCTGTTAAGGAATTATTGTTATTCAGATAGATATGGATATTCTGCACCCCACCATGATGCGTGCCAAGTAATATTAGATTTTTGAAGAAATATTGAAAATGAAAAATCCCTCTATACCCCCTCTTACGACCCGACAATGATTTCTGTTGACGAATTATCGTTATTCAGATGGAAATAGATATTCTGCACCCCACCATGATGCGTGCCAAGTCATATTAGATTTTTTAAGAAATATTGAAAATGAAAAATCCCTCTATACCCACTCTAACGTCCCGACAATCAGTTCTGTTGACGAATTACTGTTATTCAGATGGAAATGGATATTTTGCACCCTACCATGATGCGTGTCAAGTCATATTGAATTTTTGAAGAAATAGTGAAAATGAAAAATCACTCTATACCCCCTCTAACGACCCGACAATGATTTCTGTTGACGAATTATTGTTATTCAGATGGAAATGAATATTCTGCACCCCACCATGATGCGTGCCAAGTCATATTAGATTTTTGATGAAATTTTGAAAATGAGAAATCCCTCTATACCCCCCCTAACGACCCGACAATGATTTCTGTTAACGAATTCTTGTTATTCAGATGGAATTGGATATTCTGCACCCTACTATGATGCGTGCCAAGTCATATTTGATTTTGAGGTAATTTTGAAAATGAAAAATCCCTATATACCCCCTCTGACGACACGACAATGATTTCTGTTAACGAATCATTGTTAGTTAGATATACATGAATACTTTGCACCCCACCATGATGCGTGCCAAGTCTTATTTGATTTTGAGGTAATTTTGAAAATGAAAAATCCCTCTATACCCCCTCTGACGACACAACATTAATTTCTGTTAAGGAATTATTGTTATTCAGATAGATATGGATATTCTGCACCCCACCATGATGCGTGCCAAGTAATATTAGATTTTTGAAGAAATATTGAAAATGAAAAATCCCTCTATACCCCCTCTAACGACCCGACAATGATTTCTGTTGACGAATTATTGTTATTTAGATATATACGGATACTTTGCACTTCACTATGAGGCGTGCAGAGTCATATTAGATTTTTGAAGTTATTTTGAAAATGAAAAATACCTCTATACCCCCTCTGACGACACGACAATGATTTAAATTGAAGAATTATTGTTATTCAGATGGACATGGATACTTTGCACCCCACCATGATGCGTGCCAAGTCATATTAGATTATTGAAGAAATTTTGAAAATGAAAAATCCCTCTATACCCCCTCTGACGACCCGACAATGATTTCTGTTGACGAATTATTGTTATTCAGATGGAATTGGATATTGTGCACCCCACCATGATGCGTGCCAAGTCATATTTGATTTTGAGGTAATTTTGAAAATGAAAAATCCCTCTATACCCCCTCTGACGTCCCGACAATGATTTCTGTTGACAAATTATTGTTATTTAGATGGAAATGGATATTCTGTACCCCACCATGATGCGTGCCATGTCATATTTGATTATTGAAATCATTTTGATAATGAAAAATCCCTCTATACCCCCTCTGACGACCCGACAATGATTTCTGTTGACGAATTATTGTTAGTCAAATGTAAATGGATAATCTGCACCCCACCATGTTGCGTGCCAAGTCATATTTGATTTTGAGGTAATTTTGAAAATGAAAAATCCCTCTATACCCCCTCTTACGACACGACAATGATTTCTGTTAACCAATTATTGTTAGTTGGATATACATGAATACTTTGCACCCCACCATGATGCGTGCCAAGTCATATTTGATTTTGAGGTAATTTTGAAAATGAAAAATCTCTCTATACCCCCTCTGACGACACGACAATAATTTCTGTTAAGGAATTATTGTTATTCAGATAGATATGGAAATTCTGCACCCCACCATGATGCGTGCAGAGTCATATTGGATTTTTGAAGAAATATTGAAAATGAAAAATCCCTCTATACCCCCTCTAACGACCCGACAATGATTTCTGTTGACGAATTATCGTTATTCGGATGGAAATAGATATTCTGCACCCCACCATGATGCGTGCCAAGTCATATTAGATTTTTGAAGAAATATTGAAAATGAAAAATCCCTCTATACCCCTTCTGACGACCCGACAATGATTTCTGTTGACAAATTATTGTTATTCAGATGAACATGGATACTTTGCACCCCATCATGATGCGTGCCAAGTCATATTAGATTTTTGAAGAAATATTGAAAATGAAAAATCCCTCGATACCCACTCTAACGACCCGACAATTAGTTCTGTTGACGAATTACTGTTATTCAGATGGAAATGGATATTATGCACCCCACCATGATGCGTGCCCAGTCATATTGAATTTTTGAAGGAATATTGAAAATGAAAAATCCCTCTATACCCCCTCTAACGACCCGACATTGATTTCTGTTGACGAATTAATGTTATTCAGATGGAAATGGATATTCTGCACCCCACCATGATGCGTGCCAAGTCATATTGGATTTTTGAAGAAATATTAAAAATGAAAAATCCCTCTATACCCCCTCTAACGACCCGACAATGATTTTTGTCGACGAATTGTTGTTATCCAGATGAAAATAAATATTCTGCACTCCACCATGATGCGTGCCAAGTCATATTAGATTTTTGAAGAAATATTGAAAATGAAAAATCCCTCTATACCCCCTCTAACGACCCGACAATGAATTCTGTGAACGATTTCTTGTTATTCAGATGGAAATATATATTCTGCACCCTACTATGATGCGTGCCAAGTCATATTTGATTTCTGAAGTCATTTTGATAATGAAAAATCCCTCTATACCCCCTCTGACGACCCGACAATGATTTCTGTTGACGAATTATTGTTATTCCGATGGACATGGATACTTTGCACCCCACGTTGATGCGTGCCAAGTCATATTAGATTTTTGATGAAATTTTGAAAATGAGAAATCCCTCTATACACCCCTAAAGACCCGACAATGATTTCTGTTAACGAATTCATGTTATTCAGATGGAATTGGATATTCTGCACCCTACTATGATGCGTGCCAAGTCATATTTGATTTTTGAAGTCATTTTGATAATGAAAAATCCCTCTATACCCCCTCTGACGACCCGACAATGATTTCTGATGACGAATTATTGTTGTTCAGATGGAAATGGATATTCTGCACCCCACCGTGATGCGTGCCAAGTCATATTAGATTTTTGAAGAAATTTTGAAAATGAAAAATCCCTCTATACCCCCTCCAACGACCCGTCAATGATTTCTGTTGATCAATTATTGTTACTCAGATGGAAATGGATATTCTGCACCCCACCATGATGCGTGCCAAAACATATTAGATTTTTGAAGAAATTTTGAAAATGAGAAATCCCTCTATACCCCCTCCAACGACCCGACAATGATTTCTGGTGACGAATTATTGTTGTTCAGATGGAAATGGATAT
This sequence comes from Chrysolina americana, assembly GCA_958502065.1. NCBI lineage: Eukaryota > Metazoa > Arthropoda > Insecta > Coleoptera > Chrysomelidae > Chrysolina > Chrysolina americana. The sequence goes on from OY293414.1 coordinate 41,961,719, forward strand.
TCTGCACCCCACCATGATGCGTGCCAAGTCATATTAGATTTTTGAAGAAATTTTGAAAATGAAAAATCCCTCTATATCCCCTCTGACGACCCGACAATGATTTCTGTTGAAGAATTATTGTTATTCAGTTGGAAATGGATATTCTGCACCCCACCATGATGCGTTCCAAGTCATATTGGATTTTTGAAGAAATATTGAAAATGAAAAATCCCTCTATACCCCCTCTAACGACCCGACAATAATTTCTGTTGACGAATTATTGTTATTCAGATGGAAATGAATATTCTGCACCTCACCATGTTGCGTACCAAGTCATATTTGATTTTGAGGTAATTTTGAAAATGAAAAATCCCTCTATACCCCCTCTAACGACCCGACAATGATTTCTGTCAACGAATTATTGTTATTCAGATGAAAATAGATATTCTGCACCCCACCATGATGCGTGCCAAGTCATATTAGATTTTTGATGAAATTTTGAAAATGAGAAATCCCTCTATACCCCCCCTAACGACCCGACAATGATTTCTGTTAACGAATTCTTGTTATTCAGATGGAATTGGATATTCTGCACCCTACTATGATGCGTGCCAAGTCATATTTGATTTTTGAAGTCATTTTGATAATGAAAAATCCCTCTATACCTCCTCTGACGACCCGACAATGATTTCTGGTGACGAATTATTGTTGTTCAGATGGAAATGGATATTCTGCACCCCACCATGATGCGTGCCAAGTCATATTAGATTTTTGAAGAAATTTTGAAAATGAAAAATCCCTCTATACCCCCTCCAACGACCCGTCAATGATTTCTGTTGATGAATTATTGTTATTCAGATGGAAATGGATATTCTGCACCCCACCATGATGCGTGCCAAGTCATATTGGATTTTTGAAGAAATATTGAAAATGAAAAATCCCTCTATACCCCCTCTAACGACCCGACAATGATTTCTGTTGACGAATTATTGTTATATAGATGGAAATGAATATTTTGTACACCACCATGTTGCGTGCCAAGTCATATTTGATTTTGAGGTAATTTTAAAATGAAATATCCCTCTATACCCCCTCTAACGAACCGACAATGAATTCTGTTGATTAATTATTGTTATTCAGATGGAAATGGATATTCTGCACACCACCATGATGCGTGTCAAGTCAAAGTGGATTTTTGAAGAAATATTGAAAATGAAAAATCCCTCTATACTCCCTCTAACGACGCGACAATGATTTCTGTTGACGAATTATTGTTATTTAGATGGAAATGAATATTCTGCACCCCACCATGATGCGTGCCAAGTCATATTGGATTTTTGAAGAAATATTGAAAATGAAAAATCCCTCTATACCCCCTCTAACGAACCGACAATGAGTTCTGTTGACGAATTATTGTTATTCAGATGGAAATGGATATTCTGCACCCCTCCATGATGCGTGCCAAGTCATATTGGATTTTTGAAGAAATATTGAAAATGAAAAATCACTCTATACCCCCTCTAACGACCCGACAATGATTTCTGTTGACGAATTATCGTTATTCAGATGGAAATAGATATTCTGCACCCCACCATGATGCGTGCCAAGTCATATTAGATTTTTGAAGAAATATTGAAAATGAAAAATCCCTCTATACCCCCTGTGACGACCCGACAATGATTTCTGTTGACGAATTATTGTTATTCAGATGAACATGGATACTTTGCACCCCATCATGATGCGTGCCAAGTCATATTAGATTTTTGAAGAAATATTGAAAATGAAAAATCCCTCTATACCCACTCTAACGACCCGACAATCAGTTCTGTTGACGAATTACTGTTATTCAGATGGAAATGGATATTTTACACCCCACCATGATTCGTGCCAAGTCATATTATATTTTTGATGAAATTTTGAAAATGAGAAATCCCTCTATACCCCCCCTAACGACCCGACAATGATTTCTGTTAACGAATTCTTGTTATTCAGATGGAATTGGATATTCTGCACCCTACTATGATGCGTGCCAAGTCATATGTGATTTTTGAAGTCATTTTGATAATGAAAAATCCCTCTATACCCCCTCTGACGACCCGGCAATGATTTCTGGTGACGAATTATTGTTGTTCAGATGGAAATGGATATTCTGCACCCCACCATAATGCGTGCCAAGTCATATTAGATTTTTGAAGAAATTTCGAAAATGAAAAATCCCTCTATACCCCCTCTGACGACCCGACAATGATTTCTGTTGACAAATTATTGTTATTGAGATGGAAATGGATATTCTGTACCCCACAATGATGCGTGCCAAGTCATATTAGATTATTGAAGAAATTTTGAAAATGAAAAATCCCTCTATACCCCCTCCAACGACCCGTCAATGATATCTGTTGACGAATTATTGTTATTTAGAAGGAAATGGATATTCTGCACTCCACCGTGATGCGTGCCAAGTCATATTTGATTTTGAGGTAATTTTGAAAATGATATATCCCTCCATACCCCCTCTGACGACCCGACAATGATATCTATTGACAAATTATTGTTATTCAGATGGAAATGGATATTCTGCGCCCCACCATGTTGCGTGCCAAGTCATATTTGATTTTGAGGTAATTTTGAAAATGAAAAATCCCTATATACCCCCTCTGACGACACGACAATGATTTCTGTTAACGAATCATTGTTAGTTAGATATACATGAATACTTTGCACCCCACCATGATGCGTGCCAAGTCATATTAGATTTTTGAAGTAATTTTGAAAATGAAAAATCCCTCTATACCCCTTCTGACGACCCGACAATGATTTCTGCTGACGAATTATTGTTATTCAGATGGAAATGGATATTCTGCGCCCCACCATGTTGCGTGCCAAGTCATATTTGATTTTGAGGTAATTTTGAAAATGAAAAATCCCTATATACCCCCTCTGACGACACGACAATGATTTCTGTTAACGAATCATTGTTAGTTAGATATACATGAATACTTTGCACCCCACCATGATGCGTGCCAAGTCATATTTGATTTTGAGGTAATTTTGAAAATGGAAAATCCCTCTATACCCCCTCTGACGACACAACATTAATTTCTGTTAAGGAATTATTGTTATTCAGATAGAGATGGATATTCTGCACCCCACCATGATGCGTGCCAAGTAATATTAGATTTTTGAAGAAATATTGAAAATGAAAAATCCCTCTATACCCCCTCCAACGACCCGACAATGATTTCTGTTGACGAATTAATGTTATTTAGATATACATGGATACTTTGCACTTCACTATGAGGCGTGCAGAGTCATATTAGATTTTTGAAGTTATTTTGAAAATGAAAAATACGTCTATACCCCCTCTGACGACACGACAATGATTTAAATTGAAGAATTATTGTTATTCAGATGGACATGGATACTTTGCACCCCACCATGATGCGTGCCAAGTCATATTAGATTATTGAAGAAATTTTGAAAATGAAAAATCACTCTATACCCCCTCTGACGACCCGACAATGATTTCTGTTGACGAATTATTGTTAGTCAAATGTAAATGGATAATCTGCACCCCACCATGTTGCGTGCCAAGTCATATTTGATTTTGAGGTAATTTTGAAAATGAAAAATCTCTCTATACCCCCTCTGACGACACGACAATAATTTCTGTTAAGGAATTATTGTTATTCTGATAGATATGGAAATTCTGCACCCCACCATGATGCGTGCAGAGTCATATTGGATTTTTGAAGAAATATTGAAAATGAAAAATCCCTCTATACCCCCTCTAACGACCCGACAATGATTTCTGTTGACGAATTATCGTTATTCGGATGGAAATAGATATTCTGCACCCCACCATGATGCGTGCCAAGTCATATTAGATTTTTGAAGAAATATTGAAAATGAAAAATCCCTCTATACCCCTTCTGACGACCCAACAATGATTTCTGTTGACGAATTATTGTTATTCAGATGAACATGGATACTTTGCACCCCATCATGATGCGTGCCAAGTCATATTAGATTTTTGAAGATATATTGAAAATGAAAAATCCCTCTATACCCACTCTAACGACCCGACAATTAGTTCTGTTGACGAATTACTGTTATTCAGATGGAAATGGTTATTATGCACCCCACCATGATGCGTGCCCAGTCATATTGAATTTTTGAAGAAATATTGAAAATGAAAAATCCCTCTATACCCCCTCTAACGACCCGACATTGATTTCTGTTGACGAATTAATGTTATTCAGATGGAAATGGATATTCTGCACCCCACCATGATGCGTGCCAAGTCATATTGGATTTTTGAAGAAATATTAAAAATGAAAAATCCCTCTATACCCCCTCTAACGACATGACAATGATTTTTGTCGACGAATTGTTGTTGTCCAGATGAAAATAAATATTCTGAAATCCACCATGATGCGTGCCAAGTCATATTAGATTTTTGAAGAAATATTGAAAATGAAAAATCCCTCTATACCCCCTCTAACGACCCGACAATGAATTCTGTGAACGAATTCTTGTTATTCAGATGGAAATGGATATTCTGCACCCCACCATGATGCGTGCCAAGTCATATTAGATTTTTGAAGAAATATTGAAAATGATAAATCCCTCTATACCCACTCTAACGACCCGACAATCAGTTCTGTTGACAAATTATTGTTATTCAGATGGAAATGGATATTCTGCACCCCACCATGATGCGTGCCAAGTCATATTAGATTTTTGAAGAAATATTGAAAATGAAATATCCCTCTATACCCCCTCTGACGACCCGACAATGATTTCTGTTGACGAATTATTGTTATTCGGATGAACATGGATACTTTGCACCCCATCATGATGCGTGCCAAGTCATATTAAATTTTTGAAGAAATATTGAAAATGAAATAACCCTCTATACCCACTCTAACGACCCGACAATCAGTTCTGTAGACGAATTACTGTTATTCAGATGGACATGGATATTCTGCACCCCACCATGATGCGTGCCAAGTCATATTAGATTTTTGAAGTAATTTTGAAAATGAAAAATCCCTCTACACCCCCTCTGACGACCCGACAATGATTTCTGTTGACGAATTATTGTTATTCAGATGAAAATGGATATTCTGCACCCCACCATGATGCGTGCCAAGTCATATTAGATTTTTGAAGAAATATTGGAAATGAAAAATCCCTCTATACCCCCTCTGACGACCCGACAATGATTCCTGTTGACGAATTTTTGTTATTCAGATGAACATGGATACTTTGCACCCCAGCATGATGCGTGCCAAGTCATATTAGATTTTTGAAGAAATATTGAAAATGAAAAATCCCTCTATACCCCCTCTAACGAACCGACAATGAGTTCTGTTGACGAATTATTGTTATTTAGATGGAAATGGATATTCTGCACCCCACCATGATGCGTGCCAAGTCATTTTGGATTTTTGAAGAAATATTGAAAATGAAAAATCCCTCTATACCCCCTCTAACGACCCGACAATGATTTCTGTTGACCAATTATCGTTATTCAGATGAAAATAGATATTCTGCACCCCACCATGATGCGTGACAAGTCATATTAGATTTTTGAAGAAATATTGAAAATGAAAAATCCCTCTATACTCCCTCTGACGACCCGACAATGATTTCTGTTGACGAATTATTGTTATTCAGATGAACATGGATACTTTGCACCCCATCATGATGCGTGCCAAGTCATTTTGGATTTTTGAAGAAATATTGAAAATGAAAAATCCCTCTATACCCCCTCTAACGACCCGACAATGATTTCTGTTGACCAATTATCGTTATTCAGATGAAAATAGATATTCTGCACCCCACCATGATGCGTGACAAGTCATATTAGATTTTTGAAGAAAAATTGAAAATGAAATATCCCTCTATACCCACTCTAACGACCCGACAATCAGTTCTGTAGACGAATTACTGTTATTCAGATGGACATGGATATTCTGCACCCCACCATGATGCGTGCCAAGTCATATTAGATTTTTGAAGTAATTTTGAAAATGAAAAATCCCTCTATACCCCTTCTGACGACCCGACAATGATTTCTGCTGACGAATTATTGTTATTCAGATGGAAATGGATATTCTGCGCCCCACCATGTTGCGTGCCAAGTCATATTTGATTTTGAGGTAATTTTGAAAATGAAAAATCCCTATATACCCCCTCTGACGACACGACAAAGATTTCTGTTAACGAATCATTGTTAGTTAGATATACATGAATACTTTGCACCCCACCATGATGCGTGCCAAGTCATATTTGATTTTGAGGTAATTTTGAAAATGGAAAATCCCTCTATACCCCCTCTGACGACACAACATTAATTTCTGTTAAGGAATTATTGTTATTCAGATAGAGATGGATATTCTGCACCCCACCATGATGCGTGCCAAGTAATATTAGATTTTTGAAGAAATATTGAAAATGAAAAATCCCTCTATACCCCCTCCAACGACCCGACAATGATTTCTGTTGACGAATTATTGTTATTTAGATATATATGGATACTTTGCACTTCACTATGAGGCGTGCAGAGTCATATTAGATTTTTGAAGTTATTTTGAAAATGAAAAATACCTCTATACCCCCTCTGACGACACGACAATGATTTAAATTGAAGAATTATTGTTATTCAGATGGACATGGATACTTTGCACCCCACCATGATGCGTGCCAAGTCATATTAGATTATTGAAGAAATTTTGAAAATGAAAAATCACTCTATACCCCCTCTGACGACCCGACAATGATTTCTGTTGACGAATTATTGTTAGTCAAATGTAAATGGATAATCTGCACCCCACCATGTTGCGTGCCAAGTCATATTTGATTTTGAGGTAATTTTGAAAATGAGAAATCTCTCTATACCCCCTCTGACGACACGACAATAATTTCTGTTAAGGAATTATTGTTATTCTGATAGATATGGAAATTCTGCACCCCACCATGATGCGTGCAGAGTCATATTGGATTTTTGAAGAAATATTGAAAATGAAAAATCCCTCTATACCCCCTCTAACGACCCGACAATGATTTCTGTTGACGAATTATCGTTATTCGGATGGAAATAGATATTCTGCACCCCACCATGATGCGTGCCAAGTCATATTAGATTTTTGAAGAAATATTGAAAATGAAAAATCCCTCTATACCCCTTCTGACGACCCAACAATGATTTCTGTTGACGAATTATTGTTATTCAGATGAACATGGATACTTTGCACCCCATCATGATGCGTGCCAAGTCATATTAGATTTTTGAAGATATATTGAAAATGAAAAATCCCTCTATACCCACTCTAACGACCCGACAATTAGTTCTGTTGACGAATTACTGTTATTCAGATGGAAATGGATATTATGCACCCCACCATGATGCGTGCCCAGTCATATTGAATTTTTGAAGAAATATTGAAAATGAAAAATCCCTCTATACCCCCTCTAACGACCCGACATTGATTTCTGTTGACGAATTAATGTTATTCAGATGGAAATGGATATTCTGCACCCCACCATGATGCGTGCCAAGTCATATTGGATTTTTGAAGAAATATCTAGAATGAAAAATCCCTCTATACCCCCTCTAACGACATGACAATGATTTTTGTCGACGAATTGTTGTTATCCAGATGAAAATAAATATTCTGAAATCCACCATGATGCGTGCCAAGTCATATTAGATTTTTGAAGAAATATTGAAAATGAAAAATCCCTCTATACCCCCTCTAACGACCCGACAATGAATTCTGTGAACGAATTCTTGTTATTCAGATGGAAATGGATATTCTGCACCCCACCATGATGCGTGCCAAGTCATATTAGATTTTTGAAGAAATATTGAAAATGAAAAATCTCTCTATACCCACTCTAACGACCCGACAATCAGTTCTGTTGACAAATTCCTGTTATTCAGATGGAAATGGATATTCTGCACCCCACCATGATGCGTGCCAAGTCATATTAGATTTTTGAAGAAATATTGAAAATGAAAAATCCCTCTATACCCACTCTAACGACCCGACAATCAGTTCTGTTGACGAATTACTGTTATTCAGATGGAAATGGATATTTTGCACCCCACCATGATGCGTGCCAAGTCATATTGAATTTTTGAAGAAATATTGAAAATGAAAAATCCCTCTATACCCCCTCTAACGACCCGACATTGATTTCTGTTGACGAATTACTGTTATTCAGATGGAAATGGATATTCTGCTCCCCACCATGATGCGTGCCAAGTCATATTGGATTTTTGAAGAAATATTGAAAATGAAAAATCACTCTATACCCCCTCTAACGACCCAACAATGATTTTTGTCAACGAATTGTTGTTATTCAGATGAAAATAAATATTCTGCACTCCAAAATGATGCGTGCCAAGTCATATTAAATTTTTGAAGAAATATTGAAAACGAAATATCCCTCTATACCCCCTCTAATGACCCGACAATTATTTCTGTAAACGAATTCTTGTTATTCAGATGGAAATATATATTCTGTACCCTACCATGATGCGTGCCAAGTCATATTTGATGTTTGAAGTCATTTTGATAATGAAAAATCCCTCTATACCCCCTCTGACGACCCAACAATGATTTATGTTGACGAATTAATGTAATTTAGATGAAAATGGATATTATGCACTCCACCATGATACGTGCCAAGTCATATTTGATTTTTGAAGTAATTTTGAAAATGAAAAATCCCTCTATACCCCCTCTGACGACACGACAATGATTTATGTTGACGAATTATTGTTATTCAGATGGACATGGATATTCTGCACCCCACCATGATGCGTGCCAAGTCATATTAGATTTTTGAAGTAATTTTGAAAATGAAAAATCCCTCTATACCCCTTCTGACGACCCGACAATGATTTCTGCTGACGAATTATTGTTATTCAGATGGAAATGGATATTCTGCGCCCCACCATGTTGCGTGCCAAGTCATATTTGATTTTGAGGTAATTTTGAAAATGAAAAATCCCTATATACCCCCTCTGACGACACGACAATGATTTCTGTTAACGAATCATTGTTAGTTAGATATACATGAATACTTTGCACCCCACCATGATGCGTGCCAAGTCATATTTGATTTTGAGGTAATTTTGAAAATGGAAAATCCCTCTATACCCCCTCTGACGACACAACATTAATTTCTGTTAAGGAATTATTGTTATTCAGATAGAGATGGATATTCTGCACCCCACCATGATGCGTGCCAAGTAATATTAGATTTTTGAAGAAATATTGAAAATGAAAAATCCCTCTATACCCCCTCCAACGACCCGACAATGATTTCTGTTGACGAATTATTGTTATTTAGATATATATGGATACTTTGCACTTCACTATGAGGCGTGCAGAGTCATATTAGATTTTTGAAGTTATTTTGAAAATGAAAAATACCTCTATACCCCCTCTGACGACACGACAATGATTTAAATTGAAGAATTATTGTTATTCAGATGGACATGGATACTTTGCACCCCACTATGATGCGTGCCAAGTCATATTAGATTATTGAAGAAATTTTGAAAATGAAAAATCACTCTATACCCCCTCTGACGACCCGACAATGATTTCTGTTGACGAATTATTGTTAGTCAAATGTAAATGGATAATCTGCACCCCACCATGTTGCGTGCCAAGTCATATTTGATTTTGAGGTAATTTTGAAAATGAAAAATCTCTCTATACCCCCTCTGACGACACGACAATAATTTCTGTTAAGGAATTATTGTTATTCTGATAGATATGGAAATTCTGCACCCCACCATGATGCGTGCAGAGTCATATTGGATTTTTGAAGAAATATTGAAAATGAAAAATCCCTCTATACCCCCTCTAACGACCCGACAATGATTTCTGTTGACGAATTATCGTTATTCGGATGGAAATAGATATTCTGCACCCCACCATGATGCGTGCCAAGTCATATTAGATTTTTGAAGAAATATTGAAAATGAAAAATCCCTCTATACCCCTTCTGACGACCCAACAATGATTTCTGTTGACGAATTATTGTTATTCAGATGAACATGGATACTTTGCACCCCATCATGATGCGTGCCAAGTCATATTAGATTTTTGAAGATATATTGAAAATGAAAAATCCCTCTATACCCACTCTAACGACCCGACAATTAGTTCTGTTGACGAATTACTGTTATTCAGATGGAAATGGATATTATGCACCCCACCATGATGCGTGCCCAGTCATATTGAATTTTTGAAGAAATATTGAAAATGAAAAATCCCTCTATACCCCCTCTAACGACCCGACATTGATTTCTGTTGACGAATTAATGTTATTCAGATGGAAATGGATATTCTGCACCCCACCATGATGCGTGCCAAGTCATATTGGATTTTTGAAGAAATATTAAAAATGAAAAATCCCTCTATACCCCCTCTAACGACATGACAATGATTTTTGTCGACGAATTGTTGTTATCCAGATGAAAATAAATATTCTGAAATCCACCATGATGCGTGCCAAGTCATATTAGATTTTTGAAGAAATATTGAAAATGAAAAATCCCTCTATACCCCCTCTAACGACCCGACAATGAATTCTGTGAACGAATTCTTGTTATTCAGATGGAAATGGATATTCTGCACCCCACCATGATGCGTGCCAAGTCATAATAGATTTTTGAAGAAATATTGAAAATGAAAAATCCCTCTATACCCACTCTAACGACCCGACAATCAGTTCTGTTGACAAATTATTGTTATTCAGATGGAAATGGATATTCTGCACCCCACCATGATGCGTGCCAAGTCATATTAGATTTTTGAAGAAATATTGAAAATGAAATATCCCTCTATACCCCCTCTGACGACCCGACAATGATTTCTGTTGACGAATTATTGTTATTCGGATGAACATGGATACTTTGCACCCCATCATGATGCGTGCCAAGTCATATTAAATTTTTGAAGAAATATTGAAAATGAAATATCCCTCTATACCCACTCTAACGACCCGACAATCAGTTCTGTAGACGAATTACTGTTATTCAGATGGACATGGATATTCTGCACCCCACCATGATGCGTGCCAAGTCATATTAGATTTTTGAAGTAATTTTGAAAATGAAAAATCCCTCTACACCCCCTCTAACGACCCGACATTGATTTCTGTTGACGAATTACTGTTATTCAGATGGAAATGGATATTCTGCTCCCCACCATGATGCGTGCCAAGTCATATTGGATTTTTGAAGAAATATTGAAAATGAAAAATCACTCTATACCCCCTCTAACGACCCAACAATGATTTTTGTCAACGAATTGTTGTTATTCAGATGAAAATAAATATTCTGCACTCCACCATGATGCGTGCCAAGTCATATTAAATTTTTGAAGAAATATTGAAAACGAAATATCCCTCTATACCCCCTCTAATGACCCGACAATTATTTCTGTAAACGAATTCTTGTTATTCAGATGGAAATATATATTCTGTACCCTACCATGATGCGTGCCAAGTCATATTTGATGTTTGAAGTCATTTTGATAATGAAAAATCCCTCTATACCCCCTCTGACGACCCAACAATGATTTATGTTGACGAATTAATGTAATTTAGATGAAAATGGATATTATGCACTCCACCATGATACGTGCCAAGTCATATTTGATTTTTGAAGTAATTTTGAAAATGAAAAATCCCTCTATACCCCCTCTGACGACACGACAATGATTTATGTTGACGAATTATTGTTATTCAGATGGACATGGATATTCTGCACCCCACCATGATGCGTGCCAAGTCATATTAGATTTTTGAAGTAATTTTGAAAATGAAAAATCCCTCTATACCCCTTCTGACGACCCGACAATGATTTCTGCTGACGAATTATTGTTATTCAGATGGAAATGGATATTCTGCGCCCCACCATGTTGCGTGCCAAGTCATATTTGATTTTGAGGTAATTTTGAAAATGAAAAATCCCTATATACCCCCTCTGACGACACGACAATGATTTCTGTTAACGAATCATTGTTAGTTAGATATACATGAATACTTTGCACCCCACCATGATGCGTGCCAAGTCATATTTGATTTTGAGGTAATTTTGAAAATGGAAAATCCCTCTATACCCCCTCTGACGACACAACATTAATTTCTGTTAAGGAATTATTGTTATTCAGATAGAGATGGATATTCTGCACCCCACCATGATGCGTGCCAAGTAATATTAGATTTTTGAAGAAATATTGAAAATGAAAAATCCCTCTATACCCCCTCCAACGACCCGACAATGATTTCTGTTGACGAATTATTGTTATTTAGATATATATGGATACTTTGCACTTCACTATGAGGCGTGCAGAGTCATATTAGATTTTTGAAGTTATTTTGAAAATGAAAAATACCTCTATACCCCCTCTGACGACACGACAATGATTTAAATTGAAGAATTATTGTTATTCAGATGGACATGGATACTTTGCACCCCACTATGATGCGTGCCAAGTCATATTAGATTATTGAAGAAATTTTGAAAATGAAAAATCACTCTATACCCCCTCTGACGACCCGACAATGATTTCTGTTGACGAATTATTGTTAGTCAAATGTAAATGGATAATCTGCACCCCACCATGTTGCGTGCCAAGTCATATTTGATTTTGAGGTAATTTTGAAAATGAAAAATCTCTCTATACCCCCTCTGACGACACGACAATAATTTCTGTTAAGGAATTATTGTTATTCTGATAGATATGGAAATTCTGCACCCCACCATGATGCGTGCAGAGTCATATTGGATTTTTGAAGAAATATTGAAAATGAAAAATCCCTCTATACCCCCTCTAACGACCCGACAATGATTTCTGTTGACGAATTATCGTTATTCGGATGGAAATAGATATTCTGCACCCCACCATGATGCGTGCCAAGTCATATTAGATTTTTGAAGAAATATTGAAAATGAAAAATCCCTCTATACCCCTTCTGACGACCCAACAATGATTTCTGTTGACGAATTATTGTTATTCAGATGAACATGGATACTTTGCACCCCATCATGATGCGTGCCAAGTCATATTAGATTTTTGAAGATATATTGAAAATGAAAAATCCCTCTATACCCACTCTAACGACCCGACAATTAGTTCTGTTGACGAATTACTGTTATTCAGATGGAAATGGATATTATGCACCCCACCATGATGCGTGCCCAGTCATATTGAATTTTTGAAGAAATATTGAAAATGAAAAATCCCTCTATACCCCCTCTAACGACCCGACATTGATTTCTGTTGACGAATTAATGTTATTCAGATGGAAATGGATATTCTGCACCCCACCATGATGCGTGCCAAGTCATATTGGATTTTTGAAGAAATATTAAAAATGAAAAATCCCTCTATACCCCCTCTAACGACATGACAATGATTTTTGTCGACGAATTGTTGTTATCCAGATGAAAATAAATATTCTGAAATCCACCATGATGCGTGCCAAGTCATATTAGATTTTTGAAGAAATATTGAAAATGAAAAATCCCTCTATACCCCCTCTAACGACCCGACAATGAATTCTGTGAACGAATTCTTGTTATTCAGATGGAAATGGATATTCTGCACCCCACCATGATGCGTGCCAAGTCATATTAGATTTTTGAAGAAATATTGAAAATGAAAAATCCCTCTATACCCACTCTAACGACCCGACAATCAGTTCTGTTGACAAATTATTGTTATTCAGATGGAAATGGATATTCTGCACCCCACCATGATGCGTGCCAAGTCATATTAGATTTTTGAAGAAATATTGAAAATGAAATATCCCTCTATACCCCCTCTGACGACCCGACAATGATTTCTGTTGACGAATTATTGTTATTCGGATGAACATGGATACTTTGCACCCCATCATGATGCGTGCCAAGTCATATTAAATTTTTGAAGAAATATTGAAAATGAAATATCCCTCTATACCCACTCTAACGACCCGACAATCAGTTCTGTAGACGAATTACTGTTATTCAGATGGACATGGATATTCTGCACCCCACCATGATGCGTGCCAAGTCATATTAGATTTTTGAAGTAATTTTGAAAATGAAAAATCCCTCTACACCCCCTCTGACGACCCGACAATGATTTCTGTTGACGAATTATTGTTATTCAGATGGAAATGGATATTCTGCACCCCACCATGATGCGTGCCAAGTCATATTAGATTTTTGAAGAAATATTGGAAATGAAAAATCCCTCTATACCCCCTCTGACGACCCGACAATGATTCCTGTTGACGAATTTTTGTTATTCAGATGAACATGGATACTTTGCACCCCAGCATGATGCGTGCCAAGTCATATTAGATTTTTGAAGAAATATTGAAAATGAAAAATCCCTCTATACCCCCTCTAACGACCCGACAATGATTTCTGTTGACCAATTATCGTTATTCAGATGAAAATAGATATTCTGCACCCCACCATGATGCGTGACAAGTCATATTAGATTTTTGAAGAAATATTGAAAATGAAAAATCCCTCTATACTCCCTCTGACGACCCGACAATGATTTCTGTTGACGAATTATTGTTATTCAGATGAACATGGATACTTTGCACCCCATCATGATGCGTGCCAAGTCATATTAGATTTTTGAAGAAAAATTGAAAATGAATAATCCCTCTATACCCACTCTAACGACCCGACAATCAGTTCTGTTGACGAATTACTGTTATTCAGATGGAAATGGATATTTTGCACCCCACCATGATGCGTGTCAAGTCATATTAGATTTTTGATGAAATTTTGAAAATGAGAAATCCCTCTATACCCCCCCTAACGACCCGACAATGATTTCTGTTAACGAATTCTTGTTATTCAGATGGAATTGGATATTCTGCACCCTACTATGATGCGTGCCAAGTCATATTTGATTTTTGAAGTCATTTTGATAATGAAAAATCCCTCTATACCCCCTCTGACGACCCGACAATGATTTCTGGTGACGAATTATTGTTGTTCAGATGGAAATGGATATTTTGCACCCCACCATGATGCGTGCCAAGTCATATTAGATTTTTGAAGAAATTTTGAAAATGAAAAATCCCTCTATATCCCCTCTGACGACCCGACAATGATTTCTGTTGAAGAATTATTGTTATTCAGTTGGAAATGGATATTCTGCACCCCACCATGATGCGTGCCAAGTCATATTGGATTTTTGAAGAAATATTGAAAATGAAAAATCCCTCTATACCCCCTCTAACGACCCGACAATGATTTCTGTTGACGAATTATTGTTATTCAGACGGAATTGAATATTCTGCACCTCATCATGTTGCGTACCAAGTCATAATAGATTTTGAGGTAATTTTGAAAATGAAAAATCCCTCTATACCCCCTCTACCGACCCGACAATGATTTCTGTCAACGAATTATTGTTATTCAGATGGAAATAGATATTCTGCACCCCACCATGATGCGTGCCAAGTCATATCAGATTTTTGATGAAATTTTGAAAATGAGAAATCCCTCTATACCCCCCCTAACGACCCGACAATGATTTCTGTTAACAAATTCTTGATATTCAGATGGAATTGGATATTCTGCACCCTACTATGATGCGTGCCATGTCATATTTGATTTTTGAAGTCATTTTGATAATGAAAAATCCCTCTATACCCCCTCTGACGACCCGACAATGATTTCTGGTGACGAATTATTGTTGTTCAGATGGAAATGGATATTCTGCACCCCACCATGATGCGTGCCAAGTCATATTAGATTTTTGAAGAAATTTTGAAAATGAACAATCCCTCTATACCCCCTCCAACGACCCGTCAATGATTTCTGTTGATGAATTATTGTTATTTAGATGGAAATGGATATTCTGCACCCCACCATGATGCGTGCTAAGTCTTATTTGATTTTGAGGTAATTTTGAAAATGAAAAATCCCTCTATACCCCTCTGACGACCCGACAATGATTTCTGTTGACAAATTATTGTCATTGAGATGGAAATGAATATTCTGTACCCCACCATGATGCGTGCCAAGTCATATTAGATTATTGAAGAAATTTTGAAAATGAAAAATCCCTCTATACCCCCTCCAACGACCCGTCAATGATTTCTGTTGACGAATTATTGTTATTCAGATGAACATGGATACTTTGCACCCCATCATGATGCGTGCCAAGTCATATTAGATTTTTGAAGAAAAATTGAAAATGAATAATCCCTCTATACCCACTCTAACGACCCGACAATCAGTTCTGTTGACGAATTACTGTTATTCAGATGGAAATGGATATTTTGCACCCCACCATGATGCGTGTCAAGTCATATTAGATTTTTGATGAAATTTTGAAAATGAGAAATCCCTCTATACCCCCCCTAACGACCCGACAATGATTTCTGTTAACGAATTCTTGTTATTCAGATGGAATTGGATATTCTGCACCCTACTATGATGCGTGCCAAGTCATATTTGATTTTTGAAGTCATTTTGATAATGAAAAATCCCTCTATACCCCCTCTGACGACCCGACAATGATTTCTGGTGACGAATTATTGTTGTTCAGATGGAAATGGATATTTTGCACCCCACCATGATGCGTGCCAAGTCATATTAGATTTTTGAAGAAATTTTGAAAATGAAAAATCCCTCTATATCCCCTCTGACGACCCGACAATGATTTCTGTTGACGAATTATTGTTATTCAGTTGGAAATGGATATCCTGCACCCCACCATGATGCGTGCCAAGTCATATTGGATTTTTGAAGAAATATTGAAAATGAAAAATCCCTCTATACCCCCTCTAACGACCCGACAATGATTTCTGTTGACGAATTATTGTTATTCAGACGGAATTGAATATTCTGCACCTCATCATGTTGCGTACCAAGTCATATTAGATTTTGAGGTAATTTTGAAAATGAAAAATCCCTCTATACCCCCTCTACCGACCCGACAATGATTTCTGTCAACGAATTATTGTTATTCAGATGGAAATAGATATTCTGCACCCCACCATGATGCGTGCCAAGTCATATTAGATTTTTGATGAAATTTTGAAAATGAGAAATCCCTCTATACCCCCCCTAACGACCCGACAATGATTTCTGTTAACTAATTCTTGATATTCAGATGGAATTGAATATTCTGCACCCTACTATGATGCGTGCCATGTCATATTTGATTTTTGAAGTCATTTTGATAATGAAAAATCCCTCTATACCCCCTCTGACGACCCGACAATGATTTCTGGTGACGAATTATTGTTGTTCAGATGGAAATGGATATTCTGCACACCACCATGATGCGTGCCAAGTCATATTAGATTTTTGAAGAAATTTTGAAAATGAACAATCCCTCTATACCCCCTCCAACGACCCGTCAATGATTTCTGTTGATGAATTATTGTTATTTAGATGGAAATGGATATTCTGCACCCCACCATGATGCGTGCTAAGTCTTATTTGATTTTGAGGTAATTTTGAAAATGAAAAATCCCTCTATACCCCTCTGACGACCCGACAATGATTTCTGTTGACAAATTATTGTCATTGAGATGGAAATGAATATACTGTACCCCACCATGATGCGTGCCAAGTCATATTAGATTATTGAAGAAATTTTGAAAATGAAAAATCCCTCTATACCCCCTCCAACGACCCGTCAATGATTTCTGTTGACGAATTATTGTTATTCAGATGAACATGGATACTTTGCACCCCATCATGATGCGTGCCAAGTCATATTAGATTTTTGAAGTAAAATTGAAAATGAATAATCCCTCTATACCCACTCTAACGACCCGACAATCAGTTCTGTTGACGAATTACTGTTATTCAGATGGAAATGGATATTTTGCACCCCACCATGATGCGTGTCAAGTCATATTAGATTTTTGATGAAATTTTGAAAATGAGAAATCCCTCTATACCCCCCCTAACGACCCGACAATGATTTCTGTTAACGAATTCTTGTTATTCAGATGGAATTGGATATTCTGCACCCTACTATGATGCGTGCCAAGTCATATTTGATTTTTGAAGTCATTTTGATAATGAAAAATCCCTCTATACCCCCTCTGACGACCCGACAATGATTTCTGGTGACGAATTATTGTTGTTCAGATGGAAATGGATATTTTGCACCCCACCATGATGCGTGCCAAGTCATATTAGATTTTTGAAGAAATTTTGAAAATGAAAAATCCCTCTATATCCCCTCTGACGACCCGACAATGATTTCTGTTGACGAATTATTGTTATTCAGTTGGAAATGGATATCCTGCACCCCACCATGATGCGTGCCAAGTCATATTGGATTTTTGAAGAAATATTGAAAATGAAAAATCCCTCTATACCCCCTCTAACGACCCGACAATGATTTCTGTTGACGAATTATTGTTATCCAGACGGAATTGAATATTCTGCACCTCATCATGTTGCGTACCAAGTCATATTAGATTTTGAGATAATTTTGAAAATGAAAAATCCCTCTATACCCCCTCTACCGACCCGACAATGATTTCTGTCAACGAATTATTGTTATTCAGATGGAAATAGATATTCTGCACCCCACCATGATGCGTGCCAAGTCATATTAGATTTTTGATGAAATTTTGAAAATGAGAAATCCCTCTATACCCCCCCTAACGACCCGACAATGATTTCTGTTAACAAATTCTTGATATTCAGATGGAATTGAATATTCTGCACCCTACTATGATGCGTGCCATGTCATATTTGATTTTTGAAGTCATTTTGATAATGAAAAATCCCTCTATACCCCCTCTGACGACCCGACAATGATTTCTGGTGACGAATTATTGTTGTTCAGATGGAAATGGATATTCTGCACCCCACCATGATGCGTGCCAAGTCATATTAGATTTTTGAAGAAATTTTGAAAATGAACAATCCCTCTATACCCCCTCCAACGACCCGTCAATGATTTCTGTTGATGAATTATTGTTATTTAGATGGAAATGGATATTCTGCACCCCACCATGATGCGTGCTAAGTCTTATTTGATTCTGAGGTAATTTTGAAAATGAAAAATCCCTCTATACCCCTCTGACGACCCGACAATGATTTCTGTTGACAAATTATTGTCATTGAGATGGAAATGAATATTCTGTACTCCACCATGATGCGTGCCAAGTCATATTAGATTATTGAAGAAATTTTGAAAATGAGAAATCTCTCTATACCCCCTCCAACGACCCGTCAATGATTTCTGTTGACGAATTATTGTTATTCAGATGAACATGGATACTTTGCACCCCATCATGATGCGTGCCAAGTCATATTAGATTTTTGAAAAAAAATTGAAAATGAAAAATCCCTCTATACCCACTCTAACGACCCGACAATCAGTTCTGTTGACGAATTACTGTTATTCAGATGGAAATGGATATTTTGCACCCCACCATGATGCGTGTCAAGTCATATTAGATTTTTTAAGAAATTTTGAAAATGAGAAATCCCTCTATACCCCCCCTAACGACCCGACAATGATTTATGTTAACGAATTCTTGTTATTCAGATGGAATTGGATATTCTGCACCCCACTATGATGCGTGCCAAGTCATATTTGATTTTTGAAGTCATTTTGATAATGAAAAATCCCTCTATACCCCCTCTGACGACCCGACAATGATTTCTGGTGACGAATTATTGTTGTTCAGATGGAAATGGATATTCTGCACCCCTCCATGATGCGTGCCAAGTCATATTAGATTTTTGAAGAAATTTTGAAAATGAAAAATCCCTCTATATCCCCTCTGACGACCCGACAATGATTTCTGTTGACGAATTATTGTTATTCAGTTGGAAATGGATATTCTGCACCCCACCATGATGCGTGCCAAGTCATATTGGATTTTTGAAGAAATATTGAAAATGAAAAATCCCTCTATACCCCCTCTAACGACCCGACAATAATTTCTGTTGACGAACTATTGTTATTCAGATGGAAATGAATATTCTGCACCTCACCATGTTGCGTACCAAGTCAAATTTGATTTTGAGGTAATTTTGAAAATGAAAAATCCCTCTATACCCCCTCCAACGACCCGTCAATGATTTCTGTTGATGAATTATTGTTATTCAGATGGAAATGTATATTCTGCACCCCACCATGAGGCGTGCCAAGTCATATTGGATTTTTGAAGAAATATTGAAAATGAAAAATCCCTCTATACCCCCTCTAACGACCCGACAATGATTTCTGTTGACGAATTATTGTTATATAGATGGAAATGAATATTCTGTACACCACCATGTTGCGTGCCAAGTCATATTTGATTTTGAGGTAATTTTGAAAATGAAATATCCCTCTATACCCCCTCTAACGAACCGACAATGAGTTCTGTTGATTAATTATCGTTATTCAGATGGAAATGGATATTCTGCACCCCACCATGATGCGTGTCAAGTCAAAGTGGATTTTGGAAGAAATATTGAAAATGAAAAATCCCTCTATACCCCCTCTAACGACCCGACAATGATTTCTGTTGACGAATTATTGTTATTTAGATGGAAATGAATATTCTGCACCCCACCATGATGCGTGCCAAGTCATATTGGATTTTTGAAGAAATATTGAAAATGAAAAATCCCTCTATACCCCCTCTAACGACCCGACAATGATTTCTGTTGACGAATTATCGTTATTCAGATGGAAATAGATATTCTGCACCCCACCATGATGCGTGCCAAGTCATATTAGATTTTTGAAGAAATATTGAAAATGAAAAATCACTCTATACCCCCTGTGACGACCCGACAATGATTTCTGTTGACGAATTATTGTTATTCAGATGAACATGGATACTTTGCACCCCATCATGATGCGTGCCAAGTCATATTATATTTTTGATGAAATTTTGAAAATGAAAAATCCCTCTATACCCACTCTAACGACCCGACAATCAGTTCTGTTGACGAATTACTGTTATTCAGATGGAAATGGTTATTTTACACCCCACCATGATTCGTGCCAAGTCATATTATATTTTTGATGGAATTTTGAAAATGAGAAATCCCTCTATACCCCCCCTAACGACCCGACAATGATTTCTGTTAACGAATTCTTGTTATTCAGATGGAATTGGATATTCTGCACCCTACTATGATGCGTGCCAAGTCATATGTGATTTTTGAAGTCATTTTGATAATGAAAAATCCCTCTATACCCCCTCTGACGACCCGGCAATGATTTCTGGTGACGAATTATTGTTGTTCAGATGGAAATGGATATTCTGCACCCCACCATAATGCGTGCCAAGTCATATCAGATTTTTGAAGAAATTTCGAAAATGAAAAATCCCTCTATACCCCCTCTGACGACCCGACAATGATTTCTGTTGACAAATTATTGTTATTGAGATGGAAATGGATATTCTGTACCCCACAATGATGCGTGCCAAGTCATATTAGATTATTGAAGAAATTTTGAAAATGAAAAATCCCTCTATACCCCCTCCAACGACCCGTCAATGATATCTGTTGACGAATTATTGTTATTTAGATGGAAATGGATATTCTGCACTCCACCGTGATGCGTGCCAAGTCATATTTGATTTTGAGGTAATTTTGAAAATGATAAATCACTCCATACCCCCTCTGACGACCCGACAATGATATCTATTGACAAATTATTGTTATTCAGATTGAAATGGATATTCTGCATCCCACCATGTTGCGTGCCAAGTCATATTTGATTTTGAGGTAATTTTGAAAATGAAAAATCCCTATATACCCCCTCTGACGACACGACAATGATTTCTGTTAACGAATCATTGTTAGTTAGATATGCATGAATACTTTGCACCCCACCATGATGCGTTCCAAGTCATATTTGATTTTGAGGTAATTTTGAAAATGAAAAATCCCTCTATACCCCCTCTAACGACACAACAATAATTTCTGTTAAGGAATTATTGTTATTCAGATAGATATGGATATTCTGCACCCCACCATGATGCGTGCCAAGTAATATTAGATTTTTGAAGAAATATTGAAAATGAAAAATCCATCTATACCCCCTCTAACGACCCGACAATGATTTCTGTTGACGAATTATTGTTATTTAGATATATATGGATACTTTGCACCCCACTATGAGGCGTGCCAAGTCATATTAGATTTTTGAAGTTATTTTGAAAATGAAAAATACCTCTATACCCCTTCTGACGTCCCGACAATGATTTCTGTCGACAAATTATGGTTATTAAGATGAGAATGGATATTCTGTACCCCACCATGATGCGTGCCATGTCATATTTGATTATTGAAATCATTTTGATAATGAAAAATCCCTCTATACCCCCTCTAACGACCCGACAATAATTTCTGTTGACGAACTATTGTTATTCAGATGGAAATGAATATTCTGCACCTCACCATGTTGCGTACCAAGTCATATTTGATTTTGAGGTAATTTTGAAAATGAAAAATCCCTCTATACCCCCTCCAACGACCCGTCAATGATTTCTGTTGATGAATTATTGTTATTCAGATGGAAATGGATATTCTGCACCCCACCATGAGGCGTGCCAAGTCATATTGGATTTTTGAAGAAATATTGAAAATGAAAAATCCCTCTATACCCCCTCTAACGACCCGACAATGATTTCTGTTGACGAATTATTGTTATATAGATGGAAATGAATATTCTGTACACCACCATGTTGCGTGCCAAGTCATATTTGATTTTGAGGTAATTTTGAAAATGAAATATCCCTCTATACCCCCTCTAACGAACCGACAATGAGTTCTGTTGATTAATTATCGTTATTCAGATGGAAATGGATATTCTGCACCCCACCATGATGCGTGTCAAGTCAAAGTGGATTTTGGAAGAAATATTGAAAATGAAAAATCCCTCTATACCCCCTCTAACGACCCGACAATGATTTCTGTTGACGAATTATTGTTATTTAGATGGAAATGAATATTCTGCACCCCACCATGATGCGTGCCAAGTCATATTGGATTTTTGAAGAAATATTGAAAATGAAAAATCCCTCTATACCCCCTCTAACGACCCGACAATGATTTCTGTTGACGAATTATCGTTATTCAGATGGAAATAGATATTCTGCACCCCACCATGATGCGTGCCAAGTCATATTAGATTTTTGAAGAAATATTGAAAATGAAAAATCCCTCTATACCCCCTGTGACGACCCGACAATGATTTCTGTTGACGAATTATTGTTATTCAGATGAACATGGATACTTTGCACCCCATCATGATGCGTGCCAAGTCATATTATATTTTTGATGAAATTTTGAAAATGAAAAATCCCTCTATACCCACTCTAACGACCCGACAATCAGTTCTGTTGACGAATTACTGTTATTCAGATGGAAATGGATATTTTACACCCCACCATGATTCGTGCCAAGTCATATTATATTTTTGATGGAATTTTGAAAATGAGAAATCCCTCTATACCCCCCCTAACGACCCGACAATGATTTCTGTTAACGAATTCTTGTTATTCAGATGGAATTGGATATTCTGCACCCTACTATGATGCGTGCCAAGTCATATGTGATTTTTGAAGTCATTTTGATAATGAAAAATCCCTCTATACCCCCTCTGACGACCCGGCAATGATTTCTGGTGACGAATTATTGTTGTTCAGATGGAAATGGATATTCTGCACCCCACCATAATGCGTGCCAAGTCATATCAGATTTTTGAAGAAATTTCGAAAATGAAAAATCCCTCTATACCCCCTCTGACGACCCGACAATGATTTCTGTTGACAAATTATTGTTATTGAGATGGAAATGGATATTCTGTACCCCACAATGATGCGTGCCAAGTCATATTAGATTATTGAAGAAATTTTGAAAATGAAAAATCCCTCTATACCCCCTCCAACGACCCGTCAATGATATCTGTTGACGAATTATTGTTATTTAGATGGAAATGGATATTCTGCACTCCACCGTGATGCGTGCCAAGTCATATTTGATTTTGAGGTAATTTTGAAAATGATAAATCACTCCATACCCCCTCTGACGACCCGACAATGATATCTATTGACAAATTATTGTTATTCAGATTGAAATGGATATTCTGCATCCCACCATGTTGCGTGCCAAGTCATATTTGATTTTGAGGTAATTTTGAAAATGAAAAATCCCTATATACCCCCTCTGACGACACGACAATGATTTCTGTTAACGAATCATTGTTAGTTAGATATGCATGAATACTTTGCACCCCACCATGATGCGTTCCAAGTCATATTTGATTTTGAGGTAATTTTGAAAATGAAAAATCCCTCTATACCCCCTCTAACGACACAACAATAATTTCTGTTAAGGAATTATTGTTATTCAGATAGATATGGATATTCTGCACCCCACCATGATGCGTGCCAAGTAATATTAGATTTTTGAAGAAATATTGAAAATGAAAAATCCATCTATACCCCCTCTAACGACCCGACAATGATTTCTGTTGACAAATTATTGTTATTTAGATATATATGGATACTTTGCACCCCACTATGAGGCGTGCCAAGTCATATTAGATTTTTGAAGTTATTTTGAAAATGAAAAATACCTCTATACCCCTTCTGACGTCCCGACAATGATTTCTGTCGACAAATTATGGTTATTAAGATGAGAATGGATATTCTGTACCCCACCATGATGCGTGCCATGTCATATTTGATTATTGAAATCATTTTGATAATGAAAAATCCCTCTATACCCCCTCTAACGAACCGACAATGAGTTCTGTTGAAGAATTATTGTTATTCAGATGGAAATGGATATTCTGCACCCCACCAAGATGCGTGCCAAGTCATATTGGATTTTTGTAGAAATATTGAAATTGAAAAATCCCTCTATACCCCCTCTAACGACCCGACAATGATTTTTGTTGACGAATTGTTGCTATTCAGATGAAAATAAATATTCTGCACTCCACCATGATGCGTGCCAAGTCATATTAGATTTTTGAAGAAATATTGAAAATGAAAAATCCCTCTATACCCACTCTAACGACCCGACAATCAGTTCTGTTGACGAATTACTGTTATTCAGATGGAAATGGATATTTTGCACCCCACCATGATGCGAGCCAAGTCATATTGAATTTTTGAAGAAATATTGAAAATGAAAAATCCCTCTATACCCCCTCTAACGACCCGACATTGATCTTTGTTGACGAATTACTGTTATTCAGATGGAAATGGATATTCTGCTCCCCACCATGATGCGTGCCAAGTCATATTGGATTTTTGATGAAATTTTGAAAATGAGAAATCCCTCTATACCCCCCCTAACGACCCGACAATGATTTCTGTTAACGAATTCTTGTTATTCAGATGGAATTGGATATTCTGCACCCTACTATGATGCGTGCCAAGTCATATTTGATTTTTGAAGTCATTTTGATAATGAAAAATCCCTCTATACCTCCTCTGACGACCCGACAATGATTTCTGGTGACGAATTATTGTTGTTCAGATGGAAATGGATATTCTGCACCCCACCATGATGCGTGCCAAGTCATATTAGATTTTTGATGAAATTTTGAAAATGAGAAATCCCTCTATACCCCCCCTAACGACCCGACAATGATTTCTGTTAACGAATTCTTGTTATTCAGATGGAATTGGATATTCTGCACCCTACTATGATGCGTGCCAAGTCATATTTGATTTTTGAAGTCATTTTGATAATGAAAAATCCCTCTATACCTCCTCTGACGACCCGACAATGATTTCTGGTGACGAATTATTGTTGTTCAGATGGAAATGGATATTCTGCACCCCACCATGATGCGTGCCAAGTCATATTAGATTTTTGAAGAAATTTTGAAAATGAAAAATCCCTCTATACCCCCTCCAACGACCCGTCAATGATTTCTGTTGATGAATTATTGTTATTCAGATGGAAATGGATATTCTGCACCCCACCATGATGCGTGCCAAGTCATATTGGATTTTTGAAGAAATATTGAAAATGAAAAATCCCTCTATACCCCCTCTAACGACCCGACAATGATTTCTGTTGACGAATTATTGTTATATAGATGGAAATGAATATTTTGTACACCACCATGTTGCGTGCCAAGTCATATTTGATTTTGAGGTAATTTTAAAATGAAATATCCCTCTATACCCCCTCTAACGAACCGACAATGAATTCTGTTGATTAATTATTGTTATTCAGATGGAAATGGATATTCTGCACACCACCATGATGCGTGTCAAGTCAAAGTGGATTTTTGAAGAAATATTGAAAATGAAAAATCCCTCTATACTCCCTCTAACGACGCGACAATGATTTCTGTTGACGAATTATTGTTATTTAGATGGAAATGAATATTCTGCACCCCACCATGATGCGTGCCAAGTCATATTGGATTTTTGAAGAAATATTGAAAATGAAAAATCCCTCTATACCCCCTCTAACGAACCGACAATGAGTTCTGTTGACGAATTATTGTTATTCAGATGGAAATGGATATTCTGCACCCCTCCATGATGCGTGCCAAGTCATATTGGATTTTTGAAGAAATATTGAAAATGAAAAATCCCTCTATACCCCCTCTAACGACCCGACAATGATTTCTGTTGACGAATTATCGTTATTCAGATGGAAATAGATATTCTGCACCCCACCATGATGCGTGCCAAGTCATATTAGATTTTTGAAGAAATATTGAAAATGAAAAATCCCTCTATACCCCCTGTGACGACCCGACAATGATTTCTGTTGACGAATTATTGTTATTCAGATGAACATGGATACTTTGCACCCCATCATGATGCGTGCCAAGTCATATAAGATTTTTGAAGAAATATTGAAAATGAAAAATCCCTCTATACCCACTCTAACGACCCGACAATCAGTTCTGTTGACGAATTACTGTTATTCAGATGGAAATGGATATTTTACACCCCACTATGATTCGTGCCAAGTCATATTATATTTTTGATGAAATTTTGAAAATGAGAAATCCCTCTATACCCCCCCTAACGACCCGACAATGATTTCTGTTAACGAATTCTTGTTATTCAGATGGAATTGGATATTCTGCACCCTACTATGATGCGTGCCAAGTCATATGTGATTTTTGAAGTCATTTTGATAATGAAAAATCCCTCTATACCCCCTCTGACGACCCGGCAATGATTTCTGGTGACGAATTATTGTTGTTCAGATGGAAATGGATATTCTGCACCCCACCATAATGCGTGCCAAGTCATATTAGATTTTTGAAGAAATTTCGAAAATGAAAAATCCCTCTATACCCCCTCTGACGACCCGACAATGATTTCTGTTGACAAATTATTGTTATTGAGATGGAAATGGATATTCTGTACCCCACAATGATGCGTGCCAAGTCATATTAGATTATTGAAGAAATTTTGAAAATGAAAAATCCCTCTATACCCCCTCCAACGACCCGTCAATGATATCTGTTGACGAATTATTGTTATTTAGAAGGAAATGGATATTCTGCACTCCACCGTGATGCGTGCCAAGTCATATTTGATTTTGAGGTAATTTTGAAAATGATATATCCCTCCATACCCCCTCTGACGACCCGACAATGATATCTATTGACAAATTATTGTTATTCAGATGGAAATGGATATTCTGCATCCCTCCATGTTGCGTGCCAAGTCATATTTGATTTAGAGGTAATTTTGAAAATGAAAAATCCCTATATACCCCCTCTGACGATACGACAATGATTTCTGTTAACGAATCATTGTTAGTTAGATATGCATGAATACTTTGCACCCCACCATGATGCGTTCCAAGTCATATTTGATTTTGAGGTAATTTTGAAAATGAAAAATCCCTCTATACCCCCTCTGACGACACAACAATAATTTCTGTTAAGGAATTATTGTTATTCAGATAGATATGGATATTCTGCACCCCACCATGATGCGTGCCAAGTAATATTAGATTTTTGAAGAAATATTGAAAATGAAAAATCCATCTATACCCCCTCTAACGACCCGACAATGATTTCTGTTGACGAATTATTGTTATTTTGATATATATGGATACTTTGCACCCCACTATGAGGAGTGCCAAGTCATATTAGATTTTTGAAGTTATTTTGAAAATGAAAAATACCTCTATACCCCTTCTGACGTCCCGACAATGATTTCTGTCGACAAATTATGGTTATTTAGATGAAAATGGATATTCTGTACCCCACCATGATGCGTGCCATGTCATATTTGATTATTGAAATCATTTTGATAATGAAAAATCCCTCTATACCCCCTCTAACGAACCGACAATGAGTTCTGTTGAAGAATTATTGTTATTCAGATGGAAATGGATATTCTGCACCCCACCAAAATGCGTGCCAAGTCATATTGGATTTTTGTAGAAATATTGAAATTGAAAAATCCCTCTATACCCCCTCTAACGACCCGACAATGATTTTTGTCGACGAATTGTTGTTATTCAGATGAAAATAAATATTCTGCACTCCACCATGATGCGTGCCAAGTCATATTAGATTTTTGAAGAAATATTGAAAATGAAAAATCCCTCTATACCCACTCTAACGACCCGACAATCAGTTCTGTTGACGAATTACTGTTATTCAGATGGAAATGGATATTTTGCACCCCACCATGATGCGTGCCAAGTCATATTGAATTTTTGAAGAAATATTGAAAATGAAAAATCCCTCTATACCCCCTCTAACGAACCGACAATGATTTCTGTTGACAAATCATTGTTATTGAGATGGAAATGGATATTCTGTACCCCACCATGATGCGTGCCAAGTCATATTTGATTATTGAAGAAATTTTGAAAATGAAAAATCCCTCTATACCACATCTGACGACCCGACAATGATTTCTGGTGACGAATTATTGTTGTTCAGATGGAAATGGATATTCTGCACCCCACCATGATGCGTGCCAAGTCATATTAGATTTTTGAAGAAATTTTGAAAATGAAAAATCCCTCTATACCCCCTCTGACGACCTGACAATGATTTCTGTTGACAAATTATTGTTATTGAGATGGAAATGGATATTCAGCACCCCACCATGATGCGTGCCAAGTCATATTTGATTTTGAGGTAATTTTGAAAATGATAAATTCCTCTATACCCCCTCTGACGACCCGACAATGATTTCTGTTGACAAATTATTGTTATTCAGATGGTAATGAATATTCTGCACACCACCATGTTGCGTGCCAAGTCATATTTGATTTTGAGGTAATTTTGAAAATGAAAAATCCCTCTATACCCCCTCTAACGAACCGACAATGATTTCTGTTGACAAATCATTGTTATTGAGATGGAAATGGATATTCTGTACCCCACCATGATGCGTGCCAAGTCATATTTGATTATTGAAGAAATTTTGAAAATGAAAAATCCCTCTATACCCCCTCTGACGACCCGACAATGATTTCTGTTGACAAATTATTGTTATTGAGATAGAAATGGATATTCTGTACCCCACTATGATGCGTGCCAAGTCATATTTGTTTTTTGAAGTCATTTTGATAATGAAAAATCCCTCTATACCCCCTCTGACGACCCGACAATGATTTCTGTTAACGAATTCTTGTTATTCAGATTGAATTGGATATTCTGCACCCTACTATGATGCGTGCCAAGTCATATTTGATTTTTGAAGTCATTTTGATAATGAAAAATCCCTCTATACCCCCTCTGACGACCCGACAATGATTTCTGGTGACGAATTATTGTTGTTCAGATGGAAATGGAAATTCTGCACCCCACCGTGATGCGTGCCAAGTCATATTAGATTTTTGAAGAAATTTTGAAAATGAAAAATCCCTCTATACCCCCTCTGACGACCTGACAATGATTTCTGTTGACAAATTATTGTTATTGAGATGGAAATGGATATTCTGTACCCCACCATGATGCGTGCCAAGTCATATTAGATTATTGAAGAAATTTTGAAAATGAAAAATCCCTCTATACCCCCTCTAACGACCCGACAATGATTTTTGTCGACGAATTGTTGTTATCCAGATGAAAATAAATATTCTGCACTCCACCATGATGCGTGCCAAGTCATATTAGATTTTTGAAGAAATATTGAAAATGAAAAATCCCTCTATACCCCCTCTAACGACCCGACAATGATTTCTGTAAACGAATTCTTGTTATTCAGATGGAAATATATATTCTGCACCTTACTATGATGCGTGCCAAGTCATATTTGATTTTTGAAGTCATTTTGATAATGAAAAATCCCTCTATACCACATCTGACGACCCGACAATGATTTCTGGTGACGAATTATTGTTGTTCAGATGGAAATGGATATTCTGCACCCCACCATGATGCGTGCCAAGTCATATTAGATTTTTGAAGAAATTTTGAAAATGAAAAATCCCTCTATACCCCCTCTGACGACCTGACAATGATTTCTGTTGACAAATTATTGTTATTGAGATGGAAATGGATATTCTGCACCCCACCATGATGCGTGCCAAGTCATATTTGATTTTGAGGTAATTTTGAAAATGATAAATTCCTCTATACCCCCTCTGACGACCCGACAATGATTTCTGTTGACAAATTATTGTTATTCAGATGGAAATGAATATTCTGCACACCACCATGTTGCGTGCCAAGTCATATTTGATTTTGAGGTAATTTTGAAAATGAAAAATCCCTCTATACCCCCTCTAACGAACCGACAATGATTTCTGTTGACAAATCATTGTTATTGAGATGGAAATGGATATTCTGTACCCCACCATGATGCGTGCCAAGTCATATTTGATTATTGAAGAAATTTTGAAAATGAAAAATCCCTCTATACCCCCTCCAACGACCCGTCAATGATTTCTGTTGACGAGTTATTGTTATTTAGATGGAAATGGATATTCTGCACCCCACCATGATGCGTGCCAAGTCATATTTGATTTTGAAGTAATTTTAAAAATGAAAAATCCCTCTATACCCCCTCTAACGACCCGACAATGATTTCTGTTGACGAATTATTGTTATTCAGATGGAAATGAATATTCTGCACCTCACCATGTTGCGTACCAAGTCATATTTGATTTTGAGGTAATTTTGAAAATGAAAAATCCCTCTATACCTCCTTTAACGACCCGACAATGATTTCAGTCAACGAATTATTGTTATTCAGATGGAAATAGATATTCTGCACCCCACCATGATGCGTACCAAGTCATATTAGATTTTTGATGAAATTTTGAAAATGAGAAATCCCTCTATACCCCCCCTAACGACCCGACAATGATTTCTGTTAACGAATTCTTGTTATTCAGATGGAATTGGATATTCTGTACTCTACTATGATGCGTGCCAAGTCATATTTGATTTTGAGGTAATTTTGAAAATGAAAAATCCCTATATACCCCCTCTGACGACACGACAATGATTTCTGTTAACGAATCATTGTTAGTTAGATATACATGAATACTTTGCACCCCACTATGATGCGTGCCAAGTCATATTTGATTTTGAGGTAATTTTGAAAATGAAAAATCCCTCTATACCCCCTCTGACGACACAACATTAATTTCTGTTAAGGAATTATTGTTATTCAGATAGATATGGATATTCTGCACCCCACCATGATGCGTGCCAAGTAATATTAGATTTTTGAAGAAATATTGAAAATGAAAAATCCCTCTATACCCCCTCTAACGACCCGACAATGATTTCTGTTGACGAATTATTGTTATTTAGATATATACGGATACTTTGCACTTCACTATGAGGCGTGCAGAGTCATATTAGATTTTTGAAGTTATTTTGAAAATGAAAAATACCTCTATACCCCCTCTGACGACACGACAATGATTTAAATTGAAGAATTATTGTTATTCAGATGGACATGGATACTTTGCACCCCACCATGATGCGTGCCAAGTCATATTAGATTATTGAAGAAATTTTGAAAATGAAAAATCCCTCTATACCCCCTCTGACGACCCGACAATGATTTCTGTTGACGAATTATTGTTATTCAGATGGAATTAGATATTGTGCACCCCACCATGATGCGTGCCAAGTCATATTTGATTTTGAGGTAATTTTGAAAATGAAAAATCCCTCTATACCCCCTCTGACGTCCCGACAATGATTTCTGTTGACAAATTATTGTTATTTAGATGGAAATGGATATTCTGTACCCCACCATGATGCGTGCCATGTCATATTTGATTATTGAAATCATTTTGATAATGAAAAATCCCTCTATACCCCCTCTGACGACCCGACAATGATTTCTGTTGACGAATTATTGTTAGTCAAATGTAAATGGATAATCTGCACCCCACCATGTTGCGTGCCAAGTCATATTTGATTTTGAGGTAATTTTGAAAATGAAAAATCCCTCTATACCCCCTCTTACGACACGACAATGATTTCTGTTAACCAATTATTGTTAGTTGGATATACATGAATACTTTGCACCCCACCATGATGCGTGCCAAGTCATATTTGATTTTGAGGTAATTTTGAAAATGAAAAATCTGTCTATACCCCCTCTGACGACACGACAATAATTTCTGTTAAGGAATTATTGTTATTCAGATAGATATGGAAATTCTGCACCCCACCATGATGCGTGCAGAGTCATATTGGATTTTTGAAGAAATATTGAAAATGAAAAATCCCTCTATACCCCCTCTAACGACCCGACAATGATTTCTGTTGACGAATTATCGTTATTCGGATGGAAATAGATATTCTGCACCCCACCATGATGCGTGCCAAGTCATATTAGATTTTTGAAGAAATATTGAAAATGAAAAATCCCTCTATACCCCTTCTGACGACCCGACAATGATTTCTGTTGACGAATTATTGTTATTCAGATGAACATGGATACTTTGCACCCCATCATGATGCGTGCCAAGTCATATTAGATTTTTGAAGAAATATTGAAAATGAAAAATCCCTCTATACCCACTCTAACGACCCGACAATTAGTTCTGTTGACGAATTACTGTTATTCAGATGGAAATGGATATTATGCACCCCACCATGATGCGTGCCCAGTCATATTGAATTTTTGAAGAAATATTGAAAATGAAAAATCCCTCTATACCCCCTCTAACGACCCGACATTGATTTCTGTTGACGAATTAATGTTATTCAGATGGAAATGGATATTCTGCACCCCACCATGATGCGTGCCAAGTCATATTGGATTTTTGAAGAAATATTAAAAATGAAAAATCCCTCTATACCCCCTCTAACGACCCGACAATGATTTTTGTCGACGAATTGTTGTTATCCAGATGAAAATAAATATTCTGCACTCCACCATGATGCGTGCCAAGTCATATTAGATTTTTGAAGAAATATTGAAAATGAAAAATCCCTCTATACCCCCTCTAACGACCCGACAATGAATTCTGTGAACGAATTCTTGTTATTCAGATGGAAATATATATTCTGCACCCTACTATGATGCGTGCCAAGTCATATTTGATTTTTGAAGTCATTTTGATAATGAAAAATCCCTCTATACCCCCTCTGACGACCCGACAATGATTTCTGTTGACGAATTATTGTTATTCCGATGGACATGGATACTTTGCACCCCACCTTGATGCGTGCCAAGTCATATTAGATTTTTGAAGAAATATTGAAAATGAAAAATCCCTCTATACCCACTCTAACGACCCGACAATCAGTTCAGTTGACGAATTACTGTTATTCAGATGGAAATGGATATTTTGCACCCCACCATGATGCGTGCCAAGTCATATTAGATTTTTGATGAAATTTTGAAAATGAGAAATCCCTCTATACCCCCCTAAAGACCCGACAATGATTTCTGTTAACGAATTCATGTTATTCAGATGGAATTGGATATTCTGCACCCTACTATGATGCGTGCCAAGTCATATTTGATTTTTGAAGTCATTTTGATAATGAAAAATCCCTCTATACCCCCTCTGACGACCCGACAATGATTTCTGGTGACGAATTATTGTTGTTCAGATGGAAATGGATATTCTGCACCCCACCGTGATGCGTGCCAAGTCATATTAGATTTTTGAAGAAATTTTGAAAATGAAAAATCCCTCTATACCCCCTCCAACGACCCGTCAATGATTTCTGTTGATGAATTACTGTTATTCAGATGGAAATGGATATTCTGCACCCCACCATGATGCGTGCCAAGTCATATTAGATTTTTGAAGAAATTTTGAAAATGAAAAATCCCTCTATACCCCCTCCAACGACCCGACAATGATTTCTGGTGACGAATTATTGTTGTTCAGATGGAAATGGATATTCTGCACCCCACCATGATGCGTGCCAAGTCATATTAGATTTTTGAAGAAATTTTGAAAATGAAAAATCCCTCTATATCCCCTCTGACGACCCGACAATGATTTCTGTTGACGAATTATTGTTATTCAGTTGGAAATGGATATTCTGCACCCCACCATGATGCGTGCCAAGTCATATCAGATTTTTGAAGAAATTTTGAAAATGAAAAATCCCTCTATATCCCCTCTGACGACCCGACAATGATTTCTGTTGACGAATTATTGTTATTCAGTTGGAAATGGATATTCTGCACCTCACCATGTTGCGTACCAAGTCATATTTGATTTTGAGGTAATTTTGAAAATGAAAAATCCCTCTATACCCCCTCTAACGACCCGACAATGATTTCTGTCAACGAATTATTGTTATTCAGATGAAAATAGATATTCTGCACCCCACCATGATGCGTGCCAAGTCATATTAGATTTTTGATGAAATTTTGAAAATGAGAAATCCCTCTATACCCCCCCTAACGACCCGACAATGATTTCTGTTAACGAATTCTTGTTATTCAGATGGAATTGGATATTCTGCACCCTACTATGATGCGTGCCAAGTCATATTTGATTTTTGAAGTCATTTTGATAATGAAAAATCCCTCTATACCTCCTCTGACGACCCGACAATGATTTCTGGTGACGAATTATTGTTGTTCAGATGGAAATGGATATTCTGCACCCCACCATGATGCGTGCCAAGTCATATTAGATTTTTGAAGAAATTTTGAAAATGAAAAATCCCTCTATACCCCCTCCAACGACCCGTCAATGATTTCTGTTGATGAATTATTGTTATTCAGATGGAAATGGATATTCTTCACCCCACCATGATGCGTGCCAAGTCATATTGGATTTTTGAAGAAATATTGAAAATGAAAAATCCCTCTATACCCCCTCTAACGACCCGACAATGATTTCTGTTGACGAATTATTGTTATATAGATGGAAATGAATATTCTGTACACCGCCATGTTGCGTGCCAAGTCATATTTGATTTTGAGGTAATTTTGAAAATGAAATATCCCTCTATACCCCCTCTAACGAACCGACAATGAGTTCTGTTGATTAATTATTGTTATTCAGATGGAAATGGATATTCTGCACCCCACCATGATGCGTGTCAAGTCAAAGTGGATTTTTGAAGAAATATTGAAAATGAAAAATCCCTCTATACCCCCTCTAACGACCCGACAATGATTTCTGTAAACGAATTCTTGTTATTCAGATGGAAATATATATTCTGCACCTTACTATGATGCGTGCCAAGTCATATTTGATTTTTGAAGTCATTTTGATAATGAAAAATCCCTCTATACCACATCTGACGACCCGACAATGATTTCTGGTGACGAATTATTGTTGTTCAGATGGAAATGGATATTCTGCACCCCACCATGATGCGTGCCAAGTCATATTAGATTTTTGAAGAAATTTTGAAAATGAAAAATCCCTCTATACCCCCTCTGACGACCTGACAATGATTTCTGTTGACAAATTATTGTTATTGAGATGGAAATGGATATTCTGCACCCCACCATGATGCGTGCCAAGTCATATTTGATTTTGAGGTAATTTTGAAAATGATAAATTCCTCTATACCCCCTCTGACGACCCGACAATCATTTCTGTTGACAAATTATTGTTATTCAGATGGAAATGAATATTCTGCACACCACCATGTTGCGTGCCAAGTCATATTTGATTTTGAGGTAATTTTGAAAATGAAAAATCCCTCTATACCCCCTCTAACGAACCGACAATGATTTCTGTTGACAAATCATTGTTATTGAGATGGAAATGGATATTCTGTACCCCACCATGATGCGTGCCAAGTCATATTTGATTATTGAAGAAATTTTGAAAATGAAAAATCCCTCTATACCCCCTCCAACGACCCGTCAATGATTTCTGTAAACGAGTTATTGTTATTTAGATGGAAATGGATATTCTGCACCCCACCATGATGCGTGCCAAGTCATATTTGATTTTGAAGTAATTTTAAAAATGAAAAATCCCTCTATACCCCCTCTGACGACTCGACAATGATTTCAGTTGAAGAATTATTGTTACTCAGATAGAAATGAATATTCTGCACCTCACCATGATGCGTGACAAGTCATATTGGATTTTTGAAGAAATATTGAAAATGAAAAATTCCTCTATACCCCCTCTAACGACCCGATAATGATTTCTGTTGACGAATTATTGTTATCCGGATGGAAATGAATATTTTGCACCCCACCATGTTGCGTGCCAAGTCATATTTGATTTTGAGGTAAATTTGAATATGAAAAATCCCTCTATACCCCCTCTAACGAACCGACAATGAGTTCTGTAGACAATTTATTGCTATTCAGATGGAAATGGATATTCTGCACCCCACCATGATGCGTGCCAAGTCATATTGGATTTTTGAAGAAATATTGAAATTGAAAAATCCCTCTATACCCCCTCTAACGAACCGACAATGAGTTCTGTTGACGAATTATTGTTATTCAGATGGAAATGGATATTCTGCACCCCACCATGATGCGTGCCAAGTCATATTGGATTTTTGAAGAAATATTGAAAATTAAAAATCCCTCTATACCCCCTCTAACGACACGACAATGATTTATGTTGACGAATTGATGTTAGTCAGATAGAAATGGATATTCTGCACCCCGCCATGATGCGTGCCATGTCATATTTCATTATTGAAATCATTTTGAAAATTAAAAATCCCTCTATACCCCTCCAACGACCCGTCAATGATTTCTGTTGACGAATTATTGTTATTTAGATGGAAATGGATATTCTGCACCCCACCATGATGCGTGCCAAGTCATTTTTGATTTTGAGGTAATTTTGAAAATGATAAATCCCTCTATACCCCCTCTGACGACCCGACAATGATTTCTGTTGACAAATTATGGTTATTCAGATGGAAATGAATATTCTGCACCTCACCATGTTGCGTACCAAGTCATATTTGATTTTGAGGTAATTTTGAAAATGAAAAATCCCTCTATACCCCCTCTAACGACCCGACAATGATTTCTGTCAACGAATTCTTGTTATTCAGATGGAAATATATATTCTGCACCCTACTATGATGCGTGCCAAGTCATATTTGATTTTTGAAGTCATTTTGATAATGAAAAATCCCTCTATACCCCCTCTGACGACCCGACAATGATTTCTGTTGACGAATTATTGTTATTCAGTTGGAAATGGATATTCTGCACCTCACCATGTTGCGTACCAAGTCATATTTGATTTTGAGGTAATTTTGAAAATGAAAAATCCCTCTATACCCCCTCTAACGACCCGACAATGATTTCTGTCAACGAATTATTGTTATTCAGATGAAAATAGATATTCTGCACCCCACCATGATGCGTGCCAAGTCATATTAGATTTTTGATGAAATTTTGAAAATGAGAAATCCCTCTATACCCCCCCTAACGACCCGACAATGATTTCTGTTAACGAATTCTTGTTATTCAGATGGAATTGGATATTCTGCACCCTACTATGATGCGTGCCAAGTCATATTTGATTTTTGAAGTCATTTTGATAATGAAAAATCCCTCTATACCTCCTCTGACGACCCGACAATGATTTCTGGTGACGAATTATTGTTGTTCAGATGGAAATGGATATTCTGCACCCCACCATGATGCGTGCCAAGTCATATTAGATTTTTGAAGAAATTTTGAAAATGAAAAATCCCTCTATACCCCCTCCAACGACCCGTCAATGATTTCTGTTGATGAATTATTGTTATTCAGATGGAAATGGATATTCTGCACCCCACCATGATGCGTGCCAAGTCATATTGGATTTTTGAAGAAATATTGAAAATGAAAAATCCCTCTATACCCCCTCTAACGACCCGACAATGATTTCTGTTGACGAATTATTGTTATATAGATGGAAATGAATATTCTGTACACCGCCATGTTGCGTGCCAAGTCATATTTGATTTTGAGGTAATTTTGAAAATGAAATATCCCTCTATACCCCCTCTAACGAACCGACAATGAGTTCTGTTGATTAATTATTGTTATTCAGATGGAAATGGATATTCTGCACCCCACCATGATGCGTGTCAAGTCAAAGTGGATTTTTGAAGAAATATTGAAAATGAAAAATCCCTCTATACCCCCTCTAACGACCCGACAATGATTTCTGTAAACGAATTCTTGTTATTCAGATGGAAATATATATTCTGCACCTTACTATGATGCGTGCCAAGTCATATTTGATTTTTGAAGTCATTTTGATAATGAAAAATCCCTCTATACCCCCCCTAACGACCCGACAATGATTTCTGTTAACGAATTCTTGTTATTCAGATGGAATTGGATATTCTGCACCCTACTATGATGCGTGCCAAGTCATATGTGATTTTTGAAGTCATTTTGATAATGAAAAATCCCTCTATACCCCCTCTGACGACCCGGCAATGATTTCTGGTGACGAATTATTGTTGTTCAGATGGAAATGGATATTCTGCACCCCACCATAATGCGTGCCAAGTCATATCAGATTTTTGAAGAAATTTCGAAAATGAAAAATCCCTCTATACCCCCTCTGACGACCCGACAATTATTTCTGTTGACAAATTATTGTTATTGAGATGGAAATGGATATTCTGTACCCCACAATGATGCGTGCCAAGTCATATTAGATTATTGAAGAAATTTTGAAAATGAAAAATCCCTCTATACCCCCTCCAACGACCCGTCAATGATATCTGTTGACGAATTATTGTTATTTAGATGGAAATGGATATTCTGCACTCCACCGTGATGCGTGCCAAGTCATATTTGATTTTGAGGTAATTTTGAAAATGATAAATCACTCCATACCCCCTCTGACGACCCGACAATGATATCTATTGACAAATTATTGTTATTCAGATTGAAATGGATATTCTGCATCCCACCATGTTGCGTGCCAAGTCATATTTGATTTTGAGGTAATTTTGAAAATGAAAAATCCCTATATACCCCCTCTGACGACACGACAATGATTTCTGTTAACGAATCATTGTTAGTTAGATATGCATGAATACTTTGCACCCCACCATGATGCGTTCCAAGTCATATTTGATTTTGAGGTAATTTTGAAAATGAAAAATCCCTCTATACCCCCTCTAACGACACAACAATAATTTCTGTTAAGGAATTATTGTTATTCAGATAGATATGGATATTCTGCACCCCACCATGATGCGTGCCAAGTAATATTAGATTTTTGAAGAAATATTGAAAATGAAAAATCCATCTATACCCCCTCTAACGACCCGACAATGATTTCTGTTGACGAATTATTGTTATTTAGATATATATGGATACTTTGCACCCCACTATGAGGCGTGCCAAGTCATATTAGATTTTTGAAGTTATTTTGAAAATGAAAAATACCTCTATACCCCTTCTGACGTCCCGACAATGATTTCTGTCGACAAATTATGGTTATTAAGATGAGAATGGATATTCTGTACCCCACCATGATGCGTGCCATGTCATATTTGATTATTGAAATCATTTTGATAATGAAAAATCCCTCTATACCCCCTCTAACGAACCGACAATGAGTTCTGTTGACGAATTACTGTTATTCAGATGGAAATGGATATTTTGCACCCCACCATGATGCGTGCCAAGTCATATTGAATTTTTGAAGAAATATTGAAAATGAAAAATCCCTCTATACCCCCTCTAACGACCCGACATTGATTTTTGTTGACGAATTACTGTTATTCAGATGGAAATGGATATTCTGCTCCCCACCATGATGCGTGCCAAGTCATATTGGATTTTTGAAGAAATATTGAAAATGAAAAATCACTCTATACCCCCTCTAACGACCCAACAATGATTTTTGTCAACGAATTGTTGTTATTCAGATGAAAATAAATATTCTGCCCTCCACCATGATGCGTGCCAAGTCATATTAAATTTTTGAAGAAATATTGAAAACGAAATATCCCTCTATACCCCCTCTAATGACCCGATAATGATTTCTGTAAACGAATTCTTGTTATTCAGATGGAAATATATATTCTGTACCCTACCATGATGCGTGCCAAGTCATATTTGATGTTTGAAGTCATTTTGATAATGAAAAATCCCTCTATACCCCCTCTGACGACCCAACAATGATTTCTGTTGACGAATTGATGTAATTTAGATGAAAATGGATATTATGCACTCCACCATGATACGTGCCAAGTCATATTTGATTTTTGAAGTAATTTTGAAAATTAAAAATCCCTCTATACCACCTCTGACGACACGACAATGATTTATGTTGACGAATTATTGTTATTCAGATGGACACGGATATTCTGCACCCCACCATGATGCGTGCCAAGTCATATTAGATTTTTGAAGTAATTTTGAAAATGAAAAATCCCTCTATACCCCTTCTAACGACCCGACAATGATTTCTGCTGACGAATTATTGTTATTCAGATGGAAATGGATATTCTGCGCCCCACCATGTTGCGTGCCAAGTCATATTTGATTTTGAGGTAATTTTGAAAATGAAAAATCCCTATATACCCCCTCTGACGACACGACAATGATTTCTGTTAACGAATCATTGTTAGTTAGATATACATGAATACTTTGCACCCCACCATGATGCGTGCCAAGTCATATTTGATTTTGAGGTAATTTTGAAAATGAAAAATCCCTCTATACCCCCTCTGACGACACAACATTAATTTCTGTTAAGGAATTATTGTTATTCAGATAGATATGGATATTCTGCACCCCACCATGATGCGTGCCAAGTAATATTAGATTTTTGAAGAAATATTGAAAATGAAAAATCCCTCTATACCCCCTCTAACGACCCGACAATGATTTCTGTTGACGAATTATTGTTATTTAGATATATATGGATACTTTGCACTTCACTATGAGGCGTGCAGAGTCATATTAGATTTTTGAAGTTATTTTGAAAATGCAAAATACCTCTATACCCCCTCTGACGACACGACAATGATTTAAATTGAAGAATTATTGTTATTCAGATGGACATGGATACTTTGCATCCCACCATGATGCGTGCCAAGTCATATTAGATTATTGAAGAAATTTTGAAAATGAAAAATCCCTCTATACCCCCTCTGACGACCCGACAATGATTTCTGTTGACGATTTATTGTTATTCAGATGGAAATGGATATTCTGTACCCCACCATGATGCGTGCCATGTCATATTTGATTATTGAAATCATTTTGATAATGAAAAATCCCTCTATACCCCCT
Source organism: Chrysolina americana (assembly GCA_958502065.1). Classification (NCBI taxonomy): domain Eukaryota; kingdom Metazoa; phylum Arthropoda; class Insecta; order Coleoptera; family Chrysomelidae; genus Chrysolina; species Chrysolina americana. The sequence goes on from OY293414.1 coordinate 42,003,338, forward strand.
CTGACGACCCGACAATGATTTCTGTTGACGAATTATTGTTAGTCAAATGTAAATGGATAATCTGCACCCCACCATGTTGCGTGCCAAGTCATATTTGATTTTGAGGTAATTTTGAAAATGAAAAATCTCTCTATACCCCCTCTGACGACACGACAATAATTTCTGTTAAGGAATTATTGTTATTCAGATAGATATGGAAATTCTGCACCCCACCATGATGCGTGCAGAGTCATATTGGATTTTTGAAGAAATATTGAAAATGAAAAATCCCTCTATACCCCCTCTAACGACCCGACAATGATTTCTGTTGACGAATTATCGTTATTCGGATGGAAATAGATATTCTGCACCCCACCATGATGCGTGCCAAGTCATATTAGATTTTTGAAGCAATATTGAAAATGAAAAATCCCTCTATACCCCTTCTGACGACCCGACAATGATTTCTGTTGACGAATTATTGTTATTCAGATTTACATGGATACTTTGCACCCCATCATGATGCGTGCCAAGTCATATTAGATTTTTGAAGAAATATTGAAAATGAAAAATCCCTCTATACCCACTCTAACGACCCGACAATTAGTTCTGTTGACGAATTACTGTTATTCAGATGGAAATGGATATTATGCACCCCACCATGATGCGTGCCCAGTCATATTGAATTTTTGAAGAAATATTGAAAATGAAAAATCCCTCTATACCCCCTCTAACGACCCGACATTGATTTCTGTTGACGAATTAATGTTATTCAGATGGAAATGGATATTCTGCACCCCACCATGATGCGTGCCAAGTCATATTGGATTTTTGAAGAAATATTAAAAATGAAAAATCCCTCTATACCCCCTCTAACGACCCGACAATGATTTTTGTCGACGAATTGTTGTTATCCAGATGAAAATAAATATTCTGCACTCCACCATGATGCGTGCCTATTCATATTAGATTTCTGTAAACGAATTCTTGTTATTCAGATGGAAATATATATTCTGCACCCTACTATGATGCGTGCCAAGTCATATTTGATTTTTGAAGTCATTTTGATAATGAAAAATCCCTCTATACCCCCTCTGACGACCCGACAATGATTTCTGTTAACGAATTCTTGTTATTCAGATTGAAATGGATATTCTGCACCCTACTATGATGCGTGCCAAGTCATATTTGATTTTTGAAGTCATTTTGATAATGAAAAATCCCTCTATACCCCCTCTGACGACCCGACAATGATTTCTGGTGACGAATTATTGTTGTTCAGATGGAAATGGAAATTCTGCACCCCACCGTGATGCGTGCCAAGTCATATTAGATTTTTGAAGAAATTTTGAAAATGAAAAATCCCTCTATACCCCCTCTGACGACCTGACAATGATTTCTGTTGACAAATTATTGTTATTGAGATGGAAATGGATATTCTGTACCCCACCATGATGCGTGCCAAGTCATATTAGATTATTGAAGAAATTTTGAAAATGAAAAACCCCTCTATACCCCCTCTAACGACCCGACAATGATTTTTGTCGACGAATTGTTGTTATCCAGATGAAAATAAATATTCTGCACTCCACCATGATGCGTGCCAAGTCATATTAGATTTTTGAAGAAATTTTGAAAATGAAAAATCCCTCTATACCCCCTCTGACGACCTGACAATGATTTCTGTTGACAAATTATTGTTATTGAGATGGAAATGGATATTCTGCACCCCACCATGATGCGTGCCAAGTCATATTTGATTTTGAGGTAATTTTGAAAATGATAAATTCCTCTATACCCCCTCTGACGACCCGACAATGATTTCTGTTGACAAATTATTGTTATTCAGATGGAAATGAATATTCTGCACACCACCATGTTGCGTGCCAAGTCATATTTGATTTTGAGGTAATTTTGAAAATGAAAAATCCCTCTATACCCCCTCTAACGAACCGACAATGATTTCTGTTGACAAATCATTGTTATTGAGATGGAAATGGATATTCTGTACCCCACCATGATGCGTGCCAAGTCATATTTGATTATTGAAGAAATTTTGAAAATGAAAAATCCCTCTATACCACATCTGACGACCCGACAATGATTTCTGGTGACGAATTATTGTTGTTCAGATGGAAATGGATATTCTGCACCCCACCATGATGCGTGCCAAGTCATATTAGATTTTTGAAGAAATTTTGAAAATGAAAAATCCCTCTATTCCCCCTCTGACGACCTGACAATGATTTCTGTTGACAAATTATTGTTATTGAGATGGAAATGGATATTCAGCACCCCACCATGATGCGTGCCAAGTCATATTTGATTTTGAGGTAATTTTGAAAATGATAAATTCCTCTATACCCCCTCTGACGACCCGACAATGATTTCTGTTGACAAATTATTGTTATTCAGATGGTAATGAATATTCTGCACACCACCATGTTGCGTGCCAAGTCATATTTGATTTTGAGGTAATTTTGAAAATGAAAAATCCCTCTATACCCCCTCTAACGAACCGACAATGATTTCTGTTGACAAATCATTGTTATTGAGATGGAAATGGATATTCTGTACCCCACCATGATGCGTGCCAAGTCATATTTGATTATTGAAGAAATTTTGAAAATGAAAAATCCCTCTATACCCCCTCTGACGACCCGACAATGATTTCTGTTGACAAATTATTGTTATTGAGATAGAAATGGATATTCTGTACCCCACTATGATGCGTGCCAAGTCATATTTGTTTTTTGAAGTCATTTTGATAATGAAAAATCCCTCTATACCCCCTCTGACGACCCGACAATGATTTCTGTTAACGAATTCTTGTTATTCAGATTGAATTGGATATTCTGCACCCTACTATGATGCGTGCCAAGTCATATTTGATTTTTGAAGTCATTTTGATAATGAAAAATCCCTCTATACCCCCTCTGACGACCCGACAATGATTTCTGGTGACGAATTATTGTTGTTCAGATGGAAATGGAAATTCTGCACCCCACCGTGATGCGTGCCAAGTCATATTAGATTTTTGAAGAAATTTTGAAAATGAAAAATCCCTCTATACCCCCTCTGACGACCTGACAATGATTTCTGTTGACAAATTATTGTTATTGAGATGGAAATGGATATTCTGTACCCCACCATGATGCGTGCCAAGTCATATTAGATTATTGAAGAAATTTTGAAAATGAAAAATCCCTCTATACCCCCTCTAACGACCCGACAATGATTTTTGTCGACGAATTGTTGTTATCCAGATGAAAATAAATATTCTGCACTCCACCATGATGCGTGCCAAGTCATATTAGATTTTTGAAGAAATATTGAAAATGAAAAATCCCTCTATACCCCCTCTAACGACCCGACAATGATTTCTGTAAACGAATTCTTGTTATTCAGATGGAAATATATATTCTGCACCTTACTATGATGCGTGCCAAGTCATATTTGATTTTTGAAGTCATTTTGATAATGAAAAATCCCTCTATACCACATCTGACGACCCGACAATGATTTCTGGTGACGAATTATTGTTGTTCAGATGGAAATGGATATTCTGCACCCCACCATGATGCGTGCCAAGTCATATTAGATTTTTGAAGAAATTTTGAAAATGAAAAATCCCTCTATACCCCCTCTGACGACCTGACAATGATTTCTGTTGACAAATTATTGTTATTGAGATGGAAATGGATATTCTGCACCCCACCATGATGCGTGCCAAGTCATATTTGATTTTGAGGTAATTTTGAAAATGATAAATTCCTCTATACCCCCTCTGACGACCCGACAATGATTTCTGTTGACAAATTATTGTTATTCAGATGGAAATGAATATTCTGCACACCACCATGTTGCGTGCCAAGTCATATTTGATTTTGAGGTAATTTTGAAAATGAAAAATCCCTCTATACCCCCTCTAACGAACCGACAATGATTTCTGTTGACAAATCATTGTTATTGAGATGGAAATGGATATTCTGTACCCCACCATGATGCGTGCCAAGTCATATTTGATTATTGAAGAAATTTTGAAAATGAAAAATCCCTCTATACCCCCTCCAACGACCCGTCAATGATTTCTGTTGACGAGTTATTGTTATTTAGATGGAAATGGATATTCTGCACCCCACCATGATGCGTGCCAAGTCATATTTGATTTTGAAGTAATTTTAAAAATGAAAAATCCCTCTATACCCCCTCTAACGACCCGACAATGATTTCTGTTGACGAATTATTGTTATTCAGATGGAAATGAATATTCTGCACCTCACCATGTTGCGTACCAAGTCATATTTGATTTTGAGGTAATTTTGAAAATGAAAAATCCCTCTATACCTCCTTTAACGACCCGACAATGATTTCAGTCAACGAATTATTGTTATTCAGATGGAAATAGATATTCTGCACCCCACCATGATGCGTGCCAAGTCATATTAGATTTTTGATGAAATTTTGAAAATGAGAAATCCCTCTATACCCCCCCTAACGACCCGACAATGATTTCTGTTAACGAATTCTTGTTATTCAGATGGAATTGGATATTCTGTACTCTACTATGATGCGTGCCAAGTCATATTTGATTTTGAGGTAATTTTGAAAATGAAAAATCCCTATATACCCCCTCTGACGACACGACAATGATTTCTGTTAACGAATCATTGTTAGTTAGATATACATGAATACTTTGCACCCCACCATGATGCGTGCCAAGTCATATTTGATTTTGAGGTAATTTTGAAAATGAAAAATCCCTCTATACCCCCTCTGACGACACAACATTAATTTCTGTTAAGGAATTATTGTTATTCAGATAGATATGGATATTCTGCACCCCACCATGATGCGTGCCAAGTAATATTAGATTTTTGAAGAAATATTGAAAATGAAAAATCCCTCTATACCCCCTCTAACGACCCGACAATGATTTCTGTTGACGAATTATTGTTATTTAGATATATACGGATACTTTGCACTTCACTATGAGGCGTGCAGAGTCATATTAGATTTTTGAAGTTATTTTGAAAATGAAAAATACCTCTATACCCCCTCTGACGACACGACAATGATTTAAATTGAAGAATTATTGTTATTCAGATGGACATGGATACTTTGCACCCCACCATGATGCGTGCCAAGTCATATTAGATTATTGAAGAAATTTTGAAAATGAAAAATCCCTCTATACCCCCTCTGACGACCCGACAATGATTTCTGTTGACGAATTATTGTTATTCAGATGGAATTAGATATTGTGCACCCCACCATGATGCGTGCCAAGTCATATTTGATTTTGAGGTAATTTTGAAAATGAAAAATCCCTCTATACCCCCTCTGACGTCCCGACAATGATTTCTGTTGACAAATTATTGTTATTTAGATGGAAATGGATATTCTGTACCCCACCATGATGCGTGCCATGTCATATTTGATTATTGAAATCATTTTGATAATGAAAAATCCCTCTATACCCCCTCTGACGACCCGACAATGATTTCTGTTGACGAATTATCGTTATTCGGATGGAAATAGATATTCTGCACCCCACCATGATGCGTGCCAAGTCATATTAGATTTTTGAAGAAATATTGAAAATGAAAAATCCCTCTATACCCCTTCTGACGACCCGACAATGATTTCTGTTGACGAATTATTGTTATTCAGATGAACATGGATACTTTGCACCCCATCATGATGCGTGCCAAGTCATATTAGATTTTTGAAGAAATATTGAAAATGAAAAATCCCTCTATACCCACTCTAACGACCCGACAATTAGTTCTGTTGACGAATTACTGTTATTCAGATGGAAATGGATATTATGCACCCCACCATGATGCGTGCCCAGTCATATTGAATTTTTGAAGAAATATTGAAAATGAAAAATCCCTCTATACCCCCTCTAACGACCCGACATTGATTTCTGTTGACGAATTAATGTTATTCAGATGGAAATGGATATTCTGCACCCCACCATGATGCGTGCCAAGTCATATTGGATTTTTGAAGAAATATTAAAAATGAAAAATCCCTCTATACCCCCTCTAACGACCCGACAATGATTTTTGTCGACGAATTGTTGTTATCCAGATGAAAATAAATATTCTGCACTCCACCATGATGCGTGCCAAGTCATATTAGATTTTTGAAGAAATATTGAAAATGAAAAATCCCTCTATACCCCCTCTAACGACCCGACAATGAATTCTGTGAACGAATTCTTGTTATTCAGATGGAAATATATATTCTGCACCCTACTATGATGCGTGCCAAGTCATATTTGATTTTTGAAGTCATTTTGATAATGAAAAATCCCTCTATACCCCCTCTGACGACCCGACAATGATTTCTGTTGACGAATTATTGTTATTCCGATGGACATGGATACTTTGCACCCCACCTTGATGCGTGCCAAGTCATATTAGATTTTTGAAGAAATATTGAAAATGAAAAATCCCTCTATACCCACTCTAACGACCCGACAATCAGTTCAGTTGACGAATTACTGTTATTCAGATGGAAATGGATATTTTGCACCCCACCATGATGCGTGCCAAGTCATATTAGATTTTTGATGAAATTTTGAAAATGAGAAATCCCTCTATACCCCCCTAAAGACCCGACAATGATTTCTGTTAACGAATTCATGTTATTCAGATGGAATTGGATATTCTGCACCCTACTATGATGCGTGCCAAGTCATATTTGATTTTTGAAGTCATTTTGATAATGAAAAATCCCTCTATACCCCCTCTGACGACCCGACAATGATTTCTGGTGACGAATTATTGTTGTTCAGATGGAAATGGATATTCTGCACCCCACCGTGATGCGTGCCAAGTCATATTAGATTTTTGAAGAAATTTTGAAAATGAAAAATCCCTCTATACCCCCTCCAACGACCCGTCAATGATTTCTGTTGATGAATTACTGTTATTCAGATGGAAATGGATATTCTGCACCCCACCATGATGCGTGCCAAGTCATATTAGATTTTTGAAGAAATTTTGAAAATGAAAAATCCCTCTATACCCCCTCCAACGACCCGACAATGATTTCTGGTGACGAATTATTGTTGTTCAGATGGAAATGGATATTCTGCACCCCACCATGATGCGTGCCAAGTCATATTAGATTTTTGAAGAAATTTTGAAAATGAAAAATCCCTCTATATCCCCTCTGACGACCCGACAATGATTTCTGTTGACGAATTATTGTTATTCAGTTGGAAATGGATATTCTGCACCCCACCATGATGCGTGCCAAGTCATATCAGATTTTTGAAGAAATTTTGAAAATGAAAAATCCCTCTATATCCCCTCTGACGACCCGACAATGATTTCTGTTGACGAATTATTGTTATTCAGTTGGAAATGGATATTCTGCACCTCACCATGTTGCGTACCAAGTCATATTTGATTTTGAGGTAATTTTGAAAATGAGAAATCCCTCTATACCCCCTCTAACGACCCGACAATGATTTCTGTCAACGAATTATTGTTATTCAGATGAAAATAGATATTCTGCACCCCACCATGATGCGTGCCAAGTCATATTAGATTTTTGATGAAATTTTGAAAATGAGAAATCCCTCTATACCCCCCCTAACGACCCGACAATGATTTCTGTTAACGAATTCTTGTTATTCAGATGGAATTGGATATTCTGCACCCTACTATGATGCGTGCCAAGTCATATTTGATTTTTGAAGTCATTTTGATAATGAAAAATCCCTCTATACCTCCTCTGACGACCCGACAATGATTTCTGGTGACGAATTATTGTTGTTCAGATGGAAATGGATATTCTGCACCCCACCATGATGCGTGCCAAGTCATATTAGATTTTTGAAGAAATTTTGAAAATGAAAAATCCCTCTATACCCCCTCCAACGACCCGTCAATGATTTCTGTTGATGAATTATTGTTATTCAGATGGAAATGGATATTCTGCACCCCACCATGATGCGTGCCAAGTCATATTGGATTTTTGAAGAAATATTGAAAATGAAAAATCCCTCTATACCCCCTCTAACGACCCGACAATGATTTCTGTTGACGAATTATTGTTATATAGATGGAAATGAATATTCTGTACACCGCCATGTTGCGTGCCAAGTCATATTTGATTTTGAGGTAATTTTGAAAATGAAATATCCCTCTATACCCCCTCTAACGAACCGACAATGAGTTCTGTTGATTAATTATTGTTATTCAGATGGAAATGGATATTCTGCACCCCACCATGATGCGTGTCAAGTCAAAGTGGATTTTTGAAGAAATATTGAAAATGAAAAATCCCTCTATACCCCCTCTAACGACCCGACAATGATTTCTGTAAACGAATTCTTGTTATTCAGATGGAAATATATATTCTGCACCTTACTATGATGCGTGCCAAGTCATATTTGATTTTTGAAGTCATTTTGATAATGAAAAATCCCTCTATACCACATCTGACGACCCGACAATGATTTCTGGTGACGAATTATTGTTGTTCAGATGGAAATGGATATTCTGCACCCCACCATGATGCGTGCCAAGTCATATTAGATTTTTGAAGAAATTTTGAAAATGAAAAATCCCTCTATACCCCCTCTGACGACCTGACAATGATTTCTGTTGACAAATTATTGTTATTGAGATGGAAATGGATATTCTGCACCCCACCATGATGCGTGCCAAGTCATATTTGATTTTGAGGTAATTTTGAAAATGAAAAATCCCTCTATACCCCCTCTGACGTCCCGACAATGATTTCTGTTGACAAATTATTGTTATTTAGATGGAAATGGATATTCTGTACCCCACCATGATGCGTGCCATGTCATATTTGATTATTGAAATCATTTTGATAATGAAAAATCCCTCTATACCCCCTCTGACGACCCGACAATGATTTCTGTTGACGAATTATTGTTAGTCAAATGTAAATGGATAATCTGCACCCCACCATGTTGCGTGCCAAGTCATATTTGATTTTGAGGTAATTTTGAAAATGAAAAATCCCTCTATACCCCCTCTTACGACACGACAATGATTTCTGTTAACCAATTATTGTTAGTTGGATATACATGAATACTTTGCACCCCACCATGATGCGTGCCAAGTCATATTTGATTTTGAGGTAATTTTGAAAATGAAAAATCTGTCTATACCCCCTCTGACGACACGACAATAATTTCTGTTAAGGAATTATTGTTATTCAGATAGATATGGAAATTCTGCACCCCACCATGATGCGTGCAGAGTCATATTGGATTTTTGAAGAAATATTGAAAATGAAAAATCCCTCTATACCCCCTCTAACGACCCGACAATGATTTCTGTTGACGAATTATCGTTATTCGGATGGAAATAGATATTCTGCACCCCACCATGATGCGTGCCAAGTCATATTAGATTTTTGAAGAAATATTGAAAATGAAAAATCCCTCTATACCCCTTCTGACGACCCGACAATGATTTCTGTTGACGAATTATTGTTATTCAGATGAACATGGATACTTTGCACCCCATCATGATGCGTGCCAAGTCATATTAGATTTTTGAAGAAATATTGAAAATGAAAAATCCCTCTATACCCACTCTAACGACCCGACAATTAGTTCTGTTGACGAATTACTGTTATTCAGATGGAAATGGATATTATGCACCCCACCATGATGCGTGCCCAGTCATATTGAATTTTTGAAGAAATATTGAAAATGAAAAATCCCTCTATACCCCCTCTAACGACCCGACATTGATTTCTGTTGACGAATTAATGTTATTCAGATGGAAATGGATATTCTGCACCCCACCATGATGCGTGCCAAGTCATATTGGATTTTTGAAGAAATATTAAAAATGAAAAATCCCTCTATACCCCCTCTAACGACCCGACAATGATTTCTGTCGACGAATTGTTGTTATCCAGATGAAAATAAATATTCTGCACTCCACCATGATGCGTGCCAAGTCATATTAGATTTTTGAAGAAATATTGAAAATGAAAAATCCCTCTATACCCCCTCTAACGACCCGACAATGAATTCTGTGAACGAATTCTTGTTATTCAGATGGAAATATATATTCTGCACCCTACTATGATGCGTGCCAAGTCATATTTGATTTTTGAAGTCATTTTGATAATGAAAAATCCCTCTATACCCCCTCTGACGACCCGACAATGATTTCTGTTGACGAATTATTGTTATTCCGATGGACATGGATACTTCGCACCCCACCTTGATGCGTGCCAAGTCATATTAGATTTTTGAAGAAATATTGAAAATGAGAAATCCCTCTATACCCCCCTAAAGACCCGACAATGATTTCTGTTAACAAATTCATGTTATTCAGATGGAATTGGATATTCTGCACCCTACTATGATGCGTGCCAAGTCATATTTGATTTTTGAAGTCATTTTGATAATGAAAAATCCCTCTATACCCCCTCTGACGACCCGACAATGATTTCTGGTGACGAATTATTGTTGTTCAGATGGAAATGGATATTCTGCACCCCACCGTGATGCGTGCCAAGTCATATTAGATTTTTGAAGAAATTTTGAAAATGAAAAATCCCTCTATACCCCCTCCAACGACCCGTCAATGATTTCTGTTGATGAATTACTGTTATTCAGATGGAAATGGATATTCTGCACCCCACCATGATGCGTGCCAAGTCATATTAGATTTTTGAAGAAATTTTGAAAATGAAAAATCCCTCTATACCCCCTCCAACGACCCGACAATGATTTCTGGTGACGAATTATTGTTGTTCAGATGGAAATGGATATTCTGCACCCCACCATGATGCGTGCCAAGTAATATTAGATTTTTGAAGAAATTTTGAAAATGAAAAATCCCTCTATATCCCCTCTGACGACCCGACAATGATTTCTGTTGACGAATTATTGTTATTCAGTTGGAAATGGATATTCTGCACCCCACCATGATGCGTGCCAAGTCATATTAGATTTTTGAAGAAATTTTGAAAATGAAAAATCCCTCTATATCCCCTCTGACGACCCGACAATGATTTCTGTTGACGAATTATTGTTATTCAGTTGGAAATGGATATTCTGCACCTCACCATGTTGCGTACCAAGTCATATTTGATTTTGAGGTAATTTTGAAAATGAAAAATCCCTCTATACCCCCTCTAACGACCCGACAATGATTTCTGTCAACGAATTATTGTTATTCAGATGAAAATAGATATTCTGCACCCCACCATGATGCGTGCCAAGTCATATTAGATTTTTGATGAAATTTTGAAAATGAGAAATCCCTCTATACCCCCCTAAAGACCCGACAATGATTTCTGTTAACAAATTCATGTTATTCAGATGGAATTGGATATTCTGCACCCTACTATGATGCGTGCCAAGTCATATTTGATTTTTGAAGTCATTTTGATAATGAAAAATCCCTCTATACCCCCTCTGACGACCCGACAATGATTTCTGTTGACGAATTACTGTTATTCAGATGGAAATGGATATTTTGCACCCCACCATGATGCGTGCCAAGTCATATTAGATTTTTGATGAAATTTTGAAAATGAGAAATCCCTCTATACCCTCCTAAAGACCCGACAATGATTTCTGTTAACAAATTCATGTTATTCAGATGGAATTGGATATTCTGCACCCTACTATGATGCGTGCCAAGTCATATTTGATTTTTGAAGTCATTTTGATAATGAAAAATCCCTCTATACCCCCTCTGACGACCCGACAATGATTTCTGGTGACGAATTATTGTTGTTCAGATGGAAATGGATATTCTGCACCCCACCGTGATGCGTGCCAAGTCATATTAGATTTTTGAAGAAATTTTGAAAATGAAAAATCCCTCTATACCCCCTCCAACGACCCGTCAACGATTTCTGTTGATGAATTACTGTTATTCAGATGGAAATGGATATTCTGCACCCCACCATGATGCGTGCCAAGTCATATTAGATTTTTGAAGAAATTTTGAAAATGAAAAATCCCTCTATACCCCCTCCAACGACCCGACAATGATTTCTGGTGACGAATTATTGTTGTTCAGATGGAAATGGATATTCTGCACCCCACCATGATGCGTGCCAAGTCATATTAGATTTTTGAAGAAATTTTGAAAATGAAAAATCCCTCTATATCCCCTCTGACGACCCGACAATGATTTCTGTTGACGAATTATTGTTATTCAGTTGGAAATGGATATTCTGCACCCCACCATGATGCGTGCCAAGTCATATTAGATTTTTGAAGAAATTTTGAAAATGAAAAATCCCTCTATATCCCCTCTGACGACCCGACAATGATTTCTGTTGACGAATTATTGTTATTCAGTTGGAAATGGATATTCTGCACCTCACCATGTTGCGTACCAAGTCATATTTGATTTTGAGGTAATTTTGAAAATGAAAAATCCCTCTATACCCCCTCTAACGACCCGACAATGATTTCTGTCAACGAATTATTGTTATTCAGATGAAAATAGATATTCTGCACCCCACCATGATGCGTGCCAAGTCATATTAGATTTTTGATGAAATTTTGAAAATGAGAAATCCCTCTATACCCCCCCTAACGACCCGACAATGATTTCTGTTAACGAATTCTTGTTATTCAGATGGAATTGGATATTCTGCACCCTACTATGATGCGTGCCAAGTCATATTTGATTTTTGAAGTCATTTTGATAATGAAAAATCCCTCTATACCTCCTCTGACGACCCGACAATGATTTCTGGTGACGAATTATTGTTGTTCAGATGGAAATGGATATTCTGCACCCCACCATGATGCGTGCCAAGTCATATTAGATTTTTGAAGAAATTTTGAAAATGAAAAATCCCTCTATACCCCCTCCAACGACCCGTCAATGATTTCTGTTGATGAATTATTGTTATTCAGATAGAAATGGATATTCTGCACCCCACCATGATGCGTGCCAAGTCATATTGGATTTTTGAAGAAATATTGAAAATGAAAAATCCCTCTATATCCCCTCTGACGACCCGACAATGATTTCTGTTGACGAATTATTGTTATTCAGTTGGAAATGGATATTCTGCACCTCACCATGTTGCGTACCAAGTCATATTTGATTTTGAGGTAATTTTGAAAATGAAAAATCCCTCTATACCCCCTCTAACGACCCGACAATGATTTCTGTCAACGAATTATTGTTATTCAGATGAAAATAGATATTCTGCACCCCACCATGATGCGTGCCAAGTCATATTAGATTTTTGATGAAATTTTGAAAATGAGAAATCCCTCTATACCCCCCCTAACGACCCGACAATGATTTCTGTTAACGAATTCTTGTTATTCAGATGGAATTGGATATTCTGCACCCTACTATGATGCGTGCCAAGTCATATTTGATTTTTGAAGTCATTTTGATAATGAAAAATCCCTCTATACCTCCTCTGACGACCCGACAATGATTTCTGGTGACGAATTATTGTTGTTCAGATGGAAATGGATATTCTGCACCCCACCATGATGCGTGCCAAGTCATATTAGATTTTTGAAGAAATTTTGAAAATGAAAAATCCCTCTATACCCCCTCCAACGACCCGTCAATGATTTCTGTTGATGAATTATTGTTATTCAGATAGAAATGGATATTCTGCACCCCACCATGATGCGTGCCAAGTCATATTGGATTTTTGAAGAAATATTGAAAATGAAAAATCCCTCTATACCCCCTCTAACGACCCGAAAATGATTTCTGTTGACGAATTATTGTTATATAGATGGAAATGAATATTCTGTACACCACCATGTTGCGTGCCAAGTCATATTTGATTTTGAGGTAATTTTGAAAATGAAATATCCCTCTATACCCCCTCTAACGAACCGTCAATGAGTTCTGTTGATTAATTATTGTTATTCAGATGGAAATGGATATTCTGCACCCCACCATGATGCGTGTCAAGTCAAAGTGGATTTTTGAAGAAATATTGAAAATGAGAAATCCCTCTATACCCCCTCTAACGACCCGAAAATGATTTCTGTTGACGAATTATTGTTATTTAGATGAAAATGAATATTCTGCACCCCACCATGATGCGTGCCAAGTCATATTGGATTTTTGAAGAAATATTGAAAATGAAAAATCCCTCTATATGCCCTCTAACGAACCGACAATGAGTTCTGTTGACGAATTATTGTTATTCAGATGGAAATGGATATTCTGCACCCCTCCATGATGCGTGCCAAGTCATATTGGATTTTTGAAGAAATATTGAAAATGAAAAATCCCTCTATACCCCCTCTAACGACCCGACAATAATTTCTGTTGACGAATTATCGTTATTCAGATGGAAACAGATATTCTGCACCCCACCATGATGCGTGCCAAGTCATATTAGATTTTTGAAGAAATATTGAAAATGAAAAATCCCTCTATACCCCCTGTGACGACCCGACAATGATTTCTGTTGACGAATTATTGTTATTCAGATGAACATGGATACTTTGCACCCCATCATGGTGCGTGCCAAGTCATATTAGATTTTTGAAGAAATATTGAAAATGAAAAATCCCTCTATACCCACTCTTACGACCCGACAATCAGTTCTGTTGACGAATTACTGTTATTCAGATGGAAATGGATATTTTACACCCCACCATGATTCGTGCCAAGTCATATTATATTTTTGATGAAATTTTGAAAATGAGAAATCCCTCTATACCCCCCCTAACGACCCGACAATGATTTCTGTTAACGAATTCTTGTTATTGAGATGGAAATGGATATTCTGCACTCCACCGTGATGCGTGCCAAGTCATATTTGATTTTGAGGTAATTTTGAAAATGATAAATCCCTCCATACTCCCTCTGACGACCCGACAATGATATCTATTGACAAATTATTGTTATTCAGATGGAAATGGATATTCTGCATCCCACCATGTTGCGTGCCAAGTCATATTTGATTTTGAGGTAATTTTGAAAATGAAAAATCCCTATATACCCCCTCTGACGACACGACAATGATTTCTGTTAACAAATCATTGTTAGTTAGATATGCATGAATACTTTGCACCCCACCATGATGCGTTCCAAGTCATATTTGATTTTGAGGTAATTTTGAAAATGAAAAATCCCTCTATACCCCCTCTGACGACACAACAATAATTTCTGTTAAGGAATTATTGTTATTCAGATAGATATGGATATTCTGCACCCCACCATGATGCGTGCCAAGTAATATTAGATTTTTGAAGAAATATTGAAAATGAAAAATCCATCTATACCCCCTCTAACGACCCGACAATGATTTCTGTTGAGGAATTATTGTTATTTAGATATATATGGATACTTTGCACCCCACTATGAGGCGTGCCAAGTCATATTAGATTTTTGAAGTTATTTTGAAAATGAAAAATACCTCTATACCCCTTCTGACGTCCCGACAATGATTTCTGTCGACAAATTATGGTTATTTAGATGAAAATGGATATTCTGTACCCCACCATGATGCGTGCCATGTCATATTTGATTATTGAAATCATTTTGATAATGAAAAATCCCTTTATACCCCCTCTAACGAACCGACAATGAGTTCTGTTGAAGAATTATTGTTATTCAGATGGAAATGGATATTCTGCACCCCACCAAGATGCGTGCCAAGTCATATTGGATTTTTGTAGAAATATTGAAATTGAAAAATCCCTCTATACCCCCTCTAACGACCCGACAATGATTGTTGTCGACGAATTGTTGTTATTCAGATGAAAATAAATATTCTGCACTCCACCATGATGGTTGCCAAGTCATATTAGATTTTTGAAGGAATATTGAAAATGAAAAATCCCTCTATACCCACTCTAACGACCCGACAATCAGTTCTGTTGACGAATTACTGTTATTCAGATGGAAATGGATATTTTGCACCCCACCATGATGCGTGCCAAGTCATATTGAATTTTTGAAGAAATATTGAAAATGAAAAATCCCTCTATACCCCCTCTAACGACCCGACATTGATTTCTGTTGACGAATTACTGTTATTCAGATGGAAATGGATATTCTGCTCCCCACCATGATGCGTGCCAAGTCATATTGGATTTTTGAAGAAATATTGAAAATGAAAAATCACTCTATACCCCCTCTAACGACCCAACAATGATTTTTGTCAACGAATTGTTGTTATTCAGATGAAAATAAATATTCTGCACTCCACCATGATGCGTGCCAAGTCATATTAAATTTTTGAAGAAATATTGAAAACGAAATATCCCTCTATACCCCCTCTAATGACCCGACAATTATTTCTGTAAACGAATTCTTGTTATTCAGATGGAAATATATATTCTGTACCCTACCATGATGCGTGCCAAGTCATATTTGATGTTTGAAGTCATTTTGATAATGAAAAATCCCTCTATACCCCCTCTGACGACCCAACAATGATTTCTGTTGACGAATTAATGTAATTTAGATGAAAATGGATATTATGCACTCCACCATGATACGTGCCAAGTCATATTTGATTTTTGAAGTAATTTTGAAAATGAAAAATCCCTCTATACCCCCTCTGACGACACGACAATGATTTATGTTGACGAATTATTGTTATTCAGATGGACATGGATATTCTGCACCCCACCATGATGCGTGCCAAGTCATATTAGATTTTTGAAGTAATTTTGAAAATGAAAAATCCCTCTATACCCCTTCTGACGACCCGACAATGATTTCTGCTGACGAATTATTGTTATTCAGATGGAAATGGATATTCTGCGCCCCACTATGTTGCGTGCCAAGTCATATTTGATTTTGAGGTAATTTTGAAAATGAAAAATTCCTATATACCCCCTCTGACGACACGACAATGATTTCTGTTAACGAATTATTGTTAGTTAGATATACATGAATACTTTGCACCCCACCATGATGCGTGCCAAGTCATATTTGATTTTGAGGTAATTTTGAAAATGAAAAATCCCTCTATACCCCCTCTGACGACACAACATTAATTTCTGTTAAGGAATTATTGTTATTCAGATAGATATGGATATTCTGCACCCCACCATGATGCGTGCCAAGTAATATTAGATTCTTGAAGAAATATTGAAAATGAAAAATCCCTCTATACCCCCTCTAACGACCCGACAATGATTTCTGTTGACGAATTATTGTTATTTAGATATATATGGATACTTTGCACTTCACTATGAGGCGTGCAGAGTCATATTAGATTTTTGAAGTTATTTTGAAAATGAAAAATACCTCTATACCCCCTCTGACGACACGACAATGATTTAAATTGAAGAATTATTGTTATTCAGATGGACATGGATACTTTGCACCCCACCATGATGCGTGCCAAGTCATATTAGATTATTGAAGAAATTTTGAAAATGAAAAATCCCTCTATACCCCCTCTGACGACCCGACAATGATTTCTGTTGACGATTTATTGTTATTCAGATGGAAATAGATATTGTGCACCCCACCATGATGCGTGCCAAGTCATATTTGATTTTGAGGTAATTTTGAAAATGAAAAATCCCTCTATACCCCCTCTGACGTCCCGACAATGATTTCTGTTGACAAATTATTGTTATTTAGATGGAAATGGATATTCTGTACCCCACCATGATGCGTGCCATGTCATATTTGATTGGTGAAATCATTTTGATAATGAAAAATCCCTCTATACCCCCTCTGACGACCCGACAATGATTTCTGTTGACGAATTATTGTTAGTCAAATGTAAATGGATAATCTGCACCCCACCATGTTGCGTGCCAAGTCATATTTGATTTTGAGGTAATTTTGAAAATGAAAAATCTCTCTATACCCACTCTAACGACCCGACAATTAGTTCTGTTGACGAATTACTGTTATTCAGATGGAAATGGATATTATGCACCCCACCATGATGCGTGCCCAGTCATATTGGATTTTTGAAGAAATATTGAAAATGAAAAATCCCTCTATACCCCCTCTAACGACCCGACAATGATTTCTGTTGACGAATTATCGTTATTCGGATGGAAATAGATATTCTGCACCCCACCATGATGCGTGCCAAGTCATATTAGATTTTTGAAGAAATATTGAAAATGAAAAATCCCTCTATACCCCTTCTGACGACCCGACAATGATTTCTGTTGACGAATTATTGTTATTCAGATGAACATGGATACTTTGCACCCCATCATGATGCGTGCCAAGTCATAATAGATTTTTGAAGAAATATTGAAAATGAAAAATCCCTCTATACCCACTCTAAAGACCCGACAATTAGTTCTGTTGACAAATTACTGTTATTCAGATGGAAATGGATATTATGCACCCCACCATGATGCGTGCCCAGTCATATTGAATTTTTGAAGAAATATTGAAAATGAAAAATCCCTCTATACCCCCTCTAACGACCCGACATTGATTTCTGTTGACGAATTAATGTTATTCAGATGGAAATGGATATTCTGCACTCCACCATGATGCGTGCCAAGTCATATTAGATTTTTGAAGAAATATTGAAAATGAAAAATCCCTCTATACCCCCTCTAACGACCCGACATTGATTTCTGTTGACGAATTAATGTTATTCAGATGGAAATGGATATTCTGCACCCCACCATGATGCGTGCCAAGTCATATTGGATTTTTGAAGAAATATTAAAAATGAAAAATCCCTCTATACCCCCTCTAACGACCCGACAATGATTTTTGTCGACGAATTGTTGTTATCCAGATGAAAATAAATATTCTGCACTCCACCATGATGCGTGCCAAGTCATATTAGATTTTTGAAGAAATATTGAAAATGAAAAATCCCTCTATACCCCCTCTAACGACCCGACAATGAATTCTGTGAACGAATTCTTGTTATTCAGATGGAAATATATATTCTGCACCCTACTATGATGCGTGCCAAGTCATATTTGATTTTTGAAGTCATTTTGATAATGAAAAATCCCTCTATACCCCCTCTGACGACCCGACAATGATTTCTGTTGACGAATTATTGTTATTTCGATGGACTTGGATACTTTGCACCCCTCCTTGATGCGTGCCAAGTCATATTAGATTTTTGAAGAAATATTGAAAATGAAAAATCCCTCTATACCCACTCTAACGACCCGACAATCAGTTCAGTTGACGAATTACTGTTATTCAGATGAAAATGGATATTTTGCACCCCACCATGATGCGTGCCAAGTCATATTAGATTTTTGATGAAATTTTGAAAATGAGAAATCCCTCTATACCCCCCTAAAGACCCGACAATGATTTCTGTTAACGAATTCTTGTCATTCAGATGGAATTGGATATTCTGCACCCTACTATGATGCGTGCCAAGTCATATTTGATTTTTGAAGTCATTTTGATAATGAAAAATCCCTCTATACCCCCTCTGACGACCCGACAATGATTTCTGGTGACGAATTATTGTTGTTCAGATGGAAATGGATATTCTGCACCCCACCGTGATGCGTGCCAAGTCATATTAGATTTTTGAAGTAATTTTGAAAATGAAAAATCCCTCTATACCCCCTCTGACGACCTGACAATGATTTCTGCCACCATGATGCGTGCCAAGTCATATTAGATTATTAAAGAAATTTTGAAAATGAAAAATCCCTCTATACCCCCTCTAACGACCCGACAATGATTTTTGTCGACGAATTGTTGTTATCCAGATGAAAATAAATATTCTGCACTCCACCATGATGCGTGCCAAGTCATATTAGATTTTTGAAGAAATATTGAAAATGAAAAATCCCTCTATACCCCCTCTAACGACCCGACAATGATTTCTGTAAACGAATTCTTGTTATTCAGATGGAAATATATATTCTGCACCCTACTATGATGCGTGCCAAGTCATATTTGATTTTTGAAGTCATTTTGATAATGAAAAATCCCTCTATACCCCCTCTGACGACCCGACAATGATTTCTGTTAACGAATTCTTGTTATTCAGATTGAATTGGATATTCTGCACCCTACTATGATGCGTGCCAAGTCATATTAGATTTTTGAAGAAATTTTGAAAATGAAAAATCCCTCTATACCCCCTCTGACGACCTGACAATGATTTCTGTTGACAAATTATTGTTATTGAGATGGAAATGGATATTCTGTACCCCACCATGATGCGTGCCAAGTCATATTACATTATTGAAGAAATTTTGAAAATGAAAAATCCCTCTATACCCCCTCTAACGACCCGACAATGATATTTGTCGACGAATTGTTGTTATCCAGATGAAAATAAAAATTCTGCACTCCACCATGATGCGTGCCAAGTCATATTAGATTTTTGAAGAAATATTGAAAATGAAAAATCCCTCTATACCCCCTCTAACGACCCGACAATGATTTCTGTAAACGAATTCTTGTTATTCAGATGGAAATATATATTCTGCACCTTACTATGATGCGTGCCAAGTCATATTTGATTTTTGAAGTCATTTTGATAATGAAAAATCCCTCTATACCCCCTCTGACGACCCGACAATGATTTCTGTTAACGAATTCTTGTTATTCAGATTGAATTGGATATTCTGCACCCTACTATGATGCGTGCCAAGTCATATTAGATTTTTGAAGAAATTTTGAAAATGAAAAATCCCTCTATACCCCCTCTGACGACCTGACAATGATTTCTGTTGACAAATTATTGTTATTGAGATGGAAATGGATATTCTGTACCCCACCATGATGCGTGCCAAGTCATATTACATTATTGAAGAAATTTTGAAAATGAAAAATCCCTCTATACCCCCTCTAACGACCCGACAATGATATTTGTCGACGAATTGTTGTTATCCAGATGAAAATAAAAATTCTGCACTCCACCATGATGCGTGCCAAGTCATATTAGATTTTTGAAGAAATATTGAAAATGAAAAATCCCTCTATACCCCCTCTAACGACCCGACAATGATTTCTGTAAACGAATTCTTGTTATTCAGATGGAAATATATATTCTGCACCTTACTATGATGCGTGCCAAGTCATATTTGATTTTTGAAGTCATTTTGATAATGAAAAATCCCTCTATACCACATCTGACGACCCGACAATGATTTCTGGTGACGAATTATTGTTGTTCAGATGGAAATGGATATTCTGCACCCCACCATGATGCGTGCCAAGTCATATTAGATTTTTGAAGAAATATTGAAAATGAAAAATCCCTCTATACCCCCTCTAACGACACGACAATGATTTATGTTGACGAATTGATGTTAGTCAGATAGAAATGGATATTCTGCACCCCGCCATGATGCGTGCCATGTCATATTTCATTATTGAAATCATTTTGAAAATGAAAAATCCCTCTATACCCCTCCAACGACCCGTCAATGATTTCTGTTGACGAATTATTGTTATTTAGATGGAAATGGATATTCTGCACCCCACCATGATGCGTGCCAAGTCATTTTTGATTTTGAGGTAATTTTGAAAATGATAAATCCCTCTATACCCCCTCTGACGACCCGACAATGATTTCTGTTGACAAATTATTGTTATTCAGATGGAAATGAATATTCTGCACACCACCATGTTGCGTGCCAAGTCATATTTGATTTTGAGGTAATTTTGGAAATGAAAAATCCCTTTATACCCCCTCTAACGAACCGACAATGAGTTCTGTTGACGAATTATTGTTATCCAAATGGAAATGAATATTCTGCACCCCACCATGATGCGTGCCAACTCATATTGGATTTTTGAAGAAATATTGAAAATGAAAAATCCCTCTATACCCCCTCTAACGAACCGACAATGAGTTCTGTAGACGAATTATTGTTATTCAGATGGAAATGGATATTCTGCACTCCACCATGATGCGTGCCAAGTCATATTGGATTTTTGAAGAAATATTGAAAATGAGAAATCCCTCTATACCCCCTCTTACGACCCGACAATGATTTCTGTTGACGAATTATCGTTATTCAGATGGAAATAGATATTCTGCACCCCAACATGATGCGTGCCAAGTCATATTAGATTTTTTAAGAAATATTGAAAATGAAAAATCCCTCTATACCCACTCTAACGTCCCGACAATCAGTTCTGTTGACGAATTACTGTTATTCAGATGGAAATGGATATTTTGCACCCCACCATGATGCGTGTCAAGTCATATTGAATTTTTGAAGAAATAGTGAAAATGAAAAATCACTCTATACCCCCTCTAACGACCCGACAATGATTTCTGTTGACGAATTATTGTTATTCAGATGGAAATGAATATTCTGCACCTCACCATGTTGCGTACCAAGTCATATTTGATTTTGAGGAAATTTTGAAACTGAGAAATCCCTCTATACCCCCCTAAAGACCCGACAATGATTTCTGTTAACGAATTCATGTTATTCAGATGGAATTGGATATTCTGCACCCTACTATGATGCGTGCCAAGTCATATTTGATTTTTGAAGTCATTTTGATAATGAAAAATCCCTCTATACCACCTCTGACGACCCGACAATGATTTCTGGTGACGAATTATTGTTGTTCAGATGGAAATGGATATTATGCACCCCACCGTGATGCGTGCTAAGTCATATTAGATTTTTGAAGTAATTTTGAAAATGAAAAATCCCTCTATACCCCCTCTGACGACCTGACAATGATTTCTGCCACCATGATGCGTGCCAAGTCATATTAGATTATTGAAGAAATTTTGAAAATGAAAAATCCCTCTATACCCCCTCTAACGACCCGACAATGATTTTTGTCGACGAATTGTTGTTATCCAGATGAAAATAAATATTCTGCACTCCACCATGATGCGTGCCAAGTCATATTTGATTTTTGAAGTCATTTTGATAATGAAAAATCCCTCTATACCCCCTCTGACGACCCGACAATGATTTCTGTTAACGAATTCTTGTTATTCAGATTGAATTGGATATTCTGCACCCTACTTTGATGCGTGCCAAGTCATATTTGATTTTTGAAGTCATTTTGATAATGAAAAATCCCTCTATACCCCCTCTGACGACCCGACAATGATTTCTGTTAACGAATTCTTGTTATTCAGATTGAATTGGATATTCTGCACCCTACTATGATGCGTGCCAAGTCATATTTGATTTTTGAAGTCATTTTGATAATGAAAAATCCCTCTATACCCCCTCTGACGACCTGACAATGATTTCTGTTGACAAATTATTGTTATTGAGATGGAAATGGATATTCTGTACCACACCATGATGCGTGCCAAGTCATATTAGATTATTGAAGAAATTTTGAAAATGAAAAATCCCTCTATACCCCCTCTAACAACCCGACAATGATTTTTGTCGACGAATTGTTGTTATCCAGATGAAAATAAATATTCTGCACTCCACCATGATGCGTGCCAAGTCATATTAGATTTTTGAAGAAATATTGAAAATGAAAAATCCCTCTATACCCCCTCTGACGACCTGACAATGATTTCTGTTGACAAATTATTGTTATTGAGATGGAAATGGATATTCTGCACCCCACCATGATGCGTGCCAAGTCATATTTGATTTTGAGGTAATTTTGAAAATGATAAATTCCTCTATACCCCCTCTGACGACCCGACAATGATTTCTGTTGACAAATTATTGTTATTCAGATGGAAATGAATATTCTGCACACCACCATGTTGCGTGCCAAGTCATATTTGATTTTGAGGTAATTTTGGAAATGAAAAATCCCTTTATACCCCCTCTAACGAACCGACAATGAGTTCTGTTGACGAATTATTGTTATCCAAATGGAAATGAATATTCTGCACGCCACCATGATGCGTGCCAACTCATATTGGATTTTTGAAGAAATATTGAAAATGAAAAATCCCTCTATACCCCCTCTAACGAACCGACAATGAGTTCTGTAGACGAATTATTGTTATTCAGATGGAAATGGATATTCTGCACTCCACCATGATGCGTGCCAAGTCATATTGGATTTTTGAAGAAATATTGAAAATGAAAAATCCCTCTATACCCCCTCTTACGACCCGACAATGATTTCTGTTGACGAATTATCGTTATTCAGATGGAAATAGATATTCTGCACCCCTCCATGATGCGTGCCAAGTCATATTAGATTTTTTAAGAAATATTGAAAATGAAAAATCCCTCTATACCCACTCTAACGTCCCGACAATCAGTTCTGTTGACGAATTATTGTTATCCAAATGGAAATGAATATTCTGCACCCCACCATGATGCGTGCCAACTCATATTGGATTTTTGAAGAAATATTGAAAATGAAAAATCCCTCTATACCCCCTCTAACAACCCGACAATGATTTTTGTCGACGAATTGTTGTTATCCAGATGAAAATAAATATTCTGCACTCCACCATGATGCGTGCCAAGTCATATTAGATTTTTGAAGAAATATTGAAAATGAAAAATCCCTCTATACCCCCTCTGACGACCTGACAATGATTTCTGTTGACAAATTATTGTTATTGAGATGGAAATGGATATTCTGCACCCCACCATGATGCGTGCCAAGTCATATTTGATTTTGAGGTAATTTTGAAAATGATAAATTCCTCTATACCCCCTCTGACGACCCGACAATGATTTCTGTTGACAAATTATTGTTATTCAGATGGAAATGAATATTCTGCACACCACCATGTTGCGTGCCAAGTCATATTTGATTTTGAGGTAATTTTGGAAATGAAAAATCCCTTTATACCCCCTCTAACGAACCGACAATGAGTTCTGTTGACGAATTATTGTTATCCAAATGGAAATAAATATTCTGCACGCCACCATGATGCGTGCCAACTCATATTGGATTTTTGAAGAAATATTGAAAATGAAAAATCCCTCTATACCCCCTCTAACGAACCGACAATGAGTTCTGTAGACGAATTATTGTTATTCAGATGGAAATGGATATTCTGCACTCCACCATGATGCGTGCCAAGTCATATTGGATTTTTGAAGAAATATTGAAAATGAAAAATCCCTCTATACCCCCTCTTACGACCCGACAATGATTTCTGTTGACGAATTATCGTTATTCAGATGGAAATAGATATTCTGCACCCCTCCATGATGCGTGCCAAGTCATATTAGATTTTTTAAGAAATATTGAAAATGAAAAATCCCTCTATACCCACTCTAACGTCCCGACAATCAGTTCTGTTGACGAATTACTGTTATTCAGATGGAAATGGATATTTTGCACCCCACCATGATGCGTGTCAAGTCATATTGAATTTTTGAAGAAATAGTGAAAATGAAAAATCACTCTATACCCCCTCTAACGACCCGACAATGATTTCTGTTGACGAATTATTGTTATTCAGATGGAAATGAATATTCTGCACCTCACCATGTTGCGTACCAAGTCATATTTGATTTTGAGGAAATTTTGAAAATGAAAAATCCCTCTATACCTCCTTTAACGACCCGACAATGATTTCAGTCAACGAATTATTGTTATTCAGATGGAAATAGATATTCTGCACCCCACCATGATGCGTGCCAAGTCATATTAGATTTTTGATGAAATTTTGAAAATGAGAAATCCCTCTATACCCCCCCTAACGACCCGACAATGATTTCTGTTAACGAATTCTTGTTATTCAGATGGAATTGGATATTCTGCACCCTACTATGATGCGTGCCAAGTCATATTTGATTTTGAGGTAATTTTGAAAATGAAAAATCCCTATATACCCCCTCTGACGACACGACAATGATTTCTGTTAACGAATCATTGTTAGTTAGATATACATGAATACTTTGCACCCCACCATGATGCGTGCCAAGTCATATTTGATTTTGAGGTAATTTTGAAAATGAAAAATCCCTCTATACCCCCTCTGACGACACAACAATAATTTCTGTTAAGGAATTATTGTTATTCAGATAGATATGGATATTCTGCACCCCACCATGATGCGTGCCAAGTAATATTAGATTTTTGAAGAAATATTGAAAATGAAAAATCCCTCTATACCCTCTCTAACGACCCGACAATGATTTCTGTTGACGAATTATTGTTATTTAGATATATACGGATACTTTGCACTTCACTATGAGGCGTGCAGAGTCATATTAGATTTTTGAAGTTATTTTGAAAATGAAAAATACCTCTATACCCCCTCTGACGACACGACAATGATTTAAATTGAAGAATTATTGTTATTCAGATGGACATGGATACTTTGCACCCCACCATGATGCGTGCCAAGTCATATTAGATTATTGAAGAAATTTTGAAAATGAAAAATCCCTCTATACCCCCTCTGACGACCCGACAATGATTTCTGTTGACGAATTATTGTTATTCAGATGGAATTAGATATTGTGCACCCCACCATGATGCGTGCCAAGTCATATTTGATTTTGAGGTAATTTTGAAAATGAAAAATCCTTCTATACCCCCTCTGACGTCCCGACAATGATTTCTGTTGACAAATTATTATTATTTAGATGGAAATGGATATTCTGTACCCCACCATGATGCGTGCCATGTCATATTTGATTATTGAAATCATTTTGATAATGAAAAATCCCTCTATACCCCCTCTGACGACCCGACAATGATTTCTGTTGACGAATTATTGTTAGTCAAATGTAAATGGATAATCTGCACCCCACCATGTTGCGTGCCAAGTCATATTTGATTTTGAGGTAATTTTGAAAATGAAAAATCCCTCTATACCCCCTCTTACGACACGACAATGATTTCTGTTAACCAATTATTGTTAGTTGGATATACATGAATACTTTGCACCCCACCATGATGCGTGCCAAGTCATATTTGATTTTGAGGTAATTTTGAAAATGAAAAATCTCTCTATACCCCCTCTGACGACACGACAATAATTTCTGTTAAGGAATTATTGTTATTCAGATAGATATGGAAATTCTGCACCCCACCATGATGCGTGCAGAGTCATATTGGATTTTTGAAGAAATATTGAAAATGAAAAATCCCTCTATACCCACTCTAACGACCCGACAATTAGTTCTGTTGACGAATTACTGTTATTCAGATGGAAATGGATATTATGCACCCCACCATGATGCGTGCCCAGTCATATTGAATTTTTGAAGAAATATTGAAAATGAAAAATCCCTCTATACCCCCTCTAACGACCCGACATTGATTTCTGTTGACGAATTAATGTTATTCAGATGGAAATGGATATTCTGCACTCCACCATGATGCGTGCCAAGTCATATTAGATTTTTGAAGAAATATTGAAAATGAAAAATCCCTCTATACCCCCTCTAACGACCCGACAATGAATTCTGTGAACGAATTCTTGTTATTCAGATGGAAATATATATTCTGCACCCTACTATGATGCGTGCCAAGTCATATTTGATTTTTGAAGTCATTTTGATAATGAAAAATCCCTCTATACCCCCTCTGACGACCCGACAATGATTTCTGTTGACGAATTATTGTTATCCCGATGGACATGGATACTTTGCACCCCACCTTGATGCGTGCCAAGTCATATTAGATTTTTGAAGAAATATTGAAAATGAAAAATCCCTCTATACCCACTCTAACGACCCGACAATCAGTTCAGTTGACGAATTACTGTTATTCAGATGGAAATGGATATTTTGCACCCCACCATGATGCGTGCCAAGTCATATTAGATTTTTGATGAAATTTTGAAACTGAGAAATCCCTCTATACCCCCCTAAAGACCCGACAATGATTTCTGTTAACGAATTCATGTTATTCAGATGGAATTGGATATTCTGCACCCTACTATGATGCGTGCCAAGTCATATTTGATTTTTGAAGTCATTTTGATAATGAAAAATCCCTCTATACCCCCTCTGACGACCCGACAATGATTTCTGTTAACGAATTCATGTTATTCAGATGGAAATGGATATTATGCACCCCACCGTGATGCGTGCTAAGTCATATTAGATTTTTGAAGTAATTTTGAAAATGAAAAATCCCTCTATACCCCCTCTGACGACCTGACAATGATTTCTGCCACCATGATGCGTGCCAAGTCATATTAGATTATTGAAGAAATTTTGAAAATGAAAAATCCCTCTATACCCCCTCTAACGACCCGACAATGATTTTTGTCGACGAATTGTTGTTATCCAGATGAAAATAAATATTCTGCACTCCACCATGATGCGTGCCAAGTCATATTAGATTTTTGAAGAAATATTGAAAATGAAAAATCCCTCTATACCCCCTCTAACGACCCGACAATGATTTCTGTAAACGAATTCTTGTTATTCAGATGGAAATATATATTCTGCACCCTACTATGATGCGTGCCAAGTCATATTTGATTTTTGAAGTCATTTTGATAATGAAAAATCCCTCTATACCCCCTCTGACGACCCGACAATGATTTCTGTTAACGAATTCTTGTTATTCAGATTGAATTGGATATTCTGCACCCTACTATGATGCGTGCCAAGTCATATTTGATTTTTGAAGTCATTTTGATAATGAAAAATCCCTCTATACCCACTCTGACGACCCGACAATGATTTCTGGTGACGAATTATTGTTGTTCAGATGGAAATGGATATTCTGCACCCCACCGTGATGCGTGCCAAGTCATATTAGATTTTTGAAGAAATTTTGAAAATGAAAAATCCCTCTATACCCCCTCTGACGACCTGACAATGATTTCTGTTGACAAATTATTGTTATAGAGATGGAAATGGATATTCTGTACCACACCATGATGCGTGCCAAGTCATATTAGATTATTGAAGAAATTTTGAAAATGAAAAATCCCTCTATACCCCCTCTAACAACCCGACAATGATTTTTGTCGACGAATTGTTGTTATCCAGATGAAAATAAATATTCTGCACTCCACCATGATGCGTGCCAAGTCATATTAGATTTTTGAAGAAATATTGAAAATGAAAAATCCCTCTATACCCCCTCTAACGACCCGACAATGATTTCTGTAAACGAATTCTTGTTATTCAGATGGAAATATATATTCTGCACCCTACTATGATGCGTGCCAAGTCATATTTGATTTTTGAAGAAATTTTGAAAATGAAAAATCCCTCTATACCCCCTCTGACGACCTGACAATGATTTCTGTTGACAAATTATTGTTATTGAGATGGAAATGGATATTCTGCACCCCACCATGATGCGTGCCAAGTCATATTTGATTTTGAGGTAATTTTGAAAATGATAAATTCCTCTATACCCCCTCTGACGACCCGACAATGATTTCTGTTGACAAATTATTGTTATTCAGATGGAAATGAATATTCTGCACACCACCATGTTGCGTGCCAAGTCATATTTGATTTTGAGGTAATTTTGAAAATGAAAAATCCCTCTATACCCCCTCTAACGAACCGACAATGATTTCTGTTGACAAATCATTGTTATTGAGATGGAAATGGATATTCTGTACCCCACCATGATGCGTGCCAAGTCATATTTGATTATTGAAGAAATTTTGAAAATGAAAAATCCCTCTATACCCCCTCCAACGACCCGTCAATGATTTCTGTTGACGAGTTATTGTTATTTAGATGGAAATGGATATTCTGCACCCCACCATGATGCGTGCCAAGTCATATTTGATTTTGAAGTAATTTTAAAAATGAAAAATCCCTCTATACCCCCTCTGACGACCCGATAATGATTTCTGTTGACAAATTATTGTTATTGAGATAGAAATGGATATTCTGTACCCCACTATGATGCGTGCCAAGTCATATTTGATTTTTGAAGTCATTTTGAAAATGAAAAATCCCTCTATACCCCCTCTGACGACCCGACAATGATTTCAGTTGAAGAATTATTGTTAATCAGATGGAAATGGATATTCTGCACCTCACCATGATGCGTGACAAGTCATATTGGATTTTTGAAGAAATATTGAAAATGAAAAATTCCTCTATACCCCCTCTAACGACCCGACAATGATGTCTGTTGACGAATTATTGTTATCCGGATGGAAATGAATATTTTGCACCCCACCATGTTGCGTGCCAAGTCATATTTGATTTTGAGGTAAATTTGAATATGAAAAATCCCTCTATACCCCCTCTAACGAACTGACAATGAGTTCTGTTGACAAATTATTGCTATTCAGATGGAAATGGATATTCTGCACCCCACCATGATGCGTGCCAAGTCATATTGGATTTTTGAAGAAATATTGAAAATGAAAAATCCCTCTATACCCCCTCTAACGAACCGACAATGAGTTCTGTTGACGAATTATTGTTATTCAGATGGAAATGGATATTCTGCACCCCACCATGATGCGTGCCAAGTCATATTGGATTTTTGAAGAAATATTGAAAATGAAAAATCCCTCTATACCCCCTCTAACGACACGACAATGATTTATGTTGACGAATTGATGTTAGTCAGATAGAAATGGATATTCTGCACCCCGCCATGATGCGAGCCATGTCATATTTCATTATTGAAATCATTTTGAAAATGAAAAATCCCTCTATACCCCTCCAACGACCCGTCAATGATTTCTGTTGACGAATTATTGTTATTTAGATGGAAATGGATATTCTGCACCCCACCATGATGTGTGCCAAGTCATATTTGATTTTGAGGTAATTTTGAAAATGATAAATCCCTCTATACCCCCTCTGACGACCCGACAATGATTTCTGTTGACAAATTATTGTTATTCAGATGGAAATGAATATTCTGCACACCACCATGTTGCGTGCCAAGTCATATTTGATTTTGAGGTAATTTTGGAAATGAAAAATCCCTTTATACCCCCTCTAACGAACCGACAATGAGTTCTGTTGACGAATTATTGTTATCCAAATGGAAATGAATATTCTGCACCCCACCATGATGCGTGCCAACTCATATTGGATTTTTGAAGAAATATTGAAAATGAAAAATCCCTCTATACCCCCTCTAACGAACCGACAATGAGTTCTGTAGACGAATTATTGTTATTCAGATGGAAATGGATATTCTGCACTCCACCATGATGCGTGCCAAGTCATATTGGATTTTTGAAGAAATATTGAAAATGAAAAATCCCTCTATACCCCCTCTAACGACCCGACAATGATTTCTGTTGACGAATTATCGTTATTCAGATGGAAATAGATATTCTGCACCCCACCATGATGCGTGCCAAGTCATATTAGATTTTTTAAGAAATATTGAAAATGAAAAATCCCTCTATACCCACTCTAACGTCCCGACAATCAGTTCTGTTGACGAATTACTGTTATTCAGATGGAAATGGATATTTTGCACCCCACCATGTTGCGTACCAAGTCATATTTGATTTTGAGGTAATTTTGAAAATGAAAAATCCCTCTATACCTCCTTTAACGACCCGACAATGATTTCAGTCAACGAATTATTGTTATTCAGATGGAAATAGATATTCTGCACCCCACCATGATGCGTGCCAAGTCATATTAGATTTTTGATGAAATTTTGAAAATGAGAAATCCCTCTATACCCCCCCTAACGACCCGACAATGATTTCTGTTAACGAATTCTTGTTATTCAGATGGAATTGGATATTCTGCACCCTACTATGATGCGTGCCAAGTCATATTTGATTTTTGAAGTCATTTTGATTATGAAAAATCCCTCTATACCCCCTCTGACCACCCGACAATGATTTCTGGTGACGAATTATTGTTGTTCAGATGGAAATGGATATTCTGCACCCCACCATGATGCGTGCCAAGTCATATTAGATTTTTGAAGAAATATTGAAAATGAAATATCCCTCTATACCCCCTCTGACGACCCGACAATGATTTCTGTTGACGAATTATTGTTTTTCAGATGAACATGGATACTTTGCACCCCATCATGATGCGTGCCAAGTCATATTAGATTTTTGAAGAAAAATTGAAAATGAAAAATCCCTCTATACCCACTCTAACGACCCGACAATCAGTTCTGTTGACGAATTATTGTTATTCAGATGAACATGGATACTTTGCACCCCACCATGATGCGTGCCAAGTCATATTAGATTTTTGATGAAATTTTGAAAATGAGAAATCCCTCTATACCCCCCTTACGACCCGACAATGATTTCTGTTAACGAATTCTTGTGATTCAGATGGAATTGGATATTCTGCACCCTACTATGATGCATGCCAAGTCATATTTGATTTTTGAAGTCATTTTGATAAAGAAAAATCCCTCTATACCCCCTCTGACGACCCGACAATGATTTCTGGTGATGAATTATTGTTGTTCAGATGGAAATGGATATTCTGCACCCCACCATGATGCGTGCCAAGTCATATTAGATTTTTGAAGAAATTTTGAACATGAGAAATCCCTCTATACCCCTCTAACGACCCGACAATGATTTCTGTTAACGAATTCTTGTTATTCACATGGAATTGGATATTCTGCACCCTACTATGATGCGTGCCAAGTCATATTTGATTTTTGAAGTCATTTTGATAATGAAAAATCCCTCTATACCCCCTCTGACGACCCGACAATGATTTCTGGTGACGAATTATTGTTGTTCAGATGGAAATGGATATTCTGCACCCCACCATGATGCGTGCCAAGTCATATTGGATTTTTGAAGAAATATTGAAAATGAAAAATCCCTCTATACCCCCTCTAACGACCCGACAATGATTTCTGTTGACGAATTATTGTTATTCAGATGGAAATAGATATTCTGCACCCCACTATGATGCGTGCTAAGTCATATTAGATTTTTGATGGAATTTTGAAAATGAGAAATCCCTCTATACCCCCCCTAACGACCCGACAATGATTTCTGTTAACGAATTCTTGTTATTCAGATGGAATTGGATATTCTGCACCCTACTATGATGCGTGCCAAGTCATATTTGATTTTTGAAGTCATTTTGATAATGAAAAATCCCTCTATACCCCCTCTGACGACCCGACAATGATTTCTGTTGACGAATTATTGTTGTTCAGAAGGAAATGGATATTCTGCACCCCACCATGATGCGTGCCAAGTCATATTGGATTTTTGAAGAAATTTTGAAAATGAAAAATCCCTCTATACCCCCTCCAACGACCCGTCAATGATTTCTGTTGATGAATTATTGTTATTTAGATGGAAATGGATATTCTGCACCCCACAATGATGCGTACTAAGTCTTATTTGATTTTGACGTAATTTTGAAATTGAAAAATCCCTCTATACCCCCTCTGACGACCCGACAATGATTTCTGTTGACAAATTATTGTTATTGAGATGGAAATGGATATTCTGCACCCCACCATGATGCGTGCCAAGTCATATTGGATTTTTGAAGAAATATTGAAAATGAAAAATCCCTCTATACCCCCTCTAACGACCCGACAATGATTTCTGTTGACGAATTATTGTTATATAGATGGAAATGAATATTCTGCACACCACCATGTTGCGTGCCAAGTCATATTTGATTTTGAGGTAATTTTGAAAATGAAATATCCCTCTATACCCCCTCTAACGAACCGACAATGAGTTCTGTTGACGAATTATTGTTATTCAGATGGAAATGGATATTCTGCACCCCACCATGATGCGTGTCAAGTCATAGTAGATTTTTGAAGAAATATTGAAAATGAGAAATCCCTCTATACCCCCTCTAACGACCCGAAGATGATTTCTGTTGACGAATTATTGTTATCCAGATGGAAATGAATATTCTGCACCCCACCATGAAGCGTGCCAAGTCATATTGGATTTTTGAAGAAATATTGAAAATGAAAAATCCCTCTATACCCCCTCTAACGACCCGACAATAATTTCTGTTGACGAATTATCGTTATTCAGATGGAAATAGATATTCTGCACCCCACCATGATGCGTGCTAAGTCATACTAGATTTTTGAAGAAATATTGAAAATGAAAAATCCCTCTATACCCCCTCTGACGACCCGACAATGATTTCTGTTGACGAATTATTGTTATTCAGATGAACATGGATACTTTGCACCCCATCATGATGCGTGCCAAGTCATATTAGATTTTTGAAGAAATATTGAAAATGAAAAATCCCTCTATACCCACTCTAACGACCCGACAATCAGATCTGTTGACGAATTACTGTTATTCAGATGGAAATGGATATTTTGCACCCCACCATGATGCGTGCCAAGTCATATTAGATTTTTGATGAAATTTTGAAAATGAGAAATCCCTCTATATCCCATCTAACGACCCGACAATGATTTCTGTTAACGAATTCTTGTTATTCAGATGGAATTGGATATTCTGCACCCTACTATGATACGTGCCAAGTCATATTTGATTTTTGAAGTCATTTTGATAATGAAAAATCCCTCTATACCCCCTCTGACGACCCGGCAATGATTTCTGGTGACGAATTATTGTTGTTCAGATGGAAATGGATATTCTGCACCCCACCATAATGCGTGCCAAGTCATATTAGAATTTTGAAGAAATTTCGAAAATGAAAAATCCCTCAATACCCCCTCTGACGACCCGACAATGATTTCTGTTGACAAATTATTGTTATTGAGATGGAAATGGATATTCTGTACCCCACCATGATGCGTGCCAAGTCATATTAGATTATTGACGAAATTTTGAAAATGAAAACTCCCTCTATACCCCCTCCAACGACCCGTCAATGATTTCTGTTAACGAATTATTGTTATTTAGATGGAAATGGATATTATGCACCCCACCATGATGCGTGCCAAGTCATATTTGATTTTGAGGTAATTTTGAAAATGATAAATCCCTCTATACCGCCTCTGACGACCCGACAATGATTTCTGTTGACAAATTATTGTTATTCAGATGGAAATTGATATTCTGCACCCCACCATGATGCGTGACAAGTCATATTGGATTTTTGAAGAAATATTGAAAATGAAAAATCCCTCTATACCCCCTCTAACGACCCGACAATGATTTCTGTTGACGAATTATTGTTATCCAGATGAAAATGAATATTCTGCACACCACCATGTTGCGTGCCAAGTCATATTTGATTTTGAGGTAATTATGAAAATGAAAAATCCCTCTATACCCCCTCTAACGAACCGACAATGAGTTCTGTTGACGAATTATTATTATTCAGATGGAAATGGATATTCTGCACCCCACCATGATGCGTGCCAAGTCATAGTGGATTTTTGAAGAAATATTGAAAATGAAAAATCCCTCTATACCCCCTCTAACGACCCGACAATGATTTCTGTTGACTAATTATTATTATTCAGATGGAAATGGATATTCTGCACCCCACCATGATGCGGGCCAAGTCATATTGGATTTTTGAAGAAATATTGAAAATGAAAAATCCCTCCATACCCACTCTAACGACCCGACAATCAGTTCTGTTGACGAATTACTGTTATTCAGATGGAAATGGATATTTTGCACCCCACCATGATGCGTGCCAAGTCATATTGAATTTTTGAAGAAATATTGAAAATGAAAAATCCCTCTATACCACCTCTGACGACCCGACAATGATTTCTGGTGACGAATTATTGTTGTTCAGATGGAAATGGATATTCTGCACCCCACCATGATGCGTGCCAAGACATATTAGATTTTTGAAGAAATATTGAAAATGAAAAATCCCTCTATACCCCCTCTGACGACCTGACAATGATTTCTGTTGACAAATTATTGTTATTGAGATGGAAATGGATATTCTGCACCCCACCATGATGCGTGCCAAGTCATATTTGATTTTGAGGTAATTTTGAAAATGATAAAATCCTCTATACCCCCTCTGACGACCCGACAATTATTTCTGTTGACAAATTATTGTTATTCAGATGGAAATGAATATTCTGCACACCACCATGTTGCGTGCCAAGTCATATTTGATTTTGAGGTAATTTTGAAAATGAAAAATCCCTCTATACCCCCTCTAACGAAGCGACAATGATTTCTGTTGACAAATCATTGTTATTGAGATGGAAATGGATATTCTGTACCCCACCATGATGCGTGCCAAGTCATATTTGATTATTGAAGAAATTTTGAAAATGAAAAATTCCTCTATACCCCCTCCAACGACCCGTCAATGATTTCTGTTGACGAGTTATTGTTATTTAGATGGAAATGGATATTCTGCACCCCACCATGATGCGTGCCAAGTCATATTTGATTTTGAGGTAATTTTAAAAATGAAAAATCCCTCTATACCCCCTCTGACGACCCGACAATGATTTCTGTTGACAAATTATTGTTATTGAGATAGAAATGGATATTCTGTACCCCACTATGATGCGTGCCAAGTCATATTTGATTTTTGAAGTCATTTTGAAAATGAAAAATCCCTCTATACCCCCTCTGACGACCCGACAATGATTTCAGTTAAAGAATTATTGTTACTCAGATGGAAATGGATATTCTGCACCCCACCATGATGCGTGAACAGTCATATT
This sequence comes from Chrysolina americana, assembly GCA_958502065.1. Taxonomy (NCBI): domain Eukaryota; kingdom Metazoa; phylum Arthropoda; class Insecta; order Coleoptera; family Chrysomelidae; genus Chrysolina; species Chrysolina americana. Next base: position 42,039,667 of record OY293414.1, read on the forward strand.
GGATTTTTGAAGAAATATTGAAAATGAAAAATTCCTCTATACCCCCTCTAACGACCCGACAATGATTTCTGTTGACGAATTATTGTTATCCGGATGGAAATGAATATTTTGCACCCCACCATGTTGCGTGCCAAGTCATATTTGATTTTGAGGTAAATTTGAATATGAAAAATCCCTCTATACCCCCTCTAACGAACCGACAATGAGTTCTGTTGACAAATTATTGTTATTCAGATGGAAATGGATATTCTGCACCCCACCATGATGCGTGCCAAGTCATATTGGATTTTTGAAGAAATATTGAAAATGAAAAATCCCTCTATACCCCCTCTAACGACACGACAATGATTTATGTTGACGAATTGATGTTAGTCAGATAGAAATGGATATTCTGCACCCCGCCATGATGCGTGCCATGTTATATTTCATTATTGAAATCATTTTGAAAATGAAAAATCCCTCTATACCCCTCCAACGACCCGTCAATGATTTCTGTTGACGAATTATTGTTATTTAGATGGAAATGGATATTCTGCACCCCACCATGATGCGTGCCAAGTCATATTTGATTTTGAGGTAATTTTGAAAATGAGAAATCCCTCTATACCCCCCTAACGACCCGACAATGATTTCTGTTAACGAATTCTTGTGATTCAGATGGAATTGGATATTCTGCACCCTACTATGATGCGTGCCAAGTCATATTTGATTTTTGAAGTCATTTTGATAATGAAAAATCCCTCTATACCCCCTCTGATGACCCGACAATGATTTCTGGTGATGAATTATTGTTGTTCAGATGGAAATGGATATTCTGCACCCCACCATGATGCTTGCCAAGTCATATTAGATTTTTGAAGAAATTTTGAAAATGAAAAATCCCTCTATATCCCCTCTGACGACCCGACAATGATTTCTTTCAACGAATTATTGTTATTCAGATGGAAATAGATATTCTGCACCCCACCATGATGCGTGCCAAGTCATATTAGATTTTTGAAGATATATTGAAAATGAAAAATCCCTCTATACCCCCTCTAACGACCCGACAATGATTTCTGTTGACGAATTATTGTTATTCAGATGGAAATGAATATTCTGCACCTCACCATGTTGCGTACCAAGTCATATTTGATTTTGAGGTAATGTTGAAAATGAAAAATCCCTCTATACCCGCTCTAACGACCCGACAATGATTTCAGTCAACAAATTATTGTTATTCAGATGGAAATAGATATTCTGCACCTCACCATGATGCGTGCCAAGTCATATTAGATTTTTGATGAAATTTTGAAAATGAGAAATCCCTCTATACCCCCCTAACGACCCGACAATGATTTCTGTTAACGAATTCTTGTTATTCAGATGGAATTGGATATTCTGCACCCTACTATGATGCGTGCCAAGTCATATTTGATTTTTGAAGTCATTTTGATAATGAAAAATCACTCTATACCCCCTCTGACCGCCCGACAATGATTTCTGGTGACGAATTATTGTTGTTCAGATGGAAATGGATATTCTGCACCCCACCATGATGCGTGCCATGTCATATTAGATTTTTGAAGAAATATTGAAAATGAAAAATCCCTCTATACCCCCTCTGACGACCCGACAATATTTCTGTTGACGAATTATTGTTATTCAGATGAACATGGATACTTTGCACCCCATCATGATGCGTGCCAAGTCATATTAGATTTTTGAAGAAAAATTGAAAATGAAAAATCCCTCTATACCCACTCTAACGACCCGACAATCAGTTCTGTTGACGAATTATTGTTATTCAGATGAACATGGATACTTTGCACCCCACCATGATGCGAGCCAAGTCATATTAGATTTTTGAAGAAATTTTGAAAATGAGAAATCCCTCTATACCCCCCTAACGACCCGACAATGATTTCTGTTAACGAATTCTTGTGATTCAGATGGAATTGGATATTCTGCACCCTACTATGATGCGTGCCAAGTCATATTTGATTTTTGAAGTCATTTTGATAATGAAAAATCCCTCTATACCCCCTCTGATGACCCGACAATGATTTCTGGTGATGAGTTATTGTTGTTCAGATGGAAATGGATATTCTGCACCCCACCATGATGCGTGCCAAGTCATATTAGATTTTTGAAGAAATTTTGAAAATGAAAAATCCCTCTATATCCCCTCTGACGACCCGACAATGATTTCTGTCAACGAATTATTGTTATTCAGACGGAAATAGATATTCTGCACCCCACCATGATGCGTGCCAAGTCATATTAGATTTTTGATAAAATTTTGAAAATGAGAAATCCCTCTATACCTCTCTAACGACCCGACAATGATTTCTGTTAACGAATTCTTGTTATTCACATGGAATTGGATATTCTGCACCCTACTATGATGCGTGCCAAGTCATATTTGATTTTTGAAGTCATTTTGATAATGATAAATCCCTCTATACCCCCTCTGACGACCCGACAATGATTTCTGGTGACGAATTATTGTTGTTCAGATGGAAATGGATATTCTGCACCCTACCATGATGCGTGCCAAGTCATATTGGATTTTTGAAGAAATATTGAAAATGAGAAATCCCTCTATACCCCCTCTAACGACCCGACAATGATTTCTGTTGACGAATTATTGTTATTCAGATGGAAATGAATATTCTGCACCTCACCATGTTGCGTACCAAGTCATATTTGATTTTGAGGTAATTTTGAAAATGAAAAATCCCTCTATACCCCCTCTAACGACCCGACAATGATTTCTGTTAACGAATTCTTGTTATTCAGATGGAATTGGATATTCTGCACCCTACTATGATACGTGCCAAGTCATATTTGATTTTTGAAGTCATTTTGATAATGAAAAATCCCTCTATACCCCCTCTGACGACCCGGCAATGATTTCTGGTGACAAATTATTGTTGTTCAGATGGAAATGGATATTCTGCACCCCACCATAATGCGTGCCAAGTCATATTAGAATTTTGAAGAAATTTCGAAAATGAAAAATCCCTCTATACCCCCTCTGACGACCCGACAATGATTTCTGTTGACAAATTATTGTTATTGGGATGGAAATGGATATTCTGTACCCCACCATGATGCGTGCCAAGTCATATTAGATTATTGAAGAAATTTTGAAAATGAAAACTCCCTCTATACCCCCTCCAACGATCCGTCAATGATTTCTGTTGACGAATTATTGTTATTTAGATGGAAATGGATATTATGCACCCCACCATGATGCGTGCCAAGTCATATTTGATTTTGAGGTAATTTTGAAAAAGATAAATCCCTCTATACCCCCTCTGACGACCCGAAAATGATTTCTGTTGACGAATTATTGTTATTCAGATGGAAATGGATATTCTGCAACCCACCATGATGCGTGACAAGTCATATTGGATTTTTGAAGAAATATTGAAAATGAAAAATCCCTCTATACCCCCTCTAACGACCCGACAATGATTTCTGTTGACGAATTATTGTTATCCAGATGGAAATGAATATTCTGCACACCACCATGTTGCGTGCCAAGTCATATTTGATTTTGAGGTAATTTTGAAAAAGATAAATCCCTCTATACCCCCTCTAACGACCCGACAATGATTTCTGTTGACGAATTATTGATATATAGATGGAAATGAATATTCTGCACACCACCATGTTGCGTGCCAAGTCATATTTGATTTTGAGGTAATTTTGAAAATGAAATATCCCTCTATACCCCCTCTAACGAACCGACAATGAGTTCTGTTGACGAATTATTGTTATTCAGATGGAAATGGATATTCTGCACCCCACCATGATGCGTGTCAAGTCATAGTGGATTTTTGAAGAAATATTGAAAATGAAAAATCCCTCTATACCCCCTCTAACGACCCGACAATGATTTCTGTGGACGAATTATTGTTATTCAGATGGAAATGGATATTTTGCACCCCACCATGATGCGTGCCAAGTCATATTAGATTTTTGATGAAATTTTGAAAATGAGAAATCCCTCTATATCCCCCCTAACGACCCGACAATGATTTCTGTTAACGAATTCTTGTTATTCAGATGGAATTGGATATTCTGCACCCTACTATGATACGTGCCAAGTCATATTTGATTTTTGAAGTCATTTTGATAATGAAAAATCCCTCTATACCCCCTCTGACGACCCGGCAATGATTTCTGGTGACGAATTATTGTTGTTCAGATGGAAATGGATATTCTGCACCCCACAATAATGCGTGCCAAGTCATATTAGAATTTTGAAGAAATTTCTAAAATGAAAAATCCCTCTATACCCCCTCTGACGACCCGACAATGATTTCTGTTGACGAATTATTGTTATTGAGATGGAAATGGATATTCTGTACCCCACCATGATGCGTGCCAAGTCATATTAGATTATTGAAGAAATTTTGAAAATGAAAACTCCCTCTATACCCCCTCCAACGACCCGTCAATGATTTCTGTTGACGAATTATTGTTATTTAGATGGAAATGGATATTATGCACCCCACCATGATGCGTGCCAAGTCATATTTGATTTTGAGGTAATTTTGAAAAAGATAAATCCCTCTATACCCCCTCTGACGACCCGAAAATGATTTCTGTTGACAAATTATTGTTATTCAGATGGAAATGGATATTCTGCACCCCACCATGATGCGTGACAAGTCATATTGGATTTTTGAAGAAATATTGAAAATGAAAAATCCCTCTATACCCCCTCTAACGACCCGACAATGATTTCTGTTGACGAATTATTATTATTCAGATGGAAATGGATATTCTGCACCCCACTATGATGCGTGCCAAGTCATATTGGATTTTTGAAGAAATATTGAAAATGAAAAATCCCTCCATACCCACTCTAACGACCCGACAATCAGTTCTGTTGACGAATTACTGTTATTCAGATGGAAATGGATATTTTGCACCCCACCGTGATGCGTGCCAAGTCATATTGAATTTTTGAAGAAATATTGAAAATGAAAAATCCCTCTATACCACCTCTGACGACCCGACAATGATTTCTGGTGACGAATTATTGTTGTTCAGATGGAAATGGATATTCTGCACCCCACCATGATGCGTGCCAAGTCATATTTGATTTTGAGGTAATTTTGAAAATAAAAAATCCCTCTATACCCCCTTTAACGAACCGACAATGATTTCTGTTGACAAATCATTGTTATTGAGAGGGATATTCTGTACCCCACCATGATGCGTGCCAAGTCATATTTGATTTTGAGGTAATTTTGAAAATGAAAAATCCCTCTATACCCCCTCCAACGACCCGTCAATGATTTCTGTTGACGAGTTATTGTTATTTAGATGGAAATGGATATTCTGTACCCCACCATGATGCGTGCCAAGTCATATTTGATTTTGAGGTAATTTTAAAAATGAAAAATCCCTCTATACCCCCTCTGACGACCCGACAATGATTTCTGTTGACAAATTATTGTTATTGAGATAGAAATGGATATTCTGTACCCCACTATGATGCGTGCCAAGTCATATTTGATTTTTGAAGTCATTTTGAAAATGAAAAATCCCTCTATACCCCCTCTGACGACCCGACAATGATTTCAGTTGAAGAATTATTGTTACTCAGATGGAAATGAATATTTTGCACCCCACCATGTTGCGTGCCAAGTCATATTTGATTTTGAGGTAAATTTGAATATGAAAAATCCCTCTATACCCCCTCTAACGAACCGACAATGAGTTCTGTTGACAAATTATTGTTATTCAGATGGAAATGGATATTCTGCACCCCAACATGATGCGTGCCAAGTCATATTGGATTTTTGAAGAAATATTGAAAATGAAAAATCCCTCTATACCCCCTCTAACGACAAGACAATGATTTATGTTGAAGAATTGATGTTAGTCAGATAGAAATGGATATTCTGCACCCCGCCATGATGCGTGCCATGTCATATTTCATTATTGAAATCATTTTGAAAATGAAAAATCCCTCTATACCCCTCCAACGACCCGTCAATGATTTCTGTTGACGAATTATTGTTATTTAGATGGAAATGGATATTCTGCACCCCACCATGATGCGTGCCAAGTCATATTTGAATTTGAGGTAATTTTGAAAATGAGAAATCCCTTTATACCCCCCTAACGAACCGACAATGATTTCTGTTAACGAATTTTTGTGATTCAGATGGAATTGGATATTCTGCACCCTACTATGATGCGTGCTAAGTCATATTTGATTTTTGAAGTCATTTTGATAATGAAAAATCCCTCTATACCCCCTCTGATGACCCGACAATGATTTCTGGTGATGAATTATTGTTGTTCAGATGGAAATGGATATTCTGCACCCCACCATGATGCTTGCCAAGTCATATTAGATTTTTGAAGAAATTTTGAAAATGAAAAATCCCTCTATATCCCCTCTGACGACCCGACAATGATTTCTGTCAACGAATTATTGTTATTCAGATGGAAATAGATATTCTGCACCCCACCATGATGCGTGCCAAGTCATATTAGATTTTTGAAGATATATTGAAAATGAAAAATCCCTCTATACCCCCTCTAACGACCCGACAATGATTTCTGTTGACGAATTATTGTTATTCAGATGGAAATGAATATTCTGCACCTCACCATGTTGCGTACCAAGTCATATTTGATTTTGAGGTAATGTTGAAAATGAAAAATCCCTCTATACCCGCTCTAACGACCCGACAATGATTTCAGTCAACAAATTATTGTTATTCAGATGGAAATAGATATTCTGCACCTCACCATGATGCGTGCCAAGTCATATTAGATTTTTGATGAAATTTTGAAAATGAGAAATCCCTCTATACCCCCCTAACGACCCGACAATGATTTCTGTTAACGAATTCTTGTTATTCAGATGGAATTGGATATTCTGCACCCTACTATGATGCGTGCCAAGTCATATTTGATTTTTGAAGTCATTTTGATAATGAAAAATCCCTCTATACCCCCTCTGACCACCCGACAATGATTTCTGGTGACGAATTATTGTTGTTCAGATGGAAATGGATATTCTGCACCCCACCATGATGCGTGCCATGTCATATTAGATTTTTGAAGAAATATTGAAAATGAAAAATCCCTCTATACCCCCTCTGACGACCCGACAATGATTTCTGTTGACGAATTATTGTTATTCAGATGAACATGGATACTTTGCACCCCATCATGATGCGTGCCAAGTCATATTAGATTTTTGAAGAAAAATTGAAAATGAAAAATCCCTCTATACCCACTCTAACGACCCGACAATCAGTTCTGTTGACGAATTATTGTTATTCAGATGAACATGGATACTTTGCACCCCACCATGATGCGTGCCAAGTCATATTAGATTTTTGAAGAAATTTTGAAAATGAGAAATCCCTCTATACCCCCCTAACGACCCGACAATGATTTCTGTTAACGAATTCTTGTGATTCAGATGGAATTGGATATTCTGCACCCTACTATGATGCGTGCCAAGTCATATTTGATTTTTGAAGTCATTTTGATAATGAAAAATCCCTCTATACCCCCTCTGATGACCCGACAATGATTTCTGGTGATGAGTTATTGTTGTTCAGATGGAAATGGATATTCTGCACCCCACCATGATGCGTGCCAAGTCATATTAGATTTTTGAAGAAATTTTGAAAATGAAAAATCCCTCTATATCCCCTCTGACGACCCGACAATGATTTCTGTCAACGAATTATTGTTATTCAGACGGAAATAGATATTCTGCACCCCACCAAGATGCGTGCCAAGTCATATTAGATTTTTGATGAAATTTTGAAAATGAGAAATCCCTCTATACCTCTCTAACGACCCGACAATGATTTCTGTTAACGAATTCTTGTTATTCACATGGAATTGGATATTCTGCACCCTACTATGATGCGTGCCAAGTCATATTTGATTTTTGAAGTCATTTTGATAATGATAAATCCCTCTATACCCCCTCTGACGACCCGACAATGATTTCTGGTGACGAATTATTGTTGTTCAGATGGAAATGGATATTCTGCACCCTACCATGATGCGTGCCAAGTCATATTGGATTTTTGAAGAAATATTGAAAATGAGAAATCCCTCTATACCCCCTCTAACGACCCGACAATGATTTCTGTTGACGAATTATTGTTATTCAGATGGAAATTAATATTCTGCACCTCACCATGTTGCGTACCAAGTCATATTTGATTTTGAGGTAATTTTGAAAATGAAAAATCCCTCTATACCCCCTCTAACGACCCGACAATGATTTCTGTTAACGAATTCTTGTTATTCAGATGGAATTGGATATTCTGCACCCTACTATGATACGTGCCAAGTCATATTTGATTTTTGAAGTCATTTTGATAATGAAAAATCCCTCTATACCCCCTCTGACGACCCGGCAATGATTTCTGGTGACAAATTATTGTTGTTCAGATGGAAATGGATATTCTGCACCCCACCATAATGCGTGCCAAGTCATATTAGAATTTTGAAGAAATTTCGAAAATGAAAAATCCCTCTATACCCCCTCTGACGACCCGACAATGATTTCTGTTGACAAATTATTGTTATTGAGATGGAAATGGATATTCTGTACCCCACCATGATGCGTGCCAAGTCATATTAGATTATTGAAGAAATTTTGAAAATGAAAACTCCCTCTATACCCCCTCCAACGATCCGTCAATGATTTCTGTTGACGAATCATTGTTATTTAGATGGAAATGGATATTATGCACCCCACCATGATGCGTGCCAAGTCATATTTGATTTTGAGGTAATTTTGAAAAAGATAAATCCCTCTATACCCCCTCTGACGACCCGAAAATGATTTCTGTTGACAAATTATTGTTATTCAGATGGAAATGGATATTCTGCAACCCACCATGATGCGTGACAAGTCATATTGGATTTTTGAAGAAATATTGAAAATGAAAAATCCCTCTATACCCCCTCTAACGACCCGACAATGATTTCTGTTGACGAATTATTGTTATCCAGATGGAAATGAATATTCTGCACACCACCATGTTGCGTGCCAAGTCATATTTGATTTTGAGGTAATTTTGAAAAAGATAAATCCCTCTATACCCCCTCTAACGACCCGACAATGATTTCTGTTGACGAATTATTGATATATAGATGGAAATGAATATTCTGCACACCACCATGTTGCGTGCCAAGTCATATTTGATTTTGAGGTAATTTTGAAAATGAAATATCCCTCTATACCCCCTCTAACGAACCGACAATGAGTTCTGTTGACGAATTATTGTTATTCAGATGGAAATGGATATTCTGCACCCCACCATGATGCGTGTCAAGTCATAGTGGATTTTAGAAGAAATATTGAAAATGAAAAATCCCTCTATACCCCCTCTAACGACCCGACAATGATTTCTGTTGACGAATTATTGTTATTCAGATGGAAATGGATATTTTGCACCCCACCATGATGCGTGCCAAGTCATATTAGATTTTTGATGAAATTTTGAAAATGAGAAATCCCTCTATATCCCCCCTAACGACCCGACAATGATTTCTGTTAACGAATTCTTGTTATTCAGATGGAATTGGATATTCTGCACCCTACTATGATACGTGCCAAGTCATATTTGATTTTTGAAGTCATTTTGATAATGAAAAATCCTTCTATACCCCCTCTGACGACCCGGCAATGATTTCTGGTGACGAATTATTGTTGTTCAGATGGAAATGGATATTCTGCACCCCACCATAATGCGTGCCAAGTCATATTAGAATTTTGAAGAAATTTCTAAAATGAAAAATCCCTCTATACCCCCTCTGACGACCCGACAATGATTTCTGTTGACGAATTATTGTTATTGAGATGGAAATGGATATTCTGTACCCCACCATGATGCGTGCCAAGTCATATTAGATTATTGAAGAAATTTTGAAAATGAAAACTCCCTCTATACCCCCTCCAACGACCCGTCAATGATTTCTGTTGACGAATTATTGTTATTTAGATGGAAATGGATATTATGCACCCCACCATGATGCGTGCCAAGTCATATTTGATTTTGAGGTAATTTTGAAAAAGATAAATCCCTCTATACCCCCTCTGACGACCCGAAAATGATTTCTGTTGACAAATTATTGTTATTCAGATGGAAATGGATATTCTGCACCCCACCATGATGCGTGACAAGTCATATTGGATTTTTGAAGAAATATTGAAAATGAAAAATCCCTCTATACCCCCTCTAACGACCCGACAATGATTTCTGTTGACGAATTATTATTATTCAGATGGAAATGGATATTCTGCACCCCACCATGATGCGTGCCAAGTCATATTGGATTTTTGAAGAAATATTGAAAATGAAAAATCCCTCCATACCCACTCTAACGACCCGACAATCAGTTCTGTTGACGAATTACTGTTATTCAGATGGAAATGGATATTTTGCACCCCACCATGATGCGTGCCAAGTCATATTGAATTTTTGAAGAAATATTGAAAATGAAAAATCCCTCTATACCACCTCTGACGACCCGACAATGATTTCTGGTGACGAATTATTGTTGTTCAGATGGAAATGGATATTCTGCACCCCACCATGATGCGTGCCAAGTCATATTTGATTTTGAGGTAATTTTGAAAATGAAAAATCCCTCTATACCCCCTTTAACGAACCGACAATGATTTCTGTTGACAAATCATTGTTATTGAGATGGAAATGGATATTCTGTACCCCACCATGATGCGTGCCAAGTCATATTTGATTTTGAGGTAATTTTGAAAATGAAAAATCCCTCTATACCCCCTCCAACGACCCGTCAATGATTTCTGTTGACGAGTTATTGTTATTTAGATGGAAATGGATATTCTGTACCCCACCATGATGCGTGCCAAGTCATATTTGATTTTGAGGTAATTTTAAAAATGAAAAATCCCTCTATACCCCCTCTGACGACCCGACAATGATTTCTGTTGACAAATTATTGTTATTGAGATAGAAATGGATATTCTGTACCCCACTATGATGCGTGCCAAGTCATATTTGATTTTTGAAGTCATTTTGAAAATGAAAAATCCCTCTATACCCCCTCTGACGACCCGACAATGATTTCAGTTAAAGAATTATTGTTACTCAGATGGAAATGAATATTTTGCACCCCACCATGTTGCGTGCCAAGTAATATTTGATTTTGAGGTATATTTGAATATGAAAAATCCCTCTATACCCCCTCTAACGAACCGACAATGAGTTCTGTTGACAAATTATTGTTATTCAGATGGAAATGGATATTCTGCACCCCAACATGATGCGTGCCAAGTCATATTGGATTTTTGAAGAAATATTGAAAATGAAAAATCCCTCTATACACCCTCTAACGACAAGACAATGATTTATGTTGAAGAATTGATGTTAGTCAGATAGAAATGGATATTCTGCACCCCGCCATGATGCGTGCCATGTCATATTTCATTATTGAAATCATTTTGAAAATGAAAAATCCCTCTATACCCCTCCAACGACCCGTCAATGATTTCTGTTGACGAATTATTGTTATTTAGATGGAAATGGATATTCTGCACCCCACCATGATGCGTGCCAAGTCATATTTGAATTTGAGGTAATTTTGAAAATGAGAAATCCCTTTATACCCCCCTAACGAACCGACAATGATTTCTGTTAACGAATTTTTGTGATTCAGATGGAATTGGATATTCTGCACCCTACTATGATGCGTGCCAAGTCATATTTGATTTTTGAAGTCATTTTGATAATGAAAAATCCCTCTATACCCCCTCTGATGACCCGACTATGATTTCTGGTGATGAATTATTGTTGTTCAGATGGAAATGGATATTCTGCACCCCACCATGATGCGTGCCAAGTCATATTAGATTTTTGAAGAAATTTTGAAAATGAAAAATCCCTCTATATCCCCTCTGACGACCCGACAATGATTTCTGTCAACGAATTATTGTTATTCAGATGGAAATAGATATTCTGCACCCCACCATGATGCGTGCCAAGTCATATTAGATTTTTGAAGAAATATTGAAAATGAAAAATCCCTCTATACCCCCTCTAACGACCCGACAATGATTTCTGTTGACGAATTATTGTTATTCAGATGGAAATGAATATTCTGCACCTCACCATATTGCGTACCAAGTCATATTTGATTTTGAGGTAATTTTGAAAATGAAAAATCCCTCTATACCCCCTCTAACGACCCGACAATGATTTCAGTCAACGAATTATTGTTATTCAGATGGAAATAGATATTCTGCACCCCACCATGATGCGTGCCAAGTCATATTAGATTTTTGATGAAATTTTGATAATGAGAAATCCCTCTATACCCCCCCTAACGACCCGACAATGATTTCTGTTAACGAATTCTTGTTATTCAGATGGAATTGGATATTCTGCACCCTACTATGATGCGTGCCAAGTCATATTTGATTTTTGAAGTCATTTTGATAATGAAAAATCCCTCTATACCCCCTCTGACCACCCGACAATGATTTCTGGTGACGAATTATTGTTGTTCAGATGGAAATGAATATTCTGCACCCCACCATGATGCGTGTCATGTCATATTAGATTTTTGAAGAAATATTGAAAATGAAAAATCCCTCTATACCCCCTCTGACGACCCGACAATGATTTCTGTTGACGAATTATTGTTATTCAGATGAACATGGATACTTTGCACCCCATCATGATGCGTGCCAAGTCATATTAGATTTTTGAAGAAAAATTGAAAATGAAAAATCCCTCTATACCCACTCTAACGACCCGACAATCAGTTCTGTTGACAAATTATTGTTATTCAGATGAACATGGATACTTTGCACCCCACCATGATGCGTGCCAGGTCATATTAGATTTTTGATGAAATTTTGAAAATGAGAAATCCCTCTATACCCCCCTAACGACCCGACAATGATTTCTGTTAACGAATTCTTGTGATTCAGATGGAAATAGATATTCTGCACCCCACCATGATGCGTGCCAAGTCATATTAGATTTTTGATGAAATTTTGAAAATGAGAAATCCCTCTATACCCGACAATGATTTCTGTTAACGAATTCTTGTTATTCACATGGAATTGGATATTCTGCACCCTACTATGATGCGTGCCAAGTCATATTTGATTTTTGAAGTCATTTTGATAATGAAAAATCCCTCTATACCCCCTCTGACGACCCGACAATGATTTCTGGTGACGAATTATTGTTGTTCAGATGGAAATGGATATTCTGCACCCCACCATGATGCGTGCCAAGTCATATTGGATTTTTGAAGAAATATTGAAAATGAAAAATCCCTCTATACCCCCTCTAACGACCCGACAATGATTTCTGTTGACGAATTATTGTTATTCAGATGGAAATGAATATTCTGCACCTCACCATGTTGCGTACCAAGTCATATTTGATTTTGAGGTAATTTTGAAAATGAAAAATCCCTCTATACCCCCTCTAACGACCCGACAATGATTTCTGTCAACGAATTATTGTTATTCAGATGGAAATAGATATTCTGCACCCCACTATGATGCGTGCCAAGTCATATTAGATTTTTGATGGAATTTTGAAAATGAGAAATCCCCCTATACCCCCCCTAACGACCCGACAATGATTTCTGTTACCGAATTCTTGTTATTCAGATGGAATTGGATATTCTGCACCCTACTATGATTCGTGCCAAGTCATATTTGATTTTTGAAGTCATTTTGATAATGAAAAATCCCTCTATACCCCCTCCAACGACCCGTCAATGATTTCTGTTGATGATTTATTGTTATTTAGATGGATATGGATATTCTGCACCCCACAATGATGCGTGCTAAGTCTTATTTGATTTTGAGGTAATTTTGAAAATGAAAAATCCCTCTATACCCCCTCTGACGACCCGACAATGATTTCTGTTGACAAATTATTGTTATTGAGATGGAAATGGATATTCTGCACCCCACCATGATGCGTGCCAAGTCATATTGGATTTTTGAAGAAATATTGAAAATGAAAAATCCCTCTATACCCCCTCTAACGACCCGACAATGATTTCTGTTGACGAATTATTGTTATATAGATGGAAATGAATATTCTGCACACCACCATGTTGCGTGCCAAGTCATATTTGATTTTGAGGTAATTTTGAAAATGAAATATCCCTCTATACCCCCTCTAACGAACCGACAATGAGTTCTGTTGACGAATTATTGTTATTCAGATGGAAATGGATATTCTGCACCCCACCATGATGCGTGTCAAGTCATAGTGGATTTTTGAAGAAATATTGAAAATGAAAAATCCCTCTATACCCCCTCTAACGACCCGACAATGATTTCTGTTGACGAATTATTATTATTCAGATGGAAATGAATATTCTGCACCTCACCATGTTGCGTACCAAGTCATATTTGATTTTGAGGTAATTTTGAAAATGAAAAATCCCTCTATACCCCCTCTAACGACCCGACAATGATTTCTGTCAACGAATTATTGTTATTCAGATGGAAATAGATATTCTGCACCCCACTATGATGCGTGCCAAGTCATATTAGATTTTTGATGGAATTTTGAAAATGAGAAATCCCTCTATACCCCCCCTAACGACCCGACAATGATTTCTGTTAACGAATTCTTGTTATTCAGATGGAATTGGATATTCTGCACCCTACTATGATGCGTGCCAAGTCATATTTGATTTTTGAAGTCATTTTGATAATGAAAAATCCCTCTATACCCCCTCTGACGACCCGACAATGATTTCTGGTGACGAATTATTGTTGTTCAGAAGGAAATGGATATTCTGCACCCCACCATGATGCGTGCCAAGTCATATTGGATTTTTGAAGAAATTTTGAAAATGAAAAATCCCTCTATACCCCCTCCAACGACCCGTCAATGATTTCTGTTAATGAATTATTGTTATTTAGATGGAAATGGATATTCTGCACTCCACAATGATGCGTGCTAAGTCTTATTTGATTTTGAGGTAATTTTGAAAATGAAAAATCCCTCTATACCCCCTCTGACGACCCGACAATGATTTCTGTTGACAAATTATTGTTATTGAGATGGAAATGGATATTCTGCACCCCACCATGATGCGTGCCAAGTCATATTGGATTTTTGAAGAAATATTGAAAATGAAAAATCCCTCTATACCCCCTCTAACGACCCGACAATGATTTCTGTTGACGAATTATTGTTATATAGATGGAAATAAATATTCTGCACACCACCATGTTGCGTGCCAAGTCATATTTGATTTTGAGGTAATTTTGAAAATGAAATATCCCTCTATACCCCCTCTAACGAACCGACAATGAGTTCTGTTGACGAATTATTGTTATTCAGATGGAAATGGATATTCTGCACCCCACCATGATGCGTGTCAAGTCATAGTGGATTTTTGAAGAAATATTGAAAATGAAAAATCCCTCTATACCCCCTCTAACGACCCGACAATGATTTCTGTTGACGAATTATTGTTATCCAGATGGAAATGAATATTCTGCACCCCACCATGATGCGTGCCAAGTCATATTAGATTTTTGAAGAAATTTTGAAAATGAAAAATCCCTCTATATCCCCTCTGACGTCCCGACAATGATTTCTGTCAACGAATTATTGTTATTCAGATGGAAATAGATATTCTGCACCCCACCATGATGCGTGCCAAGTCATATTAGATTTTTGATGAAATTTTGAAAATGAGAAATCCCTCTATACCCCTCTAACGACCCGACAATGATTTCTGTTAACGAATTCTTGTTATTCACATGGAATTGGATATTCTGCACCCTACTATGATGCGTGCCAAGTCATATTTGATTTTTGAAGTCATTTTGATAATGAAAAATCACTCTATACCCCCTCTGACGACCCGACAATGATTTCTGGTGACGAATTTTTGTTGTTCAGATGGAAATGGATATTCTGCACCCCACCATGATGCGTGCCAAGTCATATTGGATTTTTGAAGAAATATTGAAAATGAAAAATCCCTCTATACCCCCTCTAACGACCCGACAATGATTTCTGTTGACGAATTTTTGTTATTCAGATAGAAATGAATATTCTGCACCTCACCATGTTGCGTACCAAGTCATATTTGATTTTGAGGTAATTTTGAAAATGAAAAATCCCTCTATACCCCCTCTAACGACCCGACAATGATTTCTGTCAACGAATTATTGTTATTCAGATGGAAATAGATATTCTGCACCCCACTATGATGCGTGCCAAGTCATATTAGATTTTTGATGGAATTTTGAAAATGAGAAGTCCCTCTATACCCCCCCTAACGACCCGACAATGATTTCTGTTAACGAATTCTTGTTATTCAGATGGAATTGGATATTCTGCACCCTACTATGATGCGTGCCAAGTCATATTTGATTTTTGAAGTCATTTTGATAATGAAAAATCCCTCTATACCCCCTCTGACGACCCGACAATGATTTCTGGTGACGAATTATTGTTGTTCAGAAGGAAATGGATATTCTGCACCCCACCATGATGCGTGCCAAGTCATATTGGATTTTTGAAGAAATTTTGAAAATGAAAAATCCCTCTATACCCCCTCCAACGACCCGTCAATGATTTCTGTCGATGAATTATTGTTATTCAGATGGAAATGGATATTCTGCACCCCACAATGATGCGTGCTAAGTCTTATTTGATTTTGAGGTAATTTTGAAAATGAAAAATCCCTCTATACCCCCTCTGACGACCCGACAATGATTTCTGTTGACAAATTATTATTATTGAGATGGAAATGGATATTCTGCACCCCACCATGATGCGTGCCAAGTCATATTGGATTTTTGAAGAAATATTGAAAATGAAAAATCCCTCTATACCCCCTCTAACGACCCGACAATGATTTCTGTTGACGAATTATTGTTATATAGATGGAAATGAATATTCTGCACACCACCATGTTGCGTGCCAAGTCATATTTGATTTTGAGGTAATTTTGAAAATGAAATATCCCTCTATACCCCCTCTAACGAACCGACAATGAGTTCTGTTGACGAATTACTGTTATTCAGATGGAAATGGATATTTTGCACCCCACCATGATGCGTGCCAAGTCATATTAGATTTTTGATGAAATTTTGAAAATGAGAAATCCCTCTATACCCCTCCTTACGACCCGACAATGATTTCTGTTAACGAATTCTTGTTATTCAGATGGAATTGGATATTCTGCACCCCACCATGATGCGTGCCAAGTCATATTTGATTTTTGAAGTCATTTTGATAATGAAAAATCCCTCTATACCCCCTCTGACGACCCGACAATGATTTCTGTTGACAAATTATTGTTATTGAGATAGAAATGGATATTCTGTACCCCACTATGATGCGTGCCAAGTCATATTTGATTTTTGAAGTCATTTTGAAAATGAAAAATCCCTCTATACCCCCTCTGACGACCCGACAATGATTTCAGTTGAAGAATTATTGTTACTCAGATGGAAATGGATATTCTGCACCCCACCATGATGCGTGACTAGTCATATTGGATTTTTGAAGAAATATTGAAAATGAAAAATTCCTCTATACCCCCTCTAACGACCCGACAATGATTTCTGTTGACGAATTATTTTTATCCAGATGGAAATGAATATTTTGCACCCCACCATGTTGCGTACCAAGTCATATTTGATTTTGAGGTAAATTTGAATATAAAAAATCCCTCTATACCCCCTCTAACGAATCGACAATGAGTTCTGTTGACAAATTATTGTTATTCAGATGGAAATGGATATTCTGCACCCCACCATGATGCGTGCCAAGTGACGAAATGAAAAATCCCTCTATACCCCCTCTAACCCCCGACACCCCCACCATGATGCGTGCCAAGTCATATTGGATTTTTGAAGAAATATTGAAAATGAAAAATCCCTCTATACCCCCTCTAACGACACGACAATGATTTATGTTGACGAATTGATGTTAGTCAGATAGAAATGGATATTCTGCACCCCGCCATGATGCGTGCCATGTCATATTTCATTATTGAAATCATTTTGAAAATGAAAAATCCCTATATACCCCTCCAACGACCCGTCAATGATTTCTGTTGACGAATTATTGTTATTTAGATGGAAATGGATATTCTGCACCCCACCATGATGCGTGCCAAGTCATATTTGATTTTGAGGTAATTTTGAAAATGAGAAATCCCTCTATACCCCCCTAACGACCCGACAATGATTTCTGTTAACGAATTCTTGTGATTCAGATGGAATTGGATATTCTGCACCCTACTATGATGCGTGCCAAGTCATATTTGATTTTTGAAGTCATTTTGATAATGAAAAATCCCTCTATACCCCCTCTGATGACCCGACAATGATTTCTGGTGATGAATTATTGTTGTTCAGATGGAAATGGATATTCTGCACCCCACCATGATGCGTGCCAAGTCATATTAGATTTTTGAAGAAATTTTCAAAATGAAAAATCCCTCTATATCCCCTCTGACGACCCGACAATGATTTCTGTCAACGAATTATTGTTATTCAGATGGAAATAGATATTCTGCACCCCACCATGATGCGTGTTAAGTCATATTAGATTTTTGATGAAATTTTGAAAATGAGAAATCCCTCTATACCCCTCTAACGACCCGACAATGATTTCTGTTAACGAATTCTTGTAATTCACATGGAATTGGATATTCTGCACCCTACTATGATGCGTGCCAAGTCATATTTGATTTTTGAAGTCATTTTGATAATGAAAAATCACTCTATACCCCCTCTGACGACCCGACAATGATTTCTGGTGACGAATTATTGTTGTTCAGATGGAAATGGATATTCTGCACCCCACCATGATGCGTGCCAAGTCATATTGGATTTTTGAAGAAATATTGAAAATGAAAAATCCCTCTATACCCCCTCTAACGACCCGACAATGATTTCTGTTGACGAATTATTGTTATTCAGATGGAAATGAATATTCTGCACCTCACCATGTTGCGTGTTGAGTCATATTTGATTTTGAGGTAATTTTGAAAATGAAAAATCCCTCTATACCCCCTCCAACGACCCGTCAATGATTTCTGTTGATGAATTATTGTTATTTAGATGGAAATGGATATTCTGCACCCCACAATGATGCGTGCTAAGTCTTATTTGATTTTGAGGTAATTTTGAAAATGAAAAATCCCTCTATACCCCCTCTGACGACCCGACAATGATTTCTGTTGATAAATTATTGTTATTGAGATGGAAATGGATATTCTGCACCCCACCATGATGCGTGCCAAGTCATATTGGATTTTTGAAGAAATATTGAAAATGAAAAATCCCTCTATACCCCCTCTAACGACCCGACAATGATTTCTGTTGACGAATTATTGTTATATAGATGGAAATGAATATTCTGCACACCACCATGTTGCGTGCCAAGTCATATTTGATTTTGAGGTAATTTTGAAAATGAAATATCCCTCTATACCCCCTCTAACGAACCGACAATGAGTTCTGTTGACGAATTATTGTTATTCAGATGGAAATGGATATTCTGCACCCCACCATGATGCGTGTCAAGTCATAGTGGATATTTGAAGAAATATTGAAAATGAAAAATCCCTCTATACCCCCTCTAACGACCCGACAATGATTTCTGTTGACGAATTAATGTTATCCAGATGGAAATGAATATTCTGCACCCCACCATGAAGCGTGCCAAGTCATATTGGATTTTTGAAGAAATATTGAAAATGAAAAATCCCTCTATACCCCCTCTAACGACCCGACAATAATTTCTGTTGACGAATTATCGTTATTCAGATGGAAATAGATATTCTGCACCCCACCATAATGCGTGCTAAGTCATACTAGATTTTTGAAGAAATATTGAAAATGAAAAATCCCTCTATACCCCCTCTGACGACCCGACAATGATTTCAGTTGACGAATTATTGTTATTCAGATGAACATGGATACTTTGCACCCCATCATGATGCGTGCCAAGTCATATTGGATTTTTGAAGAAATATTGAAAATGAAAAATCCCTCTATACCCACTCTAACGACCCGACAATCAGTTCTGTTGACGAATTACTGTTATTCAGATGGAAATGGATATTTTGCACCCCACCATGATGCGTGCCAAGTCATATTAGATTTTTGATGAAATTTTGAAAATGAGAAATCCCTCTATATCCCCCCTAAAGACCCGACAATGATTTCTGTTAACGAATTCTTGTTATTCAGATGGAATTGGATATTCTGCACCCTACTATGATACGTGCCAAGTCATATTTGATTTTTGAAGTCATTTTGATAATGAAAAATTCCTCTATACCCCCTCTGACGACCCGGCAATGATTTCTGGTGACGAATTATTGTTGTTCAGATGGAAATGGATATTCTGCACCCCACCATAGTGCGTGCCAAGTCATATTAGAATTTTGAAGAAATTTCGAAAATGAAAAATCCCTCCATACCCCCTCTGACGACCCGACAATGATTTCTGTTGACAAATTATTGTTATTGAGATGGAAATGGATATTCTGTACCCCACCATGATGCGTGCCAAGTCATATTAGATTATTGAAGAAATTTTGAAAATGAAAACTCCCTCTATACCCCCTCCAACGACCCGACAATGATTTCTGTTGACGAATTATTGTTATTTAGATGGAAATGGATATTATGCACCCCACCATGATGCGTGCCAAGTCATATTTGATTTTGAGGTAATTTTGAAAATAATAAATCCCTCTATACCCCCTCTGACGACCCGACAATGATTTCTGTTGACAAATTATTGTTATTCAGATGGAGATGGATATTCTGCACCCCACCATGATGCGTGACAAGTCATATTGGATTTTTGAAGAAATATTGAAAATGAAAAATCCCTCTATACCCCCTCTAACGACCCGACAATGATTTCTGTTGACGAATTATTGTTATCCAGATGGAAATAAATATTCTGCACACCACCATGTTGCGTGCCAAGTCATATTAGATTTTGAGGTAATTTTGAAAATGAAAAATCCCTCTATACCCCCTCTAACGAACCGACAATGAGTTCTGTTGACGAATTATTATTATTCAGATGGAAATGGATATTCTGCACCCCACCATGATGCGTGCCAAGTCATAGTGGATTTTTGAAGAAATATTGAAAATGAAAAATCCCTCTATACCCCCTCTAACGACCCGACAATGATTTCTGTTGACGAATTAATGTTATTCAGATGAACATGGATACTTTGCACCCCATCATGATGCGTGCCAAGTCATATTAGATTTTTGAAGAAAAATTGAAAATGAAAAATCCCTCTATACCCACTCTAACGACCCGACAATCAGTTCTGTTGACGAATTACTGTTATTCAGATGGAAATGGATATTTTGCACCCCACCATGATGCGTGCCAAGTCATATTAGATTTTTGATGAAATTTTGAAAATGAGAAATCCCTCTATACACCCCCTTACGACCCGACAATGATTTCTGTTAACGAATTCTTGTTATTCAGATGGAATTGGATATTCTGCACCCTACTATGTTGCGTGCCAAGTCATATTTGATTTTTGAAGTCATTTTGATAATGAAAAATCCCTCTATACCCCCTCTGACGACCCGACAATGATTTCTGTTGACAAATTATTGTTATTGAGATAGAAATGGATATTCTGTACCCCACTATGATGCGTGCCAAGTCATATTTGATTTTTGAAGTCATTTTGAAAATGAAAAATCCCTCTATACCCCCTCTGACGACCCGACAATGATTTCAGTTGAAGAATTATTGTTACTCAGATGGAAATGGATATTCTGCACCCCACCATGATGCGTGACTAGTCATATTGGATTTTTGAAGAAATATTGAAAATGAAAAATTCCTCTATACCCCCTCTAACGACCCGACAATGATTTCTGTTGACGAATTATTGTTATCCGGATGGAAATGAATATTTTGCACCCCACCATGTTGCTTGCCAAGTCATATTTGATTTTGAGGTAAATTTGAATATGAAAAATCCCTCTATACCCCCTCTAACGAATCAACAATGAGTTCTGTTGACAAATTATTGTTATTCAGATGGAAATGGATATTCTGCACCCCACCATGATGCGTGCCAAGTCATATCGGATTTTTGAAGAAATATTGAAAATGAAAAATCCCTCTATACCCCCTCTAACGAACCGACAATGAGTTCTGTTGACGAATTATTGTTATTCAGATGGAAATGGATATTCTGCACCCCACCATGATGCGTGCCAAGTCATATTGGATTTTTGAAGAAATATTGAAAATGAAAAATCCCTCTATACCCCCTCTAACGACACGACAATGATTTATGTTGACGAATTGATGTTAGTCAGATAGAAATGGATATTCTGCACCCCGCCATGATGCGTGCCATGTCATATTTCATTATTGAAATCATTTTGAAAATGAAAAATCCCTCTATACCCCTCCAACGACCCGTCAATGATTTCTGTTGACGAATTATTGTTATTTAGATGGAAATGGATATTCTGCACCCCACCATGATGCGTGCCAAGTCGTATTTGATTTTGAGGTAATTTTGAAAATGAGAAATCCCTCTATACCCCCCTAACGACCCGACAATGATTTCTGTTAACGAATTCTTGTGATTCAGATGGAATTGGATATTCTGCACCCTACTATGATGCGTGCCAAGTCATATTTGATTTTTGAAGTCATTTTGATAATGAAAAATCCCTCTATACCCCCTCTGATGACCCGACAATGATTTCTGGTGATGAGTTATTGTTGTTCAGATGGAAATGGATATTCTGCACCCCACCATGATGCGTGCCAAGTCATATTGGATTTTTGAAGAAATATTGAAAATGAAAAATCCCTCTATACCCCCTCTAACGACACGACAATGATTTATGTTGACGAATTGATGTTAGTCAGATAGAAATGGATATTCTGCACCCCGCCATGATGCGTGCCATGTCATATTTCATTATTGAAATCATTTTGAAAATGAAAAATCCCTCTATACCCCTCCAACGACCCGTCAATGATTTCTGTTGACGAATTATTGTTATTTAGATGGAAATGGATATTCTGCACCCCACCATGATGCGTGCCAAGTCATATTTGATTTTGAGGTAATTTTGAAAATGAGAAATCCCTCTATACCCCCCTAACGACCCGACAATGATTTCTGTTAACGAATTCTTGTGATTCAGATGGAATTGGATATTCTGCACCCTACTATGATGCGTGCCAAGTCATATTTGATTTTTGAAGTCATTTTGATAATGAAAAATCCCTCTATACCCCCTCTGATGACCCGACAATGATTTCTGGTGATGAATTATTGTTGTTCAGATGGAAATGGATATTCTGCACCCCACCATGATAAGTGCCAAGTCATATTAGATTTTTGAAGAAATTTTCAAAATGAAAAATCCCTCTATATCCCCTCTGACGACCCGACAATGATTTCTGTCAACGAATTATTGTTATTCAGATGGAAATAGATATTCTGCACCCCACCGTGATGCGTGCCAAGTCATATTGGATTTTTGAAGAAATATTGAAAATGAAAAATCCCTCTATACCCCCTCTAACGACCCGACAATGATTTCTGTTGACGAATTATTGTTATTCAGATGGAAATGAATATTCTGCACCTCACCATGTTGCGTACCAAGTCATATTTGATTTTGAGGTAATTTTGAAAATGAAAAATCCCTCTATACCCTCTCTAACGACCCGACAATGATTTCAGTCAGCGAATTATTGTTATTCAGATGGAAATAGATATTCTGCACCCCACCATGATGCGTGTTAAGTCATATTAGATTTATGATGATATTTTGAAAATGAGAAATCCCTCTATACCCCCCCTAACGACCCGACAATGATTTCTGTTAACGAATTCTTGTTATTCAGATGGAATTGGATATTCTGCACCCTACTATGATGCGTGCCAAGCCATATTTGATTTTTGAAGTCATTTTGATAATGAAAAATCCCTCTATACCCCCTCTGACCACCCGACAATGATTTCTGGTGACGAATTATTGTTGTTCAGATGGAAATGGATATTCTGCACCCCACCATGATGCGTTATAAGTCATATTAGATTTTTGAAGAAATATTGAAAATGAAAAATCCCTCTATACCCCCTCTGACGACCCGACAATGATTTCTGTTGACGAATTATTGTTATTCAGATGAAAATGGATACTTTGCACCCCATCATGATGCGTGCCAAGTCATATTAGATTTTTGAAGAAAAATTGAAAATGAAAAATCCCTCTATACCCACTCTAACGACGAGACAATCAGTTCTGTTGACGAATTATTGTTATTCAGATGAACATGGATACTTTGCACCCCATCATGATGCGTGCCAAGTCATATTAGATTTTTGAAGAAATATTGAAAATGAAAAATCCCTCTATACCCCCTCTGACGACCCGACAATGATTTCTGTCAACGAATTATTGTTATTCAGATGGAAATAGATATTCTGCACCCCACCATGATGCGTGTTAAGTCATATTAGAATTTTGATGAAATTTTGAAAATGAGAAATCCCTCTATACCCCTCTAACGACCCGACAATGATTTCTGTTAACGAATTCTTGTAATTCACATGGAATTGGATATTCTGCACCCTACTATGATGCGTGCCAAGTCATATTTGATTTTTGAAGTCATTTTGATAATGAAAAATCCCTCTATACCCCCTCTGACGACCCGACAATGATTTCTGGTGACGAATTATTGTTGTTCAGATTGAAATGGATATTCTGCACCCCACCATGATGCGTGCCAAGTCATATTGGATTTTTGAAGAAATATTGAAAATGAAAAATCCCTCTATACCCCCTCTAACGACCCGACAATGATTTCTGTTGACGAATTATTGTTATTCAGATGGAAATGAATATTCTGCACCTCACCATGTTGCGTGTTAAGTCATATTTGATTTTGAGGTAATTTTGAAAATGAAAAATCCCTCTATACCCCCTCCAACGACCCGTCAATGATTTCTGTTGATGAATTATTGTTATTTAGATGGAAATGGATATTCTGCACCCCACAATGATGCGTGCTAAGTCTTATTTGATTTTGAGGTAATTTTGAAAATGAAAAATCCCTCTATACCCCCTCTGACGACCCGACAATGATTTCTGTTGACAAATTATTGTTATTGAGATGGAAATGGATATTCTGCACCCCACCATGATGCGTGCCAAGTCATATTGGATTTTTGAAGAAATATTGAAAATGAAAAATCCCTCTATACCCCCTCTAACGACCCGACAATGATTTCTGTTGACGAATTATTGTTATATAGATGGAAATGAATATTCTGCACACCACCATGTTGCGTGCCAAGTCATATTTGATTTTGAGGTAATTTTGAAAATGAAATTTCCCTCTATACCCCCTCTAACGAACCGACAATGAGTTCTGTTGACGAATTATTGTTATTCAGATGGAAATGGATATTCTGCACCCCACATGATGCGTGTCAAGTCATAGTGGATTTTTGAAGAAATATTGAAAATGAAAAATCCCTCTATACCCCCTCTAACGACCCGACAATGATTTCTGTTGACGAATTAATGTTATCCAGATGGAAATGAATATTCTGCACCCCACCATGAAGCGTGCCAAGTCATATTGGATTTTTGAAGAAATATTGAAAATGAAAAATCCCTCTATACCCCCTCTAACGACCCGACAATAATTTCTGTTGACGAATTATCGTTATTCAGATGGAAATAGATATTCTGCACCCCACCATGATGCGTGCTAAGTCATACTAGATTTTTGAAGAAATATTGAAAATGAAAAATCCCTCTATACCCCCTCTGACGACCCGACAATGATTTCTGTTGACGAATTATTGTTATTCAGATGAACATGGATACTTTGCACCCCATCATGATGCGTGCCAAGTCATATTGGATTTTTGAAGAAATATTGAAAATGAAAAATCCCTCTATACCCACTCTAACGACCCGACAATCAGTTCTGTTGACGAATTACTGTTATTCAGATGGATATGGATATTTTGCACCCCACCATGATGCGTGCCAAGTCATATTAGATTTTTGATGAAATTTTGAAAATGAGAAATCCCTCTATATCCCCCCTAAAGACCCGACAATGATTTCTGTTAACGAATTCTTGTTATTCAGATGGAA
This sequence comes from Chrysolina americana, assembly GCA_958502065.1. Lineage (NCBI taxonomy): Eukaryota > Metazoa > Arthropoda > Insecta > Coleoptera > Chrysomelidae > Chrysolina > Chrysolina americana. The sequence continues at coordinate 42,065,870 of OY293414.1, forward strand.
TTGGATATTCTGCACCCTACTATGATACGTGCCAAGTCATATTTGATTTTTGAAGTCATTTTGATAATGAAAAATTCCTCTATACCCCCTCTGACGACCCGGCAATAATTTCTGGTGACGAATTATTGTTGTTCAGATGGAAATGGATATTCTGCACCCCACCATAGTGCGTGCCAAGTCATATTAGAATTTTGAAGAAATTTCGAAAATGAAAAATCCCTCTATACCCCCTCTGACGACCCGACAATGATTTCTGTTGACAAATTATTGTTATTGAGATGGAAATGGATATTCTGTACCCCACCATGATGCGTGCCAAGTCATATTAGATTATTGAAGAAATTTTGAAAATGAAAACTCCCTCTATACCCCCTCCAACGACCCGACAATGATTTCTGTTGACGAATTATTGTTATTTAGATGGAAATGGATATTATGCACCCCACCATGATGCGTGCCAAGTCATATTTGATTTTGAGGTAATTTTGAAAATAATAAATCCCTCTATACCCCCTCTGACGACCCGACAATGATTTCTGTTGACAAATTATTGTTATTCAGATGGAGATGGATATTCTGCACCCCACCATGATGCGTGACAAGTCATATTGGATTTTTGAAGAAATATTGAAAATGAAAAATCCCTCTATACCCCCTCTAACGACCCGACAATGATTTCTGTTGACGAATTATTGTTATCCAGATGGAAATAAATATTCTGCACACCACCATGTTGCGTGCCAAGTCATATTAGATTTTGAGGTAATTTTGAAAATGAAAAATCCCTCTATACCCCCTCTAACGAACCGACAATGAGTTCTGTTGACGAATTATTATTATTCAGATGGAAATGGATATTCTGCACCCCACCATGATGCGTGCCAAGTCATAGTGGATTTTTGAAGAAATATTGAAAATGAAAGATCCCTCTATACCCCCTCTAACGACCCGACAATGATTTCTGTTGACGAATTAATGTTATTCAGATGAACATGGATACTTTGCACCCCATCATGATGCGTGCCAAGTCATATTAGATTTTTGAAGAAAAATTGAAAATGAAAAATCCCTCTATACCCACTCTAACGACCCGACAATCAGTTCTGTTGACGAATTACTGTTATTCAGATGGAAATGGATATTTTGCACCCCACCATGATGCGTGCCAAGTCATATTAGATTTTTGATGAAATTTTGAAAATGAGAAATCCCTCTATACACCCCCTTACGACCCGACAATGATTTCTGTTAACGAATTCTTGTTATTCAGATGGAATTGGATATTCTGCACCCTACTATGTTGCGTGCCAAGTCATATTTGATTTTTGAAGTCATTTTGATAATGAAAAATCCCTCTATACCCCCTCTGACGACCCGACAATGATTTCTGTTGACAAATTATTGTTATTGAGATAGAAATGGATATTCTGTACCCCACTATGATGCGTGCCAAGTCATATTTGATTTTTGAAGTCATTTTGAAAATGAAAAATCCCTCTATACCCCCTCTGACGACCCGACAATGATTTCAGTTGAAGAATTATTGTTACTCAGATGGAAATGGATATTCTGCACCCCACCATGATGCGTGACTAGTCATATTGGATTTTTGAAGAAATATTGAAAATGAAAAATTCCTCTATACCCCCTCTAACGACCCGACAATGATTTCTGTTGACGAATTATTGTTATCCGGATGGAAATGAATATTTTGCACCCCACCATGTTGCTTGCCAAGTCATATTTGATTTTGAGGTAAATTTGAATATGAAAAATCCCTCTATACCCCCTCTAACGAATCGACAATGAGTTCTGTTGACAAATTATTGTTATTCAGATGGAAATGGATATTCTGCACCCCACCATGATGCGTGCCAAGTCATATCGGAATTTTGAAGAAATATTGAAAATGAAAAATCCCTCTATACCCCCTCTAACGAACCGACAATGAGTTCTGTTGACGAATTATTGTTATTCAGATGGAAATGGATATTCTGCACCCCACCATGATGCGTGCCAAGTCATATTGGATTTTTGAAGAAATATTGAAAATGAAAAATCCCTCTATACCCCCTCTAACGACACGACAATGATTTATGTTGACGAATTGATGTTAGTCAGATAGAAATGGATATTCTGCACCCCGCCATGATGCGTGCCATGTCATATTTCATTATTGAAATCATTTTGAAAATGAAAAATCCCTCTATACCCCTCCAACGACCCGTCAATGATTTCTGTTGACGAATTATTGTTATTTAGATGGAAATGGATATTCTGCACCCCACCATGATGCGTGCCAAGTCGTATTTGATTTTGAGGTAATTTTGAAAATGAGAAATCCCTCTATACCCCCCTAACGACCCGACAATGATTTCTGTTAACGAATTCTTGTGATTCAGATGGAATTGGATATTCTGCACCCTACTATGATGCGTGCCAAGTCATATTTGATTTTTGAAGTCATTTTGATAATGAAAAATCCCTCTATACCCCCTCTGATGACCCGACAATGATTTCTGGTGATGAGTTATTGTTGTTCAGATGGAAATGGATATTCTGCACCCCACCATGATGCGTGCCAAGTCATATTGGATTTTTGAAGAAATATTGAAAATGAAAAATCCCTCTATACCCCCTCTAACGACACGACAATGATTTATGTTGACGAATTGATGTTAGTCAGATAGAAATGGATATTCTGCACCCCGCCATGATGCGTGCCATGTCATATTTCATTATTGAAATCATTTTGAAAATGAAAAATCCCTCTATACCCCTCCAACGACCCGTCAATGATTTCTGTTGACGAATTATTGTTATTTAGATGGAAATGGATATTCTGCACCCCACCATGATGCGTGCCAAGTCATATTTGATTTTGAGGTAATTTTGAAAATGAGAAATCCCTCTATACCCCCCTAACGACCCGACAATGATTTCTGTTAACGAATTCTTGTGATTCAGATGGAATTGGATATTCTGCACCCTACTATGATGCGTGCCAAGTCATATTTGATTTTTGAAGTCATTTTGATAATGAAAAATCCCTCTATACCCCCTCTGATGACCCGACAATGATTTCTGGTGATGAATTATTGTTGTTCAGATGGAAATGGATATTCTGCACCCCACCATGATGCGTGCCAAGTCATATTAGATTTTTGAAGAAATTTTCAAAATGAAAAATCCCTCTATATCCCCTCTGACGACCCGACAATGATTTCTGTCAACGAATTATTGTTATTCAGATGGAAATAGATATTCTGCACCCCACCGTGATGCGTGCCAAGTCATATTAGATTTTTGAAGAAATATTGAAAATGAAAAATCCCTCTATACCCCCTCTAACGACCCGACAATGATTTCTGTTGACGAATTATTGTTATTCAGATGGAAATGAATATTCTGCACCTCACCATGTTGCGTACCAAGTCATATTTGATTTTGAGGTAATTTTGAAAATCAAAAATCCCTCTATACCCTCTCTAACGACCCGACAATGATTTCAGTCAACGAATTATTGTTATTCAGATGGAAATAGATATTCTGCACCCCACCATGATGCGTGTTAAGTCATATTAGATTTTTGATGATATTTTGAAAATGAGAAATCCCTCTATACCCCCCCTAACGACCCGACAATGATTTCTGTTAACGAATTCTTGTTATTCAGATGGAATTGGATATTCTGCACCCTACTATGATGCGTGCCAAGCCATATTTGATTTTTGAAGTCATTTTGATAATGAAAAATCCCTCTATACCCCCTCTGACCACCCGACAATGATTTCTGGTGACGAATTATTGTTGTTCAGATGGAAATGGATATTCTGCACCCCACCATGATGCGTTATAAGTCATATTAGATTTTTGAAGAAATATTGAAAATGAAAAATCCCTCTATACCCCCTCTGACGACCCGACAATGATTTCTGTTGACGAATTATTGTTATTCAGATGAACATGGATACTTTGCACCCCATCATGATGCGTGCCAAGTCATATTAGATTTTTGAAGAAAAATTGAAAATGAAAAATCCCTCTATACCCACTCTAACGACCCGACAATCAGTTCTGTTGACGAATTATTGTTATTCAGATGAACATGGATACTTTGCACCCCATCATGATGCGTGCCAAGTCATATTAGATTTTTGAAGAAATATTGAAAATGAAAAATCCCTCTATACCCCCTCTGACGACCCGACAATGATTTCTGTCAACGAATTATTGTTATTCAGATGGAAATAGATATTCTGCACCCCACCATGATGCGTGTTAAGTCATATTAGATTTTTGATGAAATTTTGAAAATGAGAAATCCCTCTATACCCCTCTAACGACCCGACAATGATTTCTGTTAACGAATTCTTGTAATTCACATGGAATTGAATATTCTGCACCATACTATGATGCGTGCCAAGTCATATTTGATTTTTGAAGTCATTTTGATAATGAAAAATCCCTCTATACCCCCTCTGACGACCCGACAATGATTTCTGGTGACGAATTATTGTTGTTCAGATGGAAATGGATATTCTGCACCCCACCATGATGCGTGCCAAGTCATATTGGATTTTTGAAGAAATATTGAAAATGAAAAATCCCTATATACCCCCTCTAACGACCCGACAATGATTTCTGTTGACGAATTATTGTTATTCAGATGGGAATGAATATTCTGCACCTCACCATGTTGCGTACCAAGTCATATTTGATTTTGAGGTAATTTTGAAAATGAAAAATCCCTCTATACCCCCTCCAACGACCCGTCAATGATTTCTGTTGATGAATTATTGTTATTTAGATGGAAATGGATATTCTGCACCCCACCATGATGCGTGCCAAGTCATATTTGATTTTGAGGTAATTTTGAAAATGAGAAATCCCTCTATACCCCCCTAACGACCCGACAATGATTTCTGTTAACGAATTCTTGTGATTCAGATGGAATTGGATATTCTGCACCCTACTATGATGCGTGCCAAGTCATATTTGATTTTTGAAGTCATTTTGATAATGAAAAATCCCTCTATACCCCCTCTGATGACCCGACAATGATTTCTGGTGATGAATTATTGTTGTTCAGATGGAAATGGATATTCTGCACCCCACCATGATGCGTGCCAAGTCATATTGGATTTTTGAAGAAATATTGAAAATGAGAAATCCCTCTATAGCCCCCCTAACGACCCGACAATGATTTCTGTTAACGAATTCTTGTTATTCAGATGAAATTGGATATTCTGCACCCTACTATGATGCGTGCCAAGCCATATTTGATTTTTGAAGTCATTTTGATAATGAAAAATCCCTCTATACCCCCTCTGACCACCCGACAATGATTTCTGGTGACGAATTATTGTTGTTCAGATGGAAATGGATATTCTGCACCCCACCATGATGCGTTATAAGTCATATTAGATTTTTGAAGAAATATTAAAAATGAAAAATCCCTCTATACCCCTCCAACGACCCGTCAATGATTTCTGTTGACGAATTATTGTTATTTAGATGGAAATGGATATTCTGCACCCCACCATGATGCGTGCCAAGTCATATTTGATTTTGAGGTAATTTTGAAAATGAGAAATCCCTCTATACCCCCCTAACGACCCGACAATGATTTCTGTTGACGAATTATTGTTATTCAGATGAAAATGGATACTTTGCACCCCATCATGATGCGTGCCAAGTCATATTAGATTTTTGAAGAAAAATTGAAAATGAAAAATCCCTCTATACCCACTCTAACGACCCGACAATCAGTTCTGTTGACGAATTATTGTTATTCAGATGAACATGGATATTATGCACCCCACCATGATGCGTGCCAAGTCATATTTGATTTTGAGGTAATTTTGAAAATGAGAAATCCCTCTATACCCCCCTAACGACCCGACAATGATTTCTGTTGACGAATTATTGTTATTCAGATGAAAATGGATACTTTGCACCCCATCATGATGCGTGCCAAGTCATATTAGATTTTTGAAGAAAAATTGAAAATGAAAAATCCCTCTATACCCACTCTAACGACCCGACAATCAGTTCTGTTGACGAATTATTGTTATTCAGATGAACATGGATATTATGCACCCCACCATGATGCGTGCCAAGTCATATTTGATTCTGAGGTAATTTTGAAAATAATAAATCCCTCTATACCCCCTCTGACGACCCGACAATGATTTCTGTTGACAAATTATTGTTATTCAGATGGAGATGGATATTCTGCACCCCACCATGATGCGTGACAAGTCATATTGGATTTTTGAAGAAATATTGAAAATGAAATATCCCTCTATACCCCTTCTAACGACCCGACAATGATTTCTGTTGACGAATTATTGTTATCCAGATGGAAATAAATATTCTGCACACCACCATGTTGCGTGCCAAGTCATATTAGATTTTGAGGTAATTTTGAAAATGAAAAATCCCTCTATACCCCCTCTAACGAACCGACAATGAGTTCTGTTGACGAATTATTATTATTCAGATGGAAATGGATATTCTGCACCCCACCATGATGCGTGCCAAGTCATAGTGGATTTTTGAAGAAATATTGAAAATGAAAAATCCCTCTATACCCCCTCTAACGACCCGACAATGATTTCTGTTGACGAATTAATGTTATTCAGATGAACATGGATACTTTGCACCCCATCATGATGCGTGCCAAGTCATATTAGATTTTTGAAGAAAAATTGAAAATGAAAAATCCCTCTATACCCACTCTAACGACCCGACAATCAGTTCTGTTGACGAATTACTGTTATTCAGATGGAAATGGATATTTTGCACCCCACCATGATGCGTGCCAAGTCATATTAGATTTTTGATGAAATTTTGAAAATGAGAAATCCCTCTATACACCCCCTTACGACCCGACAATGATTTCTGTTAACGAATTCTTGTTATCCAGATGGAATTGGATATTCTGCACCCTACTATGTTGCGTGCCAAGTCATATTTGATTTTTGAAGTCATTTTGATAATGAAAAATCCCTCTATACCCCCTCTGACGACCCGACAATGATTTCTGTTGACAAATTATTGTTATTGAGATAGAAATGGATATTCTGTACCCCACTATGATGCGTGCCAAGTCATATTTGATTTTTGAAGTCATTTTGAAAATGAAAAATCCCTCTATACCCCTCCAACGACCCGTCAATGATTTCTGTTGACGAATTATTGTTATTTAGATGGAAATGGATATTCTGCACCCCACCATGATGCGTGCCAAGTCATATTTGATTTTGAGGTAATTTTGAAAATGAGAAATCCCTCTATACCCCCCTAACGACCCGACAATGATTTCTGTTGACGAATTATTGTTATTCAGATGAAAATGGATACTTTGCACCCCATCATGATGCGTGCCAAGTCATATTAGATTTTTGAAGAAAAATTGAAAATGAAAAATCCCTCTATACCCACTCTAACGACCCGACAATCAGTTCTGTTGACGAATTATTGTTATTCAGATGAACATGGATATTATGCACCCCACCATGATGCGTGCCAAGTCATATTTGATTTTGAGGTAATTTTGAAAATAATAAATCCCTCTATACCCCCTCTGACGACCCGACAATGATTTCTGTTGACAAATTATTGTTATTCAGATGGAGATGGATATTCTGCACCCAGCCATGATGCGTGACAAGTCATATTGGATTTTTGAAGAAATATTGAAAATGAAAAATCCCTCTATACCCCCTCTAACGACCCGACAATGATTTCTGTTGACGAATTATTGTTATCCAGATGGAAATAAATATTCTGCACACCACCATGTTGCGTGCCAAGTCATATTAGATTTTGAGGTAATTTTGAAAATGAAAAATCCCTCTATACCCCCTCTAACGAACCGACAATGAGTTCTGTTGACGAATTATTATTATTCAGATGGAAATGGATATTCTGCACCCCACCATGATGCGTGCCAAGTCATAGTGGATTTTTGAAGAAATATTGAAAATGAAAAATCCCTCTATACCCCCTCTAACGACCCGACAATGATTTCTGTTGACGAATTAATGTTATTCAGATGAACATGGATACTTTGCACCCCATCATGATGCGTGCCAAGTCATATTAGATTTTTGAAGAAAAATTGAAAATGAAAAATCCCTCTATACCCACTCTAACGACCCGACAATCAGTTCTGTTGACGAATTACTGTTATTCAGATGGAAATGGATATTTTGCACCCCACCATGATGCGTGCCAAGTCATATTAGATTTTTGATGAAATTTTGAAAATGAGAAATCCCTCTATACACCCCCTTACGACCCGACAATGATTTCTGTTAACGAATTCTTGTTATTCAGATGGAATTGGATATTCTGCACCCTACTATGTTGCGTGCCAAGTCATATTTGATTTTTGAAGTCATTTTGATAATGAAAAATCCCTCTATACCCCCTCTGACGACCCGACAATGATTTCTGTTGACAAATTATTGTTATTGAGATAGAAATGGATATTCTGTACCCCACTATGATGCGTGCCAAGTCATATTTGATTTTTGAAGTCATTTTGAAAATGAAAAATCCCTCTATACCCCCTATGACGACCCGACAATGATTTCAGTTGAAGAATTATTGTTACTCAGATGGAAATGGATATTCTGCACCCCACCATGATGCGTGACTAGTCATATTGGATTTTTGAAGAAATATTGAAAATGAAAAATTCCTCTATACCCCCTCTAACGACCCGACAATGATTTCTGTTGACGAATTATTGTTATCCGGATGGAAATGAATATTTTGCACCCCACCATGTTGCTTGCCAAGTCATATTTGATTTTGAGGTAAATTTGAATATGAAAAATCCCTCTATACCCCCTCTAACGAATCGACAATGAGTTCTGTTGACAAATTATTGTTATTCAGATGGAAATGGATATTCTGCACCCCACCATGATGCGTGCCAAGTCATATCGGATTTTTGAAGAAATATTGAAAATGAAAAATCCCTCTATACCCCCTCTAACGAACCGACAATGAGTTCTGTTGACGAATTATTGTTATTCAGATGGAAATGGATATTCTGCACCCCACCATGATGCGTGCCAAGTCATATTGGATTTTTGAAGAAATATTGAAAATGAAAAATCCCTCTATACCCCCTCTAACGACACGACAATGATTTATGTTGACGAATTGATGTTAGTCAGATAGAAATGGATATTCTGCACCCCGCCATGATGCGTGCCATGTCATATTTCATTATTGAAATCATTTTGAAAATGAAAAATCCCTCTATACCCCTCCAACGACCCGTCAATGATTTCTGTTGACGAATTATTGTTATTTAGATGGAAATGGATATTCTGCACCCCACCATGATGCGTGCCAAGTCGTATTTGATTTTGAGGTAATTTTGAAAATGAGAAATCCCTCTATACCCCCCTAACGACCCGACAATGATTTCTGTTAACGAATTCTTGTGATTCAGATGGAATTGGATATTCTGCACCCTACTATGATGCGTGCCAAGTCATATTTGATTTTTGAAGTCATTTTGATAATGAAAAATCCCTCTATACCCCCTCTGATGACCCGACAATGATTTCTGGTGATGAGTTATTGTTGTTCAGATGGAAATGGATATTCTGCACCCCACCATGATGCGTGCCAAGTCATATTGGATTTTTGAAGAAATATTGAAAATGAAAAATCCCTCTATACCCCCTCTAACGACACGACAATGATTTATGTTGACGAATTGATGTTAGTCAGATAGAAATGGATATTCTGCACCCCGCCATGATGCGTGCCATGTCATATTTCATTATTGAAATCATTTTGAAAATGAAAAATCCCTCTATACCCCTCCAACGACCCGTCAATGATTTCTGTTGACGAATTATTGTTATTTAGATGGAAATGGATATTCTGCACCCCACCATGATGCGTGCCAAGTCATATTTGATTTTGAGGTAATTTTGAAAATGAGAAATCCCTCTATACCCCCCTAACGACCCGACAATGATTTCTGTTAACGAATTCTTGTGATTCAGATGGAATTGGATATTCTGCACCCTACTATGATGCGTGCCAAGTCATATTTGATTTTTGAAGTCATTTTGATAATGAAAAATCCCTCTATACCCCCTCTGATGACCCGACAATGATTTCTGGTGATGAATTATTGTTGTTCAGATGGAAATGGATATTCTGCACCCCACCATGATGCGTGCCAAGTCATATTAGATTTTTGAAGAAATTTTCAAAATGAAAAATCCCTCTATATCCCCTCTGACGACCCGACAATGATTTCTGTCAACGAATTATTGTTATTCAGATGGAAATAGATATTCTGCACCCCACCGTGATGCGTGCCAAGTCATATTGGATTTTTGAAGAAATATTGAAAATGAAAAATCCCTCTATACCCCCTCTAACGACCCGACAATGATTTCTGTTGACGAATTATTGTTATTCAGATGGAAATGAATATTCTGCACCTCACCATGTTGCGTACCAAGTCATATTTGATTTTGAGGTAATTTTGAAAATGAAAAATCCCTCTATACCCTCTCTAACGACCCGACAATGATTTCAGTCAACGAATTATTGTTATTCAGATGGAAATAGATATTCTGCACCCCACCATGATGCGTGTTAAGTCATATTAGATTTTTGATGATATTTTGAAAATGAGAAATCCCTCTATACCCCCCCTAACGACCCGACAATGATTTCTGTTAACGAATTCTTGTTATTCAGATGGAATTGGATATTCTGCACCCTACTATGATGCGTGCCAAGCCATATTTGATTTTTGAAGTCATTTTGATAATGAAAAATCCCTCTATACCCCCTCTGACCACCCGACAATGATTTCTGGTGACGAATTATTGTTGTTCAGATGGAAATGGATATTCTGCACCCCACCATGATGCGTTATAAGTCATATTAGATTTTTGAAGAAATATTGAAAATGAAAAATCCCTCTATACCCCCTCTGACGACCCGACAATGATTTCTGTTGTAGAATTATTGTTATTCAGATGAAAATGGATACTTTGCACCCCATCATGATGCGTGCCAAGTCATATTAGATTTTTGAAGAAAAATTGAAAATGAAAAATCCCTCTATACCCACTCTAACGACCCGACAATCAGTTCTGTTGACGATTTATTGTTATTCAGATGAACATGGATACTTTGCACCCCATCATGATGCGTGCCAAGTCATATTAGATTTTTGAAGAAATATTGAAAATGAAAAATCCCTCTATACCCCCTCTGACGACCCGACAATGATTTCTGTCAACGAATTATTGTTATTCAGATGGAAATAGATATTCTGCACCCCACCATGATGCGTGTTAAGTCATATTAGAATTTTGATGAAATTTTGAAAATGAGAAATCCCTCTATACCCCTCTAACGACCCGACAATGATTTCTGTTAACGAATTCTTGTAATTCACATGGAATTGGATATTCTGCACCCTACTATGATGCGTGCCAAGTCATATTTGATTTTTGAAGTCATTTTGATAATGAAAAATCCCTCTATACCCCCTCTGACGACCCGACAATGATATCTGGTGACGAATTATTGTTGTTCAGATTGAAATGGATATTCTGCACCCCACCATGATGCGTGCCAAGTCATATTGGATTTTTGAAGAAATATTGAAAATGAAAAATCCCTCTATACCCCCTCTAACGACCCGACAATGATTTCTGTTGACGAATTATTGTTATTCAGATGGAAATGAATATTCTGCACCTCACCATGTTGCGTGTTAAGTCATATTTGATTTTGAGGTAATTTTGAAAATGAAAAATCCCTCTATACCCCCTCCAACGACCCGTCAATGATTTCTGTTGATGAATTATTGTTATTTAGATGGAAATGGATATTCTGCACCCCACAATGATGCGTGCTAAGTCTTATTTGATTTTGAGGTAATTTTGAAAATGAAAAATCCCTCTATACCCCCTCTGACGACCCGACAATGATTTCTGTTGACAAATTATTGTTATTGAGATGGAAATGGATATTCTGCACCCCACCATGATGCGTGCCAAGTCATATTGGATTTTTGAAGAAATATTGAAAATGAAAAATCCCTCTATACCCCCTCTAACGACCCGACAATGATTTCTGTTGACGAATTATTGTTATATAGATGGAAATGAATATTCTGCACACCACCATGTTGCGTGCCAAGTCATATTTGATTTTGAGGTAATTTTGAAAATGAAATATCCCTCTATACCCCCTCTAACGAACCGACAATGAGTTCTGTTGACGAATTATTGTTATTCAGATGGAAATGGATATTCTGCACCCCACCATGATGCGTGTCAAGTCATAGTGGATTTTTGAAGAAATATTGAAAATGAAAAATCCCTCTATACCCCCTCTAACGACCCGACAATGATTTCTGTTGACGAATTAATGTTATCCAGATGGAAATGAATATTCTGCACCCCACCATGAAGCGTGCCAAGTCATATTGGATTTTTGAAGAAATATTGAAAATGAAAAATCCCTCTATACCCACTCTAACGACCCGACAATCAGTTCTGTTGACGAATTATTGTTATTCAGATGAACATGGATATTATGCACCCCACCATGATGCGTGCCAAGTCATATTTGATTTTGAGGTAATTTTGAAAATAATAAATCCCTCTATACCCACTCTAACGACCCGACAATGATTTCTGTTGACAAATTATTGTTATTCAGATGGAGATGGATATTCTGCACCCCACCATGATGCGTGACAAGTCATATTGGATTTTTGAAGAAATATTGAAAATGAAAAATCCCTCTATACCCCTTCTAACGACCCGACAATGATTTCTGTTGACGAATTATTGTTATCCAGATGGAAATAAATATTCTGCACACCACCATGTTGCGTGCCAAGTCATATTAGATTTTGAGGTAATTTTGAAAATGAAAAATCCCTCTATACCCACTCTAACGACCCGACAATCAGTTCTGTTGACGAATTACTGTTATTCAGATGGAAATGGATATTTTGCACCCCACCATGATGCGTGCCAAGTCATATTAGATTTTTGATGAAATTTTGAAAATGAGAAATCCCTCTATACACCCCCTTACGACCCGACAATGATTTCTGTTAACGAATTCTTGTTATCCAGATGGAATTGGATATTCTGCACCCTACTATGTTGCGTGCCAAGTCATATTTGATTTTTGAAGTCATTTTGATAATGAAAAATCCCTCTATACCCCCTCTGACGACCCGACAATGATTTCTGTTGACAAATTATTGTTATTGAGATAGAAATGGATATTCTGTACCCCACTATGATGCGTGCCAAGTCATATTTGATTTTTGAAGTCATTTTGAAAATGAAAAATCCCTCTATACCCCTCCAACGACCCGTCAATGATTTCTGTTGACGAATTATTGTTATTTAGATGGAATTGGATATTCTGCACCCCACCATGATGCGTGCCAAGTCATATTTGATTTTGAGGTAATTTTGAAAATGAGAAATCCCTCTATACCCCCCTAACGACCCGACAATGATTTCTGTTGACGAATTATTGTTATTCAGATGAAAATGGATACTTTGCACCCCATCATGATGCGTGCCAAGTCATATTAGATTTTTGAAGAAAAATTGAAAATGAAAAATCCCTCTATACCCACTCTAACGACCCGACAATCAGTTCTGTTGACGAATTATTGTTATTCAGATGAACATGGATATTATGCACCCCACCATGATGCGTGCCAAGTCATATTTGATTTTGAGGTAATTTTGAAAATAATAAATCCCTCTATACCCCCTCTGACGACCCGACAATGATTTCTGTTGACAAATTATTGTTATTCAGATGGAGATGGATATTCTGCACCCCACCATGATGCGTGACAAGTCATATTGGATTTTTGAAGAAATATTGAAAATGAAAAATCCCTCTATACCCCCTCTAACGACCCGACAATGATTTCTGTTGACGAATTATTGTTATCCAGATGGAAATAAATATTCTGCACACCACCATGTTGCGTGCCAAGTCATATTAGATTTTGAGGTAATTTTGAAAATGAAAAATCCCTCTATACCCCCTCTAACGAACCGACAATGAGTTCTGTTGACGAATTATTATTATTCAGATGGAAATGGATATTCTGCACCCCACCATGATGCGTGCCAAGTCATAGTGGATTTTTGAAGAAATATTGAAAATGAAAAATCCCTCTATACCCCCTCTAACGACCCGACAATGATTTCTGTTGACGAATTAATGTTATTCAGATGAACATGGATACTTTGCACCCCATCATGATGCGTGCCAAGTCATATTAGATTTTTGAAGAAAAATTGAAAATGAAAAATCCCTCTATACCCACTCTAACGACCCGACAATCAGTTCTGTTGACGAATTACTGTTATTCAGATGGAAATGGATATTTTGCTCCCCACCATGATGCGTGCCAAGTCATATTAGATTTTTGATGAAATTTTGAAAATGAGAAATCCCTCTATACACCCCCTTACGACCCGACAATGATTTCTGTTAACGAATTCTTGTTATTCAGATGGAATTGGATATTCTGCACCCTACTATGTTGCGTGCCAAGTCATATTTGATTTTTGAAGTCATTTTGATAATGAAAAATCCCTCTATACCCCCTCTGACGACCCGACAATGATTTCTGTTGACAAATTATTGTTATTGAGATAGAAATGGATATTCTGTACCCCACTATGATGCGTGCCAAGTCATATTTGATTTTTGAAGTCATTTTGAAAATGAAAAATCCCTCTATACCCCCTATGACGACCCGACAATGATTTCAGTTGAAGAATTATTGTTACTCAGATGGAAATGGATATTCTGCACCCCACCATGATGCGTGACTAGTCATATTGGATTTTTGAAGAAATATTGAAAATGAAAAATTCCTCTATACCCCCTCTAACGACCCGACAATGATTTCTGTTGACGAATTATTGTTATCCGGATGGAAATGAATATTTTGCACCCCACCATGTTGCTTGCCAAGTCATATTTGATTTTGAGGTAAATTTGAATATGAAAAATCCCTCTATACCCCCTCTAACGAATCGACAATGAGTTCTGTTGACAAATTATTGTTATTCAGATGGAAATGGATATTCTGCACCCCACCATGATGCGTGCCAAGTCATATCGGATTTTTGAAGAAATATTGAAAATGAAAAATCCCTCTATACCCCCTCTAACGAACCGACAATGAGTTCTGTTGACGAATTATTGTTATTCAGATGGAAATGGATATTCTGCACCCCACCATGATGCGTGCCAAGTCATATTGGATTTTTGAAGAAATATTGAAAATGAAAAATCCCTCTATACCCCCTCTAACGACACGACAATGATTTATGTTGACGAATTGATGTTAGTCAGATAGAAATGGATATTCTGCACCCCGCCATGATGCGTGCCATGTCATATTTCATTATTGAAATCATTTTGAAAATGAAAAATCCCTCTATACCCCTCCAACGACCCGTCAATGATTTCTGTTGACGAATTATTGTTATTTAGATGGAAATGGATATTCTGCACCCCACCATGATGCGTGCCAAGTCGTATTTGATTTTGAGGTAATTTTGAAAATGAGAAATCCCTCTATACCCCCCTAACGACCCGACAATGATTTCTGTTAACGAATTCTTGTGATTCAGATGGAATTGGATATTCTGCACCCTACTATGATGCGTGCCAAGTCATATTTGATTTTTGAAGTCATTTTGATAATGAAAAATCCCTCTATACCCCCTCTGATGACCCGACAATGATTTCTGGTGATGAGTTATTGTTGTTCAGATGGAAATGGATATTCTGCACCCCACCATGATGCGTGCCAAGTCATATTGGATTTTTGAAGAAATATTGAAAATGAAAAATCCCTCTATACCCCCTCTAACGACACGACAATGATTTATGTTGACGAATTGATGTTAGTCAGATAGAAATGGATATTCTGCACCCCGCCATGATGCGTGCCATGTCATATTTCATTATTGAAATCATTTTGAAAATGAAAAATCCCTCTATACCCCTCCAACGACCCGTCAATGATTTCTGTTGACGAATTATTGTTATTTAGATGGAAATGGATATTCTGCACCCCACCATGATGCGTGCCAAGTCATATTTGATTTTGAGGTAATTTTGAAAATGAGAAATCCCTCTATACCCCCCTAACGACCCGACAATGATTTCTGTTAACGAATTCTTGTGATTCAGATGGAATTGGATATTCTGCACCCTACTATGATGCGTGCCAAGTCATATTTGATTTTTGAAGTCATTTTGATAATGAAAAATCCCTCTATACCCCCTCTGATGACCCGACAATGATTTCTGGTGATGAATTATTGTTGTTCAGATGGAAATGGATATTCTGCACCCCACCATGATGCGTGCCAAGTCATATTAGATTTTTGAAGAAATTTTCAAAATGAAAAATCCCTCTATATCCCCTCTGACGACCCGACAATGATTTCTGTCAACGAATTATTGTTATTCAGATGGAAATAGATATTCTGCACCCCACCGTGATGCGTGCCAAGTCATATTGGATTTTTGAAGAAATATTGAAAATGAAAAATCCCTCTATACCCCCTCTAACGACCCGACAATGATTTCTGTTGACGAATTATTGTTATTCAGATGGAAATGAATATTCTGCACCTCACCATGTTGCGTACCAAGTCATATTTGATTTTGAGGTAATTTTGAAAATGAAAAATCCCTCTATACCCTCTCTAACGACCCGACAATGATTTCAGTCAACGAATTATTGTTATTCAGATGGAAATAGATATTCTGCACCCCACCATGATGCGTGTTAAGTCATATTAGATTTTTGATGATATTTTGAAAATGAGAAATCCCTCTATACCCCCCCTAACGACCCGACAATGATTTCTGTTAACGAATTCTTGTTATTCAGATGGAATTGGATATTCTGCACCCTACTATGATGCGTGCCAAGCCATATTTGATTTTTGAAGTCATTTTGATAATGAAAAATCCCTCTATACCCCCTCTGACCACCCGACAATGATTTCTGGTGACGAATTATTGTTGTTCAGATGGAAATGGATATTCTGCACCCCACCATGATGCGTTATAAGTCATATTAGATTTTTGAAGAAATATTGAAAATGAAAAATCCCTCTATACCCCCTCTGACGACCCGACAATGATTTCTGTTGACGAATTATTGTTATTCAGATGAAAATGGATACTTTGCACCCCATCATGATGCGTGCCAAGTCATATTAGATTTTTGAAGAAAAATTGAAAATGAAAAATCCCTCTATACCCACTCTAACGACCCGACAATCAGTTCTGTTGACGATTTATTGTTATTCAGATGAACATGGATACTTTGCACCCCATCATGATGCGTGCCAAGTCATATTAGATTTTTGAAGAAATATTGAAAATGAAAAATCCCTCTATACCCCCTCTGACGACCCGACAATGATTTCTGTCAACGAATTATTGTTATTCAGATGGAAATAGATATTCTGCACCCCACCATGATGCGTGTTAAGTCATATTAGAATTTTGATGAAATTTTGAAAATGAGAAATCCCTCTATACCCCTCTAACGACCCGACAATGATTTCTGTTAACGAATTCTTGTAATTCACATGGAATTGGATATTCTGCACCCT
This sequence comes from Chrysolina americana, assembly GCA_958502065.1. Lineage (NCBI taxonomy): Eukaryota > Metazoa > Arthropoda > Insecta > Coleoptera > Chrysomelidae > Chrysolina > Chrysolina americana. The sequence goes on from OY293414.1 coordinate 42,083,584, forward strand.
ACTATGATGCGTGCCAAGTCATATTTGATTTTTGAAGTCATTTTGATAATGAAAAATCCCTCTATACCCCCTCTGACGACCCGACAATGATTTCTGGTGACGAATTATTGTTGTTCAGATTGAAATGGATATTCTGCACCCCACCATGATGCGTGCCAAGTCATATTGGATTTTTGAAGAAATATTGAAAATGAAAAATCCCTCTATACCCCCTCTAACGACCCGACAATGATTTCTGTTGACGAATTATTGTTATTCAGATGGAAATGAATATTCTGCACCTCACCATGTTGCGTGTTAAGTCATATTTGATTTTGAGGTAATTTTGAAAATGAAAAATCCCTCTATACCCCCTCCAACGACCCGTCAATGATTTCTGTTGATGAATTATTGTTATTTAGATGGAAATGGATATTCTGCACCCCACAATGATGCGTGCTAAGTCTTATTTGATTTTGAGGTAATTTTGAAAATGAAAAATCCCTCTATACCCCCTCTGACGACCCGACAATGATTTCTGTTGACAAATTATTGTTATTGAGATGGAAATGGATATTCTGCACCCCACCATGATGCGTGCCAAGTCATATTGGATTTTTGAAGAAATATTGAAAATGAAAAATCCCTCTATACCCCCTCTAACGACCCGACAATGATTTCTGTTGACGAATTATTGTTATATAGATGGAAATGAATATTCTGCACACCACCATGTTGCGTGCCAAGTCATATTTGATTTTGAGGTAATTTTGAAAATGAAATATCCCTCTATACCCCCTCTAACGAACCGACAATGAGTTCTGTTGACGAATTATTGTTATTCAGATGGAAATGGATATTCTGCACCCCACCATGATGCGTGTCAAGTCATAGTGGATTTTTGAAGAAATATTGAAAATGAAAAATCCCTCTATACCCCCTCTAACGACCCGACAATGATTTCTGTTGACGAATTAATGTTATCCAGATGGAAATGAATATTCTGCACCCCACCATGAAGCGTGCCAAGTCATATTGGATTTTTGAAGAAATATTGAAAATGAAAAATCCCTCTATACCCCCTCTAACGACCCGACAATAATTTCTGTTGACGAATTATCGTTATTCAGATGGAAATAGATATTCTGCACCCCACCATGATGCGTGCTAAGTCATACTAGATTTTTGAAGAAATATTGAAAATGAAAAATCCCTCTATACCCCCTCTGACGACCCGACAATGATTTCTGTTGACGAATTATTGTTATTCAGATGAACATGGATACTTTGCACCCCATCATGATGCGTGCCAAGTCATATTGGATTTTTGAAGAAATATTGAAAATGAAAAATCCCTCTATACCCACTCTAACGACCCGACAATCAGTTCTGTTGACGAATTACTGTTATTCAGATGGAAATGGATATTTTGCACCCCACCATGATGCGTGCCAAGTCATATTAGATTTTTGATGAAATTTTGAAAATGAGAAATCCCTCTATATCCCCCCTAAAGACCCGACAATGATTTCTGTTAACGAATTCTTGTTATTCAGATGGAATTGGATATTCTGCACCCTACTATGATACGTGCCAAGTCATATTTGATTTTTGAAGTCATTTTGATAATGAAAAATTCCTCTATACCCCCTCTGACGACCCGGCAATGATTTCTGGTGACGAATTATTGTTGTTCAGATGGAAATGGATATTCTGCACCTCACCATAGTGCGTGCCAAGTCATATTAGAATTTTGAAGAAATTTCGAAAATGAAAAATCCCTCTATACCCCCTCTGACGACCCGACAATGATTTCTGTTGACAAATTATTGTTATTGAGATGGAAATGGATATTCTGTACCCCACAATGATGCGTGCCAAGTCATATTAGATTATTGAAGAAATTTTGAAAATGAAAACTCCCTCTATACCCCCTCCAACGACCCGACAATGATTTCTGTTGACGAATTATTGTTATTTAGATGGAAATGGATATTATGCACCCCACCATGATGCGTGCCAAGTCATATTTGATTTTGAGGTAATTTTGAAAATAATAAATCCCTCTATACCCCCTCTGACGACCCGACAATGATTTCTGTTGACAAATTATTGTTATTCAGATGGAGATGGATATTCTGCACCCCACCATGATGCGTGACAAGTCATATTGGATTTTTGAAGAAATATTGAAAATGAAAAATCCCTCTATACCCCCTCTAACGACCCGACAATGATTTCTGTTGACGAATTATTGTTATCCAGATGGAAATAAATATTCTGCACACCACCATGTTGCGTGCCAAGTCATATTAGATTTTGAGGTAATTTTGAAAATGAAAAATCCCTCTATACCCCCTCTAACGAACCGACAATGAGTTCTGTTGACGAATTATTATTATTCAGATGGAAATGGATATTCTGCACCCCACCATGATGCGTGCCAAGTCATAGTGGATTTTTGAAGAAATATTGAAAATGAAAAATCCCTCTATACCCCCTCTAACGACCCGACAATGATTTCTGTTGACGAATTAATGTTATTCAGATGAACATGGATACTTTGCACCCCATCATGATGCGTGCCAAGTCATATTAGATTTTTGAAGAAAAATTGAAAATGAAAAATCCCTCTATACCCACTCTAACGACCCGACAATCAGTTCTGTTGACGAATTACTGTTATTCAGATGGAAATGGATATTTTGCACCCCACCATGATGCGTGCCAAGTCATATTAGATTTTTGATGAAATTTTGAAAATGAGAAATCCCTCTATACACCCCCTTACGACCCGACAATGATTTCTGTTAACGAATTCTTGTTATTCAGATGGAATTGGATATTCTGCACCCTACTATGTTGCGTGCCAAGTCATATTTGATTTTTGAAGTCATTTTGATAATGAAAAATCCCTCTATACCCCCTCTGACGACCCGACAATGATTTCTGTTGACAAATTATTGTTATTGAGATAGAAATGGATATTCTGTACCCCACTATGATGCGTGCCAAGTCATATTTGATTTTTGAAGTCATTTTGAAAATGAAAAATCCCTCTATACCCCCTCTGACGACCCGACAATGATTTCAGTTGAAGAATTATTGTTACTCAGATGGAAATGGATATTCTGCACCCCACCATGATGCGTGACTAGTCATATTGGATTTTTGAAGAAATATTGAAAATGAAAAATCCCTCTATACCCCTCCAACGACCCGTCAATGATTTCTGTTGACGAATTATTGTTATTTAGATGGAAATGGATATTCTGCACCCCACCATGATGCGTGCCAAGTCGTATTTGATTTTGAGGTAATTTTGAAAATGAGAAATCCCTCTATACCCCCCTAACGACCCGACAATGATTTCTGTTAACGAATTCTTGTGATTCAGATGGAATTGGATATTCTGCACCCTACTATGATGCGTGCCAAGTCATATTTGATTTTTGAAGTCATTTTGATAATGAAAAATCCCTCTATACCCCCTCTGATGACCCGACAATGATTTCTGGTGATGAGTTATTGTTGTTCAGATGGAAATGGATATTCTGCACCCCACCATGATGCGTGCCAAGTCATATTGGATTTTTGAAGAAATATTGAAAATGAAAAATCCCTCTATACCCCCTCTAACGACACGACAATGATTTATGTTGACGAATTGATGTTAGTCAGATAGAAATGGATATTCTGCACCCCGCCATGATGCGTGCCATGTCATATTTCATTATTGAAATCATTTTGAAAATGAAAAATCCCTCTATACCCCTCCAACGACCCGTCAATGATTTCTGTTGACGAATTATTGTTATTTAGATGGAAATGGATATTCTGCACCCCACCATGATGCGTGCCAAGTCATATTTGATTTTGAGGTAATTTTGAAAATGAGAAATCCCTCTATACCCCCCTAACGACCCGACAATGATTTCTGTTAACGAATTCTTGTGATTCAGATGGAATTGGATATTCTGCACCCTACTATGATGCGTGCCAAGTCATATTTGATTTTTGAAGTCATTTTGATAATGAAAAATCCCTCTATACCCCCTCTGATGACCCGACAATGATTTCTGGTGATGAATTATTGTTGTTCAGATGGAAATGGATATTCTGCACCCCACCATGATGCGTGCCAAGTCATATTAGATTTTTGAAGAAATTTTCAAAATGAAAAATCCCTCTATATCCCCTCTGACGACCCGACAATGATTTCTGTCAACGAATTATTGTTATTCAGATGGAAATAGATATTCTGCACCCCACCGTGATGCGTGCCAAGTCATATTAGATTTTTGAAGAAATATTGAAAATGAAAAATCCCTCTATACCCCCTCTAACGACCCGACAATGATTTCTGTTGACGAATTATTGTTATTCAGATGGAAATGAATATTCTGCACCTCACCATGTTGCGTACCAAGTCATATTTGATTTTGAGGTAATTTTGAAAATCAAAAATCCCTCTATACCCTCTCTAACGACCCGACAATGATTTCAGTCAACGAATTATTGTTATTCAGATGGAAATAGATATTCTGCACCCCACCATGATGCGTGTTAAGTCATATTAGATTTTTGATGATATTTTGAAAATGAGAAATCCCTCTATACCCCCCCTAACGACCCGACAATGATTTCTGTTAACGAATTCTTGTTATTCAGATGGAATTGGATATTCTGCACCCTACTATGATGCGTGCCAAGCCATATTTGATTTTTGAAATCATTTTGATAATGAAAAATCCCTCTATACCCCCTCTGACCACCCGACAATGATTTCTGGTGACGAATTATTGTTGTTCAGATGGAAATGGATATTCTGCACCCCACCATGATGCGTTATAAGTCATATTAGATTTTTGAAGAAATATTGAAAATGAAAAATCCCTCTATACCCCCTCTGACGACCCGACAATGATTTCTGTTGACGAATTATTGTTATTCAGATGAACATGGATACTTTGCACCCCATCATGATGCGTGCCAAGTCATATTAGATTTTTGAAGAAAAATTGAAAATGAAAAATCCCTCTATACCCACTCTAACGACCCGACAATCAGTTCTGTTGACGAATTATTGTTATTCAGATGAACATGGATACTTTGCACCCCATCATGATGCGTGCCAAGTCATATTAGATTTTTGAAGAAATATTGAAAATGAAAAATCCCTCTATACCCCCTCTGACGACCCGACAATGATTTCTGGTGACGAATTATTGTTGTTCAGATGGAAATGGATATTCTGCACCCCACCATGATGCGTGCCAAGTCATATTGGATTTTTGAAGAAATATTGAAAATGAAAAATCCCTATATACCCCCTCTAACGACCCGACAATGATTTCTGTTGACGAATTATTGTTATTCAGATGGAAATGAATATTCTGCACCTCACCATGTTGCGTACCAAGTCATATTTGATTTTGAGGTAATTTTGAAAATGAAAAATCCCTCTATACCCCCTCCAACGACCCGTCAATGATTTCTGTTGATGAATTATTGTTATTTAGATGGAAATGGATATTCTGCACCCCACAATGATGCGTGCTAAGTCTTATTTGATTTTGAGGTAATTTTGAAAATGAAAAATCCCTCTATACCCCCTCTGACGACCCGACAATGATTTCTGTTGACGAATTATTGTTATTCAGATGAACATGGATACTTTGCACCCCATCATGATGCGTGCCAAGTCATATTAGATTTTTGAAGAAAAATTGAAAATGAAAAATCCCTCTATACCCACTCTAACGACCCGACAATCAGTTCTGTTGACGAATTATTGTTATTCAGATGAACATGGATACTTTGCACCCCATCATGATGCGTGCCAAGTCATATTAGATTTTTGAAGAAATATTGAAAATGAAAAATCCCTCTATACCCCCTCTGACGACCCGACAATGATTTCAGTCAACGAATTATTGTTATTCAGATGGAAATAGATATTCTGCACCCCACCATGATGCGTGTTAAGTCTTATTAGATTTTTGATGATATTTTGAAAATGAGAAATCCCTCTATACCCCCCATAACGACCCGACAATGATTTCTGTTAACGAATTCTTGTTATTCAGATGGAATTGGATATTCTGCACCCTACTATGATGCGTGCCAAGCCATATTTGATTTTTGAAGTCATTTTGATAATGAAAAATCCCTCTATACCCCCTCTGACCACCCGACAATGATTTCTGGTGACGAATTATTGTTGTTCAGATGGAAATGGATATTCTGCACCCCACCATGATGCGTTATAAGTCATATTAGATTTTTGAAGAAATATTGAAAATGAAAAATCCCTCTATACCCCCTCTGACGACCCGACAATGATTTCTGTTGACGAATTATTGTTATTCAGATGAACATGGATACTTTGCACCCCATCATGATGCGTGCCAAGTCATATTAGATTTTTGAAGAAAAATTGAAAATGAAAAATCCCTCTATACCCACTCTAACGACCCGACAATCAGTTCTGTTGACGAATTATTGTTATTCAGATGAACATGGATACTTTGCACCCCATCATGATGCGTGCCAAGTCATATTAGATTTTTGAAGAAATATTGAAAATGAAAAATCCCTCTATACCCCCTCTGACGACCCGACAATGATTTCTGTCAACGAATTATTGTTATTCAGATGGAAATAGATATTCTGCACCCCACCATGATGCGTGTTAAGTCATATTAGATTTTTGATGAAATTTTGAAAATGAGAAATCCCTCTATACCCCTCTAACGACCCGACAATGATTTCTGTTAACGAATTCTTGTCATTCACATGGAATTGGATATTCTGCACCCTACTATGATGCGTGCCAAGTCATATTTGATTTTTGAAGTCATTTTGATAATGAAAAATCCCTCTATACCCCCTCTGACGACCCGACAATGATTTCTGGTGACGAATTATTGTTATTCAGATGGAAATGGATATTCTGCACCCCACCATAGTGCGTGCCAAGTCATATTAGAATTTTGAAGAAATTTCGAAAATGAAAAATCCCTCTATACCCCCTCTGACGACCCGACAATGATTTCTGTTGACAAATTATTGTTATTGAGATGGAAATGGATATTCTGTACCCCACCATGATGCGTGCCAAGTCATATTAGATTATTGAAGAAATTTTGAAAATGAAAACTCCCTCTATACCCCCTCTGACGACCCGTCAATGATTTCTGTTGACGAATTATTGTTATTTAGATGGAAATGGATATTATGCACCCCACCATGATGCGTGCCAAGTCATATTTGATTTTGAGGTAATTTTGAAAATAATAAATCCCTCTATACCCCCTCTGACGACCCGTCAATGATTTCTGTTGACGAATTATTGTTATTTAGATGGAAATGGATATTATGCACCCCACCATGATGCGTGCCAAGTCATATTTGATTTTGAGGTAATTTTGAAAATAATAAATCCCTCTATACCCCCTCTGACGACCCGACAATGATTTCTGTTGACAAATTATTGTTATTCAGATGGAGATGGATATTCTGCACCCCACCATGATGCGTGACAAGTCATATTGGATTTTTGAAGAAATATTGAAAATGAAAAATCCCTCTATACCCCCTCTAACGACCCGACAATGATTTCTGTTGACGAATTATTGTTATCCAGATGGAAATAAATATTCTGCACACCACCATGTTGCGTGCCAAGTCATATTAGATTTTGAGGTAATTTTGAAAATGAAAAATCCCTCTATACCCCCTCTAACGAACCGACAATGAGTTCTGTTGACGAATTATTATTATTCAGATGGAAATGGATATTCTGCACCCCACCATGATGCGTGCCAAGTCATAGTGGATTTTTGAAGAAATATTGAAAATGAAAAATCCCTCTATACCCCCTCTAACGACCCGACAATGATTTCTGTTGACGAATTAATGTTATTCAGATGAACATGGATACTTTGCACCCCATCATGATGCGTGCCAAGTCATATTAGATTTTTGAAGAAAAATTGAAAATGAAAAATCCCTCTATACCCACTCTAACGACCCGACAATCAGTTCTGTTGACGAATTACTGTTATTCAGATGGAAATGGATATTTTGCACCCCACCATGATGCGTGCCAAGTCATATTAGATTTTTGATGAAATTTTGAAAATGAGAAATCCCTCTATACACCCCCTTACGACCCGACAATGATTTCTGTTAACGAATTCTTGTTATTCAGATGGAATTGGATATTCTGCACCCTACTATGTTGCGTGCCAAGTCATATTAGATTTTTGAAGTCATTTTGATAATGAAAAATCACTCTATACCCCCTCTGACGACCCGACAATGATTTCTGTTGACAAATTATTGTTATTGAGATAGAAATGGATATTCTGTACCCCACTATGATGCGTGCCAAGTCATATTGGATTTTTGAAGAAATATTGAAAATGAAAAATTCCTCTATACCCCCTCTAACGACCCGACAATGATTTCTGTTGACGAATTATTGTTATCCGGATGGAAATGAATATTTTGCACCCCACCATGTTGCTTGCCAAGTCATATTTGATTTTGAGGTAAATTTGAATATGAAAAATCCCTCTATACCCCCTCTAACGAATCGACAATGAGTTCTGTTGACAAATTATTGTTATTCAGATGGAAATGGATATTCTGCACCCCACCATGATGCGTGCCAAGTCATATCGGATTTTTGAAGAAATATTGAAAATGAAAAATCCCTCTATACCCCCTCTAACGAACCGACAATGAGTTCTGTTGACGAATTATTGTTATTCAGATGGAAATGGATATTCTGCACCCCACCATGATGCGTGCCAAGTCATATTGGATTTTTGAAGAAATATTGAAAATGAAAAATCCCTCTATACCCCCTCTAACGACACGACAATGATTTATGTTGACGAATTGATGTTAGTCAGATAGAAATGGATATTCTGCACCCCGCCATGATGCGTGCCATGTCATATTTCATTATTGAAATCATTTTGAAAATGAAAAATCCCTCTATACCCCTCCAACGACCCGTCAATGATTTCTGTTGACGAATTATTGTTATTTAGATGGAAATGGATATTCTGCACCCCACCATGATGCGTGCCAAGTCATATTGGATTTTTGAAGAAATATTGAAAATGAAAAATCCCTCTATACCCCCTCTAACGACACGACAATGATTTATGTTGACGAATTGATGTTAGTCAGATAGAAATGGATATTCTGCACCCCGCCATGATGCGTGCCATGTCATATTTCATTATTGAAATCATTTTGAAAATGAAAAATCCCTCTATACCCCTCCAACGACCCGTCAATGATTTCTGTTGACGAATTATTGTTATTTAGATGGAAATGGATATTCTGCACCCCACCATGATGCGTGCCAAGTCATATTTGATTTTGAGGTAATTTTGAAAATGAGAAATCCCTCTATACCCCCCTAACGACCCGACAATGATTTCTGTTAACGAATTCTTGTGATTCAGATGGAATTGGATATTCTGCACCCTACTATGATGCGTGCCAAGTCATATTTGATTTTTGAAGTCATTTTGATAATGAAAAATCCCTCTATACCCCCTCTGATGACCCGACAATGATTTCTGGTGATGAATTATTGTTGTTCAGATGGAAATGGATATTCTGCACCCCACCATGATGCGTGCCAAGTCATATTAGATTTTTGAAGAAATTTTCAAAATGAAAAATCCCTCTATATCCCCTCTGACGACCCGACAATGATTTCTGTCAACGAATTATTGTTATTCAGATGGAAATAGATATTCTGCACCCCACCGTGATGCGTGCCAAGTCATATTAGATTTTTGAAGAAATATTGAAAATGAAAAATCCCTCTATACCCCCTCTAACGACCCGACAATGATTTCTGTTGACGAATTATTGTTATTCAGATGGAAATGGATATTCTGCACCCCACCATGATGCGTGCCAAGTCATATTGGATTTTTGAAGAAATATTGAAAATGAAAAATCCCTCTATACCCCCTCTAACGACACGACAATGATTTATGTTGACGAATTGATGTTAGTCAGATAGAAATGGATATTCTGCACCCCGCCATGATGCGTGCCATGTCATATTTCATTATTGAAATCATTTTGAAAATGAAAAATCCCTCTATACCCCTCCAACGACCCGTCAATGATTTCTGTTGACGAATTATTGTTATTTAGATGGAAATGGATATTCTGCACCCCACCATGATGCGTGCCAAGTCGTATTTGATTTTGAGGTAATTTTGAAAATGAGAAATCCCTCTATACCCCCCTAACGACCCGACAATGATTTCTGTTAACGAATTCTTGTGATTCAGATGGAATTGGATATTCTGCACCCTACTATGATGCGTGCCAAGTCATATTTGATTTTTGAAGTCATTTTGATAATGAAAAATCCCTCTATACCCCCTCTGATGACCCGACAATGATTTCTGGTGATGAGTTATTGTTGTTCAGATGGAAATGGATATTCTGCACCCCACCATGATGCGTGCCAAGTCATATTGGATTTTTGAAGAAATATTGAAAATGAAAAATCCCTCTATACCCCCTCTAACGACACGACAATGATTTATGTTGACGAATTGATGTTAGTCAGATAGAAATGGATATTCTGCACCCCGCCATGATGCGTGCCATGTCATATTTCATTATTGAAATCATTTTGAAAATGAAAAATCCCTCTATACCCCTCCAACGACCCGTCAATGATTTCTGTTGACGAATTATTGTTATTTAGATGGAAATGGATATTCTGCACCCCACCATGATGCGTGCCAAGTCATATTTGATTTTGAGGTAATTTTGAAAATGAGAAATCCCTCTATACCCCCCTAACGACCCGACAATGATTTCTGTTAACGAATTCTTGTGATTCAGATGGAATTGGATATTCTGCACCCTACTATGATGCGTGCCAAGTCATATTTGATTTTTGAAGTCATTTTGATAATGAAAAATCCCTCTATACCCCCTCTGATGACCCGACAATGATTTCTGGTGATGAATTATTGTTGTTCAGATGGAAATGGATATTCTGCACCCCACCATGATGCGTGCCAAGTCATATTAGATTTTTGAAGAAATTTTCAAAATGAAAAATCCCTCTATATCCCCTCTGACGACCCGACAATGATTTCTGTCAACGAATTATTGTTATTCAGATGGAAATAGATATTCTGCACCCCACCGTGATGCGTGCCAAGTCATATTAGATTTTTGAAGAAATATTGAAAATGAAAAATCCCTCTATACCCCCTCTAACGACCCGACAATGATTTCTGTTGACGAATTATTGTTATTCAGATGGAAATGAATATTCTGCACCTCACCATGTTGCGTACCAAGTCATATTTGATTTTGAGGTAATTTTGAAAATGAAAAATCCCTCTATACCCTCTCTAACGACCCGACAATGATTTCAGTCAACGAATTATTGTTATTCAGATGGAAATAGATATTCTGCACCCCACCATGATGCGTGTTAAGTCATATTAGATTTTTGATGATATTTTGAAAATGAGAAATCCCTCTATACCCCCCCTAACGACCCGACAATGATTTCTGTTAACGAATTCTTGTTATTCAGATGGAATTGGATATTCTGCACCCTACTATGATGCGTGCCAAGCCATATTTGATTTTTGAAGTCATTTTGATAATGAAAAATCCCTCTATACCCCCTCTGACCACCCGACAATGATTTCTGGTGACGAATTATTGTTGTTCAGATGGAAATGGATATTCTGCACCCCACCATGATGCGTTATAAGTCATATTAGATTTTTGAAGAAATATTGAAAATGAAAAATCCCTCTATACCCCCTCTGACGACCCGACAATGATTTCTGTTGACGAATTATTGTTATTCAGATGAACATGGATACTTTGCACCCCATCATGATGCGTGCCAAGTCATATTAGATTTTTGAAGAAAAATTGAAAATGAAAAATCCCTCTATACCCACTCTAACGACCCGACAATCAGTTCTGTTGACGAATTATTGTTATTCAGATGAACATGGATACTTTGCACCCCATCATGATGCGTGCCAAGTCATATTAGATTTTTGAAGAAATATTGAAAATGAAAAATCCCTCTATACCCCCTCTGACGACCCGACAATGATTTCTGTCAACGAATTATTGTTATTCAGATGGAAATAGATATTCTGCACCCCACCATGATGCGTGTTAAGTCATATTAGATTTTTGATGAAATTTTGAAAATGAGAAATCCCTCTATACCCCTCTAACGACCCGACAATGATTTCTGTTAACGAATTCTTGTAATTCACATGGAATTGGATATTCTGCACCATACTATGATGCGTGCCAAGTCATATTTGATTTTTGAAGTCATTTTGATAATGAAAAATCCCTCTATACCCCCTCTGACGACCCGACAATGATTTCTGGTGACGAATTATTGTTGTTCAGATGGAAATGGATATTCTGCACCCCACCATGATGCGTGCCAAGTCATATTGGATTTTTGAAGAAATATTGAAAATGAAAAATCCCTCTATACCCCCTCTAACGACCCGACAATGAGTTCTGTTGACGAATTATTGTTATTCAGATGGAAATGAATATTCTGCACCTCACCATGTTGCGTACCAAGTCATATTTGATTTTGAGGTAATTTTGAAAATGAAAAATCCCTCTATACCCCCTCCAACGACCCGTCAATGATTTCTGTTGATGAATTATTGTTATTTAGATGGAAATGGATATTCTGCACCCCACAATGATGCGTGCTAAGTCTTATTTGATTTTGAGGTAATTTTGAAAATGAAAAATCCCTCTATACCCCCTCTGACGACCCGACAATGATTTCTGTTGACAAATTATTGTTATTGAGATGGAAATGGATATTCTGCACCCCACCATGATGCGTGCCAAGTCATATTGGATTTTTGAAGAAATATTGAAAATGAAAAATCCCTCTATACCCCCTCTAACGACCCGACAATGAGTTCTGTTGACGAATTATTGTTATTCAGATGGAAATGGATATTCTGCACCCCACCATGATGCGTGTCAAGTCATAGTGGATTTTTGAAGAAATATTGAAAATGAAAAATCCCTCTATACCCCCTCTAACGACCCGACAATGATTTCTGTTGACGAATTAATGTTATCCAGATGGAAATGAATATTCTGCACCCCACCATGAAGCGTGCCAAGTCATATTGGATTTTTGAAGAAATATTGAAAATGAAAAATCCCTCTATACCCCCTCTAACGACCCGACAATAATTTCTGTTGACGAATTATCGTTATTCAGATGGAAATAGATATTCTGCACCCCACCATGATGCGTGCTAAGTCATACTAGATTTTTGAAGAAATATTGAAAATGAAAAATCCCTCTATACCCCCTCTGACGACCCGACAATGATTTCTGTTGACGAATTATTGTTATTCAGATGAACATGGATACTTTGCACCCCATCATGATGCGTGCCAAGTCATATTAGATTTTTGAAGAAATAATGAAAATGAAAAATCCCTCTATACCCACTCTAACGACCCGACAATCAGTTCTGTTGACGAATTACTGTTATTCAGATGGAAATGGATATTTTGCACCCCACCATGATGCGTGCCAAGTCATATTAGATTTTTGATGAAATTTTGAAAATGAGAAATCCCTCTATATCCCCCCTAAAGACCCGACAATGATTTCTGTTAACGAATTCTTGTTATTCAGATGGAATTGGATATTCTGCACCCTACTATGATACGTGCCAAGTCATATTTGATTTTTGAAGTCATTTTGATAATGAAAAATCCCTCTATACCCCCTCTGACGACCCGGCAATGATTTCTGGTGACGAATTATTGTTGTTCAGATGGAAATGGATATTCTGCACCCCACCATAGTGCGTGCCAAGTCATATTAGAATTTTGAAGAAATTTCGAAAATGAAAAATCCCTCTATACCCCCTCTGACGACCCGACAATGATTTCTGTTGACAAATTATTGTTATTGAGATGGAAATGGATATTCTGTACCCCACCATGATGCGTGCCAAGTCATATTAGATTATTGAAGAAATTTTGAAAATGAAAACTCCCTCTATACCCCCTCCAACGACCCGTCAATGATTTCTGTTGACGAATTATTGTTATTTAGATGGAAATGGATATTATGCACCCCACCATGATGCGTGCCAAGTCATATTTGATTTTGAGGTAATTTTGAAAATAATAAATCCCTCTATACCCCCTCTGACGACCCGACAATGATTTCTGTTGACAAATTATTGTTATTCAGATGGAGATGGATATTCTGCACCCCACCATGATGCGTGACAAGTCATATTGGATTTTTGAAGAAATATTGAAAATGAAAAATCCCTCTATACCCCCTCTAACGACCCGACAATGATTTCTGTTGACGAATTATTGTTATCCAGATGGAAATAAATATTCTGCACACCACCATGTTGCGTGCCAAGTCATATTAGATTTTGAGGTAATTTTGAAAATGAAAAATCCCTCTATACCCCCTCTAACGAACCGACAATGAGTTCTGTTGACGAATTATTATTATTCAGATGGAAATGGATATTCTGCACCCCACCATGATGCGTGCCAAGTCATAGTGGATTTTTGAAGAAATATTGAAAATGAAAAATCCCTCTATACCCCCTCTAACGACCCGACAATGATTTCTGTTGACGAATTAATGTTATTCAGATGAACATGGATACTTTGCACCCCATCATGATGCGTGCCAAGTCATATTAGATTTTTGAAGAAAAATTGAAAATGAAAAATCCCTCTATACCCACTCTAACGACCCGACAATCAGTTCTGTTGACGAATTACTGTTATTCAGATGGAAATGGATATTTTGCACCCCACCATGATGCGTGCCAAGTCATATTAGATTTTTGATGAAATTTTGAAAATGAGAAATCCCTCTATACACCCCCTTACGACCCGACAATGATTTCTGTTAACGAATTCTTGTTATTCAGATGGAATTGGATATTCTGCACCCTACTATGTTGCGTGCCAAGTCATATTTGATTTTTGAAGTCATTTTGATAATGAAAAATCACTCTATACCCCCTCTGACGACCCGACAATGATTTCTGTTGACAAATTATTGTTATTGAGATAGAAATGGATATTCTGTACCCCACTATGATGCGTGCCAAGTCATATTGGATTTTTGAAGAAATATTGAAAATGAAAAATTCCTCTATACCCCCTCTAACGACCCGACAATGATTTCTGTTGACGAATTATTGTTATCCGGATGGAAATGAATATTTTGCACCCCACCATGTTGCTTGCCAAGTCATATTTGATTTTGAGGTAAATTTGAATATGAAAAATCCCTCTATACCCCCTCTAACGAATCGACAATGAGTTCTGTTAACAAATTATTGTTATTCAGATGAAAATGGATATTCTGCACCCCACCATGATGCGTGCCAAGTCATATCGGATTTTTGAAGAAATATTGAAAATGAAAAATCCCTCTATACCCCCTCTAACGAACCGACAATGAGTTCTGTTGACGAATTATTGTTATTCAGATGGAAATGGATATTCTGCACCCCACCATGATGCGTGCCAAGTCATATTGGATTTTTGAAGAAATATTGAAAATGAAAAATCCCTCTATACCCCCTCTAACGACACGACAATGATTTATGTTGACGAATTGATGTTAGTCAGATAGAAATGGATATTCTGCACCCCGCCATGATGCGTGCCATGTCATATTTCATTATTGAAATCATTTTGAAAATGAAAAATCCCTCTATACCCCTCCAACGACCCGTCAATGATTTCTGTTGACGAATTATTGTTATTTAGATGGAAATGGATATTCTGCACCCCACCATGATGCGTGCCAAGTCGTATTTGATTTTGAGGTAATTTTGAAAATGAGAAATCCCTCTATACCCCCCTAACGACCCGACAATGATTTCTGTTAACGAATTCTTGTGATTCAGATGGAATTGGATATTCTGCACCCTACTATGATGCGTGCCAAGTCATATTTGATTTTTGAAGTCATTTTGATAATGAAAAATCCCTCTATACCCCCTCTGATGACCCGACAATGATTTCTGGTGATGAATTATTGTTGTTCAGATGGAAATGGATATTCTGCACCCCACCATGATGCGTGCCAAGTCATATTAGATTTTTGAAGAAATTTTCAAAATGAAAAATCCCTCTATATCCCCTCTGACGACCCGACAATGATTTCTGTCAACGAATTATTGTTATTCAGATGGAAATAGATATTCTGCACCCCACCGTGATGCGTGCCAAGTCATATTAGATTTTTGAAGAAATATTGAAATTGAAAAATCCCTCTATACCCCCTCTAACGACCCGACAATGATTTCTGGTGACGAATTATTGTTATTCAGATGGAAATGAATATTCTGCACCTCACCATGTTGCGTACCAAGTCATATTTGATTTTGAGGTAATTTTGAAAATGAAAAATCCCTCTATACCCTCTCTAACGACCCGACAATGATTTCAGTCAACGAATTATTGTTATTCAGATGGAAATAGATATTCTGCACCCCACCATGATGCGTGTTAAGTCATATTAGATTTTTGATGATATTTTGAAAATGAGAAATCCCTCTATACCCCCCATAACGACCCGACAATGATTTCTGTTAACGAATTCTTGTTATTCAGATGGAATTGGATATTCTGCACCCTACTATGATGCGTGCCAAGCCATATTTGATTTTTGAAGTCATTTTGATAATGAAAAATCCCTCTATACCCCCTCTGACCACCCGACAATGATTTCTGGTGACGAATTATTGTTGTTCAGATGGAAATGGATATTCTGCACCCCACCATGATGCGTTATAAGTCATATTAGATTTTTGAAGAAATATTGAAAATGAAAAATCCCTCTATACCCCCTCTGACGACCCGACAATGATTTCTGTTGACGAATTATTGTTATTCAGATGAACATGGATACTTTGCACCCCATCATGATGCGTGCCAAGTCATATTAGATTTTTGAAGAAAAATTGAAAATGAAAAATCCCTCTATACCCACTCTAACGACCCGACAATCAGTTCTGTTGACGAATTATTGTTATTCAGATGAACATGGATACTTTGCACCCCATCATGATGCGTGCCAAGTCATATTAGATTTTTGAAGAAATATTGAAAATGAAAAATCCCTCTATACCCCCTCTGACGACCCGACAATGATTTCTGTCAACGAATTATTGTTATTCAGATGGAAATAGATATTCTGCACCCCACCATGATGCGTGTTAAGTCATATTAGATTTTTGATGAAATTTTGAAAATGAGAAATCCCTCTATACCCCTCTAACGACCCGACAATGATTTCTGTTAACGAATTCTTGTAATTCACATGGAATTGGATATTCTGCACCCTACTATGATGCGTGCCAAGTCATATTTGATTTTTGAAGTCATTTTGATAATGAAAAATCCCTCTATACCCCCTCTGACGACCCGACAATGATTTCTGGTGACGAATTATTGTTATTCAGATGGAAATGGATATTCTGCACCCCACCATGATGCGTGTCAAGTCATAGTGGATTTTTGAAGAAATATTGAAAATGAAAAATCCCTCTATACCCCCTCTAACGACCCGACAATAATTTCTGTTGACAAATTATCGTTATTCAGATGGAAATAGATATTCTGCACCCCACCATGATGCGTGCTAAGTCATACTAGATTTTTGAAGAAATATTGAAAATGAAAAATCCCTCTATACCCCCTCTGACGACCCGACAATGATTTCTGTTGACGAATTATTGTTATTCAGATGAACATGGATACTTTGCACCCCATCATGATGCGTGCCAAGTCATATTAGATTTTTGAAGAAATATTGAAAATGAAAAATCCCTCTATACCCACTCTAACGACCCGACAATCAGTTCTGTTGACGAATTACTGTTATTCAGATGGAAATGGATATTTTGCACCCCACCATGATGCGTGCCAAGTCATATTAGATTTTTGATGAAATTTTGAAAATGAGAAATCCCTCTATATCCCCCCTAAAGACCCGACAATGATTTCTGTTAACGAATTCTTGTTATTCAGATGGAATTGGATATTCTGCACCCTACTATGATACGTGCCAAGTCATATTTGATTTTTGAAGTCATTTTGATAATGAAAAATCCCTCTATACCCCCTCTGACGACCCGGCAATGATTTCTGGTGACGAATTATTGTTGTTCAGATGGAAATGGATATTCTGCACCCCACCATAGTGCGTGCCAAGTCATATTAGAATTTTGAAGAAATTTCGAAAATGAAAAATCCCTCTATACCCCCTCTGACGACCCGACAATGATTTCTGTTGACAAATTATTGTTATTGAGATGGAAATGGATATTCTGTACCCCACCACGATGCGTGCCAAGTCATATTAGATTATTGAAGAAATTTTGAAAATGAAAACTCCCTCTATACCCCCTCCAACGACCCGTCAATGATTTCTGTTGACGAATTATTGTTATTTAGATGGAAATGGATATTATGCACCCCACCATGATGCGTGCCAAGTCATATTTGATTTTGAGGTAATTTTGAAAATAATAAATCCCTCTATACCCCCTCTGACGACCCGACAATGATTTCTGTTGACAAATTATTGTTATTCAGATGGAGATGGATATTCTGCACCCCACCATGATGCGTGACAAGTCATATTGGATATTTGAAGAAATATTGAAAATGAAAAATCCCTCTATACCCCCTCTAACGACCCGACAATGATTTCTGTTGACGAATTATTGTTATCCAGATGGAAATAAATATTCTGCACACCACCATGTTGCGTGCCAAGTCATATTAGATTTTGAGGTAATTTTGAAAATGTAAAATCCCTCTATACCCCCTCTAACGAACCGACAATGAGTTCTGTTGACGAATTATTATTATTCAGATGGAAATGGATATTCTGCACCCCACCATGATGCGTGCCAAGTCATAGTGGATTTTTGAAGAAATATTGAAAATGAAAAATTCCTCTATACCCCCTCTAACGACCCGACAATGATTTCTGTTAACGAATTAATATTATTCAGATGAACATGGATACTTTGCACCCCATCATGATGCGTGCCAAGTCATATTAGATTTTTGAAGAAAAATTGAAAATGAAAAATCCCTCTATACCCACTCTAACGACCCGACAATCAGTTCTGTTGACGAATTACTGTTATTCAGATGGAAATGGATATTTTGCACCCCACCATGATGCGTGCCAAGTCATATTAGATTTTTGATGAAATTTTGAAAATGAGAAATCCCTCTATACACCCCCTTACGACCCGACAATGATTTCTGTTAACGAATTCTTGTTATTCAGATGGAATTGGATATTCTGCACCCTACTATGTTGCGTGCCAAGTCATATTTGATTTTTGAAGTCATTTTGATAATGAAAAATCCCTCTATACCCCCTCTGACGACCCGACAATGATTTCTGTTGACAAATTATTGTTATTGAGATAGAAACGGATATTCTGTACCCCACTATGATGCGTGCCAAGTCATATTTGATTTTTGAAGTCATTTTGAAAATGAAAAATCCCTCTATACCCCCTCTGACGACCCGACAATGATTTCAGTTGAAGAATTATTGTTACTCAGATGGAAATGGATATTCTGCACCCCACCATGATGCGTGACTAGTCATATTGGATTTTTGAAGAAATATTGAAAATGATAAATTCCTCTATACCCCCTCTAACGACCCGACAATGATTTCTGTTGACGAATTATTGTTATCCGGATGGAAATGAATATTTTACACCCCACCATGTTGCTTGCCAAGTCATATTTGATTTTGAGGTAAATTTGAATATGAAAAATCCCTCTATACCCCCTCTAACGAATCGACAATGAGTTCTGTTGACAAATTATTGTTATTCAGATGGAAATGGATATTCTGCACCCCACCATGATGCGTGCCAAGTCATATTGGATTTTTGAAGAAATACTGAAAATGAAAAATCCCTCTATACCCCCTCTAACGAACCGACAATGAGTTCTGTTGACGAATTATTGTTATTCAGATGGAAATGGATATTCTGCACCCCACCATGATGCGTGCCAAGTCATATTGGATTTTTGAAGAAATATTGAAAATGAAAAATCCCTCTATACCCCCTCTAACGACACGACAATGATTTATGTTGACGAATTGATGTTAGTCAGATAGAAATGGATATTCTGCACCCCGCCATGATGCGTGCCATGTCATATTTCATTATTGAAATCATTTTGAAAATGAAAAATCCCTCTATACCCCTCCAACGACCCGTCAATGATTTCTGTTGACGAATTATTGTTATTTAGATGGAAATGGATATTCTGCACCCCACCATGATGCGTGCCAAGTCGTATTTGATTTTGAGGTAATTTTGAAAATGAGAAATCCCTCTATACCCCCCTAACGACCCGACAATGATTTCTGTTAACGAATTCTTGTGATTCAGATGGAATTGGATATTCTGCACCCTACTATGATGCGTGCCAAGTCATATTTGATTTTTGAAGTCATTTTGATAATGAAAAATCCCTCTATACCCCCTCTGATGACCCGACAATGATTTCTGGTGATGAGTTATTGTTGTTCAGATGGAAATGGATATTCTGCACCCCTCCATGATGCGTGCCAAGTCATATTAGATTTTTGAAGAAATTTTGAAAATGAAAAAGCCCTCTATACCCCCCTAACGACCCGACAATGATTTCTGTTAACGAATTCTTGTGATTCAGATGGAATTGGATATTCTGCACCCTACTATGATGCGTGCCAAGTCATATTTGATTTTTGAAGTCATTTTGATAATGAAAAATCCCTCTATACCCCCTCTGATGACCCGACAATGATTTCTGGTGATGAATTATTGTTGTTCAGATGGAAATGGATATTCTGCACCCCACCATGATGCGTGCCAAGTCATATTAGATTTTTGAAGAAATTTTCAAAATGAAAAATCCCTCTATATCCCCTCTGACGACCCGACAATGATTTCTGTCAACGAATTATTGTTATTCAGATGGAAATAGATATTCTGCACCCCACCGTGATGCGTGCCAAGTCATATTAGATTTTTGAAGAAATATTGAAAATGAAAAATCCCTCTATACCCCCTCTAACGACCCGACAATGATTTCTGGTGACGAATTATTGTTATTCAGATGGAAATGAATATTCTGCACCTCACCATGTTGCGTACCAAGTCATATTTGATTTTGAGGTAATTTTGAAAATGAAAAATCCCTCTATACCCTCTCTAACGACCCGACAATGATTTCAGTCAACGAATTATTGTTATTCAGATGGAAATAGATATTCTGCACCCCACCATGATGCGTGTTAAGTCATATTAGATTTTTGATGATATTTTGAAAATGAGAAATCCCTCTATACCCCCCATAACGACCCGACAATGATTTCTGTTAACGAATTCTTGTTATTCAGATGGAATTGGATATTCTGCACCCTACTATGATGCGTGCCAAGCCATATTTGATTTTTGAAGTCATTTTGATAATGAAAAATCCCTCTATACCCCCTCTGACCACCCGACAATGATTTCTGGTGACGAATTATTGTTGTTCAGATGGTAATGGATATCCTGCACCCCACCATGATGCGTTATAAGTCATATTAGATTTTTGAAGTAATATTGAAAATGAAAAATCCCTCTATACCCCCTCTGACGACCCGACAATGATTTCTGTTGACGAATTATTGTTATTCAGATGAACATGGATACTTTGCACCCCATCATGATGCGTGCCAAGTCATATTAGATTTTTGAAGAAAAATTGAAAATGAAAAATCCCTCTATACCCACTCTAACGACCCGACAATCAGTTCTGTTGACGAATTATTGTTATTCAGATGAACATGGATACTTTGCACCCCATCATGATGCGTGCCAAGTCATATTAGATTTTTGAAGAAATATTGAAAATGAAAAATCCCTCTATACCCCCTCTGACGACCCGACAATGATTTCTGTCAACGAATTATTGTTATTCAGATGGAAATAGATATTCTGCACCCCACCATGATGCGTGTTAAGTCATATTAGATTTTTGATGAAATTTTGAAAATGAGAAATCCCTCTATACCCCTCTAACGACCCGACAATGATTTCTGTTAACGAATTCTTGTAATTCACATGGAATTGGATATTCTGCACCCTACTATGATGCGTGCCAAGTCATATTTGATTTTTGAAGTCATTTTGATAATGAAAAATCCCTCTATACCCCCTCTGACGACCCGACAATGATTTCTGGTGACGAATTATTGTTGTTCAGATGGAAATGGATATTCTGCACCCCACCATGATGCGTGCCAAGTCATATTGGATTTTTGAAGAAATATTGAAAATGAAAAATCCCTCTATACCCCCTCTAACGACCCGACAATGATTTCTGTTGACGAATTATTGTTATTCAGATGGAAATGAATATTCTGCACCTCACCATGTTGCGTACCAAGTCATATTTGATTTTGAGGTAATTTTGAAAATGAAAAATCCCTCTATACCCCCTCTAACGACCCGACAATGATTTCTGTCAACGAATTATTGTTATTCAGATGGAAATAGATATTCTGCACCCCACTATGATGCGTGCCAAGTCATATTAGATTTTTGATGGAATTTTGAGAATGAGAAATCCCTCTATACCCCCCCTAACGACCCGACAATGATTTCTGTTAACGAATTCTTGTTATTCAGATGGAATTGGATATTCTGCACCCTACTATGATGCGTGCCAAGTCATATTTGATTTTTGAAGTCATTTTGATAATGAAAAATCCCTCTATACCCCCTCTGACGACCCGACAATGATTTCTGGTGACGAATTATTGTTGTTCAGAAGGAAATGGATATTCTGCACCCCACCATGATGCGTGCCAAGTCATATTGGGTTTTTGAAGAAATTTTGAAAATGAAAAATCCCTCTATACCCCCTCCAACGACCCGTCAATGATTTCTGTTGATGAATTATTGTTATTTAGATGGAAATGGATATTCTGCACCCCACAATGATGCGTGCTAAGTCTTATTTGATTTTGAGGTAATTTTGAAAATGAAAAATCCCTCTATACCCCCTCTGACGACCCGACAATGATTTCTGTTGACAAATTATTGTTATTGAGATGGAAATGGATATTCTGCACCCCACCATGATGCGTGCCAAGTCATATTGGATTTTTGAAGAAATATTGAAAATGAAAAATCCCTCTATACCCCCTCTAACGACCCGACAATGATTTCTGTTGACGAATTATTGTTATATAGATGGAAATGAATATTCTGCACACCACCATGTTGCGTGCCAAGTCATATTTGATTTTGAGGTAATTTTGAAAATGAAATATCCCTCTATACCCCCTCTAACGAACCGACAATGAGTTCTGTTGACGAATTATTGTTATTCAGATGGAAATGGATATTCTGCACCCCACCATGATGCGTGTCAAGTCATAGTGGATTTTTGAAGAAATATTGAAAATGAAAAATCCCTCTATACCCCCTCTAACGACCCGACAATGATTTCTGTTGACGAATTAATGTTATCCAGATGGAAATGAATATTCTGCACCCCACCATGAAGCGTGCCAAGTCATTTTGGATTTTTGAAGAAATATTGAAAATGAAAAATCCCTCTATACCCCCTCTAACGACCCGACAATAATTTCTGTTGACGAATTATCGTTATTCAGATGGAAATAGATATTCTGCACCCCACCATGATGCGTGCTAAGTCATACTAGATTTTTGAAGAAATATTGAAAATGAAAAATCCCTCTATACCCCCTCTGACGACCCGACAATGATTTCTGTTGACGAATTATTGTTATTCAGATGAACATGGATACTTTGCACCCCATCATGATGCGTGCCAAGTCATATTAGATTTTTGAAGAAATATTGAAAATGAAAAATCCCTCTATACCCACTCTAACGACCCGACAATCAGTTCTGTTGACGAATTCTTGTTATTCAGATGGAATTGGATATTCTGCACCCTACTATGATACGTGCCAAGTCATATTTGATTTTTGAAGTCATTTTGATAATGAAAAATCCCTCTATACCCCCTCTGACGACCCGGCAATGATTTCTGGTGACGAATTATTGTTGTTCAGATGGAAATGGATATTCTGCACCCCACCATAGTGCGTGCCAAGTCATATTAGAATTTTGAAGAAATTTCGAAAATGAAAAATCCCTCTATACCCCCTCTGACGACCCGACAATGATTTCTGTTGACAAATTATTGTTATTGAGATGGAAATGGATATTCTGTACCCCACCATGATGCGTGCCAAGTCATATTAGATTATTGAAGAAATTTTGAAAATGAAAACTCCCTCTATACCCCCTCCAACGACCCGTCAATGATTTCTGTTGACGAATTATTGTTATTTAGATGGAAATGGATATTATGCACCCCACCATGATGCGTGCCAAGTCATATTTGATTTTGAGGTAATTTTGAAAATAATAAATCCCTCTATACTCCCTCTGACGACCCGACAATGATTTCTGTTGACAAATTATTGTTATTCAGATGGAGATGGATATTCTGCACCCCACCATGATGCGTGCCAAGTCATATTGGGTTTTTGAAGAAATTTTGAAAATGAAAAATCCCTCTATACCCCCTCCAACGACCCGTCAATGATTTCTGTTGATGAATTATTGTTATTTAGATGGAAATGGATATTCTGCACCCCACAATGATGCGTGCTAAGTCTTATTTGATTTTGAGGTAATTTTGAAAATGAAAAATCCCTCTATACCCCCTCTGACGACCCGACAATGATTTCTGTTGACAAATTATTGTTATTGAGATGGAAATGGATATTCTGCACCCCACCATGATGCGTGCCAAGTCATATTGGATTTTTGAAGAAATATTGAAAATGAAAAATCCCTCTATACCCCCTCTAACGACCCGACAATGATTTCTGTTGACGAATTATTGTTATATAGATGGAAATGAATATTCTGCACACCACCATGTTACGTGCCAAGTCATATTTGATTTTGAGGTAATTTTGAAAATGAAATATCCCTCTATACCCCCTCTAACGAACCGACAATGAGTTCTGTTGACGAATTATTGTTATTCAGATGGAAATGGATATTCTGCACCCCACCATGATGCGTGTCAAGTCATAGTGGATTTTTGAAGAAATATTGAAAATGAAAAATCCCTCTATACCCCCTCTAACGACCCGACAATGATTTCTGTTGACGAATTAATGTTATCCAGATGGAAATGAATATTCTGCATTCCACCATGAAGCGTGCCAAGTCATTTTGGATTTTTGAAGAAATATTGAAAATGAAAAATCCCTCTATACCCCCTCTAACGACCCGACAATAATTTCTGTTGACGAATTATCGTTATTCAGATGGAAATAGATATTCTGCACCCCACCATGATGCGTGCTAAGTCATACTAGATTTTTGAAGAAATATTGAAAATGAAAAATCCCTCTATACCCCCTCTGACGACCCGACAATGATTTCTGTTGACGAATTATTGTTATTCAGATGAACATGGATACTTTGCACCCCATCATGATGCGTGCCAAGTCATATTAGATTTTTGAAGAAATATTGAAAATGAAAAATCCCTCTATACCCACTCTAACGACCCGACAATCAGTTCTGTTGACGAATTCTTGTTATTCAGATGGAATTGGATATTCTGCACCCTACTATGATACGTGCCAAGTCATATTTGATTTTTGAAGTCATTTTGATAATGAAAAATCCCTCTATACCCCCTCTGACGACCCGGCAATGATTTCTGGTGACGAATTATTGTTGTTCAGATGGAAATGGATATTCTGCACCCCACCATAGTGCGTGCCAAGTCATATTAGAATTTTGAAGAAATTTCGAAAATGAAAAATCCCTCTATACCCCCTCTGACGACCCGACAATGATTTCTGTTGACAAATTATTGTTATTGAGATGGAAATGGATATTCTGTACCCCACCATGATGCGTGCCAAGTCATATTAGATTATTGAAGAAATTTTGAAAATGAAAACTCCCTCTATACCCCCTCCAACGACCCGTCAATGATTTCTGTTGACGAATTATTGTTATTTAGATGGAAATGGATATTATGCACCCCACCATGATGCGTGCCAAGTCATATTTGATTTTGAGGTAATTTTGAAAATAATAAATCCCTCTATACTCCCTCTGACGACCCGACAATGATTTCTGTTGACAAATTATTGTTATTCAGATGGAGATGGATATTCTGCACCCCACCATGATGCGTGACAAGTCATATTGGATATTTGAAGAAATATTGAAAATGAAAAATCCCTCTATACCCCCTCTAACGACCCGACAATGATTTCTGTTGACGAATTATTGTTATCCAGATGGAAATAAATATTCTGCACACCACCATGTTGCGTGCCAAGTCATATTAGATTTTGAGGTAATTTTGAAAATGAAAAATCCCTCTATACCCCCTCTAACGAACCGACAATGAGTTCTGTTGACGAATTATTATTATTCAGATGGAAATGGATATTCTGCACCCCACCATGATGCGTGCCAAGTCATAGTGGATTTTTGAAGAAATATTGAAAATGAAAAATCCCTCTATACCCCCTCTAACGACCCGACAATGATTTCTGTTGACGAATTAATGTTATTCAGATGAACATGGATACTTTGCACCCCATCATGATGCGTGCCAAGTCATATTAGATTTTTGAAGAAAAATTGAAAATGAATAATCCCTCTATACCCACTCTAACGACCCGACAATCAGTTCTGTTGACGAATTACTGTTATTCAGATGGAAATGGATATTTTGCACCCCACCATGATGCGTGCCAAGTCATATTAGATTTTTGATGAAATTTTGAAAATGAGAAATCCCTCTATACACCCCCTTACGACCCGACAATGATTTCTGTTAACGAATTCTTGTTATTCAGATGGAATTGGATATTCTGCACCCTACTATGTTGCGTGCCAAGTCATATTTGATTTTTGAAGTCATTTTGATAATGAAAAATCCCTCTATACCCCCTCTGACGACCCGACAATGATTTCAGTTGAAGAATTATTGTTACTCAGATGGAAATGGATATTCTGCACCCCACCATGATGCGTGACTAGTCATATTGGATTTTTGAAGAAATATTGAAAATGATAAATTCCTCTATACCCCCTCTAACGACCCGACAATGATTTCTGTTGACAAATTATTGTTATTGAGATAGAAATGGATATTCTGTACCCCACTATGATGCGTGCCAAGTCATATTTGATTTTTGAAGTCATTTTGAAAATGAAAAATCCCTCTATACCCCCTCTGACGACCCGACAATGATTTCAGTTGAAGAATTATTGTTACTCAGATGGAAATGGATATTCTGCACCCCACCATGATGCGTGACTAGTCATATTGGATTTTTGAAGAAATATTGAAAATGATAAATTCCTCTATACCCCCTCTAACGACCCGACAATGATTTCTGTTGACGAATTATTGTTATCCGGATGGAAATGAATATTTTGCACCCCACCATGTTGCTTGCCAAGTCATATTTGATTTTGAGGTAAATTTGAATATGAAAAATCCCTCTATACCCCCTCTAACGAATCGACAATGAGTTCTGTTGACAAATTATTGTTATTCAGATGGAAATGGATATTCTGCACCCCACCATGATGCGTGCCAAGTCATATATGATTTTTGAAGTCATTTTGAAAATGAAAAATCCCTCTATTTCCTGTCTGACGACCCGACAATGATTTCTGTTTACGAATTATTGTTATTCAGATGGAAATAGATATTCTGCACCCCACCATGATGCGTGCCAAGTCATATTTGATTTTGAGGTTATTTTGATAATGAAAAATCCCTCTATACCCCCTCTGACGTCCCGACAATGATTTCTGTTGACAAATTATTTTTATAGAGATGGAAATGGATATTCTGTACACCACCATGATGCGTGCCAAGTCATATATGATATTTGAAGTCATTTTGAAAATGAAAAATCCCTCTATTTCCTGTCTGACGACCCGACAATGATTTCTGTTTACGAATTATTGTTATTCAGATGGAAATAGATATTCTGCACCCCACCATGATGCGTGCCAAGTCATATTTGATTTTGAGGTTATTTTGATAATGAGAAATCCCTCTATACCCCCTCTGACGTCCCGACAATGATTTCTGTTGACAAATTATTGTTATTTAGATGGAAATGCATGTTTTGCACCCCACTTTGATGCGTGCCAAGTCATATTTGATTTTTGAAGTCATTTTGATAATGAAAAATCCCTCTATTCCCTCTCTGACGACCTAACAATGAATTCTGTAGACAAATTATTTTTATAGAGATGGAAATGGATATTCTGTACCCCACCATGATGCGTGCCAAGTCATATTTGATTTTAGAAGTCATTTTGAAAATGAAAAATCCCTCTCTACCCCCTCTAACGACCCTTCAATGATTTCTGTTTACGAATTATTGTTATTCAGATGGAAATAGATATTCTGCACCCCACCATGATGCGTGCCAAGTCATATTTGATTTTTGAAGTCATTTTGAAAATGAAAAATCCCTCTATTCCCTCTCTGACGACCCGACAATGAATTCTGTTGACGAATTATTGTTATTTGGATGGAAATGCATGTTTTGCACCCCACTATGATGCGTGCCAAGTCATATTTGATTTTTGAAGTCATTTTGATAATGAAAAGTCCCTCTATATCTGACGACCCGAAAATGATTTCTGTTGACGAATTATTGTTATTTAGATGAAAATGGATATTATGCACTCCACTATGATACGTGAGAAGGCATATTTGATTTTTGAAGTAATTTTGAAAATGAAAAATCCCTCTATGCCCCCTCTAACGACCCGTCAATGATTTCTGTTGACGAATTATTGTTATTCAGATGGAAATGGATATTCTGCACCCCACCATGATGCGTGCCAAGTCATATTTGATTATGATGTAATTTTGAAAATGAAAAATCCCTCTATACCCCGTCTGACGACCCGTCAATGATTTCTGTTGACGAATTTTTGTTATTCAGATGAAAATGGATATTCTGCACCCCACTATGTAGCGTGCCAAGTCATATTCGATTTTGAGGTAATTTTGAAAATGAAAAATCCCTCTATACCCCCTCTGACGACCCGACAATGATTTCTGTAGACGAATTATTCTCTTCCAGATATAAATGGATGTTTTGCACCCCACTATGATGCGTGCCAAGTCATATTTGATTTTGAGGTAATTTTGAAAATGAAAAATCCCTCTATACCCCTTCTAACGACTCGACAATGATTTCTGTTGACGAATTTTTGTTATTCAGATGAAAATGGATATTCTGCACCCCACTATGTAGCGTGCCAAGTCATATTCGATTTTGAGGTAATTTTGAAAATGAAAAATCCCTCTATACCCACTCTGACGACCCGTCAATGATTTCTGTTGACTAATTATTGATATTCAGATTGAAATGGATATTCTGCACCCCACCATGATGCATGCCAAGTCATATTTGATTTTGAGGTAATTTTGAAAATGAGAAATCCCTCCATACCCCCTCTGACGACACGACAATGATTTCTGTTGACGAATTATTGTTATCCTGATGGAAATGAATATTTTGCACCCTACTATGATGCGTGCCAAGTTATATTTAATTTTTGAAGTAATTTTGAAAATGAAAAATCCCTTTAACCCCCTCTGACGACCCGACAATAATTGACGAATTATTGTTAGTTAGATGAAATGGATATTATGCACTCCACTATGATACGCGCCAAGTCATATTTGATTTTTGAAGTAATTTTGAAAATGAAAAATCTCTCTATACCCGCTCTGACGACCCGACAATGATTTCTTTTGAAAAATTATTGTTATTGAGATGCAAATGAATATTCAGTACCCCACCATGATGCGTGCCAAGTCATATTTGATTTTGAGGTAATTTTGAAAATGAAAAATCCCTCTATACCCCTTCTAACGACTCGACAATGATTTCTGTTGACGAATTTTTGTTATTCAGATGAAAATGGATATTCTGCACCCCACTATGTAGCGTGCCAAGTCATATTCGATTTTGAGGTAATTTTGATAATGAAAAATCCCTCTATACCCCCTCTGATGACCCGACAATGATTTCTGGTGATGAGTTATTGTTGTTCAGATGGAAATGGATATTCTGCACCCCTCCATGATGCGTGCCAAGTCATATTAGATTTTTGAAGAAATTTTGAAAATGAAAAAGCCCTCTATACCCCCCTAACGACCCGACAATGATTTCTGTTAACGAATTCTTGTGATTCAGATGGAATTGGATATTCTGCACCCTACTATGATGCGTGCCAAGTCATATTTGATTTTTGAAGTCATTTTGATAATGAAAAATCCCTCTATACCCCCTCTGATGACCCGACAATGATTTCTGGTGATGAATTATTGTTGTTCAGATGGAAATGGATATTCTGCACCCCACCATGATGCGTGCCAAGTCATATTAGATTTTTGAAGAAATTTTCAAAATGAAAAATCCCTCTATATCCCCTCTGACGACCCGACAATGATTTCTGTCAACGAATTATTGTTATTCAGATGGAAATAGATATTCTGCACCCCACCGTGATGCGTGCCAAGTCATATTAGATTTTTGAAGAAATATTGAAAATGAAAAATCCCTCTATACCCCCTCTAACGACCCGACAATGATTTCTGGTGACGAATTATTGTTATTCAGATGGAAATGAATATTCTGCACCTCACCATGTTGCGTACCAAGTCATATTTGATTTTGAGGTAATTTTGAAAATGAAAAATCCCTCTATACCCTCTCTAACGACCCGACAATGATTTCAGTCAACGAATTATTGTTATTCAGATGGAAATAGATATTCTGCACCCCACCATGATGCGTGTTAAGTCATATTAGATTTTTGATGATATTTTGAAAATGAGAAATCCCTCTATACCCCCCATAACGACCCGACAATGATTTCTGTTAACGAATTCTTGTTATTCAGATGGAATTGGATATTCTGCACCCTACTATGATGCGTGCCAAGCCATATTTGATTTTTGAAGTCATTTTGATAATGAAAAATCCCTCTATACCCCCTCTGACCACCCGACAATGATTTCTGGTGACGAATTATTGTTGTTCAGATGGAAATGGATATTCTGCACCCCACCATGATGCGTTATAAGTCATATTAGATTTTTGAAGTAATATTGAAAATGAAAAATCCCTCTATACCCCCTCTGACGACCCGACAATGATTTCTGTTGACGAATTATTGTTATTCAGATGAACATGGATACTTTGCACCCCATCATGATGCGTGCCAAGTCATATTAGATTTTTGAAGAAAAATTGAAAATGAAAAATCCCTCTATACCCACTCTAACGACCCGACAATCAGTTCTGTTGACGAATTATTGTTATTCAGATGAACATGGATACTTTGCACCCCATCATGATGCGTGCCAAGTCATATTAGATTTTTGAAGAAATATTGAAAATGAAAAATCCCTCTATACCCCCTCTGACGACCCGACAATGATTTCTGTCAACGAATTATTGTTATTCAGATGGAAATAGATATTCTGCACCCCACCATGATGCGTGTTAAGTCATATTAGATTTTTGATGAAATTTTGAAAATGAGAAATCCCTCTATACCCCTCTAACGACCCGACAATGATTTCTGTTAACGAATTCTTGTAATTCACATGGAATTGGATATTCTGCACCCTACTATGATGCGTGCCAAGTCATATTTGATTTTTGAAGTCATTTTGATAATGAAAAATCCCTCTATACCCCCTCTGACGACCCGACAATGATTTCTGGTGACGAATTATTGTTGTTCAGATGGAAATGGATATTCTGCACCCCACCATGATGCGTGCCAAGTCATATTGGATTTTTGAAGAAATATTGAAAATGAAAAATCCCTCTATACCCCCTCTAACGACCCGACAATGATTTCTGTTGACGAATTATTGTTATTCAGATGGAAATGAATATTCTGCACCTCACCATGTTGCGTACCAAGTCATATTTGATTTTGAGGTAATTTTGAAAATGAAAAATCCCTCTATACCCCCTCTAACGACCCGACAATGATTTCTGTCAACGAATTATTGTTATTCAGATGGAAATAGATATTCTGCACCCCACTATGATGCGTGCCAAGTCATATTAGATTTTTGATGGAATTTTGAGAATGAGAAATCCCTCTATACCCCCCCTAACGACCCGACAATGATTTCTGTTAACGAATTCTTGTTATTCAGATGGAATTGGATATTCTGCACCCTACTATGATGCGTGCCAAGTCATATTTGATTTTTGAAGTCATTTTGATAATGAAAAATCCCTCTATACCCCCTCTGACGACCCGACAATGATTTCTGGTGACGAATTATTGTTGTTCAGAAGGAAATGGATATTCTGCACCCCACCATGATGCGTGCCAAGTCATATTGGGTTTTTGAAGAAATTTTGAAAATGAAAAATCCCTCTATACCCCCTCCAACGACCCGTCAATGATTTCTGTTGATAAATTATTGTTATTTAGATGGAAATGGATATTCTGCACCCCACAATGATGCGTGCTAAGTCTTATTTGATTTTGAGGTAATTTTGAAAATGAAAAATCCCTCTATACCCCCTCTGACGACCCGACAATGATTTCTGTTGACAAATTATTGTTATTGAGATGGAAATGGATATTCTGCACCCCACCATGATGCGTGCCAAGTCATATTGGATTTTTGAAGAAATATTGAAAATGAAAAATCCCTCTATACCCCCTCTAACGACCCGACAATGATTTCTGTTGACGAATTATTGTTATATAGATGGAAATGAATATTCTGCACACCACCATGTTGCGTGCCAAGTCATATTTGATTTTGAGGTAATTTTGAAAATGAAATATCCCTCTATACCCCCTCTAACGAACCGACAATGAGTTCTGTTGACAAATTATTGTTATTCAGATGGAAATGGATATTCTGCACCCCACCATGATGCGTGTCAAGTCATAGTGGATTTTTGAAGAAATATTGAAAATGAAAAATCCCTCTATACCCCCTCTAACGACCCGACAATGATTTCTGTTGACGAATTAATGTTATCCAGATGGAAATGAATATTCTGCACCCCACCATGAAGCGTGCCAAGTCATTTTGGATTTTTGAAGAAATATTGAAAATGAAAAATCCCTCTATACCCCCTCTAACGACCCGACAATAATTTCTGTTGACGAATTATCGTTATTCAGATGGAAATAGATATTCTGCACCCCACCATGATGCGTGCTAAGTCATACTAGATTTTTGAAGAAATATTGAAAATGAAAAATCCCTCTATACCCCCTCTGACGACCCGACAATGATTTCTGTTGACGAATTATTGTTATTCAGATGAACATGGATACTTTGCACCCCATCATGATGCGTGCCAAGTCATATTAGATTTTTGAAGAAATATTGAAAATGAAAAATCCCTCTATACCCACTCTAACGACCCGACAATCAGTTCTGTTGACGAATTCTTGTTATTCAGATGGAATTGGATATTCTGCACCCTACTATGATACGTGCCAAGTCATATTTGATTTTTGAAGTCATTTTGATAATGAAAAATCCCTCTATACCCCCTCTGACGACCCGGCAATGATTTCTGGTGACGAATTATTGTTGTTCAGATGGAAATGGATATTCTGCACCCCACCATAGTGCGTGCCAAGTCATATTAGAATTTTGAAGAAATTTCGAAAATGAAAAATCCCTCTATACCCCCTCTGACGACCCGACAATGATTTCTGTTGACAAATTATTGTTATTGAGATGGAAATGGATATTCTGTACCCCACCATGATGCGTGCCAAGTCATATTAGATTATTGAAGAAATTTTGAAAATGAAAACTCCCTCTATACCCCCTCCAACGACCCGTCAATGATTTCTGTTGACGAATTATTGTTATTTAGATGGAAATGGATATTATGCACCCCACCATGATGCGTGCCAAGTCATATTTGATTTTGAGGTAATTTTGAAAATAATAAATCCCTCTATACTCCCTCTGACGACCCGACAATGATTTCTGTTGACAAATTATTGTTATTCAGATGGAGATGGATATTCTGCACCCCACCATGATGCGTGACAAGTCATATTGGATATTTGAAGAAATATTGAAAATGAAAAATCCCTCTATACCCCCTCTAACGACCCGACAATGATTTCTGTTGACGAATTATTGTTATCCAGATGGAAATAAATATTCTGCACACCACCATGTTGCGTGCCAAGTCATATTAGATTTTGAGGTAATTTTGAAAATGAAAAATCCCTCTATACCCCCTCTAACGAACCGACAATGAGTTCTGTTGACGAATTATTATTATTCAGATGGAAATGGATATTCTGCACCCCACCATGATGCGTGCCAAGTCATAGTGGATTTTTGAAGAAATATTGAAAATGAAAAATCCCTCTATACCCCCTCTAACGACCCGACAATGATTTCTGTTGACCAATTAATGTTATTCAGATGAACATGGATACTTTGCACCCCATCATGATGCGTGCCAAGTCATATTAGATTTTTGAAGAAAAATTGAAAATGAATAATCCCTCTATACCCACTCTAACGACCCGACAATGATTTCTGTTGACGAATTATTGTTATTCAGATGGAAATGGATATTTTGCACCCCACCATGATGCGTGCCAAGTCATATTAGATTTTTGATGAAATTTTGAAAATGAGAAATCCCTCTATACACCCCCTTACGACCCGACAATGATTTCTGTTAACGAATTCTTGTTATTCAGATGGAATTGGATATTCTGCACCCTACTATGTTGCGTGCCAAGTCATATTTGATTTTTGAAGTCATTTTGATAATGAAAAATCCCTCTATACCCCCTCTGACGACCCGACAATGATTTCAGTTGAAGAATTATTGTTACTCAGATGGAAATGGATATTCTGCACCCCACCATGATGCGTGACTAGTCATATTGGATTTTTGAAGAAATATTGAAAATGATAAATTCCTCTATACCCCCTCTAACGACCCGACAATGATTTCTGTTGACAAATTATTGTTATTGAGATAGAAATGGATATTCTGTACCCCACTATGATGCGTGCCAAGTCATATTTGATTTTTGAAGTCATTTTGAAAATGAAAAATCCCTCTATACCCCCTCTGACGACCCGACAATGATTTCAGTTGAAGAATTATTGTTACTCAGATGGAAATGGATATTCTGCACCCCACCATGATGCGTGACTAGTCATATTGGATTTTTGAAGAAATATTGAAAATGATAAATTCCTCTATACCCCCTCTAACGACCCGACAATGATTTCTGTTGACGAATTATTGTTATCCGGATGGAAATGAATATTTTGCACCCCACCATGTTGCTTGCCAAGTCATATTTGATTTTGAGGTAAATTTGAATATGAAAAATCCCTCTATACCCCCTCTAACGAATCGACAATGAGTTCTGTTGACAAATTATTGTTATTCAGATGGAAATGGATATTCTGCACCCCACCATGATGCGTGCCAAGTCATATATGATTTTTGAAGTCATTTTGAAAATGAAAAATCCCTCTATTTCCTGTCTGACGACCCGACAATGATTTCTGTTTACGAATTATTGTTATTCAGATGGAAATAGATATTCTGCACCCCACCATGATGCGTGCCAAGTCATATTTGATTTTGAGGTTATTTTGATAATGAAAAATCCCTCTATACCCCCTCTGACGTCCCGACAATGATTTCTGTTGACAAATTATTTTTATAGAGATGGAAATGGATATTCTGTACACCACCATGATGCGTGCCAAGTCATATATGATTTTTGAAGTCATTTTGAAAATGAAAAATCCCTCTATTTCCTGTCTGACGACCCGACAATGATTTCTGTTTACGAATTATTGTTATTCAGATGGAAATAGATATTCTGCACCCCACCATGATGCGTGCCAAGTCATATTTGATTTTGAGGTTATTTTGATAATGAGAAATCCCTCTATACCCCCTCTGACGTCCCGACAATGATTTCTGTTGACAAATTATTGTTATTTAGATGGAAATGCATGTTTTGCACCCCACTTTGATGCGTGCCAAGTCATATTTGATTTTTGAAGTCATTTTGATAATGAAAAATCCCTCTATTCCCTCTCTGACGACCTAACAATGAATTCTGTAGACAAATTATTTTTATAGAGATGGAAATGGATATTCTGTACCCCACCATGATGCGTGCCAAGTCATATTTGATTTTAGAAGTCATTTTGAAAATGAAAAATCCCTCTCTACCCCCTCTAACGACCCTTCAATGATTTCTGTTTACGAATTATTGTTATTCAGATGGAAATAGATATTCTGCACCCCACCATGATGCGTGCCAAGTCATATTTGATTTTTGAAGTCATTTTGAAAATGAAAAATCCCTCTATTCCCTCTCTGACGACCCGACAATGAATTCTGTTGACGAATTATTGTTATTTGGATGGAAATGCATGTTTTGCACCCCACTATGATGCGTGCCAAGTCATATTTGATTTTTGAAGTCATTTTGATAATGAAAAGTCCCTCTATACCCCCTCTGACGACCCGAAAATGATTTCTGTTGACGAATTATTGTTATTTAGATGAAAATGGATATTATGCACTCCACTATGATACGTGAGAAGGCATATTTGATTTTTGAAGTAATTTTGAAAATGAAAAATCCCTCTATGCCCCCTCTAACGACCCGTCAATGATTTCTGTTGACGAATTATTGTTATTCAGATGGAAATGGATATTCTGCACCCCACCATGATGCGTGCCAAGTCATATTTGATTATGATGTAATTTTGAAAATGAAAAATCCCTCTATACCCCGTCTGACGACCCGTCAATGATTTCTGTTGACGAATTTTTGTTATTCAGATGAAAATGGATATTCTGCACCCCACTATGTAGCGTGCCAAGTCATATTCGATTTTGAGGTAATTTTGAAAATGAAAAATCCCTCTATACCCCCTCTGACGACCCGACAATGATTTCTGTAGACGAATTATTCTCTTCCAGATATAAATGGATGTTTTGAACCCCACTATGATGCGTGCCAAGTCATATTTGATTTTGAGGTAATTTTGAAAATGAAAAATCCCTCTATACCCCTTCTAAAGACTCGACAATGATTTCTGTTGACGAATTTTTGTTATTCAGATGAAAATGGATATTCTGCACCCCACTATGTAGCGTGCCAAGTCATATTCGATTTTGAGGTAATTTTGAAAATGAAAAATCCCTCTATACCCCCTCTGAC
Source organism: Chrysolina americana (assembly GCA_958502065.1). NCBI lineage: Eukaryota > Metazoa > Arthropoda > Insecta > Coleoptera > Chrysomelidae > Chrysolina > Chrysolina americana. The sequence goes on from OY293414.1 coordinate 42,121,053, forward strand.
GACCCGTCAATGATTTCTGTTGACTAATTATTGATATTCAGATTGAAATGGATATTCTGCACCCCACCATGATGCATGCCAAGTCATATTTGATTTTGAGGTAATTTTGAAAATGAGAAATCCCTCCATACCCCCTCTGACGACACGACAATGATTTCTGTTGACGAATTATTGTTATCCTGATGGAAATGAATATTTTGCACCCTACTATGATGCGTGCCAAGTTATATTTAATTTTTGAAGTAATTTTGAAAATGAAAAATCCCTTTAACCCCCTCTGACGACCCGACAATAATTGACGAATTATTGTTAGTTAGATGAAATGGATATTATGCACTCCACTATGATACGCGCCAAGTCATATTTGATTTTTGAAGTAATTTTGAAAATGAAAAATCTCTCTATACCCGCTCTGACGACCCGACAATGATTTCTTTTGAAAAATTATTGTTATTGAGATGCAAATGAATATTCAGTACCCCACCATGATGCGTGCCAAGTCATATTTGATTTTGAGGTAATTTTGAAAATGAAAAATCCCTCTATACCCCTTCTAACGACTCGACAATGATTTCTGTTGACGAATTTTTGTTATTCAGATGAAAATGGATATTCTGCACCCCACTATGTAGCGTGCCAAGTCATATTCGATTTTGAGGTAATTTTGAAAATGAAAAATCCCTCTATACCCCCTCTGACGTCCCGACAATGATTTCTGTTGACAAATTATTTTTATAGAGATGGAAATGGATATTCTGTACACCACCATGATGCGTGCCAAGTCATATATGATTTTTGAAGTCATTTTGAAAATGAAAAATCCCTCTATTTCCTGTCTGACGACCCGACAATGATTTCTGTTTACGAATTATTGTTATTCAGATGGAAATAGATATTCTGCACCCCACCATGATGCGTGCCAAGTCATATTTGATTTTGAGGTTATTTTGATAATGAAAAATCCCTCTATACCCCCTCTGACGTCCCGACAATGATTTCTGTTGACAAATTATTGTTATTTAGATGGAAATGCATGTTTTGCACCCCACTTTGATGCGTGCCAAGTCATATTTGATTTTTGAAGTCATTTTGATAATGAAAAATCCCTCTATTCCCTCTCTGACGACCTAACAATGAATTCTGTAGACAAATTATTTTTATAGAGATGGAAATGGATATTCTGTACCCCACCATGATGCGTGCCAAGTCATATTTGATTTTTGAAGTCATTTTGAAAATGAAAAATCCCTCTCTACCCCCTCTAACGACCCTTCAATGATATCTGTTTACGAATTATTGTTATTCAGATGGAAATAGATATTCTGCACCCCACCATGATGCGTGCCAAGTCATATTTGATTTTTGAAGTCATTTTGAAAATGAAAAATCCCTCTATTCCCTCTCTGACGACCCGACAATGAATTCTGTTGACGAATTATTGTTATTTGGATGGAAATGCATGTTTTGCACCCCACTATGATGCGTGCCAAGTCATATTTGATTCTTGAAGTCATTTTGATAATGAAAAGTCCCTCTATACCCCCTATGACGACCCGAAAATGATTTCTGTTGACGAATTATTGTTATTTAGATGAAAATGGATATTATGCACTCCACTATGATACGTGAGAAGGCATATTTGATTTTTGAAGTAATTTTGAAAATGAAAAATCCCTCTATGCCCCCTCTAACGACCCGTCAATGATTTCTGTTGACGAATTATTGTTATTCAGATGGAAATGGATATTCTGCACCCCACCATGATGCGTGCCAAGTCATATTTGATTATGATGTAATTTTGAAAATGAAAAATCCCTCTATACCCCGTCTGACGACCCGTCAATGATTTCTGTTGACTAATTATTGATATTTAGATGGAAATGGATATTCTGCACCCCACCATGATGCGTGCCAAGTCATATTTGATTTTTGAAGTCATTTTGAAAATGAAAAATCCCTCTATTCCCTCTCTGACGACCCGACAATGAATTCTGTTGACGAATTATTGTTATTTGGATGGAAATGCATGTTTTGCACCCCACTATGATGCGTGCCAAGTCATATTTGATTTTTGAAGTCATTTTGATAATGAATAGTCCCTCTATACCCCCTCTGACGACCCGAAAATGATTTCTGTTGACGAATTATTGTTATTTAGATGAAAATGGATATTATGCACTCCACTATGATACGTGAGAAGGCATATTTGATTTTTGAAGTAATTTTGAAAATGAAAAATCCCTCTATGCCCCCTCTGACGACCCGACAATGATTTCATTTGACAAATTATTGTTATTGAGATGGAAATGAATATTCTGTACCCCACCATGATGCGTGCCAAGTCATATTTGATATTAGAAGTCATTTTGAAAATGAAAAATCCCTCTATACCCCCTCTGACGAACCGACAATGATTTCTGTTGACGAATTATTGTTATTCAGATGGAAATGGATGTTTTGCACCCTACTATGATGCGTGTCAAGTCATATTTGATTTTTGAAGTCATTTTGAAAATGAAAAATCCCTCTATACCCCCTCTGACGACCCTTCAATGATTTCTGTTTACGAATTATTGTTATTCAGATGGAAATAGATATTCTGCACCCCACCATGATGCGTGCCAAGTCATATTTGATTTTTGAAGTCATTTTGAAAATGAAAAATCCCTCTCTACCCCCTCTAACGACCCTTCAATGATTTCTGTTTACGAATTATTGTTATTCAGATGGAAATAGATATTCTGCACCCCACCATGATGCGTGCCAAGTCATATTTGATTTTTGAAGTCATTTTGAAAATGAAAAATCCCTCTATTCCCTCTCTGACGACCCGACAATGAATTCTGTTGACGAATTATTGTTATTTGGATGGAAATGCATGTTTTGCACCCCACTATGATGCGTGCCAAGTCATATTTGATTTTTGAAGTCATTTTGATAATGAAAAGTCCCTCTATACCCCCTCTGACGACCCGAAAATGATTTCTGTTGACGAATTATTGTTATTTAGATGAAAATGGATATTATGCACTCCACTATGATACGTGAGAAGGCATATTTGATTTTTGAAGTAATTTTGAAAATGAAAAATCCCTCTATGCCCCCTCTAACGACCCGTCAATGATTTCTGTTGACGAATTATTGTTATTCAGATGGAAATGGATATTCTGCACCCCACCATGATGCGTGCCAAGTCATATTTGATTATGATGTAATTTTGAAAATGAAAAATCCCTCTATACCCCGTCTGACGACCCGTCAATGATTTCTGTTGACGAATTTTTGTTATTCAGATGAAAATGGATATTCTGCACCCCACTATGTAGCGTGCCAAGTCATATTCGATTTTGAGGTAATTTTGAAAATGAAAAATCCCTCTATACCCCCTCTGACGACCCGACAATGATTTCTGTAGTCGAATTATTCTCTTCCAGATATAAATGGATGTTTTGCACCCCACTATGATGCGTGCCAAGTCATATTTGATTTTGAGGTAATTTTGAAAATGAAAAATCCCTCTATACCCCTTCTAACGACTCGACAATGATTTCTGTTGACGAATTTTTGTTATTCAGATGAAAATGGATATTCTGCACCCCACTATGTAGCGTGCCAAGTCATATTCGATTTTGAGGTAATTTTGAAAATGAAAAATCCCTCTATACCCCCTCTGACGACCCGTCAATGATTTCTGTTGACTAATTATTGATATTCAGATTGAAATGGATATTCTGCACCCCACCATGATGCATGCCAAGTCATATTTGATTTTGAGGTAATTTTGAAAATGAGAAATCCCTCCATACCCCCTCTGACGACACGACAATGATTTCTGTGGACGAATTATTGTTATCCTGATGGAAATGAATATTTTGCACCCTACTATGATGCGTGCCAAGTTATATTTAATTTTTGAAGTAATTTTGAAAATGAAAAATCCCTTTAACCCCCTCTGACGACCCGACAATAATTGACGAATTATTGTTAGTTAGATGAAATGGATATTATGCACTCCACTATGATACGCGCCAAGTCATATTTGATTTTTGAAGTAATTTTGAAAATGAAAAATCTCTCTATACCCGCTCTGACGACCCGACAATGATTTCTTTTGAAAAATTATTGTTATTGAGATGCAAATGAATATTCAGTACCCCACCATGATGCGTGCCAAGTCATATTTGATTTTGAGGTAATTTTGAAAATGAAAAATCCCTCTATACCCCTTCTAACGACTCGACAATGATTTCTGTTGACGAATTTTTGTTATTCAGATGAAAATGGATATTCTGCACCCCACTATGTAGCGTGCCAAGTCATATTCGATTTTGAGGTAATTTTGAAAATGAAAAATCCCTCTATACCCCCTCTGACGTCCCGACAATGATTTCTGTTGACAAATTATTTTTATAGAGATGGAAATGGATATTCTGTACACCACCATGATGCGTGCCAAGTCATATATGATTTTTGAAGTCATTTTGAAAATGAAAAATCCCTCTATTTCCTGTCTGACGACCCGACAATGATTTCTGTTTACGAATTATTGTTATTCAGATGGAAATAGATATTCTGCACCCCACCATGATGCGTGCCAAGTCATATTTGATTTTGAGGTTATTTTGATAATGAAAAATCCCTCTATACCCCCTCTGACGTCCCGACAATGATTTCTGTTGACAAATTATTGTTATTTAGATGGAAATGCATGTTTTGCACCCCACTTTGATGCGTGCCAAGTCATATTTGATTTTTGAAGTCATTTTGATAATGAAAAATCCCTCTATTCCCTCTCTGACGACCTAACAATGAATTCTGTAGACAAATTATTTTTATAGAGATGGAAATGGATATTCTGTACCCCACCATGATGCGTGCCAAGTCATATTTGATTTTTGAAGTCATTTTGAAAATGAAAAATCCCTCTCTACCCCCTCTAACGACCCTTCAATGATATCTGTTTACGAATTATTGTTATTCAGATGGAAATAGATATTCTGCACCCCACCATGATGCGTGCCAAGTCATATTTGATTTTTGAAGTCATTTTGAAAATGAAAAATTCCTCTATACCCCCTCTGACGACCCGACAATGATTTCTGTTGACGATTTATTGTTATTCAGATGGAAATGGATGTTTTGCACCCTACTATGATGCGTACCAAGCCATATTTGAATTTTGAAGTCATTTTGATAATGAAAAATCCCTCTATACCCCCTCTAACGACCCGTCAATGACTTCTGTTGACGAATTATTGTTATTCAGATGGAAAGGGATATTCTGCACCCCACCATGTTGCGTGCCAAGTCATATTTGATTTTGAGGTAATTTTGAAAATGAAAAATCCCTCTATACCCCTTCTAACGACTCGACAATGATTTCTGTTGACGAATTTTTGTTATTCAGATGAAAATGGATATTCTGCACCCCACTATGTAGCGTGCCAAGTCAAATTCGATTTTGAGGTAATTTTGAAAATAAAAAATCCCTCTATACCCCCTCTGACGACCCGACAATGATTTCTGTAGACGAATTATTCTCTTCCAGATATAAATGGATGTTTTGCACCCCACTATGATGCGTGCCAAGTCATATTTGATTTTGAGGTAATTTTGAAAATGAAAAATCCCTCTATACCCCTTCTAACGACTCGACAATGATTTCTGTTGACGAATTTTTGTTATTCAGATGAAAATGGATATTCTGCACCCCACTATGTAGCGTGCCAAGTCATATTCGATTTTGAGGTAATTTTGAAAATGAAAAATCACTCTATACCCCCTCTGACGACCCGACAATGATTTCTGTTGACGATTTATTGTTATTCAGATGGAAATGGATGTTTTGCACCCTACTATGATGCGTGTCAAGTCATATTTGATTTTTGAAGTCATTTTGAAAATGAAAAATCCCTCTATACCCCCTCTGACGACCCGACAATGATTTCTGTTGACGAATTATTGTTATTCAGATGGAAATGGATGTTTTGCACCCCACCATGATGCGTGCCAAGTCATATTTGATTTTTGAAGTCATTTTGAAAATGAAAAATCCCTCTATACCCCCTCTGACGACCCGACAATGATTTCTGTTGAAGAATTATTGTTATTCAGATGGAAATGGATGTTTTGCACCCCACCATGATGCGTGCCTTGTCATATTTGATTTTTGAAGTCATTTTGAAAATGAAAAATCCCTCTATACCCCCTCTGACGACCCGACAATGATTTCTGTTGACGAATTATTGTTATTCAGATGGAAATGGATGTTTCGCACCCTACTATGATGCGTGCCAAGTCATATTTGATTTTTGAAGTCATTTTGAAAATGAAAAATTCCTCTATACCCCCTCTGACGACCCGACAATGATTTCTGTTGACGATTTATTGTTATTCAGATGGAAATGGATGTTTAGCACCCTACTATGATGCGTACCAAGCCATATTTGAATTTTGAAGTCATTTTGATAATGAAAAATCCCTCTATACCCCCTCTAACGACCCGTCAATGACTTCTGTTGACGAATTATTGTTATTCAGATGGAAAGGGATATTCTGCACCCCACCATGTTGCGTGCCAAGTCATATTTGATTTTGAGGTAATTTTGAAAATGAAAAATCCCTCTATACCCCTTCTAACGACTCGACAATGATTTCTGTTGACGAATTTTTGTTATTCAGATGAAAATGGATATTCTGCACCCCACTATGTAGCGTGCCAAGTCAAATTCGATTTTGAGGTAATTTTGAAAATAAAAGATCCCTCTATACCCCCTCTGACGACCCGACAATGATTTCTGTAGACGAATTATTCTCTTCCAGATATAAATGGATGTTTTGCACCCCACTATGATGCGTGCCAAGTCATATTTGATTTTGAGGTAATTTTGAAAATGAAAAATCCCTCTATACCCCTTCTAACGACTCGACAATGATTTCTGTTGACGAATTTTTGTTATTCAGATGAAAATGGATATTCTGCACCCCACTATGTAGCGTGCCAAGTCATATTCGATTTTGAGGTAATTTTGAAAATGAAAAATCACTCTATACCCCCTCTGACGACCCGACAATGATTTCTGTTGACGATTTATTGTTATTCAGATGGAAATGGATGTTTTGCACCCTACTATGATGCGTGCCAAGCCATATTTGAATTTTGAAGTCATTTTGATAATGAAAAATCCCTCTATACCCACTCTAACGACCCGTCAATGACTTCTGTTGACGAATTATTGTTATTCAGATGGAAATGGATATTCTGCACCCCACCATGATGCGTGCCAAGTCATATATGATTTTTGAAGTCATTTTGAAAATGAAAAATCCCTCTATTTCCTGTCTGACGACCCGACAATGATTTCTGTTTACGAATTATTGTTATTCAGATGGAAATAGATATTCTGCACCCCACCATGATGCGTGCCAAGTCATATTTGATTTTGAGGTTATTTTGATAATGAAAAATCCCTCTATACCCCCTCTGACGTCCCGACAATGATTTCTGTTGACAAATTATTTTTATAGAGATGGAAATGGATATTCTGTACACCACCATGATGCGTGCCAAGTCATATATGATTTTTGAAGTCATTTTGAAAATGAAAAATCCCTCTATTTCCTGTCTGACGACCCGACAATGATTTCTGTTTACGAATTATTGTTATTCAGATGGAAATAGATATTCTGCACCCCACCATGATGCGTGCCAAGTCATATTTGATTTTGAGGTTATTTTGATAATGAAAAATCCCTCTATACCCCCTCTGACGTCCCGACAATGATTTCTGTTGACAAATTATTGTTATTTAGATGGAAATGCATGTTTTGCACCCCACTTTGATGCGTGCCAAGTCATATTTGATTTTTGAAGTCATTTTGATAATGAAAAATCCCTCTATTCCCTCTCTGACGACCTAACAATGAATTCTGTAGACAAATTATTTTTATAGAGATGGAAATGGATATTCTGTACCCCACCATGATGCGTGCCAAGTCATATTTGATTTTAGAAGTCATTTTGAAAATGAAAAATCCCTCTCTACCCCCTCTAACGACCCTTCAATGATTTCTGTTTACGAATTATTGTTATTCAGATGGAAATAGATATTCTGCACCCCACCATGATGCGTGCCAAGTCATATTTGATTTTTGAAGTCATTTTGAAAATGAAAAATTCCTCTATACCCCCTCTGACGACCCGACAATGATTTCTGTTGACGATTTATTGTTATTCAGATGGAAATGGATGTTTTGCACCCTACTATGATGCGTACCAAGCCATATTTGAATTTTGAAGTCATTTTGATAATGAAAAATCCCTCTCTACCCCCTCTAACGACCCTTCAATGATATCTGTTTACGAATTATTGTTATTCAGATGGAAATAGATATTCTGCACCCCACCATGATGCGTGCCAAGTCATATTTGATTTTTGAAGTCATTTTGAAAATGAAAAATCCCTCTATTCCCTCTCTGACGACCCGACAATGAATTCTGTTGACGAATTATTGTTATTTGGATGGAAATGCATGTTTTGCACCCCACTATGATGCGTGCCAAGTCATATTTGATTTTTGAAGTCATTTTGATAATGAAAAGTCCCTCTATACCCCCTATGACGACCCGAAAATGATTTCTGTTGACGAATTATTGTTATTTAGATGAAAATGGATATTATGCACTCCACTATGATACGTGAGAAGGCATATTTGATTTTTGAAGTAATTTTGAAAATGAAAAATCCCTCTATGCCCCCTCTAACGACCCGTCAATGATTTCTGTTGACGAATTATTGTTATTCAGATGGAAATGGATATTCTGCACCCCACCATGATGCGTGCCAAGTCATATTTGATTATGATGTAATTTTGAAAATGAAAAATCCCTCTATACCCCGTCTGACGACCCGTCAATGATTTCTGTTGACTAATTATTGATATATAGATGGAAATGGATATTCTGCACCCCACCATGATGCGTGCCAAGTCATATTTGATTTTTGAAGTCATTTTGAAAATGAAAAATCCCTCTATTCCCTCTCTGACGACCCGACAATGAATTATGTTGACGAATTATTGTTATTTGGATGGAAATGCATGTTTTGCACCCCACTATGATGCGTGCCAAGTCATATTTGATTTTTGAAGTCATTTTGATAATGAAAAGTCCCTCTATACCCCCTCTGACGACCCGAAAATGATTTCTGTTGACGAATTATTGTTATTTAGATGAAAATGGATATTATGCACTCCACTATGATACGTGAGAAGGCATATTTGATTTTTGAAGTAATTTTGAAAATGAAAAATCCCTCTATGCCCCCTCTGACGACCCGACAATGATTTCATTTGACAAATTATTGTTATTGAGATGGAAATGAATATTCTGTACCCCACCATGATGCGTGCCAAGTCATATTTGATATTAGAAGTCATTTTGAAAATGAAAAATCCCTCTATACCCCCTCTGACGAACCGACAATGATTTCTGTTGACGAATTATTGTTATTCAGATGGAAATGGATGTTTTGCACCCTACTATGATGCGTGTCAAGTCATATTTGATTTTTGAAGTCATTTTGAAAATGAAAAATCCCTCTATACCCCCTCTGACGACCCTTCAATGATTTCTGTTTACGAATTATTGTTATTCAGATGGAAATAGATATTCTGCACCCCACCATGATGCGTGCCAAGTCATATTTGATTTTTGAAGTCATTTTGAAAATGAAAAATCCCTCTCTACCCCCTCTAACGACCCTTCAATGATTTCTGTTTACGAATTATTGTTATTCAGATGGAAATAGATATTCTGCACCCCACCATGATGCGTGCCAAGTCATATTTGATTTTTGAAGTCATTTTGAAAATGAAAAATCCCTCTATTCCCTCTCTGACGACCCGACAATGAATTCTGTTGACGAATTATTGTTATTTGGATGGAAATGCATGTTTTGCACCCCACTATGATGCGTGCCAAGTCATATTTGATTTTTGAAGTCATTTTGATAATGAAAAGTCCCTCTATACCCCCTCTGACGACCCGAAAATGATTTCTGTTGACGAATTATTGTTATTTAGATGAAAATGGATATTATGCACTCCACTATGATACGTGAGAAGGCATATTTGATTTTTGAAGTAATTTTGAAAATGAAAAATCCCTCTATGCCCCCTCTAACGACCCGTCAATGATTTCTGTTGACGAATTATTGTTATTCAGATGGAAATGGATATTCTGCACCCCACCATGATGCGTGCCAAGTCATATTTGATTATGATGTAATTTTGAAAATGAAAAATCCCTCTATACCCCGTCTGACGACCCGTCAATGATTTCTGTTGACGAATTTTTGTTATTCAGATGAAAATGGATATTCTGCACCCCACTATGTAGCGTGCCAAGTCATATTCGATTTTGAGGTAATTTTGAAAATGAAAAATCCCTCTATACCCCCTCTGACGACCCGACAATGATTTCTGTAGACGAATTATTCTCTTCCAGATATAAATGGATGTTTTGCACCCCACTATGATGCGTGCCAAGTCATATTTGATTTTGAGGTAATTTTGAAAATGAAAAATCCCTCTATACCCCTTCTAACGACTCGACAATGATTTCTGTTGACGAATTTTTGTTATTCAGATGAAAATGGATATTCTGCACCCCACTATGTAGCGTGCCAAGTCATATTCGATTTTGAGGTAATTTTGAAAATGAAAAATCCCTCTATACCCCCTCTGACGACCCGTCAATGATTTCTGTTGACTAATTATTGATATTCAGATTGAAATGGATATTCTGCACCCCACCATGATGCATGCCAAGTCATATTTGATTTTGAGGTAATTTTGAAAATGAGAAATCCCTCCATACCCCCTCTGACGACACGACAATGATTTCTGTTGACGAATTATTGTTATCCTGATGGAAATGAATATTTTGCACCCTACTATGATGCGTGCCAAGTTATATTTAATTTTTGAAGTAATTTTGAAAATGAAAAATCCCTTTAACCCCCTCTGACGACCCGACAATAATTGACGAATTATTGTTAGTTAGATGAAATGGATATTATGCACTCCACTATGATACGCGCCAAGTCATATTTGATTTTTGAAGTAATTTTGAAAATGAAAAATCTCTCTATACCCGCTCTGACGACCCGACAATGATTTCTTTTGAAAAATTATTGTTATTGAGATGCAAATGAATATTCAGTACCCCACCATGATGCGTGCCAAGTCATATTTGATTTTGAGGTAATTTTGAAAATGAAAAATCCCTCTATACCCCTTCTAACGACTCGACAATGATTTCTGTTGACGAATTTTTGTTATTCAGATGAAAATGGATATTCTGCACCCCACTATGTAGCGTGCCAAGTCATATTCGATTTTGAGGTAATTTTGAAAATGAAAAATCCCTCTATACCCCCTCTGACGTCCCGACAATGATTTCTGTTGACAAATTATTTTTATAGAGATGGAAATGGATATTCTGTACACCACCATGATGCGTGCCAAGTCATATATGATTTTTGAAGTCATTTTGAAGATGAAAAATCCCTCTATTTCCTGTCTGACGACCCGACAATGATTTCTGTTTACGAATTATTGTTATTCAGATGGAAATAGATATTCTGCACCCCACTATGATGCGTGCCAAGTCATATTTGATTTTGAGGTTATTTTGATAATGAAAAATCCCTCTATACCCCCTCTGACGTCCCGACAATGATTTCTGTTGACAAATTATTGTTATTTAGATGGAAATGCATGTTTTGCACCCCACTTTGATGCGTGCCAAGTCATATTTGATTTTTGAAGTCATTTTGATAATGAAAAATCCCTCTATTCCCTCTCTGACGACCTAACAATGAATTCTGTAGACAAATTATTTTTATAGAGATGGAAATGGATATTCTGTACCCCACCATGATGCGTGCCAAGTCATATTTGATTTTTGAAGTCATTTTGAAAATGAAAAATCCCTCTCTACCCCCTCTAACGACCCTTCAATGATATCTGTTTACGAATTATTGTTATTCAGATGGAAATAGATATTCTGCACCCCACCATGATGCGTGCCAAGTCATATTTGATTTTTGAAGTCATTTTGAAAATGAAAAATTCCTCTATACCCCCTCTGACGACCCGACAATGATTTCTGTTGACGATTTATTGTTATTCAGATGGAAATGGATGTTTTGCACCCTACTATGATGCGTACCAAGCCATATTTGAATTTTGAAGTCATTTTGATAATGAAAAATCCCTCTATACCCCCTCTAACGACCCGTCAATGACTTCTGTTGACGAATTATTGTTATTCAGATGGAAAGGGATATTCTGCACCCCACCATGTTGCGTGCCAAGTCATATTTGATTTTGAGGTAATTTTGAAAATGAAAAATCCCTCTATACCCCTTCTAACGACTCGACAATGATTTCTGTTGACGAATTTTTGTTATTCAGATGAAAATGGATATTCTGCACCCCACTATGTAGCGTGCCAAGTCAAATTCGATTTTGAGGTAATTTTGAAAATAAAAAATCCCTCTATACCCCCTCTGACGACCCGACAATGATTTCTGTAGACGAATTATTCTCTTCCAGATATAAATGGATGTTTTGCACCCCACTATGATGCGTGCCAAGTCATATTTGATTTTGAGGTAATTTTGAAAATGAAAAATCCCTCTATACCCCTTCTAACGACTCGACAATGATTTCTGTTGACGAATTTTTGTTATTCAGATGAAAATGGATATTCTGCACCCCACTATGTAGCGTGCCAAGTCATATTCGATTTTGAGGTAATTTTGAAAATGAAAAATCACTCTATACCCCCTCTGACGACCCGACAATGATTTCTGTTGACGATTTATTGTTATTCAGATGGAAATGGATGTTTTGCACCCTACTATGATGCGTGTCAAGTCATATTTGATTTTTGAAGTCATTTTGAAAATGAAAAATCCCTCTATACCCCCTCTGACGACCCGACAATGATTTCTGTTGACGAATTATTGTTATTCAGATGGAAATGGATGTTTTGCACCCCACCATGATGCGTGCCAAGTCATATTTGATTTTTGAAGTCATTTTGAAAATGAAAAATCCCTCTATACCCCCTCTGACGACCCGACAATGATTTCTGTTGAAGAATTATTGTTATTCAGATGGAAATGGATGTTTTGCACCCCACCATGATGCGTGCCTTGTCATATTTGATTTTTGAAGTCATTTTGAAAATGAAAAATCCCTCTATACCCCCTCTGACGACCCGACAATGATTTCTGTTGACGAATTATTGTTATTCAGATGGAAATGGATGTTTCGCACCCTACTATGATGCGTGCCAAGTCATATTTGATTTTTGAAGTCATTTTGAAAATGAAAAATTCCTCTATACCCCCTCTGACGACCCGACAATGATTTCTGTTGACGATTTATTGTTATTCAGATGGAAATGGATGTTTAGCACCCTACTATGATGCGTACCAAGCCATATTTGAATTTTGAAGTCATTTTGATAATGAAAAATCCCTCTATACCCCCTCTAACGACCCGTCAATGACTTCTGTTGACGAATTATTGTTATTCAGATGGAAAGGGATATTCTGCACCCCACCATGTTGCGTGCCAAGTCATATTTGATTTTGAGGTAATTTTGAAAATGAAAAATCCCTCTATACCCCTTCTAACGACTCGACAATGATTTCTGTTGACGAATTTTTGTTATTCAGATGAAAATGGATATTCTGCACCCCACTATGTAGCGTGCCAAGTCAAATTCGATTTTGAGGTAATTTTGAAAATAAAAGATCCCTCTATACCCCCTCTGACGACCCGACAATGATTTCTGTAGACGAATTATTCTCTTCCAGATATAAATGGATGTTTTGCACCCCACTATGATGCGTGCCAAGTCATATTTGATTTTGAGGTAATTTTGAAAATGAAAAATCCCTCTATACCCCTTCTAACGACTCGACAATGATTTCTGTTGACGAATTTTTGTTATTCAGATGAAAATGGATATTCTGCACCCCACTATGTAGCGTGCCAAGTCATATTCGATTTTGAGGTAATTTTGAAAATGAAAAATCACTCTATACCCCCTCTGACGACCCGACAATGATTTCTGTTGACGATTTATTGTTATTCAGATGGAAATGGATGTTTTGCACCCTACTATGATGCGTGCCAAGCCATATTTGAATTTTGAAGTCATTTTGATAATGAAAAATCCCTCTATACCCACTCTAACGACCCGTCAATGACTTCTGTTGACGAATTATTGTTATTCAGATGGAAATGGATATTCTGCACCCCACCATGATGCGTGCCAAGTCATATATGATTTTTGAAGTCATTTTGAAAATGAAAAATCCCTCTATTTCCTGTCTGACGACCCGACAATGATTTCTGTTTACGAATTATTGTTATTCAGATGGAAATAGATATTCTGCACCCCACCATGATGCGTGCCAAGTCATATTTGATTTTGAGGTTATTTTGATAATGAAAAATCCCTCTATACCCCCTCTGACGTCCCGACAATGATTTCTGTTGACAAATTATTTTTATAGAGATGGAAATGGATATTCTGTACACCACCATGATGCGTGCCAAGTCATATATGATTTTTGAAGTCATTTTGAAAATGAAAAATCCCTCTATTTCCTGTCTGACGACCCGACAATGATTTCTGTTTACGAATTATTGTTATTCAGATGGAAATAGATATTCTGCACCCCACCATGATGCGTGCCAAGTCATATTTGATTTTGAGGTTATTTTGATAATGAAAAATCCCTCTATACCCCCTCTGACGTCCCGACAATGATTTCTGTTGACAAATTATTGTTATTTAGATGGAAATGCATGTTTTGCACCCCACTTTGATGCGTGCCAAGTCATATTTGATTTTTGAAGTCATTTTGATAATGAAAAATCCCTCTATTCCCTCTCTGACGACCTAACAATGAATTCTGTAGACAAATTATTTTTATAGAGATGGAAATGGATATTCTGTACCCCACCATGATGCGTGCCAAGTCATATTTGATTTTAGAAGTCATTTTGAAAATGAAAAATCCCTCTCTACCCCCTCTAACGACCCTTCAATGATTTCTGTTTACGAATTATTGTTATTCAGATGGAAATAGATATTCTGCACCCCACCATGATGCGTGCCAAGTCATATTTGATTTTTGAAGTCATTTTGAAAATGAAAAATCCCTCTATTCCCTCTCTGACGACCCGACAATGAATTCTGTTGACGAATTATTGTTATTTGGATGGAAATGCATGTTTTGCACCCCACTATGATGCGTGCCAAGTCATATTTGATTTTTGAAGTCATTTTGATAATGAAAAGTCCCTCTATACCCCCTCTGACGACCCGAAAATGATTTCTGTTGACGAATTATTGTTATTTAGATGAAAATGGATATTATGCACTCCACTATGATACGTGAGAAGGCATATTTGATTTTTGAAGTAATTTTGAAAATGAAAAATCCCTCTATGCCCCCTCTAACGACCCGTCAATGATTTCTGTTGACGAATTATTGTTATTCAGATGGAAATGGATATTCTGCACCCCACCATGATGCGTGCCAAGTCATATTTGATTATGATGTAATTTTGAAAATGAAAAATCCCTCTATACCCCGTCTGACGACCCGTCAATGATTTCTGTTGACTAATTATTGATATTTAGATGGAAATGGATATTCTGCACCCCACCATGATGCGTGCCAAGTCATATTAGATTTTGAGGTAATTTTACGTATCAACTTATATTGACTGGGATTATTCGTTTTTTAGAATAATCTGAATAACTTTGAATGTCTCTGAGACTAACTTTCAGACTAACTTCTCACATAGAGTATCACTCTCAGACTGAGCTATTAACGTAGCAAGTAGCTTTCAGACTGAACTGAATCGGCTGAATAACGCGTATATTTATAGTGTCCGCTTTGCGGGTCACCTCCTTAAAACGCCGTCTAGGCCAATCACCGGCCGCGCGGGGCGTGGCTTGTGAACAAAACTCCGATGCTGTCTCGTAATCCGGTGTGGATGGACGGCTTCCGCAAAGTTTCGGATTTCTCCGAAACCATCCTCAGCCGCCCACCGCTCTGCTCCAAGTGACCTGGAGGGCAAGGACGTCGTCACCCAGGGATTTCGGTTGGCAACTTCCGTGTCCCAGCCGACACCTGATTCGAAATCTGCCTTCGTAGCTCTTGTTGCTTGAATTGGCTGTGCATAATGTATCCCTTGGGAGGTACGCTGAACCCGCCCCTGGAGAGATATGGGAATGCGAGCATTCCCAACTCCCTCCGAGAGCCTTCCACCACCCCCTAGTTCTTCCACTAGGGCCTCAGCATCACCCGGTTCCCTTAGGGTATGCACATCTATATCCGGCCTCCGCTGTAGTGCGTGGGGCACACCCGATGACCCCGGAGCGCTTCGGCGCATTCCGAGGGGGCGTACCTCACGAGCTTCGCCAGCACGGACTCCTTCGTAGCCCTCCGACCTGCAAACAGATACATTTCTGGTTAGTCGAAATTGCTCAAAACGGGCTTCCAAAGGTGGAGTTGTGACAACTCCCGCGGAATCGATTACTTACCCTACCTGAGCCGACGGGGAAGGCTGCCTCCCTCCGTCTAAGCTCGACTCTAAAGTACCTTGGTCCAGCACACTTCTCGGGGACAAGGTAGTTGACATCGTCAACTCACGATTTTCCCCGGTAGTACGTACCTGGGGGACGTCTCCGTCGAGGCGTCGCGACGCTTCGGGGAATAGACGCCTGGCGTCTAAGTCACCCGACGGCGGAGGTGTCCGAGAAAGCCCAACGCCGGCGAACACGGCTTGGGTATTCTCCTCCGCGAGCATATGAGATCTCAATCTCATATTCGTCATTGCTCTAAAGGACAAACAATTACGGCTGTAATGTATTGTCGGGCTACTTGCGTGTGCAAGTGTGTGGCAAAGGAGAAGTGCACTAAAATCGACCTCGCGTCGACCCAACTCAAGTGTGACGATGAGAAGGGTCACCCTATAGCTAACTAACCTAACACCTAACAAGACCTCGCCGGGAAATGGACGAGGGAGGAAGGATTCACGGTTTAGAAAAACTATCTAAATAAAATTTCCTAACTTCAAAATTGTGTGAAGCACCAAAAAGGAAAAATTAAACTTGAAAAATTTTACTTCAAAAATTTACTACTGGATGTGACAAAAACCAAGACAGAGATTTGGGTAAAAGGATCACGGAGCCTAACCAGACTGTCTCAGGTGGAAAAGCCGAGAACAGCCGCAGGAAATAGGTATGGTAAGGACGCGAAACCCCTAGGTACCACAGGAAATGTGGCTCGCCAACGACAAAGTCGCAGCTAATGATGTCTTGACAGGCCGAGGAATTTAAGCTCGAACGATACAATCTTCGTGGAACTCTACGATCGAGCCGATTGTATCAGGTGAGATCTCGTTTTGGTGCCTGACCCCTTTTCATACGATGGGGATTTTTCGTCAACGTCGCGTACAGGTATTAAGTCGGGAAATAACTTTGATGAAGTTAAATCCCTAAGTGTCCGTTGCAAAAGATCACTTTACACTGATTATTGCTCGAGAGTTAAACTACCTATCAACGTACTTTCGTAGCGCGAATAAAACACCTGTAAACCGTACAAGTGAGTCTAACCCCCTTTAAGATAGAAACAAAACGTTATGAATCTACTGTGAACTGAATTATTATTACCGAGAACCTGACTCTAACTGCTAGCCAAAACGATGAATTGCAGAGACAAAAGGCAAAGCCAAACAAACGTAAGTTATTTAACGGAAACACGAAATTGATTATTACACTGCAATTCGACAAGAAAGAGTGGCTGTCTGCTGCTTCGCTGCTTGCATATTTATGCAATCCTGACTGCTGAATCCGCGACACCCATTGGCCTAGAGGGCCAAAGTGGGCGTCGCCCTTGGCTGAACAAAACCCTAGCTCGCGAAAACGCGCGGGATTTGGGCAAATGACCGTTAAAGTCCCGTTACCTGCGTTTTCTAGGGAGTATTTGACAAAAGTCACTAAATACTCCCCAGATCTAGGGAGATATTGAAAGTCAGAATTTCAGATATCTCGATTCCTAGGGCGGTTCGATATTCGGAGAGCCCCGAGAAAAACCATAAACCAACGTGATTCTTGAACGCCGAAGAAATACACGTATTCCTTCGCCGAGGAATCTATACCCGTTTTCCGATTTGGCCAACCTGATGAGAAATCGAATTGAAATAAAATAATTTGTGAAAACAAATGGAGCCACGGAATCTTTCCACCCAACAAGAGACTAGCGTGTCGAAACCTTGCTCTAAGTGTTCTGTATACCGGGTGCTCGACTGTTTGGGGCCACAAATTAATAAAATTGAAAGCTAGTCAGGAATTTCCGGTAAATCGGCAAAATTACGTACAGTGGAGTTCCACTGGGTGGAGATTGGGACTTTACATCATACAGGGTGAGACTAGACTAGTGACCTGAATATAATGCAAAAATCTAATATTATTCGACTGGCTTCTAGGTGAAAATTGAGAGTTATTAAGTGCAAAAATGGCTCACTAAAGGTGACCATACACAAAAAAAATCATCGTAGGAGCGCGGCGAGCCTGCCCTGCGACACCCCCCTACTAAAGAGTTTAACTTGGTCGAAGTTATTTCCAAACGAAACAACCGACAAAGGCTAAATTTACGTTAACTCCCTAATAGTCACCTTCCGCACTCTGATGAACCAAGGCTGGAACCACCAAAGTTACTGGAGCGTCATCCTCCATGTCGGAATCGTTCTCAGTACAGTCTTTACTAACTCTAGGAGCTTCGCTGTAGCTCTGGGCTGGTACGGGATCTTCGTCAGACCCGGTCACCGAAACATACTGACGGGCGGAGTCTGTCGGTGGCCGCTGGATCGGAGCTCTGTCGGAGTCCAGCGCCACAGCTTGGCATCTCCTTCGCCGTCCTGTACTCTTACTAGGAATCTCAGTCCTTACTGAGCCTTCCTGTCTCACATTCTCTCCCGGGTCGACCATCAATGATAATGGAGACCCCCTTACTGGAAGTGCTAACTCTCGGATAGCAGCTTCCACTTCCGAATCTGAATCGTACGCTGGACCTCGGTCTGGAACGACCGCTTGACGGGTAAGAGCGTCTACTTCAGTAGCAGCACGCCCCCCTACTGACGAGTTTGCGACGGGGAGTTCAGAATCTCTGATCTCCAAAAGGCCAGAGTTCACCACCGGCAACGGACTCCTACGGGATACTCCTCTCTTCTCCGCGCAGTCTGAGTCGCGTTTCCGTCCTTGTGGATTCCTCCTCAACCTTTTCACTGTCCGCCGGACCGCTTTGTCCTTTGGATCGAAACTGACCGTTACTTCCCGTGGATTCGTTGAGTTGGGTGCGTCAGCTCGTACCCGGATTAACGAAGGTGGCTTCGGACCGCCCCCAGTCGTCGGCCTAGGTGTGACTTCCCCTGTCACTTCTTGGTCAGCGTCGTTGGACTCTGGCTGATCCGGACCTGGGCCACCATCGTCGTGGCGGACGCCAGCCGGCAAAGTCCTGCTTACCCAAGAACGGATATCGTCTACGTGCACCAGCCTCTCGGTGCCGTTCCTATCTACGAGGTAACTGTCTCGCCCCATCACCCTCGTGATCGGATGCGGTCCTGACAGTGTACCTCCGAAGTTTCCTTTGACGAAATTCCTAACTAAAACGCGGTCGCCGACCCCGTAGGTCCGTGGCGACGGTAGATCTTTATCGGGGAATAAATTCCTCTGATAAACTGCCTGACGTCTGGCTGCCTTTGCAAGACGTTCTTGCCGATCTTCGGGGCTATTATGTACCGGATCTCGGTACATAGGTAGCCTCCAATCTCCTGGACGACCAGGTGTATATCCTAACAATAACTCCGCTGGAGTCTCCCCTGTTGCTCTATTCTTACGGTTCCGTAAGCAATAGAGACTTGCAGCCAGACCTTCTTCCCAAAGCCCTTCCGAAGTGGTTTCCAGCATCCTTGCTCTTAGGCACTTCTTCAGTTCCTGGACCCTTCGCTCGACAGGGTTCGCCTGTTGATGAAAAACAGGTGAAAATTTGACCTCGATGTTCTTCAAATCGTAGTATTTTAGCAGATGATTGCTCTGAAACTGCGGGCCGTTGTCAGAAATGACGACTTCTGGACAACCCCAACGAGATAAAATTTCTTCGTCTAGGAAACGAGAAATTACTTTCGACGTGCCTGTCTTAGTGGCCTTGGCTTCAACCCACTTTGAAAACATATCGACGGCAATTACCACGAACCTGTTTCCCCTCCTTGAGGCTGCATAGGGCCCCAGGACGTCAACAGCCAGCATCTGCCACGGTCGCTTCGGCACACTAGGCCGTTGCGGTGCCGCTTCCTGATGCCGTACGGCTTTAACGCACTGGCAGACTAGGCAACCTCTCACGTAGGCCCGGACGTAGTCCTCCATGGCCGGCCACCAATAGTGCCGTTTCAAGGCACGTAAGGTTTCCTCTTGACCAGGATGACCAGCGGTCGGGTTTTCATGGTAATAAGCCGACACGTCCTCACGGAGCGCCTCGGGCACATACAATAGCCGTTTACCAGCAGAAGAAACATATACAACACCTTGGACATCTGAAAACTTGTTGATAAAACGAAGATCGTCCCTGGACATAGGACCTAACTCCTGTATCGTTCTGATACGCGCCCTCAACCTTTGCGTCTCCCTATCTATGGCCTGCCGCCGCACGACCACTTCAGCCGGCGTCTCTACGACGCTCACCACACCTTGGTGTTCAGACAGTTGCACCTTCATAGGTGGCAACCCCATACGCTCTACATCAGCATCCAAGTCTTCACTGTGAGACCCCGAGGGATTACGGGACAAGAAATCAGCTAACTGATTGTCTCGACCTGCGACGTGCTCCACAGTGAAGGAATACTCCTGTAGAAGTAAAGCCCAACGAGTTAACTTCGCTTTTGCGTCCTTGAACTTGGATAACCAAGTCAACGCTTTGCTGTCCGTTCGAAGAGTGAATGGACGGTCTTCGAGATAATGACGGTATCGCTTGATACCCCAAACAATGGCTAAACATTCAGTCTCGTTCACATGATAGTTTAGTTCCGCGCCCTTGAGCTTGGCACTAGCATGTGAAATGATCCTTCTGTCGCCGTGACAATCGACTTGATACAGAACTGCAGCGATGCCTACCCCAGATGCATCGGTCTGCAGGAAAAACGGGAGAGTCATGTCCGGCCTGGCCAAGACCATAGGACGGCCCACGACTTCCTTGATCCTCTCAAACGCCTCCAATGCTTGAGAGTTCCACTTAAGGTCTCGACCTTTCTTCGACTTGAGCATGTCACTTATCGGAGCCTCCAACTCCGCTAAGTTCGGGATGAACTCCCGTAGCCAACCAACGGTGCCCAAGAATCTTCGGACCTGAGAGACATTCTTGGGTAGCGGGAATTGTTGAACCGCTAACACATGACCTGGCATTGGTTCGTTTGACGTTTCCGTCACCACATGCCCCAAGTACTCCAGCCTACGCTGAGCGAAGTTGCACTTCTTTAAACTGCACCACAGGCCATGTGCTCTGAACCTCTCCAGCACAAGGCGGAGATGGTAGAGGTTCTCCTTTTCATCTTCGCTGTAAACGATTATGTCGTCTAGATATACTTTGACGAATTTATCGACATAACCAACCAACACTTCCGTCATAAGGATTTGGAAACTTCCAGGTGCATTCGTTAGACCAAACGGCATTGAGTTAAACTCATAACAAGCTCCATCTGGCGTAGCAAAAGCTGTATACTTTTTACTAGCCTCATCCATGGGTATCTGCCAAAACCCAGACTTCAGATCCAAAGAAGTGAACACTCTCGCTGTTCCGAGCTCTTTGATAGTCTCGTGAATACCTGGCAATACCGACGACTCGGGTATTGTCAGACTATTCAACTTCCTGTAGTCGACACAAAACCGAGCCGTACCGTCCTTCTTCGTGACGATAACGACCGGACTAATAAAGGCAGAATGGGACCTACTTATGACACCTGCAGCGAGCATCTTATCCACCTCCTCTTGGATAAGAGCCCTCTTCTGATCGGAAACTTTGTACGGACGGAGCTTGAAGGGTAGCTCCTCCTTCAATCGGATTTTGTGGCAAGCAGCCCTCGTCACTGGTTGCCTTGGAGATTCGTAAAAGACGTCTCCAAACTCTCGTATAAGACTCCGAAATTCCTTTCTCGAGAACGCCGGTAGCTGTTGGTCCGCTACCTGTGGTTCAGGGAACTTTTCTGGTGGATGATAGACCTCCTCCGCCCAGAAAATAGTTTGCCTAGGCCCCTTTCCAACGTACATGGTGCGACGTGCAAAGTCGACCATAGCCTCGTTTGATGCCAGCCAGGGACACCCGAGCAGAAGATCCTCGACAAGATCATCCACCACTTGCACGACAACTTCGTGAACAACACCATCTATTAACAGTTCGACTATTGTCTCCCCTAGACTGGTGATGCCACGTCCGGCGCATGCAAGCTGCAACGGTGTCACTTGCTTCCTATCCACCCTCCAGGTGACAGGCAACAAACTACGTTTCAGGAGATTTAGCGAACTTCCGCTGTCCACCAAAACCCTAACTCGACGACCCATCAGTTCAGCCTCGATTCGCGGCAACTGATGCAATCGTCCCTCAACATTGTTGTTCGCTAAGCTAGTATCACAGCGACGGTATAGACACAATGGATCCAGCAGATCCACCTCCGACTTCTTCCTAAGCGGGTCGGTCTCAATGAAACTCAGAAGTTCCGACTTGCGATTGACATCAAGTGCTGCAGCACCAACTGCAGCCAACGATGGGACTTGGCGATTGCATCCCTCAGGAACCTCGCCTCCGCCCCGACTAAGACGTGTAACTCTCTCAGATGACATGCCTACCACGCCTCTGGTATCTACCAACGGGGAATGGCGATTCGCACCTGCGATCCCATCTGCTCTGCCCCTTGATACCGTCCTTGAGACTTGGCATGCATCGACCTCGAAACCTGCGTCCTGTATGGGAGTAAGTGACAGACCACCACCCTCGGTGTCTTCACTACCCCGAAGTGGAACCGAAAAGAGTACGTCACTCTCGACGACTTTTTCGTTCCGAAACCTTGATTCGCAATCTTCCCTTGGATACACCTTTTCATCTCGACTTGTGCCTATACCGGACCTGTGCCCAGTTTGCAGTGCCCTAGCACTCTCTTTGACAACAGGCCCCTCCTGGTCCTTCTGTATACCGATCACTAACTCCGAAACCTTGTGTTGTGGCGGATGGAACGACCCACCAACAACGACCTGGGGTACCTCGATGATCTCACAACTCCATGAACCTGAAGATGATTCATAACCCCTTCCATTCGTTCCAAAACTAGAACTTGACATGTTTGAAATGACTTTCAACCCTCTACGTTTAACGTCTGCCGACGAGTGAACTTTTTTCCGCCTACCACCAGTGGCGCGATCCACACGCTCATCTACCACACTGAAACAAACGGATTCACAATCTGACCGGTCTGCCCAATGTAGTTTGCCTGATGACGGTGGCGTTTCGGCTGAAACGACTCCAGCTTCAACATCCTGGAACTCCTTCTCCTCCTCCTTGTTGGGAATACTTGCCGCATAATTTCTATGACAGTCCAACACTGTCACAGAACCGCAAAACGGTGTTGAAGGAGTACCTCCGATGGAGCCCCCTGATGGCTCCTGTTGGAGTTTTTTGATTCTTCGCAAACTGTGATTTTGTCTGCTTCCTTAGCTGACGTCTTACGACGCGAGATTTTACTCGCCTGCACGGTATTAACCGTATGTGCCTTATTGGCCTGATCTAACGGTTTTGTTCCCGCACTCTGACGTTTGGGACCGTTCTTGTTGTCATTTTGCTGAGGGCAATCTTTGTTCCAATGAGCTCCCCCGCAAGTGAAACATCCGCTCGAAGGAGCGTTGTTTCCTCCAGAACGCCTCGATTGATCGTAATTCTGGAATTTAGTGCCATTGTTATTAAAGTTATTGGACCTAACATGGTTCGAACCCCTGTTGTCCTGTAACTGTCCCTGAGGACGTTTAGGTGGCACATCGTCGGCCTGATGAGGACGGTTGGTGTTCGAAACAAGTTTCGGCCCCGACTGTACACTTTGGCTGGTGCTACGAAGTAGCGTCTCGACAGCAACAGCTTTTTGTGTCAGCTCTTCAATAGTTGCAAATCTATGCAATTGCAAATGGACTTTGATATCCGGTCTGATCCGGTTCAATATTAATCGCACAACCCTTCTTTCGTCCATCTCTGGGTAGAGCCTCTGTGAAAGACTCCACTTGCTCAGGATGAAGGAAGTTATTGACTCTCCCTTCGGCTGGTCAGTGCCAAAGAACTCCGCTTCTAAGCTCGAGACCAACAGATCGTTATCGAACCGTTCCTGGAGCCGGTTTGTGAAAAACTGCCAGTTAAGGCGTGAGTTGCGATATGGAGCATACCACTGCTGGGCTGCTCCCTTGAGCCACTGAGCTGCAACGCTCACCCAGACGGTTGGATCAAAGCCCCCTAAATAATCCTCAGAGGATTGGATAAATTGAATTGGATCTTCGTGAGGAAGCCCACTGAAACTGGGATGTGGTTTATTG
Organism: Chrysolina americana; assembly: GCA_958502065.1. Lineage (NCBI taxonomy): Eukaryota > Metazoa > Arthropoda > Insecta > Coleoptera > Chrysomelidae > Chrysolina > Chrysolina americana. The sequence continues at coordinate 42,145,771 of OY293414.1, forward strand.
TTAATTAAACCCCCATCAACACCGTTTAGGGTTCCCCGACGTCTATCCTCCAGCAAATCTGCGAGTCGCACGAGCACGTCGTCGACCCCCGTCACTGGTCTTCTGGGATTCTCCTGAATCCGGACTGTGGACACTGGCCTCCTCGATGAGTAATATCCACTCCTGTGGACATCACCGGGGTTGGAAGCGACGTTTCGAGCAACTCGAGGGACATCCTCAGATTCCCTATAATGCCGATTCCCGGTTGGCAACCGGGTAAACGTGCCATATGGGCGCCAAAGGGTTTCCGGTTCACCCATAACCATTTCATTAACTGGGAGTCTCTCAGGAGAGAGATCCCGAACTCTAAGTCTGTTTGCAGGAGGAAGGCTACACCCGCAGATCCCTGAAGACGGTCTGTCTTCAGCAGCCCCACGTTGGGCGCCATGTCTCGTAATCCGGTGTGGATGGACGGCTTCCGCAAAGTTTCGGATTTCTCCGAAACCATCCTCAGCCGCCCACCGCTCTGCTCCAAGTGACCTGGAGGGCAAGGACGTCGTCACCCAGGGATTTCGGTTGGCAACTTCCGTGTCCCAGCCGACACCTGATTCGAAATCTGCCTTCGTAGCTCTTGTTGCTTGAATTGGCTGTGCATAATGTATCACTTGGGAGGTACGCTGAACCCGCCCCTGGAGAGATATGGGAATGCGAGCATTCTCAACTCCCTCCGAGAGCCTTCCACCACCCCCTAGTTCTTCCACTAGGGCCTCAGCATCACCCGGTTCCCTTAGGGTATGCACATCTATATCCGGCCTCCGCTGTAGTGCGTGGGGCACACCCGATGACCCCGGAGCGCTTCGGCGCATTCCGAGGGGGCGTACCTCACGAGCTTCGCCAGCACGGACTCCTTCGTAGCCCTCCGACCTGCAAACAGATACATTTCTGGTTAGTCGAAATTGCTCAAAACGGGCTTCCAAAGGTGGAGTTGTGACAACTCCCGCGGAATCGATTACTAACCCTACCTGAGCCGACGGGGAAGGCTGCCTCCCTCCGTCTAAGCTCGACTCTAAAGTACCTTGGTCCAGCACACTTCTCGGGGACAAGGTAGTTGACATCGTCAACTCACGATTTTCCCCGGTAGTACGTACCTGGGGGACGTCTCCGTCGAGGCGTCGCGACGCTTCGGGGAATAGACGCCTGGCGTCTAAGTCACCCGACGGCGGAGGTGTCCGAGAAAGCCCAACGCCGGCGAACACGGCTTGGGTATTCTCCTCCGCGAGCATATGAGATCTCAATCTCATATTCGTCATTGCTCTAAAGGACAAACAATTACGGCTGTAATGTATTGTCGGGCTACTTGCATATGCAAGTGTGTGGCAAAGGAGAAGTGCACTAAAATCGACCTCGCGTCGACCCAACTCAAGTGTGACGATGAGAAGGGTCACCCTATAGCTAACTAACCTAACACCTAACAAGACCTCGCCGGGAAATGGACGAGGGAGGAAGGATTCACGGTTTAGAAAAACTATCTAAATAAAATTTCCTAACTTCAAAATTGTGTGAAGCACCAAAAAGGAAAAATTAAACTTGAAAAATTTTACTTCAAAAATTTACTACTGGATGTGACAAAAACCAAGACAGAGATTTGGGTAAAAGGATCACGGAGCCTAACCAGACTGTCTCAGGTGGAAAAGCCGAGAACAGCCGCAGGAAATAGGTATGGTAAGGACGCGAAACCCCTAGGTACCACAGGAAATGTGGCTCGCCAACGACAAAGTCGCAGCTAATGATGTCTTGACAGGCCGAGGAATTTAAGCTCGAACGATACAATCTTCGTGGAACTCTACGATCGAGCCGATTGTATCAGGTGAGATCTCGTTTTGGTGCCTGACCCCTTTTCATACGATGGGGATTTTTCGTCAACGTCGCGTACAGGTATTAAGTCGGGAAATAACTTTGATGAAGTTAAATCCCTAAGTGTCCGTTGCAAAAGATCACTTTACACTGATTATTGCTCGAGAGTTAAACTACCTATCAACGTACTTTCGTAGCGCGAATAAAACACCTGTAAACCGTACAAGTGAGTCTAACCCCCTTTAAGATAGAAACAAAACGTTATGAATCTACTGTGAACTGAATTATTATTACCGAGAACCTGACTCTAACTGCTAGCCAAAACGATGAATTGCAGAGACAAAAGGCAAAGCCAAACAAACGTAAGTTATTTAACGGAAACACGAAATTGATTATTACACTGCAATTCGACAAGAAAGAGTGGCTGTCTGCTGCTTCGCTGCTTGCATATTTATGCAATCCTGACTGCTGAATCCGCGACACCCATTGGCCTAGAGGGCCAAAGTGGGCGTCGCCCTTGGCTGAACAAAACCCTAGCTCGCGAAAACGCGCGGGATTTGGGCAAATGACCGTTAAAGTCCCGTTACCTGCGTTTTCTAGGGAGTATTTGACAAAAGTCACTAAATACTCCCCAGATCTAGGGAGATATTGAAAGTCAGAATTTCAGATATCTCGATTCCTAGGGCGGTTCGATATTCGGAGAGCCCCGAGAAAAACCATAAACCAACGTGATTCTTGAACGCCGAAGAAATACACGTATTCCTTCGCCGAGGAATCTATACCCGTTTTCCGATTTGGCCAACCTGATGAGAAATCGAATTGAAATAAAATAATTTGTGAAAACAAATGGAGCCACGGAATCTTTCCACCCAACAAGAGACTAGCGTGTCGAAACCTTGCTCTAAGTGTTCTGTATACCGGGTGCTCGACTGTTTGGGGCCACAAATTAATAAAATTGAAAGCTAGTCAGGAATTTCCGGTAAATCGGCAAAATTACGTACAGTGGAGTTCCACTGGGTGGAGATTGGGACTTTATTGGGACTTTATTTATTGGGATTGGGCGAGCCTGCCCTGCGACAATGCTGTCGCAGGGCAGGCTCGCCGCGCTCCTACGATGATTTTTTTTGTGTATGGTCACCTTTAGTGAGCCATTTTTACACTTAATAACTCTCAATTTTCACCTAGAAGCCAGTCGAATAATATTAGATTTTTGCATTATATTCAGGTCACTAGTCTAGTCTCACCCTGTATGATGTAAAGTCCCAATCTCCACCCAGTGGAACTCCACTGTACGTAGTTTTACCGATTTACCGGAAATTCCTGACTAGCTTTCAATTTTATTAATTTGTGGCCCCAAACAGTCGAGCACCCGGTATACAGAACACTTAGAGCAAGGTTTCGACACGCTAGTCTCTTGTTGGGTGGAAAGATTCCGTGGCTCCATTTGTTTTCACAAATTATTTTATTTCAATTCGATTTCTCATCAGGTTGGCCAAATCGGAAAACGGGTATAGATTCCTCGGCGAAGGAATACGTGTATTTCTTCGGCGTTCAAGAATCACGTTGGTTTATGGTTTTTCTCGGGGCTCTCCGAATATCGGACCGCCCTAGGAATCGAGATATCTGAAATTCTGACTTTCAATATCTCCCTAGATCTGGGGAGTATTTAGTGACTTTTGTCAAATACTCCCTAGAAAACGCAGGTAACGGGACTTTAACGGTCATTTGCCCAAATCCCGCGCGTTTTCGCGAGCTGTCGAGAATGGGAGTTGGTTGAATTATTAAAAAAAATAGAATTATTAATTTGAGGTGCCTCGGCCAGCTCCGGGTTCGACCTCATTCTCGCCGCCCAGAATCTCTCCATTTTTACAAAGAAAATTTAAGAAAATTACAAAGAGAAAATTCTGCAATTGATAGGGAAAATGCCAACCAATGATTATTATATCTAGCCTACTCCTAGCAAGAACCCTAAGTCCCTAACTTAACTTACCAGAGTAGCTGAAAGAGAGATTATGATTAATCGATAGCTAAACAAAATCTACAAAATAAAACTAAGTGTTTTAACGCGCCTATCCAGGGAGTTTACCCGTATCTCTCCCGGGAGAGAAGTTGCGCTTTACCGCCCCGTCTCACCTTAGTGCAATGGTTCGTCTTGCTACGGAAGACTCACCCCAGTGATCCGGTAGGCATCACCTGGCATAGATTCCGGGACCACGCAATCTAATCCAGGCAATACGGAGCCGCTGCTTCCACCGGCGGTGGAGGCCAGGCTAGGCTGAAAGAGAAAAATTGGATTAGTAAATATAAAATGTTCAAGAATACGAATTCTTTTATAGTGGGCTCGCACTGAGTCCCAAAAATTTAACACTTCTTATTCAGTTCTGAAAAGAACTAAAGTGTCCAGCATTCATGCGTGATCAATCGAATTCTTTTTGGAGGGATGTTGGTTCTTCTTGATATCCCTCCAAGAAACACAAGTTGGCCTAGCAGAAAAATGTTGGCCGAAGATCTTCTTTCTTGAGCCTGCACACCTTCTGGAATCTTCTCTCTTCTTTTGAAAACCCAATATTTCAATATTCGGATTCGTAAAATTCTCTTTCTGGAACTTTCGATTTCACCTTCGTCGAAGGACTTTTCTGGAACACTATTTCGCCGGATTTATATTATTCTCTTTCGCCAAATTAATCTCAGGAACTTTCTGGAACTCTCGTACTATCGGATTTCGACACTTTGAGATTCTCGAAAATACTAATCTTCACAATACTTTGTAACTGGTGAAAATACTGACTTTTCACTATAATTCTCTCAGCTGAGTATACGTGGCTTTTCGCTTTTTGCTAGGTAGCGGACTGGATCGCTGTGTCGAGTCGCGCAAAGCGCTCTATATTTATATGTGCGGTTCGGAGGGCGTGGCCTGGCTTTGGCCAATCGCGCTCGAGAACGGCGAACAAAACTCGGTCGAGAATTTCTGGAGCTCATTTCTCGACGGAAATTTCTTGGCGAATGCTGAGTTGGATTCTTTCTGAATCTCATCGTTAAAAATTATAATAGTATATTGGGTTTTCATGACACTCCCCCCCTTCAAGAGATCGCTGACATCTTTTCTGCTAGTGGAATGCCAAACATTTTTGCCGCCGGAGCAACGTGCGCCTCGGGAGGGTTTTATTTTCTTTCTCTTTATTGATTCTTTTCAAACCACAAGTACAATATATTTTAATGGGCAATGCCCCTAAAACCCAACTGGGTGTACAATGTTTTGGCCCTAGCCTAACTTGTACAATGCTATCCTAACTACCTGTGCTAGCTAAAGTGCGAACTAACTTATGTTAGGGAGATAAATTTTACAATATGTACTTATACTACAGGGACGTTGACAAGTAACACCTTCGGGGCATAATAATGTCCGGTGTTCCACGGGCCTATCTTACGGACTAAAGAGGGATATGTTACAATGTTCACGGACTACTCGTCCTCTCCTGGGGCTGGAGTTGGACGTGGATCCAGGTGGTCTTGGCCACTTCTGGGATCCGGGGCTGGTCGGAGATCATCGGCGGAGATGTTTTGTTCGTAGCCTCCTTTGAGGACCACATAACAATTGGGGCCGATCTGCCGTTCGACCTGGAATGGGCCGACCCAGGTCTGGCCAAAGTTTTTGCGACGCGGACCAAAATTCCGGCACAAAACCCATTGTCCTGGCGAAAATGACACTGGTTGCTCGTCTTCCAGATTCGGGAACAACTTACTCCGGTAATTCGAAGAAGAGGCGGCTGCTTCTGCAACGCGCTCTGCACGGTTCTCGTTTCTTCTTTTTCTCTTCCTTTGCGAAGGAGTTATCCACTCTCCGGGCTGGGGTATCTCATAGCCTAACAGCAGCATGCTCGGTGACATCCCTGTTGCGGCGTTAAATCGGGTCCTTAGGTTGAAGATTATACTAGGAACCTGCTCTTCCCAAAGGGTTTCCTCCTTGTTTAGTAAAGCAGCTCGTAGCATCTTCTTAATCTCCTGTACTCGCCTCTCTATTGGATTCGCCTGTTGGTGATAGATAGGTGACCACTTAATTTCAATACGGTAGTGCTCTGTGAACTGTTCAAAGACTCTGCCCTTGAATTGGGCTGCACTGTCTGAAATTATTAATCTTGGGTAACCCCATCTTCCAAAGACATCCTCCTGAAGAAATTTGACAACAGCTTCGGCATCGGCTTTCCGTACCACCTTGGCTTCAACCCATTTGCTAAAACAATCTGTTGCTAAAAGAATGTACCAGTTCCCGTTCCGGGATGCGGGATATGGACCCATGGCGTCTATGGAGACGATTTCCCATGGCCTCTCCGGACAATTCGGCCTTTGGATCATTTCCTGTTGAGGAGCAGCACGTTTGGTTGTCGCGCAAGTGAGGCACCTCTTGATGTAATCGTCGATACGAGATTTAAGGGGAGAAAGTTGGAAGTGTTTGGAAATTTGTCGATAGGTCTCTAGGCTTCCAGGATGCCCTATGTCGTCGTGATACCGTTTAAGCACTTGGTGCAGAAAATTCTTCGGTATCACAACCCGCCGACTTTCAGGATCCTGGCCTATAAAGTAGAGCACGCCATCCTCTATGACGAACTCGTCACGAATTCTTCGCTCATAGGGATTTGGATTTGGCGTATTCCTTGCTCTGATAATTCTCTCTATAAACCTTTGGAGGCTAGGACAATCTCTCTGTCTATCTTTAACTTCCTCGTAGAACGTTCGTAATTGGGTAAGTGTCGGTAATTCTCCTGCAGGGGATTTTTCCTGAGTCTCTTTGACTGGGAATATCATCCGCTCTGTTTCAGAGTGTATATCATGGCCTGTCGGCTCGTCTATCGGATTTCTGCTGAGGAAATCCGGGAGCTGATTCAGCTTCCCTGGGATATGGATAATCTCAAAATCGTACTCCTGTAATAGTAAGGACCATCGTGTTAATTTCGCTCTTTCGTCCTTCATTTTTCCTAACCATAGGAGTGCTGAATTGTCTGTGTATAGTTTAAAGTGTTTGTCCTGTAGGAAATGCCTATACTTTTTGATGCTCCATACTATGGCCAAACATTCTATTTCGTTTACGTGGTACTTCCTCTCAGTCTTGGATAACTTCGCGCTCGCATAGGCGATTATATCCCTATTGCCGTTTTCGTTTTCCTGAAACAGGACTGCCCCCATGCCAATGAGGCTTGCGTCCGTCTGGAGACAATAAGGTCTCTGGGGATCAGGTCTGGAAAGCTCAAGTGGTTGGCTGACCAGCTCTTTTATTTTGTTAAATGCTGCTTCGGCAGCAGGAGTCCATTTAAACCTCTTCTGGGTATCAATGAGATCCGTGAGGGGAGACGCAATTTCTGCAAAATGGGGAATATATTCCCGTAGCCAACTGGCTGTTCCTAGAAACGCTCTGAGCTGTTTCAATGATTTGGGGGTAGTGAAATTTATAGTATTAAGGATGTGAGCCTCTTGTGGCCGGTTTCCTTTTGCGGAGACGATCCTGCCTAAATAATGCAGTTCTCTTGAACCGAAGTGGCATTTTTGAGGAGAGAGCCATAAACCATGAGTTCTGAGGCGTTCCAAAATCCTCCTCAAGTGTACGCAATGTTCTTCGACATCACGGGAATAAACGATAATGTCATCGAGATATACCTTGCAAAAGACATCAGTATATCCGACTAAGACCGAGGACATGAGTTTTTGGAATACCGCCGGGCCATTCTTCAGGCCAAAGCTCAAAACTTTAAACTGATACACTTGCCCGTCAGGGGCTCCGAATGCTGTGTACTTCTGGGATTGCGGAGTTAAGGGTGCTTGCCAAAACCCGTTTCTCAAGTCAAGTGTGGTAAAAATCTTTGCCTGCCCCATTTCTCTGACAGTCTCCTGAATAGGAGGTAAGTTTGGGGCTTCCGAAACTATTAGTTTATTCATCTCCCTGTAATCCACACAGAATCTCAATTTTCCGTCCTTCTTTGGGACGAGAACTACAGGGGAGCAGTATGGGGAGTCGCTTGGCACTATCACGCCAGCCTCCGAGAGTTTTCTTATCTCCTCATGGACTATTTGCTTCCTGCTTTCCGACATCTTGTCGTAACGAAAGCGTCTGAAAGGGCGTTCCTCTTTGACTTTTATATCGTGTAACACGGCTTTGGTAATCGGCTGCCTGATGGTTTCCTCGAACACATCGGGAAAGTCCGTTATAACTTCCATGATCTTGTCCTTTGTTTCGGGCGAAAATTGCTCTTCAGCGAACTCCGCTAACTGAATCTCGGCAATTGCCCTCTCTGAAACTGGACTCCAATAGATCGTTTGCCTAGTCTCACTTCCCAAGTACACGCATTTACGTTTAACATCTAGGATGGCCTCATTATCATCCAGAAATGGGACTCCTAGAATTATCGACTCATTGAGATCTGCTAGGACTGTAGCAGTAATATGGAACTCTTGTCCTTCAATATCCAACGTAATTTCCTTTTGTCCTAAACTGTAGGACGTGTTATCCCTGCATCCTAATCTGATGGCAGTCGGGTTTGGAAGATCTGACAGATCATGTCCTTCAAGTAGGCTTGCTCTTATAAAATTAGTGCTTGCCCCAGTGTCTATCAGGGCCGATACCTGTTTGTCGTCGACACACACAGGGATCCTGGGAAGCCTTTTACACTTTATGTGCCCATCTTCTAGGCTCACTAAAGCCTCTAGAGGGGAAAATTTATTAACAGGGACTTCAACAGACTCATCTGTTTGAATCGAAATATTTACACAAGGAAAGTTAGAAAAATTATTTTCAGGGTTTACGTTTCCCAAAGTTTGGGTGGAAATGTTTGCATGGGTGACGATTTCCACTTTGGGAATGTAAGTGGGGACTCGGCTTACTGGTGAGCGGACGTCACCATCGCCGAAGGTGGTGCATCCTGCCTGGCGTTTCCCGAACAGTAAGCGTCCTCTTCTGCTATGTAATTCAATCTGCTATCTACAGGTCTTTGATTTTGTGTGGGTGGAGGGTTCCTCTGACCCACGTTCCCATAAGAGCCTCTGCCCCGAGCAGCGGAATATTGGCCTCTTATATAATTTCGAGAGTCCTCTCTTTCTCTTTGAGAGTCTCTATTTTCGTTTCTATTAATGCTGGAATTCCTCCATCCATTTGAATTCGAGTTTCCATTACCCCTCCAGCTTCCGTTATACTGGCTCTGGGTATTCGTATTTCTAACCATGTTGGCATTATTCGAACCCACATTAGCTTGTCTAGTGGATTCCTGGACAGTGGCTTTGCTATTTGTTTTGAAGCAGCTTGGGGCTGTCAAGCTGGCCTCTATTTGTATACAGTGCCTAGTGAATGCCTCAAGGTTCACAATCGGCTTATCTCGAAGAAAAGATTGTATAGCAGGGTCAATCAATTCCGTTATTAATCGTATGGCCTCCAGTTCGGGCAGATTTGGCATCACTCGCCTGATGAGTGCCATTTTCTCCCCGATGAAAATATCAGTTTTGCTTTTCGTTTGCTTTTCTCCATATATTTTTGCAAGGAGTCGTGAGTGTAGCTCCTGGCTATCGAATCTGTCTAGAAAGCGGTTTACGAAAAATTGCCAAGTGGCATTAATATCATTGTATAAATTCATCCATGTCTGGGCCTCACCTTTTAGCTGACTTCGAGCATGAGCCACCCAATCATCCAGATCTAAATCCGCTTTCCTAAATTCAGATACCAATTTGTTTAGGAAGTATCTCGGGTTTTCTGAATCTTTCCCACTGAAAGTGGGTAATTTATTTCTGTCAAGGATTTTCGGCTTCGAATGGCCTGTTAGTTCCTTGAGAACTTGCACCAGCTGCGCCATGTCACTTTGCGGCGGAGCAGGGGCAACAGTATTTATGGCTTCCGGATTTATTGTAGAATTTCCGACTGGAATATTGTCTTCCGGAGCAAACGAAACCCTTCTTGGGCTTTCTTCATTTTTAAAATTTGGGCGCCACCTGTTCCCACTTAATTTTTCGTCGCTGGGATCGGAAGTTGGCGACGTTTTGAAAAGTAAGGAAAATGGATTATTTGCAGATACACTCTGCAAATATGAGGCTTCCGCCCGCTCTCCATCGAGGGTACGAGTCAAAGCCATTGAGCGAGTATACCAATCGCTATCATTCAAAACAGTGGAAATTCGTGGATCGAACGTTTCGACCTGAATACGTTCCTCCACAGGCATGTATGCATGGCGTTCCCTATCAAGGAATTGAGTCCGTTCACTGACCACAGTGAAATAATCGTCATTTCTTTGTCCAGAATTTTCTGGAATTTCGAAACTTCGAAAATCGTCATTTCCGACGTTTCGGTCATTTTGTCCATCATCAGTATGACGATTAATGGCCCCACGTTGGGCGCCATGTCGAGAATGGGAGTTGGTTGAATTATTAAAAAAAATAGAATTATTAATTTGAGGTGCCTCGGCCAGCTCCGGGTTCGACCTCATTCTCGCCGCCCAGAATCTCTCCATTTTTACAAAGAAAATTTAAGAAAATTACAAAGAGAAAATTCTGCAATTGATAGGGAAAATGCCAACCAATGATTATTATATCTAGCCTACTCCTAGCAAGAACCCTAAGTCCCTAACTTAACTTACCAGAGTAGCTGAAAGAGAGATTATGATTAATCGATAGCTAAACAAAATCTACAAAATAAAACTAAGTGTTTTAACGCGCCTATCCAGGGAGTTTACCCGTGTCTCTCCCGGGAGAGAAGTTGCGCTTTACCGCCCCGTCTCACCTTAGTGCAATGGTTCGTCTTGCTACGGAAGACTCACCCCAGTGATCCGGTAGGCATCACCTGGCATAGATTCCGGGACCACGCAATCTAATCCAGGCAATACGGAGCCGCTGCTTCCACCGGCGGTGGAGGCCAGGCTAGGCTGAAAGAGAAAAATTGGATTAGTAAATATAAAATGTTCAAGAATACGAATTCTTTTATAGTGGGCTCGCACTGAGTCCCAAAAATTTAACACTTCTTATTCAGTTCTGAAAAGAACTAAAGTGTCCAGCATTCATGCGTGATCAATCGAATTCTTTTTGGAGGGATGTTGGTTTTTCTTGATATCCCTCCAAGAAACACAAGTTGGCCTAGCAGAAAAATGTTGGCCGAAGATCTTCTTTCTTGAGCCTGCACACCTTCTGGAATCTTCTCTCTTCTTTTGAAAACCCAATATTTCAATATTCGGATTCGTAAAATTCTCTTTCTGGAACTTTCGATTTCACCTTCGTCGAAGGACTTTTCTGGAACACTATTTCGCCGGATTTATATTATTCTCTTTCGCCAAATTAATCTCAGGAACTTTCTGGAACTCTCGTACTATCGGATTTCGACACTTTGAGATTCTCGAAAATACTAATCTTCACAATACTTTGTAACTGGTGAAAATACTGACTTTTCACTATAATTCTCTCAGCTGAGTATACGTGGCTTTTCGCTTTTTGCTAGGTAGCGGACTGGATCGCTGTGTCGAGTCGCGCAAAGCGCTCTATATTTATATGTGCGGTTCGGAGGGCGTGGCCTGGCTTTGGCCAATCGCGCTCGAGAACGGCGAACAAAACTCGGTCGAGAATTTCTGGAGCTCATTTCTCGACGGAAATTTCTTGGCGAATGCTGAGTTGGATTCTTTCTGAATCTCATCGTTAAAAATTATAATAGTATATTGGGTTTTCATGACAGAGCTAGGGTTTTGTTCAGCCAAGGGCGACGCCCACTTTGGCCCTCTAGGCCAATGGGTGTCGCGGATTCAGCAGTCAGGATTGCATAAATATGCAAGCAGCGAAGCAGCAGACAGCCACTCTTTCTTGTCGAATTGCAGTGTAATAATCAATTTTGTGTTTCCGTTAAATAACTTACGTTTGTTTGGCTTTGCCTTTTGTCTCTGCAATTCATCGTTTTGGCTAGCAGTTAGAGTCAGGTTCTCGGTAATAATAATTCAGTTCACAGTAGATTCATAACGTTTTGTTTCTATCTTAAAGGGGGTTAGACTCACTTGTACGGTTTACAGGTGTTTTATTCGCGCTACGAAAGTACGTTGATAGGTAGTTTAACTCTCGAGCAATAATCAGTGTAAAGTGATCTTTTGCAACGGACACTTAGGGATTTAACTTCATCAAAGTTATTTCCCGACTTAATACCTGTACGCGACGTTGACGAAAAATCCCCATCGTATGAAAAGGGGTCAGGCACCAAAACGAGATCTCACCTGATACAATCGGCTCGATCGTAGAGTTCCACGAAGATTGTATCGTTCGAGCTTAAATTCCTCGGCCTGTCAAGACATCATTAGCTGCGACTTTGTCGTTGGCGAGCCACATTTCCTGTGGTACCTAGGGGTTTCGCGTCCTTCCCATACCTATTTCCTGCGGCTGTTCTCGGCTTTTCCACCTGAGACGTCTGGTTAGGCTCCGTGATCCTTTACCCAAATCTCTGTCTTGGTTTTTGTCACATCCAGTTGTAATTTTTAAAGTAAAATTTTTCAAGTTTAATTTTCCTTTTTGGTGCTTCACACAATTTTTGAAGTTAGGAAATTTTATTTAGATAGTTTTTCTAAACCGTGAATCCTTCCTCCCTCGTCCATTTCCCGGCGAGGTCTTGTTAGGTGTTAGGTTAGTTAGCTATAGGGTGACCCTTCTCATCGTCACACTTGAGTTGGGTCGACGCGAGGTCGATTTTAGTGCACTTCTCCTTTGCCACACACTTGCACACGCAAGTAGCCCGACAATACATTACAGCCGTAATTGTTTGTCCTTTGGAGCAATGACGAATATGAGATTGAGATCTCATATGCTCGCGGAGGAGAATACCCAAGCCGTGTTCGCCGGCGCTGGGCTTTCTCGGACACCTCCGCCGTCGGGTGACTTAGACGCCAGGCGTCTATTCCCCGAAGCGTCGCGACGCCTCGACGGAGACGTCCCCCAGGTACGTACTACCGGGGAAAATCGTGAGTTGACGATGTCAGCTACCTTGTCCCCGAGAAGTGTGCTGGACCAAGGTACTTTAGAGTCGAGCTTAGACGGAGGGAGGCAGCCTTCCCCGTCGGCTCAGGTAGGGTTAGTAATCGATTCCGCGGGAGTTGTCACAACTCCACCTTTGGAAGCCCGTTTCGAGCAATTCCGTTTAACGAGAAATGTTTCTGTTTGTAGGTCGGAGGGCTACTCAGGAGTCCATGCTGGCGAAGCTTGTGAGGTACGCCCCCTCGGAATGCGCCGAAGCGCTCCGAGGTCATTGGGTGTGCCTCACGCACAACAGCCAAGGCCAGAAGTAGATGTGCATACCCTAAGGGAACCGGGTGATGCTGAGGCCCTAGTGGAAGAACTAGGGGGTGGTGGAAGGCTCTCGGAGGGAGTTGGGAATGCTCGCATTCCCATATCTCTCCAGGGGCGGGTTCAGCGTACCTCCCAAGGGATACCAAATGCACGGCCTGAACAAGCAGTAAGAGCTAGAAAGGCAGATCTTGAATCAGGTGTCGGCTGGGACACGGAAGTTGCCACCCGAAATCCCTGGGTGACGACGTCCTTGCCCTCCAGGCAACTAGGAGCAGAGCGGTGGGTGGCTGAAGATGGGTTCGGAGGAATCCGAAACTTTGCGGAAGCCGTCCATCCACACCGGATTACGAGACATGGCGCCCAACGTGGGGCTGCTGAAGACAGACCGTCTTCAGGGATCTGCGGGTGTAGCCTTCCTCCTGCAAACAGAATTAGAGTTCGGGATCTCTCTCCTGAGAGACTCCCAGTTAATGAAATGGTTATGGGTGAACCGGAAACCCTTTGGCGCCCATATGGCACGTTTACCCGGTTGCCAACCGGGAATCGGCATTATAGGGAATCTGAGGATGTCCCTCGAGTTGCTCGAAACGTCGCTTCCAACCCCGGTGATGTCCACAGGAGTGGATATTACCCATCGAGGAGGCCAGTGCCCACAGTCCGGATTCAGGAGAATCCCAGAAGACCAGTGACGGGGGTCGACGACGTGCTCGTGCGACTCGCGGATTTGCTGGAGGACAGACGTCGCGGAACCCTAAACGGTGTTGATGGGGGTTTAATTAACAACAAACCACATCCTAGTTTCAGTGGGCTTCCTCACGAAGATCCAATCCAATTTATCCAATCCTCTGAGGATTATTTAGGGGGCTTTGATCCAACCGTCTGGGTGAGCGTTGCAGCTCAGTGGCTCAAGGGAGCAGCCCAGCAGTGGTATGCTCCATATCGCAACTCACGCCTAAACTGGCAGTTTTTCACAAATCGGCTCCAGGAACGGTTCGATAACGATCTGTTGGTCTCGAGCTTAGAAGCGGAGTTCTTTGGCACTGACCAGCCGAAGGGAGAGTCAATTACTTCCTTCATCCTGAGCAAGTGGAGTCTTTCACAAAGGCTCTACCCAGAGATGGACGAAGGAAGGGTTGTGCGATTAATATTGAACCGGATCAGACCGGACATTAAAGTCCATTTGCAATTGCATAGATTTGCAACTATTGAAGAGCTGACACAAAAAGCTGTTGCTGTCTAGACGCTACTTCGTAGCACCAGCCAAAGTGTACAGTCGGGGCCGAAACTTGTTTCGAACACCAACCGTCCTCATCAGGCCGAAGATGTGCCACCTAAACGTCCTCAGGGACAGCTACAGGACAACAGGGGTTCGAACCATGTTAGGTCCAATAACTTTAACAACAATGGCACTAAATTCCAGAATTATGATCAATCGAGGCGTTCTGGAGGAAACAACGCTCCTTCGAGCGGATGTTTCACTTGCGGGGGAGCTCACTGGAACAAAGATTGCCCTCAGCAAAATGATAATAAGAACGGTCCCAAACGTCAGAGTGCGGGAACAAAACCGTTAGACCAGGCCAATAAGGCACATACGGTTAATACCGTGCAGGCGAGTAAAACCTCGCGTCGTAAGACGTCAGCTAAGGACGCAGACAAAATCACAGTTTGCGAAGAATCAAAAAACTCCAACAGGAGCCATCAGGGGGCTCCATCGGAGTAGGTACTCCTTCAACACCGTTTTGCGGTTCTGTGACAGTGTTGGACTGTCATAGAAATTATGCGGCATGTATTCCCAACAAGGAGGAGGAGAAGGAGTTCCAGGATGTTGAAGCTGGAGTCGTTTCAGCCGAAACGCCACCGTCATCAGGCAAACTACATTGGGCAGACCGGTCAGATTGTGAATCCGTTTGTTTCAGTGTGGTAGATGAGCGTGTGGATCGCGCCACTGGTGGTAGGTGGAAAAAAGTTCACTCGTCGGCAGACGTTAAACGTAGAGGGTTGAAAGTCATTTCAAAAAAATCAGGTTCTAGTTTTGGAACGAATGAAAGGGGTTATGAATCATCTTCAGGTTCATGGAGTTGTGAGATCATCGAGGTACCCCAGGTCGTTGTTGGTGGGTCGTTCCATCCGCCACAACACAAGGTTTCGGAGTTAGTGATCGGTATACAGAAGGACCAGGAGGGGCCTGTTGTCAAAGAGAGTGCTAGGGCACTGCAAACTGGGCACAGGTCCGGTATAGGATGAAAAGGTGTATCCAAGGGAAGATTGCGAATCAAGGTTTCGGAACGAAAAAGTCGTCGAGAGTGGCGTACTCTTTTCGGTTCCACTTCGAGGTAGTGAAGACACCGAGGGTGGTGGTCTGTCACTCACTCCCACACAGGACGCAGGTTTCGAGGTCGATGCATGCCAAGTCTCAAGGACGGTATCGAGGGGCAGAGCAGATGGGATCGCAGGTGCGAATCGCCATTCCCCGTTGGTAGATACCAGAGGCGTGGTAGGCATGTCATCTGAGAGAGTTACACGTCTTAGTCGGGGCGGAGGCGAGGTTCCTGAGGGATGCAATCGCCAAGTCCCATCGTTAGCTGCAGTTGGTGCTGCAGCACTTGATGTCAATCGCAAGTCGGAACTTCTGAGTTTCATTGAGACCGACCCGCTTAGGAAGAAGTCGGAGGTGGATCTGCTGGATCCATTGTGTCTATATCGTCGCTGTGATACTAGCTTAGCGAACAACAAGGTTGAGGGACGATTGCATCAGTTGCCGCGAATCGAGGCTGAACTGATGGGTCGTCGAGTTAGGGTTTTGGTGGACAGCGGAAGTTCGCTAAATCTCCTGAAACGTAGTTTGTTGCCTGTCACCTGGAGGGTGGATAGGAAGCAAGTGACACCGTTGCAGCTTGCATGCTCCGGTCGTGGCATCACCAGTCTAGGGGAGACAATAGTCGAACTATTAATAGATGGTGTTGTTCACGAAGTTGTCGTGCAAGTGGTGGATGATCTTGTCGAGGATCTTCTGCTCGGGTGTCCCTGGCTGGCATCAAACGAGGCTATGGTCGACTTTGCACGTCGCACCATGTACGTTGGAAAGGGGCCTAGGCAAACTATTTTCTGGGCGGAGGAGGTCTATCTTCCACCAGAAAAGTTCCCTGAACCACAGGTAGCGGACCAACAGCTACCGGCGTTCTCGAGAAAGGAATTTCGGAGTCTTATCCGAGAGTTTGGAGACGTCTTTTACGAATCTCCAAGGCAACCAGTGACGAGGGCTGCTTGCCACAAAATCCGATTGAAGGAGGAGCTACCCTTCAAGCTCCGTCCGTACAAAGTTTCCGATCAGAAGAGGGCTCTTATCCAAGAGGAGGTGGATAAGATGCTCGCTGCAGGTGTCATAAGTAGGTCCCATTCTGCCTTTATTAGTCCGGTCGTTATCGTCACGAAGAAGGACGGTACGGCTCGGTTTTGTGTCGACTACAGGAAGTTGAATAGTCTGACAATACCCGAGTCGTCGGTATTGCCAGGTATTCACGAGACTATCAAAGAGCTCGGAACAGCGAGAGTGTTCACTTCTTTGGATCTGAAGTCTGGGTTTTGGCAGATACCCATGGATGAGGCTAGTAAAAAGTATACAGCTTTTGCTACGCCAGATGCAGCTTGTTATGAGTTTAACTCAATGCCGTTTGGTCTAACGAATGCACCTGGAAGTTTCCAAATCCTTATGACGGAAGTGTTGGTTGGTTATGTCGATAAATTCGTCAAAGTATATCTAGACGACATAATCGTTTACAGCGAAGATGAAAAGGAGAACCTCTACCATCTCCGCCTTGTGCTGGAGAGGTTCAGAGCACATGGCCTGTGGTGCAGTTTAAAGAAGTGCAACTTCGCTCAGCGTAGGCTGGAGTACTTGGGGCATGTGGTGACGGAAACGTCAAACGAACCAATGCCAGGTCATGTGTTAGCGGTTCAACAATTCCCGCTACCAAAGAATGTCTCTCAGGTCCGAGGATTCTTGGGCACCGTTGGTTGGCTACGGGAGTTCATCCCGAACTTAGCGGAGTTGGAGGCTCCGATAAGTGATATGCTCAAATCGAAGAAAGGTCGAGACCTTAAGTGGAACTCTCAAGCATTGGAGGCGTTTGAGAGGATCAAGGAAGTCGTGGGCCGTCCTATGGTCTTGGCCAGGCCGGACATGACTCTCCCGTTTTTCCTGCAGACCGATGCATCTGGGGTAGGCATCGCTGCAGTCCTTTATCAAGTTGATTGTCACGGCGACAGAAGGATCGTTTCACATGCTAGTGCCAAGCTCAAGGGCGCGGAACTAAACTATCATGTGAACGAGACTGAATGTTTAGCCATTGTTTGGGGTATCAAGCGATACCGTCATTATCTCGAAGACCGTCCATTCACTCTTCGAACGGACAGCAAAGCGTTGACTTGGTTATCCAAGTTCAAGGACGCAAAAGCGAAGTTAACTCGTTGGGCCTTACTTCTACAGGAGTATTCCTTCACTGTGGAGCACGTCGCAGGTCGAGACAATCAGCTAGCTGATTTCTTGTCCCGTAATCCCTCGGGGTCTCACAGTGAAGACTTGGATGCTGATGTAGAGCGTATGGGGTTGCCACCTATGAAGGTGCAATTGTCTGAACACCAAGGTGTGGTGAGCGTCGTAGAGACGCCGGCTGAAGTGGTCGTGCGGCGGCAGGCCATAGATAGGGAGACGCAAAGGTTGAGGGCGCGTATCAGAACGATACAGGAGTTAGGTCCTATGTCCAGGGACGATCTTCGTTTTATCAACAAGTTTTCAGATGTCCAAGGGGTTGTATATGTTTCTTCTGCTGGTAAACGGCTATTGTATGTGCCCGAGGCGCTCCGTGAGGACGTGTCGGCTTATTACCATGAACACCCGACCGCTGGTCATCCTGGTCAAGAGGAAACCTTACGTGCCTTGAAACGGCACTATTGGTGGCCGGCCATGGAGGACTACGTCCGGGCCTACGTGAGAGGTTGCCTAGTCTGCCAGTGCGTTAAAGCCGTACGGCATCAGGAAGCGGCACCGCAACGGCCTAGTGTGCCGAAGCGACCGTGGCAGATGCTGGCTGTTGACGTCCTGGGGCCCTATGCAGCCTCAAGGAGGGGAAACAGGTTCGTGGTAATTGCCGTCGATATGTTTTCAAAGTGGGTTGAAGCCAAGGCCACTAAGACAGGCACGTCGAAAGTAATTTCTCGTTTTCTAGACGAAGAAATCTTATCTCGTTGGGGTTGTCCAGAAGTCGTCATTTCTGACAACGGCCCGCAGTTTCAGAGCAATCATCTGCTAAAATACTACGATTTGAAGAACATCGAGGTCAAATTTTCACCTGTTGTTCATCAACAGGCGAACCCTGTCGAGCGAAGGGTCCAGGAACTGAAGAAGTGCCTAAGAGCAAGGATGCTGGAAACCACTTCGGAAGGGCTTTGGGAAGAAGGTCTGGCTGCAAGTCTCTATTGCTTACGGAACCGTAAGAATAGAGCAACAGGGGAGACTCCAGCGGAGTTATTGTCAGGATATACACCTGGTCGTCCAGGAGATTGGAGGCTACCTATGTACCGAGATCCGGTACATAATAGCCCCGAAGATCGGCAAGAACGTCTTGCAAAAGCAGCCAGACGTCAGGCAGTTTATCAGAGGAATTTATTCCCTGATAAAGATCTACCGTCGCCACGGACCTACGGGGTCGGCGACCGCGTTTTAGTTAGGAATTTCGTCAAAGGAAACTTCGGAGGTACACTGTCAGGACCGCATCCGATCACGAGGGTGATGGGGCGAGACAGTTACCTCGTAGATAGGAACGGCACCGAGAGGCTGGTGCACGTAGACGGTATCCGTTCTTGGGTAAGCAGGACTTTGCCGGCTGGCGTCCGCCACGACGATGGTGGCCCAGGTCCGGATCAGCCAGAGTCCAACGACGCTGACCAAGAAGTGACAGGGGAAGTCACACCTAGGCCGACGACTGGGGGCGGTCCGAAGCCACCTTCGTTAATCCGGGTACGAGCTGACGCACCCAACTCAACGAATCCACGGGAAGTAACGGTCAGTTTCGATCCAAAGGACAAAGCGGTCCGGCGGACAGTGAAAAGGTTGAGGAAGAATCCACAAGGACGGAAACGCGACTCAGACTGTGCGGGGAAGAGAGGAGTATCCCGTAGGAGTCCGTTGCCGGTGGTGAACTCTGGCCTTTTGGAGATCAGAGATTCTGAACTCCCCGTCGCAAACTCACCAGTAGGGGGGCGTGCTACTACTGAAGTAGACGCTCTTACCCGTCAAGCGGTCGTTCCCGACCAAGGTCCAGCGTACGATTCAGATTCGGAAGTGGAAGCTGCTATCCGAGAGTTAGCACTTCCAGTAGGGGGGTCTCCATTATCATTGATGGTCGACCCGGGAGAGAATGTGAGACAGGAAGGCTCAGTAAGGACTGAGATTCCTAGTAAGAGTACAGGACGGCGAAGGAGATGCCGAGCTGTGGCGCTGGACTCCGACAGAGCTCCGATCCAGCGGCCACCGACAGACTCCGCCCGTCAGTATGTTTCGGTGACCGGGTCTGACGAAGATCCCGTACCAGCCCAGAGCTACAGCGAAGCTCCTAGAGTTAGTAAAGACTGTACTGAGAACGATTCCGACATGGAGGATGACGCTCCAGTAACTTTGGTGGTTCCAGCCTTGGTTCATCAGAGTGCGGAAGGTGACTATTAGGGAGTTAACGTAAATTTAGCTTTTGTCGGTTGTTTCGTTTGGAAATAACTTCGACCAAGTTAAACTCTTTAGTAGGGGGGTGTCGCAGGGCAGGCTCGCCGCGCTCCTACGATGATTTTTTTTGTGTATGGTCACCTTTAGTGAGCCATTTTTACACTTAATAACTCTCAATTTTCACCTAGAAGCCAGTCGAATAATATTAGATTTTTGCATTATATTCAGGTCACTAGTCTAGTCTCACCCTGTATGATGTAAAGTCCCAATCTCCACCCAGTGGAACTCCACTGTACGTAGTTTTACCGATTTACCGGAAATTCCTGACTAGTTTTCAATTTTATTAATTTGTGGCCCCAAACAGTCGAGCACCCGGTATACAGAACACTTAGAGCAAGGTTTCGACACGCTAGTCTCTTGTTGGGTGGAAAGATTCCGTGGCTCCATTTGTTTTCACAAATTATTTTATTTCAATTCGATTTCTCATCAGGTTGGCCAAATCGGAAAACGGGTATAGATTCCTCGGCGAAGGAATACGTGTATTTCTTCGGCGTTCAAGAATCACGTTGGTTTATGGTTTTTCTCGGGGCTCTCCGAATATCGGACCGCCCTAGGAATCGAGATATCTGAAATTCTGACTTTCAATATCTCCCTAGATCTGGGGAGTATTTAGTGACTTTTGTCAAATACTCCCTAGAAAACGCAGGTAACGGGACTTTAACGGTCATTTGCCCAAATCCCGCGCGTTTTCGCGAGCTAGGGTTTTGTTCAGCCAAGGGCGACGCCCACTTTGGCCCTCTAGGCCAATGGGTGTCGCGGATTCAGCAGTCAGGATTGCATAAATATGCAAGCAGCGAAGCAGCAGACAGCCACTCTTTCTTGTCGAATTGCAGTGTAATAATCAATTTTGTGTTTCCGTTAAATAACTTACGTTTGTTTGGCTTTGCCTTTTGTCTCTGCAATTCATCGTTTTGGCTAGCAGTTAGAGTCAGGTTCTCGGTAATAATAATTCACTTCACAGTAGATTCATAACGTTTTGTTTCTATCTTAAAGGGGGTTAGACTCACTTGTACGGTTTACAGGTGTTTTATTCGCGCTACGAAAGTACGTTGATAGGTAGTTTAACTCTCGAGCAATAATCAGTGTAAAGTGATCTTTTGCAACAGACACTTAGGGATTTAACTTCATCAACGTTATTTCCCGACTTAATACCTGTACGCGACGTTGACGAAAAATCCCCATCGTATGAAAAGGGGTCAGGCACCAAAACGAGATCTCACCTGATACAATCGGCTCGATCGTAGAGTTCCACGAAGATTGTATCGTTCGAGCTTAAATTCCTCGGCCTGTCAAGACATCATTAGCTGCGACTTTGTCGTTGGCGAGCCACATTTCCTGTGGTACCTAGGGGTTTCGCGTCCTTCCCATACCTATTTCCTGCGGCTGTTCTCGGCTTTTCCACCTGAGACAGTCTGGTTAGGCTCCGTGATCCTTTACCCAAATCTCTGTCTTGGTTTTTGTCACATCCAGTTGTAATTTTTAAAGTAAAATTTTTCAAGTTTAATTTTCCTTTTTGGTGCTTCACACAATTTTTGAAGTTAGGAAATTTTATTTAGATAGTTTTTCTAAACCGTGAATCCTTCCTCCCTCGTCCATTTCCCGGCGAGGTCTTGTTAGGTGTTAGGTTAGTTAGCTATAGGGTGACCCTTCTCATCGTCACACTTGAGTTGGGTCGACGCGAGGTCGATTTTAGTGCACTTCTCCTTTGCCACACACTTGCACACGCAAGTAGCCCGACAATACATTACAGCCGTAATTGTTTGTCCTTTGGAGCAATGACGAATATGAGATTGAGATCTCATATGCTCGCGGAGGAGAATACCCAAGCCGTGTTCGCCGGCGCTGGGCTTTCTTGGACACCTCCGCCGTCGGGTGACTTAGACGCCAGGCGTCTATTCCCCGAAGCGTCGCGACGCCTCGACGGAGACGTCCCCCAGGTACGTACTACCGGGGAAAATCGTGAGTTGACGATGTCAGCTACCTTGTCCCCGAGAAGTGTGCTGGACCAAGGTACTTTAGAGTCGAGCTTAGACGGAGGGAGGCAGCCTTCCCCGTCGGCTCAGGTAGGGTTAGTAATCGATTCCGCGGGAGTTGTCACAACTCCACCTTTGGAAGCCCGTTTCGAGCAATTCCGTTTAACGAGAAATGTTTCTGTTTGTAGGTCGGAGGGCTACTCAGGAGTCCATGCTGGCGAAGCTCGTGAGGTACGCCCCCTCGGAATGCGCCGAAGCGCTCCGAGGTCATTGGGTGTGCCTCACGCACAACAGCCAAGGCCAGAAGTAGATGTGCATACCCTAAGGGAACCGGGTGATGCTGAGGCCCTAGTGGAAGAACTAGGGGGTGGTGGAAGGCTCTCGGAGGGAGTTGGGAATGCTCGCATTCCCATATCTCTCCAGGGGCGGGTTCAGCGTACCTCCCAAGGGATACCAAATGCACGGCCTGAACAAGCAGTAAGAGCTAGAAAGGCAGATCTTGAATCAGGTGTCGGCTGGGACACGGAAGTTGCCACCCGAAATCCCTGGGTGACGACGTCCTTGCCCTCCAGGCAACTAGGAGCAGAGCGGTGGGTGGCTGAAGATGGGTTCGGAGGAATCCGAAACTTTGCGGAAGCCGTCCATCCACACCTTTTTACGAGACATGGCGCCCAACGTGGGGCTGCTGAAGACAGACCGTCTTCAGGGATCTGCGGGTGTAGCCTTCCTCCTGCAAACAGAATTAGAGTTCGGGATCTCTCTCCTGAGAGACTCCCAGTTAATGAAATGGTTATGGGTGAACCGGAAACCCTTTGGCGCCCATATGGCACGTTTACCCGGTTGCCAACCGGGAATCGGCATTATAGGGAATCTGAGGATGTCCCTCGAGTTGCTCGAAACGTCGCTTCCAACCCCGGTGATGTCCACAGGAGTGGATATTACCCATCGAGGAGGCCAGTGCCCACAGTCCGGATTCAGGAGAATCCCAGAAGACCAGTGACGGGGGTCGACGACGTGCTCGTGCGACTCGCGGATTTGCTGGAGGACAGACGTCGCGGAACCCTAAACGGTGTTGATGGGGGTTTAATTAACAACAAACCACATCCTAGTTTCAGTGGGCTTCCTCACGAAGATCCAATCCAATTTATCCAATCCTCTGAGGATTATTTAGGGGGCTTTGATCCAACCGTCTGGGTGAGCGTTGCAGCTCAGTGGCTCAAGGGAGCAGCCCAGCAGTGGTATGCTCCATATCGCAACTCACGCCTAAACTGGCAGTTTTTCACAAATCGGCTCCAGGAACGGTTCGATAACGATCTGTTGGTCTCGAGCTTAGAAGCGGAGTTCTTTGGCACTGACCAGCCGAAGGGAGAGTCAATTACTTCCTTCATCCTGAGCAAGTGGAGTCTTTCACAAAGGCTCTACCCAGAGATGGACGAAGGAAGGGTTGTGCGATTAATATTGAACCGGATCAGACCGGACATTAAAGTCCATTTGCAATTGCATAGATTTGCAACTATTGAAGAGCTGACACAAAAAGCTGTTGCTGTCTAGACGCTACTTCGTAGCACCAGCCAAAGTGTACAGTCGGGGCCGAAACTTGTTTCGAACACCAACCGTCCTCATCAGGCCGAAGATGTGCCACCTAAACGTCCTCAGGGACAGCTACAGGACAACAGGGGTTCGAACCATGTTAGGTCCAATAACTTTAACAACAATGGCACTAAATTCCAGAATTATGATCAATCGAGGCGTTCTGGAGGAAACAACGCTCCTTCGAGCGGATGTTTCACTTGCGGGGGAGCTCACTGGAACAAAGATTGCCCTCAGCAAAATGATAATAAGAACGGTCCCAAACGTCAGAGTGCGGGAACAAAACCGTTAGACCAGGCCAATAAGGCACATACGGTTAATACCGTGCAGGCGAGTAAAACCTCGCGTCGTAGGACGTCAGCTAAGGACGCAGACAAAATCACAGTTTGCGAAGAATCAAAAAACTCCAACAGGAGCCATCAGGGGGCTCCATCGGAGTAGGTACTCCTTCAACACCGTTTTGCGGTTCTGTGACAGTGTTGGACTGTCATAGAAATTATGCGGCATGTATTCCCAACAAGGAGGAGGAGAAGGAGTTCCAGGATGTTGAAGCTGGAGTCGTTTCAGCCGAAACGCCACCGTCATCAGGCAAACTACATTGGGCAGACCGGTCAGATTGTGAATCCGTTTGTTTCAGTGTGGTAGATGAGCGTGTGGATCGCGCCACTGGTGGTAGGCGGAAAAAAGTTCACTCGTCGGCAGACGTTAAACGTAGAGGGTTGAAAGTCATTTCAAAAAAATCAGGTTCTAGTTTTGGAACGAATGAAAGGGGTTATGAATCATTTTCAGGTTCATGGAGTTGTGAGATCATCGAGGTACCCCAGGTCGTTGTTGGTGGGTCGTTCCATCCGCCACAACACAAGGTTTCGGAGTTAGTGATCGGTATACAGAAGGACCAGGAGGGGCCTGTTGTCAAAGAGAGTGCTAGGGCACTGCAAACTGGGCACAGGTCCGGTATAGGCACAAGTCGAGATGAAAAGTTGTATCCAAGGGAAGATTGCGAATCAAGGTTTCGGAACGAAAAAGTCGTCGAGAGTGACGTACTCTTTTCGGTTCCACTTCGGGGTAGTGAAGACACCGAGGGTGGTGGTCTGTCACTCACTCCCACACAGGACGCAGGTTTCGAGGTCGATGCATGCCAAGTCTCAAGGACGGTATCGAGGGGCAGAGCAGATGGGATCGCAGGTGCGAATCGCCATTCCCCGTTGGTAGATACCAGAGGCGTGGTAGGCATGTCATCTGAGAGAGTTACACGTCTTAGTCGGGGCGGAGGCGAGGTTCCTGAGGGATGCAATCGCCAAGTCCCATCGTTGGCTGCAGTTGGTGCTGCAGTACTTGATGTCAATCGCAAGTCGGAACTTCTGAGTTTCATTGAGACCGACCCGCTTAGGAAGAAGTCGGAGGTGGATCTGCTGGATCCATTGTGTCTATATCGTCGCTGTGATACTAGCTTAGCGAACAACAATGTTGAGGGACGATTGCATCAGTTGCCGCGAATCGAGGCTGAACTGATGGGTCGTCGAGTTAGGGTTTTGGTGGACAGCGGAAGTTCGCTAAATCTCCTGAAACGTAGTTTGTTGCCTGTCACCTGGAGGGTGGATAGGAAGCAAGTGACACCGTTGCAGCTTGCATGCGCCGGTCGTGGCATCACCAGTCTAGGGGAGACAATAGTCGAACTGTTAATAGATGGTGTTGTTCACGAAGTTGTCGTGCAAGTGGTGGATGATCTTGTCGAGGATCTTCTGCTCGGGTGTCCCTGGCTGGCATCAAACGAGGCTATGGTCGACTTTGCACGTCGCACCATGTACGTTGAAAAGGGGCCTAGGCAAACTATTTTCTGGGCGGAGGAGGTCTATCTTCCATCAGAAAAGTTCCCTGAACCACAGGTAGCGGACGAACAGCTACCGGCGTTCTCGAGAAAGGAATTTCGGAGTCTTATCCGAGAGTTTGGAGACGTCTTTTACGAATCTCCAAGGCAACCAGTGACGAGGGCTGCTTGCCACAAAATCCGATTGAAGGAGGAGCTACCCTTCAAGCTCCGTCCGTACAAAGTTTCCGATCAGAAGAGGGCTCTTATCCAAGAGGAGGTGGATAAGATGCTCGCTGCAGGTGTCATAAGTAGGTCCCATTCTGCCTTTATTAGTCCGGTCGTTATCGTCACGAAGAAGGACGGTACGGCTCGGTTTTGTGTCGACTACAGGAAGTTGAATAGTCTGACAATTGAATGTCCAGGGACGATCTTCGTTTTATCAACAAGTTTTCGGATGTCCAAGGGGTTGTATATGTTTCTTCTGCTGGTAAACGGCTATTGTATGTGCCCGAGGCGCTCCGTGAGGACGTGTCGGCTTATTACCATGAACACCCGACCGCTGGTCATCCTGGTCAAGAGGAAACCTTACGTGCCTTAAAACGGCACTATTGGTGGCCGGCCATGGAGGACTACGTCCGGGCCTACGTGAGAGGTTGCCTAGTCTGCCAGTGCGTTAAAGCCATACGGCATCAGGAAGCGGCACCGCAATGGCCTAGTGTGCCGAAGCGACCGTGGCAGATGCTGGCTGTTGACGTCCTGGGGCCCTATGCAGCCTCAAGGAGGGGAAACAGGTTCGTGGTAATTGCCGTCGATATGTTTTCAAAGTGGGTTGAAGCCAAGGCCACTAAGACATGCACGTCGAAAGTAATTTCTCGTTTTCTAGACGAAGAAATTTTATCTCGTTGAGGTTGTCCAGAAGTCGTCATTTCTGACAACGGCCCGCAGTTTCAGAGCAATCATCTGCTAAAATACTACGATTTGAAGAACATCGAGGTCAAATTTTCACCTGTTTTTCATCAACAGGCGAACCCTGTCGAGCGAAGGGTCCAGGAACTGAAGAAGTGCCTAAGAGCGAGGATGCTGGAAACCACTTCGGAAAGGTTTTGGGAAGAAGGTCTGGCTGCAAGTCTCTATTGCTTACGGAACCGTAAGAATAGAGCAACAGGGGAGACTCCAGCGGAGTTATTGTTAGGATATACACCTGGTCGTCCAGGAGATTGGAGGCTACCTATGTACCGAGATCCGGTACATAATAGCCCCGAAGATCGGCAAGAACGTCTTGCAAAGGCAGCCAGACGTCAGGCAGTTTATCAGAGGAATTTATTCCCCGATAAAGATCTACCGTCGCCACGGACCTACGGGGTCGGCGACCGCGTTTTAGTTAGGAATTTCGTCAAAGGAAACTTCGGAGGTACACTGTCAGGACCGCATCCGATCACGAGGGTGATGGGGCGAGACAGTTACCTCGTAGATAGGAACGGCACCGAGAGGCTGGTGCACGTAGACGATATCCGTTCTTGGGTAAGCAGGACTTTGCCGGCTGGCGTCCGCCACGACGATGGTGGCCCAGGTCCGGATCAGCCAGAGTCCAACGACGCTGACCAAGAAGTGACAGGGGAAGTCACACCTAGGCCGACGACTGGGGGCGGTCCGAAGCCACCTTCGTTAATCCGGGTACGAGCTGACGCACCCAACTCAACGAATCCACGGGAAGTAACGGTCAGTTTCGATCCAAAGGACAAAGCGGTCCGGCGGACAGTGAAAAGGTTGAGGAGGAATCCACAAGGACGGAAACGCGACTCAGACTGCGCGGAGAAGAGAGGAGTATCCCGTAGGAGTCCGTTGCCGGTGGTGAACTCTGGCCTTTTGGAGATCAGAGATTCTAAACTCCCCGTCGCAAACTCGCCAGTAGGGGGGCGTGCTACTACTGAAGTAGACGCTCTTACCCGTCAAGCGGTCGTTCCCGACCAAGGTCCAGCGTACGATTCAGATTCGGAAGTGGAAGCTGCTATCCGAGAGTTAGCACTTCCAGTAGGGGGGTCTCCATTATCATTGATGGTCGACCCGGGAGAGAACGTGAGACAGGAAGGCTCAGTAAGGACTGAGATTCCTAGTAAGAGTACAGGACGGCGAAGGAGATGCCGAGCTGTGGCGCTGGACTCCGACAGAGCTCCGATCCAGCGGCCACCGACAGACTCCGCCCGTCAGTATGTTTCGGTGACCGGGTCTGACGAAGATCCCGTACCAGCCCAGAGCTACAGCGAAGCTCCTAGAGTTAGTAAAGACTGTACTGAGAATGATTCCGACATGGAGGATGACGCTCCAGTAACTTTGGTGGTTCCAGCCTTGGTTCATCAGAGTGCGGAAGGTGACTATTAGGGAGTTAACGTAAATTTAGCTTTTGTCGGTCGTTTCGTTTGGAAATAACTTCGACCAAGTTAAACTCTTTAGTAGGGGGGTGTCGCAGGGCAGGCTCGCCGCGCTCCTACGATGATTTTTTTTGTGTATGGTCACCTTTAGTGAGCCATTTTTACACTTAATAACTCTCAATTTTCACCTAGAAGCCAGTCGAATAATATTAGATTTTTGCATTATATTCAGGTCACTAGTCTAGTATCACCCTGTATGATGTAAAGTCCCAATCTCCACCCAGTGGAACTCCACTGTACGTAGTTTTACCGATTTACCGGAAATTCCTGACTAGTTTTCAATTTTATTAATTTGTGGCCCCAAACAGTCGAGCACCCGGTATACAGAACACTTAGAGCAAGGTTTCGACACGCTAGTCTCTTGTTGGGTGGAAAGATTCCGTGGTTCCATTTGTTTTCACAAATTATTTTATTTCAATTCGATTTCTCATCAGGTTGGCCAAATCGGAAAACGGGTATATATTCCTCGGCGAAGGAATACGTGTATTTCTTCGGCGTTCAAGAATCACGTTGGTTTATGGTTTTTCTCGGGGCTCTCCGAATATCGGACCGCCCTAGGAATCGAGATATCTGGGGAGTATTTAGTGACTTTTGTCAAATACTCCCTAGAAAACGCAGGTAACGGGACTTTAACGGTCATTTGCCCAAATCCCGCGCGTTTTCGCGAGCTAGGGTTTTGTTCAGCCAAGGGCGACGCCCACTTTGGCCCTCTAGGCCAATGGGTGTCGCGGATTTAGCAGTCAGGATTGCATAAATATGCAAGCAGCGAAGCAGCAGACAGCCACTCTTTCTTGTCGAATTGCAGTGTAATAATCAATTTTGTGTTTCCGTTAAATAACTTACGTTTGTTTGGCTTTGCCTTTTGTCTCTGCAATTCATCGTTTTGGCTAGCAGTTAGAGTCAGGTTCTCGGTAATAATAATTCAGTTCACAGTAGATTCATAACGTTTTGTTTCTATCTTAAAGGGGTTAGACTCACTTGTACGGTTTACAGGTGTTTTATTCGCGCTACGAAAGTACGTTGATAGGCAGTTTAACTCTCGAGCAATAATCAGTGTAAAGTGATCTTTTGCAACGGACACTTAGGGATTTAACTTCATCAAAGTTATTTCCCGACTTAATACCTGTACGCGACGTTGACGAAAAATCCCCATCGTATGAAAAGGGGTCAGGCACCAAAACGATCGGCTCGATCGTAGAGTTCCACGAAGATTGTATCGTTCGAGCTTAAATTCCTTGGCCTGTCAAGACATCATTAGCTGCGACTTTGTCGTTGGCGAGCCACATTTCCTGTGGTACCTAGGGGTTTCGCGTCCTTCCCATACCTATTTCCTGCGGCTGTTCTCGGCTTTTCCACCTGAGACAGTCTGGTTAGGCTCCGTGATCCTTTTACCAAAATTTCTGTCTTGGTTTTTGTCACATCCAGTTGTAAATTTTTAAAGTAAAATTTTTCAAGTTTAATTTTCCTTTTTGGTGCTTCACACAATTTTTGAAGCTAGGAAATTTTATTTAGATAGTTTTTCTAAACCGTGAATCCTTCCTCCCTCGTCCATTTCCCGGCGAGGTCTTGTTAGGTGTTAGGTTAGTTAGCTATAGGGTGACCCTTCTCATCGTCACACTTGAGTTGGGTCGACGCGAGGTCGATTTTAGTGCACTTCTCCTTTGCCACACACTTGCACACGCAAGTAGCCCGACAATACATTACAGCCGTAATTGTTTGTCCTTTAGAGCAATGACGAATATGAGATTGAGATCTCATATGCTCGCGGAGGAGAATACCCAAGCCGTGTTCGCCGGCGCTGGGCTTTCTCGGACACCTCCGCCGTCGGGTGACTGGGGAAAATCGTGAGTTGACGATGTCAGCTACCTTGTCCCCGAGAAGTGTGCTGGACCAAGGTACTTTAGAGTCGAGCTTAGACGGAGGGAGGCAGCCTTCCCCGTCGGCTCAGGTAGGGTTAGTAATCGATTCCGCGGGAGTTGTCACAACTCCACCTTTGGAAGCCCGTTTGGAGCAATTTAGAATAACTAGAAATGTTTCTGTTTGTAGGTCGGAGGGCTACGAAGGAGTCCATGCTGGCGAAGCTCGTGAGGTACGCCCCCTCGGAATGCGCCGAAGCGCTCCGAGGTCATTGGGTGTGCCTCACGCACAACAGCCAAGGCCAGAAGTAGATGTGCATACCCTAAGGGAACCGGGTGATGCTGAGGCCCTAGTGGAAGAACTAGGGGGTGGTGGAAGGCTCTCGGAGGGAGTTGGGAATGCTCGCATTCCCATATCTCTCCAGGGGCGGGTTCAGCGTACCTCCCAAGGGATACCAAATGCACGGCCTGAACAAGCAGTAAGAGCTAGAAAGGCAGATCTTGAATCAGGTGTCGGCTGGGACACGGAAGTTGCCACCCGAAATCCCTGGGTGACGACGTCCTTGCCCTCCAGGCAACTAGGAGCAGAGCGGTGGGTGGCTGAAGATGGGTTCGGAGGAATCCGAAACTTTGCGGAAGCCGTCCATCCACACCTTTTTACGAGACAATGCAGAGAAATCTCGATATTTCTCTGCATTTCGCACTTTATAATTTCAATTTCTGGATTGTTTCGAATAAAATACTCTGCCTGTTTTTAGGCCGAGTATAACACATGATGCGTGC
This sequence comes from Chrysolina americana, assembly GCA_958502065.1. NCBI lineage: Eukaryota > Metazoa > Arthropoda > Insecta > Coleoptera > Chrysomelidae > Chrysolina > Chrysolina americana. Next base: position 42,176,097 of record OY293414.1, read on the forward strand.
CAAGTCATGTTTGATTTTGAGGTAATTTTGAAAATGAAAAATCCCTCTATACCCCCTCTGACGACCCGACATTGATTTCTTTTAACAAATTATTGTTATTGAGATGGAAATGAATATTCTGTACCCCACCATGTTGCGTGCCAAGTCATATTTGATTTTGGGGTAATTTTGATAATGAAAAATCCCTCTATACCCCCTCTAACGACCTGTCAATGATTTCCATTGACGAATTATTGTTATTCAGATGGAAATGGGTATTCTGCAGCCCACCATGATGCGTGCCAAGTTATATTTGATTTTGAGGTAATTTTGAAACTGAAAAATCCCTCTATACCCCCTCTGACGACCCGACAATGATTTCTTTTGACAAATTATTGTTATTGAGATGGAAATGAATATTGTGTACCCCACCATGTTGCGTGCCAAGTCATATTTGATTTTGTGGTAATTTTGAAAATGAAATACCCTCTATACCCCCTCTGACGACACGACAATGATTTATCTTAAGGAATTATTGTTATTCAGATGGGAATGGATATTCTGCACCCCACCATGATGCGTGCCAAGTCATTTTTGATTTTTGAAGTCATTTCGAAAATGAAAAATCCCTCTATTCCCTGTCTGACGACCCGACAATGATTTCTGTTTACGAATTATTGTTATTCAGATGGAAATAGATATTCTGCACCCCACCATGATGCGTGCCAAGTCATATTTGATTTTGAGGTTATTTTGATAATGAAAAATCCCTCTATACCCCCTCTGACGTCCCGACAATGATTTCTGTTGACAAATTATTGTTATTTAGATGGAAATGCATGTTTTGCACCCCACTATGATGCGTGCCAAGTCATATTTGATTTTTGAAGTCATTTTGATAATGAGAAATCCCTCTATTTCCTCTCTGACGACCCGACAATGATTTCTGTAGACAAATTATTTTTATAGAGATGGAAATGGATATTCTGTACCCCACCATGATGCGTGTCAAGTCATATTTGATTTTTGAAGTCATTTTGAAAATGAAAAATCCCTCTCTACCCCCTCTAACGACCCTTCAATGATTTCTGTTTACGAATTATTGTTATTCAGATGGAAATAGATATTCTGCACCCCACCATGATGCGTGCCAAGTCATATTTGATTTTTGAAGTCATTTTGAAAATGAAAAATCCCTCTATTCCCTCTCTGACGACCCGACAATGAATTCTGTTGACGAATTATTGTTATTTGGATGGATATGCATGTTTTGCACCCCACTCTGATGCGTGCCAAGTCATATTTGATTTTTGAAGTCATTTTGATAATGAAAATTCCCTCTATACCCCCTCTGACGACCCGAAAATGATTTCTGTTGACGAATTATTGTCATTTAGATGGAAATGGATATTATGCACTCCGCTATGATACGTGCCAAGGCATATTTGATTTTTGAAGTAATTTTGAAAATGAAAAATCCCTCTATGCCCCCTCTAACGACCCGTCAATGATTTCTGTTGACGAATTATTGTTATTCAGATGGAAATGGATATTCTGCACCCCACCATGATGCGTGCCAAGTCATATTTGATTATGATGTAATTTTGAAAATGAAAAATCCCTCTATACCCCGTCTGACGACCCGTCAATGATTTCTGTTGACGAATTTTTGTTATTCAGATGAAAATGGATATTCTGCACCCCACTATGTAGCGTGCCAAGTCATATTCGATTTTGAGGTAATTTTGAAAATGAAAAATCCCTCTATACCCCCTCTAACGACCTGTCATTGATTTCCATTGACGAATTATTGTTATTCAGATGGAAATGGGTATTCTGCAGCCCACCATGATGCGTACCAAGTTATATTTGATTTTGAGGTAATTTTGAAAATGAAAAATCCCTCTATACCCCCTCTGACGACTCGACAATGATTTCTTTTGACAAATTATTGTTATTGAGATGGAAATGAATATTGTGTACCCCTCCATGTTGCGTGCCAAGTCATATTTGATTTTGGGGTAATTTTGAAAATGAAATATCCCTCTATACTCCCTCTGACGACACGACAATGATTTATCCTAAGGAATTATTTTTATTCAGATGGGAATGGATATTCTGCACCCCACCATGATGCGTGCCAAATCATTTTTGATTTTTGAAGTCATTTTGAAAATGAAAAATCCCTCTATTCCCTGTCTGACGACCCGACAATGATTTCTGTTTACGAATTATTGTTATTCAGATGGAAATAGATATTCTGCACCCCACCATGATGCGTGCCAAGTCATATTTGAATTTGAGGTTATTTTGATAATGAAAAATCCCTCTATACCCCCTCTGACGTTCCGACAATGATTTCTGTTGACAAATTATTGTTATTTAGATGGAAATGCATGTTTTGCACCCCACTATGATGCGTGCCAAGTCATAATTGATTTTTGAAGTCATTTTGATAATGAAAAATCCCTCTATTCCCTCTCTGACGACCCGACAATGAATTCTGTAGACAAATTAATTTTATAGAGATGGATATGGATATTCTGTACCCCACCATGATGCGTGCCAAGTCATATTTGATTTTTGAAGTCATTTTGAAAATGAAAAATCCCTCTATACCCCCTCTGACGAACCGACAATGATTTCTGTTGAAGAATTATTGTTATTCAGATGGAAATGAATGTTTTGCACACTACTATAAAGCGTGCCACGTCATATTTGATTTTTGAAGTCATTTTGATAATGAAAAATTCCTCTATACCCCCTCTGACGACACGACAATGATTTCTGTTGACGAATTATTGTTATTTAGATGGAAATGAATATTTGGCACCCTACTATGATGCGTGCCAAGATATATTTGATTCTTGAAGTAATTTTGAAAATGAAAAATCTTTTTAACCCCTTCTGACGACCCGACAATAATTTCTGTTGACGAATTATAGTTATTTAGATGAAAATGAATATTAGGCACCCCACCATGATACGTGCCAAGTCATATTTGATTTTTGAAGTAATTTTGAAAATGAAAAATCCCTCCATACCACCTCTGACGACACGACAATGATTTCTGTTGACGAATTATTGTTATTCAGATGGGAATGGATATTCTGCACCCCACCATAATGCGTGCCAAGTCATATTAGATTTTTGAAGAAATTTTGAAAATGAAAAATCCCTCTATACCCCCTCTAACGACCCGTCAATGATTTCTGTTGACGAATTATTGTTATTCAGATGGAAATGGATATTCTGCACCCCTCCATGATGCGTGCCAAGTCATATTTGATTTCGAGGTAATTTTGAAAATGAAAAATCCCTCTATACCCCCTCTGACGACCCGACAATGATTTCTGTTGACGAAATATTGTTATTCAGATGAAAATGAATATTTTGCACCCTACTATGATGCGTGCCAAGTTATATTTAATTTTTGAAGTACTTTTGAAAATGAAAAATCCCTTTAACCCCCTCTGACGACCCGACAATAATTTCTGTTAACGAATTATTGTTTTTCAGATGGATATGGATGTTTTGCACCCTACTATTATGCGTACCAAGCCTTATTTGAATTTTGAAGTCATTTTGATAATGAAAAATCACTCTATACCCCCTCTAACGAGCCGTCAATGATTTCCATTGACGAATTATTGTTATTTAGATGGAAATGAATTTTTTGCAGCCCACCATGTGCGTGCCAAGTCATATTTGATTTTGAGGTAATTTTGAAAATAAAAAATCCCTCTATACCCCCTCTGACGACCCGACTATGATTTCTTTTGACAAATTATTGTTATTGAGATGGAAATGAATATTCTGTACCCCACCATGATGCGTGCCAAGTCATATTTGATTTTTGAAGTCATTTTGAAAATGAAAAATCACTCTATTCCCTGTCTGACGACCCGACAATGATTTCTGTTTACGAATTATTGTTATTCAGATGGAAATAGATATTCTGCACCCCACCATGATGCGTGCCAAGTCATATTTGATTTTGAGGTTATTTTGATAATGAAAAATCCCTCTATACCCCCTCTGACGTCCCGACAATGATTTCTGTTGACAAATTATTGTTATTTAGATGGAAATGCATGTTTTGCACCCCACTATGATGCGTGCCAAGTCATATTTGATTTTTGAAGTCATTTTGATAATGAAAAATCCCTCTATTCCCTCTCTGACGACCTGACAATGAATTCTGTAGACAAATTATTTTTATAGAGATGGAAATGGATATTCTGTACCCCACCATGATGCGTGCCAAGTCATATTTGATTTTTGAAGTCATTTTGAAAATGAAAAATCCCTCTCTACCTCCTCTAACGACCCTTCAATGATTTCTGTTTACGAATTATTGTTATTCAGATGGAAATAGATATTCTGCACCCCACCATGATGCGTGCCAAGTCATATTTGATTTTTGAAGTCATTTTGAAAATGAAAAATCCCTCTATTCCCTCTCTGACGACCCGACAATGAATTCTGTTGACGAATTATTGTTATTTGGATGGAAATGCATGTTTTGCACCCCACTATGATGCGTGCCAAGTCATATTTGATTTTTGAAGTCATTTTGATAATGAAAAATCCCTCTATACCCCCTCTGACGACCCGAAAATGATTTCTGTTGACGAAATATTGTTATTTAGATGAAAATGGATATTATGCACTCCACTATGATGCGTGCCAAGTCATATTTGATTATGATGTAATTTTGAAAATGAAAAATCCCTCTATACCCCGTCTGACGACCCGTCAATGATTTCTGTTGACTAATTATTGATATTTAGATGGAAATGGATATTCTGCACCCCATCATGATGCGTGCCAAGTCATATTTGATTATGATGTAATTTTGAAAATGAAAAATCCCTCTATACCCCCTCTGACGACCCGAAAATGATTTCTGTTGACGAAATATTGTTATTTAGATGAAAATGGATATTATGCACTCCACTATGATGCGTGCCAAGTCATATTTGATTATGATGTAATTTTGAAAATGAAAAATCCCTCCATACCCCCTCTGACGACACGACAATGATTTCTGTTGACGAATTATTGTTATTCAGATGGAAATGGATGTTTCGCACCCCACTATGATGCGTGCCAAATCATTTTTGATTTTTGAAGTCATTTTGAAAATGAAAAATCCCTCTATTCCCTGTCTGACGACCCGACAATGATTTCTGTTTAAGAATTATTGTTATTCAGATGGAAATAGATATTCTGCACCCCACTATAATGCGTGCCAAGTCATATTTGATTTTGAGGTTATTTTGATAATGAAAAATCCCTCTATACCCCCTCTGACGTCCCGACAATGATTTCTGTTGACAAATTATTGTTATTTAGATGGAAATGCATGTTTTGCACCCCACTATGATGCGTGCCAAGTCATATTTGATTTTTGAAGTCATTTTGAAAATGAAAAATCCCTCTCTACCCCCTCTAACGACCCTTCAATGATTTCTGTTTACGAATTATTGTTATTCAGATGGAAATAGATATTCTGCACCCCACCATGATGCGTGCCAAGTCATATTTGATTTTTGAAGTCATTTTGAAAATGAAAAATCCCTCTCTACCTCCTCTAACGACCCTTCAATGATTTCTGTTTACGAATTATTGTTATTCAGATGGAAATAGATATTCTGCACCCCACCATGATGCGTGCCAAGTCATATTTGATTTTTGAAGTCATTTTGAAAATGAAAAATCCCTCTATTCCCTCTCTGACGACCCGACAATGAATTCTGTTGACGAATTATTGTTATTTGGATGGAAATGCATGTTTTGCACCCCACTATGATGCGTGCCAAGTCATATTTGATTTTTGAAGTCATTTTGATAATGAAAAGTCCCTCTCTACCCCCTCTAACGACCCTTCAATGATTTCTGTTTACGAATTATTGTTATTCAGATGGAAATAGATATTCTGCACCCCACCATGATGCGTGCCAAGACATATTTGATTTTTGAAGTCATTTTGAAAATGAAAAATCCCTCTCTACCCCCTCTAACGACCCTTCAATGATTTCTGTTTACGAATTATTGTTATTCAGATGGAAATAGATATTCTGCACCCCACCATGATGCGTGCCAAGTCATATTTGATTTTTGAAGTCATTTTGAAAATGAAAAATCACTCTATTCCCTCTCTGACGACCCGACAATGAATTCTGTTGACGAATTATTGTTATTTGGATGGAAATGCATGTTTTGCACCCCACTATGATGCGTGCCAAGTCATATTTGATTTTTGAAGTCATTTTGATAATGAAAAGTCCCTCTATACCCCCTCTGACGACCCGAAAATGATTTCTGTTGACGAATTATTGTTATTTAGATGAAAATAGATATTATGCACTCCACTATGATACGTGAGAAGGCATATTTGATTTTTGAAGTAATTTTGAAAATGAAAAATCCCTCTATGCCCCCTCTAACGACCCGTCAATGATTTCTGTTGACGAGTTATTGTTATTCAGATGGAAATGGATATTCTGCACCCCACCATGATGCGTGCCAAGTCATATTTGATTTTTGAAGTCATTTTGAAAATGAAAAATCCCTCTATACCCCCTCTGACGAACCGACAATGATTTCTGTTGAAGAATTATTGTTATTCAGATGGAAATGAATGTTTTGCACACTACTATAAAGCGTGCCACGTCATATTTGATTTTTGAAGTCATTTTGATAATGAAAAATTCCTCTATACCCCCTCTGACGACACGACAATGATTTCTGTTGACGAATTATTGTTATTTAGATGGAAATGAATATTTGGCACCCTACTATGATGCGTGCCAAGATATATTTGATTCTTGAAGTAATTTTGAAAATGAAAAATCTTTTTAACCCCTTCTGACGACCCGACAATAATTTCTGTTGACGAATTATAGTTATTTAGATGAAAATGAATATTAGGCACCCCACCATGATACGTGCCAAGTCATATTTGATTTTTGAAGTAATTTTGAAAATGAAAAATCCCTCCATACCACCTCTGACGACACGACAATGATTTCTGTTGACGAATTATTGTTATTCAGATGGGAATGGATATTCTGCACCCCACCATAATGCGTGCCAAGTCATATTAGATTTTTGAAGAAATTTTGAAAATGAAAAATCCCTCTATACCCCCTCTAACGACCCGTCAATGATTTCTGTTGACGAATTATTGTTATTCAGATGGAAATGGATATTCTGCACCCCTCCATGATGCGTGCCAAGTCATATTTGATTTCGAGGTAATTTTGAAAATGAAAAATCCCTCTATACCCCCTCTGACGACCCGACAATGATTTCTGTTGACGAAATATTGTTATTCAGATGAAAATGAATATTTTGCACCCTACTATGATGCGTGCCAAGTTATATTTAATTTTTGAAGTACTTTTGAAAATGAAAAATCCCTTTAACCCCCTCTGACGACCCGACAATAATTTCTGTTAACGAATTATTGTTTTTCAGATGGATATGGATGTTTTGCACCCTACTATTATGCGTACCAAGCCTTATTTGAATTTTGAAGTCATTTTGATAATGAAAAATCACTCTATACCCCCTCTAACGAGCCGTCAATGATTTCCATTGACGAATTATTGTTATTTAGATGGAAATGAATTTTTTGCAGCCCACCATGTGCGTGCCAAGTCATATTTGATTTTGAGGTAATTTTGAAAATAAAAAATCCCTCTATACCCCCTCTGACGACCCGACAATGATTTCTTTTGACAAATTATTGTTATTGAGATGGAAATGAATATTCTGTACCCCACCATGATGCGTGCCAAGTCATATTTGATTTTTGAAGTCATTTTGAAAATGAAAAATCCCTCTATTCCCTGTCTGACGACCCGACAATGATTTCTGTTTACGAATTATTGTTATTAAGATGGAAATAGATATTCTGCACCCCACCATGATGCGTGCCAAGTCATATTTGATTTTGAGGTTATTTTGATAATGAAAAATCCCTCTATACCCCCTCTGACGTCCCGACAATGATTTCTGTTGACAAATTATTGTTATTTAGATGGAAATGCATGTTTTGCACCCCACTATGATGCGTGCCAAGTCATATTTGATTTTTGAAGTCATTTTGATAATGAAAAATCCCTCTATTCCCTCTCTGACGACCTGACAATGAATTCTGTAGACAAATTATTTTTATAGAGATGGAAATGGATATTCTGTACCCCACCATGATGCGTGCCAAGTCATATTTGATTTTTGAAGTCATTTTGAAAATGAAAAATCCCTCTCTACCTCCTCTAACGACCCTTCAATGATTTCTGTTTACGAATTATTGTTATTCAGATGGAAATAGATATTCTGCACCCCACCATGATGCGTGCCAAGTCATATTTGATTTTTGAAGTCATTTTGAAAATGAAAAATCCCTCTATTCCCTTTCTGACGACCCGACAATGAATTCTGTTGACGAATTATTGTTATTTGGATGGAAATGCATGTTTTGCACCCCACTATGATGCGTGCCAAGTCATATTTGATTTTTGAAGTCATTTTGATAATGAAAAATCCCTCTATACCCCCTCTGACGACCCGAAAATGATTTCTGTTGACGAAATATTGTTATTTAGATGAAAATGGATATTATGCACTCCACTATGATGCGTGCCAAGTCATATTTGATTATGATGTAATTTTGAAAATGAAAAATCCCTCTATACCCCGTCTGACGACCCGTCAATGATTTCTGTTGACTAATTATTGATATTTAGATGGAAATGGATATTCTGCACCCCATCATGATGCGTGCCAAGTCATATTTGATTATGATGTAATTTTGAAAATGAAAAATCCCTCTATACCCCCTCTGACGACCCGAAAATGATTTCTGTTGACGAAATATTGTTATTTAGATGAAAATGGATATTATGCACTCCACTATGATGCGTGCCAAGTCATATTTGATTATGATGTAATTTTGAAAATGAAAAATCCCTCCATACCCCCTCTGACGACACGACAATGATTTCTGTTGACGAATTATTGTTATTCAGATGGAAATGGATGTTTCGCACCCCACTATGATGCGTGCCAAATCATTTTTGATTTTTGAAGTCATTTTGAAAATGAAAAATCCCTCTATTCCCTGTCTGACGACCCGACAATGATTTCTGTTTAAGAATTATTGTTATTCAGATGGAAATAGATATTCTGCACCCCACTATAATGCGTGCCAAGTCATATTTGATTTTGAGGTTATTTTGATAATGAAAAATCCCTCTATACCCCCTCTGACGTCCCGACAATGATTTCTGTTGACAAATTATTGTTATTTAGATGGAAATGCATGTTTTGCACCCCACTATGATGCGTGCCAAGTCATATTTGATTTTTGAAGTCATTTTGAAAATGAAAAATCCCTCTCTACCCCCTCTAACGACCCTTCAATGATTTCTGTTTACGAATTATTGTTATTCAGATGGAAATAGATATTCTGCACCCCACCATGATGCGTGCCAAGTCATATTTGATTTTTGAAGTCATTTTGAAAATGAAAAATCCCTCTCTACCTCCTCTAACGACCCTTCAATGATTTCTGTTTACGAATTATTGTTATTCAGATGGAAATAGATATTCTGCACCCCACCATGATGCGTGCCAAGTCATATTTGATTTTTGAAGTCATTTTGAAAATGAAAAATCCCTCTATTCCCTCTCTGACGACCCGACAATGAATTCTGTTGACGAATTATTGTTATTTGGATGGAAATGCATGTTTTGCACCCCACTATGATGCGTGCCAAGTCATATTTGATTTTTGAAGTCATTTTGATAATGAAAAGTCCCTCTCTACCCCCTCTAACGACCCTTCAATGATTTCTGTTTACGAATTATTGTTATTCAGATGGAAATAGATATTCTGCACCCCACCATGATGCGTGCCAAGACATATTTGATTTTTGAAGTCATTTTGAAAATGAAAAATCCCTCTCTACCCCCTCTAACGACCCTTCAATGATTTCTGTTTACGAATTATTGTTATTCAGATGGAAATAGATATTCTGCACCCCACCATGATGCGTGCCAAGTCATATTTGATTTTTGAAGTCATTTTGAAAATGAAAAATCACTCTATTCCCTCTCTGACGACCCGACAATGAATTCTGTTGACGAATTATTGTTATTTGGATGGAAATGCATGTTTTGCACCCCACTATGATGCGTGCCAAGTCATATTTGATTTTTGAAGTCATTTTGATAATGAAAAGTCCCTCTATACCCCCTCTGACGACCCGAAAATGATTTCTGTTGACGAATTATTGTTATTTAGATGAAAATGGATATTATGCACTCCACTATGATACGTGAGAAGGCATATTTGATTTTTGAAGTAATTTTGAAAATGAAAAATCCCTCTATGCCCCCTCTAACGACCCGTCAATGATTTCTGTTGACGAGTTATTGTTATTCAGATGGAAATGGATATTCTGCACCCCACCATGATGCGTGCCAAGTCATATTTGATTATGATGTAATTTTGAAAATGAAAAATCCCTCTATACCCCGTCTGACGACCCGTCAATGATTTCTGTTGACTAATTATTGATATTTAGATGGAAATGGATATTCTGCACCCCACCATGATGCGTGCCAAGTCATATTAGATTTTGAGGTAATTTTGAAAATGAAAAATCCCTCCATACCCCCTCTGACGACACGACAATGATTTCTGTTGACAAATTATTGTTATTCAGATGGAATTGGATGTTTTGCACCCCACTATGATGCGTGCCAAGTCCTATTTGATTTTGAGGTAATTTTGAAAATGAAAAATCCCTCTATACCCCTTCTAACGACCCGACAATGATTTCCGTTGACGAATTATTCATATATAGATGGGAATGAATATTCTGCACCCCACCATGATGCGTGCCAAGTCATATTAGCTTTTTGAAGAAATATTGAAAATGAAAAATCCCTGTATACCGCCTCTAACGACCCGACAATGATTTCTGTTGACGAATTATTGTTATTCAGATGGGAATGGATATTCTGCACCCCACCATGTTGCGTGCCAATTCATATTTGATTTTGAGGTAATTTTGAAAATTAAAAATCCCTCTATACCCCCTCTGACGTCCCGACAATGATTTCTGTTGACAAATTATTGTTATTGAGATGGAAATGGATATTCTGTACCTCGCTATGATGCGAGCCAAGTCATATTTGATTTTAGAAGTCATTTTAATAATGAAAATTCCCTCTATACCCCCTCTGAAGACCCGACAATGATTTCTGTTGACGAATTATTGTTATTCAGATGGAAATGAATATTTTGCACCCTACTATGTTGCGTGCCAAGTTATATTTGATTTTTGAAGTAATTTTGAAAATTAAAATTCTCTTTAACCCCCTCTGACCACCCGACAATAATATCTGTTAACGAATTATTGTTATTTAGATGAAAATGGATATTCTGCACCCCACCAAGATGCGAACCAAGTCATATTTGATTTCGAGGTAATTTTGAAAATGAAAAATCCCTCTATACACCCTCTGACGACCCGTCAATGATTTCTGTTGACGAATTATTGTTATTCAGATGGAAATGGATATTCTGCACCTCACCATGATGCGTGCCAAGTCATATTTGATTTCGAGGTAATTTTGAAAATGAAAAATCCCTCTATACCCCCTCTGACGACCCGTCAATGATTTCTGTTGACGAATTATTGTTATTCAGATGGAAATGGATATTCTGCACCCCACCATGATGCGTGCCAAGTCATATTTGATTTCGAGGTAATTTTGAAAATGAAAAATCCCTCTATACCCCCTCTGACGACCCGACAATGATTTCTGTTGACGAAATATTGTTATTTAGATGAAAATGAATATTTTGCACTCTACTATGATGCGTGCCAAGTTATATTTAATTTTTGAAGTACTTTTGAAAATGAAAAATTCCTTTAACCACCTCTGACGACCCGACAATAATTTCTGTTGACGAATTATTGTTTTTCAGATGGAAATGGATGTTTTTCACCCTACTATTATGCGTGCCAAGCCTTATTTGAATTTTGAAGTCATTTTGATAATGAAAAATCCCTCTATACCCCCTCTAACGAGCCGTCAATGATTTTCATTGACGAATTATTGTTATTTAGATGGAAATGGATATTCTGCACCCCACCATGATACGAGCCAAGTCATATTAGATTTTTACGTAATTTTGAAAATGAAAAATCCCTCTATACCCCCTCTGACGACCCGACAATGATTTCTTTTGAAAAATTATTGTTATTGAGATGGAAATGAATATTCAGTACCCCACCATGATGGGTGCCAAGTCATATATGATTTTTGAAGTCATTTTGAAGATGAATAATCCCTCTGTACCCCCTCTGACGACCCGACAATGATTTCTGTTGACAAATTATTGTTATTTAGATGGAAATAGATATAATGCATTCCACCATGATGCGTGCCAAGTCATATTAGATTTTTGAAGAAATATTGATGATGAAAAATCCCTCTATACCCCCTCTGACGACCCGACAATGATTTCTGTTGACGAATTATTGTTATTCAGATGGAAATGAATATTTTGCACCCTACTATGATGCGTGCCAAGTTATATTTAATTTTTGAAGTAATTTTGAAAATGAAAATTCCCTCTATACCCCCTCTAACTACCCGTCAATGATTTCTGTTGACGAATTATTGTTATTTAGATGAAAATGGATATTAGGCACTCCACTATGATACGTGCCGATTCATATTTGATTTTTGAAGTAATTTTGAAAATGAAAAATCCCTCTATACCCCCTCTAACGACCCGTCAATGATTTCTGTTGACGAATTATTGTTATTCAGATGGAAATTGATATTCTGCACCCCACCATGATGCGTGCCAAGTCATATTAGATTTTGAGGTAATTTTGAAAATGAAAAATCCCTCTATAATCCCTCTGACAACCCGACAATGATTTCTGTCGACAAATTATTGTTATTGAGATGAAAATAAATATTCTTATTTGAATTTTGAAGTCATTTTGATAATGAAAAATCCCTCTATACCCCCTCTAACGAGCCGTCAATGATTTTCATTGACGAATTATTGTTATTTAGATGGAAATGGATATTCTGCACCCCACCATGATACGAGCCAAGTCATATTAGATTTTTACGTAATTTTGAAAATGAAAAATCCCTCTATACCCCCTCTGACGACCCGACAATGATTTCTTTTGAAAAATTATTGTTATTGAGATGGAAATGAATATTCAGTACCCCACCATGATGGGTGCCAAGTCATATATGATTTTTGAAGTCATTTTGAAGATGAATAATCCCTCTGTACCCCCTCTGACGACCCGACAATGATTTCTGTTGACGAATTATTGTTATTTAGATGGAAATAGATATAATGCATTCCACCATGATGCGTGCCAAGTCATATTAGATTTTTGAAGAAATATTGATGATGAAAAATCCCTCTATACCCCCTCTGACGACCCGACAATGATTTCTGTTGACGAATTATTGTTATTCAGATGGAAATGAATATTTTGCACCCTACTATGATGCGTGCCAAGTTATATTTAATTTTTGAAGTAATTTTGAAAATGAAAATTCCCTCTATACCCCCTCTAACTACCCGTCAATGATTTCTGTTGACGAATTATTGTTATTTAGATGAAAATGGATATTAGGCACTCCACTATGATACGTGCCGATTCATATTTGATTTTTGAAGTAATTTTGAAAATGAAAAATCCCTCTATACCCCCTCTAACGACCCGTCAATGATTTCTGTTGACGAATTATTGTTATTCAGATGAAAATTGATATTCTGCACCCCACCATGATGCGTGCCAGTCATATTAGATTTTGAGGTAATTTTGAAAATGAAAAATCCCTCTATAATCCCTCTGACAACCCGACAATGATTTCTGTCGACAAATTATTGTTATTGAGATGAAAATAAATATTCTGCACCCCACCATGATGCTTGCCAAGTCATATTTGATTTTGAGGTAATTATGAAAATGAAAAATCTCTCCATACCCCCTCTGACGACACGACAATGATTTCTGTTGACGAATTAATGTTATTCAGATTGAAATGAATACTCTGCAGCCCACCATGATGCGTGCCTAGTCATATTAGATTTTTGAAGTAATTTTGAAAATGAAAAATCACTCTATACCACCTCTAACGACCCGTCAATGATTTCTGTTGACGAATTATTGTTATTCAGATGGAAATGGATATTCTGCACCCCACTATGATGCGTGCCAAGTCCTATTTGATTTTGAGGTAATTTTGAAAATGAAAAATCCCTCTGACGTCCCGTCAATGATTTCTGTTGACGAATTATTGTTATTCATATGGAAATGGATATTCTGCACCCCACCATGATACGAGCCAAGTCATATTAGATTTTGAGGTAATTTTGAAAATGAAAAATCCCTCTATAATCCCTCTGACGACCCGACAATGATTTCTGTTGACAAATTATTGTTATTCTGATGGAAATGGATATACTGCACCCCACCATGATGCGTGCCAAGTCATATTTGATTTTGATGTAATTTTGAAAATGAAAAATCCCTCTATAACCCCTCTAACGACCCGTCAATGATTTCTGTTGACGAATTATTGTTATTCAGATGGGAATGGATATTCTGCACCCTACCATAATGCGTGCCAAGTCATATTTGATTTTGAGGTAATTTTGAAAATGAAAAATCTCTCTATACCCCTTCTGACGACCCGACAATGATTTCTGTTGACAATTTATCGTTATTGAGATGGAAATGGATATTCTGTACCCCACCATGATGCGTGCCAAGTCATATTTGATTTTAGAAGTCATTTTGATAATGAAAAATTCCTCTATACCCCCTCTGACGACCCGACAATAATTTCTGTTGACGAATTATTGTTATTTAGATGAAAATGAATATTTGGCACCCCACCATGATACGTGCCAAGTCATATTTGATTTTTGAAGTAATTTTGAAAATGAAAAATCCCTCCATACCACCTCTGACGACACGACAATGATTTCTGTTGACGAATTATTGTTATTCAGATGGGAATAGATATTCTGCACCCCACCATAATGCGTGCCAAGTCATATTAGATTTTTGAAGAAATTTTGAAAATGAAAAATCCCTCTATTTCCCCTCTAACGACACGTCAATGATTTCTGTTGACGAATTATTGTTATTCAGATGGAAATGGATTTTCTGCACCCCACCATGATGCGTGCCAAGTCATATTTGATTTCGAGGTAATTTTGAAAATGAAAAATCCCTCTATACCCCCTCTGACGACCCGACAATGATTTCTGTTGACGAAATATTGTTATTCAGATGAAAATGAATATTTTGCACCCTACTATGATGCGTGCCAAGTTATATTTAATTTTTGAAGTACTTTTGAAAATGAAAAATCCCTTTAACCCCCTCTGAAGACCCGACAATAATTTCTGTTGACGAATTATTGTTTTTCAGATGGAAATGGATGTTTTGCACCCTACTATTATGCGTGCCAAGCCTTATTTGAATTTTGAAGTCATTTTGATAATGAAAAATCCCTCTATACCCCCTCTAACGAGCCGTCAATGATTTCCATTGACGAATTATTGTTATTCAGATGGAATCGGATATCCTGCAGCCCACCATGATGCGTGCCAAGTCATTTTTGATTTTTGAAGTCATTTTGAAAATGAAAAATCCCTCTATACCCCCTCTGACGACCCGACAATGATTTCTGTTGACGAATAATTGATTTTCAGATGGAAATGGATGTTTTGCACCCTACTATGATGCGTGCCAAGCCTTATTTGAATTTTGAAGTCATTTTTATAATGAAAAATCCCTCTATACCCCCTCTAACGACCCGTCAATGATTTCCATTGACAAATTATAGTTATCCAGATAGAAATGGATATTCTGCAGCCCACCATGATGCGTGCCAAGTCATATTTGATTTTGGGGTAATTTTGATAATGAAAAATCCCTCTATACCCCCTCTAACGACCTGTCAATGATTTCCATTGACGAATTATTGTTATTCAGATGGAAATGGGTATTCTGCAGCCCACCATGATGCGTGCCAAGTTATATTTGATTTTGAGGTAATTTTGAAACTGAAAAATCCCTCTATACCCCCTCTGACGACCCGACAATGATTTCTTTTGACAAATTATTGTTATTGAGATGGAAATGAATATTGTGTACCCCACCATATTGCGTGTCAAGTCATATTTGATTTTGGGGTAATTTTGAAAATGAAATATCCCTCTATACCCCCTCTGACGACAAGACAATGATTTATCTTAAGGAATTATTGTTATTCAGATGGGAATGGATATTCTGCACCCCACCATGATGCGTGCCAAGTCATTTTTGATTTTTGAAGTCATTTTGAAAATGAAAAATCCCTCTATTCCCTGTCTGACGACCCGACAATGATTTCTGTTTACGAATTATTGTTATTCAGATGGAAATAGATATTCTGCACCCCACCATGATGCGTGCCAAGTCATATTTGATTTTGAGGTTATTTTGATAATGAAAAATCCCTCTATACCCCCTCTGACGTCCCGACAATGATTTCTGTTGACAAATTATTGTTATTTAGATGGAAATGCATGTTTTGCACCCCACTATGATGCGTGCCAAGTCATATTTGATTTTTGAAGTCATTTTGATAATGAAAAATCCCTCTATTCCCTCTCTGACGACCCGACAATGATTTCTGTAGACAAATTATTTTTATAGAGATGGAAATGGATATTCTGTACCCCACCATGATGCGTGCCAAGTCATATTTGATTTTTGAAGTCATTTTGAAAATGAAAAATCCCTCTCTACCCCCTCTAACGACCCTTCAATGATTTCTGTTTACGAATTATTGTTATTTAGATGGAAATAGATATTCTGCACCCCACCATGATGCGTGCCAAGTCATATTTGATTTTTGAAGTCATTTTGAAGATGAAAAATCCCTCTATTTCCTCTCTGACGACCCGACAATGAATTCTGTTGACGAATTATTGTTATTTGGATGGAAATGCATGTTTTGCACCCCACTATGATGCGTGCCAAGTCATATTTGATTTTTGAAGTCATTTTGATAATGAAAAATCCCTCTATACCCCCTCTGACGACCCGAAAATGATTTCTGTTGACGAATTATTGTCATTTAGATGAAAATGGATATTATGCACTCCACTATGATACGTGCCAAGGCATATTTGATTTTTGAAGTAATTTTGAAAATGAAAAATCCCTCTATGCCCCCTCTAACGACCCGTCAATGATTTCTGTTGACGAATTATTGTTATTCAGATGGAAATGGATATTCTGCACCCCACCATGATGCGTGCCAAGTCATATTTGATTTTGATGTAATTTTGAAAATGAAAAATCCCTCTATACCCCGTCTGACGACCCGTCAATGATTTCTGTTGACTAATTATTGATATACAGATGGAAATGGATATTCTGCACCCCACCATGATGCGTGCCAAGTCATATTAGATTTTGAGGTAATTTTGAAAATGAAAAATCCCTCCATACCCCCTCTGACGACACGACAATGATTTCTGTTGACGAATTATTGTTATTCAGATGGGAATGGATGTTTTGCACCCCACCATGATGCGTGCCAAGTCATATTTGATTTTTGAAGTCATTTTGAAAATGAAAAATTCCTCTATACCCCCTCTGACGACCCGACAATGATTTCTTTTGACAAATTATATTTATTGAGATGGAAATGAATTTTTTGCAGCCCACCATGTGCGTGCCAAGTCATATTTGATTTTGAGGTAATTTTGAAAATGAAAAATCCCTCTATACCCCCTCTGACGACCCGACAATGATTTCTTTTGACAAATTATTGTTATTGAGATGGAAATGAATATTCTGTACCCCACCATGATGCGTGCCAAGTCATATTTGATTTTTGAAGTCATTTTGATAATGAAAAATTCCTCTATACCCCCTCTGACGACACGACAATGATTTCTGTTGACGAATTATTGTTATTTAGATGGAAATGAATATTTGGCACCCTACTATGATGCGTGCCAAGATATATTTGATTCTTGAAGTAATTTTGAAAATGAAAAATCTCTTTAACCCCTTCTGACGACCCGACAATGATTTCTGTTGACGAATTATTGTTTTTCAGGTGGAAATGGATGTTTTGCACCCTACTATGATGCGAGCCAAGCCTTATTTGAATTTTGAAGTCATTTTGATAATGATAAATCCCTCTATACCCCCTCTAACGACCCGTCAATGATTTCCATTGACGAATTATTGTTATTCAAATGGAAATGGATATTCTGCAGCCCACCATGATGCGTGCCAAGTCATATTTGATTTAGGGGTAATTTTGATAAGGAAAAATCCCTCTATACCCCCTCTGACGACCCGACAATGATTTCTTTTGACAAATTATTGTTATTGAGATGAAAATGAATATTCTGTACCCCACCATGATGCGTGCCAAGTCATTTTTGATTTTTGAAGTCATTTTGAAAATGAAAAATCCCTCTAAACCCCCTCTGACGACCCGACAATGACTTCTGTTGACGAATTATTGTTTTTCAGATGGAAATGGATGTTTTGCACCCTACTATGATGCGTGCCAAGCCTTATTTGAATTTTGAAGTCATTTTGATAATGAAAAATCCCTCTATACACCCTCTAACGACCCGTCAATGATTTCCATTGACAAATTATTGTTATTCAGATGGAAATGGATATTCTGCAGCCCACCATGATGCGTGCCAAGTCATATTTGATTTTGAGGTAATTTTGGAAATGAAAAATCCCTCTATACCCCCTCTGACGACCCGACATTGATTTCTTTTAACAAATTATTGTTATTGAGATGGAAGTGAATATTCTGTACCCCACCATGTTGCGTGCCAAGTCATATTTGATTTTGGGGTAATTTTGATAATGAAAAATCCCTCTATACCCCCTCTAACGACCCGAAAATGATTTCTGTTGACGAATTATTGTTATTTAGATGAAAATGGACATTATGCACTCCACTATGATACGTGAGAAGGCATATTAGCTTTTTGAAGAAATATTGAAAATGAAAAATCCCTGTATACCGCCTCTAACGACCCGACAATGATTTCTGTTGACGAATTATGGTTATTCAGATGGGAATGGATATTCTGCACCCCACCATGTTGCGTGCCAATTCATATTTGATTTTGAGGTAATTTTGAAAATTAAAAATCCCTCCATACCCCCTCTGACGTCCCGACAATGATTTCTGTTGACAAATTATTGTTATTGAGATGGAAATGGATATTCTGTACCTCGCCATGATGCGAGCCAAGTCATATTTGATTTTTGAAGTCATTTTGATAATGAAAAATCCCTCTATACTCCCTCTGAAGACCCGACAATGATTTCTGTTGACGAATTATTGTTATTCAGATGGAAATGAATATTTTGCACCCTACTATGTTGCGTGCCAAGTTATATTTGATTTTTGAAGTAATTTTGAAAATGAAAAATCTCTTTAACCCCCTCTGACCACCCGACAATAATATCTGTTAACGAATTATTGTTATTTAGATGAAAATGGATATTCTGCACCCCACCAAGATGCGAACCAAGTCATATTTGATTTCGAGGTAATTTTGAAAATGAAAAATTCCTCTATACCCCCTCTGACGACCCGACAATGATTTCTGTTGACGAAATATTGTTATTCAGATGAAAATGAATATTTTGCACCCTACTATGATGCGTGCCAAGTTATATTTAATTTTTGAAGTACTTCTGAAAATGAAAAATCCCTTTAACCCCCTCTGATGACCCGACAATAATTTCTGTTGACGAATTATTGTTTTTCAGATGGAAATGGATGTTTTGCACCCTACTATTATGCGTGCCAAGCCTTATTTGAATTTTGAAGTCATTTTGATAATGAAAAATCCCTCTATACCCCCTCTAACGAGCCGTCAATGATTTCCATTGACGAATTATTGTTATTTAGATGGAAATGAATTTTTTGCAGCCCACCATGTGCGTGCCAAGTCATTTTTGATTTTTGAAGTCATTTTGAAAATGAAAAATCCCTCTATACCCCCTCTAACGACCCGTCAATGATTTCCATTGACAAATTATAGTTATTCAGATGGAAATGGATATTCTGCAGCCCACCATGATGCGTGCCAAGTCATGTTTGATTTTGAGGTAATTTTGAAAATGAAAAATCCCTCTATACCCCCTCTGACGACCCGACATTGATTTCTTTTAACAAATTAGTGTTATTGAGATGGAAATGAATATTCTGTACCCCACCATGTTGCGTGCCAAGTCATATTTGATTTTGGGGTAATTTTGATAATGAAAAATCCCTCTATACCCCCTCTAACGACCTGTTAATGATTTCCATTGACGAATTATTGTTATTCAGATGGAAATGGGTATTCTGCAGCCCACCATGATGCGTGCCAAGTTATATTTGATTTTGAGGTAATTTTGAAACTGAAAAATCCCTCTATACCCCCTCTGACGACCCGACAATGATTTCTTTTGACAAATTATTGTTATTGAGATGGAAATGAATATTGTGTACCCCACCATGTTGCGTGCCAAGTCATATTTTATTTTGGGGTAATTTTGAAAATGAAATATCCCTCTATACCCCCTCTGACGACACGACAATGATTTATCCTAAGGAATTATTGTTATTCAGATGGAAATGGATATTCTGCACCACACCATGATGCGTGCCAAGTCATATTAGATTTTTGAAGTCATTTTGAAAATGAAAAATCCCTCTATACCCCCTCTGACGACCCAACAATGACTTCTGTTGACGAATTATTGTTTTTCAGATGGAAATGGATGTTTTGCACCCTACTATGATGCGTGCCAAGCCTTATTTAAATTTTGAAGTCATTTTGATAATGAAAAATCCCTCTATACACCCTCTAACGACCCGTCAATGATTTCCATTGACAAATTATTGTTATTCAGATGGAAATGGATATTCTGCAGCCCACCATGATGCGTGCCAAGTCATATTTGATTTTGAGGTAATTTTGAAAATGAAAAATCCCTCTATACCCCCTCTGACGACCCGACATTGATTTCTTTTAACAAATTATTGTTATTGAGATGGAAATGAATATTCTGTACCCCACCATGTTGCGTGCCAAGTCATATTTGATTTTGGGGTAATTTTGATAATGAAAAATCCCTCTATACCCCCTCTAACGACCTGTCATTGATTTCCATTGACGAATTATTGTTATTCAGATGGAAATGGGTATTCTGCAGCCCACCATGATGCGTACCAAGTTATATTTGATTTTGAGATTATTTTGAAAATGAAAAATCCCTCTATACCCCCTCTGACGACCCGACAATGATTTCTTCTGACAAATTATTGTTATTGAGATGGAAATGAATATTGTGTACCCCTCCATGTTGCGTGCCAAGTCATATTTGATTTTGGGGTAATTTTGAAAATGAAATATCCCTCTATACCCCCTCTGACGACACGACAATGATTTATTCTGACAAATTATTGTTATTGAGATGAAAATGAATATTCTGTACCCCACCATGATGCGTGCCAAGTCATATTTGATTTTTGAAGTCATTTTGAAAATGAAAAATCCCTCTATACCCCCTCTGACGACCCGACCTTGATATCTGTTGACGAATTATTGTTTTTCAGATGGAAATGGATGTTTTGCACCCTACTATGATGCGTCCCTAGCCTTATTTGAATTTTGAAGTCATTTTGATAATGAAAAATCCCTCTATACCCCCTCTAACGACCCGTCAATGATTTTGTATTGACGAATTATTGTTATTCAGATGGAAATGGATATTCTGCAGCCCACCATGATGCGTGCCAAGTCATATTTGAATTTGAGGTAATTTTGAAAATGAAAAATCCCTCTATACCCCCTCTGACGACCCGACAATGATTTCTGTTGACGAATTATTGTTATTCAGATGGAAATGGATATTCTGAACCCTACCATGATGCGTGCCAAGTCATATTAGATTTTGAGGTAATTTTGAAAATTAAAAATCCCTCTATACCCCCTCTAACGTCCCGTCAGTGATTTCTGTTGACGAATTATTGTTATTCAGATGGAAATGGATATTTTGCACCCCACCATGATGCGTGCCAAGTCATATTTGATTTTTGAAGTCATTTTGAAATTGAAAATTCCCTCTATACCCCCTCTGACGACCTGACAATGATTTCTGTTGACGAATTATTGTTTTTCAGATGGAAATGGATGTTTTGCACCCTACTATGATGCGTGCCAAGCCATATTTGATTTTTGAAGTCATTTTGATAATGAAAAATCCCTCTATACCCCCTCTGACGACCCGAAAATGATTTCTGTTGACGAAATATTGTTATTTAGATGAAAATGGATATTATGCACTCCACTATGATGCGTGCCAAGTCATATTTGATTATGATGTAATTTTGAAAATGAAAAATCCCTCTATACCCTGTCTGACGACCCGTCAATGATTTCTGTTGACTAATTATTGATATTTAGATGGAAATGGATATTCTGCACCCCATCATGATGCGTGCCAAGTCATATTTGATTATGATGTAATTTTGAAAATGAAAAATCCCTCTATACCCCCTCTGACGACCCGAAAATGATTTCTGTTGACGAAATATTGTTATTTAGATGAAAATGGATATTATGCACTCCACTATGATGCGTGCCAAGTCATATTTGATTATGATGTAATTTTGAAAATGAAAAATCCCTCCATACCCCCTCTGACGACACGACAATGATTTCTGTTGACGAATTATTGTTATTCAGATGGAAATGGATGTTTCGCACCCCACTATGATGCGTGCCAAATCATTTTTGATTTTTGAAGTCATTTTGAAAATGAAAAATCCCTCTATTCCCTGTCTGACGACCCGACAATGATTTCTGTTTAAGAATTATTGTTATTCAGATGGAAATAGATATTCTGCACCCCACCATAATGCGTGCCAAGTCATATTTGATTTTGAGGTTATTTTGATAATGAAAAATCCCTCTATACCCCCTCTGACGTCCCGACAATGATTTCTGTTGACAAATTATTGTTATTTAGATGGAAATGCATGTTTTGCACCCCACTATGATGCGTGCCAAGTCATATTTGATTTTTGAAGTCATTTTGAAAATGAAAAATCCCTCTCTACCCCCTCTAACGACCCTTCAATGATTTCTGTTTACGAATTATTGTTATTCAGATGGAAATAGATATTCTGCACCCCACCATGATGCGTGCCAAGTCATATTTGATTTTTGAAGTCATTTTGAAAATGAAAAATCCCTCTATTCCCTCTCTGACGACCCGACAATGAATTCTGTTGACGAATTATTGTTATTTGGATGGAAATGCATGTTTTGCACCCCACTATGATGCGTGCCAAGTCATATTTGATTTTTGAAGTCATTTTGATAATGAAAAGTCCCTCTCTACCCCCTCTAACGACCCTTCAATGATTTCTGTTCACGAATTATTGTTATTCAGATGGAAATAGATATTCTGCACCCCACCATGATGCGTGCCAAGACATATTTGATTTTTGAAGTCATTTTGAAAATGAGAAATCCCTCTCTACCCCCTCTAACGACCCTTCAATGATTTCTGTTTACGAATTATTGTTATTCAGATGGAAATAGATATTCTGCACCCCACCATGATGCGTGCCAAGTCATATTTGATTTTTGAAGTCATTTTGAAAATGAAAAATCACTCTATTCCCTCTCTGACGACCCGACAATGAATTCTGTTGACGAATTATTGTTATTTGGATGGAAATGCATGTTTTGCACCCCACTATGATGCGTGCCAAGTCATATTTGATTTTTGAAGTCATTTTGATAATGAAAAGTCCCTCTATACCCCCTCTGACGACCCGAAAATGATTTCTGTTGACGAGTTATTGTTATTTAGATGAAAATGGATATTATGCACTCCACTATGATACGTGAGAAGGCATATTTGATTTTTGAAGTAATTTTGAAAATGAAAAATCCCTCTATGCCCCCTCTAACGACCCGTCAATGATTTCTGTTGACGAGTTATTGTTATTCAGATGGAAATGGATATTCTGCACCCCACCATGATGCGTGCCAAGTCATATTTGATTATGATGTAATTTTGAAAATGAAAAATCCCTCTATACCCCGTCTGACGACCCGTCAATGATTTCTGTTGACTAATTATTGATATTTAGATGGAAATGGATATTCTGCACCCCACCATGATGCGTGCCAAGTCATATTAGATTTTGAGGTAATTTTGAAAATGAAAAATCCCTCCATACCCCCTCTGACGACACGACAATGATTTCTGTTGACAAATTATTGTTATTCAGATGGAAATGGATGTTTTGCACCCCACTATGATGCGTGCCAAGTCCTATTTGATTTTGAGGTAATTTTGAAAATGAAAAATCCCTCTATACCCCTTCTAACGACCCGACAATGATTTCCGTTGACGAATTATTCATATATAGATGGGAATGAATATTCTGCACCCCACCATGATGCGTGCCAAGTCATATTAGCTTTTTGAAGAAATATTGAAAATGAAAAATCCCTGTATACCGCCTCTAACGACCCGACAATGATTTCTGTTGACGAATTATTGTTATTCAGATGGGAATGGATATTCTGCACCCCACCATGTTGCGTGCCAATTCATATTTGATTTTGAGGTAATTTTGAATATTAAAAATCCCTCTATACCCCCTCTGACGTCCCGACAATGATTTCTGTTGACAAATTATTGTTATTGAGATGGAAATGGATATTCTGTACCTCGCTATGATGCGAGCCAAGTCATATTTGATTTTAGAAGTCATTTTAATAATGAAAAATCCCTCTATACCCCCTCTGAAGACCCGACAATGATTTCTGTTGACGAATTATTGTTATTCAGATGGAAATGAATATTTTGCACCCTACTATGTTGCGTGCCAAGTTATATTTGATTTTTGAAGTAATTTTGAAAATTAAAATTCTCTTTAACCCCCTCTCACCACCCGACAATAATATCTGTTAACGAATTATTGTTATTTAGATGAAAATGGATATTCTGCACCCCACCAAGATGCGAACCAAGTCATATTTGATTTCGAGGTAATTTTGAAAATGAAAAATCCCTCTATACACCCTCTGACGACCCGTCAATGATTTCTGTTGACGAATTATTGTTATTCAGATGGAAATGGATATTCTGCACCTCACCATGATGCGTGCCAAGTCATATTTGATTTCGAGGTAATTTTGAAAATGAAAAATCCCTCTATACCCCCTCTGACGACTCGTCAATGATTTCTGTTGACGAATTATTGTTATTCAGATGGAAATGGATATTCTGCACCCCACCATGATGCGTGCCAAGTCATATTTGATTTCGAGGTAATTTTGAAAATGAAAAATCCCTCTATACCCCCTCTGACGACCCGACAATGATTTCTGTTGACGAAATATTGTTATTCAGATGAAAATGAATATTTTGCACTCTACTATGATGCGTGCCAAGTTATATTTAATTTTTGAAGTACTTTTGAAAATGAAAAATTCCTTTAACCACCTCTGACGACCCGACAATAATTTCTGTTGACGAATTATTGTTTTTCAGATGGAAATGGATGTTTTTCACCCTACTATTATGCGTGCCAAGCCTTATTTGAATTTTGAAGTCATTTTGATAATGAAAAATCCCTCTATACCCCCTCTAACGAGCCGTCAATGATTTTCATTGACGAATTATTGTTATTTAGATGGAAATGGATATTCTGCACCCCACCATGATACGAGCCAAGTCATATTAGATTTTTACGTAATTTTGAAAATGAAAAATCCCTCTATACCCCCTCTGACGACCCGACAATGATTTCTTTTGAAAAATTATTGTTATTGAGATGGAAATGAATATTCAGTACCCCACCATGATGGGTGCCAAGTCATATATGATTTTTGAAGTCATTTTGAAGATGAATAATCCCTCTGTACCCCCTCTGACGACCCGACAATGATTTCTGTTGACGAATTATTGTTATTTAGATGGAAATAGATATAATGCATTCCACCATGATGCGTGCCAAGTCATATTAGATTTTTGAAGAAATATTGATGATGAAAAATCCCTCTATACCCCCTCTGACGACCCGACAATGATTTCTGTTGACGAATTATTGTTATTCAGATGGAAATGAATATTTTGCACCCTACTATGATGCGTGCCAAGTTATATTTAATTTTTGAAGTAATTTTGAAAATGAAAATTCCCTCTATACCCCCTCTAACTACCCGTCAATGATTTCTGTTGACGAATTATTGTTATTTAGATGAAAATGGATATTAGGCACTCCACTATGATACGTGCCGATTCATATTTGATTTTTGAAGTAGTTTTGAAAATGAAAAATCCCTCTATACCCCCTCTAACGACCCGTCAATGATTTCTGTTGACGAATTATTGTTATTCAGATGGAAATTGATATTCTGCACCCCACCATGATGCGTGCCAAGTCATATTAGATTTTGAGGTAATTTTGAAAATGAAAAATCCATCTATAATCCCTCTGACAACCCGACAATGATTTCTGTCGACAAATTATTGTTATTGAGATGAAAATAAATATTCTTATTTGAATTTTGAAGTCATTTTGATAATGAAAAATCCCTCTATACCCCCTCTAACGAGCCGTCAATGATTTTCATTGACGAATTATTGTTATTTAGATGGAAATGGATATTCTGCACCCCACCATGATACGAGCCAAGTCATATTAGATTTTTACGTAATTTTGAAAATGAAAAATCCCTCTATACCCCCTCTGACGACCCGACAATGATTTCTTTTGAAAAATTATTGTTATTGAGATGGAAATGAATATTCAGTACCCCACCATGATGGGTGCCAAGTCATATATGATTTTTGAAGTCATTTTGAAGATGAATAATCCCTCTGTACCCCCTCTGACGACCCGACAATGATTTCTGTTGACGAATTATTGTTATTTAGATGGAAATAGATATAATGCATTCCACCATGATGCGTGCCAAGTCATATTAGATTTTTGAAGAAATATTGATGATGAAAAATCCCTCTATACCCCCTCTGACGACCCGACAATGATTTCTGTTGACGAATTATTGTTATTCAGATGGAAATGAATATTTTGCACCCTACTATGATGCGTGCCAAGTTATATTTAATTTTTGAAGTAATTTTGAAAATGAAAATTCCCTCTATACCCCCTCTAACTACCCGTCAATGATTTCTGTTGACGAATTATTGTTATTTAGATGAAAATGGATATTAGGCACTCCACTATGATACGTGCCGATTCATATTTGATTTTTGAAGTAATTTTGAAAATGAAAAATCCCTCTATACCCCCTCTAACGACCCGTCAATGATTTCTGTTGACGAATTATTGTTATTCAGATGAAAATTGATATTCTGCACCCCACCATGATGCGTGCCAGTCATATTAGATTTTGAGGTAATTTTGAAAATGAAAAATCCCTCTATAATCCCTCTGACAACCCGACAATGATTTCTGTCGACAAATTATTATTATTGAGATGAAAATAAATATTCTGCACCCCACCATGATGCTTGCCAAGTCATATTTGATTTTGAGGTAATTATGAAAATGAAAAATCTCTCCATACCCCCTCTGACGACACGACAATGATTTCTGTTGACGAATTAATGTTATTCAGATTGAAATGAATACTCTGCAGCCCACCATGATGCGTGCCTAGTCATATTAGATTTTTGAAGTAATTTTGAAAATGAAAAATCACTCTATACCACCTCTAACGACCCGTCAATGATTTCTGTTGACGAATTATTGTTATTCAGATGGAAATGGATATTCTGCACCCCACTATGATGCGTGCCAAGTCCTATTTGATTTTGAGGTAATTTTGAAAATGAAAAATCCCTCTGACGTCCCGTCAATGATTTCTGTTGACGAATTATTGTTATTCATATGGAAATGGATATTCTGCACCCCACCATGATACGAGCCAAGTCATATTAGATTTTGAGGTAATTTTGAAAATGAAAAATCCCTCTATAATCCCTCTGACGACCCGACAATGATTTCTGTTGACAAATTATTGTTATTCTGATGGAAATGGATATACTGCACCCCACCATGATGCGTGCCAAGTCATATTTGATTTTGATGTAATTTTGAAAATGAAAAATCCCTCTATAACCCCTCTAACGACCCGTCAATGATTTCTGTTGACGAATTATTGTTATTCAGATGGGAATGGATATTCTGCACCCTACCATAATGCGTGCCAAGTCATATTTGATTTTGAGGTAATTTTGAAAATGAAAAATCTCTCTATACCCCTTCTGACGACCCGACAATGATTTCTGTTGACAATTTATCGTTATTGAGATGGAAATGGATATTCTGTACCCCACCATGATGCGTGCCAAGTCATATTTGATTTTAGAAGTCATTTTGATAATGAAAAATTCCTCTATACCCCCTCTGACGACCCGACAATAATTTCTGTTGACGAATTATTGTTATTTAGATGAAAATGAATATTTGGCACCCCACCATGATACGTGCCAAGTCATATTTGATTTTTGAAGTAATTTTGAAAATGAAAAATCCCTCCATACCACCTCTGACGACACGACAATGATTTCTGTTGACGAATTATTGTTATTCAGATGGGAATAGATATTCTGCACCCCACCATAATGCGTGCCAAGTCATATTAGATTTTTGAAGAAATTTTGAAAATGAAAAATCCCTCTATTTCCCCTCTAACGACACGTCAATGATTTCTGTTGACGAATTATTGTTATTCAGATGGAAATGGATATTCTGCACCCCACCATGATGCGTGCCAAGTCATATTTGATTTTGAGGTAATTTTGAAAATAAAAAATCCCTCTATACCCCCTCTGACGACCCGACAATGATTTCTTTTGACAAATTATTGTTATTGAGATGGAAATGAATATTCTGTACCCCACCATGATGAGTGCCAAGTCATATTTGATTTTTGAAGTCATTTTGAAAATGATAAATCCCTCTATACCCCCTCTAACGACCCGTCAATGATTTCCATTGACGAATTATTGTTATTCAGATGGAATCGGATATCCTGCAGCCCACCATGATGCGTGCCAAGTCATTTTTGATTTTTGAAGTCATTTTGAAAATGAAAAATCCCTCTATACCCCCTCTGACGACCCGACAATGATTTCTGTTGACGAATAATTGATTTTCAGATGGAAATGGATGTTTTGCACCCTACTATGATGCGTGCCAAGCCTTATTTGAATTTTGAAGTCATTTTTATAATGAAAAATCCCTCTATACCCCCTCTAACGACCCGTCAATGATTTCCATTGACAAATTATAGTTATCCAGATAGAAATGGATATTCTGCAGCCCACCATGATGCGTGCCAAGTCATATTTGATTTTGGGGTAATTTTGATAATGAAAAATCCCTCTATACCCCCTCTAACGACCTGTCAATGATTTCCATTGACGAATTATTGTTATTCAGATGGAAATGGGTATTCTGCAGCCCACCATGATGCGTGCCAAGTTATATTTGATTTTGAGGTAATTTTGAAACTGAAAAATCCCTCTATACCCCCTCTGACGACCCGACAATGATTTCTTTTGACAAATTATTGTTATTGAGATGGAAATGAATATTGTGTACCCCACCATATTGCGTGTCAAGTCATATTTGATTTTGGGGTAATTTTGAAAATGAAATATCCCTCTATACCCCCTCTGACGACAAGACAATGATTTATCTTAAGGAATTATTGTTATTCAGATGGGAATGGATATTCTGCACCCCACCATGATGCGTGCCAAGTCATTTTTGATTTTTGAAGTCATTTTGAAAATGAAAAATCCCTCTATTCCCTGTCTGACGACCCGACAATGATTTCTGTTTACGAATTATTGTTATTCAGATGGAAATAGATATTCTGCACCCCACCATGATGCGTGCCAAGTCATATTTGATTTTGAGGTTATTTTGATAATGAAAAATCCCTCTATACCCCCTCTGACGTCCCGACAATGATTTCTGTTGACAAATTATTGTTATTTAGATGGAAATGCATGTTTTGCACCCCACTATGATGCGTGCCAAGTCATATTTGATTTTTGAAGTCATTTTGATAATGAAAAATCCCTCTATTCCCTCTCTGACGACCCGACAATGATTTCTGTAGACAAATTATTTTTATAGAGATGGAAATGGATATTCTGTACCCCACTATGATGCGTGCCAAGTCATATTTGATTTTTGAAGTCATTTTGAAAATGAAAAATCCCTCTCTACCCCCTCTAACGACCCTTCAATGATTTCTGTTTACGAATTATTGTTATTTAGATGGAAATAGATATTCTGCACCCCACCATGATGCGTGCCAAGTCATATTTGATTTTTGAAGTCATTTTGAAGATGAAAAATCTCTCTATTCCCTCTCTGACGACCCGACAATGAATTCTGTTGACGAATTATTGTTATTTGGATGGAAATGCATGTTTTGCACCCCACTATGATGCGTGCCAAGTCATATTTGATTTTTGAAGTCATTTTGATAATGAAAAATCCCTCTATACCCCCTCTGACGACCCGTCAATGATTTCTGATGACGAATTATTGTTATTCAGATGGGAATGGATATTCTGCACCCTACCATAATGCGTGCCAAGTCATATTTGATTTTGAGGTAATTTTGAAAATGAAAAATCTCTCTATACCCCTTCTGACGACCCGACAATGATTTCTGTTGACAATTTATCGTTATTGAGATGGAAATGGATATTCTGTACCCCACCATGATGCGTGCCAAGTCATATTTGATTTTAGAAGTCATTTTGATAATGAAAAATTCCTCTATACCCCCTCTGACGACCCGACAATAATTTCTGTTGACGAATTATTGTTATTTAGATGAAAATGAATATTTGGCACCCCACCATGATACGTGCCAAGTCATATTTGATTTTTGAAGTAATTTTGAAAATGAAAAATCCCTCCATACCACCTCTGACGACACGACAATGATTTCTGTTGACGAATTATTGTTATTCAGATGGGAATAGATATTTTGCACCCCACCATAATGCGTGCCAAGTCATATTAGATTTTTGAAGAAATTTTGAAAATGAAAAATCCCTCTATTTCCCCTCTAACGACACGTCAATGATTTCTGTTGACGAATTATTGTTATTCAGATGGAAATGGATATTCTGCACCCCACCATGATGCGTGCCAAGTCATATTTGATTTCGAGGTAATTTTGAAAATGAAAAATCCCTCTATACCCCCTCTGACGACCCGACAATGATTTCTGTTGACGAAATATTGTTATTCAGATGAAAATGAATATTTTGCACCCTACTATGATGCGTGCCAAGTTATATTTAATTTTTGAAGTACTTTTGAAAATGAAAAATCCCTTTAACCCCCTCTGAAGACCCGACAATAATTTCTGTTGACGAATTATTGTTTTTCAGATGGAAATGGATGTTTTGCACCCTACTATTATGCGTGCCAAGCCTTATTTGAATTTTGAAGTCATTTTGATAATGAAAAATCCCTCTATACCCCCTCTAACGAGCCGTCAATGATTTCCATTGACGAATTATTGTTATTTAGATGGAAATGAATTTTTTGCAGCCCACCATGTGCGTGCCAAGTCATATTTGATTTTGAGGTAATTTTGAAAATAAAAAATCCCTCTATACCCCCTCTGACGACCCGACAATGATTTATTTTGACAAATTATTGTTATTGAGATGGAAATGAATATTCTGTACCCCACCATGATGAGTGCCAAGTCATATTTGATTTTTGAAGTCATTTTGAAAATGATAAATCCCTCTATACCCCCTCTAACGACCCGTCAATGATTTCCATTGACGAATTATTGTTATTCAGATGGAATCGGATATCCTGCAGCCCACCATGATGCGTGCCAAGTCATTTTTGATTTTTGAAGTCATTTTGAAAATGAAAAATCCCTCTATACCCCCTCTGACGACCCGACAATGATTTCTGTTGACGAATAATTGATTTTCAGATGGAAATGGATGTTTTGCACCCTACTATGATGCGTGCCAAGCCTTATTTGAATTTTGAAGTCATTTTTATAATGAAAAATCCCTCTGTACCCCCTCTAACGACCCGTCAATGATTTCCATTGACAAATTATAGTTATCCAGATAGAAATGGATATTCTGCAGCCCACCATGATGCGTGCCAAGTCATATTTGATTTTGGGGTAATTTTGATAATGAAAAATCCCTCTATACCCCCTCTAACGACCTGTCAATGATTTCCATTGACGAATTATTGTTATTCAGATGGAAATGGGTATTCTGCAGCCCACCATGATGCGTGCCAAGTTATATTTGATTTTGAGGTAATTTTGAAACTGAAAAATCCCTCTATACCCCCTCTGACGACCCGACAATGATTTCTTTTGACAAATTATTGTTATTGAGATGGAAATGAATATTGTGTACCCCACCATATTGCGTGTCAAGTCATATTTGATTTTGGGGTAATTTTGAAAATGAAATATCCCTCTATACCCCCTCTGACGACAAGACAATGATTTATCTTAAGGAATTATTGTTATTCAGATGGGAATGGATATTCTGCACCCCACCATGATGCGTGCCAAGTCATTTTTGATTTTTGAAGTCATTTTGAAAATGAAAAATCCCTCTATTCCCTGTCTGACGACCCGACAATGATTTCTGTTTACGAATTATTGTTATTCAGATGGAAATAGATATTCTGCACCCCACCATGATGCGTGCCAAGTCATATTTGATTTTGAGGTTATTTTGATAATGAAAAATCCCTCTATACCCCCTCTGACGTCCCGACAATGATTTCTGTTGACAAATTATTGTTATTTAGATGGAAATGCATGTTTTGCACCCCACTATGATGCGTGCCAAGTCATATTTGATTTTTGAAGTCATTTTGATAATGAAAAATCCCTCTATTCCCTCTCTGACGACCCGACAATGATTTCTGTAGACAAATTATTTTTATAGAGATGGAAATGGATATTCTGTACCCCACCATGATGCGTGCCAAGTCATATTTGATTTTTGAAGTCATTTTGAAAATGAAAAATCCCTCTCTACCCCCTCTAACGACCCTTCAATGATTTCTGTTTACGAATTATTGTTATTTAGATGGAAATAGATATTCTGCACCCCACCATGATGCGTGCCAAGACATATTTGATTTTTGAAGTCATTTTGAAGATGAAAAATCCCTCTATTCCCTCTCTGACGACCCGACAATGAATTCTGTTGACGAATTATTGTTATTTGGATGGAAATGCATGTTTTGCACCCCACTATGATGCGTGCCAAGTCATATTTGATTTTTGAAGTCATTTTGATAATGAAAAATCCCTCTATACCCCCTCTGACGACCCGAAAATGATTTCTGTTGACGAATTATTGTCATTTAGATGAAAATGGATATTATGCACTCCACTATGATACGTGCCAAGGCATATTTGATTTTTGAAGTAATTTTGAAAATGAAAAATCCCTCTATGCCCCCTCTAACGACCCGTCAATGATTTCTGTTGACGAATTATTGTTATTCAGATGGAAATGGATATTCTGCACCCCACCATGATGCGTGCCAAGTCATATTTGATTTTGATGTAATTTTGAAAATGAAAAATCCCTCTATACCCCATCTGACGACCCGTCAATGATTTCTGTTGACTAATTATTGATATACAGATGGAAATGGATATTCTGCACCCCACCATGATGCGTGCCAAGTCATATTAGATTTTGAGGTAATTTTGAAAATGAAAAATCCCTCCATACCCCCTCTGACGACACGACAATGATTTCTGTTGACGAATTATTGTTATTCAGATGGGAATGGATGTTTTGCACCCCACCATGATGCGTGCCAAGTCATATTTGATTTTTGAAGTCATTTTGAAAATGAAAAATTCCTCTATACCCCCTCTGACGACCCGACAATGATTTCTTTTGACAAATTATATTTATTGAGATGGAAATGAATTTTTTGCAGCCCACCATGTGCGTGCCAAGTCATATTTGATTTTGAGGTAATTTTGAAAATGAAAAATCCCTCTATACCCCCTCTGACGACCCGACAATGATTTCTTTTGACAAATTATTGTTATTGAGATGGAAATGAATATTCTGTACCCCACCATGATGCGTGCCAAGTCATATTTGATTTTTGAAGTCATTTTGATAATGAAAAATTCCTCTATACCCCCTCTGACGACACGACAATGATTTCTGTTGACGAATTAATTTTATTTAGATGGAAATGAATATTTGGCACCCTACTATGATGCGTGCCAAGATATATTTGATTCTTGAAGAAATTTTGAAAATGAAAAATCTCTTTAACCCCTTCTGACGACCCGACAATGATTTCTGTTGACGAATTATTGTTTTTCAGGTGGAAATGGATGTTTTGCACCCTACTATGATGCGAGCCAAGCCTTATTTGAATTTTGAAGTCATTTTGATAATGATAAATCCCTCTATACCCCCTCTAACGACCCGTCAATGATTTCCATTGACGAATTATTGTTATTCAAATGGAAATGGATATTCTGCAGCCCACCATGATGCGTGCCAAGTCATATTTGATTTAGGGGTAATTTTGATAAGGAAAAATCCCTCTATACCCCCTCTGACGACCCGACAATGATTTCTTTTGACAAATTATTGTTATTGAGATGAAAATGAATATTCTGTACCCCACCATGATGCGTGCCAAGTCATTTTTGATTTTTGAAGTCATTTTGAAAATGAAAAATCCCTCTATACCCCCTCTGACGACCCGACAATGACTTCTGTTGACGAATTATTGTTTTTCAGATGGAAATGGATGTTTTGCACCCTACTATGATGCGTGCCAAGCCTTATTTGAATTTTGAAGTCATTTTGATAATGAAAAATCCCTCTATACACCCTCTAACGACCCGTCAATGATTTCCATTGACAAATTATTGTTATTCAGATGGAAATGGATATTCTGCAGCCCACCATGATGCGTGCCAAGTCATATTTGATTTTGAGGTAATTTTGAAAATGAAAAATCCCTCTATACCCCCTCTGACGACCCGACATTGATTTCTTTTAACAAATTATTGTTATTGAGATGGAAGTGAATATTCTGTACCCCACCATGTTGCGTGCCAAGTCATATTTGATTTTGGGGTAATTTTGATAATGAAAAATCCCTCTATACCCCCTCTAACGACCCGAAAATGATTTCTGTTGACGAATTATTGTTATTTAGATGAAAATGGATATTATGCACTCCACTATGATACGTGAGAAGGCATATTAGCTTTTTGAAGAAATATTGAAAATGAAAAATCCCTGTATACCGCCTCTCACGACCCGACAATGATTTCTGTTGACGAATTATGGTTATTCAGATGGGAATGGATATTCTGCACCCCACCATGTTGCGTGCCAATTCATATTTGATTTTGAGGTAATTTTGAAAATAAAAAATCCCTCTATACCCCCTCTGACGTCCCGACAATGATTTCTGTTGACAAATTATTGTTATTGAGATGGAAATGGATATTCTGTACCTCGCCATGATGCGAGCCAAGTCATATTTGATTTTTGAAGTCATTTTGATAATGAAAAATCCCTCTATACCCCCTCTGAAGACCCGACAATGATTTCTGTTGACGAATTATTGTTATTCAGATGGAAATGAATATTTTGCACCCTACTATGTTGCGTGCCAAGTTATATTTGATTTTTGAAGTAATTTTGAAAATGAAAAATCTCTTTAACCCCCTCTGACCACCCGACAATAATATCTGTTAACGAATTATTGTTATTTAGATGAAAATGGATATTCTGCACCCCACCAAGATGCGAACCAAGTCATATTTGATTTCGAGGTAATTTTGAAAATGAAAAATTCCTCTATACCCCCTCTGACGACCCGACAATGATTTCTGTTGACGAAATATTGTTATTCAGATGAAAATGAATATTTTGCACCCTACTATGATGCGTGCCAAGTTATATTTAATTTTTGAAGTACTTCTGAAAATGAAAAATCCCTTTAACCCCCTCTGATGACCCGACAATAATTTCTGTTGACGAATTATTGTTTTTCAGATGGAAATGGATGTTTTGCACCCTACTATTATGCGTGCCAAGCCTTATTTGAATTTTGAAGTCATTTTGATAATGAAAAATCCCTCTATACCCCCTCTAACGAGCCGTCAATGATTTCCATTGACGAATTATTGTTATTTAGATGGAAATGAATTTTTTGCAGCCCACCATGTGCGTGCCAAGTCATATTTGATTTTGAGGTAATTTTGAAAATAAAAAATCCCTCTATACCCCCTCTGACGACCCGACAATGATTTCTTTTGACAAATTATTGTTATTGAGATGGAAATGAATATTCTGTACCCCACCATGATGCGTGCCAAGTCATATTTGATTTTTGAAGTCATTTTGAAAATGAAAAATTCCTCTATACCTCCTCTGACAACCCGACAATGATTTCTTTTGACGAATTATTGTTTTTCAGATGGAAATGGATGTTTTGCACCCTACTATGATGCGTGCCAAGCCTTATTTGAATTTTGAAGTCATTTTGATAATGATAAATCCCTCTATACCCCCTCTAACGACCCGTCAATGATTTCCATTTACGAATTATTGTTATTCAGATGGAAATAGATATTCTGCAGCCCACCATGATGCGTGCCAAGTCATATTTGATTTTGAGGTAATTTTGAAAATGAGAAATCCCTCTATACCCCCTCTGACGACCCGACAATGATTTCTTTTGACAAATTATTGTTATTGAAATGGAAATGAATATTCTGTACCCCACCATGTTTCGTGCCAAGTCATATTTGATTTTGGGGTAATTTTGATAATGAAAAATCCCTCTATACCCCCTCTGACGACCCGACAATGATTTCTTTTGACAAATTATTGTTATTGAGATGAAAATGAATATTCTGTACCCCACCATGATGCGTGCCAAGTCATTTTTGATTTTTGAAGTCATTTTGAAAATGAAAAATCCCTCTATACCCCCTCTAACGACCCGTCAATGATTTCCATTGACAAATTATAGTTATTCAGATGGAAATGGATATTCTGCAGCCCACCATGATGCGTGCCAAGTCATGTTTGATTTTGAGGTAATTTTGAAAATGAAAAATCCCTCTATACCCCCTCTGACGACCCGACATTGATTTCTTTTAACAAATTAGTGTTATTGAGATGGAAATGAATATTCTGTACCCCACCATGTTGCGTGCCAAGTCATATTTGATTTTGGGGTAATTTTGATAATGAAAAATCCCTCTATACCCCCTCTAACGACCTGTCAATGATTTCCATTGACGAATTATTGTTATTCAGATGGAAATGGGTATTCTGCAGCCCACCATGATGCGTGCCAAGTTATATTTGATTTTGAGGTAATTTTGAAACTGAAAAATCCCTCTATACCCCCTCTGACGACCTGACAATGATTTCTTTTGACAAATTATTGTTATTGAGATGGAAATGTATATTGTGTACCCCACCATGTTGCGTGCCAAGTCATATTTGATTTTGGGGTAATTTTGAAAATGAAATATCCCTCTATACCCCCTCTAACGACCTGTCAATGATTTCCATTGACGAATTATTGTTATTCAGATGGAAATGGATATTCTGCACCCCACCATGATGCGTGCCAAGTCATATTTGATTTTGATGTAATTTTGAAAATGAAAAATCCCTCTATACCCCGTCTGACGACCCGTCAATGATTTCTGTTGACTAATTATTGATATACAGATGGAAATGGATATTCTGCACCCCACCATGATGCGTGCCAAGTCATATTAGATTTTGAGGTAATTTTGAAAATGAAAAATCCCTCCATACCCCCTCTGACGACACGACAATGATTTCTGTTGACGAATTATTGTTATTCAGATGGGAATGGATGTTTTGCACCCCACCATGATGCGTGCCAAGTCATATTTGATTTTTGAAGTCATTTTGAAAATGAAAAATTCCTCTATACCCCCTCTGACGACCCGACAATGATTTCTTTTGACAAATTATATTTATTGAGATGGAAATGAATTTTTTGCAGCCCACCATGTGCGTGCCAAGTCATATTTGATTTTGAGGTAATTTTGAAAATGAAAAATCCCTCTATACCCCCTCTGACGACCCGACAATGATTTCTTTTGACAAATTATTGTTATTGAGATGGAAATGAATATTCTGTACCCCACCATGATGCGTGCCAAGTCATATTTGATTTTTGAAGTCATTTTGATAATGAAAAATTCCTCTATACCCCCTCTGACGACACGACAAAGATTTCTGTTGACAAATTATTGTTATTTAGATGGAAATGAATATTTGGCACCCTACTATGATGCGTGCCAAGATATATTTGATTCTTGAAGTAATTTTGAAAATGAAAAATCTCTTTAACCCCTTCTGACGACCCGACAATGATTTCTGTTGACGAATTATTGTTTTTCAGGTGGAAATGGATGTTTTGCACCCTACTATGATGCGAGCCAAGCCTTATTTGAATTTTGAAGTCATTTTGATAATGATAAATCCCTCTATACCCCCTCTAACGACCCGTCAATGATTTCCATTGACGAATTATTGTTATTCAAATGGAAATGGATATTCTGCAGCCCACCATGATGCGTGCCAAGTCATATTTGATTTAGGGGTAATTTTGATAAGGAAAAATCCCTCTATACCCCCTCTGACGACCCGACAATGATTTCTTTTGACAAATTATTGTTATTGAGATGAAAATGAATATTCTGTACCCCACCATGATGCGTGCCAAGTCATTTTTGATTTTTGAAGTCATTTTGAAAATGAAAAATCCCTCTATACCCCCTCTGACGACCCGACAATGACTTCTGTTGACGAATTATTGTTTTTCAGATGGAAATGGATGTTTTGCACCCTACTATGATGCGTGCCAAGCCTTATTTGAATTTTGAAGTCATTTTGATAATGAAAAATCCCTCTATACACCCTCTAACGACCCGTCAATGATTTCCATTGACAAATTATTGTTATTCAGATGGAAATGGATATTCTGCAGCCCACCATGATGCGTGCCAAGTCATATTTGATTTTGGGGTAATTTTGATAATGAAAAATCCCTCTATGCCCCCTCTAACGACCCGAAAATGATTTCTGTTGACGAATTATTGTTATTTAGATGAAAATGGATATTATGCACTCCACTATGATACGTGAGAAGGCATATTTGATTTTTGAAGTAATTTTGAAAATGAAAAATCCCTCTATGCCCCCTCTAACGACCCGTCAATGATTTCTGTTGACGAATTATTGTTATTCAGATGGAAATGGATGTTTTGCACCCCACTATGATGCGTGCCAAGTCCTATTTGATTTTGAGGTAATTTTGAAAATGAAAAATCACTCTATACCCCTTCTAACGACCCGACAATGATTTCCGTTGACGAATTATTCTTATATAGACGGGAATGAATATTCTGCACCCCACCATGATGCGTGCCAAGTCATATTAGCTTTTTGAAGAAATATTGAAAATGAAAAATCCCTGTATACCGCCTCTAACGACCCGACAATGATTTCTGTTGACGAATTATGGTTATTCAGATGGGAATGGATATTCTGCACCCCACCATGTTGCGTGCCAATTCATATTTGATTTTGAGGTAATTTTGAAAATTAAAAATCCCTCTATACCCCCTCTGACGTCCCGACAATGATTTCTGTTGACAAATTATTGTTATTGAGATGGAAATGGATATTCTGTACCTCGCCATGATGCGAGCCAAGTCATATTTGATTTTTGAAGTCATTTTGATAATGAAAAATCCCTCTATACCCCCTCTGAAGACCCGACAATGATTTCTGTTGACGAATTATTGTTATTCAGATGGAAATGAATATTTTGCACCCTACTATGTTGCGTGCCAAGTTATATTTGATTTTTGAAGTAATTTTGAAAATGAAAAATCTCTTTAACCCCCTCTGATGACCCGACAATAATTTCTGTTGACGAATTATTGTTTTTCAGATGGAAATGGATGTTTTGCACCCTACTATTATGCGTGCCAAGCCTTATTTGAATTTTGAAGTCATTTTGATAATGAAAAATCCCTCTATACCCCCTCTAACGAGCCGTCAATGATTTCCATTGACGAATTATTGTTATTTAGATGGAAATGAATTTTTTGCAGCCCACCATGTGCGTGCCAAGTCATATTTGATTTTGAGGTAATTTTGAAAATAAAAAATCCCTCTATACCCCGTCTGACGACCCGACAATGATTTCTTTTGACAAATTATTGTTATTGAGATGGAAATGAATATTCTGTACCCCACCATGATGCGTGCCAAGTCATATTTGATTTTTGAAGTCATTTTGAAAATGAAAAATTCCTCTATACCCCCTCTGACGACCCGAAAATGATTTCTGTTGACAAATTATTGTTATTCAGATGGAAATGGATATTCTGCACCCTACTATGATGCGTGCCAAGCCTTATTTGAATTTTGAAGTCATTTTGATAATGATAAATCCCTCTATACCCCCTCTAACGACCCGTCAATGATTTCCATTAACGAATTATTGTTATTCAGATGGAAATAGATATTCTGCAGCCCACCATGATGCGTGCCAAGTCATATTTGATTTTGGGGTAATTTTGATAATGAAAAATCCCTCTATACCCCCTCTAACGACCTGTCATTGATTTCCATTGACGAATTATTGTTATTCAGATGGAAATGGGTATTCTGCAGCCCACCATGATGCGTACCAAGTTATATTTGATTTTGAGATTATTTTGAAAATGAAAAATCCCACTATACCCCCTCTGACGACCCGACAATGATTTCTTTTGACAAATTATTGTTATTGAGATGGAAATGAATATTGTGTATCCCACCATGTTGCGTGCCAAGTCATATTTTATTTTGGGGTAATTTTGAAAATGAAATATCCCTCTATACCCCCTCTGACGACACGACAATGATTTTTCTTAAGGAATTATTGTTATTCAGATGGGAATGGATATTCTGCACCCCACCATGATGCGTGCCAAATCATTTTTGATTTTTGAAGTCATTTTGAAAATGAAAAATCCCTCTATTCCCTGTCTGACGACCCGACAATGATTTCTGTTTACGAATTATTGTTATTCAGATGGAAATAGATATTCTGCACCCCACCATGATGCGTGCCAAGTCATATTTGATTTTGAGGTTATTTTGATAATGAAAAATCCCTCTATACCCCCTCTGACGTCCCGACAATGATTTCTGTTGACAAATTATTGTTATTTAGATGGAAATGCATGTTTTGCACCCCACTATGATGCGTGCCAAGTCATATTTGATTTTTGAAGTCATTTTGATAATGAAAAATCCCTCTATTCCCTTTCTGACGACCTGACAATGAATTCTGTAGACAAATTATTTTTATAGAGATGGAAATGGATATTCTGTACCCCACCATGATGCGTGCCAAGTCATATTTGATTTTTGAAGTCATTTTGAAAATGAAAAATCCCTCTCTACCCCCTCTAACGACCCTTCAATGATTTCTTTTTACGAATTATTGTTATTCAGATGGAAATAGATATTCTGCACCCCACCATGATGCGTGCTAAGTCATATTTGATTTTTGAAGTCATTTTGAAAATGAAAAATCCCTCTATTCCCTCTCTGACGACCCGACAATGAATTCTGTTGACGAATTATTGTTATTTGGATGGAAATGCATGTTTTGCACCCCACTATGATGCGTGCCAAGTCATATTTGATTTTTGAAGTCATTTTGATAATGAAAAATCCCTCTATACCCCCTCTGACGACCCGAAAATGATTTCTGTTGACGAATTATTGTTATTTAGATGAAAATGGATATTATGCACTCCACTATGATGCGTGCCAAGTCATATTTGATTATGATGTAATTTTGAAAATGAAAAATCCCTCTATACCCCGTCTGACGACCCGTCAATGATTTCTGTTGACTAATTATTGATATTTAGATGGAAATGGATATTCTGCACCCCACCATGATGCGTGCCAAGTCATATTAGATTTTGAGGTAATTTTGAAAATGAAAAATCCCTCCATACCCCCTCTGACGACACGACAATGATTTCTGTTGACGAATTATTGTTATTCAGATGGAAATGGATGTTTTGCACCCCACTATGATGCGTGCCAAATCATTTTTGATTTTTGAAGTCATTTTGAAAATGAAAAATCCCTCTATTCCCTGTCTGACGACCCGACTATGATTTCTGTTTACGAATTATTGTTATTCAGATGGAAATAGATATTCTGCACCCCACCATGATCCGTGCCAAGTCATATTTGATTTTGAGGTTATTTTGATAATGAAAAATCCCTCTATACCCCCTCTGACGTCCCGACAATGATTTCTGTTGACAAATTATTGTTATTTAGATGGAAATGCATGTTTTGCACCCCACTATGATGCGTGCCAAGTCATATTTGATTTTTGAAGTCATTTTGATAATGAAAAATCCCTCTATTCCCTCTCTGACGACCTAACAATGAATTCTGTAGACAAATTATTTTTATAGAGATGGAAATGGATATTCTGTACCCCACCATGATGCGTGCCGAGTCATATTTGATTTTTGAAGTCATTTTGAAAATGAAAAATCCCTCTATTCCCTCTCTGACGACCCGACAATGAATTCTGTTGACGAATTATTGTTATTTGGATGGAAATGCATGTTTTGCACCCCACTATGATGCGTGCCAAGTCATATTTGATTTTTGAAGTCATTTTGATAATGAAAAATCCCTCTATACCCCCTCTGACGACCCGAAAATGATTTCTGTTGACGAATTATTATCATTCAGATGAAAATGGATATTATGCACTCCACTATGATACGTGCCAAGGCATATTTGATTTTTGAAGTAATTTTGAAAATGAAAAATCCCTCTATGCCCCCTCTAACGACCCGTCAATGATTTCTGTTGACGAATTATTGTTATTCGGATGGAAATGGATATTCTGCACCCCACCATGATGCGTGCCAAGTCATATTTGACTTTGATGTAATTTTGAAAATGAAAAATCCCTCTATACCCCGTCTGACGACCCGTCAATGATTTCTGTTGACTAATTATTGATATACAGATGGAAATGGATATTCTGCACCCCACCATGATGCGTGCCAAGTCATATTGGATTTTGAGGTAATTTTGAAAATGAAAAATCCCTCCATACCCCCTCTGACGACACGACAATGATTTCTGTTGACGAATTATTGTTATTCAGATGGGAATGGATGTTTTGCACCCCACCATGATGCGTGCCAAGTCATATTTGATTTTTGAAGTCATTTTGAAAATGAAA
The DNA here is from genome assembly GCA_958502065.1 of Chrysolina americana. Taxonomy (NCBI): domain Eukaryota; kingdom Metazoa; phylum Arthropoda; class Insecta; order Coleoptera; family Chrysomelidae; genus Chrysolina; species Chrysolina americana. The sequence continues at coordinate 42,219,639 of OY293414.1, forward strand.
AATTCCTCTATACCCCCTCTGACGACCCGACAATGATTTCTTTTGACAAATTATTGTTATTGAGATGGAAATGAATATTCTGTACCCCACCATGATGCGTGCCAAGTCATATTTGATTTTTGAAGTCATTTTGAAAATGAGAAATTCCTCTATACCTCCTCTGACGACCCGGCAATGATTTCTGTTGACGAATTATTGTTTTTCAGATGGAAATGGATGTTTTGCACCCTACTATGATGCGTGCCAAGCCTTATTTGAATTTTGAAGTCATTTTGATAATGATAAATCCCTCTATACCCCCTCTAACGACCCGTCAATGATTTCCATTGACGAATTATTGTTATTCAAATGGAAATGGATATTCTGCAGCCCACCATGATGCGTGCCAAGTCATATTTGATTTGGGGGTAATTTTGATAATGAAAAATCCCTCTATACCCCCTCTGACGACCCGACAATGATTTCTTTTGACAAATTATTGTTATTGAGATGAAAATGAATATTCTGTACCCCACCATGATGCGTGCCAAGTCATTTTTGATTTTTGAAGTCATTTTGAAAATGAAAAATCCCTCTATACCCCCTCTGACGACCCGACAATGACTTCTGTTGACGAATTATTGTTTTTCAGATGGGAATGGATGTTTTGCACCCTACTATGATGCGTGCCAAGCCTTATTTGAATTTTGAAGTCATTTTGATAATGAAAAATCCCTCTATACCCCCTCTGACGACCCGAAAATGATTTCTGTTGACAAATTATTGTTATTCAGATGGAAATGGATATTCTGCAGCCCACCATGATGCGTGCCAAGTCATATTTGATTTTGAGGTAATTTTGAAAATGAAAAATCCCTCTATACCCCCTCTGACGACCCGACATTGATTTCTTTTAACAAATTATTGTTATTGAGATGGAAATGAATATTCTGTACCCCACCATGTTGCGTGCCAAGTCATATTTGATTTTGGGGTAATTTTGATAATGAAAAATCCCTCTATACCCCCTCTAACGACCTGTCATTGATTTCCATTGACGAATTATTGTTATTCAGATGGAAATGGGTATTCTGCAGCCCACCATGATGCGTACCAAGTTATATTTGATTTTGAGATTATTTTGAAAATGAAAAATCCCACTATACCCCCTCTGACGACCCGACAATGATTTCTTTTGACAAATTATTGTTATTGAGATGGAAATGAATATTGTGTATCCCACCATGTTGCGTGCCAAGTCATATTTTATTTTGGGGTAATTTTGAAAATGAAATATCCCTCTATACCCCCTCTGACGACACGACAATGATTTATCTTAAGGAATTATTGTTATTCAGATGGGAATGGATATTCTGCACCCCACCATGATGCGTGCCAAATCATTTTTGATTTTTGAAGTCATTTTGAAAATGAAAAATCCCTCTATTCCCTGTCTGACGACCCGACAATGATTTCTGTTTACGAATTATTGTTATTCAGATGGAAATAGATATTCTGCACCCCACCATGATGCGTGCCAAGTCATATTTGATTTTGAGGTTATTTTGATAATGAAAAATCCCTCTATACCCCCTCTGACGTCCCGACAATGATTTCTGTTGACAAATTATTGTTATTTAGATGGAAATGCATGTTTTGCACCCCACTATGATGCGTGCCAAGTCATATTTGATTTTTGAAGTCATTTTGATAATGAAAAATCCCTCTATTCCCTTTCTGACGACCTGACAATGAATTCTGTAGACAAATTATTTTTATAGAGATGGAAATGGATATTCTGTACCCCACCATGATGCGTGCCAAGTCATATTTGATTTTTGAAGTCATTTTGAAAATGAAAAATCCCTCTCTACCCCCTCTAACGACCCTTCAATGATTTCTTTTTACGAATTATTGTTATTCAGATGGAAATAGATATTCTGCACCCCACCATGATGCGTGCTAAGTCATATTTGATTTTTGAAGTCATTTTGAAAATGAAAAATCCCTCTATTCCCTCTCTGACGACCCGACAATGAATTCTGTTGACGAATTATTGTTATTTGGATGGAAATGCATGTTTTGCACCCCACTATGATGCGTGCCAAGTCATATTTGATTTTTGAAGTCATTTTGATAATGAAAAATCCCTCTATACCCCCTCTGACGACCCGAAAATGATTTCTGTTGACGAATTATTGTTATTTAGATGAAAATGGATATTATGCACTCCACTATGATGCGTGCCAAGTCATATTTGATTATGATGTAATTTTGAAAATGAAAAATCCCTCTATACCCCGTCTGACGACCCGTCAATGATTTCTGTTGACTAATTATTGATATTTAGATGGAAATGGATATTCTGCACCCCACCATGATGCGTGCCAAGTCATATTAGATTTTGAGGTAATTTTGAAAATGAAAAATCCCTCCATACCCCCTCTGACGACACGACAATGATTTCTGTTGACGAATTATTGTTATTCAGATGGAAATGGATGTTTTGCACCCCACTATGATGCGTGCCAAATCATTTTTGATTTTTGAAGTCATTTTGAAAATGAAAAATCCCTCTATTCCCTGTCTGACGACCCGACTATGATTTCTGTTTACGAATTATTGTTATTCAGATGGAAATAGATATTCTGCACCCCACCATGATGCGTGCCAAGTCATATTTGATTTTGAGGTTATTTTGATAATGAAAAATCCCTCTATACCCCCTCTGACGTCCCGACAATGATTTCTGTTGACAAATTATTGTTATTTAGATGGAAATGCATGTTTTGCACCCCACTATGATGCGTGCCAAGTCATATTTGATTTTTGAAGTCATTTTGATAATGAAAAATCCCTCTATTCCCTCTCTGACGACCTAACAATGAATTCTGTAGACAAATTATTTTTATAGAGATGGAAATGGATATTCTGTACCCCACCATGATGCGTGCCGAGTCATATTTGATTTTTGAAGTCATTTTGAAAATGAAAAATCCCTCTCTACCCCCTCTAACGACCCTTCAATGATTTCTGTTTACGAATTATTGTTAATATTGGAAATAGATATTCTGCACCCCACCATGATGCGTGCCAAGTCATATTTGATTTTTGAAGTCATTTTGAAAATGAAAAATCCCTCTATTCCCTCTCTGACGACCCGACAATGAATTCTGTTGACGAATTATTGTTATTTGGATGGAAATGCATGTTTTGCACCCCACTATGATGCGTGCCAAGTCATATTTGATTTTTGAAGTCATTTTGATAATGAAAAGTCCCTCTATGCCCCCTCTAACGACCCGTCAATGATTTCTGTTGACGAATTATTGTTATTCAGATGGAAATGGATATTCTGCACCCCACCATGATGCGTGCCAAGTCATATTTGATTATGATGTAATTTTGAAAATGAAAAATCCCTCTATACCCCGTCTGACGACCCGTCAATGATTTCTGTTGACTAATTAATGATATTTAGATGGAAATGGATATTCTGCACCCCACCATGATGCGTGCCAAGTCATATTAGATTTTGAGGTAATTTTGAAAGTGAAAAATCCCTCCATACCCCCTCTGACGACACGACAATGATTTCTGTTGACGAATTATTGTTATTCAGATGGAAATGGATGTTTTGCACCCCACTATGATGCGTGCCAAGTCCTATTTGATTTTGAGGTAATTTTGAAAATGAAAAATCCCTCTATACCCCTTCTAACGACCCGACAATGATTTCCGTTGACGAATTATTCATATATAGATGGGAATGAATATTCTGCACCACACCATGATGCGTGCCAAGTCATATTAGCTTTTTGAAGAAATATTGAAAATGAAAAATCCCTGTATACCGCCTCTAACGACCCGACAATGATTTCTGTTGACGAATTATTGTTATTCAGATGGGAATGGATATTCTGCACCCCACCATGTTGCGTGCCAATTCATATTTCATTTTGAGGTAATTTTGAAAATTAAAAATCCCTCTATACCCCCTCTGACGTCCCGACAATGATTTCTGTTGACAAATTATTGTTATTGAGATGGAAATGGATATTCTGTACCTCGCTATGATGCGAGCCAAGTCATATTTGATTTTTGAAGTCATTTTGAAAATGAAAAATCCCTCTATACCCCCTCTGAAGACCCGACAATGATTTCTGTTGACGAATTATTGTTATTCAGATGGAAATGAATATTTTGCACCCTACTATGTTGCGTGCCAAGTTATATTTGACTTTTGAAGTAATTTTGAAAATTAAAAATCTCTTTAACACCCTCTGACCACCCGACAATAATATCTGTTAACGAATTATTGTTATTTAGATGAAAATGGATATTCTGCACCCCACCAAGATGCGAACCAAGTCATATTTGATTTCGAGGTAATTTTGAAAATGAAAAATCCCTCCATACACCCTCTGACGACCCGTCAATGATTTCTGTTGACGAATTATTGTTATTCAGATGGAAATGGATATTCTGCACCCCACCATGATGCGTGCCAAGTCATATTTGATTTCGAGGTAATTTTGAAAATGAAAAATCCCTCTATACCCCCTCTGACGACCCGACAATGATTTCTTTTGAAAAATTATTGTTATTGAGATGGAAATGAATATTCAGTACCCCACCATGATGGGTGCCAAGTCATATATGATTTTGGAAGTCATTTTGAAGATGAATAATCTCTCTATACCCCCTCTGACGACCCGACAATGATTTCTGTTGACGAATTATTGTTATTTAGATGGAAATAGATATAATGCATTCCACCATGATGCGTGCCAAGTCATATTAGATTTTTGAAGAAATATTGATGATGAAAAATCCCTCTATACCCCCTCTGACGACCCGACAATGATTTCTGTTGACGAATTATTGTTTTTCAGATGGAAATGGATGTTTTGCACCCTACTATGATGCGTGCCAAGGCTTATTTGAATTTTGAAGTCATTTTGATAATGATAAATCCCTCTATACCCCCTCTAACGACCCGTCAATGATTTTTATTGACGAATTATTGTTATTCAGATGGAAATAGATATTCTGCACCCCACCATGATGCGTGCCAAGTCATATTTGATTTTGAGGTTATTTTGATAATGAAAAATCCCTCTATACCCCCTCTGACGTCCCGACAATGATTTCTGATGACAAATTATTGTTATTTAGATGGAAATGCATGTTTTGCACCCCACTATGATGCGTGCCAAGTCATATTTGATTTTTGAAGTCATTTTGATAATGAAAAATCCCTCTATTCCCTCTCTGACGACCTAACAATGAATTCTGTAGACAAATTATTTTTATAGAGATGGAAATGGATATTCTGTACCCCACCATGATGCGTGCCGAGTCATATTTGATTTTTGAAGTCATTTTGAAAATGAAAAATCCCTCTCTACCCCCTCTAACGACCCTTCAATGATTTCTGTTTACGAATTATTGTTATTCAGATGGAAATAGATATTCTGCACCCCACCATGATGCGTGCCAAGTCATATTTGATTTTTGAAGTCATTTTGAAAATGAAAAATCCCTCTATTCCCTCTCTGACGACCCGACAATGAATTCTGTTGACGAATTATTGTTATTTGGATGGAAATGCATGTTTTGCACCCCACTATGATGCGTGCCAAGTCATATTTGATTTTTGAAGTCATTTTGATAATGAAAAGTCCCTCTATACCCCCTCTGACGACCCGAAAATGATTTCTGTTGACGAATTATTGTTATTTAGATGAAAATGGATATTATGCACTCCACTATGATACGTGAGAAGGCATATTTGATTTTTGAAGTAATTTTGAAAATGAAAAATCCCTCTATGCCCCCTCTAACGACCCGTCAATGATTTCTGTTGACGAATTATTGTTATTCAGATGGAAATGGATATTCTGCACCCCACCATGATGCGTGCCAAGTCATATTTGATTATGATGTAATTTTGAAAATGAAAAATCCCTCTATACCCCGTCTGACGACCCGTCAATGATTTCTGTTGACTAATTATTGATATTTAGATGGAAATGGATATTCTGCACCCCACCATGATGCGTGCCAAGTCATATTAGATTTTGAGGTAATTTTGAAAGTGAAAAATCCCTCCATACCCCCTCTGACGACACGACAATGATTTCTGTTGTCGAATTATTGTTATTCAGATGGAAATGGATGTTTTGCACCCCACTATGATGCGTGCCAAGTCCTATTTGATTTTGAGGTAATTTTGAAAATGAAAAATCCCTCTATACCCCTTCTAACGACCCGACAATGATTTCCGTTGACGAATTATTCATATATAGATGGGAATGAATATTCTGCACCCCACCATGATGCGTGCCAAGTCATATTAGCTTTTTGAAGAAATATTGAAAATGAAAAATCCCTGTATACCGCCTCTAACGACCCGACAATGATTTCTGTTGACGAATTATTGTTATTCAGATGGGAATGGATATTCTGCACCCCACCATGTTGCGTGCCAATTCATATTTCATTTTGAGGTAATTTTGAAAATTAAAAATCCCTCTATACCCCCTCTGACGTCCCGACAATGATTTCTGTTGACAAATTATTGTTATTGAGATGGAAATGGATATTCTGTACCTCGCTATGATGCGAGCCAAGTCATATTTGATTTTTGAAGTCATTTTGAAAATGAAAAATCCCTCTATACCCCCTCTGAAGACCCGACAATGATTTCTGTTGACGAATTATTGTTATTCAGATGGAAATGAATATTTTGCACCCTACTATGTTGCGTGCCAAGTTATATTTGACTTTTGAAGTAATTTTGAAAATTAAATATCTCTTTAACACCCTCTGACCACCCGACAATAATATCTGTTAACGAATTATTGTTATTTAGATGAAAATGGATATTCTGCACCCCACCAAGATGCGAACCAAGTCATATTTGATTTCGAGGTAATTTTGAAAATGAAAAATCCCTCCATACACCCTCTGACGACCCGTCAATGATTTCTGTTGACGAATTATTGTTATTCAGATGGAAATGGATATTCTGCACCCCACCATGATGCGTGCCAAGTCATATTTGATTTCGAGGTAATTTTGAAAATGAAAAATCCCTCTATACCCCCTCTGACGACCCGACAATGATTTCTTTTGAAAAATTATTGTTATTGAGATGGAAATGAATATTCAGTACCCCACCATGATGGGTGCCAAGTCATATATGATTTTGGAAGTCATTTTGAAGATGAATAATCTCTCTATACCCCCTCTGACGACCCGACAATGATTTCTGTTGACGAATTATTGTTATTTAGATGGAAATAGATATAATGCATTCCACCATGATGCGTGCCAAGTCATATTAGATTTTTGAAGAAATATTGATGATGAAAAATCCCTCTATACCCCCTCTGACGACCCGACAATGATTTCTGTTGACGAATTATTGTTTTTCAGATGGAAATGGATGTTTTGCACCCTACTATGATGCGTGCCAAGCCTTATTTGAATTTTGAAGTCATTTTGATAATGATAAATCCCTCTATACCCCCTCTAACGACCCGTCAATGATTTTTATTGACGAATTATTGTTATTCAGATGGAAATGGATATTCTGCAGCCCACCATGATGCGTGCCGAGTCATATTTGATTTTCAGGTAATTTTGAAAATGAGAAATCCCTCTATACCCCCTCTGACGACCCGACAATGATTTCTTTTGACAAATTATTGTTATAGAAATGGAAATGAATATTGTGTACCCCACCATGTTTCGTGCCAAGTCATATTTGATTTTGGGGTAATTTTGATAATGACAAATCCCTCTATACCCCCTCTGACGACCCGACAATGATTTCTTTTGACAAATTATTGTTATTGAGATGAAAATGAATATTCTGTACCCCACCATGATGCGTGCCAAGTCATTTTTGATTTTTGAAGTCATTTTGAAAATGAAAAATCCCTCTATACCCCCTCTGACGACCCGACAATGATTTCTGTTGACGAATAATTGTTTTTCAGATGGAAATGGATGTTTTGCACCCTACTATGATGCGTGCCAAGCCTTATTTGAATTTTGAAGTCATTTTGATAATGAGAAATCCCTCTATACCCCCTCTAACGACCCGTCAATGATTTCCATTGACAAATTATAGTTATTCAGATGGAAATGGATATTCTGCAGCCCACCATGATGCGTGCCAAGTCATGTTTGATTTTGAGGTAATTTTGAAAATGAAAAATCCCTCTATACCCCCTCTGACGACCCGACATTGATTTCTTTTAACAAATTATTGTTATTGAGATGGAAATGAATATTCTGTACCCCACCATGTTGCGTGCCAAGTCATATTTGATTTTGGGGTAATTTTGATAATGAGAAATCCCTCTATACCCCCTCTAACGACCTGTCAATGATTTCCATTGACGAATTATTGTTATTCAGATGGAAATGGGTATTCTGCAGCCCACCATGATGCGTGCCAAGTTATATTTGATTTTGAGGTAATTTTGAAACTGAAAAATCCCTCTATACCCCCTCTGACGATCCGACAATGATTTCTTTTGACAAATTATTGTTATTGAGATGGAAATGAATATTGTGTATCCCACCATGTTGCGTGCCAAGTCATATTTTATTTTGGGGTAATTTTGAAAATGAAATATCCCTCTATACCCCCTCTGACGACACGACAATGATTTATCCTAAGGAATTATTGTTATTCAGATGGAAATGGATATTCTGCACCCCACCATGATGCGTGCCAAGTCATATTAGATTTTTGAAGTCATTTTGAAAATGAAAAATCCCTCTATTCCCTGTCTGACGACCCGACAATGATTTCTGTTTACGAATTATTGTTATTCAGATGGAAATAGATATTCTGCACCCCACCATGATGCGTGCCAAGTCATATTTGATTTTGAGGTTATTTTGATAATGAAAAATCCCTCTATACCCCCTCTGACGTCCCGACAATGATTTCTGTTGACAAATTATTGTTATTCAGATGGAAATGCATGTTTTGCATCCCACTATGATGCGTGCCAAGTCATATTTGATTTTTGAAGTCATTTTGATAATGAAAAATCCCTCTATTCCCTCTCTGACGACCCGACAATGAATTCTGTAGACAAATTATTTTTATAGAGATGGAAATGGATATTCTGTACCCCACCATAATGCGTGCCAAGACATATTTGATTTTTGAAGTCATTTTGAAAATGAAAAAACCCTCTCTACCCCCTCTAACGACCCTTCAATGATTTCTGTTTACGAATTATTGTTATTCAGATGGAAATAGATATTCTGCACCCCACCATGATGCGTGCCAAGTCATATTTGATTTTTGAAGTCATTTTGAAAATGAAAAATCCCTCTATTCCCTCTCTGACGACCCGACAATGAATTCTGTTGACGAATTATTGTTATTTGGATGGAAATGCATGTTTTGCACCCCACTATGATGCGTGCCAAGTCATATTTGATTTTTGAAGTCATTTTGATAATGAAAAGTCCCTCTATACCCCCTCTGACGACCCGAAAATGATTTCTGTTGACGAATTATTGTTATTTAGATGAAAATGGATATTATGCACTCCACTATGATACGTGAGAAGGCATATTTGATTTTTGAAGTAATTTTGAAAACGAAAAATCCCTCTATACCCCCTCTAACGACCCGTCAATGATTTCCATTAACGAATTATTGTTATTCAGATGGAAATAGATATTCTGCAGCCCACCATGATGCGTGCCAAGTCATATTTGATTTTGAGGTAATTTTGAAAATGAGAAATCCCTCTATACCCCCTCTGACGACCCGACAATGATTTCTTTTGACAAATTATCGTTATTGAAATGGAAATGAATATTCTGTACCCCACCATGTTTCGTGCCAAGTCATATTTGATTTTGGGGTAATTTTGATAATGAAAAATCCCTCTACACCCCCTCTGACGACCCGACAATGATTTCTTTCGACAAATAATTGTTATTGAGATGAAAATGAATATTCTGTACCCCACCATGATGCGTGCCAAGTAATTTTTGATTTTTGAAGTCATTTTGAAAATGAAAAATCCCTCTATACCCCCTCTAACGAACCGTCAATGATTTCCATTGACAAATTATAGTTATTCAGATGGAAATGGATATTCTGCAGCCCACCATGATGCGTGCCAAGTCCTGTTTGATTTTGAGGTAATTTTGAAAATGAAAAATCCCTCTATACCCCCTCTGACGACCCGACATTGATTTCTTTTAACAAATTATTGTTATTGAGATGGAAATGAATATTCAGTACCCCACCATGTTGCGTGCCAAGTCATATTTGATTTTGGGGTAATTTTGATAATGAAAAATCCCTCTATACCCCCTCTAACGACCTGTCAATGATTTCCATTGACTAATTATTGTTATTCAGACGGAAATGGGTATTCTGCAGCCCACCATGATGCGTGCCAAGTTATATTTGATTTTGAGGTAATTTTGAAACTGAAAAATCCCTCTATACCCCCTCTGACGACACGACAATGATTTATCTTAAGGTATTATTGTTATTCAGATGGAAATGGATATTCTGCACCCCACCATGATGCGTGCCAAGTCATATTAGATTTTTGAAGTCATTTTGAAAATGAAAAATCCCTCTATTCCCTGTCTGACGACCCGACAATGATTTCTGTTTACGAATTATTGTTATTCAGATGGAAATAGATATTCTGCACCCCACCATGATGCGTGCCAAGTCATATTTGATTCTGAGGTTATTTTGATAATGAAAAATCCCTCTATACCCCCTCTGACGTCCCGACAATGACTTCTGTTGACAAATTATTGTTATTCAGATGGAAATGCATGTTTTGCATCCCACTATGATGCGTGCCAAGTCATATTTGATTTTTGAAGTCATTTTGATAATGAAAAATCCCTCTATACCCCCTCTGACGATCCGACAATGATTTCTTTTGACAAATTATTGTTATTGAGATGGAAATGAATATTGTGTACCCCACCATGTTGCGTGCCAAGTCATATTTTATTTTGGGGTAATTTTGAAAATGAAATATCCCTCTATACCCCCTCTGACGACACGACAATGATTTATCTTAAGGAATTATTGTTATTCAGATGGAAATGGATATTCTGCACCCCACCATGATGCGTGCCAAGTCATATTAGATTTTTGAAGTCATTTTGAAAATGAAAAATCCCTCTATTCCCTGTCTGACGACCCGACAATGATTTCTGTTTACGAATTATTGTTATTCAGATGGAAATAGATATTCTGCACCCCACCATGATGCGTGCCAAGTCATATTTGATTTTGAGGTTATTTTGATAATGAAAAATCCCTCTATACCCCCTCTGACGTCCCGACAATGATTTCTGTTGACAAATTATTGTTATTCAGATGGAAATGCATGTTTTGCATCCCACTATGATGCGTGCCAAGTCATATTTGATTTTTGAAGTCATTTTGATAATGAAAAATCCCTCTATTCCCTCTCTGACGACCCGACAATGAATTCTGTAGACAAATTATTTTTATAGAGATGGAAATGGATATTCTGTAACCCACCATGATGCGTGCCAAGTCATATTTGATTTTTGAAGTCATTTTGAAAATGAAAAATCCCTCTCTACCCCCTCTAACGACCCTTCAATGATTTCTGTTTACGAATTATTGTTATTCAGATGGAAATAGATATTCTGCACCCCACCATGATGCGTGCCAAGTCATATTTGGTTTTGAGGTTATTTTGATAATGAAAAATCCCTCTATACCCCCTCTGACGTCCCGACAATGATTTCTGTTGACGAATTATTGTTATTTAGATGGAAATGCATGTTTTGCACCCCACTATGATGCGTGCCAAGTCATATTTGATTATTTTGATAATGAAAAATCCCTCTATACCCCCTCTGACGTCCCGACAATGATTTCTGTTGACAAATTATTGTTATTCAGATGGAAATGCATGTTTTGCATCCCACTATGATGCGTGCCAAGTCATATTTGATTTTTGAAGTCATTTTGATAATGAAAAATCCCTCTATTCCCTCTCTGACGACCCGACAATGAATTCTGTAGACAAATTATTTTTATAGAGATGGAAATGGATATTCTGTAACCCACCATGATGCGTGCCAAGTCATATTTGATTTTTGAAGTCATTTTGAAAATGAAAAATCCCTCTCTACCCCCTCTAACGACCCTTCAATGATTTCTGTTTACGAATTATTGTTATTCAGATGGAAATAGATATTCTGCACCCCACCATGATGCGTGCCAAGTCATATTTGGTTTTGAGGTTATTTTGATAATGAAAAATCCCTCTATACCCCCTCTGACGTCCCGACAATGATTTCTGATGACGAATTATTGTTATTTAGATGGAAATGCATGTTTTGCACCCCACTATGATGCGTGCCAAGTCATATTTGATTTTTGAAGTCATTTTGATAATGAAAAATCCCTCTATTCCCTCTCTGACGACCTAACAATGAATTCTGTAGACAAATTATTTTTATAGAGATGGAAATGGATATTCTGTACCCCACCATGATGCGTGCCAAGTCATATTTGATTTTTGAAGTCATTTTGAAAATGAAAAATCCCTCTCTACCCCCTCTAATGACCCTTCAATGATTTCTGTTTACGAATTATTGTTATTCAGATGGAAATAGATATTCTGCACCCCACCATGATGCGTGCCAAGTCATATTTGATTTTTGAAGTCATTTTGAAAATGAAAAATCCCTCTATTTCCTCTCTGACGACCCGACAATGAATTCTGTTGACGAATTATTGTTATTTGGATGGAAATGCATGTTTTGCACCCCACTATGATGCGTGCCAAGTCATATTTGATTTTTGAAGTCATTTTGATAATGAAAAGTCCCTCTATACCCCCTCTGACGACCCGAAAATGATTTCTGTTGACGAATTATTGTTATTTAGATGAAAATGGATATTATGCACTCCACTATGATACGTGAGAAGGCATATTTGATTTTTGAAGTGATTTTGAAAATGAAAAATCCCTCTATGCCCCCTCTAACGACCCGTCAATGATTTCTGTTGACGAATTATCGTTATTCAAATGGAAATGGTTATTCTGCACCCCACCATGATGCGTGCCAAGTCATATTTGATTATGATGTAATTTTGAAAATGAAAAATCCCTCTATACCCCGTCTGACGACCCGTCAATGATTTCTGTTGACTAATTATTGATATTTAGATGGAAATGGATATTCTGCACCCCACCATGATGCGTGCCTAGTCATATTAGATTTTGAGGTAATTTTGAAAATGAAAAATCCCTCCATACCCCCTCTGACGACACGACAATGATTTCTGTTGACGAATTATTGTTATTCAGATGGAAATGGATGTTTTGCACCCCACTATGATGCGTGCCAAGTCCTATTTGATTTTGAGGTAATTTTGAAAATGAAAAATCCCTCTATACCCCTTCTAACGACCCGACAATGATTTCCGTTGACGAATTATTCATATATAGATGGGAATGAATATTCTGCACCCCACCATGATGCGTGCCAAGTCATATTAGCTTTTTGAAGAAATATTGAAAATGAAAAATCCCTGTATACCGCCTCTAACGACCCGACAATGATTTCTGTTGACGAATTATTGTTATTCAGATGGGAATGGATATTCTGCACCCCACCATGTTGCGTGCCAATTCATATTTGATTTTGAGGTAATTTTGAAAATTAAAAATCCCTCTATACCCCCTCTGACGTCCCGACAATGATTTCTGTTGACAAATTATTGTTATTGAGATGGAAATTGATATTCTGTACCTCGCCATGATGCGAGCCAAGTCATATTTGATTTTTGAAGTCATTTTGATAATGAAAAATCCCTCTATACCCCCTCTGAAGACCCGACAATGATTTCTGTTGACGAATTATTGTTTTTCAGATGGAAATGAATATTTTGCACCCTACCATGTTGCGTGCCAAGTTATATTTGATTTTTGAAGTAATTTTGAAAATGAAAAATCTCTTTAACCCCCTCTGACCACCCGACAATAATATCTGTTAACGAATTATTGTTATTTAGATGAAAATGGATATTCTGCACCCCACCAAAATGCGAACCAAGTCATATTTGATTTCGAGGTAATTTTGAAAATGAAAAATCCCTCTATACCCCCTCTGACGACCCGACAATGATTTCTGTTGACGAAATATTGTTATTCAGATGAAAATGAATATTTTGCACCCTACTATGATGCGTGCCAAGTTATATTTAATTTTTGAAGTACTTTTGAAAATGAAAAATCCCTTTAACCCCCTCTGATGACCCGACAATAATTTCTGTTGACGAATTATTGTTTTTCAGATGGAAATGGATGTTTTGCACCCTACTATTATGCGTGCCAAGCCTTATTTGAATTTTGAATTCATTTTGATAATGAAAAATCCCTCTATACACCCTCTAACGAGCCGTCAATGATTTCCATTGACGAATTATTGTTATTTAGATGGAAATGAATTTTTTGCAGCCCACCATGTGCGTGCCAAGTCATATTTGATTTTGAGGTAATTTTGAAAATAAAAAATCCCTCTATACCCCCTCTGACGACCCGACAATGATTTCTTTCGACAAATTATTGTTATTGAGATGGAAATGAATATTCTGTACCCCACCATGATGCGTGCCAAGTCATATTTGATTTTTGAAGTCATTTTGAAAATGAAAAATTCCTCTATACCTCCTCTGACAACCCGACAATGATTTCTGTTGACGAATTATTGTTTTTCAGATGGAAATGGATGTTTTGCACCCTACTATGATGCGTGCCAAGCCTTATTTGAATTTTGAAGTCATTTTGATTATGATAAATCCCTCTATACCCCCTCTAACGACCCGTCAATGATTTCCATTAACGAATTATTGTTATTCAGATGGAAATAGATATTCTGCAGCCCACCATGATGCGTGCCAAGTCATATTTGATTTTGAGGTAATTTTGAAAATGAGAAATCCCTCTATACCCCCTCTGACGACCCGACAATGATTTCTTTTGACAAATTATTGTTATTGAAATGGAAATGAATATTCTGTACCCCACCATGTTTCGTGCCAAGTCATATTTGATTTTGGGGTAATTTTGATAATGAAAAATCCCTCTACACCCCCTCTGACGACCCGACAATGATTTCTTTCGACAAATTATTGTTATTGAGATGAAAATGAATATTCTGTACCCCACCATGATACGTGCCAAGTCATTTTTGATTTTAGAAGTCATTTTGAAAATGAAAAATCCCTCTATACCCCCTCTAACGACCCGTCAATGATTTCCATTGACAAATTATAGTTATTCAGATGGAAATGGATATTCTGCAGCCCACCATGATGCGTGCCAAGTCATGTTTGATTTTGAGGTAATTTTGAAAATGAAAAATCCCTCTATACCCCCTCTGACGACCCGACATTGATTTCTTTTAACAAATTATTGTTACTGAGATGGAAATGAATATTCTGTACCCCACCATGTTGCGTGCCAAGTCATATTTGATTTTGGGGTAATTTTGATAATGAAAAATCCCTCTATACCCCCTCTAACGACCTGTCAATGATTTCCATTGACGAATTATTGTTATTCAGACGGAAATGGGTATTCTGCAGCCCACCATGATGCGTGCCAAGTTATATTTGATTTTGAGGTAATTTTGAAACTGAAAAATCCCTCTATACCCCCTCTGACGACCCGACAATGATTTCTTTTGACAAATTATTGTTATTGAGATGGAAATGGATATTGTGTACCCCACCATGTTGCGTGCCAAGTCATATTTGATTTTGGGGTAATTTTGAAAATGAAATATCCCTCTATACCCCCTCTGACGACACGACAATGATTTATCTTAAGGAATTATTGTTATTCAGATGGGAATGGATATTCTGCACCCCACCATGATGCGTGCCAAGTCATTTTTGATTTTTGAAGTCATTTTGAAAATGAAAAATCCCTCTATTCCCTGTCTGACGACCCGACAATGATTTCTGTTTACGAATTATTGTTATTCAGATGGAAATAGATATTCTGCACCCCACCATGATGCGTGCCAAGTCATATTTGATTTTGAGGTTATTTTGATAATGAAAAATCCCTCTATACCCCCTCTGACGTCCCGACAATGATTTCTGTTGACAAATTATTGTTATTTAGATGGAAATGCATGTTTTGCACCCCACTGTGATGCGTGCCAAGTCATATTTGATTTTTGAAGTCATTTTGATAATGAAAAATCCCTCTATTCCCTCTCTGACGACCCGACAATGATTTCTGTAGAAAAATTATTTTTATAGAGATGGAAATGGATATTCTGTAACCCACCATGATGCGTGCCAAGTCATATATGATTTTTGAAGTCATTTTGAAAATGAAAAATCCCTCTATTCCCCCTCTGACGAACCGACAATGATTTCTGTTGAAGAATTATTGTTATTCAGATGGAAATGAATGTTTTGCACCCTACTATGAAGCGTGCCACGTCATATTTGATTTTTGAAGTCATTTTGATAATGAAAAATTCCTCTATACCCCCTCTGACGACACGACAATGATTTCTGTTGACGAATTATTGTTATTTAGATGGAAATGAATATTTGGCACCCTACTATGATGCGTGCCAAGATATATTTGATTCTTGAAGTAATTTTGAAAATGAAAAATCTCTTTAACCCCTTCTGACGACCCGACAATAATTTCTGTTGACGAATTATAGTTATTTAGATGAAAATGAATATTAGGCACCCCACCATGATACGTGCCAAGTCATATTTGATTTTTGAAGTAATTTTGAAAATGAAAAATCCCTCCATACCCCCTCTGACGACCCGACATTGATTTCTTTTAACAAATTATTGTTATTGAGATGGAAATGAATACTCTGTACCCCACTATGATGCGTGCCAAGTCATATTTGATTTTTGAAGTCATTTTGATAATGAGAAATCCCTCTATTCCCTCTCTGACGACCCGACAATGATTTCTGTAGACAAATTATTTTTATAGAGATGGAAATGGATATTCTGTACCCCACCATGATGCGTGCCAAGTCATATTTGATTTTTGAAGTCATTTTGAAAATGAAAAATCCCTCTCTACCCCCTCTAACGACCCTTCAATGATTTCTGTTTACGAATTATTGTTATTCAGATGGAAATAGATATTCTGCACCCCACCATGATGCGTGCCAAGTCATATTTGATTTTTGAAGTCATTTTGAAGATGAAAAATCCCTCTATTCCCTCTCTGACGACCCGACAATGAATTCTGTTGACGAATTATTGTTATTTGGATGGAAATGCATGTTTTGCACCCCACTATGATGCGTGCCAAGTCATATTTGATTTTTGAAGTCATTTTGATAATGAAAATTCCCTCTATACCCCCTCTGACGACCCGAAAATGATTTCTGTTGACGAATTATTATCATTTAGATGATAATGGATATTATGCACTCCACTATGATACGTGCCAAGGCATATTTGATTTTTGAAGTAATTTTGAAAATGAAAAATCCCTCTATGCCCCCTCTAACGACCCGACAATGATTTCTGTTGACGAATTATTGTTATTCAGATGGAAATGGATATTCTGCACCCCACTATGATGCGTGCCAAGTCATATTTGATTTTTGAAGTCATTTTGATAATGAGAAATCCCTCTATTCCCTCTCTGACGACCCGACAATGATTTCTGTAGACAAATTATTTTTATAGAGATGGAAATGGATATTCTGTACCCCACCATGATGCGTGCCAAGTCATATTTGATTTTTGAAGTAATTTTGAAAATGAAAAATCCCTCCATACCCCCTCTGACGACCCGACATTGATTTCTTTTAACAAATTATTGTTATTGAGATGGAAATGAATATTCTGTACCCCACTATGATGCGTGCCAAGTCATATTTGATTTTTGAAGTCATTTTGATAATGAGAAATCCCTCTATTCCCTCTCTGACGACCCGACAATGATTTCTGTAGACAAATTATTTTTATAGAGATGGAAATGGATATTCTGTACCCCACCATGATGCGTGCCAAGTCATATTTGATTTTTGAAGTCATTTTGAAAATGAAAAATCCCTCTCTACCCCCTCTAACGACCTTTCAATGATTTCTGTTTACGAATTATTGTTATTCAGATGGAAATAGATATTCTGCACCCCACCATGATGCGTGCCAAGTCATATTTGATTTTTGAAGTCATTTTGAAGATGAAAAATCCCTCTATTCCCTCTCTGACGACCCGACAATGAATTCTGTTGACGAATTATTGTTATTTGGATGGAAATGCATGTTTTGCACCCCACTATGATGCGTGCCAAGTCATATTTGATTTTTGAAGTCATTTTGATAATGAAAATTCCCTCTATACCCCCTCTGACGACCCGAAAATGATTTCTGTTGACGAATTATTATCATTTAGATGAAAATGGATATTATGCACTCCACTATGATACGTGCCAAGGCATATTTGATTTTTGAAGTAATTTTGAAAATGAAAAATCCCTCTATGCCCCCTCTAACGACCCGACAATGATTTCTGTTGACGAATTATTGTTATTCAGATGGAAATGGATATTCTGCACCCCACCATGATGCGTGCCAAGTCATATTTGATTTTGATGTAATTTTGAAAATGAAAAATCCCTCTATACCCCGTCTGACGACCCGTCAATGATATCTGTTGACTAATTATTGATATACAGATGGAAATGGATATTCTGCACCCCACCATGATGCGTGCCAAGTCATATTAGATTTTGAGGTAATTTTGAAAATGAAAAATCCCTCCATACCCCCTCTGACGACACGACAATGATTTCTGTTGACGAATTATTGTTATTCAGATGGGAATGGATGTTTTGCACCCCACCATGATGCGTGCCAAGTCATATTTGATTTTTGAAGTCATTTTGAAAATGAAAAATTCCTCTATACCCCCTCTGACGACCCGACAATGATTTCTGTTGACAAATTATTGTTATTGAGATGGAAATGAATTTTTTGCAGCCCACCATGTGCGTGCCAAGTCATATTTGATTTTGAGGTAATTTTGAAAATGAAAAATCCCTCTATACCCCCTCTGACGACCCGACAATGATTTCTTTTGACAAATTATTGTTATTGAGATGGAAATGAATATTCTGTACCCCACCATGATGCGTGCCAAGTCATATTTGATTTTTGAAGTCATTTTGAAAATGAGAAATTCCTCTATACCCCCTCTGACGACCCGACAATGACTTCTGTTGACGAATTATTGTTTTTCAGATGGAAATGGATGTTTTGCACCCTACTATGATGCGTGCCAAGCCTTATTTGAATTTTGAAGTCATTTTGATAATGAAAAATCCCTCTATACACCCTCTAACGACCCGTCAATGATTTCCATTGACAAATTATTGTTATTCAGATGGAAATGGATATTCTGCAGCCCACCATGATGCGTGCCAAGTAATATTAGATTTTGAGGTAATTTTGAAAATGAAAAATCCCTCTATACCCCCTCTGACGACCCGACATTGATTTCTTTTAACAAATTATTGTTATTGAGATGGAAATGAATATTCTGTACCCCACCATGTTGCGTGCCAAGTCATATTTGATTTTGGGGTAATTTTGATAATGAAAAATCCCTCTATACCTCCTCTAACGACCTGTCATTGATTTCCATTGACGAATTATTGTTATTCAGATGGAAATGGGTATTCTGCAGCCCACCATGATGCGTACCAAGTTATATTTGATTTTGAGGTAATTTTGAAAATGAAAAATCCCTCTATACCCCCTCTGACGACTCGACAATGATTTATTTTGACAAATTATTGTTATTGAGATGGAAATGAATATTGTGTACCCCTCCATGTTGCGTGCCAAGTCATATTTGATTTTGGGGTAATTTTGAAAATGAAATATCCCTCTATACTCCCTCTGACGACACGACAATGATTTATCCTAAGGAATTATTGTTATTCAGATGGGAATGGATATTCTGCACCCCACCATGATGCGTGCCAAATCATTTTTGATTTTTGAAGTCATTTTGAAAATGAAAAATCCCTCTATTCCCTGTCTGACGACCCGACAATGATTTCTGTTTACGAATTATTGTTATTCAGATGGAAATAGATATTCTGCACCCCACCATGATGCGTGCCAAGTCATATTTGATTTTGAGGTTATTTTGATAATGAAAAATCCCTCTATACCCCCTCTGACGTTCCGACAATGATTTCTGTTGACAAATTATTGTTATTTAGATGGAAATGCATGTTTTGCACCCCACTATGATGCGTGCCAAGTCATATTTGATTTTTGAAGTCATTTTGATAATGAAAAATCCCTCTATTCCCTCTCTGACGACCCGACAATGAATTCTGTAGACAAATTATTTTTATAGAGATGGATATGGATATTCTGTACCCCACCATGATGCGTGCCAAGTCATATTTGATTTTTGAAGTCATTTTGAAAATGAAAAATCCCTCTCTACCCCCTCTAACGACCCTTCAATGATTTCTGTTGACAATTTATCGTTATTGAGATGGAAATGGATATTCTGTACCCCACCATGATGCGTGCCAAGTCATATTTGATTTTTGAAGTAATTTCGAAAATGAAAAATCCCTCTATACCCCCTCTGACGAACCGACAATGATTTCTGTTGACGAATTATTGTTATTTAGATGGAAATGCATGTTTTGCACCCCACTATGATGCGTGCCAAGTCATATTTGATTTTTGAAGTCATTTTGATAATGAAAAATCCCTCTATTCCCTCTCTGACGACCTAACAATGAATTCTGTAGACAAATTATTTTTATAGAGATGGAAATGGATATTCTGTACCCCACCATGATGCGTGCCAAGTCATATTTGATTTTTGAAGTCATTTTGAAAATGAAAAATCCCTCTCTACCCCCTCTAACGACCCTTCAATGATTTCTGTTTACGAATTATTGTTATTCAGATGGAAATAGATATTCTGCACCCCACCATGATGCGTGCCAAGTCATATTTGATTTTTGAAGTCATTTTGAAAATGAAAAATCCCTCTATTTCCTCTCTGACGACCCGACAATGAATTCTGTTGACGAATTATTGTTATTTGGATGGAAATGCATGTTTTGCACCCCACTATGATGCGTGCCAAGTCATATTTGATTTTTGAAGTCATTTTGATAATGAAAAGTCCCTCTATACCCCCTCTGACGACCCGAAAATGATTTCTGTTGACGAATTATTGTTATTTAGATGAAAATGGATATTATGCACTCCACTATGATACGTGAGAAGGCATATTTGATTTTTGAAGTGATTTTGAAAATGAAAAATCCCTCTATGCCCCCTCTAACGACCCGTCAATGATTTCTGTTGACGAATTATTGTTATTCAAATGGAAATGGATATTCTGCACCCCACCATGATGCGTGCCAAGTCATATTTGATTATGATGTAATTTTGAAAATGAAAAATCCCTCTATACCCCGTCTGACGACCCGTCAATGATTTCTGTTGACTAATTATTGATATTTAGATGGAAATGGATATTCTGCACCCCACCATGATGCGTGCCAAGTCATATTAGATTTTGAGGTAATTTTGAAAATGAAAAATCCCTCCATACACCCTCTGACGACACGACAATGATTTCTGTTGACGAATTATTGTTATTCAGATGGAAATGGATGTTTTGCACCCCACTATGATGCGTGCCAAGTCCCATTTGATTTTGAGGTAATTTTGAAAATGAAAAATCCCTCTATACCCCTTCTAACGACCCGACAATGATTTCCGTTGACGAATTATTCATATATAGATGGGAATGAATATTCTGCAACCCACCATGATGCGTGCCAAGTCATATTAGCTTTTTGAAGAAATATTGAAAATGAAAAATCCCTGTATACCGCCTCTAACGACCCGACAATGATTTCTGTTGACGAATTATTGTTATTCAGATGGGAATGGATATTCTGCACCCCACCATGTTGCGTGCCAATTCATATTTGATTTTGAGGTAATTTTGAAAATTAAAAATCCCTCTATACCCCCTCTGACGTCCCGACAATGATTTCTGTTGACAAATTATTGTTATTGAGATGGAAATGGATATTCTGTACCTCGCCATGATGCGAGCCAAGTCATATTTGATTTTTGAAGTCATTTTGATAATGAAAAATCCCTCTATACCCCCTCTGAAGACCCGACAATGATTTCTGTTGACGAATTATTGTTATTCAGATGGAAATGAATATTTTGCACCCTACTATGTTGCGTGCCAAGTTATATTTGATTTTTGAAGTAATTTTGAAAATGAAAAATCTCTTTAACCCCCTCTGACCACCCGACAATAATATCTGTTAACGAATTATTGTTATTTAGATGAAAATGGATATTCGGCACCCCACCAAAATGCGAACCAAGTCATATTTGATTTCGAGGTAATTTTGAAAATGAGAAATCCCTCTATACCCCCTCTGACGACCCGACAATGATTTCTGTTGACGAAATATTGTTATTCAGATGAAAATGAATATTTTGCACCCTACTATGATGCGTGCCAAGTTATATTTAATTTTTGAAGTACTTTTGAAAATGAAAAATCCCTTTAACCCCCTCTGATGACCCGACAATAATTTCTGTTGACAAATTATTGTTTTTCAGATGGAAATGGATGTTTTGCACCCTACTATTATGCGTGCCAAGCCTTATTTGAATTTTGAAGTCATTTTGATAATGAAAAATCCCTCTATACCCCCTCTAACGAGCCGTCAATGATTTCCATTGACGAATTATTGTTATTTAGATGGAAATGAATTTTTTGCAGCCCACCATGTGCGTGCCAAGTCATATTTGATTTTGAGGTAATTTTGAAAATAAAAATTCCCTCTATACCCCCTCTGACGACCCGACAATGATTTCTTTCGACAAATTATTGTTATTGAGATGGAAATGAATATTCTGTACCCCACCATGATGCGTGCCAAGTCATATTTGATTTTTGAAGTCATTTTGAAAATGAAAAATTCCTCTATACCTCCTCTGACAACCCGACAATGATATCTGTTGACGAATTATTGTTTTTCAGATGGAAATGGATGTTTTGCATCCTACTATGATGCGTGCCAAGCCTTATTTGAATTTTGAAGTCATTTTGATTATGATAAATCCCTCTATACCCCCTCTAACGACCCGTCAATGATTTCCATTAACGAATTATTGTTATTCAGATGGAAATAGATATTCTGCAGCCCACCATGATGCGTGCCAAGTCATATTTGATTTTGAGGTAATTTTGAAAATGAGAAATCCCTCTATACCCCCTCTGACGACCCGACAATGATTTCTTTTGACAAATTATTGTTATTGAAATGGAAATGAATATTCTGTACCCCACCATGTTTCGTGCCAAGTCATATTTGATTTTGGGGTAATTTTGATAATGAAAAATCCCTCTACACCCCCTCTGACGACCCGACAATGATTTCTTTCGACAAATTATTGTTATTGAGATGAAAATGAATATTCTGTACCCCACCATGATGCGTGCCAAGTCATTTTTGATTTTTGAAGTCATTTTGAAAATGAAAAATCCCTCTATACCCCCTCTAACGACCCGTCAATGATTTCCATTGACAAATTATAGTTATTCAGATGGAAATGGATATTCTGCAGCCCACCATGATGCGTGCCAAGTCATGTTTGATTTTGAGGTAATTTTGAAAATGAAAAATCCCTCTATACCCCCTCTGACGACCCGACATTGATTTCTTTTAACAAATTATTGTTATTGAGATGGAAATGAATATTCTGTACCCCACCATGTTGCGTGCCAAGTCATATTTGATTTTGGGGTAATTTTGATAATGAAAAATCCCTCTATACCCCCTCTAACGACATGTCAATGATTTCCATTGACGAATTATTGTTATTCAGACGGAAATGGGTATTCTGCAGCCCACCATGATGCGTGCCAAGTTATATTTGAATTTGAGGTAATTTTGAAACTGAAAAATCCCTCTATACCCCCTCTGACGACCCGACAATGATTTCTTTTGACAAATTATTGTTATTGAGACGGAAATGGATATTGTGTACCCCACCATGTTGCGTGCCAAGTCATATTTGATTTTGGGGTAATTTTGAAAATGAAATATCCCTCTATACCCCCTCTGACGACACGACAATGATTTATCTTAAGGAATTATTGTTATTCAGATGGGAATGGATATTCTGCACCCCACCATGATGCGTGCCAAGTCATATTTGATTTTGAGGTTATTTTGATAATGAAAAATCCCTCTATACCCCCTCTGACGTCCCGACAATGATTTCTGTTGACAAATTATTGTTATTTAGATGGAAATGCATGTTTTGCACCCCACTGTGATGCGTGCCAAGTCATATTTGATTTTTGAAGTCATTTTGATAATGAAAAATCCCTCTATTCCCTCTCTGACGACCCGACAATGATTTCTGTAGAAAAATTATTTTTATAGAGATGGAAATGGATATTCTGTACCCCACCATGATGCGTGCCAAGTCATATATGATTTTTGAAGTCATTTTGAAAATGAAAAATCCCTCTCTACCCTCTCTAACGACCCTTCAATGATTTCTGTTTACGAATTATTGTTATTCAGATGGAAATAGATATTCTGCACCCCACCATGATGCGTGCCAAGTCATATTTGATTTTTGAAGTCATTTTGAAAATGAAAAATCCCTCTATTCCCCTTCTGACGAACCGACAATGATTTCTGTTGAAGAATTATTGTTATTCAGATGGAAATAGATATTCTGCACCCCACCATGATGCGTGCCAAGTCATATTTGATTTTGAGGTTATTTTGATAATGAAAAATCCCTCTATACCCCCTCTGACGTCCCGACAATGATTTCTGTTGACAAATTATTGTTATTTAGATGGAAATGCATGTTTTGCACCCCACTGTGATGCGTGCCAAGTCATATTTGATTTTTGAAGTCATTTTGATAATGAAAAATCCCTCTATTCCCTCTCTGACGACCCGACAATGATTTCTGTAGAAAAATTATTTTTATAGAGATGGAAATGGATATTCTGTACCCCACCATGATGCGTGCCAAGTCATATATGATTTTTGAAGTCATTTTGAAAATGAAAAATCCCTCTCTACCCTCTCTAACGACCCTTCAATGATTTCTGTTTACGAATTATTGTTATTCAGATGGAAATAGATATTCTGCACCCCACCATGATGCGTGCCAAGTCATATTTGATTTTTGAAGTCATTTTGAAAATGAAAAATCCCTCTATTCCCCCTCTGACGAACCGACAATGATTTCTGTTGAAGAATTATTGTTATTCAGATGGAAATAAATGTTTTGCACCCTACTATGAAGCGTGCCACGTCATATTTGATTTTTGAAGTCATTTTGATAATGAAAAATTCCTCTATACCCCCTCTGACGACACGACAATGATTTCTGTTGACGAATTATTGTTATTTAGATGGAAATGAATATTTGGCACCCTACTATGATGCGTGCCAAGATATATTTGATTCTTGAAGTAATTTTGAAAATGAAAAATCTCTTTAACCCCTTCTGACGACCCGACAATAATTTCTGTTGACGAATTATAGTTATTTAGATGAAAATGAATATTAGGCACCCCACCATGATACGTGCCAAGTCATATTTGATTTTTGAAGTAATTTTGAAAATGAAAAATCCCTCCATACCCCCTCTGACGACCCGACATTGATTTCTTTTAACAAATTATTGTTATTGAGATGGAAATGAATATTCTGTACCCCACTATGATGCGTGCCAAGTCATATTTGATTTTTGAAGTCATTTTGATAATGAGAAATCCCTCTATTCCCTCTCTGACGACCCGACAATGATTTCTGTAGACAAATTATTTTTATAGAGATGGAAATGGATATTCTGTACCCCACCATGATGCGTGCCAAGTCATATTTGATTTTTGAAGTCATTTTGAAAATGAAAAATCCCTCTCTACCCCCTCTAACGACCCTTCAATGATTTCTGTTTACGAATTATTGTTATTCAGATGGAAATAGATATTCTGCACCCCAACATGATGCGTGCCAAGTCATATTTGATTTTTGAAGTCATTTTGAAGATGAAAAATCCCTCTATTCCCTCTCTGACGACCCGACAATGAATTCTGTTGACGAATTATTGTTATTTGGATGGAAATGCATGTTTTGCACCCCACTATGATGCGTGCCAAGTCATATTTGATTTTTTAAGTCATTTTGAAAATGAAAAATCCCTCTATGCCCCCTCTAACGACCCGTCAATGATTTCTGTTGACGAATTATTGTTATTCAGATGGAAATGGATATTCTGCACCCCACCATGATGCGTGCCAAGTCATATTTGATTTTGATGTAATTTTGAAAATGAAAAATCCCTCTATACCCCGTCTGACGACCCGTCAATGATTTCTGTTGACTAATTATTGATATACAGATGGAAATGGATATTCTGCACCCCTCCATGATGCGTGCCAAGTCATATTAGATTTTGAGGTAATTTTGAAAATGAAAAATCCCTCCATACCCCCTCTGACGACACGACAATGATTTCTGTTGACGAATTATTGTTATTCAGATGGGAATGGATGTTTTGCACCCCACCATGATGCGTGCCAAGTCATATTTGATTTTTGAAGTCATTTTGAAAATGAAAAATTCCTCTATACCCCCTCTGACGACCCGACAATGATTTCTTTTGACAAATTATTGTTATTGAGATGGAAATGAATTTTTTGCAGCCCACCATGTGCGTGCCAAGTCATATTTGATTTTGAGGTAATTTTGAAAATGAAAAATCCCTCTATACCCCCTCTGACGACCCGACAATGATTTCTTTTGACAAATTATTGTTATTAAGATGGAAATGAATATTCTATACCCCACCATGATGCGTGCCAAGTCATATTTGATTTTTGAAGTCATTTTGAAAATGAGAAATTCCTCTATACCCCCTCTGACGACCCGACAATGACTTCTGTTGACGAATTATTGTTTTTCAGATGGAAATGGATATTTTGCACCCTACTATG
The DNA here is from genome assembly GCA_958502065.1 of Chrysolina americana. NCBI lineage: Eukaryota > Metazoa > Arthropoda > Insecta > Coleoptera > Chrysomelidae > Chrysolina > Chrysolina americana. The sequence goes on from OY293414.1 coordinate 42,246,755, forward strand.
ATGCGTGCCAAGCCTTATTTGAATTTTGAAGTCATTTTGATAATGAAAAATCCCTCTATACACCCTCTAACGACCCGTCAATGATTTCCATTGACAAATTATTGTTATTCAGATGGAAATGGATATTCTGCAGCCCACCATGATGCGTGCCAAGTAATATTAGATTTTTAGGTAATTTTGAAAATGAAAAATCCCTCTATACCCCCTCTGACGACCCGACATTGATTTCTTTTAACAAATTATTGTTATTGAGATGGAAATGAATATTCTGTACCCCACCATGTTGCGTGCCAAGTCATATTTGATTTTGGGGTAATTTTGATAATGAGAAATCCCTCTATACCCCCTCTAACGACCTGTCATTGATTTCCATTGACGAATTATTGTTATTCAGATGGAAATGGGTATTCTGCAGCCCACCATGATGCGTACCAAGTTATATTTGATTTTGAGGTAATTTTGAAAATGAAAAATCCCTCTATACCCCCTCTGACGACTCGACAATGATTTCTTTTGACAATTTATTGTTATTGAGATGGAAATGAATATTGTGTACCCCTCCATGTTGCGTGCCAAGTCATATTTGATTTTGGGGTAATTTTGAAAATGAAATATCCCTCTATACTCCCTCTGACGACACGACAATGATTTATCCTAAGGAATTATTGTTATTCAGATGGGAATGAATATTCTGTACCCCACCATGATGCGTGCCAAATCATTTTTGATTTTTGAAGTCATTTTGAAAATGAAAAATCCCTCTATTCCCTGTCTGACGACCCGACAATGATTTCTGTTTACGAATTATTGTTATTCAGATGGAAATAGATATTCTGCACCCCACCATGATGCGTGCCAAGTCATATTTGATTCTGAGGTTATTTTGATAATGAAAAATCCCTCTATACCCCCTCTGACGTTCCGACAATGATTTCTGTTGACAAATTATTGTTATTTAGATGGAAATGCATGTTTTGCACCCCACTATGATGCGTGCCAAGTCATATTTGATTTTTGAAGTCATTTTGATAATGAAAAATCCCTCTATACCCCCTCTGACGAACCGACAATGATTTCTGTTGAAGAATTATTGTTATTCAGATGGAAATGAATGTTTTGCACCCTACTATGAAGCGTGCCACGTCATATTTGATTTTTGAAGTCATTTTGATAATGAAAAATTCCTCTATACCCCCTCTGACTACACGACAATGATTTCTGTTGACGAATTATTGTTATTTAGATGGAAATGAATATTTGGCACCCTACTATGATGCATGCCAAGATATATTTGATTCTTGAAGTAATTTTGAAAATGAAAAATCTCTTTAACCCCTTCTGACGACCCGACAATAATTTCTGTTGACGAATTATAGTTATTTAGATGAAAATGAATATTAGGCACCCCACCATGATACGTGCCAAGTCATATTTGATTTTTGAAGTAATTTTGAAAATGAAAAATCCCTCCATACCACCTCTGACGACACGACAATGATTTCTGTTGACGAATTATTGTTATTCAGATGGAAATGGATATTCTGCACCCCACCATAATGCGTGCCAAGTCATATTAGATTTTTGAAGAAATTTTGAAAATGAAAAATCCCTCTATACCCCCTCTAACGACCCGTCAATGATTTCTGTTGACGAATTATTGTTATTCAGATGGAAATGGATATTCTGCACCCCACCATGATGCGTGCCAAGTCATATTTGATTTCGAGGTAATTTTGAAAATGAAAAATCCCTCTATACCCCCTCTGACGACCCGACAATGTTTTCTGTTGACGAAATATTGTTATTCAGATGAAAATGAATATTTTGCACCCTACTATGATGCGTGCCAAGTTATATTTAATTTTTGAAGTACTTTTGAAAATGAAAAATCCCTTTAACCCCCTCTGACGACCCGACAATAATTTCTGTTGACGAATTATTGTTTTTTAGATGGAAATGGATGTTTTGCACCCTACTATTATGCGTACCAAGCCTTATTTGAATTTTGAAGTCATTTTGATAATGAAAAATCCCTCTATACCCCCTCTAACGAGCCGTCAATGATTTCCATTGACGAATTATTTTTATTTAGATGGAAATGAATTTTTTGCAGCCCACCATGTGCGTGCCAAGTCATATTTGATTTTGAGGTAATTTTGAAAATAAAAAATCCCTCTATACCCCCTCTGACGACCCGACAATGATTTCTTTTAACAAATTATTGTTATTGAGATGGAAAAGAATATTCTATACCCCACCATGATGCGTGCCAAGTCATATTTGTTTTTTGAAGTCATTTTGAAAATGAGATATCCCTGTATCCCCCCTCTAACGACCCGACAATGATTTCTGTTGACAAATTATTGTTATTCAGATATAAATGGAGATTCTGCACCCCACCATGATGCGTGCCAAGTCATATTTGATTTTGAGGTAATTTTGAAAATGAAAAATCCCTCTATACCCCCTCTAACGACCCGTCAATGATTTCTGTTGACGAATTTTTGTTATTCAGATGGAAATGGATATTCTGCAACACACCATGATGCGTGCCATGTCATATTTGATTTTTGAAGTCATTTTGAAATTGAAAATTCCCTCTATACCCCCTCTGACGACCTGACAATGATTTCTGTTGACGACTTATTGTTTTTCAGATGGAAATGGATGTTTTGCACCCTACTATGATGCGTGCCAAGCCATATTTGAATTTTGAAGTCATTTTGATAATGAAAAATCCCTCTATACCCCCTCTAACGACCCGTCAATGATTTCTGTTGACGAATTATTGTTATTCAGATAGAAATGGATATTCTGCAGCCCACCATGTTGCGTGCCAAGTCATATTTGATTCTGAGGTAATTTTGAAAATGAAAATTCCCTCTATAATCCCTCTGACAACCCGACAATGATTTCTGTCGACAAATTATTGTTATTGAGATGAAAATAAATATTCTGCACCCCACCATGATGCTTGCCAAGTCATATTTGATTTTGAGGTAATTATGAAAATGAAAAATCTCTCCATACCCCCTCTGACGACACGACAATGATTTCTGTTGACGAATTAATGTTATTCAGATTGAAATGAATATTCTGCACCCTACCATGATGCGTGCCAAGTCATATTAGCTTTTTGAAGAAAAATTGAAAATGAAAAATCCCTGTATACCCCCTCTAACGACCCGACAATGATTTCTGTTGACGAATTATTGTAATTCAGATGGAAATGGATATACTGCACCCCACTATGTTGCGTGCCAAGTCATATTCAATTTTGAGGTAATTTTGAAAATGAAAAATCCCTCTATACCCCCTCTGACGACCCGACAATGATTTATTTTGACAAATTATTGTTATTGAGATGTAAATGAATATTCTGTACCCCACTATGATGCGTGCCAAGTCATTTTTGATTTTTGAAGTCATTTTGAAAATGAAAAATCCCTCTATACCCCCTCTGACGACCCGACAATGATTTCTTTTGACGAATTATTGTTTTTCAGATGGAAATGGATGTTTTGCACCCTACTATGATGCGTGCCAAGCCTTATTTGAATTTTGAAGTCATTTTGATAATGAAAAATCCCTCTATACCCCCCCTAACGACCCGTCAATGATTTCCATTGACAAATTATTGTTATTCAGATGGAAATGGATATTCTGCAGCACACCATGATGCGTGCCAAGTCATATTTGATTTTGAGGTAATTTTGAAAATGAATAATCCCTCTATACCTCCTCTGACGACCCGACATTGATTTCTTTTAACAAATTATTGTTATTGAGATGGAAATGAATATTCTGTACCCCACCATGTTGCGTGCCAAGTCATATTTGATTTTGGGGTAATTTTGATAATGAAAAATCCCTCTATACCCCCTCTAACGACCTGTCAATGATTTCCATTGACGAATTATTGTTATTCAGATGGAAATGGGTATTCTGCAGCCCACCATGATGCGTGCCAAGTTATATTTGATTTTGAGGTAATTTTGAAAATGAAAAATCCCTCTATACCCCCTCTGACGACCCGACAATGATTTCTTTTGAAAAATTATTGTTATTGAGATGGAAATGAATATTGTGTACCCCACCATGTTGCGTGCCAAGTCATATTTGATTTTGGGGTAATTTTGAAAATGAAATATCCCTCTATACCCCCTCTGACGACACGACAATGATTTATCTTAAGAAATTATTGTTATTCAGATGGGAATGGATATTCTGCACCCCACCATGATGCGTGCCAAGTCATTTTTGATTTTTGAAGTCATTTTGAAAATGAAGAATCCCTCTATTCCCTGTCTGACGACCCGACAATGATTTCTGTTTACGAATTATTGTTATTCAAATGGAAATAGATATTCTGCACGCCACCATGATGCGTGCCAAGTCATATTTGATTTTGAGGTTATTTTGATAATGAAAAATCCCTCTATACCCCCTCTGACGTCCCGACAATGATTTCTGTTGACAAATTATTGTTATTTAGATGGAAATGCATGTTTTGCACCCCACTATGATGCGTGCCAAGTCATATTTGATTTTTGAAGACATTTTGATAATGAAAAATCCCTCTATTCCCTCTCTGACGACCCGACAATAATTTCTGTAGACAAATTATTTTTATAGAGATGGAAATGGATATTCTGTACCCCACCATGATGCGTGCCAAGTCATATTTGATTTTTGAAGTCTTTGTGAAAATGAAAAATCCCTCTATTCCCTCTCTGACGACCCGACAATGATTTCTGTTGACGAATTATTGTTATTTGGATAGAAATGCATGTTTTGCACCCCACTATGATGCGTGCCAAGTCATATTTGATTTTTGAAGTCATTTTGATAATGAAAAATCCCTCTATACCCCCTCTGACGACTCGAAAATGATTTCTGTTGACGAATTATTGTTATTTAGATGAAAATGGATATTATGCACTCCACTATGATACGTGCCAAGGCATATTTGATTTTTGAAGTAATTTTGAAAATGAAAAATCCCTCTATGCCCCCTCTAACGACCCGTCAATGATTTCTGTTGACGAATTATTGTTATTCAGATGGAAATGGATATTCTGCACCCCACCAGGATGCGTGCCAAGTCATATTTGATTTTGATGTAATTTTGAAAATGAAAAATCCCTCTATACCCCCTCTGACGACACGACAATGATTTCTGTTGACGAATTATTGTTATTCAGATGGAAATGGATATTCTGCACCCCACCGTGATGCGTGCCAAGTCATATTAGATTTTGAGGTAATTTTGAAAATGAAAAATCCCTCCATACCCCCTCTGACGACACAACAATGATTCCTGTTGACTTATTATTGTTATTCAGATGGAAATGGATGTTTTGCACCCCACTATGATGCGTGCCAAGTCCTATTTGATTTTGAGGTAATTTTGAAAATGAAAAATCCCTCTATACTTCCTCTGACGACCCGACAATGATTTCTTTTGACAAATTATTGTTATTGAGATGGAAATGAATATTCTGTACCCCACCATGATGCGTGCCAAGTCATATTTGATTTTTGAAGTCATTTTGTAAATGAAAAATTCCTCTATACCCCCTCTGACGACCCGACAATGATTTCTTTTGACAAATTATTGTTATTGAGATGGAAATGAATTTTTTGCAGCCCACCATGTGCGTGCCAAGTCATATTTGATTTTGAGGTAATTTTGAAAATGAAAAATCCCTCTATACCCCCTCTGACGACCCGACAATGATTTCTTTTGACAAATTATTGTTATTGAGATGGAAATGAATATTCTGTACCCCACCATGATGCGTGCCAAGTCATATTTGAATTTTGAAGTCATTTTGAAAATGAAAAATTCCTCTATACCTCCTCTGACGACCCGACAATGATATCTCTTGACGAATTATTGTTTTTCAGATGGAAATGGATGTTTTGCACCCTACTATGATGCGTGCCAAGCCTTTTTTGAATTTTGAAGTCATTTTGATAATGATAAATCCCTCTATACCCCCTCTAACGACCCGTCAATGATTTCCATTGACGAATTAGTGTTATTCAGATGGAAATGGATATTCTGCAGCCCACCATGATGCTTGCCAAGTCATATTTGATTTTGAGGTAATTTTGAAAATGAGAAATCCCTCTATACCCCCTCTGACGACCCGACAATGATTTCTTTTAACAAATTATTGTTATTGAGATGGAAATGAATATTCTGTATCCCACCATGTTGCGTGCCAAGTCATATTTGATTTTGGGGTAATTTTGATAATGAAAAATCCCTCTATACCCCCTCTGACGACCCGACAATGATTTCTTTTGACAAATTATTGTTATTGAGATGAAAATGAATATTCTGTACCCCACCATGATGCGTGCCAAGTCATTTTTGATTTTTGAAGTCATTTTGAAAATGAAAAATCCCTCTATACCCCCTCTGACGACCCGACAATGATTTCTGTTGACGAATTATTGTTTTTCAGATGGAAATGGATGTTTTGCACCCTAATATGATGCATGCCAAGCCTTATTTGAATTTTGAAGTCATTTTGATAATGAAAAATCCCTCTATACCCCCTCTAACGACCCGTCAATGATTTCCATAGACAAATTATTGTTATTCAGATGGAAATGGATATTCTGCAGCCCACCATGATGCGTGCCAAGTCATATTAGATTTTGAGGTAAATTTGAAAATGAAAAATCCCTCCATTCCCCCTCTGACGACACGACAATCATTTCTGTTGACGAATTATTGTTATTCAGATGGAAAAGAATATTCTGCACCCCACTATGATGCGTGCCAAGTTTTATTAGATTTCTGAGGAAATTTTGAATTTGAAAAATCCCTCTATACCCCCTCTATCGACCCGTCAATGATTTCTGTTGATGAATTATTGTTATTCAGATGGAAATGGATATTCTGCAGCCCACCATGATGGGTGCCAAGTCATATTAGATTTTTGAAGAAATATTGATAATGAAAAATCCCTCTATACCCTCTCTGACGACCCGACAATGATTTCTGTTGACGAATAATTGTTATCCAGATAGAAATGAATATTTTGCACCCTACTATGATGCGTGCCAAGTTATATTTAATTTTGAGGTAATTTTGAAAATGAGAAATCCCTCTATACCCCCTCTGACGACCCGACAATGATTTCTGTTGACGAAATATTGTTATTCAGATGAAAATGAATATTTTGCACCCTACTATGATGCGTGCCAAGTTATATTTAATTTTTGAAGTACTTTTGAAAATGAAAAATCCCTTTAACCCCCTCTGATGACCCGACAATAATTTCTGTTGACGAATTATTGTTTTTCAGATGGAAATGGATGTTTTGCACCCTACTATTATGCGTGCCAAGCCTTATTTGAATTTTGAAGTCATTTTGATAATGAAAAATCCCTCTATACCCCCTCTAACGAGCCGTCAATGATTTCCATTGACGAATTATTGTTATTTAGATGGAAATGAATTTTTTGCAGCCCACCATGTGCGTGCCAAGTCATATTTGATTTTGAGGTAATTTTGAAAATAAAAATTCCCTCTATACCCCCTCTGACGACCCGACAATGATTTCTTTCGACAAATTATTGTTATTGAGATGGAAATGAATATTCTGTACCCCACCATGATGCGTGCCAAGTCATATTTGATTTTTGAAGTCATTTTGAAAATGAAAAATTCCTCTATACCTCCTCTGACAACCCGACAATGATATCTGTTGACGAATTATTGTTTTTCAGATGGAAATGGATGTTTTGCATCCTACTATGATGCGTGCCAAGCCTTATTTGAATTTTGAAGTCATTTTGATTATGATAAATCCCTCTATACCCCCTCTAACGACCCGTCAATGATTTCCATTAACGAATTATTGTTATTCAGATGGAAATAGATATTCTGCAGCCCACCATGATGCGTGCCAAGTCATATTTGATTTTGAGGTAATTTTGAAAATGAGAAATCCCTCTATACCCCCTCTGACGACCCGACAATGATTTCTTTTGACAAATTATTGTTATTGAAATGGAAATGAATATTCTGTACCCCACCATGTTTCGTGCCAAGTCATATTTGATTTTGGGGTAATTTTGATAATGAAAAATCCCTCTACACCCCCTCTGACGACCCGACAATGATTTCTTTCGACAAATTATTGTTATTGAGATGAAAATGAATATTCTGTACCCCACCATGATGCGTGCCAAGTCATTTTTGATTTTTGAAGTCATTTTGAAAATGAAAAATCCCTCTATACCCCCTCTAACGACCCGTCAATGATTTCCATTGACAAATTATAGTTATTCAGATGGAAATGGATATTCTGCAGCCCACCATGATGCGTGCCAAGTCATGTTTGATTTTGAGGTAATTTTGAAAATGAAAAATCCCTCTATACCCCCTCTGACGACCCGACATTGATTTCTTTTAACAAATTATTGTTATTGAGATGGAAATGAATATTCTGTACCCCACCATGTTGCGTGCCAAGTCATATTTGATTTTGGGGTAATTTTGATAATGAAAAATCCCTCTATACCCCCTCTAACGACATGTCAATGATTTCCATTGACGAATTATTGTTATTCAGACGGAAATGGGTATTCTGCAGCCCACCATGATGCGTGCCAAGTTATATTTGAATTTGAGGTAATTTTGAAACTGAAAAATCCCTCTATACCCCCTCTGACGACCCGACAATGATTTCTTTTGACAAATTATTGTTATTGAGATGGAAATGGATATTGTGTACCCCACCATGTTGCGTGCCAAGTCATATTTGATTTTGGGGTAATTTTGAAAATGAAATATCCCTCTATACCCCCTCTGACGACACGACAATGATTTATCTTAAGGAATTATTGTTATTCAGATGGGAATGGATATTCTGCACCCCACCATGATGCGTGCCAAGTCATATTTGATTTTGAGGTTATTTTGATAATGAAAAATCCCTCTATACCCCCTCTGACGTCCCGACAATGATTTCTGTTGACAAATTATTGTTATTTAGATGGAAATGCATGTTTTGCACCCCACTGTGATGCGTGCCAAGTCATATTTGATTTTTGAAGTCATTTTGATAATGAAAAATCCCTCTATTCCCTCTCTGACGACCCGACAATGATTTCTGTAGAAAAATTATTTTTATAGAGATGGAAATGGATATTCTGTACCCCACCATGATGCGTGCCAAGTCATATATGATTTTTGAAGTCATTTTGAAAATGAAAAATCCCTCTCTACCCTCTCTAACGACCCTTCAATGATTTCTGTTTACGAATTATTGTTATTCAGATGGAAATAGATATTCTGCACCCCACCATGATGCGTGCCAAGTCATATTTGATTTTTGAAGTCATTTTGAAAATGAAAAATCCCTCTATTCCCCCTCTGACGAACCGACAATGATTTCTGTTGAAGAATTATTGTTATTCAGATGGAAATAGATATTCTGCACCCCACCATGATGCGTGCCAAGTCATATTTGATTTTGAGGTTATTTTGATAATGAAAAATCCCTCTATACCCCCTCTGACGTCCCGACAATGATTTCTGTTGACAAATTATTGTTATTTAGATGGAAATGCATGTTTTGCACCCCACTGTGATGCGTGCCAAGTCATATTTGATTTTTGAAGTCATTTTGAAAATGAAAAATCCCTCTATTCCCCCTCTGACGAACCGACAATGATTTCTGTTGAAGAATTATTGTTATTCAGATGGAAATAGATATTCTGCACCCCACCATGATGCGTGCCAAGTCATATTTGATTTTGAGGTTATTTTGATAATGAAAAATCCCTCTATACCCCCTCTGACGTCCCGACAATGATTTCTGTTGACAAATTATTGTTATTTAGATGGAAATGCATGTTTTGCACCCCACTGTGATGCGTGCCAAGTCATATTTGATTTTTGAAGTCATTTTGATAATGAAAAATCCCTCTATACCCCCTCTAACGACCCGTCAATGATTTCTGTTGACGAATTATTGTTATTCAGATAGAAATGGATATTCTGCAGCCCACCATGTTGCGTGCCAAGTCATATTTGATTCTGAGGTAATTTTGAAAATGAAAATTCCCTCTATAATCCCTCTGACAACCCGACAATGATTTCTGTCGACAAATTATTGTTATTGAGATGAAAATAAATATTCTGCACCCCACCATGATGCTTGCCAAGTCATATTTGATTTTGAGGTAATTATGAAAATGAAAAATCTCTCCATACCCCCTCTGACGACACGACAATGATTTCTGTTGACGAATTAATGTTATTCAGATTGAAATGAATATTCTGCACCCTACCATGATGCGTGCCAAGTCATATTAGCTTTTTGAAGAAATATTGAAAATGAAAAATCCCTGTATACCCCCTCTAACGACCCGACAATGATTTCTGTTGACGAATTATTGTAATTCAGATGGAAATGGATATACTGCACCCCACTATGTTGCGTGCCAAGTCATATTCAATTTTGAGGTAATTTTGAAAATGAAAAATCCCTCTATACCCCCTCTGACGACCCGACAATGATTTATTTTGACAAATTATTGTTATTGAGATGTAAATGAATATTCTGTACCCCACTATGATGCGTGCCAAGTCATTTTTGATTTTTGAAGTCATTTTGAAAATGAAAAATCCCTCTATACCCCCTCTGACGACCCGACAATGATTTCTTTTGACGAATTATTGTTTTTCAGATGGAAATGGATGTTTTGCACCCTACTATGATGCGTGCCAAGCCTTATTTGAATTTTGAAGTCATTTTGATAATGAAAAATCCCTCTATACCCCCTCTAACGACCCGTCAATGATTTCCATTGACAAATTATTGTTATTCAGATGGAAATGGATATTCTGCAGCACACCATGATGCGTGCCAAGTCATATTTGATTTTGAGGTAATTTTGAAAATGAATAATCCCTCTATACCTCCTCTGACGACCCGACATTGATTTCTTTTAACAAATTATTGTTATTGAGATGGAAATGAATATTCTGTACCCCACCATGTTGCGTGCCAAGTCATATTTGATTTTGGGGTAATTTTGATAATGAAAAATCCCTCTATACCCCCTCTAACGACCTGTCAATGATTTCCATTGACGAATTATTGTTATTCAGATGGAAATGGGTATTCTGCAGCCCACCATGATGCGTGCCAAGTTATATTTGATTTTGAGGTAATTTTGAAAATGAAAAATCCCTCTATACCCCCTCTGACGACCCGACAATGATTTCTTTTGAAAAATTATTGTTATTGAGATGGAAATGAATATTGTGTACCCCACCATGTTGCGTGCCAAGTCATATTTGATTTTGGGGTAATTTTGAAAATGAAATATCCCTCTATACCCCCTCTGACGACACGACAATGATTTATCTTAAGAAATTATTGTTATTCAGATGGGAATGGATATTCTGCACCCCACCATGATGCGTGCCAAGTCATTTTTGATTTTTGAAGTCATTTTGAAAATGAAGAATCCCTCTATTCCCTGTCTGACGACCCGACAATGATTTCTGTTTACGAATTATTGTTATTCAAATGGAAATAGATATTCTGCACGCCACCATGATGCGTGCCAAGTCATATTTGATTTTGAGGTTATTTTGATAATGAAAAATCCCTCTATACCCCCTCTGACGTCCCGACAATGATTTCTGTTGACAAATTATTGTTATTTAGATGGAAATGCATGTTTTGCACCCCACTATGATGCGTGCCAAGTCATATTTGATTTTTGAAGACATTTTGATAATGAAAAATCCCTCTATTCCCTCTCTGACGACCCGACAATAATTTCTGTAGACAAATTATTTTTATAGAGATGGAAATGGATATTCTGTACCCCACCATGATGCGTGCCAAGTCATATTTGATTTTTGAAGTCTTTGTGAAAATGAAAAATCCCTCTATTCCCTCTCTGACGACCCGACAATGATTTCTGTTGACGAATTATTGTTATTTGGATAGAAATGCATGTTTTGCACCCCACTATGATGCGTGCCAAGTCATATTTGATTTTTGAAGTCATTTTGATAATGAAAAATCCCTCTATACCCCCTCTGACGACTCGAAAATGATTTCTGTTGACGAATTATTGTTATTTAGATGAAAATGGATATTATGCACTCCACTATGATACGTGCCAAGGCATATTTGATTTTTGAAGTAATTTTGAAAATGAAAAATCCCTCTATGCCCCCTCTAACGACCCGTCAATGATTTCTGTTGACGAATTATTGTTATTCAGATGGAAATGGATATTCTGCACCCCACCATGATGCGTGCCAAGTCATATTTGATTTTGATGTAATTTTGAAAATGAAAAATCCCTCTATACCCCCTCTGACGACACGACAATGATTTCTGTTGACGAATTATTGTTATTCAGATGGAAATGGATATTCTGCACCCCACCGTGATGCGTGCCAAGTCATATTAGATTTTGAGGTAATTTTGAAAATGAAAAATCCCTCCATACCCCCTCTGACGACACGACAATGATTCCTGTTGACTAATTATTGTTATTCAGATGGAAATGGATGTTTTGCACCCCACTATGATGCGTGCCAAGTCCTATTTGATTTTGAGGTAATTTTGAAAATGAAAAATCCCTCTATACTTCCTCTGACGACCCGACAATGATTTCTTTTGACAAATTATTGTTATTGAGATGGAAATGAATATTCTGTACCCCACCATGATGCGTGCCAAGTCATATTTGATTTTTGAAGTCATTTTGTAAATGAAAAATTCCTCTATACCCCCTCTGACGACCCGACAATGATTTCTTTTGACAAATTATTGTTATTGAGATGGAAATGAATTTTTTGCAGCCCACCATGTGCGTGCCAAGTCATATTTGATTTTGAGGTAATTTTGAAAATGAAAAATCCCTCTATACCCCCTCTGACGACCCGACAATGATTTCTTTTGACAAATTATTGTTATTGAGATGGAAATGAATATTCTGTACCCCACCATGATGCGTGCCAAGTCATATTTGAATTTTGAAGTCATTTTGAAAATGAAAAATTCCTCTATACCTCCTCTGACGACCCGACAATGATATCTCTTGACGAATTATTGTTTTTCAGATGGAAATGGATGTTTTGCACCCTACTATGATGCGTGCCAAGCCTTTTTTGAATTTTGAAGTCATTTTGATAATGATAAATCCCTCTATACCCCCTCTAACGACCCGTCAATGATTTCCATTGACGAATTAGTGTTATTCAGATGGAAATGGATATTCTGCAGCCCACCATGATGCTTGCCAAGTCATATTTGATTTTGAGGTAATTTTGAAAATGAGAAATCCCTCTATACCCCCTCTGACGACCCGACAATGATTTCTTTTAACAAATTATTGTTATTGAGATGGAAATGAATATTCTGTATCCCACCATGTTGCGTGCCAAGTCATATTTGATTTTGGGGTAATTTTGATAATGAAAAATCCCTCTATACCCCCTCTGACGACCCGACAATGATTTCTTTTGACAAATTATTGTTATTGAGATGAAAATGAATATTCTGTACCCCACCATGATGCGTGCCAAGTCATTTTTGATTTTTGAAGTCATTTTGAAAATGAAAAATCCCTCTATACCCCCTCTGACGACCCGACAATGATTTCTGTTGACGAATTATTGTTTTTCAGATGGAAATGGATGTTTTGCACCCTAATATAATGCATGCCAAGCCTTATTTGAATTTTGAAGTCATTTTGATAATGAAAAATCCCTCTATACCCCCTCTAACGACCCGTCAATGATTTCCATAGACAAATTATTGTTATTCAGATGGAAATGGATATTCTGCAGCCCACCATGATGCGTGCCAAGTCATATTAGATTTTGAGGTAAATTTGAAAATGAAAAATCCCTCCATTCCCCCTCTGACGACACGACAATGATTTCTGTTGACGAATTATTGTTATTCAGATGGAAAAGAATATTCTGCACCCCACTATGATGCGTGCCAAGTTTTATTAGATTTCTGAGGAAATTTTGAATTTGAAAAATCCCTCTATACCCCCTCTATCGACCCGTCAATGATTTCTGTTGATGAATTATTGTTATTCAGATGGAAATGGATATTCTGCAGCCCACCATGATGGGTGCCAAGTCATATTAGATTTTTGAAGAAATATTGATAATGAAAAATCCCTCTATACCCTCTCTGACGACCCGACAATGATTTCTGTTGACGAATAATTGTTATCCAGATAGAAATGAATATTTTGCACCCTACTATGATGCGTGCCAAGTTATATTTAATTTTGAGGTAATTTTGAAAATGAGAAATCCCTCTATACCCCCTCTGACGACCCGACAATGATTTCTGTTGACGAAATATTGTTATTCAGATGAAAATGAATATTTTGCACCCTACTATGATGCGTGCCAAGTTATATTTAATTTTTGAAGTACTTTTGAAAATGAAAAATCCCTTTAACCCCCTCTGATGACCCGACAATAATTTCTGTTGACGAATTATTGTTTTTCAGATGGAAATGGATGTTTTGCACCCTACTATTATGCGTGCCAAGCCTTATTTGAATTTTGAAGTCATTTTGATAATGAAAAATCCCTCTATACCCCCTCTAACGAGCCGTCAATGATTTCCATTGACGAATTATTGTTATTTAGATGGAAATGAATTTTTTGCAGCCCACCATGTGCGTGCCAAGTCATATTTGATTTTGAGGTAATTTTGAAAATAAAAATTCCCTCTATACCCCCTCTGACGACCCGACAATGATTTCTTTCGACAAATTATTGTTATTGAGATGGAAATGAATATTCTGTACCCCACCATGATGCGTGCCAAGTCATATTTGATTTTTGAAGTCATTTTGAAAATGAAAAATTCCTCTATACCTCCTCTGACAACCCGACAATGATATCTGTTGACGAATTATTGTTTTTCAGATGGAAATGGATGTTTTGCATCCTACTATGATGCGTGCCAAGCCTTATTTGAATTTTGAAGTCATTTTGATTATGATAAATCCCTCTATACCCCCTCTAACGACCCGTCAATGATTTCCATTAACGAATTATTGTTATTCAGATGGAAATAGATATTCTGCAGCCCACCATGATGCGTGCCAAGTCATATTTGATTTTGAGGTAATTTTGAAAATGAGAAATCCCTCTATACCCCCTCTGACGACCCGACAATGATTTCTTTTGACAAATTATTGTTATTGAAATGGAAATGAATATTCTGTACCCCACCATGTTTCGTGCCAAGTCATATTTGATTTTGGGGTAATTTTGATAATGAAAAATCCCTCTACACCCCCTCTGACGACCCGACAATGATTTCTTTCGACAAATTATTGTTATTGAGATGAAAATGAATATTCTGTACCCCACCATGATGCGTGCCAAGTCATTTTTGATTTTTGAAGTCATTTTGAAAATGAAAAATCCCTCTATACCCCCTCTAACGACCCGTCAATGATTTCCATTGACAAATTATAGTTATTCAGATGGAAATGGATATTCTGCAGCCCACCATGATGCGTGCCAAGTCATGTTTGATTTTGAGGTAATTTTGAAAATGAAAAATCCCTCTATACCCCCTCTGACGACCCGACATTGATTTCTTTTAACAAATTATTGTTATTGAGATGGAAATGAATATTCTGTACCCCACCATGTTGCGTGCCAAGTCATATTTGATTTTGGGGTAATTTTGATAATGAAAAATCCCTCTATACCCCCTCTAACGACATGTCAATGATTTCCATTGACGAATTATTGTTATTCAGACGGAAATGGGTATTCTGCAGCCCACCATGATGCGTGCCAAGTTATATTTGAATTTGAGGTAATTTTGAAACTGAAAAATCCCTCTATACCCCCTCTGACGACCCGACAATGATTTCTTTTGACAAATTATTGTTATTGAGATGGAAATGGATATTGTGTACCCCACCATGTTGCGTGCCAAGTCATATTTGATTTTGGGGTAATTTTGAAAATGAAATATCCCTCTATACCCCCTCTGACGACACGACAATGATTTATCTTAAGGAATTATTGTTATTCAGATGGGAATGGATATTCTGCACCCCACCATGATGCGTGCCAAGTCATATTTGATTTTGAGGTTATTTTGATAATGAAAAATCCCTCTATACCCCCTCTGACGTCCCGACAATGATTTCTGTTGACAAATTATTGTTATTTAGATGGAAATGCATGTTTTGCACCCCACTGTGATGCGTGACAAGTCATATTTGATTTTTGAAGTCATTTTGATAATGAAAAATCCCTCTATTCCCTCTCTGACGACCCGACAATGATTTCTGTAGAAAAATTATTTTTATAGAGATGGAAATGGATATTCTGTACCCCACCATGATGCGTGCCAAGTCATATATGATTTTTGAAGTCATTTTGAAAATGAAAAATCCCTCTCTACCCTCTCTAACGACCCTTCAATGATTTCTGTTTACGAATTATTGTTATTCAGATGGAAATAGATATTCTGCACCCCACCATGATGCGTGCCAAGTCATATTTGATTTTTGAAGTCATTTTGAAAATGAAAAATCCCTCTATTCCCCCTCTGACGAACCGACAATGATTTCTGTTGAAGAATTATTGTTATTCAGATGGAAATAGATATTCTGCACCCCACCATGATGCGTGCCAAGTCATATTTGATTTTGAGGTTATTTTGATAATGAAAAATCCCTCTATACCCCCTCTGACGTCCCGACAATGATTTCTGTTGACAAATTATTGTTATTTAGATGGAAATGCATGTTTTGCACCCCACTGTGATGCGTGCCAAGTCATATTTGATTTTTGAAGTCATTTTGATAATGAAAAATCCCTCTATTCCCTCTCTGACGACCCGACAATGATTTCTGTAGAAAAATTATTTTTATAGAGATGGAAATGGATATTCTGTACCCCACCATGATGCGTGCCAAGTCATATATGATTTTTGAAGTCATTTTGAAAATGAAAAATCCCTCTCTACCCTCTCTAACGACCCTTCAATGATTTCTGTTTACGAATTATTGTTATTCAGATGGAAATAGATATTCTGCACCCCACCATGATGCGTGCCAAGTCATATTTGATTTTTGAAGTCATTTTGAAAATGAAAAATCCCTCTATTCCCCCTCTGACGAACCGACAATGATTTCTGTTGAAGAATTATTGTTATTCAGATGGAAATAAATGTTTTGCACCCTACTATGAAGCGTGCCACGTCATATTTGATTTTTGAAGTCATTTTGATAATGAAAAATTCCTCTATAAACCCCTCTGACGACACGACAATGATTTCTGTTGACGAATTATTGTTATTTAGATGGAAATGAATATTTGGCACCCTACTATGATGCGTGCCAAGATATATTTGATTCTTGAAGTAATTTTGAAAATGAAAAATCTCTTTAACCCCTTCTGACGACCCGACAATAATTTCTGTTGACGAATTATAGTTATTTAGATGAAAATGAATATTAGGCACCCCACCATGATACGTGCCAAGTCATATTTGATTTTTGAAGTAATTTTGAAAATGAAAAATCCCTCCATACCCCCTCTGACGACCCGACATTGATTTCTTTTAACAAATTATTGTTATTGAGATGGAAATGAATATTCTGTACCCCACTATGATGCGTGCCAAGTCATATTTGATTTTTGAAGTCATTTTGATAATGAGAAATCCCTCTATTCCCTCTCTGACGACCCGACAATGATTTCTGTAGACAAATTATTTTTATAGAGATGGAAATGGATATTCTGTACCCCACCATGATGCGTGCCAAGCCATATTTGATTTTTGAAGTCATTTTGAAAATGAAAAATCCCTCTCTACCCCCTCTAACGACCCTTCAATGATTTCTGTTTACGAATTATTGTTATTCAGATGGAAATAGATATTCTGCACCCCAACATGATGCGTGCCAAGTCATATTTGATTTTTGAAGTCATTTTGAAGATGAAAAATCCCTCTATTCCCTCTCTGACGACCCGACAATGAATTCTGTTGACGAATTATTGTTATTTGGATGGAAATGCATGTTTTGCACCCCACTATGATGCGTGCCAAGTCATATTTGATTTTTTAAGTCATTTTGAAAATGAAAAATCCCTCTATGCCCCCTCTAACGACCCGTCAATGATTTCTGTTGACGAATTATTGTTATTCAGATGGAAATGGATATTCTGCACCCCACCATGATGCGTGCCAAGTCATATTTGATTTTGATGTAATTTTGAAAATGAAAAATCCCTCTATACCCCGTCTGACGACCCGTCAATGATTTCTGTTGACTAATTATTGATATACAGATGGGAATGGATGTTTTGCACCCCACCATGATGCGTGCCAAGTCATATTTGATTTTTGAAGTCATTTTGAAAATGAAAAATTCCTCTATACCCCCTCTGACGACCCGACAATGATTTCTGTTGACGAATTATTGTTATTCAGATGGGAATGGATGTTTTGCACCCCACCATGATGCGTGCCAAGTCATATTTGATTTTTGAAGTCATTTTGAAAATGAAAAATTTCTCTATACCCCCTCTGACGACCCGACAATGATTTCTTTTGACAAATTATTGTTATTGAGATGGAAATGAATTTTTTGCAGCCCACCATGTGCGTGCCAAGTCATATTTGATTTTGAGGTAATTTTGAAAATGAAAAATCCCTCTATACCCCCTCTGACGACCCGACAATGATTTCTTTTGACAAATTATTGTTATTAAGATGGAAATGAATATTCTATACCCCACCATGATGCGTGCCAAGTCATATTTGATTTTTGAAGTCATTTTGAAAATGAGAAATTCCTCTATACCCCCTCTGACGACCCGACAATGACTTCTGTTGACGAATTATTGTTTTTCAGATGGAAATGGATGTTTTGCACCCTACTATGATGCGTGCCAAGCCTTATTTGAATTTTGAAGTCATTTTGATAATGAAAAATCCCTCTATACACCCTCTAACGACCCGTCAATGATTTCCATTGACAAATTATTGTTATTCAGATGGAAATGGATATTCTGCAGCCCACCATGATGCGTGCCAAGTAATATTAGATTTTTAGGTAATTTTGAAAATGAAAAATCCCTCTATACCCCCTCTGACGACCCGACATTGATTTCTTTTAACAAATTATTGTTATTGAGATGGAAATGAATATTCTGTACCCCACCATGTTGCGTGCCAAGTCATATTTGATTTTGGGGTAATTTTGATAATGAAAAATCCCTCTATACCCCCTCTAACGACCTGTCATTGATTTCCATTGACGAATTATTGTTATTCAGATGGAAATGGGTATTCTGCAGCCCACCATGATGCGTACCAAGTTATATTTGATTTTGAGGTAATTTTGAAAATGAAAAATCCCTCTATACCCCCTCTGACGACTCGACAATGATTTCTTTTGACAAATTATTGTTATTGAGATGGAAATGAATATTGTGTACCCCTCCATGTTGCGTGCCAAGTCATATTTGATTTTGGGGTAATTTTGAAAATGAAATATCCCTCTATACTCCCTCTGACGACACGACAATGATTTATCCTAAGGAATTATTGTTATTCAGATGGGAATGAATATTCTGTACCCCACCATGATGCGTGCCAAATCATTTTTGATTTTTGAAGTCATTTTGAAAATGAAAAATCCCTCTATTCCCTGTCTGACGACCCGACAATGATTTCTGTTTACGAATTATTGTTATTCAGATGGAAATAGATATTCTGCACCCCACCATGATGCGTGCCAAGTCATATTTGATTCTGAGGTTATTTTGATAATGAAAAATCCCTCTATACCCCCTCTGACGTTCCGACAATGATTTCTGTTGACAAATTATTGTTATTTAGATGGAAATGCATGTTTTGCACCCCACTATGATGCGTGCCAAGTCATATTTGATTTTTGAAGTCATTTTGATAATGAAAAATCCCTCTATACCCCCTCTGACGAACCGACAATGATTTCTGTTGAAGAATTATTGTTATTCAGATGGAAATGAATGTTTTGCACCCTACTATGAAGCGTGCCACGTCATATTTGATTTTTGAAGTCATTTTGATAATGAAAAATTCCTCTATACCCCCTCTGACGACACGACAATGATTTCTGTTGACGAATTATTGTTATTTAGATGGAAATGAATATTTGGCACCCTACTATGATGCATGCCAAGATATATTTGATTCTTGAAGTAATTTTGAAAATGAAAAATCTCTTTAACCCCTTCTGACGACCCGACAATAATTTCTGTTGACGAATTATAGTTATTTAGATGAAAATGAATATTAGGCACCCCACCATGATACGTGCCAAGTCATATTTGATTTTTGAAGTAATTTTGAAAATGAAAAATCCCTCCATACCACCTCTGACGACACGACAATGATTTCTGTTGACGAATTATTGTTATTCAGATGGAAATGGATATTCTGCACCCCACCATAATGCGTGCCAAGTCATATTAGATTTTTGAAGAAATTTTGAAAATGAAAAATCCCTCTATACCCCCTCTAACGACCCGTCAATGATTTCTGTTGACGAATTATTGTTATTCAGATGGAAATGGATATTCTGCACCCCACCATGATGCGTGCCAAGTCATATTTGATTTCGAGGTAATTTTGAAAATGAAAAATCCCTCTATACCCCCTCTGACGACCCGACAATGATTTCTGTTGACGAAATATTGTTATTCAGATGAAAATGAATATTTTGCACCCTACTATGATGCGTGCCAAGTTATATTTAATTTTTGAAGTACTTTTGAAAATGAAAAATCCCTTTAACCCCCTCTGACGACCCGACAATAATTTCTGTTGACGAATTATTGTTTTTTAGATGGAAATGGATGTTTTGCACCCTACTATTATGCGTACCAAGCCTTATTTGAATTTTGAAGTCATTTTGATAATGAAAAATCCCTCTATACCCCCTCTAACGAGCCGTCAATGATTTCCATTGACGAATTATTTTTATTTAGATGGAAATGAATTTTTTGCAGCCCACCATGTGCGTGCCAAGTCATATTTGATTTTGAGGTAATTTTGAAAATAAAAAATCCCTCTATACCCCCTCTGACGACCCGACAATGATTTCTTTTAACAAATTATTGTTATTGAGATGGAAAAGAATATTCTATACCCCACCATGATGCGTGCCAAGTCATATTTGTTTTTTGAAGTCATTTTGAAAATGAGATATCCCTGTATCCCCCCTCTAACGACCCGACAATGATTTCTGTTGACAAATTATTGTTATTCAGATATAAATGGAGATTCTGCACCCCACCATGATGCGTGCCAAGTCATATTTGATTTTGAGGTAATTTTGAAAATGAAAAATCCCTCTATACCCCCTCTAACGACCCGTCAATGATTTCTGTTGACGAATTTTTGTTATTCAGATGGAAATGGATATTCTGCAACACACCATGATGCGTGCCATGTCATATTTGATTTTTGAAGTCATTTTGAAATTGAAAATTCCCTCTATACCCCCTCTGACGACCTGACAATGATTTCTGTTGACGACTTATTGTTTTTCAGATGGAAATGGATGTTTTGCACCCTACTATGATGCGTGCCAAGCCATATTTGAATTTTGAAGTCATTTTGATAATGAAAAATCCCTCTATACCCCCTCTAACGACCCGTCAATGATTTCTGTTGACGAATTATTGTTATTCAGATAGAAATGGATATTCTGCAGCCCACCATGTTGCGTGCCAAGTCATATTTGATTCTGAGGTAATTTTGAAAATGAAAATTCCCTCTATAATCCCTCTGACAACCCGACAATGATTTCTGTCGACAAATTATTGTTATTGAGATGAAAATAAATATTCTGCACCCCACCATGATGCTTGCCAAGTCATATTTGATTTTGAGGTAATTATGAAAATGAAAAATCTCTCCATACCCCCTCTGACGACACGACAATGATTTCTGTTGACGAATTAATGTTATTCAGATTGAAATGAATATTCTGCACCCTACCATGATGCGTGCCAAGTCATATTAGCTTTTTGAAGAAATATTGAAAATGAAAAATCCCTGTATACCCCCTCTAACGACCCGACAATGATTTCTGTTGACGAATTATTGTAATTCAGATGGAAATGGATATACTGCACCCCACTATGTTGCGTGCCAAGTCATATTCAATTTTGAGGTAATTTTGAAAATGAAAAATCCCTCTATACCCCCTCTGACGACCCGACAATGATTTATTTTGACAAATTATTGTTATTGAGATGTAAATGAATATTCTGTACCCCACTATGATGCGTGCCAAGTCATTTTTGATTTTTGAAGTCATTTTGAAAATGAAAAATCCCTCTATACCCCCTCTGACGACCCGACAATGATTTCTTTTGACGAATTATTGTTTTTCAGATGGAAATGGATGTTTTGCACCCTACTATGATGCGTGCCAAGCCTTATTTGAATTTTGAAGTCATTTTGATAATGAAAAATCCCTCTATACCCCCTCTAACGACCCGTCAATGATTTCCATTGACAAATTATTGTTATTCAGATGGAAATGGATATTCTGCAGCACACCATGATGCGTGCCAAGTCATATTTGATTTTGAGGTAATTTTGAAAATGAATAATCCCTCTATACCTCCTCTGACGACCCGACATTGATTTCTTTTAACAAATTATTGTTATTGAGATGGAAATGAATATTCTGTACCCCACCATGTTGCGTGCCAAGTCATATTTGATTTTGGGGTAATTTTGATAATGAAAAATCCCTCTATACCCCCTCTAACGACCTGTCAATGATTTCCATTGACGAATTATTGTTATTCAGATGGAAATGGGTATTCTGCAGCCCACCATGATGCGTGCCAAGTTATATTTGATTTTGAGGTAATTTTGAAAATGAAAAATCCCTCTATACCCCCTCTGACGACCCGACAATGATTTCTTTTGAAAAATTATTGTTATTGAGATGGAAATGAATATTGTGTACCCCACCATGTTGCGTGCCAAGTCATATTTGATTTTGGGGTAATTTTGAAAATGAAATATCCCTCTATACCCCCTCTGACGACACGACAATGATTTATCTTAAGAAATTATTGTTATTCAGATGGGAATGGATATTCTGCACCCCACCATGATGCGTGCCAAGTCATTTTTGATTTTTGAAGTCATTTTGAAAATGAAGAATCCCTCTATTCCCTGTCTGACGACCCGACAATGATTTCTGTTTACGAATTATTGTTATTCAAATGGAAATAGATATTCTGCACGCCACCATGATGCGTGCCAAGTCATATTTGATTTTGAGGTTATTTTGATAATGAAAAATCCCTCTATACCCCCTCTGACGTCCCGACAATGATTTCTGTTGACAAATTATTGTTATTTAGATGGAAATGCATGTTTTGCACCCCACTATGATGCGTGCCAAGTCATATTTGATTTTTGAAGACATTTTGATAATGAAAAATCCCTCTATTCCCTCTCTGACGACCCGACAATAATTTCTGTAGACAAATTATTTTTATAGAGATGGAAATGGATATTCTGTACCCCACCATGATGCGTGCCAAGTCATATTTGATTTTTGAAGTCTTTGTGAAAATGAAAAATCCCTCTATTCCCTCTCTGACGACCCGACAATGATTTCTGTTGACGAATTATTGTTATTTGGATAGAAATGCATGTTTTGCACCCCACTATGATGCGTGCCAAGTCATATTTGATTTTTGAAGTCATTTTGATAATGAAAAATCCCTCTATACCCCCTCTGACGACTCGAAAATGATTTCTGTTGACGAATTATTGTTATTTAGATGAAAATGGATATTATGCACTCCACTATGATACGTGCCAAGGCATATTTGATTTTTGAAGTAATTTTGAAAATGAAAAATCCCTCTATGCCCCCTCTAACGACCCGTCAATGATTTCTGTTGACGAATTATTGTTATTCAGATGGAAATGGATATTCTGCACCCCACCATGATGCGTGCCAAGTCATATTTGATTTTGATGTAATTTTGAAAATGAAAAATCCCTCTATACCCCCTCTGACGACACGACAATGATTTCTGTTGACGAATTATTGTTATTCAGATGGAAATGGATATTCTGCACCCCACCGTGATGCGTGCCAAGTCATATTAGATTTTGAGGTAATTTTGAAAATGAAAAATCCCTCCATACCCCCTCTGACGACACGACAATGATTCCTGTTGACTAATTATTGTTATTCAGATGGAAATGGATGTTTTGCACCCCACTATGATGCGTGCCAAGTCCTATTTGATTTTGAGGTAATTTTGAAAATGAAAAATCCCTCTATACTTCCTCTGACGACCCGACAATGATTTCTTTTGACAAATTATTGTTATTGAGATGGAAATGAATATTCTGTACCCCACCATGATGCGTGCCAAGTCATATTTGATTTTTGAAGTCATTTTGTAAATGAAAAATTCCTCTATACCCCCTCTGACGACCCGACAATGATTTCTTTTGACAAATTATTGTTATTGAGATGGAAATGAATTTTTTGCAGCCCACCATGTGCGTGCCAAGTCATATTTGATTTTGAGGTAATTTTGAAAATGAAAAATCCCTCTATACCCCCTCTGACGACCCGACAATGATTTCTTTTGACAAATTATTGTTATTGAGATGGAAATGAATATTCTGTACCCCACCATGATGCGTGCCAAGTCATATTTGAATTTTGAAGTCATTTTGAAAATGAAAAATTCCTCTATACCTCCTCTGACGACCCGACAATGATATCTCTTGACGAATTATTGTTTTTCAGATGGAAATGGATGTTTTGCACCCTACTATGATGCGTGCCAAGCCTTTTTTGAATTTTGAAGTCATTTTGATAATGATAAATCCCTCTATACCCCCTCTAACGACCCGTCAATGATTTCCATTGACGAATTAGTGTTATTCAGATGGAAATGGATATTCTGCAGCCCACCATGATGCTTGCCAAGTCATATTTGATTTTGAGGTAATTTTGAAAATGAGAAATCCCTCTATACCCCCTCTGACGACCCGACAATGATTTCTTTTAACAAATTATTGTTATTGAGATGGAAATGAATATTCTGTATCCCACCATGTTGCGTGCCAAGTCATATTTGATTTTGGGGTAATTTTGATAATGAAAAATCCCTCTATACCCCCTCTGACGACCCGACAATGATTTCTTTTGACAAATTATTGTTATTGAGATGAAAATGAATATTCTGTACCCCACCATGATGCGTGCCAAGTCATTTTTGATTTTTGAAGTCATTTTGAAAATGAAAAATCCCTCTATACCCCCTCTGACGACCCGACAATGATTTCTGTTGACGAATTATTGTTTTTCAGATGGAAATGGATGTTTTGCACCCTAATATGATGCATGCCAAGCCTTATTTGAATTTTGAAGTCATTTTGATAATGAAAAATCCCTCTATACCCCCTCTAACGACCCGTCAATGATTTCCATAGACAAATTATTGTTATTCAGATGGAAATGGATATTCTGCAGCCCACCATGATGCGTGCCAAGTCATATTAGATTTTGAGGTAAATTTGAAAATGAAAAATCCCTCCATTCCCCCTCTGACGACACGACAATGATTTCTGTTGACGAATTATTGTTATTCAGATGGAAAAGAATATTCTGCACCCCACTATGATGCGTGCCAAGTTTTATTAGATTTCTGAGGAAATTTTGAATTTGAAAAATCCCTCTATACCCCCTCTATCGACCCGTCAATGATTTCTGTTGATGAATTATTGTTATTCAGATGGAAATGGATATTCTGCAGCCCACCATGATGGGTGCCAAGTCATATTAGATTTTTGAAGAAATATTGATAATGAAAAATCCCTCTATACCCTCTCTGACGACCCGACAATGATTTCTGTTGACGAATAATTGTTATCCAGATAGAAATGAATATTTTGCACCCTACTATGATGCGTGCCAAGTTATATTTAATTTTTGAAGTAATTTTGAAAATGAAAAATCCCTTTAACCCCCTCTGACGTCCCGACAATAATTTCTGTTGACGAATTATTGTTATTTAGATGAAAATGGATATTATGCACTCCACTATGATACGTGCCAAGTCATATTAGAATTTTGAAGTGATTTTGAAAATGAAAAATCCCTCTATACCCCCTCTGACGACCCGACAATGATTTCTTTTGAAAAATTATTGTTATTGAGATGGAAATGAATATTCAGTACCCCACCATGATGGGTGCCAAGTCATATATGATTTTTGAAGTCATTTTGAAGATGAAAAATCCCTCAATACCCCTCCTGACGACCCGACAATGATTTCTGTTGACGAAGTATTGTTATTCAGATGGATATGAATATTTTGCACCCTACTATGATGCGTGCCAAGTTATATTTAATTTTTGAAGTAATTTTGAAAATGAAAAATCCCTCTATACCCCCTCTAACGACCCGTCAATGATTTCTGTTGACGAATTATTGTTATTTAGATGAAAATGGATATTATGCACTCCACTATGATACGTGCCAAGTTATATTTGATTTTTGAAGTAATTTTGAAAATGAAAAATCCCTCTATACCCCCTCTAACTACCCGTCAATGATTTCTGTTGACGAATTATTGTTATTCAGATGGAAATTGATATTCTGCACCCCACCATGATGCGTGCCAAGTCATATTGGTTTTGAGGTAATTTTGAAAATGATAAATCCCTCTATAATCCCTCTGACAACCCGACAATGATTTCTGTCGACAAATTATTGTTATTGAGATGAAAATTAATATTCTGCACCCCACCATGATGCTTGCCAAGTCATATTTGATTTTTGAAGTCATTTTGAAGATGAAAAATCCCTCTATTCCCTCTCTGACGACCCGACAATGAATTCTGTTGACGAATTATTGTTATTTGGATGGAAATGCATGTTTTGCACCCCACTATAATGCGTGCCAAGTCATATTTGATTTTTGAAGTCATTTTGATAATGAAAATTCCCTCTATACCCCCTCTGACGACCCGAAAATGATTTCTGTTGACGAATTATTATCATTTAGATGAAAATGGATATAATGCACTCCACTATGATACGTGCCAAGGCATATTTGATTTTTGAAGTAATTTTGAAAATGAAAAATCCCTCTATGCCCCCTCTAACGACCCATCAATGATTTCTGTTGACGAATTATCGTTATTCAGATGGAAATGGATATTCTGCACCCCACCATGATGCGTGCCAAGTCATATTTGATTTTGATGTAATTTTGAAAATGAAAAATCCCTCTATACCCCGTCTGACGACCCGTCAATGATTTCTGTTGACTAATTATTGATATACAGATGGAAATGGATATTCTGCACCCCACCATGATGCGTGCCAAGTCATATTTGATTTTGATGTAATTTTGAAAATGAAAAATCCCTCTATACCCCGTCTGACGACCCGTCAATGATTTCTGTTGACTAATTATTGATATACAGAAGGAAATGGATATTCTGCACCCCACCATGATGCGTGCCAAGTCATATTAGATTTTGAAGTCATTTTGAAAATGAAAAATTCCTCTATACCCCCTCTGACGACCCGACAATGATTTCTTTTGACAAATTATTGTTATTGAGATGGAAATGAATTTTTTGCAGCCCACCATGTGCGTGCCAAGTCATATTTGATTTTGAGGTAATTTTGAAAATGAAAAATCCCTCTATACCCCCTCTGACGACCCGACAATGATTTCTTTTGACAAATTATTGTTATTGAGATGGATATGAATATTCTGTACCCCACCATGATGCGTGCCAAGTCATATTTGATTTTTGAAGTCATTTTGAAAATGAGAAATTCCTCTATACCCCCTCTGACGACCCGACAATGACTTCTGTTGACGAATTATTGTTTTTCAGATGGAAATGGATGTTTTGCACCCTACTATGATGCGTGCCAAGCCTTATTTGAATTTTGAAGTCATTTTGATAATGAAAAATCCCTCTATACACCCTCTAACGACCCGTCAATGATTTCCATTGACAAATTATTGTTATTCAGATGGAAATGGATATTCTGCAGCCCACCATGATGCGTGCCAAATCATTTTTGATTTTTGAAGTCATTTTGAAAATGAAAAATCCCTCTATTCCCTGTCTGACGACCCGACAATGATTTCTGTTCACGAATTATTGTTATTCAGATGGAAATAGATATTCTGCACCCCAACATGATGCGTGCCAAGTCATATTTGATTTTGAGGTTATTTTGATAATGAAAAATCCCTCTATACCCCCTCTGACGTTCCGACAATGATTTCTGTTGACAAATTATTGTTATTTAGATGGAAATGCATGTTTTGCACCCCACTATGATGCGTGCCAAGTCATATTTGATTTTTGAAGTCATTTTGATAATGAAAAATCCCTCTATTCCCTCTCTGACGACCCGACAATGAATTCTGTAGACAAATTACTTTTATAGAGATGGATATGGATATTCTGTACCCCACCATGATGCGTGTCAAGTCATATTTGATTTTTGAAGTCATTTTGAAAATGAAAAATCCCTCTCTACCCCCTCTAACGACCCTTGAATGATTTCTGTTGACAATTTATCGTTATTGAGATGGAAATGGATATTCTGTACCCCACGATGATGCGTGCCAAGTCATATTTGATTTTAGAAGTCATTTCGAAAATGAAAAATCCCTCTATACCCCCTCTGACGAACCGACAATGATTTCTGTTGAAGAATTATTGTTATTCAGATGGAAATGAATGTTTTGCACCCTACTATGAAGCGTGCCACGTCATATTTGATTCTTGAAGTAATTTTGAAAATGAAAAATCTCTTTAACCCCTTCTGACGACCCGACAATAATTTCTGTTGACGAATTATAGTTATTTAGATGAAAATGAATATTAGGCACCCCACCATGATACGTGCCAAGTCATATTTGATTTTTGAAGTAATTTTGAAAATGAAAAATCCCTCCATACCACCTCTGACGACACGACAATGATTTCTGTTGACGAATTATTGTTATTCAGATGGTAATGGATATTCTGCACCCCACCATAATGCGTGCCAAGTCATATTAGATTTTTGAAGAAATTTTGAAAATGAAAAATCCCTCTATACCCCCTCTAACGACCCGTCAATGATTTCTGTTGACGAATTATTGTTATTCAGATGGAAATGGATATTCTGCACCCCACCATGATGCGTGCCAAGTCATATTTGATTTCGAGGTAATTTTGAAAATGAAAAATTCCTCTATACCCCCTCTGACGACCCGACAATGATTTCTGTTGACGAAATATTGTTTTTCAGATGAAAATGGATGTTTTGCACCCTACTATTATGCGTACCAAGCCTTATTTGAATTTTGAAGTCATTTTGATAATGAAAAATCCCTCTATACCCCCTCTAACGAGCCGTCAATGATTTCCATTGACGAATTATTGTTATTTAGATGGAAATGAATTTTTTGCAGCCCACCATGTGCGTGCCAAGTCATATTTGATTTTGAGGTAATTTTGAAAATAAAAAATCCCTCTATACCCCCTCTGACGACCCGACAATGATTTCTTTTAACTAATTATTGTTATTGAGATGGAAAAGAATATTCTATACCCCACCATGATGCGTGCCAAGTCTTATTTGTTTTTTGAAGTCATTTTGAAAATGAGAAATCTCTGTATCCCCCCTCTAACGACCCGACAATGATTTCTGTTGACAAATTATTGTTATTCAGATATAAATGGAGATTCTGCACCCCACCCGGATGCGTGCCAAGTCATATTTGATTTTGAGGTAATTTTGAAAATGAAAAATCCCTCTATACCCCCTCTAACGACCCGTCAATGATTTCTGTTGACGAAGTTTTGTTATTCAGATGGAAATGGATATTCTGCAACCCACCATGATGCGTGCCAAGTCATATTTGATTTTTGAAGTCATTTTGAAATTGAAAATTCCCTCTATACCCCCTCTGACGACCTGACAATGATTTCTGTTGACGACTTATTGTTTTTCAGATGGAAATGGATATTCTGCAGCCCACCATGTTGCGTGCCAAGTCATATTTGATTCTGAGGTAATTTTGAAAATGAAAATTCACTCTATAATCCCTCTGACAACCCGACAATGATTTCTGTCGACAAATTATTGTTATTGAGATGAAAATAAATATTCTGCACCCCACCATGATGCTTGCCAAGTCATATTTGATTTTGAGGTAATTATGAAAATGAAAAATCTCTCCATACCCCCTCTGACGACACGACAATGATTTCTGTTGACGAATTAATGTTATTCAGATTGAAATGAATACTCTGCAGCCCCCCATGATGCGTGCCTAGTCATATTAGATTTTTGAAGTAATTTTGAAAATGAAAAATCACTCTATACCACCTCTAACGACCCGTCAATGATTTCTGTTGACGAATTATTGTTATTCAGATGGAAATGGATATTCTGCACCCTACCATGATGCGTGCCAAGTCATATTAGCTTTTTGAAGAAATATTGAAAATGAAAAATCCCTGTATACCCCCTCTAACGACCCGACAATGATTTCTGTTGACGAATTATTGTAATTCAGATGGAAATGGATATACTGCACCCCACTATGTTGCGTGCCAAGTCATATTCAATTTTGAGGTAATTTTGAAAATGAAAAATCCCTCTATACCCCCTCTGACGACCCGACAATGATTTATTTTGACAAATTATTGTTATTGAGATGTAAATGAATATTCTGTACCCCACCATGATGCGTGCCAAGTCATTTTTGATTTTTGAAGTCATTTTGAAAATGAAAAATCCCTCTATACCCCCTCTGACGACCCGACAATGATTTCTGTTGACGAATTATTGTTTTTCAGATGGAAATGGATGTTTTGCACCCTACTATGATGCGTGCCAAGCCTTATTTGAATTTTGAAGTCATTTTGATAATGAAAAATCCCTCTATACCCCCTCTAACGACCCGTCAATGATTTCCATTGACAAATTATTGTTATTCAGATGGAAATGGATATTCTGCAGCCCACCATGATGCGTGCCAAGTAATATTTGATTTTGAGGTAATTTTGAAAATGAAAAATCCCTCTATACCCCCTCTGACGACCCGACATTGATATCTTTTAACAAATTATTGTTATTGAGATGGAAATGAATATTCTGTACCCCACCATGTTGCGTGCCAAGTCATATTTGATTTTGGGGTAATTTTGATAATGAAAAATCCCTCTATACCCCCTCTAACGACCTGTCATTGATTTCCATTGACGAATTATTGTTATTCAGATGGAAATGGGTATTCTGCAGCCCACCATGATGCGTACCAAGTTATATTTGATTTTGAGGTAATTTTGAAAATGAAAAATCCCTCTATACCCCCTCTGACGACTCGACAATGATTTCTTTTGACAAATTATTGTTATTGAGATGGAAATGAATATTGTGTACCCCTCCATGTTGCGTGCCAAGTCATATTTGATTTTGGGGTAATTTTGAAAATGAAATATCCCTCTATACTCCCTCTGACGACACGACAATGATTTATCCTAAGGAATTATTGTTATTCAGATGGGAATGGATATTCTGCACCCCACCATGATGCGTGCCAAATCATTTTTGATTTTTGAAGTCATTTTGAAAATGAAAAATTCCTCTATTCCCTGTCTGACGACCCGACAATGATTTCTGTTCACGAATTATTGTTATTCAGATGGAAATAGATATTCTGCACCCCAACATGATGCGTGCCAAGTCATATTTGATTTTGAGGTTATTTTGATAATGAAAAATCCCTCTATACCCCCTCTGACGTTCCGACAATGATTTCTGTTGACAAATTATTGTTATTTAGATGGAAATGCATGTTTTGCACCCCACTATGATGCGTGCCAAGTCATATTTGATTTTTGAAGTCATTTTGATAATGAAAAATCCCTCTATTCCCTCTCTGACGACCCGACAATGAATTCTGTAGACAAATTACTTTTATAGAGATGGATATGGATATTCTGTACCCCACCATGATGCGTGCCAAGTCATATTTGATTTTTGAAGTCATTTTGAAAATGAAAAATCCCTCTCTACCCCCTCTAACGACCCTTGAATGATTTCTGTTGACAATTTATCGTTATTGAGATGGAAATGGATATTCTGTACCCCACCATGATGCGTGCCAAGTCATATTTGATTTTAGAAGTCATTTCGAAAATGAAAAATCCCTCTATACCCCCTCTGACGAACCGACAATGATTTCTGTTGAAGAATTATTGTTATTCAGATGGAAATGAATGTTTTGCACCCTACTATGAAGCGTGCCACGTCATATTTGAATTTTGAAGTCATTTTGATAATGAAAAATTCCTCTATACCCCCTCTGACGACACGACAATGATTTCTGTTGACGAATTATTGTTATTTAGATGGAAATGAATATTTGGCACCCTACTATGATGCGTGCCAAGATATATTTGATTCTTGAAGTAATTTTGAAAATGAAAAATCTCTTTAACCCCTTCTGACGACCCGACAATAATTTCTGTTGACGAATTATAGTTATTTAGATGAAAATGAATATTAGGCACCCCACCATGATACGTGCCAAGTCATATTTGATTTTTGAAGTAATTTTGAAAATGAAAAATCCCTCCATACCACCTCTGACGACACGACAATGATTTCTGTTGACGAATTATTGTTATTCAGATGGAAATGGATATTCTGCACCCCACCATAATGCGTGCCAAGTCATATTAGATTTTTGAAGAAATTTTGAAAATGAAAAATCCCTCTATACCCCCTCTAACGACCCGTCAATGATTTCTGTTGACGAATTATTGTTATTCAGATGGAAATGGATATTCTGCACCCCACCATGATGCGTGCCAAGTCATATTTGATTTCGAGGTAATTTTGAAAATGAAAAATTCCTCTATACCCCCTCTGACGACCCGACAATGATTTCTGTTGACAAAATATTGTTTTTCAGATGAAAATGGATGTTTTGCACCCTACTATTATGCGTACCAAGCCTTATTTGAATGTTGAAGTCATTTTGATAATGAAAAATCCCTCTATACCCCCTCTAACGAGCCGTCAATGATTTCCATTGACGAATTATTGTTATTTAGATGGAAATGAATTTTTTGCAGCCCACCATGTGCGTGCCAAGTCATATTTGATTTTGAGGTAATTTTGAAAATAAAAAATCCCTCTATACCCCCTCTGACGACCCGACAATGATTTCTTTTAACAAATTATTGTTATTGAGATGGAAAAGAATATTCTATACCCCACCATGATGCGTGCCAAGTCATATTTGTTTTTTGAAGTCATTTTGAAAATGAGAAATCCCTGTATCCCCCCTCTAACGACCCGACAATGATTTCTGTTGACAAATTATTGTTATTCAGATATAAATGGAGATTCTGCACCCCACCATGATGCGTGCCAAGTCATATTTGATTTTGAGGTAATTTTGAAAATGAAAAATCCCTCTATACCCCCTCTAACGACCCGTCAATGATTTCTGTTGACGAAGTTTTGTTATTCAGATGGAAATGGATATTCTGCAACCCACCATGATGCGTGCCAAGTCATATTTGATTTTTGAAGTCATTTTGAAATTGAAAATTCCCTCTATACCCCCTCTGACGACCTGACAATGATTTCTGTTGACGACTTATTGTTTTTCAGATGGAAATGGATATTCTGCAGCCCACCATGTTGCGTGCCAAGTCATATTTGATTCTGAGGTAATTTTGAAAATGAGAATTCCCTCTATAATCCCTCTGACAACCCGACAATGATTTCTGTCGACAAATTATTGTTATTGAGATGAAAATAAATATTCTGCACCCCACCATGATGCTTGCCAAGTCATATTTGATTTTGAGGTAATTATGAAAATGAAAAATCTCTCCATACCCCCTCTGACGACACGACAATGATTTCTGTTGACGAATTAATGTTATTCAGATTGAAATGAATACTCTGCAGCCCCCATGATGCGTGCCTAGTCATATTAGATTTTTGAAGTAATTTTGAAAATGAAAAATCACTCTATACCACCTCTAACGACCCGTCAATGATTTCTGTTGACGAATTATTGTTATTCAGATGGAAATGGATATTCTGCACCCTACCATGATGCGTGCCAAGTCATATTAGCTTTTTGAAGAAATATTGAAAATGAAAAATCCCTGTATACCCCCTCTAACGACCCGACAATGATTTCTGTTGACGAATTATTGTAATTCAGATGGAAATGGATATACTGCACCCCACTATGTTGCGTGCCAAGTCATATTCAATTTTGAGGTAATTTTGAAATTGAAAAATCCCTCTATACCCCCTCTGACGACCCGACAATGATTTATTTTGACAAATTATTGTTATTGAGATGTAAATGAATATTCTGTACCCCACCATGATGCGTGCCAAGTCATTTTTGATTTTTGAAGTCATTTTGAAAATGAAAAATCCCTCTATACCCCCTCTGACGTCCCGACAATGATTTCTGTTGACGAATTATTGTTTTTCAGATGGAAATGGATGTTTTGCACCCTACTATGATGCGTGCCAAGCCTTATTTGAATTTTGAAGTCATTTTGATAATGAAAAATCCCTCTATACCCCCTCTAACGACCCGTCAATGATTTCCATTGACAAATTATTGTTATTCAGATGGAAATGGATATTCTGCAGCCCACCATGATGCGTGCCAAGTCATATTTGATTTTGAGGTAATTTTGAAAATGAATAATCCCTCTATACCTCCTCTGACGACCCGACATTGATTTCTTTTAACAAATTATTGTTATTGAGATGGAAATGAATATTCTGTACCCCACCATGTTGCGTGCCAAGTCATATTTGATTTTGGGGTAATTTTGATAATGAAAAATCCCTCTATACCCCCTCTAACGACCTGTCAATGATTTCCATTGACGAATTATTGTTATTCAGATGGAAATGGGTATTCTGCAGCCCACCATGATGCGTGCCAAGTTATATTTGATTTTGAGGTAATTTTGAAAATGAAAAATCCCTCTATACCCCCTCTGACGACCCGACAATGATTTCTTTTGAAAAATTATTGTTATTGAGATGGAAGTGAATATTGTGAACCCCACCATGTTGCGTGCCAAGTCATATTTGATTTTGGGGTAATTTTGAAAATGAAATATCCCTCTATACCCCCTCTGACGACACGACAATGATTTATCTTAAGAAATTATTGTTATTCAGATGGGAATGGATATTCTGCACCCCACCATGATGCGTGCCAAGTCATTTTTGATTTTTGAAGTCATTTTGAAAATGAAAAATCCCTCTATTCCCTGTCTGACGACCCGACAATGATATCTGTTTTCGAATTATTGTTATTCAAATGGAAATAGATATTCTGCACGCCACCATGATGCGTGCCAAGTCATATTTGATTTTGAGGTAATTTTGAAAATGAAAAATCCCTCTATACCCCCTCTAACGACCCGTCAATGATTTCTGTTGACGAATTTTTGTTATTCAGATGGAAATGGATATTCTGCAACCCACCATGATGCGTGCCAAGTCATATTTGATTTTTGAAGTCATTTTGAAATTGAAAATTCCCTCTATACCCCCTCTGACGACCTGACAATGATTTCTGTTGACGACTTATTGTTTTTCAGATGGAAATGGATGTTTTGCACCCTACTATGATGCGTGCCAAGCCATATTTGAATTTTGAAGTCATTTTGATAATGAAAAATCCCTCTATACCCCCTCTAACGACCCGTCAATGATTTCTGTTGACGAATTATTGTTATTCAGATGGAAATGGATATTCTGCAGCCCACCTTGTTGCGTGCCAAGTCATATTTGATTCTGAGGTAATTTTGAAAATGAAAATTCCCTCTATAATCCCTCTGACAACCCGACAATGATTTCTGTCGACAAATTATTGTTATTGAGATGAAAATAAATATTCTGCACCCCACCATGATGCTTGCCAAGTCATATTTGATTTTGAGGTAATTATGAAAATGAAAAATCTCTCCATACCCCCTCTGACGACACGACAATGATTTCTGTTGACGAATTAATGTTATTCAGATTGAAATGAATACTCTGCAGCCCCCCATGATGTGTGCCTAGTCATATTAGATTTTTGAAGTAATTTTGAAAATGAAAAATCACTCTATACCACCTCTAACGACCCGTCAATGATTTCTGTTGACGAATTATTGTTATTCAGATGGAAATGGATATTCTGCACCCTACCATGATGCGTGCCAAGTCATATTAGCTTTTTGAAGAAATATTGAAAATGAAAAATCCCTGTATACCCCCTCTAACGACCCGACAATGATTTCTGTTGACGAATTATTGTAATTCAGATGGAAATGGATATACTGCACCCCACTATGTTGCGTGCCAAGTCATATTCAATTTTGAGGTAATTTTGAAAATGAAAAATCCCTCTATACCCCCTCTGACGACCCGACAATGATTTATTTTGACAAATTATTGTTATTGAGATGTAAATGAATATTCTGTACCCCACCATGATGCGTGCCAAGTCATTTTTGATTTTTGAAGTCATTTTGAAAATGAAAAATCCCTCTATACCCCCTCTGACGACCCGACAATGATTTCTGTTGACGAATTATTGTTTTTCAGATGGAAATGGATGTTTTGCACCCTACTATGATGCGTGCCAAGCCTTATTTGAATTTTGAAGTCATTTTGATAATGAAAAATCCCTCTATACCTCCTCTGACGACCCGACATTGATTTCTTTTAACAAATTATTGTTATTGAGATGGAAATGAATATTCTGTACCCCACCATGTTGCGTGCCAAGTCATATTTGATTTTGGGGTAATTTTGATAATGAAAAATCCCTCTATACCCCCTCTAACGACCTGTCAATGATTTCCATTGACGAATTATTGTTATTCAGATGGAAATGGGTATTCTGCAGCCCACCATGATGCGTGCCAAGTTATATTTGATTTTGAGGTAATTTTGAAAATGAAAAATCCCTCTATACCCCCTCTGACGACCCGACAATGATTTCTTTTGAAAAATTATTGTTACTGAGATGGAAGTGAATATTGTGTACCCCACCATGTTGCGTGCCAAGTCATATTTGATTTTGGGGTAATTTTGAAAATGAAATATCCCTCTATACCCCCTCTGACGACACGACAATGATTTATCTTAAGAAATTATTGTTATTCAGATGGGAATAGATATTCTGCACCCCACCATGATGCGTGCCAAGTCATTTTTGATTTTTGAAGTTATTTTGAAAATGAAAAATCCCTCTATTCCCTGTCTGACGACCCGACAATGATATCTGTTTACGAATTATTGTTATTCAAATGGAAATAGATATTCTGCACGCCACCATGATGCGTGCCAAGTCATATTTGATTTTGAGGTTATTTTGATAATGAAAAATCCCTCTATACCCCCTCTGACGTCCCGACAATGATTTCTGTTGACAAATTAATGTTATTTAGATGGAAATGCATGTTTTGCACCCCACTATGATGCGTGCCAAGTCATATTTGATTTTTGAAGACATTTTGATAATGAAAAATCCCTCTATTCCCTCTCTGACGACCCGACAATAATTTCTGTAGACAAATTATTTTTATAGAGATGGAAATGGATATTCTGTACCCCACCATGATGCGTGCCAAGTCATATTTGATTTTTGAAGTCTTTTTGAAAATGAAAAATCCCTCTATTCCCTCTCTGACGACCCGAAAATGATTTCTGTTGACGAATTATTGTTATTTGGATGGAAATGCATGTTTTGCACCCCACTATGATGCGTGCCAAGTCATATTTGATTTTTGAAGTCATTTTGATAATGAAAAATCCCTCTATACCCCCTCTGACGACCCGAAAATGATTTCTGTTGACGAATTATTGTTATTTAGATGAAAATGGATATTATGCACTCCACTATGATACGTGCCAAGGCATATTTGATTTTTGAAGTAATTTTGAAAATGAAAAATCCCTCTATGCCCCCTCTAACGACCCGTCAATGATTTCTGTTGACGAATTATTGTTATTCAGATGGAAATGGATATTCTGCACCCCACCATGATGCGTGCCAAGTCATATTTGATTTTGATGTAATTTTGAAAATGAAAAATCCCTCTATACCCCCTCTGACGACACGACAATGATTTCTGTTGACGAATTATTGTTATTCAGATGGAAATGGATATTCTGCACCCCACCGTGATGCGTGCCAAGTCATATTAGATTTTGAGGTAATTTTGAAAATGAAAAATCCCTCCATACCCCCTCTGACGACACGACAATGATTTCTGTTGACTAATTATTGTTATTCAGATGGAAATGGATGTTTTGCACCCCACTATGATGCGTGCCAAGTCCTATTTGATTTTGAGGTTATTTTGATAATGAAAAATCCCTCTATACCCCCTCTGACGTTCCGACAATGATTTCTGTTGACAAATTATTGTTATTTAGATGGAAATGCATGTTTTGCACCCCACTATGATGCGTGCCAAGTCATATTTGATTTTTGAAGTCATTTTGATAATGAAAAATCCCTCTATTCCCTCTCTGACGACCCGACAATGAATTCTGTAGACAAATTACTTTTATAGAGATGGATATGGATATTCTGTACCCCACCATGATGCGTGCCAAGTCATATTTGATTTTTGAAGTCATTTTGATAATGAAAATTCCCTCTATACCCCCTCTGACGACCCGAAAATGATTTCTGTTGACGAATTATTATCATTTAGATGAAAATGGATATAATGCACTCCACTATGATACGTGCCAAGGCATATTTGATTTTTGAAGTAATTTTGAAAATGAAAAATCCCTCTATGCCCCCTCTAACGACCCATCAATGATTTCTGTTGACGAATTATCGTTATTCAGATGGAAATGGATATTCTGCACCCCACCATGATGCGTGCCAAGTCATATTTGATTTTGATGTAATTTTGAAAATGAAAAATCCCTCTATACCCCGTCTGACGACCCGTCAATGATTTCTGTTGACTAATTATTGATATACAGATGGAAATGGATATTCTGCACCCCACCATGATGCGTGCCAAGTCATATTTGATTTTGATGTAATTTTGAAAATGAAAAATCCCTCTATACCCCGTCTGACGACCCGTCAATGATTTCTGTTGACTAATTATTGATATACAGAAGGAAATGGATATTCTGCACCCCACCATGATGCGTGCCAAGTCATATTAGATTTTGAAGTCATTTTGAAAATGAAAAATTCCTCTATACCCCCTCTGACGACCCGACAATGATTTCTTTTGACAAATTATTGTTATTGAGATGGAAATGAATTTTTTGCAGCCCACCATGTGCGTGCCAAGTCATATTTGATTTTGAGGTAATTTTGAAAATGAAAAATCCCTCTATACCCCCTCTGACGACCCGACAATGATTTCTTTTGACAAATTATTGTTATTGAGATGGATATGAATATTCTGTACCCCACCATGATGCGTGCCAAGTCATATTTGATTTTTGAAGTCATTTTGAAAATGAGAAATTCCTCTATACCCCCTCTGACGACCCGACAATGACTTCTGTTGACGAATTATTGTTTTTCAGATGGAAATGGATGTTTTGCACCCTACTATGATGCGTGCCAAGCCTTATTTGAATTTTGAAGTCATTTTGATAATGAAAAATCCCTCTATACACCCTCTAACGACCCGTCAATGATTTCCATTGACAAATTATTGTTATTCAGATGGAAATGGATATTCTGCAGCCCACCATGATGCGTGCCAAATCATTTTTGATTTTTGAAGTCATTTTGAAAATGAAAAATCCCTCTATTCCCTGTCTGACGACCCGACAATGATTTCTGTTCACGAATTATTGTTATTCAGATGGAAATAGATATTCTGCACCCCAACATGATGCGTGCCAAGTCATATTTGATTTTGAGGTTATTTTGATAATGAAAAATCCCTCTATACCCCCTCTGACGTTCCGACAATGATTTCTGTTGACAAATTATTGTTATTTAGATGGAAATGCATGTTTTGCACCCCACTATGATGCGTGCCAAG
This sequence comes from Chrysolina americana, assembly GCA_958502065.1. Taxonomy (NCBI): domain Eukaryota; kingdom Metazoa; phylum Arthropoda; class Insecta; order Coleoptera; family Chrysomelidae; genus Chrysolina; species Chrysolina americana. The sequence continues at coordinate 42,286,945 of OY293414.1, forward strand.
TCATATTTGATTTTTGAAGTCATTTTGATAATGAAAAATCCCTCTATTCCCTCTCTGACGACCCGACAATGAATTCTGTAGACAAATTACTTTTATAGAGATGGATATGGATATTCTGTACCCCACCATGATGCGTGCCAAGTCATATTTGATTTTTGAAGTCATTTTGAAAATGAAAAATCCCTCTCTACCCCCTCTAACGACCCTTGAATGATTTCTGTTGACAATTTATCGTTATTGAGATGGAAATGGATATTCTGTACCCCACGATGATGCGTGCCAAGTCATATTTGATTTTAGAAGTCATTTCGAAAATGAAAAATCCCTCTATACCCCCTCTGACGAACCGACAATGATTTCTGTTGAAGAATTATTGTTATTCAGATGGAAATGAATGTTTTGCACCCTACTATGAAGCGTGCCACGTCATATTTGATTCTTGAAGTAATTTTGAAAATGAAAAATCTCTTTAACCCCTTCTGACGACCCGACAATAATTTCTGTTGACGAATTATAGTTATTTAGATGAAAATGAATATTAGGCACCCCACCATGATACGTGCCAAGTCATATTTGATTTTTGAAGTAATTTTGAAAATGAAAAATCCCTCCATACCACCTCTGACGACACGACAATGATTTCTGTTGACGAATTATTGTTATTCAGATGGAAATGGATATTCTGCACCCCACCATAATGCGTGCCAAGTCATATTAGATTTTTGAAGAAATTTTGAAAATGAAAAATCCCTCTATACCCCCTCTAACGACCCGTCAATGATTTCTGTTGACGAATTATTGTTATTCAGATGGAAATGGATATTCTGCACCCCACCATGATGCGTGCCAAGTCATATTTGATTTCGAGGTAATTTTGAAAATGAAAAATTCCTCTATACCCCCTCTGACGACCCGACAATGATTTCTGTTGACGAAATATTGTTTTTCAGATGAAAATGGATGTTTTGCACCCTACTATTATGCGTACCAAGCCTTATTTGAATTTTGAAGTCATTTTGATAATGAAAAATCCCTCTATACCCCCTCTAACGAGCCGTCAATGATTTCCATTGACGAATTATTGTTATTTAGATGGAAATGAATTTTTTGCAGCCCACCATGTGCGTGCCAAGTCATATTTGATTTTGAGGTAATTTTGAAAATAAAAAATCCCTCTATACCCCCTCTGACGACCCGACAATGATTTCTTTTAACTAATTATTGTTATTGAGATGGAAAAGAATATTCTATACCCCACCATGATGCGTGCCAAGTCTTATTTGTTTTTTGAAGTCATTTTGAAAATGAGAAATCTCTGTATCCCCCCTCTAACGACCCGACAATGATTTCTGTTGACAAATTATTGTTATTCAGATATAAATGGAGATTCTGCACCCCACCCGGATGCGTGCCAAGTCATATTTGATTTTGAGGTAATTTTGAAAATGAAAAATCCCTCTATACCCCCTCTAACGACCCGTCAATGATTTCTGTTGACGAAGTTTTGTTATTCAGATGGAAATGGATATTCTGCAACCCACCATGATGCGTGCCAAGTCATATTTGATTTTTGAAGTCATTTTGAAATTGAAAATTCCCTCTATACCCCCTCTGACGACCTGACAATGATTTCTGTTGACGACTTATTGTTTTTCAGATGGAAATGGATATTCTGCAGCCCACCATGTTGCGTGCCAAGTCATATTTGATTCTGAGGTAATTTTGAAAATGAAAATTCACTCTATAATCCCTCTGACAACCCGACAATGATTTCTGTCGACAAATTATTGTTATTGAGATGAAAATAAATATTCTGCACCCCACCATGATGCTTGCCAAGTCATATTTGATTTTGAGGTAATTATGAAAATGAAAAATCTCTCCATACCCCCTCTGACGACACGACAATGATTTCTGTTGACGAATTAATGTTATTCAGATTGAAATGAATACTCTGCAGCCCCCCATGATGCGTGCCTAGTCATATTAGATTTTTGAAGTAATTTTGAAAATGAAAAATCACTCTATACCACCTCTAACGACCCGTCAATGATTTCTGTTGACGAATTATTGTTATTCAGATGGAAATGGATATTCTGCACCCTACCATGATGCGTGCCAAGTCATATTAGCTTTTTGAAGAAATATTGAAAATGAAAAATCCCTGTATACCCCCTCTAACGACCCGACAATGATTTCTGTTGACGAATTATTGTAATTCAGATGGAAATGGATATACTGCACCCCACTATGTTGCGTGCCAAGTCATATTCAATTTTGAGGTAATTTTGAAAATGAAAAATCCCTCTATACCCCCTCTGACGACCCGACAATGATTTATTTTGACAAATTATTGTTATTGAGATGTAAATGAATATTCTGTACCCCACCATGATGCGTGCCAAGTCATTTTTGATTTTTGAAGTCATTTTGAAAATGAAAAATCCCTCTATTCCCTCTCTGACGACCCGAAAATGATTTCTGTTGACGAATTATTGTTATTTGGATGGAAATGCATGTTTTGCACCCCACTATGATGCGTGCCAAGTCATATTTGATTTTTGAAGTCATTTTGATAATGAAAAATCCCTCTATTCCCTCTCTGACGACCCGACAATAATTTCTGTAGACAAATTATTTTTATAGAGATGGAAATGGATATTCTGTACCCCACCATGATGCGTGCCAAGTCATATTTGATTTTTGAAGTCTTTTTGAAAATGAAAAATCCCTCTATTCCCTCTCTGACGACCCGAAAATGATTTCTGTTGACGAATTATTGTTATTTGGATGGAAATGCATGTTTTGCACCCCACTATGATGCGTGCCAAGTCATATTTGATTTTTGAAGTCATTTTGATAATGAAAAATCCCTCTATACCCCCTCTGACGACCCGAAAATGATTTCTGTTGACGAATTATTGTTATTTAGATGAAAATGGATATTATGCACTCCACTATGATACGTGCCAAGGCATATTTGATTTTTGAAGTAATTTTGAAAATGAAAAATCCCTCTATGCCCCCTCTAACGACCCGTCAATGATTTCTGTTGACGAATTATTGTTATTCAGATGGAAATGGATATTCTGCACCCCACCATGATGCGTGCCAAGTCATATTTGATTTTGATGTAATTTTGAAAATGAAAAATCCCTCTATACCCCCTCTGACGACACGACAATGATTTCTGTTGACGAATTATTGTTATTCAGATGGAAATGGATATTCTGCACCCCACCGTGATGCGTGCCAAGTCATATTAGATTTTGAGGTAATTTTGAAAATGAAAAATCCCTCCATACCCCCTCTGACGACACGACAATGATTTCTGTTGACTAATTATTGTTATTCAGATGGAAATGGATGTTTTGCACCCCACTATGATGCGTGCCAAGTCCTATTTGATTTTGAGGTTATTTTGATAATGAAAAATCCCTCTATACCCCCTCTGACGTTCCGACAATGATTTCTGTTGACAAATTATTGTTATTTAGATGGAAATGCATGTTTTGCACCCCACTATGATGCGTGCCAAGTCATATTTGATTTTTGAAGTCATTTTGATAATGAAAAATCCCTCTATTCCCTCTCTGACGACCCGACAATGAATTCTGTAGACAAATTACTTTTATAGAGATGGATATGGATATTCTGTACCCCACCATGATGCGTGCCAAGTCATATTTGATTTTTGAAGTCATTTTGATAATGAAAATTCCCTCTATACCCCCTCTGACGACCCGAAAATGATTTCTGTTGACGAATTATTATCATTTAGATGAAAATGGATATAATGCACTCCACTATGATACGTGCCAAGGCATATTTGATTTTTGAAGTAATTTTGAAAATGAAAAATCCCTCTATGCCCCCTCTAACGACCCATCAATGATTTCTGTTGACGAATTATCGTTATTCAGATGGAAATGGATATTCTGCACCCCACCATGATGCGTGCCAAGTCATATTTGATTTTGATGTAATTTTGAAAATGAAAAATCCCTCTATACCCCGTCTGACGACCCGTCAATGATTTCTGTTGACTAATTATTGATATACAGATGGAAATGGATATTCTGCACCCCACCATGATGCGTGCCAAGTCATATTTGATTTTGATGTAATTTTGAAAATGAAAAATCCCTCTATACCCCGTCTGACGACCCGTCAATGATTTCTGTTGACTAATTATTGATATACAGAAGGAAATGGATATTCTGCACCCCACCATGATGCGTGCCAAGTCATATTAGATTTTGAAGTCATTTTGAAAATGAAAAATTCCTCTATACCCCCTCTGACGACCCGACAATGATTTCTTTTGACAAATTATTGTTATTGAGATGGAAATGAATTTTTTGCAGCCCACCATGTGCGTGCCAAGTCATATTTGATTTTGAGGTAATTTTGAAAATGAAAAATCCCTCTATACCCCCTCTGACGACCCGACAATGATTTCTTTTGACAAATTATTGTTATTGAGATGGATATGAATATTCTGTACCCCACCATGATGCGTGCCAAGTCATATTTGATTTTTGAAGTCATTTTGAAAATGAGAAATTCCTCTATACCCCCTCTGACGACCCGACAATGACTTCTGTTGACGAATTATTGTTTTTCAGATGGAAATGGATGTTTTGCACCCTACTATGATGCGTGCCAAGCCTTATTTGAATTTTGAAGTCATTTTGATAATGAAAAATCCCTCTATACACCCTCTAACGACCCGTCAATGATTTCCATTGACAAATTATTGTTATTCAGATGGAAATGGATATTCTGCAGCCCACCATGATGCGTGCCAAATCATTTTTGATTTTTGAAGTCATTTTGAAAATGAAAAATCCCTCTATTCCCTGTCTGACGACCCGACAATGATTTCTGTTCACGAATTATTGTTATTCAGATGGAAATAGATATTCTGCACCCCAACATGATGCGTGCCAAGTCATATTTGATTTTGAGGTTATTTTGATAATGAAAAATCCCTCTATACCCCCTCTGACGTTCCGACAATGATTTCTGTTGACAAATTATTGTTATTTAGATGGAAATGCATGTTTTGCACCCCACTATGATGCGTGCCAAGTCATATTTGATTTTTGAAGTCATTTTGATAATGAAAAATCCCTCTATTCCCTCTCTGACGACCCGACAATGAATTCTGTAGACAAATTACTTTTATAGAGATGGATATGGATATTCTGTACCCCACCATGATGCGTGCCAAGTCATATTTGATTTTTGAAGTCATTTTGAAAATGAAAAATCCCTCTCTACCCCCTCTAACGACCCTTGAATGATTTCTGTTGACAATTTATCGTTATTGAGATGGAAATGGATATTCTGTACCCCACGATGATGCGTGCCAAGTCATATTTGATTTTAGAAGTCATTTCGAAAATGAAAAATCCCTCTATACCCCCTCTGACGAACCGACAATGATTTCTGTTGAAGAATTATTGTTATTCAGATGGAAATGAATGTTTTGCACCCTACTATGAAGCGTGCCACGTCATATTTGATTCTTGAAGTAATTTTGAAAATGAAAAATCTCTTTAACCCCTTCTGACGACCCGACAATAATTTCTGTTGACGAATTATAGTTATTTAGATGAAAATGAATATTAGGCACCCCACCATGATACGTGCCAAGTCATATTTGATTTTTGAAGTAATTTTGAAAATGAAAAATCCCTCCATACCACCTCTGACGACACGACAATGATTTCTGTTGACGAATTATTGTTATTCAGATGGAAATGGATATTCTGCACCCCACCATAATGCGTGCCAAGTCATATTAGATTTTTGAAGAAATTTTGAAAATGAAAAATCCCTCTATACCCCCTCTAACGACCCGTCAATGATTTCTGTTGACGAATTATTGTTATTCAGATGGAAATGGATATTCTGCACCCCACCATGATGCGTGCCAAGTCATATTTGATTTCGAGGTAATTTTGAAAATGAAAAATTCCTCTATACCCCCTCTGACGACCCGACAATGATTTCTGTTGACGAAATATTGTTTTTCAGATGAAAATGGATGTTTTGCACCCTACTATTATGCGTACCAAGCCTTATTTGAATTTTGAAGTCATTTTGATAATGAAAAATCCCTCTATACCCCCTCTAACGAGCCGTCAATGATTTCCATTGACGAATTATTGTTATTTAGATGGAAATGAATTTTTTGCAGCCCACCATGTGCGTGCCAAGTCATATTTGATTTTGAGGTAATTTTGAAAATAAAAAATCCCTCCATACCCCCTCTGACGACCCGACAATGATTTCTTTTAACTAATTATTGTTATTGAGATGGAAAAGAATATTCTATACCCCACCATGATGCGTGCCAAGTCTTATTTGTTTTTTGAAGTCATTTTGAAAATGAGAAATCTCTGTATCCCCCCTCTAACGACCCGACAATGATTTCTGTTGACAAATTATTGTTATTCAGATATAAATGGAGATTCTGCACCCCACCCGGATGCGTGCCAAGTCATATTTGATTTTGAGGTAATTTTGAAAATGAAAAATCCCTCTATACCCCCTCTAACGACCCGTCAATGATTTCTGTTGACGAAGTTTTGTTATTCAGATGGAAATGGATATTCTGCAACCCACCATGATGCGTGCCAAGTCATATTTGATTTTTGAAGTCATTTTGAAATTGAAAATTCCCTCTATACCCCCTCTGACGACCTGACAATGATTTCTGTTGACGACTTATTGTTTTTCAGATGGAAATGGATATTCTGCAGCCCACCATGTTGCGTGCCAAGTCATATTTGATTCTGAGGTAATTTTGAAAATGAAAATTCACTCTATAATCCCTCTGACAACCCGACAATGATTTCTGTCGACAAATTATTGTTATTGAGATGAAAATAAATATTCTGCACCCCACCATGATGCTTGCCAAGTCATATTTGATTTTGAGGTAATTATGAAAATGAAAAATCTCTCCATACCCCCTCTGACGACACGACAATGATTTCTGTTGACGAATTAATGTTATTCAGATTGAAATGAATACTCTGCAGCCCCCCATGATGCGTGCCTAGTCATATTAGATTTTTGAAGTAATTTTGAAAATGAAAAATCACTCTATACCACCTCTAACGACCCGTCAATGATTTCTGTTGACGAATTATTGTTATTCAGATGGAAATGGATATTCTGCACCCTACCATGATGCGTGCCAAGTCATATTAGCTTTTTGAAGAAATATTGAAAATGAAAAATCCCTGTATACCCCCTCTAACGACCCGACAATGATTTCTGTTGACGAATTATTGTAATTCAGATGGAAATGGATATACTGCACCCCACTATGTTGCGTGCCAAGTCATATTCAATTTTGAGGTAATTTTGAAAATGAAAAATCCCTCTATACCCCCTCTGACGACCCGACAATGATTTATTTTGACAAATTATTGTTATTGAGATGTAAATGAATATTCTGTACCCCACCATGATGCGTGCCAAGTCATTTTTGATTTTTGAAGTCATTTTGAAAATGAAAAATCCCTCTATACCCCCTCTGACGACCCGACAATGATTTCTGTTGACGAATTATTGTTTTTCAGATGGAAATGGATGTTTTGCACCCTACTATGATGCGTGCCAAGCCTTATTTGAATTTTGAAGTCATTTTGATAATGAAAAATCCCTCTATACCCCCTCTAACGACCCGTCAATGATTTCCATTGACAAATTATTGTTATTCAGATGGAAATGGATATTCTGCAGCCCACCATGATGCGTGCCAAGTAATATTTGATTTTGAGGTAATTTTGAAAATGAAAAATCCCTCTATACCCCCTCTGACGACCCGACATTGATATCTTTTAACAAATTATTGTTATTGAGATGGAAATGAATATTCTGTACCCCACCATGTTGCGTGCCAAGTCATATTTGATTTTGGGGTAATTTTGATAATGAAAAATCCCTCTATACCCCCTCTAACGACCTGTCATTGATTTCCATTGACGAATTATTGTTATTCAGATGGAAATGGGTATTCTGCAGCCCACCATGATGCGTACCAAGTTATATTTGATTTTGAGGTAATTTTGAAAATGAAAAATCCCTCTATACCCCCTCTGACGACTCGACAATGATTTCTTTTGACAAATTATTGTTATTGAGATGGAAATGAATATTGTGTACCCCTCCATGTTGCGTGCCAAGTCATATTTGATTTTGGGGTAATTTTGAAAATGAAATATCCCTCTATACTCCCTCTGACGACACGACAATGATTTATCCTAAGGAATTATTGTTATTCAGATGGGAATGGATATTCTGCACCCCACCATGATGCGTGCCAAATCATTTTTGATTTTTGAAGTCATTTTGAAAATGAAAAATTCCTCTATTCCCTGTCTGACGACCCGACAATGATTTCTGTTCACGAATTATTGTTATTCAGATGGAAATAGATATTCTGCACCCCAACATGATGCGTGCCAAGTCATATTTGATTTTGAGGTTATTTTGATAATGAAAAATCCCTCTATACCCCCTCTGACGTTCCGACAATGATTTCTGTTGACAAATTATTGTTATTTAGATGGAAATGCATGTTTTGCACCCCACTATGATGCGTGCCAAGTCATATTTGATTTTTGAAGTCATTTTGATAATGAAAAATCCCTCTATTCCCTCTCTGACGACCCGACAATGAATTCTGTAGACAAATTACTTTTATAGAGATGGATATGGATATTCTGTACCCCACCATGATGCGTGCCAAGTCATATTTGATTTTTGAAGTCATTTTGAAAATGAAAAATCCCTCTCTACCCCCTCTAACGACCCTTGAATGATTTCTGTTGACAATTTATCGTTATTGAGATGGAAATGGATATTCTGTACCCCACCATGATGCGTGCCAAGTCATATTTGATTTTAGAAGTCATTTCGAAAATGAAAAATCCCTCTATACCCCCTCTGACGAACCGACAATGATTTCTGTTGAAGAATTATTGTTATTCAGATGGAAATGAATGTTTTGCACCCTACTATGAAGCGTGCCACGTCATATTTGATTTTTGAAGTCATTTTGATAATGAAAAATTCCTCTATACCCCCTCTGACGACACGACAATGATTTCTGTTGACGAATTATTGTTATTTAGATGGAAATGAATATTTGGCACCCTACTATGATGCGTGCCAAGATATATTTGATTCTTGAAGTAATTTTGAAAATGAAAAATCTCTTTAACCCCTTCTGACGACCCGACAATAATTTCTGTTGACGAATTATAGTTATTTAGATGAAAATGAATATTAGGCACCCCACCATGATACGTGCCAAGTCATATTTGATTTTTGAAGTAATTTTGAAAATGAAAAATCCCTCCATACCACCTCTGACGACACGACAATGATTTCTGTTGACGAATTATTGTTATTCAGATGGAAATGGATATTCTGCACCCCACCATAATGCGTGCCAAGTCATATTAGATTTTTGAAGAAATTTTGAAAATGAAAAATCCCTCTATACCCCCTCTAACGACCCGTCAATGATTTCTGTTGACGAATTATTGTTATTCAGATGGAAATGGATATTCTGCACCCCACCATGATGCGTGCCAAGTCATATTTGATTTCGAGGTAATTTTGAAAATGAAAAATTCCTCTATACCCCCTCTGACGACCCGACAATGATTTCTGTTGACAAAATATTGTTTTTCAGATGAAAATGGATGTTTTGCACCCTACTATTATGCGTACCAAGCCTTATTTGAATGTTGAAGTCATTTTGATAATGAAAAATCCCTCTATACCCCCTCTAACGAGCCGTCAATGATTTCCATTGACGAATTATTGTTATTTAGATGGAAATGAATTTTTTGCAGCCCACCATGTGCGTGCCAAGTCATATTTGATTTTGAGGTAATTTTGAAAATAAAAAATCCCTCTATACCCCCTCTGACGACCCGACAATGATTTCTTTTAACAAATTATTGTTATTGAGATGGAAAAGAATATTCTATACCCCACCATGATGCGTGCCAAGTCATATTTGTTTTTTGAAGTCATTTTGAAAATGAGAAATCCCTGTATCCCCCCTCTAACGACCCGACAATGATTTCTGTTGACAAATTATTGTTATTCAGATATAAATGGAGATTCTGCACCCCACCATGATGCGTGCCAAGTCATATTTGATTTTGAGGTAATTTTGAAAATGAAAAATCCCTCTATACCCCCTCTAACGACCCGTCAATGATTTCTGTTGACGAAGTTTTGTTATTCAGATGGAAATGGATATTCTGCAACCCACCATGATGCGTGCCAAGTCATATTTGATTTTTGAAGTCATTTTGAAATTGAAAATTCCCTCTATACCCCCTCTGACGACCTGACAATGATTTCTGTTGACGACTTATTGTTTTTCAGATGGAAATGGATATTCTGCAGCCCACCATGTTGCGTGCCAAGTCATATTTGATTCTGAGGTAATTTTGAAAATGAGAATTCCCTCTATAATCCCTCTGACAACCCGACAATGATTTCTGTCGACAAATTATTGTTATTGAGATGAAAATAAATATTCTGCACCCCACCATGATGCTTGCCAAGTCATATTTGATTTTGAGGTAATTATGAAAATGAAAAATCTCTCCATACCCCCTCTGACGACACGACAATGATTTCTGTTGACGAATTAATGTTATTCAGATTGAAATGAATACTCTGCAGCCCCCCATGATGCGTGCCTAGTCATATTAGATTTTTGAAGTAATTTTGAAAATGAAAAATCACTCTATACCACCTCTAACGACCCGTCAATGATTTCTGTTGACGAATTATTGTTATTCAGATGGAAATGGATATTCTGCACCCTACCATGATGCGTGCCAAGTCATATTAGCTTTTTGAAGAAATATTGAAAATGAAAAATCCCTGTATACCCCCTCTAACGACCCGACAATGATTTCTGTTGACGAATTATTGTAATTCAGATGGAAATGGATATACTGCACCCCACTATGTTGCGTGCCAAGTCATATTCAATTTTGAGGTAATTTTGAAAATGAAAAATCCCTCTATACCCCCTCTGACGACCCGACAATGATTTATTTTGACAAATTATTGTTATTGAGATGTAAATGAATATTCTGTACCCCACCATGATGCGTGCCAAGTCATTTTTGATTTTTGAAGTCATTTTGAAAATGAAAAATCCCTCTATACCCCCTCTGACGTCCCGACAATGATTTCTGTTGACGAATTATTGTTTTTCAGATGGAAATGGATGTTTTGCACCCTACTATGATGCGTGCCAAGCCTTATTTGAATTTTGAAGTCATTTTGATAATGAAAAATCCCTCTATACCCCCTCTAACGACCCGTCAATGATTTCCATTGACAAATTATTGTTATTCAGATGGAAATGGATATTCTGCAGCCCACCATGATGCGTGCCAAGTCATATTTGATTTTGAGGTAATTTTGAAAATGAATAATCCCTCTATACCTCCTCTGACGACCCGACATTGATTTCTTTTAACAAATTATTGTTATTGAGATGGAAATGAATATTCTGTACCCCACCATGTTGCGTGCCAAGTCATATTTGATTTTGGGGTAATTTTGATAATGAAAAATCCCTCTATACCCCCTCTAACGACCTGTCAATGATTTCCATTGACGAATTATTGTTATTCAGATGGAAATGGGTATTCTGCAGCCCACCATGATGCGTGCCAAGTTATATTTGATTTTGAGGTAATTTTGAAAATGAAAAATCCCTCTATACCCCCTCTGACGACCCGACAATGATTTCTTTTGAAAAATTATTGTTATTGAGATGGAAGTGAATATTGTGAACCCCACCATGTTGCGTGCCAAGTCATATTTGATTTTGGGGTAATTTTGAAAATGAAATATCCCTCTATACCCCCTCTGACGACACGACAATGATTTATCTTAAGAAATTATTGTTATTCAGATGGGAATGGATATTCTGCACCCCACCATGATGCGTGCCAAGTCATTTTTGATTTTTGAAGTCATTTTGAAAATGAAAAATCCCTCTATTCCCTGTCTGACGACCCGACAATGATATCTGTTTTCGAATTATTGTTATTCAAATGGAAATAGATATTCTGCACGCCACCATGATGCGTGCCAAGTCATATTTGATTTTGAGGTAATTTTGAAAATGAAAAATCCCTCTATACCCCCTCTAACGACCCGTCAATGATTTCTGTTGACGAATTTTTGTTATTCAGATGGAAATGGATATTCTGCAACCCACCATGATGCGTGCCAAGTCATATTTGATTTTTGAAGTCATTTTGAAATTGAAAATTCCCTCTATACCCCCTCTGACGACCTGACAATGATTTCTGTTGACGACTTATTGTTTTTCAGATGGAAATGGATGTTTTGCACCCTACTATGATGCGTGCCAAGCCATATTTGAATTTTGAAGTCATTTTGATAATGAAAAATCCCTCTATACCCCCTCTAACGACCCGTCAATGATTTCTGTTGACGAATTATTGTTATTCAGATGGAAATGGATATTCTGCAGCCCACCTTGTTGCGTGCCAAGTCATATTTGATTCTGAGGTAATTTTGAAAATGAAAATTCCCTCTATAATCCCTCTGACAACCCGACAATGATTTCTGTCGACAAATTATTGTTATTGAGATGAAAATAAATATTCTGCACCCCACCATGATGCTTGCCAAGTCATATTTGATTTTGAGGTAATTATGAAAATGAAAAATCTCTCCATACCCCCTCTGACGACACGACAATGATTTCTGTTGACGAATTAATGTTATTCAGATTGAAATGAATACTCTGCAGCCCCCCATGATGTGTGCCTAGTCATATTAGATTTTTGAAGTAATTTTGAAAATGAAAAATCACTCTATACCACCTCTAACGACCCGTCAATGATTTCTGTTGACGAATTATTGTTATTCAGATGGAAATGGATATTCTGCACCCTACCATGATGCGTGCCAAGTCATATTAGCTTTTTGAAGAAATATTGAAAATGAAAAATCCCTGTATACCCCCTCTAACGACCCGACAATGATTTCTGTTGACGAATTATTGTAATTCAGATGGAAATGGATATACTGCACCCCACTATGTTGCGTGCCAAGTCATATTCAATTTTGAGGTAATTTTGAAAATGAAAAATCCCTCTATACCCCCTCTGACGACCCGACAATGATTTATTTTGACAAATTATTGTTATTGAGATGTAAATGAATATTCTGTACCCCACCATGATGCGTGCCAAGTCATTTTTGATTTTTGAAGTCATTTTGAAAATGAAAAATCCCTCTATACCCCCTCTGACGACCCGACAATGATTTCTGTTGACGAATTATTGTTTTTCAGATGGAAATGGATGTTTTGCACCCTACTATGATGCGTGCCAAGCCTTATTTGAATTTTGAAGTCATTTTGATAATGAAAAATCCCTCTATACCTCCTCTGACGACCCGACATTGATTTCTTTTAACAAATTATTGTTATTGAGATGGAAATGAATATTCTGTACCCCACCATGTTGCGTGCCAAGTCATATTTGATTTTGGGGTAATTTTGATAATGAAAAATCCCTCTATACCCCCTCTAACGACCTGTCAATGATTTCCATTGACGAATTATTGTTATTCAGATGGAAATGGGTATTCTGCAGCCCACCATGATGCGTGCCAAGTTATATTTGATTTTGAGGTAATTTTGAAAATGAAAAATCCCTCTATACCCCCTCTGACGACCCGACAATGATTTCTTTTGAAAAATTATTGTTACTGAGATGGAAGTGAATATTGTGTACCCCACCATGTTGCGTGCCAAGTCATATTTGATTTTGGGGTAATTTTGAAAATGAAATATCCCTCTATACCCCCTCTGACGACACGACAATGATTTATCTTAAGAAATTATTGTTATTCAGATGGGAATAGATATTCTGCACCCCACCATGATGCGTGCCAAGTCATTTTTGATTTTTGAAGTTATTTTGAAAATGAAAAATCCCTCTATTCCCTGTCTGACGACCCGACAATGATATCTGTTTACGAATTATTGTTATTCAAATGGAAATAGATATTCTGCACGCCACCATGATGCGTGCCAAGTCATATTTGATTTTGAGGTTATTTTGATAATGAAAAATCCCTCTATACCCCCTCTGACGTCCCGACAATGATTTCTGTTGACAAATTAATGTTATTTAGATGGAAATGCATGTTTTGCACCCCACTATGATGCGTGCCAAGTCATATTTGATTTTTGAAGACATTTTGATAATGAAAAATCCCTCTATTCCCTCTCTGACGACCCGACAATAATTTCTGTAGACAAATTATTTTTATAGAGATGGAAATGGATATTCTGTACCCCACCATGATGCGTGCCAAGTCATATTTGATTTTTGAAGTCTTTTTGAAAATGAAAAATCCCTCTATTCCCTCTCTGACGACCCGAAAATGATTTCTGTTGACGAATTATTGTTATTTGGATGGAAATGCATGTTTTGCACCCCACTATGATGCGTGCCAAGTCATATTTGATTTTTGAAGTCATTTTGATAATGAAAAATCCCTCTATACCCCCTCTGACGACCCGAAAATGATTTCTGTTGACGAATTATTGTTATTTAGATGAAAATGGATATTATGCACTCCACTATGATACGTGCCAAGGCATATTTGATTTTTGAAGTAATTTTGAAAATGAAAAATCCCTCTATGCCCCCTCTAACGACCCGTCAATGATTTCTGTTGACGAATTATTGTTATTCAGATGGAAATGGATATTCTGCACCCCACCATGATGCGTGCCAAGTCATATTTGATTTTGATGTAATTTTGAAAATGAAAAATCCCTCTATACCCCCTCTGACGACACGACAATGATTTCTGTTGACGAATTATTGTTATTCAGATGGAAATGGATATTCTGCACCCCACCGTGATGCGTGCCAAGTCATATTAGATTTTGAGGTAATTTTGAAAATGAAAAATCCCTCCATACCCCCTCTGACGACACGACAATGATTTCTGTTGACTAATTATTCAGATGGAAATGGATGTTTTGCACCCCACTATGATGCGTGCCAAGTCCTATTTGATTTTGAGGTAATTTTGAAAATGAAAAATCCCTCTATACCCCCTCTGACGACCCGACAATGATTTCTTTTGACAAATTATTGTTATTGAGATGGAAATGAATATTCTGTACCCCACCATGATGCGTGCCAGGTCATATTTGATTTTTGAAGTCATTTTGTAAATGAAAAATTCCTCTATACCCCCTCTGACGACCCGACAATGATTTTTTTTGACAAATTATTGTTATTGAGATGGAAATGAATTTTTTGCAGCCCACCATGTGCGTGCCAAGTCATATTTGATTTTGAGGTAATTTTGAAAATGAAAAATCCCTCTATACCCCCTCTGACGACCCGACAATGATTTCTTTTGACAAATTATTGTTATTGAGATGGAAATGAATATTCTGTACCCCACCATGATGCGTGCCAAGTCATATTTGATTTTTGAAGTCATTTTGAAAATGAAAAATTCCTCTATACCTCCTCTGACGACCCGACAATGATATCTCTTGACAAATTATTGTTTTTCAGATGGAAATGGATGTTTTGCACCCTACTATGATGCGTGCCAAGCCTTTTTTGAATTTTGAAGTCATTTTGATAATGATAAATCCCTCTATACCCCCTCTAACGACCCGTCAATGATTTCCATTGACGAATTATTGTTATTCAGATGGGAATGGATATTCTGCAGCCCACCATGATGCGTGCCAAGTCATATTTGATTTTGAGGTAATTTTGAAAATGAGAAATCCCTCTATACCCCCTCTGACGACCCGACAATGATTTCTTTTAACAAATTATTGTTATTGAGATGGAAATGAATATTCTGTATCCCACCATGTTGCGTGCCAAGTCATATTTGATTTTGGGGTAATTTTGATAATGAAAAATCCCTCTATACCCCCTCTGACGACCCGACAATGATTTCTTTTGACAAATTATTGTTATTGAGATGAAAATGAATATTCTGTACCCCACCATGATGCGTGCCAAGTCATTTTTTATTTTTGAAGTCATTTTGAAAATGAAAAATCCCTCTATACCCCCTCTGACGACCCGACAATGATTTCTGTTGACGAATTATTGTTTTTCAGATGGAAATGGATGTTTTGCACCCTAATATGATGCATGCCAAGCCTTATTTGAATTTTGAAGTCATTTTGATAATGAAAAATCCCTCTATACCCCCTCTAACGACCCGTCAATGATTTCCATAGACAAATTATTGTTATTCAGATGGAAATGGATATTCTGCAGCCCACCATGATGCGTGCCAAGTCATATTAGATTTTGAGGTAAATTTGAAAATGAAAAATCCCTCCATTCCCCCTCTGACGACACGACAATGATTTCTGTTGACGAATTATTGTTATTCAGATGGAAAAGAATATTCTGCACCCCACTATGATGCGTGCCAAGTTTTATTAGATTTCTGAGGAAATTTTGAATTTGAAAAATTCCTCTATACCCCCTCTATCGACCCGTCAATGATTTCTGTTGATGAATTATTGTTAGTCAGATGGAAATGGATATTCTGCAGCCCACCATGATGGGTGCCAAGTCATATTAGATTTTTGAAGAAATATTGATAATGAAAAATCCCTCTATACCCTCTCTGACGACCCGACAATGATTTCTGTTGACGAATAATTTTTATCCAGATAGAAATGAATATTTTGCACCCTACTATGGTGCGTGCCAAGTTATATTTAATTTTTGAAGTAATTTTGAAAATGAAAAATCCCTTTAACCCCCTCTGACGTCCCGACAATAATTTCTGTTGACGAATTATTGTTATTTAGATGAAAATGGATATTATGCACTCCACTATGATACGTGCCAAGTCATATTAGAATTTTGAAGTGATTTTGAAAATGAAAAATCCCTCTATACCCCCTCTGACGACCCGACAATGATTTCTTTTGAAAAATTATTGTTATTGAGATGGAAATGAATATTCAGTACCCCACCATGATGGGTGCCAAGTCATATATGATTTTTGAAGTCATTTTGAAGATGAAAAATCCCTCAATACCCCTTCTGACGACCCGACAATGATTTCTGTTGACGAATTATTGTTATTCAGATGGATATGAATATTTTGCACCCTACTATGATGCGTGCCAAGTTATATTTAATTTTTGAAGTAATTTTGAAAATGAAAAATCCCTCTATACCCCCTCTAACGACCCGTCAATGATTTCTGTTGACGAATTATTGTTATTTAGATGAAAATGGATATCATGCACTCCACTATGATACGTGCCAAGTTATATTTGATTTTTGAAGTAATTTTGAAAATGAAAAATCCCTCTATACCCCCTCTAACTACCCGTCAATGATTTCTGTTGACGAATTATTGTTATTCAGATGGAAATTGATATTCTGCACCCCACCATGATGCGTGCCAAGTCATATTGGTTTTGAGGTAATTTTGAAAATGAAAAATCCCTCTATAATCCCTCTGACAACCCGACAATGATTTCTGTCGACAAATTATTGTTATTGAGATGAAAATTAGTATTCTGCACCCCACCATGAT
This sequence comes from Chrysolina americana, assembly GCA_958502065.1. NCBI lineage: Eukaryota > Metazoa > Arthropoda > Insecta > Coleoptera > Chrysomelidae > Chrysolina > Chrysolina americana. Next base: position 42,304,618 of record OY293414.1, read on the forward strand.
GCTTGCCAAGTCATATTTGATTTTGAGGTAATTATGAAAATGAAAAATCCCTCCAAACCACATCTGACGACACGACAATGATTTCTGTTGACGAATTATTGTTATTCAGATGGATATGAATATTTTGCACCCTACTATGATGCGTGCCAAGTTATATTTAATTTTTGAAGTAATTTTGAAAATGAAAAATCCCTCTATACCCCCTCTAACGACCCGTCAATGATTTCTGTTGACTAATTATTGATACTGAGATGGAAATGAATATTCTGTACCCCACCATGATGCGTGCCAAGTCATATTTGATTTTTGAAGTCATTTTGAAAATGAAAAATCTCTCTATACCCCCTCTGACGACCCGACAATGATTTCTGTTGACGAATTATTGTTATTCAGATGAAAATGGATATTCTGCACCCTACCATGATGCGTGCCAAGTCATATTAGCTTTTTGAAGAAATATTGAAAATGAAAAATCCCTCTATACCCCCTCTAACGACCCGACAATGATTTCTGTTGACGAATTATTGTAATTCAGATGGAAATGGATATTCTGCACCCCACTATGTTGCGTGCCAAGTCATATTCAATTTTGAGGTAATTTTGAAAATGAAAAATCCCTCTATACCCCCTCTGACGACCCGACAATGATTTATTTAAAAAAATTATTGTTATTGAGATGAAATTGAATATTCTGTACCCCACCATGATGCGTGCCAAGTCATTTTTGATTTTTGAAGTCATTTTGAAAATGAAAAATCCCTCTCTACCCCCTCTGACGACCCGACAATGATTTCTGTTGACGAATTATTGTTTTTCAGATGGAAATGGATGTTTTGCACCCTACTATGATGCGTGCCAAGCCTTATTTGAATTTTGAAGTCATTTTGATAATGAAAAATCCCTCTATACCCCCTCTAACGACCCGTCAATGATTTCTGTTGACGAATTATAATTATTCAGATTGAAATAGATATTATGCACCCCACCATGATGCGTGCCAAGTCATATTCAATTTTTGAAGTCATTTTGAAAATGAAAAATCCCTCTATACCCCCTCTAACGACCCGTCAATGATTTCTGTTGACGAATTATAATTATTCAGATTGAAATAGATATTCTGCAGCCCACCATGATGCGTGCCAAGTCATATTTGATTTTAAGGTAATTTTGAAAAAGAAAAATCCCTCTATACCCCCTCTGACGTCCTGACAATGATTTCTGTTGACAAATTATTTTTATAGAAATGGATATTCTGTACCCCACCATGATGCGTGCCAAGTCATATTTGATTTTTGAAGTCATTTTGAAAATGAAAAATCCCTCTACACCCCCTCTAACGACCCGTCAATGATTTCTGTATACGAATTATTGTTATTAAGATGGAAATAGATATTCTGCACCACACCATGATGCGTGCCAAGTCATATTTGATTTTGAGGTAATTTTGAAAATGAAAAATCCCTCTATACCCCCTCTGACGACACGACAATGATTTCTGTTGACGAATTATTGTTATTCAGATGAAAATGGATATTATGCACTCCACTATGATACGTGCCAAGTCATATTTGATTTTTGAAGTAATTTTGAAAATGAAAAATCCCTCTATACCCCCTCTAACGACCCGTCAATGATTTCTGTTGACTAATTATTGATATTCAGATGGAAATGGATATTCTGCACCCCACCATGATGCGTGCCAAGTCATATTAGATTTTGAGGTAATTTTGAAAATGAAAAATCCTTCTATAATCCCTCTGACGACCCGACAATGATTTCTGTTGACAAATTATTGTTATTGAGATGAAAATGAATATTCTGCACCCCACTATGATGCGTGCCAAGTTTTATTAGATTTCTGAGGAAATTTTGAATTTGAAAAATCCCTCTATCCCCCTCTATCGACCCGTCAATGATTTCTGTTGATGGAATATTGTTATTCAGATGGAAATGGATATTCTTCAGCCCACCATGATGGGTGCCAAGTCATATTAGATTTTTGAAGAAATATTGATAATGAAAAATACCTCTATACCCTCTCTGACGACCCGACAATGATTTCTGTTGACGAATTATTGTTATCCAGATGGAAATGAATATTTTGCACCCTACTATGATGCGTGCCAAGTTATATTTAATTTTTGAAGTAATTTTGAAAATGAAAATTCCCTTTAACCCCCTCTGACGTCCCGACAATAATTTCTGTTGACGAATTATTGTTATTTAGATGAAAATGGATATTATGCACTCCACTATGATACGTGCCAAGTCATATTAGAATTTTAAAGTGATTTTGAAAATGAAAAATCCCTCTATACCCCCTCTGACGACCCAACAATGATTTATTTTGAAAAATTATTGTTATTGAGATGGAAATGAATATTCAGTACCCCACCATGATGGGTGCCAAGTCATATATGATTTTTGAAGTCATTTTGAAGATGAAAAATCCCTCTATACCCCCTCTGACGACCCGACAATGATTTCTGTTGACGAATTATTGTTATTCAGATGGATATGAATATTTTGCACCCTACTATGATGCGTGCCAAGTTATATTTAATTTTTGAAGTAATTTTGAAAATGAAAAATCCCTCTATACCCCCTCTAACGACCCGTCAATGATTTCTGTTGACTAATTATTGATACTGAGATGGAAATGAATATTCTGTACCCCACCATGATGCGTGCCAAGTCATATTTGATTTTTGAAGTCATTTTGAAAATGAAAAATCTCTCTATACCCCCTCTGACGACCCGACAATGATTTCTGTTGACGAATTATTGTTATTCAGATGAAAATGGATATTCTGCACCCTACCATGATGCGTGCCAAGTCATATTAGCTTTTTGAAGAAATATTGAAAATGAAAAATCCCTCTATACCCCCTCTAACGACCCGACAATGATTTCTGTTGACGAATTATTGTAATTCAGATGGAAATGGATATTCTGCACCCCACTATGTTGCGTGCCAAGTCATATTCAATTTTGAGGTAATTTTGAAAATGAAAAATCCCTCTATACCCCCTCTGACGACCCGACAATGATTTATTTAGAAAAATTATTGTTATTGAGATGAAATTGAATATTCTGTACCCCACCATGATGCGTGCCAAGTCATTTTTGATTTTTGAAGTCATTTTGAAAATGAAAAATCCCTCTCTACCCCCTCTGACGACCCGACAATGATTTCTGTTGACGAATTATTGTTTTTCAGATGGAAATGGATGTTTTGCACCCTACTATGATGCGTGCCAAGCCTTATTTGAATTTTGAAGTCATTTTGATAATGAAAAATCCCTCTATAGCCCCTCTAACGACCCGTCAATGATTTCCATTGACAAATTATTTTTATTCAGATGGAAATGGATATTCTGCAGCCCACCATGATGCGTGCCAAGTTATATTTGATTTTGAGGTAATTTTGAAAATGAAAAATCCCTCTATACCCCCTCTGACGACCCGACAATGATTTCTTTTGAAAAATTATTGTTATTGAGATGGAAATGAATATTCTGTACCCCACCATGTTGCGTGCCAAGTCATATTTGATTTTGGGGTAATTTTGATAATGAAAAATCCCTCTATACTCCCGCTAACGACCTGTCAATGATTTCCATTGACGAATTATTGTTATTCAGATGGAAATGGGTATTCTGTACCCCACCATGTTGCGTGCCAAGTCATATTTGATTTTGGGGTAATTTTGAAAATGAAATATCCCTCTATACCCCCTCTGACGACACGACAATGATTTATCTTAAGGAATTATTGTTATTCAGATGGGAATGGATATTCTGCACCCCACCATGATGCGTGCCAAGTCATTTTTGATTTTTGAAGTCATTTTGAAAATGAAAAATCCCTCTATTCCCTGTCTGACGACCCGACAATGATTTCTGTTTACGAATTATTGTTATTCAGATGGAAATAGATATTCTGCACCCCAACATGATGCGTGCCAAGTCATATTTGATTTTGAGGTTATTTTGATAATGAAAAATCCCTCTATGCCCCCTCTAACGACCCGTCAATGATTTCTGTTGACGAATTATTGTTATTCAGATGGAAATGGATATTCTGCACCCCACCATGATGCGTGCCAAGTCATATTTGATTTTGATGTAATTTTGAAAATGAAAAATCCCTCTATACCCCCTCTGACGACACGACAATGATTTCTGTTGACGAATTATTGTTATTCAGATGGAAATGGATATTCTGCACCCCACCGTGATGCGTGCCAAGTCATATTAGATTTTGAGGTAATTTTGAAAATGAAAAATCCCTCCATACCCCCTCTGACGACACGACAATGATTTTTGTTGACGAATTATTGTTATTCAGATGGAAATGGATGTTTTGCACCCCACTATGATGCGTGCCAAGTCCTATTTGATTTTGAGGTAATTTTGAAAATGAGAAATCCCTCTATACCCCCTCTGACGACCCGACAATGATTTCTTTTGACAAATTATTGTTATTGAGATGGAAATGAATATTCTGTACCCCACCATGATGCGTGCCAAGTCATATTTGATTTTTGAAGTCATTTTGAAAATGAAAAATTCCTCTATACCCCCTCTGACGACCCGACAATGATTTCTTTTGACAAATTATTGTTATTGAGATGGAAATGAATTTTTTGCATCCCACCATGTGCGTGCCAAGTCATATTTGATTTTGAGGTAATTTTGAAAATGAAAAATCCCTCTATACCCCCTCTGACGACCCGACAATGATTTCTTTTGACAAATTATTGTTATTGAGATGGAAATGAATATTCTGTACCCCACCATGATGCGTGCCAAGTCATATTTGATTTTTGAAGTCATTTTGAAAATGAAAAATTCCTCTATACCTCCTCTGACGACCCCGACAATGATATCTGTTGACGAATTATTGTTTTTCAGATGGAAATGGATGTTTTGCACCCTACTATGATGCGTGCCAAGCCTTTTTTGAATTTTGAAGTCATTTTGATAATGATAAATCCCTCTATACCCCCTCTAACGACCCGTCAATGATTTCCATTGACGAATTATTGTTATTCAGATGGAAATGGATATTCTGCAGCCCACCATGATGCGTGCCAAGTCATATTTGATTTTGAGGTAATTTTGAAAATGAGAAATCCCTCTATACCCCCTCTGACGACCCGACAATGATTTCTTTTGACGAATTATTGTTATTGAGATGGAAATGAATATTCTGTATCCCACCATGTTGCGTGCCAAGTCATATTTGATATTGGGGTAATTTTGATAATGAAAAATCCCTCTATACCCCCTCTGACGACCCGACAATGATTTCTTTTGACAAATTATTGTTATTGACATGAAAATGAATATTCTGTACCCCACCATGATGCGTGCCAAGTCATTTTTGATTTTTGAAGTCATTTTGAAAATGAAAAATCTCTCTATACCCCCTCTGACGACCCGACAATGATTTCTGTTGACGAATTATTGTTTTTCAGATGGAAATGGATGTTTTGCACCCTACTATGATGCATGCCAAGCCTTATTTGAATTTTGAAGTCATTTTGATAATGAAAAATCCCTCTATACCCCCTCTAACGACCCGTCAATGATTTCCATAGACAAATTATTGTTATTTAGATGGAAATGGATATTCTGCAGCCCACCATGATGCGTGCCAAGTCATATTAGATTTTGAGGTAAATTTGAAAATGAAAAATCCCTCCATTCCCCCTCTGACGACACGACAATGATTTCTGTTGACGAATTATTGTTATTCAGATAGAAAAGAATATTCTGCACCCCACTATGATACGTGCCAAGTTTTATTAGATTTCTGAGGAAATTTTGAATTTGAAAAATCCCTCTATACCCCCTCTATCGACCCGTCAATGATTTCTGTTGATGAATTATTGTTATTCAGATGGAAATGGATATTCTGCAGCCCACCATGATGGGTGCCAAGTCATATTAGATTTTTGAAGAAATATTGATAATGAAAAATCCCTCTATACCCTCTCTGACGACCCGACAATGATTTCTGTTGACGAATAATTGTTATCCAGATAGAAATGAATATTTTGCACCCTACTATGAAGCGTGCCAAGTTATATTTAATTTTTGAAGTAATTTTGAAAATGAAAAATCCCTTTAACCCCCTCTGACGTCCCGACAATAATTTCTGTTGACGAATTATTGTTATTTAGATGAAAATGGAAATTATGCACTCCACTATGATACGTGCCAAGTCATATTAGAATTTTGAAGTGATTTTGAAAATGAAAAATCCCTCTTTACCCCCTCTGACGACCCGACAATGATTTCTTTAGAAAAATTATTGTTATTGAGATGGAAATGAATATTCAGTACCCCAACATGATGGGTGCCAAGTCATATATGATTTTTGAAGTAATTTTGAAAATGAAAAATCCCTCTATACCCCCTCTAACGACCCGTAAATGATTTCTGTTGACGAATTATTGTTATTCAGATGGAAATTGATATTCTGCACCCCACCATGATGCGTGCCAAGTCATATTGGTTTTGAGGTAATTTTGAAAATGAAAAATCCCTCTATAATCCCTCTGACAACCCGACAATGATTTCTGTTGACGAATTATTGTTATTCAGATGGAAATTGATATTCTGCACCCTACCATGATGCGTGCCAAGTCATATTGGTTTTGAGGTAATTTTGAAAATGAAAAATCCCTCTATAATCCCTCTGACAACCCGACAATGATTTCTGTCGACAAATTATTGTTATTGAGATGAAAATTAATATTCTGCACCCCACCATGATGCTTGCCAAGTCATTTTTGATTTTGAGGTAATTATGAAAATGAAAAATCCCTCCAAACCACCTCTGACGACACGACAATGATTTCTGTTGACGAATTATTGTTATTCAGATGAAAATGGATATTATGCACCCCACCATGATGCGTGCCAAGTCATATTTAATTTTTGAAGTCATTTTGAAAATGAAAAATCCCTCTATACCCCCTCTAACGACCCGTCAATGATTTCTGTTGACGAATTATAATTATTCAGATTGAAATAGATATTCTGCAGCCCACCATGATGCGTGCCAAGTCATATTTGATTTTAAGGTAATTTTGAAAATGAAAAATACCTCTATACCCCCTCTGACGTCCCGACAATGATTTCTGTTGACAAATTATTTTTATAGAAATGGATATTCTGTACCCCACCATGATGCGTGCCAAGTCATATTTGATTTTTGAAGTCATTTTGAAAATGAAAAATCCCTCTACACCCCCTCTAACGACCCGTCAATGATTTCTGTATACGAATTATTGTTATTGAGATGGAAATAGATATTCTGCACCACACCATGATGCGTGCCAAGTCATATTTGATTTTGAGGTAATTTTGAAAATGAAAAATCCCTCTATACCCCCTCTGACATCCCGACAATGATTTCTGTTGACAAATTATTCTTATAGAGATGGAAATGGATATTCTGTACCCCACCATGATGCGTGCCAAGTCATATTTGATTTTTGAAGTCATTTTGAAAATGAAAAATCCCTCTATTCCCTCTCTGACGACCCGACAATGATTTCTGTTGACGAATTATTGTTATTCTGATGGAAATGCATGTTTTGCACCCCTCTATGATGCGTGCCAAGTCATATTTGATTTTTGAAGTCATTTTGATAATGAAAAATCCTCTATACCCCCTCTGACGACCCGACAATGATTTCTGTTGACGAATTATTGTTATTCAGATGAAAATGGATATTATGCACTCCACTATGATACGTGCCAAGTCATATTTGATTTTTGAAGTAATTTTGAAAATGAAAAATCCCTCTATACCCCCTCTAACGACCCGACAATGATTTCTGTAGACGAATTATTGTTATTCAGATGAAAATGGATATTATGCACTCCACTATGATACGTGCCAAGTCATATTTGATTTTTGAAGTAATTTTGAAAATGAAAAATCCCTCTATACCCCCTCTAACGACCCGACAATGATTTCTGTTGACGAATTATTGCTATTCAGATGAAAATGGATATTATGCACTCCACTATGATACGTGCCAAGTCATATTAGAATTTTGAAGTGATTTTGAAAATGAAAAATCCCTCTATACCCCCTCTGACGACCCGACAATGATTTCTGTTGACGAATTATTGTTTTTCAGATGGAAATGGATGTTTTGCACCCTACTATGATGCATGCCAAGCCTTATTTGAATTTTGAAGTCATTTTGATAATGAAAAATCCCTCTATACCCCCTCTAACGACCCGTCAATGATTTCCATAGACAAATTATTGTTATTCAGATGGAAATGGATATTCTGCAGCCCACCATGATGCGTGCCAAGTCATATTAGATTTTGAGGTAAATTTGAAAATGAAAAATCTCTCCATTCCCCCTCTGACGACACGACAATGATTTCTGTTGACGAATTATTGTTATTCAGATGGAAAAGAATATTCTGCACCCCACTATGATGCGTGCCAAGTTTTATTAGATTTCTGAGGAAATTTTGAATTTGAAAAATCCCTCTATACCCCCTCTATCGACCCGTCAATGATTTCTGTTGATGAATTATTGTTATTCAGATGGAAATGGATATTCTGCAGCCCACCGTGATGGGTGCCAAGTCATATTAGATTTTTGAAGAAATATTGATAATGAAAAATCCCTCTATACCCTCTCTGACGACCCGACAATGATTTCTGTTGACGAATAATTGTTATCCAGATAGAAATAAATATTTTGCACCCTACTATGAAGCGTGCCAAGTTATATTTAATTTTTGAAGTAATTTTGAAAATGAAAAATCCCTTTAACCCCCTCTGACGTCCCGACAATAATTTCTGTTGACGAATTATTGTTATTTAGATGAAAATGGATATTATGCACTCCACTATGATACGTGCCAAGTCATATTAGAATTTTGAAGTGATTTTGAAAATGAAAAATCCCTCTAGACCCCCTCTGACGACCCGACAATGATTTCTTTTGAAAATTTATTGTTATTGAGATGGAAATGAATATTCAGTACCCCAACATGATGGGTGCCAAGTCATATATGATTTTTGAAGTAATTTTGAAAATGAAAAATCCCTCTATACCCCCTCTAACGACCCGTAAATGATTTCTGTTGACGAATTATTGTTATTCAGATGGAAATTGATATTCTGCACCCCACCATGATGCGTGCCAAGTCATATTGGTTTTGAGGTAATTTTGAAAATGAAAAATCCCTCTATAATCCCTCTGACAACCCGACAATGATTTCTGTTGACGAATTATTGTTATTCAGATGGAAATTGATATTCTGCACCCTACCATGATGCGTGCCAAGTCATATTGGTTTTGAGGTAATTTTGAAAATGAAAAATCCCTCTATAATCCCTCTGACAACCCGACAATGATTTCTGTCGACAAATTATTGTTATTGAGATGAAAATTATTATTCTGCACCCCACCATGATGCTTGCCAAGTCATATTTGATTTTGAGGTAATTATGAAAATGAAAAATCCCTCCAAACCACCTCTGACGACACGACAATGATTTCTGTTGACGAATTATTGTTATTCAGATGAAAATGGATACTATGCACCCCACCATGATGCGTGCCAAGTTATATTTAATTTTTGAAGTCATTTTGAAAATGAAAAATCCCTCTATACCCCCTCTAACGACCCGTCAATGATTTCTGTTGACGAATTATAATTATTCAGATTGAAATAGATATTCTGCAGCCCACCATGATGCGTGCCAAGTCATATTTGATTTTAAGGTAATTTTGAAAATGAAAAATCCCTCTATACCCCCTCTGACGTCCCGACAATGATTTCTGTTGACAAATTATTTTTATAGAAATGGATATTCTGTACCCCACCATGATGCGTGCCAAGTCATATTTGATTTTTGAAGTCATTTTGAAAATGAAAAATCCCTCTACACCCCCTCTAACGACCCGTCAATGATTTCTGTATACGAATTATTGTTATTGAGATGGAAATAGATATTCTGCACCACACCATGATGCGTGCCAAGTCATATTTGATTTTGAGGTAATTTTGAAAATGAAAAATCCCTCTATACCCCCTCTGACATCCCGACAATGATTTCTGTTGACAAATTATTCTTATAGAGATGGAAATGGATATTCTGTACCCCACCATGATGCGTGCCAAGTCATATTTGATTTTTGAAGTCATTTTGAAAATGAAAAATCCCTCTATTCCCTCTCTGACGACCCGACAATGATTTCTGTTGACGAATTATTGTTATTCTGATGAAAATGCATGTTTTGCACCCCTCTATGATGCGTGCCAAGTCATATTTGATTTTTGAAGTCATTTTGATAATGAAAAATCCTCTATACCCCCTCTGACGACCCGACAATGATTTCTGTTGACGAATTATTTTTATTCAGATGAAAATTAATATTATGCACTCCACTATGATACGTGCCAAGTCATATTTGATTTTTGAAGTAATTTTGAAAATGAAAAATCCCTCTATACCCCCTCTAACGACCCGTCAATGATTTCTGTTGACTAATTATATATATTCAGATGGAAATGGATATTCTGCACCCCACCATGATGCGTGCCAAGTCATATTAGATTTTGAGGTAATTTTGAAAATGAAAAATCCTTCTATAATCCCTCTGACGACCCGACAATGATTTCTGTTGACAAATTATTGTTATTGAGATGAAAATGGATATTCTGCACCCCACCATGAGGGGTGCCAAGTCATATTAGATTTTTGAAGAAATATTGATAATGAAAAATCACTCTATACCCTCTCTGACGACCCGACAATGATTTCTGTTGACAAATTATTGTTATCCAGATGGAAATGAATATTTTGCACCCTACTATGATGCGTGCCAAGTTATATTTAATTTTTGAAGTAATTTTGAAAATGAAAAATCCCTTTAACCCCCTCTGACGTCCCGACAATAATTTCTGTTGACGAATTATTGTTATTTAGATGAAAATGGATATTATGCACTCCACTACGATACGTGCCAAGTCATATTAGAATTATGAAGTGATTTTGAAAATGAAAAATCCCTCTATACCCCCTCTATCGACCCGTCAATGATTTCTGTTGATGAATTATTGTTATTCAGATGGAAATGGATATTCTGCACCACACCATGATGCGTGCCAAGTCATATTTGATTTTGAGGTAATTTTGAAAATGAAAAATCCCTCTATACCCCCTCTGACATCCCGAAAATGATTTCTGTTGACAAATTATTCTTAAAGAGATGGAAACGGATATTCTGTACCCCACCATGATGCGTGCCAAGTCATATTTGATTTTTGAAGTCATTTTGAAAATGAAAAATCCCTCTATTCCCTCTCTGACGACCCGACAATGATTTCTGTTGACGAATTATTGTTATTCTGATGGAAATGCAAGTTTTGCACCCCTCTATGATGCGTGCCAAGTCATATTTGATTTTTGAAGTCATTTTGATAATGAAAAATCCTACCATGATGCGTGCCAAGTCATATTAGCTTTTTAAAGCAATATTGAAAATGAAAAATCCCTGTATACCCCCTCTGACGACCCGACAATGATTTCTGTTGACGAATTATTGTTATTCAGATGAAAACGGATATTATGCACTCCACTATGATACGTGCCAAGTCATATTTGATTTTTGAAGTAATTTTGAAAATGAAAAATCCCTCTATACCCCCTCTAACGACCCGTCAATGATTTCTGTTGACTAATTATTGATATTCAGATGGAAATGGATATTCTGCACCCCACCATGATGCGTGCCAAGTCATATTAGATTTTGAGGTAATTTTGAAAATGAAAAATCCTTCTATAATCCCTCTAACGACCCGACAATGATTTCTGTTGACAAATTATTGTTATTGAGATGAAAATGGATATTCTGCACCCCACCATGATGGGTGCCAAGTCATATTAGATTTTTGAAGAAATATTGATAATGAAAAATGCCTCTATACCCTCTCTGACGACCCGACAATGATTTCTGTTGACGAATTATTGTTATCCAGATGGAAATGAATATTTTGCACCCTACTATGATGCGTGCCAAGTTATATTTAATTTTTGAAGTAATTTTGAAAATGAAAAATCCCTTTAACCCCCTCTGACGTCCCGACAATAATTTCTGTTGACGAATTATCGTTATTTAGATGAAAATGGATATTATGCGCTCCACTACGATACGTGCCAAGTCATATTAGAATTGTGAAGTGATTTTGAAAATGAAAAATCCCTCTATACCCCCTCTAACGACCCGTCAATGATTTCTGTTGACTAATTATTGATATTGAGATGGAAATGAATATTCTGTACCCCACCATGATGCGTGCCAAGTCATATTTGATTTTTGAAGTCATTTTGAAAATGAAAAATCTCTCTATACCCCCTCTGACGACCCGACAATGATTTCTGTTGACGAATTATTGTAATTCAGATGGAAATGGATATTCTGCACCCCACTATGTTGCGTGCCAAGTCATATTCAATTTTGAGGTAATTTTGAAAATGAAAAATCCCTCTGTACCCCCTCTGACGTCCCGACAATGATTTATTTTGACAAATTATTGTTATTGAGATTAAATTGAATATTCTGTACCCCACCATGATGCGTGCCAAGTCATTTTTGATTTTTGAAGTCATTTTGAAAATGAAAAATCCCTCTATACCCCCTCTGACGACCCGACAATGATTTCTGTTGACGAATTATTGTTTTTCAGATGGAAATGGATGTTTTGCACCCTACTATGATGCGTGCCAAGCCTTATTTGAATTTTGAAGTCATTTTGATAATGAAAAATCCCTCTATACCCCCTCTAACGACCCGTCAATGATTTCCATTGACAAATTATTTTTATTCAGATGGAAATGGATATTCTGCAGCCCACCATGATGCGTGCCAAGTCATATTTGATTTTGAGGTAATTTTGAAAATGAATAATCCCTCTATACCTCCTCTGACGACCCGACATTGATTTCTTTTAACAAATTATTGTTATTGAGATGGAAATGAATATTCTGTACCCCACCATGTTGCGTGCCAAGTCATATTTGATTTTGGGGTAATTTTGATAATGAAAAATCCCTCTATACCCCCTCTAACGACCTGTCAATGATTTCCATTGACGAATTATTGTTATTCAGATGGAAATGGGTATTCTGCAGCCCACCATGATGCGTGCCAAGTTATATTTGATTTTGAGGTAATTTTGAAAATGAAAAATCTTTCTATACCCCCTCTGACGACCCGACAATGATTTCTTTTGAAAAATTATTGTTATTGAGATGGAAATGAATATTCTGTACCCCACCATGTTGCGTGCCAAGTCATATTTGATTTTGGGGTAATTTTGATAATGAAAAATCCCTCTATACCCCCTCTAACGACCTGTCAATGATTTCCATTGACGAATTATTGTTATTCAGATGGAAATGGGTATTCTGTACCCCACTATGTTGCGTGCCAAGTCATATTTGATTTTGGGGTAATTTTGTAAATGAAATATCCCTCTATACACCCTCTGACGACACGACAATGATTTATCTTATGGAATTATTGTTATTCAGATGGGAATGGATATTCTGCACCCCACCATGATGCGTGCCAAGTCATTTTTGATTTTTGAAGTCATTTTGATAATGAAAAATCCCTCTATACCCCCTCTGACGTCCCGACAATGATTTCTGTTGACAAATTATTGTTATTCAGATGGAAATGCATGTTTTGCACCCCACTATGATGCGTGCCAAGTCATATTTGATTTTTGAAGTCATTTTGATAATGAAAAATCCCTCTATTCCCTCTCTGACGACCCGACAATGATTTCTGTCGACAAATTATTTTTATAGAGATGGAAATGGATTTTTTGCAGCCCACCATGTGCGTGCCAAGTCATATTTGATTTTGAGGTAATTTTGAAAATGAAAAATCCCTCTATACCCCCTCTGACGACCCGACAATGATTTATTTTGACAAATTATTGTTATTGAGATGGAAATGAATATTCTGTACCCCACCATGTTGCGTGCCAAGTCATATTTGATTTTGGGGTAATTTTGATAATGAAAAATCCCTCTATACCCCCTCTAACGACCTGTCAATGATTTCTATTGACGAATTATTGTTATTCAGATGGAAATGGGTATTCTGTACCCCACTATGTTGCGTGCCAAGTCATATTTGATTTTGGGGTAATTTTGTAAATGAAATATCCCTCTATACACCCTCTGACGACACGACAATGATTTATCTTATGGAATTATTGTTATTCAGATGGAAATGCATGTTTTGCACCCCACTATGATGCGTGCCAAGTCATATTTGATTTTTGAAGTCATTTTGATAATGAAAAATCCCTCTATTCCCTCTCTGACGACCCGACAATGATTTCTGTCGACAAATTATTTTTATAGAGATGGAAATGGATATTCTGTACACCACCATGATGCGTGCCAAGTCATATTTGATTTTTGAAGTCATTTTGAAAATGAAAAATCCCTCTCTACCCCCTCTAACGACCCTTCAATAATTTCTGTTTACGAATTATTGTTATTCAGATGGAAATAGATATTCTGCACCCCACCATGATGCGTGCCAAGTCATATTTGATTCTTGAAGTCATTTTGAAAATGAAAAATCCCTCTATTCCCTCTCTGACGACCCGACAATGATTTCTGTTGACGAATTATTGTTATTTGGATGGAAATGCATGTTTTGCACCCCACTATGATGCGTGCCAAGTCATATTTGATTTTTGAAGTCATTTTGATAATGAAAAATCCCTCTATACCCCCTCTGACGACCCGAAAATGATTTCTGTTGACGAATTATTGTTATTTAGATGAAAATGGATATTATGCACTCCACTATGATACGTGCCAAGGCATATTTGATTTTTGAAGTAATTTTGAAAATGAAAAATCCCTCTATGCCCCCTCTAACGACCCGTCAATGATTTCTGTTGACGAATTATTGTTATTCAGATAGAAATGGATATTCTGCACCCCACCATGATGCGTGCCAAGTCATATTTGATTTTGATGTAATTTTGAAAATGAAAAATCCCTCTATACCCCGTCTGACGACCCGTCAATGATTTCTGTTGACTAATTATTGATATTCAGATGGAAATGGATATTCTGCACCCCACCGTGATGCGTGCCAAGTCATATTAGATTTTGAGGTAATTTTGAAAATGAAAAATCCCTCCATACCCCCTCTGACGACACGACAATGATTTCTGTTGAAGTATTATTGTTATTCAGATGGGAATGAATGTTTTGCACCCCACTATGATGCGTGCCAAGTCCTATTTGATTTTGAGGTAATTTTGAAAATGAAGAATCCCTCTATACCCTCTCTGACGACCCGACAATGTTTTCTGTTGACGAATTATTGTTATCCAGATGGAAATGAATATTTTGCACCCTACTATGATGCGTGCCAAGGTATATTTAATTTTTGAAGTAATTTTGAAAATGAAAAATCCCTCTATACCCCCTCTAACGACCCGTCAATGATTTCTGTTGACTAATTATTGATATTGAGATGGAAATGAATATTCTGTACCCCACCATGATGCGTGCCAAGTCATATTTGATTTTTGAAGTCATTTTGAAAATGAAAAATCTCTCTATACCCCCTCTGACGACCCGACAATGATTTCTGTTGACGAATTATTGTTATTCAGATGAAAATGGATATTCTGCACCCTACCATGATGCGTGCCAAGTCATATTAGCTTTTTGAAGCAATATTGAAAATGAAAAATCCCTGTATACCCCCTCTAACGACCCGACAATGATTTCTGTTGACGAATTATTGTAATTCAGATGGAAATGGATATTCTGCACCCCACTATCTTGCGTGCCAAGTCATATTCAATTTTGAGGTAATTTTGAAAATGAAAAATCCCTCTATACCCCCTCTGACGACCCGACAATGATTTATTTTGACAAATTATTGTTATTGAGATGAAATTGAATATTCTGTACCCCACCATGATGCGTGCCAAGTCATTTTTGATTTTTGAAGTCATTTTGAAAATGAAAAATCCCTCTATACCCCCTCTGACGACCCGACAATGATTTCTGTTGACGAATTATTGTTTTTCAGATGGAAATGGATGTTTTGCACCCTACTATGATGCGTGCCAAGCCTTATTTGAATTTTGAAGTCATTTTGATAATGAAAAATCCCTCTATACCCCCTCTAACGACCCGTCAATGATTTCCATTGACAAATTATTTTTATTCAGATGGAAATGGATATTCTGCAGCCCACCATGATGCGTGCCAAGTCATATTTGATTTTGAGGTAATTTTGAAAATGAATAATCCCTCTATACCTCCTCTGACGACCCGACATTGATTTCTTTTAACAAATTATTGTTATTGAGATGGAAATGAATATTCTGTACCCCACCATGTTGCGTGCCAAGTCATATTTGATTTTGGGGTAATTTTGATAATGAAAAATCCCTCTATACCCCCTCTAACGACCTGTCAATGATTTCCATTGACGAATTATTGTTATTCAGATGGAAATGGGTATTCTGCAGCCCACCATGATGCGTGCCAAGTTATATTTGATTTTGAGGTAATTTTGAAAATGAAAAATCTTTCTATACCCCCTCTGACGACCCGACAATGATTTCTTTTGAAAAATTATTGTTATTGAGATGGAAATGAATATTCTGTACCCCACCATGTTGCGTGCCAAGTCATATTTGATTTTGGGGTAATTTTGATAATGAAAAATCCCTCTATACCCCCTCTAACGACCTGTCAATGATTTCCATTGACGAATTATTGTTATTCAGATGGAAATGGGTATTCTGTACCCCACCATGTTGCGTGCCAAGTCATATTTGATTTTGGGGTAATTTTTTAAATGAAATATCCCTCTATACCCCCTCTGACGACACGACAATGATTTATCTTATGGAATTATTGTTATTCAGATGGGAATGGATATTCTGCACCCCACCATGATGCGTGCCAAGTCATTTTTGATTTTTGAAGTCATTTTGAAAATGAAAAATCCCTCTATTCCCAGTCTGACGACCCGACCATGATTTCTGTTAACGAATTATTGTTATTCAGATGGAAATAGATATTCTGCACCCCACCATGATGCGTGCCAAGTCATATTTGATTTTTGAAGTCATTTTGATAATGAAAAATCCCTCTATACCCCCTCTGACGTCCCGACAATGATTTCTGTTGACAAATTATTGTTATTCAGATGGAAATGCATGTTTTGCACCCCACTATGATGCGTGCCAAGTCATATTTGATTTTTGAAGTCATTTTGACAATGAAAAATCCCTCTATTCCCTCTCTGACGACCCGACAATGATTTCTGTTGACAAATTATTGTTATTCAGATGGAAATGCATGTTTTGCACCCCACTATGATGCGTGCCAAGTCATATTTGATTTTTGAAGTCATTTTGATAATGAAAAATCCCTCTATTCCCTCTCTGACGACCCGACAATGATTTCTGTAGACAAATTATTTTTATAGAGATGGGAATGGATATTCTGTACACCACCATGATGCGTGCCAAGTCATATTTGATTTTTGAAGTCATTTTGAAAATGAAAAATCCCTCTCTACCCCCTCTAACGACCCGAAAATGATTTCTGTTGACGAATTATTGTTATTTAGATGAAAATGGATATTATGCACTCCACTATGATACGTGCCAAGGCATATTTGATTTTTGAAGTAATTTTGAAAATGAAAAATCCCTCTATGCCCCCTCTAACGACCCGTCAATGATTTCTGTTGACGAATTATTGTTATTCAGATAGAAATGGATATTTTGCACCCCACCATGATGCGTGCCAAGTCATATTTGATTTTGATGTAATTTTGAAAATGAAAAATCCCTCTATACCCCGTCTGACGACCCGTCAATGATTTCTGTTGACTAATTATTGATATTCAGATGGAAATGGATATTCTGCACCCCACCGTGATGCGTGCCAAGTCATATTAGATTTTGAGGTAATTTTGAAAATGAAAAATCCCTCCATACCCCCTCTGACGACACGACAATGATTTCTGTTGACGAATTATTGTTATTCAGATGGGAATGGATGTTTTGCACCCCACTATGATGCGTGCCAAGTCCTATTTGATTTTGAGGTAATTTTGAAAATGAAAAATCCCTCTATACTCCCTCTGACGACCCGACAATGATTTCTTTTGACAAATTATTGTTATTGAGATGGAAATGAATATTCTGTACCCCACCATGATGCGTGCCAAGTCATATTTGATTTATGAAGTCATTTTGAAATTGAAAAATTCCTCTATACCCCCTCTGACGACCCGACAATGATTTCTTTTGACAAATTATTGTTATTGAGATGGAAATGAATTTTTTGCAGCCCACCATGTGCGTGCCAAGTCATATTTGATTTTGAGGTAATTTTGAAAATGAAAAATCCCTCTATACCCCCTCTGACGACCCGACAATGATTTATTTTGACAAATTATTGTTCTTGAGATGGAAATGAATATTCTGTACCCCACCATTTTGCGTGCCAAGTCATATTTGATTTTGGGGTAATTTTGATAATGAAAAATCCCTCTATACCCCCTCTAACGACCTGTCAATGATTTCCATTGACGAATTATTGTTATTCAGATGGAAATGGGTATTCTGTACCCCACCATGTTGCGTGCCAAGTCATATTTGATTTTGGGGTAATTTTGTAAATGAAATATCCCTCTATACCCCCTCTGACGACACGACAATGATTTATCTTATGGAATTATTGTTATTCAGATGGGAATGGATATTCTGCACCCCACCATGATGCGTGCCAAGTCATTTTTGATTTTTGAAGTCATTTTGATAATGAAAAATCCCTCTATACCCCCTCTGACGTCCCGACAATGATTTCTGTTGACAAATTATTGTTATTCAGATGGAAATGCATGTTTTGCACCCCACTATGATGCGTGCCAAGTCATAATTGATTTTTGAAGTCATTTTGATAATGAAAAATCCCTCTATTCCCTCTCTGACGACCCTTCAATAATTTCTGTTTACGAATTATTGTTATTCAGATGGAAATAGATATTCTGCACCCCACCATGATGCGTGCCAAGTCATATTTGATTTTTGAAGTCATTTTGAAAATGAAAAATCCCTCTATTCCCTCTCTGACGACCCGACAATGATTTCTGTTGACGAATTATTGTTATTTGGATGGAAATGCATGTTTTGCACCCCACTATGATGCGTGCCAAGTCATATTTGATTTTTGAAGTCATTTTGATAATGAAAAATCCCTCTATACCCCCTCTGACGACCCGAAAATTATTTCTGTTGACGAATTATTGTTATTTAGATGAAAATGGATATTATGCACTCCACTATGATACGTGCCAAGGCATATTTGATTTTTGAAGTAATTTTGAAAATGAAAAATCCCTCTATGCCCCCTCTAACGACCCGTCAATGATTTCTGTTGACGAATTATTGTTATTCAGATAGAAATGGATATTCTGCACCCCACCATGATGCGTGCCAAGTCATATTTGATTTTGATGTAATTTTGAAAATGAAAAATCCCTCTATACCCCGTCTGACGACCCGTCAATGATTTCTGTTGACTAATTATTGATATTCAGATGGAAATGGATATTCTGCACCCCACCGTGATGCGTGCCAAGTCATATTAGATTTTGAGGTAATTTTGAAAATGAAAAATCCCTCCATACCCCCTCTGACGACACGACAATGATTTCTGTTGACGAATTATTGTTATTCAGATGGGAATGGATGTTTTGCACCCCACTATGATGCGTGCCAAGTCCTATTTGATTTTGAGGTAATTTTGAAAATGAAAAATCCCTCTATACTCCCTCTGACGACCCGACAATGATTTCTTTTGACAAATTATTGTTATTGAGATGGAAATGAATATTCTGTACCCCACCATGATGCGTGCCAAGTCATATTTGATTTTTGAAGTCATTTTGAAATTGAAAAATTCCTCTATACCCCCTCTGACGACCCGACAATGATTTCTTTTGACAAATTATTGTTATTGAGATGGAAATGAATTTTTTGCAGCCCACCATGTGCGTGCCAAGTCATATTTGATTTTGAGGTAATTTTGAAAATGAAAAATCCCTCTATACCCCCTCTGACGACCCGACAATGATTTATTTTGACAAATTATTGTTATTGAGATGGAAATGAATATTCTGTACCCCACCATGATGCGTGCCAAGTCATATTTGATTTTTGAAGTCATTTTGAAAATGAAAAATTCCTCTATACCTCCTCTGACGACCCGACAATGATATCTGTTGACGAATTATTGTTTTTCAGATGAAAATGGATGTTTTGCACCCTACTATGATGCGTGCCAAGCCTGTTTTGAATTTTGAATTCATTTTGATAATGATAAATCCCTCTATACCCCTTCTAACGACCCGTCAATGATTTCCATTGACGAATTATTGTTATTCAGATGGAAATGGATATTCTGCAGCCCACCATGATGCGTGCCAAGTCATATTTGATTTTGAGGTAATTTTGAAAATGAGAAATCACTCTATACCCCCTCTGACGACCCGACAATGATTTCTTTTGACAAATTATTGTTATTGAGATGGAAATGAATATTCTGTATCCCACCATGTTGCGTGCCAAGTCATATTTGATTTTGGGGTAATTTTGATAATGAAAAATCCCTCTATACCCCCTCTGACGACCCGACAATGATTTCTTATGACAAATTATTGTTATTGAGATGAAAATGAATATTCTGTACCCCACCATGATGCGTGCCAAGTCATTTTTGATTTTTGAAGTCATTTTGAAAATGAAAAATCCCTCTATACCCCCTCTGACGACCCGACAATGATTTCTGTTGACGAATTATTGTTTTTCAGATGGAAATGGATGTTTTGCACCCTACTATGATGCGTGCCAAGCCTTATTTGAATTTTGAAGTCATTTTGATAATGAAAAATCCCTCTATACCCCCTCTAACGTCCCGTCAATGATTTCTGTTGACGAATTAATGTTATTTAGATGAGAATGGATATTATGCACTCCACTATGATACGTGCCAAGTCATATTTGATTTTTGAAGTGATTTTGAAAATGAAAATTCCCTCTATACCCCCTCTAACGACCCGTCAATGATTTCTGTTGACGAATTATTGTTATTCAGATGGAAATTGATATTCTGCACCCCACCATGATGCGTGCCAAGTCATATTGGTTTTGAGGTAATTTTGAAAATGAAAAATCCCTCTATAATCCCTCTGACAACCCGACAATGATTTCTGTCGACAAATTATTGTTATTGAGATGAAAATTAATATTCTGCACCCCACCATGATGCTTGCCAAGTCATATTTGATTTTGAGGTAATTATGAAAATGAAAAATCCCTCCAAACCACCTCTGACGACACGACAATGATTTCTGTTGACGAATTATTGTTATTGAGATGAAAATGGATATTATGCACCCCACCATGATGCGTGCCCAGTCATATTTAATTTTTGAAGTCATTTTGAAAATGAAAAATCCCTCTATACCCCCTCTAACGACACGTCAATGATTTCTGTTGACGAATTATAATTATTCAGATTGAAATAGATATTCTGCAGCCCACCATGATGCGTGCCAAGTCATATTTTATTTTTGAAGTCATTTTGAAAATGAAAAATCCCTCTATACCCCCTCTGACGACCCGACAATGATTTCTTTTGAAAAATTATTGTTATTCAGATGGATATGAATATTTTGCACCCTACTATGATGCGTGCCAAGTTATATTTAATTTTTGAAGTAATTTTGAAAATGAAAAATCCCTCTATACCCCCTCTAACGACCCGTCAATGATTTCTGTTGACGAATTAATGTTATTTAGATGAGAATGGATATTATGCACTCCACTATGATACGTGCCAAGTCATATTTGATTTTTGAAGTAATTTTGAAAATGAAAATTCCCTCTATACCCCCTCTAACGACCCGTCAATGATTTCTGTTGACGAATTATTGTTATTCAGATGGAAATTGATATTCTGCACCCCACCATGATGCGTGCCAAGTCATATTGGTTTTGAGGTAATTTTGAAAATGAAAAATCCCTCTATAATCCCTCTGACAACCCGACAATGATTTCTGTCGACAAATTATTGTTATTGAGATGAAAATTAATATTCTGCACCCCACCATGATGCTTGCCAAGTCATATTTGATTTTGAGGTAATTATGAAAATGAAAAATCCCTCCAAACCACCTCTGACGACACGACAATGATTTCTGTTGACGAATTATTGTTATTGAGATGAAAATTGATATTATGCACCCCACCATGATGCGTGCCCAGTCATATTTAATTTTTGAAGTCATTTTGAAAATGAAAAATCCCTCTATACCCCCTCTAACGACACGTCAATGATTTCTGTTGACGAATTATAATTATTCAGATTGAAATAGATATTCTGCAACCCACCATGATGCGTGCCAAGTCATATTTGATTCTTGAAGTCATTTTGAAAATGAAAAATCCCTCTATACCCCCTCTAACGACCCGTCAATGATTTCTGTATACGAATTATTGTAATTAAGATGGAAATAGATATTCTGCACCACACCATGATGCGTGCCAAGTCATATTTGATTTTGAGGTTATTTTGAAAATGAAAAATCCCTCTATACCCCCTCTGACATCCCGACAATGATTTCTGTTGACGAATTATTGTTATTCTGATGGAAATGCATGTTATGCACCCCTCTATGATGCGTGCCAAGTCATATTTGATTTTTGAAGTCATTTTGATAATGAAAAATCCTCTATACCCCCTCTGACGACCCGACAATGATTTCTGTTGACGAATTATTGTTATTCAGATGAAAATGGATATAATGCACTCCACTAAGATACGTGCCAAGTCATATTTGATTTTTGAAGTAATTTTGAAAATGAAAAATTCCTCTATACCCCCTCTAACGACCCGTCAATGATTTCCATTGACAAATTATTTTTATTCAGATGGAGATGGATATTCTGCAGCCCACCATGATGCGTGCCAAGTCATATTTGATTTTGAGGTAATTTTGAAAATGAATAATCCCTCTATACCTCCTCTGACGACCCGACATTGATTTCTTTTAACAATTTATTGTTATTGAGATGGAAATGAATATTCTGTACCCCACCATGTTGCGTGCCAAGTCATATTTGATTTTGGGGTAATTTTGATAATGAAAAATCCCTCTATACCCCCTCTAACGACCTGTCAATGATTTCCATTGACGAATTATTGTTATTCAGATGGAAATGGGTATTCTGCAGCCCACCATGATGCGTGCCAAGTTATATTTGATTTTGAGGTAATTTTGAAAATGAAAAATCTTTCTATACCCCCTCTGACGACCCGACAATGATTTCTTTTGGAAAATTATTGTTATTGAGATGGAAATGAATATTCTGTACCCCACCATGTTGCGTGCCAAGTCATATTTGATTTTGGGGTAATTTTGATAATGAAAAATCCCTCTATACCCCCTCTAACGACCTGTCAATGATTTCCATTGACGAATTATTGTTATTCAGATGGAAATGGGTATTCTGTACCCCACCATGTTGCGTGCCAAGTCATATTTGATTTTGGGGTAATTTTGTAAATGAAATATCCCTCTATACCCCCTCTGACGACACGACAATGATTTATCTCATGGAATTATTGTTATTCAGATGGGAATGGATATTCTGCACCCCACCATGATGCGTGCCAAGTCATTTTTGATTTTTGAAGTCATTTTGATAATGAAAAATCCCTCTATACCCCCTCTGACGTCCCGACAATGATTTCTGTTGACAAATTATTGTTATTCAGATGGAAATGCATGTTTTGCACCCCACTATGATGCGTGCCAAGTCATATTTGATTTTTGAAGTCATTTTGATAATGAAAAATCCCTCTATTCCCTCTCTGACGACCCGACAATGATTTCTGTCGACAAATTATTTTTATAGAGATGGAAATGGATATTCTGTACACCACCATGATGCTTGCCAAGTCATATTTGATTTTTGAAGTCATTTTGAAAATGAAAAATTCCTCTATACCTCCTCTGACGACCCGACAATGATATCTGTTGACGAATTATTGTTTTTCAGATGAAAATGGATGTTTTGCACCCTACTATGATGCGTGCCAAGCCTGTTTTGAATTTTGAATTCATTTTGATAATGATAAATCCCTCTATACCCCTTCTAACGACCCGTCAATGATTTCCATTGACGAATTATTGTTATTCAGATGGAAATGGATATTCTGCAGCCCACCATGATGCGTGCCAAGTCATATTTGATTTTGAGGTAATTTTGAAAATGAGAAATCCCTCTATACCCCCTCTGACGACCCGACAATGATTTCTTTTGACAAATTATTGTTATTGAGATGGATATGAATATTCTGTATCCCACCATGTTGCGTGCCAAGTTATATTTAATTTTTGAAGTAATTTTTAAAATGAAAAATCCCTCTATACCCCCTCTAACGACCCGTCAATGATTTCTGTTGACGAATTAATGTTATTTAGATGAGAATGGATATTATGCACTCCACTATGATACGTGCCAAGTCATATTTGATTTTTGAAGTAATTTTGAAAATGAAAATTCCCTCTATACCCCCTCTAACGACCCGTCAATGATTTCTGTTGACGAATTATTGTTATTCAGATGGAAATTGATATTCTGCACCCCACCATGATGCGTGCCAAGTCATATTGGTTTTGAGGTAATTTTGAAAATGAAAAATCCCTCTATAATCCCTCTGACAACCCGACAATGATTTCTGTCGACAAATTATTGTTATTGAGATGAAAATTAATATTCTGCACCCCACCATGATGCTTGCCAAGTCATATTTGATTTTGAGGTAATTATGAAAATGAAAAATCCCTCCAAACCACCTCTGACGACACGACAATGATTTCTGTTGACGAATTATTGTTATTGAGATGAAAATGGATATTATGCACCCCACCATGATGCGTGCCCAGTCATATTTAATTTTTGAAGTCATTTTGAAAATGAAAAATCCCTCTATACCCCCTCTAACGACACGTCAATGATTTCTGTTGACGAATTATAATTATCCAGATTGAAATAGATATTCTGCAGCCCACCATGATGCGTGCCAAGTCATATTTGATTTTTGAAGTCATTTTGAAAATGAAAAATCCCTCTAAACCCCCTCTAACGACCCGTCAATGATTTCTGTATACGAATTATTGTAATTAAGATGGAAATAGATATTCTGCACCACACCATGATGCGTGCCAAGTCATATTTGATTTTGAGGTAATTTTGAAAATGAAAAATCCCTCTATACCCCCTCTGACATCCCGACAATGATTTCTGTTGACAAATTATTCTTATAGAGATGGAAATGGATATTCTGTACCCCACCATGATGCGTGCCAAGTCATATTTGATTTTTGAAGTCATTTTGAAAATGAAAAATCCCTCTATTCCCTCTCTGACGACCCGACAATGATTTCATGTTGACGAATTATTGTTATTCTGATGGAAATGCATGTTTTGCACCCCTCTATGATGCGTGCCAAGTCATATTTGATTTTTGAAGTCATTTTGATAATGAAAAATCCTCTATACCCCCTCTGACGACCCGACAATGATTTCTGTTGACGAATTATTGTTATTCAGATGAAAATGGATATAATGCACTCCACTAAGATACGTGCCAAGTCATATTTGATTTTTGAAGTAATTTTGAAAATGAAAAATCCCTCTATACCCCCTCTAACGACCCGACAATGATTTCCATTGACAAATTATTTTTATTCAGATGGAAATGGATATTCTGCAGCCCACCATGATGCGTGCCAAGTCATATTTGATTTTGAGGTAATTTTGAAAATGAATAATCCCTCTATACCTCCTCTGACGACCCGACATTGATTTCTTTTAACAATTTATTGTTATTGAGATGGAAATGAATATTCTGTACCCCACCATGTTGCGTGCCAAGTCATAATTGATTTTGGGGTAATTTTGATAATGAAAAATCCCTCTATACCCCCTCTAACGACCTGTCAATGATTTCCATTGACGAATTATTGTTATTCAGATGGAAATGGGTATTCTGCAGCCCACCATGATGCGTGCCAAGTTATATTTGATTTTGAGGTAATTTTGAAAATGAAAAATCTTTCTATACCCCCTCTGACGACCCGACAATGATTTCTTTTGAAAAATTATTGTTATTGAGATGGAAATGAATATTCTGTACCCCACCATGTTGCGTGCCAAGTCATATTTGATTTTGGGGTAATTTTGATAATGAAAAATCCCTCTATACCCCCTCTAACGACCTGTCAATGATTTCCATTGACGAATTATTGTTATTCAGATGGAAATGGGTATTCTGTACCCCACCATGTTGCGTGCCAAGTCATATTTGATTTTGGGGTAATTTTGTAAATGAAATATCCCTCTATACCCCCTCTGACGACACGACAATGATTTATTTTGACAAATTATTGTTATTCAGATGGGAATGGATATTCTGCACCCCACCATGATGCGTGCCAAGTCATTTTTGATTTTTGAAGTCATTTTGATAATGAAAAATCCCTCTATACCCCCTCTGACGTCCCGACAATGATTTCTGTTGACAAATTATTGTTATTCAGATGGAAATAGATATTCTTCACCCCACCATGATGCGTGCCAAGTCATATTCGATTTTGAGGTTATTTTGATAATGAAAAATCCCTCTATACCCCCTCTGACGTCCCGACAATGATTTCTGTTGACAAATTATTGTTATTTAGATGGAAATGCATGTTTTGCACCCCACTATGATGCG
Source organism: Chrysolina americana (assembly GCA_958502065.1). Classification (NCBI taxonomy): domain Eukaryota; kingdom Metazoa; phylum Arthropoda; class Insecta; order Coleoptera; family Chrysomelidae; genus Chrysolina; species Chrysolina americana. The sequence continues at coordinate 42,331,543 of OY293414.1, forward strand.
TGCCAAGTCATATTTGATTTTTGAAGTCATTTTGATAATGAAAAATCCCTCTATTCCCTCTCTGACGACCCGACAATGATTTCTGTAGACAAATTTTTTTTATAGAGATGGAAATGGATATTCTGTACCCCACCATGATGCGTGCCAAGTCATATTTGATTTTTGAAGTCATTTTGAAAATGAAAAATCCCTCTCTACCCCCTCTAACGACCCTTCAATGATTTCTGTTTACGAATTATTGTTATTCAGATGGAAATAGATATTCTGCACCCCACCATGATGCCTGCCAAGTCATATTTGATTTTTGAAGTCATTTTGAAAATGAAAAATCCCTCTATTCCCTCTCTGACGACCCGACAATGATTTCTGTTGACGAATTATTGTTATTTGGATGGAAATGCATGTTTTGCACCCCACTAAGATGCGTACCAAGTCATATTTGATTTTTGAAGTCATTTTGATAATGAAAAATCCCTCTATACCCCCTCTGACGACCCGAAAATGATTTCTGTTGACGAATTATTGTTATTTAGATGAAAATGGGTATTATGCACTCCACTATGATACGTGCCAAGGCATATTTGATTTTTGAAGTAATTTTGAAAATGAAAAATCCCTCTATGCCCCCTCTAACGACCCGTCAATGATTTCTGTTGACGAATTATTGTTATTCAGATGGAAATGGATATTCTGCACCCCACCATGATGCGTGCCAAGTCATATTTGATTTTGACGTAATTCTGAAAATGAAGAATCCCTCTATACCCCGTCTGACGACCCGTCAATGATTTCTGTTGACTAATTATTGATATTCAGATGGAAATGGATATTCTGCACCCCACCGTGATGCGTGCCAAGTCAAATTAGATTTTGAGGTAATTTTGAAAATGAAAAATCCCTCCATACCCCCTCTGACGACACGACAATGATTTCTGTTGACGAATTATTGTTATTCAGTTGGGAATATATGTTTTGCACCCCACTATGATGCGTGCCAAGTCCAATTTGATTTTGAGGTAATTTTGAAAATGAAAAATCCCTCTATACCCCCTCTGACGACCCGACAATGATTTCTTTTGACAAATTATTGTTATTGAGATGGAAATGAATATTCTGTACCCCACCATGATGCGTGCCAAGTCATATTTGATTTTTGAAGTCATTTTGAAAATGAAAAATTCCTCTATACCCCCTCTGACGACCCGACAATGATTTCTTTTGACAAATTATTGTTATTGAGATGGAAATGAATTTTTTGCAGCCCACCATGTGCGTGCCAAGTCATATTTGATTTTGAGGTAATTTTGAAAATGAAAAATCCCTCTATACCCCCTCTGACGACCCGACAATGATTTCTTTTGACAAATTATTGTTATTGAGATGGAAATGAATATTCTGTACCCCACCATGATGCGTGCCAAGTCATATTTGATTTTTGAAGTCATTTTGAAAATGAAAAATTCCTCTATACCTCCTCTGACGACCCGACAATGATATCTGTTGACGAATAATTGTTTTTCAGATGGAAATGGATGTTTTGCACCCTACTATGATGCGTGCCAAGACTTTTTTGAATTTTGAAGTCATTTTGATAATGATAAATCCCTCTATACCCCCTCTAACGACCCGTCAATGATTTCCATTGACGAATTATTGTTATTCAGATGGAAATGAATATTCTGCACCCCACTATGATGCGTGCCAAGTTTTATTAGATTTCTGAGGAAATTTTGAATTTGAAAAATCCCTCTATACCCCCTCTATCGACCCGTCAATGATTTCTGTTGATGAATTATTGTTATTCAGATGGAAATGGATATTCTGCAGCCCACCATGATGGGTGCCAAGTCATATTAGATTTTTGAAGAAATATTGATAATGAAAAATCCCTGTATACCCCCTCTAACGACCCGACAATGATTTCTGTTGACGAGTTATTGTAATTCAGATGGAAATGGATATTCTGCACCCCACTATGTTGCGTGCCAAGTCATATTCAATTTTGAGGTAATTTTGAAAATGAAAAATCCCTCTATACCCCCTCTGACGACCCGACAATGATTTATTTTGACAAATTATTGTTATTGAGATGAAAATGAATATTCTGTACCCCACCATGATGCGTGCCAAGTCATTTATGATTTTTGAAGTCATTTTGAAAATGAAAAATCCCTCTATACCCCCTCTGACGACCCGACAAAGATTTCTGTTGACGAATTATTGTTTTTCAGATGGAAATGGATGTTTTGCACCCTACTATGATGCGTGCCAAGCCTTATTTGAATTTTGAAGTCATTTTGAAAATGAAAAATCCCTCTATACCCCCTCTAACGACCCGTCAATGATTTCCATTGACAAATTATTGTTATTGAGATGGAAATGAATATTCTGTACCCCACCATGTTGCGTGCGAAGTCATATTTGATTTTGGGGTAATTTTGATAAAGAAAAATCCCTCTATACCCCCTCTAACGACCTGTCAATGATTTCCATTGACGAATTATTGTTATTCAGATGGAAATGGGTATTCTGCAGCCCACCATGATGCGTGCCAAGTTATATTTGATTTTGAGGTAATTTTGAAAATGAAAGATCCCTCTATACCCCCTCTGACGACCCGACAATGATTTCTTTTGAAAAATTATTGTTATTGAGATGGAAATGAATATTGTGTACCCCACCATGTTGCGTGCCAAGTCATATTTGATTTTGGGGTAATTTTGATAATGAAAAATCCCTCTATACCCCCTCTAACGACCTGTCAATGATTTCCATTGACGAATTATTGTTATTCAGATGGAAATGGGTATTCTGCAGCCCACCATGATGCGTGCCAAGTTATATTTGATTTTGAGGTAATTTTGAAAATGAAAGATCCCTCTATACCCCCTCTGACGACCCGACAATGATTTCTTCTGAAAAATTATTGTTATTGAGATGGAAATGAATATTGTGTACCCCACCATGTTGCGTGCCAAGTCATATTTGATTTTGGGGTAATTTTGAAAATGAAATATCCCTCTATACCCCCTCTGACGACACGACAATGATTTATCTCAAGGAATTATTGTTATTCAGATGGAAATGGATATTCTGCACCCCACCATGATGCGTGCCAAGTCATTTTTGATTTTTGAAGTCATTTTGAAAATGAAAAATCCCTCTATTCCCTGTCTGACGACCCGACAATGATTTCTGTTTACGAATTATTGTTATTCAGATGGAAATAGATATTCTGCACCCCACCATGATGCGTGCCAAGTCATATTTGATTTTGAGGTTATTTTGATAATGAAAAATCCCTCTATACCCCCTCTGACGTCCCGACAATGATTTCTGTTGACAAATTATTGTTATTTAGATGGAAATGCATGTTTTGCACCCCACTATGATGCGTGCCAAGTCATATTTGATTTTTGAAGTCATTTTGATAATGAAAAAACCCTCTATTCCCTCTCTGACGACCCGACAATGATTTCTGTAGACAAATTATTTTTATAGAGATGGAAATGGATATTCTGTACCCCACCATGATGCGTGCCAAGTCATATTTGATTTTTGAAGTCATTTTGAAAATGAAAAATCCCTCTCTACCCCCTCTAACGACCCTTCAATGATTTCTGTTTACGAATTATTGTTATTCAGATGGAAATAGATATTCTGCACCCCACCATGATGCGTGCCAAATCATATTTGATTTATGAAGTCATTTTGAAAATGAGAAATCCCTCTATTCCCTCTCTGACGACCCGACAATGATTTCTGTTGACGAATTATTGTTATTTGGATGGAAATGCATGTTTTGCACCCCACTATGATGCGTACCAAGTCATATTTGATTTTTGAAGTCATTTTGATAATGAAAAATCCCTCTATACCCCCTCTGACGACCAGAAAATGATTTCTGTTGACGAATTATTGTTATTTAGATTAAAATGGATATTATGCACTCCACTATGATACGTGCCAAGGCATATTTGATTTTTGAAGTAATTTTGAAAATGAAAAATCCCTCTATGCCCCCTCTAACGACCCGTCAATGATTTCTGTTGACGAATTATTGTTATTCAGATGGAAATGGATATTCTGCACCCCACCATGATGCGTGCAAAGTCATATTTGATTTTGACGTAATTTTGAAAATGAAAAATCCCTCTATGCCCCCTCTAACGACCCGTCAATGATTTCTGTTGACGAATTATTGTTATTCAGATGGAGATAGATATTCTGCACCCCACCATGATGCGTGCCAAGTCATATTTGATTTTGACGTAATTTTGAAAATGAAAAATCCCTCTATACCCCCTCTAACGACCCGACAATGATTTCTGTTGACGAATTATTGTAATTCAGATGCAAATGGATATTCTGCACCCCACTATGTTGCGTGCCAAGTCATATTCAATTTTGAGGTAATTTTGAAAATGAAAAATCCCTCTATACCCCCTCTGACGACCCGACAATGATTTATTTTGACAAATTATTGTTATTGAGATGAAAATGAATATTCTGTACCCCACCATGATGCGTGCCAAGTCATTTTTGATTTTTGAAGTCATTTTGAAAATGAAAAATCCCTCTATACCCCCTCTGACGACCCGACAATGATTTCTGTTGACGAATTATTGTTTTTCAGATGGAAATGGATGTTTTGCACCCTACTATGATGCGTGCCAAGCCTTTTTTGAATTTTGAAGTCATTTTGATAATGAAAAATCCCTCTATACCCCCTCTAACGACCCGTCAATGATTGCCATTGACAAATTATTGTTACTCAGATGGGAATGGATATTCTGCAGCCCACCATGATGCGTGCCAAGTCATATTTGATTTTGATGTAAATTTGAAAATGAATAATCCCTCTATACCTCCTCTGACGACCCGACATTGATTTCTTTTAACAAATTATTGTTATTGAGATGGAAATGAATATTCTGTACCCCACCATGTTGCGTGCCAAGTCATATTTGATTTTGGGGTAATTTTGGTAATGAAAAATCCCTCTATACCCCCTCTAACGACCTGTCAATGATTTCCATTGACAAATTATTGTTATTCAGATGGAAATGGGTATTCTGCAGCCCACCATGATGCGTGCCAAGTTATATTTGATTTTGAGGTAATTTTGAAAATGAAAAATCCCTCTATACCCCCTCTGACGACCCGACAATGATTTCTTTTGAAAAATTATTGTTATTGAGATGGAAATGAATATTGTGTACCCCACCATGTTGCGTGCCAAGTCATATTTGATTGTGGGGTAATTTTGAAAATGAAATATCCCTCTATACCCCCTCTGACGACACGACAATGATTTATCCTAAGGAATTATTGTTATTCAGATGGGAATGGATATTCTGCACCCCACCATGATGCGTGCCAAGTCATTTTTGATTTTTGAAGTCATTTTGAAAATGAAAAATCCCTCTATTCCCTGTCTGACGACCCGACAATGATTTCTGTTTACGAATTATTGTTATTCAGATGGAAATAGATATTCTGCACCCCACCATGATGCGTGCCAATTCATATTTGATTTTGAGGTTATTTTGATAATGAAAAATCCCTCTATACCCCCTCTGACGTCCCGACAATGATTTCTGTTGACAAATTATTGTTATTTAGATGAAAATGCATGTTTTGCACCCCACTATGATGCGTGCCAAGTCATATTTGATTTTTGAAGTCATTTTGATAATGAAAAATCCCTCTATTCCCTCTCTGACGACCCGACAATGATTTCTGTAGACAAATTATTATTATAGAGATGGAAATGGATATTCTGTACCCCACCGTGATGCGTGCCAAGTCATATTTGATTTTTGAAGTCATTTTGAAAATGAAAAATCCCTCTATACCCCCTCTGACGACCCGACAATGATTTCCGTTGACGAATTATTGTTTTTCAGATGGAAATGGATGATTTGCACCCTACTATGATGCGTGCCAAGCCTTATTTGAATTTTGAAGTCATTTTGATAATGAAAATTCCCTCAATACCCCCTCTAACGACCCGTCAATGATTTCCTTCGACAAATTATTGTTATTCAGATGGAAATGGATATTCTGCAGCCCACCATGATGCGTGCCAAGTCATATTAGATTTTGAGGTAAATTTGAAAATGAAAAATCCCTCCATTCCCCCTCTGACGACACGACAATGATTTCTGTTGACGAATTATTGTTATTCAGATGGAAAAGAATATTCTGCACCCCACTATGATGCGTGCCAAGTTTTATTAGATTTCTGAGGAAATTTTGAATTTGAAAAATCCCTCTATACCCCCTCTATCGACCCGTCAATGATTTCTGTTGATGAATTATTGTTATTCAGATCAAAATGGATATTCTGCAGCCCACCATGATGCGTGCCAAGTCATATTAGATTTTGAGGTAATTTTGAAAATGAAAAATCCTTCTATAATCCCTCTGACGACCCGACAATGATTTCTGTTGACAAATTATTGTTATTGAGATGAAAATGGATATTCTGCACCCCACCATGATGCTTGCCAAGTCATATTTGATTTTGAGGTAAATTTGAAAATGAAAAATCCCTCCATTCCCCCTCTGACGACACGACAATGATTTCAGTTGACGAATTATTGTTATTCAGATGGAAATGAATATTCTGCACCCCACTATGATGCGTGCCAAGTTTTATTAGATTTCTGAGGAAATTTTGAATTTGAAAAATCCCTCTATACCCCCTCTATCGACCCGTCAATGATTTCTGTTGATGAATTATTGTTATTTAGATGGAAATGGATATTCTGCAGCCCACCATGATGGGTGCCAAGTCATATTAGATTTTTGAAGAAATATTGATAATGAAAAATCCCTCTATACCCTCTCTGACGACCCGACAATGATTTCTGTTGACGAATTATTGTTATCCAGATGGAAATGAATATTTTGCACCCTACTATGATGCGTGCCAAGTTATATTTAATTTTTGAAGTAATTTTGAAAATGAAAAATCCCTTTAACCCCCTCTGACGTCCCGACAATAATTTCTGTTGACGAATTATTGTTATTTAGATGAAAATGGATATTATGCACTCCACTATGATACGTGCCAAGTCATATTAGAATTTTGAAGTGATTTTGAAAATGAAAAATCCCTCTATACCCCCTCTGACGACCCGACAATGATTTCTTTTGAAAAATTATTGTTATTGAGATGGAAATGAATATTCAGTACCCCACCATGATGGGTGCCAAGTCATATATGATTTTTGAAGTCATTTTGAAGATGAAAAATCCCTCTATACCCCCTCTGACGACCCGACAATGATTTCTGTTGACGAATTATTGTTATTCAGATGGATATGAATATTTTGCACCCTACTATGATGCGTGCCAAGTTATATTTAATTTTTGAAGTAATTTTGAAAATGAAAAATCCCTCTATACCCCCTCTAACGACCCGTCAATGATTTCTGTTGACTAATTATTGATATTGAGATGGAAATGAATATTCTGTACCCCACCATGATGCGTGCCAAGTCATATTTGATTTTTGAAGTCATTTTGAAAATGAGAAATCTCTCTATACCCCCTCTGACGACCCGACAATGATTTCTGTTGATGAATTATTGTTATTCAGATGAAAATGGATATTCTGCACCCTACCATGATGCGTGCCAAGTCATATTAGCTTTTTGAAGAAATATTGAAAATGAAAAATCCCTTTATACCCCCTCTAACGACCCGACAATGATTTCTGTTGACGAGTTATTGTAATTCAGATGGAAATGGATATTCTGCACCCCACTATGTTGCGTGCCAAGTCATATTCAATTTTGAGGTAATTCTGAAAATGAAAAATCCCTCTATACCCCCTCTGACGACCCGACAATGATTTATTTTGACAAATTATTGTTATTGAGATGAAAATGAATATTCTGTACCCCACCATGATGCGTGCCAAGTCATTTATGATTTTTGAAGTCATTTTGAAAATGAAAAATCCCTCTATACCCCCTCTGACGACCCGACAATGATTTCTGTTTACGAATTATTGTTATTCAGATGGAAATAGATATTCTTCACCCCACCATGATGCGTGCCAAGTCATATTCGATTTTGAGGTTATTTTGATAATGAAAAATCCCTCTATACCCCCTCTGACGTCCCGACAATGATTTCTGTTGACAAATTATTGTTATTTAGATGGAAATGCATGTTTTGCACCCCACTAAGATGCGTACCAAGTCATATTTGATTTTGGAAGTCATTTTGATAATGAAAAATCCCTCTATACCCCCTCTGACGACCCGAAAATGATTTCTGTAGACAAATTATTTTTATAGAGATGGAAATGGATATTCTGTACCCCACCATGATGCGTGCCAAGTCATATTTGATTTTTGAAGTCATTTTGAAAATGAAAAATCCCTCTCTACCCCCTCTAACGACCCTTCAATGATTTCTGTTTACGAATTATTGTTATTCAGATGGAAATAGATATTCTGCACCCCTCCATGATGCGTGCCAAGTCATATTTGATTTTTGAAGTCATTTTGAAAATGAAAAATCCCTCTATTCCCTCTCTGACGACCCGACAATGATTTCTGTTGACGAATTATTGTTATTTGGATGGAAATGCATGTTTTGCACCCCACTAAGATGCGTACCAAGTCATATTTGATTTTTGAAGTCATTTTGATAATGAAAAATCCCTCTATACCCCCTCTGACGACCCGAAAATGCTTTCTGTTGACGAATTATTGTTATTTAGATGAAAATGGATATTATGCACTCCACTATGATACGTGCCAAGGCATATTTGATTTTTGAAGTAATTTTGAAAATGAAAAATCCCTCTATGCCCCCTCTAACGACCCGTCAATGATTTCTGTTGACGAATTATTGTTATTCAGATGGAAATGGATATTCTGCACCCCACCATGATGCGTGCCAAGTCATATTTGATTTTGACGTAATTTTGAAAATGAAGAATCCCTCTATACCCCGTCTGACGACCCGTCAATGATTTCTGTTGACTAATTATTGATATTCAGATGGAAATGGATATTCTGCACCCCACCGTGATGCGTGCCAAGTCATATTAGATTTTGAGGTAATTTTGAAAATGAAAAATCCCTCCATACCCCCTCTGACGACACGACAATGATTTCTGTTGACGAATTATTGTTATTCAGATGGGAATATATGTTTTGCACCCCACTATGATGCGTGCCAAGTCCAATTTGATTTTGAGGTAATTTTGAAAATGAAAAATTCCTCTATACCCCCTCTGACGACCCGACAATGATTTCTTTTGACAAATTATTGTTATTGAGATGGAAATGAATTTTTTGCAGCCCATCATGTGCGTGCCAAGTCATATTTGATTTTGAGGTAATTTTGAAAATGAAAAATCCCTCTATACCCCCTCTGACGACCCGACAATGATTTATTTTGACAAATTATTGTTATTGAGATGAAAATGAATATTCTGTACCCCACCATGATGCGTGCCAAGTCATTTTTGATTTTTGAAGTCATTTTGAAAATGAAAAATCCCTCTATACCCCCTCTGACGACCCGACAATGATTTCTGTTGACGAATTATTGTTTTTCAGATGGAAATGGATGTTTTGCACCCTACTATGATGCGTGCCAAGCCTTTTTTGAATTTTGAAGTCATTTTGATAATGAAAAATCCCTCTATACCCCCTCTAACGACCCGTCAATGATTGCCATTGACAAATTATTGTTACTCAGATGGGAATGGATATTCTGCAGCCCACCATGATGCGTGCCAAGTCATATTTGATTTTGATGTAAATTTGAAAATGAATAATCCCTCTATACCTCCTCTGACGACCCGACATTGATTTCTTTTAACAAATTATTGTTATTGAGATGGAAATGAATATTCTGTACCCCACCATGTTGCGTGCCAAGTCATATTTGATTTTGGGGTAATTTTGGTAATGAAAAATCCCTCTATACCCCCTCTAACGACCTGTCAATGATTTCCATTGACAAATTATTGTTATTCAGATGGAAATGGGTATTCTGCAGCCCACCATGATGCGTGCCAAGTTATATTTGATTTTGAGGTAATTTTGAAAATGAAAAATCCCTCTATACCCCCTCTGACGACCCGACAATGATTTCTTTTGAAAAATTATTGTTATTGAGATGGAAATGAATATTGTGTACCCCACCATGTTGCGTGCCAAGTCATATTTGATTGTGGGGTAATTTTGAAAATGAAATATCCCTCTATACCCCCTCTGACGACACGACAATGATTTATCTTAAGGAATTATTGTTATTCAGATGGGAATGGATATTCTGCACCCCACCATGATGCGTGCCAAGTCATTTTTGATTTTTGAAGTCATTTTGAAAATGAAAAATCCCTCTATTCCCTGTCTGACGACCCGACAATGATTTCTGTTTACGAATTATTGTTATTCAGATGGAAATAGATATTCTGCACCCCACCATGATGCGTGCCAAGTCATATTTGATTTTGAGGTTATTTTGATGATGAAAAATCCCTCTATACCCCCTCTGACGTCCCGACAATGATTTCTGTTGACAAATTATTGTTATTTAGATGAAAATGCATGTTTTGCACCCCACTATGATGCGTGCCAAGTCATATTTGATTTTTGAAGTCATTTTGATAATGAAAAATCCCTCTATTCCCTCTCTGACGACCCGACAATGATTTCTGTAGACAAATTATTATTATAGAGATGGAAATGGATATTCTGTACCCCACCGTGATGCGTGCCAAGTCATATTTGATTTTTGAAGTCATTTTGAAAATGAAAAATCCCTCTATACCCCCTCTGACGACCCGACAATGATTTCCGTTGACGAATTATTGTTTTTCAGATGGAAATGGATGATTTGCACCCTACTATGATGCGTGCCAAGCCTTATTTGAATTTTGAAGTCATTTTGATAATGAAAATTCCCTCAATACCCCCTCTAACGACCCGTCAATGATTTCCTTCGACAAATTATTGTTATTCAGATGGAAATGGATATTCTGCAGCCCACCATGATGCGTGCCAAGTCATATTAGATTTTGAGGTAAATTTGAAAATGAAAAATCCCTCCATTCCCCCTCTGACGACACGACAATGATTTCTGTTGACGAATTATTGTTATTTAGATGGAAAAGAATATTCTGCACCCCACTATGATGCGTGCCAAGTTTTATTAGATTTCTGAGGAAATTTTGAATTTGAAAAATCCCTCTATACCCCCTCTATCGACCCGTCAATGATTTCTGTTGATGAATTATTGTTATTCAGATCAAAATGGATATTCTGCAGCCCACCATGATGCGTGCCAAGTCATATTAGATTTTGAGGTAATTTTGAAAATGAAAAATCCTTCTATAATCCCTCTGACGACCCGACAATGATTTCTGTTGACAAATTATTGTTATTGAGATGAAAATGGATATTCTGCACCCCACCATGATGCTTGCCAAGTCATATTTGATTTTGAGGTAAATTTGAAAATGAAAAATCCCTCCATTCCCCCTCTGACGACACGACAATGATTTCAGTTGACGAATTATTGTTATTCAGATGGAAATGAATATTCTGCACCCCACTATGATGCGTGCCAAGTTTTATTAGATTTCTGAGGAAATTTTGAATTTGAAAAATCCCTCTATACCCCCTCTATCGACCCGTCAATGATTTCTGTTGATGAATTATTGTTATTCAGATGGAAATGGATATTCTGCAGCCCACCATGATGGGTGCCAAGTCATATTAGATTTTTGAAGAAATATTGATAATGAAAAATCCCTCTATACCCTCTCTGACGACCCGACAATGATTTCTGTTGACGAATTATTGTTATCCAGATGGAAATGAATATTTTGCACCCTACTATGATGCGTGCCAAGTTATATTTAATTTTTGAAGTAATTTTGAAAATGAAAAATCCCTTTAACCCCCTCTGACGTCCCGACAATAATTTCTGTTGACGAATTATTGTTATTTAGATGAAAATGGATATTATGCACTCCACTATGATACGTGCCAAGTCATATTAGAATTTTGAAGTGATTTTGAAAATGAAAAATCCCTCTATACCCCCTCTGACGACCCGACAATGATTTCTTTTGAAAAATTATTGTTATTGAGATGGAAATGAATATTCAGTACCCCACCATGATGGGTGCCAAGTCATATATGATTTTTGAAGTCATTTTGAAGATGAAAAATCCCTCTATACCCCCTCTGACGACCCGACAATGATTTCTGTTGACGAATTATTGTTATTCAGATGGATATGAATATTTTGCACCCTACTATGATGCGTGCCAAGTTATATTTAATTTTTGAAGTAATTTTGAAAATGAAAAATCCCTCTATACCCCCTCTAACGACCCGTCAATGATTTCTGTTGACTAATTATTGATATTGAGATGGAAATGAATATTCTGTACCCCACCATGATGCGTGCCAAGTCATATTTGATTTTTGAAGTCATTTTGAAAATGAAAAATCTCTCTATACCCCCTCTGACGACCCGACAATGATTTCTGTTGATGAATTATTGTTATTCAGATGAAAATGGATATTCTGCACCCTACCATGATGCGTGCCAAGTCATATTAGCTTTTTGAAGAAATATTGAAAATGAAAAATCCCTTTATACCCCCTCTAACGACCCGACAATGATTTCTGTTGACGAGTTATTGTAATTCAGATGGAAATGGATATTCTGCACCCCACTATGTTGCGTGCCAAGTCATATTCAATTTTGAGGTAATTCTGAAAATGAAAAATCCCTCTATACCCCCTCTGACGACCCGACAATGATTTATTTTGACAAATTATTGTTATTGAGATGAAAATGAATATTCTGTACCCCACCATGATGCGTGCCAAGTCATTTATGATTTTTGAAGTCATTTTGAAAATGAAAAATCCCTCTATACCCCCTCTGACGACCCGACAATGATTTCTGTTTACGAATTATTGTTATTCAGATGGAAATAGATATTCTTCACCCCACCATGATGCGTGCCAAGTCATATTCGATTTTGAGGTTATTTTGATAATGAAAAATCCCTCTATACCCCCTCTGACGTCCCGACAATGATTTCTGTTGACAAATTATTGTTATTTAGATGGAAATGCATGTTTTGCACCCCACTATGATGCGTGCCAAGTCATATTTGATTTTTGAAGTCATTTTGATAATGAAAAATCCCTCTATTCCCTCTCTGACGACCCGACAATGATTTCTGTAGACAAATTATTTTTATAGAGATGGAAATGGATATTCTGTACCCCACCATGATGCGTGCCAAGTCATATTTGATTTTTGAAGTCATTTTGAAAATGAAAAATCCCTCTCTACCCCCTCTAACGACCCTTCAATGATTTCTGTTTACGAATTATTGTTATTCAGATGGAAATAGATATTCTGCACCCCACCATGATGCGTGCCAAGTCATATTTGATTTTTGAAGTCATTTTGAAAATGAAAAATCCCTCTATTCCCTCTCTGACGACCCGACAATGATTTCTGTTGACGAATTATTGTTATTTGGATGGAAATGCATGTTTTGCACCCCACTAAGATGCGTACCAAGTCATATTTGATTTTTGAAATCATTTTGATAATGAAAAATCCCTCTATACCCCCTCTGACGACCCGAAAATGATTTCTGTTGACGAATTATTGTTATTTAGATGAAAATGGATATTATGCACTCCACTATGATACGTGCCAAGGCATATTTGATTTTTGAAGTAATTTTGAATATGAAAAATCCCTCTATGCCCCCTCTAACGACCCGTCAATAATTTCTGTTGACGAATTATTGTTATTCAGATGGAAATGGATATTCTGCACCCCACCATGATGCGTGCCAAGTCATATTTGATTTTGACGTAATTTTGAAAATGAAGAATCCCTCTATACCCCGTCTGACGACCCGTCAATGATTTCTGTTGACTAATTATTGATATTCAGATGGAAATGGATATTCTGCACCCCACCGTGATGCGTGCCAAGTCATATTAGATTTTGAGGTAATTTTGAAAATGAAAAATCCCTCCATACCCCCTCTGACGACACGACAATGATTTCTGTTGACGAATTATTGTTATTCAGATGGGAATATATGTTTTGCACCCCACTATGATGCGTGCCAAGTCCAATTTGATTTTGAGGTAATTTTGAAAATGAAAAATTCCTCTATACCTCCTCTGACGACCCGACAATGATTTCTTTTGACAAATTATTGTTATTGAGATGGAAATGAATTTTTTGCAGCCCACCATGTGCGTGCCAAGTCATATTTGATTTTGAGGTAATTTTGAAAATGAAAAATCCCTCTATACCCCCTCTGACGACCCGACAATGATTTCTTTTGACAAATTATTGTTATTGAGATGGAAATGAATATTCTGTACCCCACCATGATGCGTGCCAAGTCATATTTGATTTTTGAAGTCATTTTGAAAATGAAAAATTCCTCTATACCTCCTCTGACGACCCGACAATGATATCTGTTGACGAATAATTGTTTTTCAGATGGAAATGGATGTTTTGCACCCTACTATGATGCGTGCCAAGACTTTTTTGAATTTTGAAGTCATTTTGATAATGATAAATCCCTCTATACCCCCTCTAACGACCCGTCAATGATTTCCATTGACGAATTATTGTTATTCAGATGGAAATGAATATTCTGCACCCCACTATGATGCGTGCCAAGTTTTATTAGATTTCTGAGGAAATTTTGAATTTGAAAAATCCCTCTATACCCCCTCTATCGACCCGTCAATGATTTCTGTTGATGAATTATTGTTATTCAGATGGAAATGGATATTCTGCAGCCCACCATGATGGGTGCCAAGTCATATTAGATTTTTGAAGAAATATTGATAATGAAAAATCCCTGTATACCCCCTCTAACGACCCGACAATGATTTCTGTTGGCGAGTTATTGTAATTCAGATGGAAATGGATATTCTGCACCCCACTATGTTGCGTGCCAAGTCATATTCAATTTTGAGGTAATTTTGAAAATGAAAAATCCCTCTATACCCCCTCTGACGACCCGACAATGATTTATTTTGACAAATTATTGTTATTGAGATGAAAATGAATATTCTGTACCCCACCATGATGCGTGCCAAGTCATTTATGATTTTTGAAGTCATTTTGAAAATGAAAAATCCCTCTATACCCCCTCTGACGACCCGACAAAGATTTCTGTTGACGAATTATTGTTTTTCAGATGGAAATGGATGTTTTGCACCCTACTATGATGCGTGCCAAGCCTTATTTGAATTTTGAAGTCATTTTGAAAATGAAAAATCCCTCTATACCCCCTCTAACGACCCGTCAATGATTTCCATTGACAAATTATTGTTATTGAAATGGAAATGAATATTCTGTACCCCACCATGTTGCGTGCGAAGTCATATTTGATTTTGGGGTAATTTTGATAAAGAAAAATCCCTCTATACCCCCTCTAACGACCTGTCAATGATTTCCATTGACGAATTATTGTTATTCAGATGGAAATGGGTATTCTGCAGCCCACCATGATGCGTGCCAAGTTATATTTGATTTTGAGGTAATTTTGAAAATGAAAGATCCCTCTATACCCCCTCTGACGACCCGACAATGATTTCTTTTGAAAAATTATTGTTATTGAGATGGAAATGAATATTGTGTACCCCACCATGTTGCGTGCCAAGTCATATTTGATTTTGGGGTAATTTTGAAAATGAAATATCCCTCTATACCCCCTCTGACGACACGACAATGATTTATCTTAAGGAATTATTGTTATTCAGATGGAAATGGATATTCTGCACCCCACCATGATGCGTGCCAAGTCATTTTTGATTTTTGAAGTCATTTTGAAAATGAAAAATCCCTCTATTCCCTGTCTGACGACCCGACAATGATTTCTGTAGACAAATTATTTTTATAGAGATGGAAATGGATATTCTGTACCCCACCATGATGCGTGCCAAGTCATATTTGATTTTTGAAGTCATTTTGAAAATGAAAAATCCCTCTATACCCCCTCTGACGACCCGACAATGATTTCTGTTGATGAATTATTGTTATTCAGATGAAAATGGATATTCTGCACCCTACCATGATGCGTGCCAAGTCATATTAGCTTTTTGAAGAAATATTGAAAATGAAAAATCCCTTTATACCCCCTCTAACGACCCGACAATGATTTCTGTTGACGAGTTATTGTAATTCAGATGGAAATGGATATTCTGCACCCCACTATGTTGCGTGCCAAGTCATATTCAATTTTGAGGTAATTCTGAAAATGAAAAATCCCTCTATACCCCCTCTGACGACCCGACAATGATTTATTTTGACAAATTATTGTTATTGAGATGAAAATGAATATTCTGTACCCCACCATGATGCGTGCCAAGTCATTTATGATTTTTGAAGTCATTTTGAAAATGAAAAATCCCTCTATACCCCCTCTGACGACCCGACAATGATTTCTGTTTACGAATTATTGTTATTCAGATGGAAATAGATATTCTTCACCCCACCATGATGCGTGCCAAGTCATATTCGATTTTGAGGTTATTTTGATAATGAAAAATCCCTCTATACCCCCTCTGACGTCCCGACAATGATTTCTGTTGACACAAATTATTGTTATTTAGATGGAAATGCATGTTTTGCACCCCACTATGATGCGTGCCAAGTCATATTTGATTTTTGAAGTCATTTTGATAATGAAAAATCCCTCTATTCCCTCTCTGACGACCCGACAAAGATTTCTGTAGACAAATTATTTTTATAGAGATGGAAATGGATATTCTGTACCCCACCATGATGCGTGCCAAGTCATATTTGATTTTTGAAGTCATTTTGAAAATGAAAAATCCCTCTCTACCCCCTCTAACGACCCTTCAATAATTTCTGTTTACGAATTATTGTTATTCAGATGGAAATAGATATTCTGCACCCCACCATGATGCGTGCCAAGTCATATTTGATTTTTGAAGTCATTTTGAAAATGAAAAATCCCTCTATTCCCTCTCTGACGACCCGACAATGATTTCTGTTGACGAATTATTGTTATTTGGATGGAAATGCATGTTTTGCACCCCACTAAGATGCGTACCAAGTCATATTTGATTTTTGAAGTCATTTTGATAATGAAAAATCCCTCTATACCCCCTCTGACGACCCGAAAATGATTTCTGTTGACGAATTATTGTTATTTAGATGAAAATGGATATTATGCACTCCACTATGATACGTGCCAAGGCATATTTGATTTTTGAAGTAATTTTGAAAATGAAAAATCCCTCTATGCCCCCTCTAACGACCCGTCAATGATTTCTGTTGACGAATTATTGTTATTCAGATGGAAATGGATATTCTGCACCCCACCATGATGCGTGCCAAGTCATATTTGATTTTGACGTAATTTTGAAAATGAAAAATCCCTCTATACCCCGTCTGACGACCCGTCAATGATTTCTGTTGACTAATTATTGATATTCAGATGGAAATGGATATTCTGCACCCCACCGTGATGCGTGCCAAGTCATATTAGATTTTGAGGTAATTTTGAAAATGAAAAATCCCTCCATACCCCCTCTGACGACACGACAATGATTTCTGTTGACGAATTATTGTTATTCAGATTGGAATATATGTTTTGCACCCCACTATGATGCGTGCCAAGTCCAATTTGATTTTAAGGTAATTTTGAAAATGAAAAATCCCTCTATACCCCCTCTGACGACCCGACAATGATTTTTTTTGACAAATTATTGTTATTGAGATGAAAATGAATATTCTGTACCCCACCATGATGCGTGCCAAGTCATATTTGATTTTTGAAGTCATTTTGAAAATGAAAAATTCCTCTATACCCCCTCTGACGACCCGACAATGATTTCTTTTGACAAATTATTGTTATTGAGATGGAAATGAATTTTTTGCAGCCCACCATGTGCGTGCCAAGTCAAATTTGATTTTGAAGTCATTTTGAAAATGAAAAATCCCTCTATACCCTCTCTGAAGACCCGACAATGATTTCTTTTGACAAATTATTGTTATTGAGATGGAAATGAATATTCTGTACCCCACCATGATGCGTGCCAAGTCATATTTGATTTTTGAAGTCATTTTGAAAATGAAAAATTCCTCTATACCTCCTCTGACGACCCGACAATGATATCTGTTGACGAATAATTGTTTTTCAGATGGAAATGGATGTTTTGCACCCTACTATGATGCGTGCCAACACTTTTTTGAATTTTGAAGTCATTTTGATAATGATAAATCCCTCTATACCCCCTCTAACGACCCGTCAATGATTTCCATTGACGAATTATTGTTATTCAGATGGAAATGGATATTCTGCAGCCCACCATGATGCGTGCCAAGTCATATTAGATTTTGAGGTAAATTTGAAAATGAAAAATCCCTCCATTCCCCCTCTGACGACACGACAATGATTTCTGTTGACGAATTATTGTTATTCAGATGGAAAAGAATATTCTGCACCCCACTATGATGCGTGCCAAGTTTTATTAGATTTCTGAGGAAATTTTGAATTTGAAAAATCCCTCTATACCCCCTCTATCGACCCGTCAATGATTTCTGTTGATGAATTATTGTTATTCAGATGGAAATGGATATTCTGCAGCCCACCATGATGCGTGCCAAGTCATATTAGATTTTGAGGTAATTTTGAAAATGAAAAATCCTTCTATAATCCCTCTGACGACCCGACAATGATTTCTGTTGACAAATTATTGTTATTGAGATGAAAATGGATATTCTGCACCCCACCATGATGCTTGCCAAGTCATATTTGATTTTGAGGTAAATTTGAAAATGAAAAATTCCTCCATTCCCCCTCTGACGACACGACAATGATTTCAGTTGACGAATTATTGCTATTCAGATGGAAATGAATATTCTGCACCCCACTATGATGCGTGCCAAGTTTAATTAGATTTCTGAGGAAATTTTGAATTTGAAAAATCCCTCTATACCCCCTCTATCGACCCGTCAATGATTTCTGTTGATGAATTATTGTTATTCAGATGGAAATGGATATTCTGCAGCCCACCATGATGGGTGCCAAGTCATATTAGATTTTTGAAGAAATATTGATAATGAAAAATCCCTCTATACCCTCTCTGACGACCCGACAATGATTTCTGTTGACGAATTATTGTTATCCAGATGGAAATGAATATTTTGCACCCTACTATGATGCGTGCCAAGTTATATTTAATTTTTGAAGTAATTTTGAAAATGAAAAATCCCTTTAACCCCCTCTGACGTCCCGACAATAATTTCTGTTGACGAATTATTGTTATTTAGATGAAAATGGATATTATGCACTCCACTATGATACGTGCCAAGTCATATTAGAATTTTGAAGTGATTTTGAAAATGAAAAATCCCTCTATACCCCCTCTGACGACCCGACAATGATTTCTTTTGAAAAATTATTGTTATTGAGATGGAAATGAATATTCAGTACCCCACCATGATGGGTGCCAAGTCATATTTGATTTTTGAAGTCATTTTGAAAATGAAAAATCTCTCTATACCCCCTCTGACGACCCGACAATGATTTCTGTTGACGAATTATTGTTATTCAGATGGATATGAATATTTTGCACCCTACTGTGATGCGTGCCAATTTATATTTAATTTTTGAAGTAATTTTGAAAATGAAAAATCCCTCTATACCCCCTCTAACGACCCGTCAATGATTTCTGTTGACTAATTATTGATATTGAGATGGAAATGAATATTCTGTACCCCACCATGATGCGTGCCAAGTCATATTTGATTTTTGAAGTCATTTTGAAAATGAAAAATCTCTCTATACCCCCTCTGACGACCCGACAATGATTTCTGTTGACGAATTATTGTTATTCAGATGAAAATGGATATTCTGCACCCTACCATGATGCGTGCCAAGTCATATTAGCTTTTTGAAGAAATATTGAAAATGAAAAATCCCTGTATACCCCCTCTAACGACCCGACAATGATTTCTGTTGACGAATTATTATTTTTCAGATGGAAATGGATGTTTTGCACCCTACTATGATGCGTGCCAAGCCTTATTTGAAATTTGAAGTCATTTTGATAATGAAAAATCCCTCTATACCCCCTCTAACGACCCGTCAATGATTTCCATTGACAAATTATTGTTATTGAGATGGAAATGAATATTCTGTACCCCACCATGATGCGTGCCAAGTCATATTTGATTTTTGAAGTCATTTTGAAAATGAAAAATTCCTCTATACCTCCTCTGACGACCCGACAATGATATCTGTTGACGAATAATTGTTTTTCAGATGGAAATGGATGTTTTGCACCCTACTATGATGCGTGCCAAGCCTTTTTTGAATTTTGAAGTCATTTTGATAATGATAAATCCCTCTATACCCCCTCTAACGACCCATCAATGATTTCCATTGACGAATTATTGTTATTCAGATGGAAATGGATATTCTGCAGCCCACCATGATGCGTGCCAAGTCATATTTGATTTTGAGGTAATTTTGAAAATGAGAAATCCCTCTATACCCCCTCTGACGACCCGATAATGATTTCTTTTGACAAATTATTGTTATTGAGATGGAAATGAATATTCTGTATCCCACCATGTTGCGTGCCAAGTCATATTTGATTTTGGGGTAATTTTGATAATGAAAAATCCCTCTATATTCCCTCTGACGACCCGACAATGATTTCTTTTGACAAATTATTGTTATTGAGATGAAAATGAATATTCTGTACCCCACCATGATGCGTGCCAAGTCATTTTTGATTTTTGAAGTCATTTTGAAAATGAAAAATCCCTCTATACCCCCTCTGACGACCCGACAATGATTTCTGTTGACGAATTATTGTTTTTCAGATGGAAATGGATGTTTTGCACCCTACTATGATGCGTGCCAAGCCTTATTTGAATTTTGAAGTCATTTTGATAATGAAAAATCCCTCTATACCCCCTCTAACGACCCGTCAATGATTTCCATTGACAAATTATTGTTATTCAGATGGAAATGGATATTCTGCAGCCCACCATGATGCGTGCCAAGTCATATTAGATTTTGAGGTAAATTTGAAAAGGAAAAATCCCTCCATTCCCCCTCTGACGACACGACAATGATTTCTGTTGACGAATTATTGTTATTCAGATGAAAAAGAATATTCTGCACCCCACTATGATGCGTGCCAAGTTTTATTAGATTTCTGAGGAAATTTTGAATTTGAAAAATCCCTCTATACCCCCTCTATCGACCCGTCAATGATTTCTGTTGATGAATTATTGTTATTCAGATGGAAATGGATATTCTGCAGCCCACCATGATGGGTGCCAAGTCATATTAGATTTTTGAAGAAATATTGATGATGAAAAATCCCTCTATACCCTCTCTGACGCCCCGACAATGATTTCTGTTGACGAATAATTGTTATCCAGATAGAAATGAATATTTTGCACCCTACTATGATGCGTGCCAAGTTATATTTAATTTTTGAAGTAATTTTGAAAATGAAAAATCCCTTTAACCCCCTCTGACGTCCCGACAATAATTTCTGTTGACGAATTATTGTTATTTAGATGAAAATGGATATTATGCACTCCACTATGATACGTGCCAAGTCATATTAGAATTTTGAAGTGATTTTGAAAATGAAAAATCCCTCTATACCCCCTCTGACGACCCGACAATGATTTCTTTTGAAAAATTATTGTTATTGAGATGGAAATGAATATTCAGTACCCCACCATGATGGGTGCCAAGTCATATATGATTTTTGAAGTCATTTTGAAGATGAAAAATCCCTCTATACCCCCTCTGACGACCCGACAATGATTTCTGTTGACGAATTATTGTTATTCAGATGGAAATTGATATTCTGCACCCCACCATGATGCGTGCCAAGTCATATTGATTTTGAGGTAATTTTGAAAATGAAAAATCCCTCTATAATCCCTCTGACAACCCGACAATGATTTCTGTTGACGAATTATTGTTATTTAGATGAAAATGGATATTATGCACTCCACTATGATACGTGCCAAGTCATATTTGATTTTTGAAGTAATCTTGAAAATGAAAAATCCCTCTATACCCCCTCTAACGACCCGTCAATGATTTCTGTTGACGAATTATTGTTATTTAGATGAAAATGGATATTATGCACTCCACTATGATACGTGCCAAGTCATATTTGATTTTTGAAGTAATTTTGAAAATGAAAAATCCCTCTATACCCCCTCTAACGACCCGTCAATGATTTCTGTTGACGAATTATTGTTATTCAGATGGAAATTGATATTCTGCACCCCACCATGATGCGTGCCAAGTCATATTGGTTTTGAGGTAATTTTGAAAATGAAATATCCCTCTATAATCCCTCTGACAACCCGACAATGATTTCTGTCGACAAATTATTGTTATTGAGATGAAAATTAATATTCTGCACCCCACCATGATGCTTGCCAAGTCATATTTGATTTTGAGGTAATTATGAAAATGAAAAATCCCTCCAAACCACCTCTGACGACACGACAATGATTTCTGTTGACGAATTATTGTTATTCAGATGAAAATGGATATTATGCACCCCACCATGATGCGTGCCAAGTCATATTTAATTTTTGAAGTCATTTTGAAAATGAAAAATCCCTCTATACCCCCTCTGACGACCCGACAATGATTTCTTTTGAAAAATTATTGTTATTGAGATGGAAATGAATATTCAGTACCCCACCATGATGGGTGCCAAGTCATATATGATTTTTGAAGTCATTTTGAAGATGAAAAATCCCTCTATATACCCTCTGACGACCCGACAATGATTTCTGTTGACGAATTATTGTTATTCAGATGGATATGAATATTTTGCACCCTACTGTGATGCGTGCCAATTTATATTTAATTTTTGAAGTAATTTTGAAAATGAAAAATCCCTCTATACCCCCTCTAACGACCCGTCAATGATTTCTGTTGACTAATTATTGATATTGAGATGGAAATGAATATTCTGTACCCCACCATGATGCGTGCCAAGTCATATTTGATTTTTGAAGTCATTTTGAAAATGAAAAATCTCTCTATACCCCCTCTGACGACCCGACAATGATTTCTGTTGACGAATTATTGTTATTCAGATGAAAATGGATATTCTGCACCCTACCATGATGCGTGCCAAGTCATATTAGCTTTTTGAAGAAATATTGAAAATGAAAAATCCCTGTATACCCCCTCTAACGACCCGACAATGATTTCTGTTGACGAATTATTATTTTTCAGATGGAAATGGATGTTTTGCACCCTACTATGATGCGTGCCAAGCCTTATTTGAATTTTGAAGTCATTTTGATAATGAAAAATCCCTCTATACCCCCTCTAACGACCCATCAATGATTTCCATTGACAAATTATTGTTATTGAGATGGAAATGAATATTCTGTACCCCACCATGATGCGTGCCAAGTCATATTTGATTTTTGAAGTCATTTTGAAAATGAAAAATTCCTCTATACCTCCTCTGACGACCCGACAATGATATCTGTTGACGAATAATTGTTTTTCAGATGGAAATGGATGTTTTGCACCCTACTATGATGCGTGCCAAGCCTTTTTTGAATTTTGAAGTCATTTTGATAATGATAAATCCCTCTATACCCCCTCTAACGACCCATCAATGATTTCCATTGACGAATTATTGTTATTCAGATGGAAATGGATATTCTGCAGCCCACCATGATGCGTGCCAAGTCATATTTGATTTTGAGGTAATTTTGAAAATGAGAAATCCCTCTATACCCCCTCTGACGACCCGATAATGATTTCTTTTGACAAATTATTGTTATTGAGATGGAAATGAATATTCTGTATCCCACCATGTTGCGTGCCAAGTCATATTTGATTTTGGGGTAATTTTGATAATGAAAAATCCCTCTATATTCCCTCTGACGACCCGACAATGATTTCTTTTGACAAATTATTGTTATTGAGATGAAAATGAATATTCTGTACCCCACCATGATGCGTGCCAAGTCATTTTTGATTTTTGAAGTCATTTTGAAAATGAAAAATCCCTCTATACCCCCTCTGACGACCCGACAATGATTTCTGTTGACGAATTATTGTTTTTCAGATGGAAATGGATGTTTTGCACCCTACTATGATGCGTGCCAAGCCTTATTTGAATTTTGAAGTCATTTTGATAATGAAAAATCCCTCTATACCCCCTCTAACGACCCGTCAATGATTTCCATTGACAAATTATTGTTATTCAGATGGAAATGGATATTCTGCAGCCCACCATGATGCGTGCCAAGTCATATTAGATTTTGAGGTAAATTTGAAAAGGAAAAATCCCTCCATTCCCCCTCTGACGACACGACAATGATTTCTGTTGACGAATTATTGTTATTCAGATGAAAAAGAATATTCTGCACCCCACTATGATGCGTGCCAAGTTTTATTAGATTTCTGAGGAAATTTTGAATTTGAAAAATCCCTCTATACCCCCTCTATCGACCCGTCAATGATTTCTGTTGATGAATTATTGTTATTCAGATGGAAATGGATATTCTGCAGCCCACCATGATGGGTGCCAAGTCATATTAGATTTTTGAAGAAATATTGATGATGAAAAATCCCTCTATACCCTCTCTGACGCCCCGACAATGATTTCTGTTGACGAATAATTGTTATCCAGATAGAAATGAATATTTTGCACCCTACTATGATGCATGCCAAGTTATATTTAATTTTTGAAGTAATTTTGAAAATGAAAAATCCCTTTAACCCCCTCTGACGTCCCGACAATAATTTCTGTTGACGAATTATTGTTATTTAGATGAAAATGGATATTATGCACTCCACTATGATACGTGCCAAGTCATATTAGAATTTTGAAGTGATTTTGAAAATGAAAAATCCCTCTATACCCCCTCTGACGACCCGACAATGATTTCTTTTGAAAAATTATTGTTATTGAGATGGAAATGAATATTCAGTACCCCACCATGATGGGTGCCAAGTCATATATGATTTTTGAAGTCATTTTGAAGATGAAAAATCCCTCTATACCCCCTCTGACGACCCGACAATGATTTCTGTTGACGAATTATTGTTATTCAGATGGAAATTGATATTCTGCACCCCACCATGATGCGTGCCAAGTCATATTGATTTTGAGGTAATTTTGAAAATGAAAAATCCCTCTATAATCCCTCTGACAACCCGACAATGATTTCTGTTGACGAATTATTGTTATTTAGATGAAAATGGATATTATGCACTCCACTATGATACGTGCCAAGTCATATTTGATTTTTGAAGTAATCTTGAAAATGAAAAATCCCTCTATACCCCCTCTAACGACCCGTCAATGATTTCTGTTGACGAATTATTGTTATTTAGATGAAAATGGATATTATGCACTCCACTATGATACGTGCCAAGTCATATTTGATTTTTGAAGTAATTTTGAAAATGAAAAATCCCTCTATACCCCCTCTAACGACCCGTCAATGATTTCTGTTGACGAATTATTGTTATTCAGATGGATAGGAATATTTTGCACCCTACTATGATGCGTGCCAAGTTATATTTAATTTTTGAAGTAATTTTGAAAATGAAAAATCCCTCTATACCCCCTCTGACGACCCGACAATGATTTCTTTTGAAAAATTATTGTTATTGAGATGGAAATGAATATTCAGTACCCCACCATGATGGGTGCCAAGTCATATATGATTTTTGAAGTCATTTTGAAGATGAAAAATCCCTCTATACCCCCTCTGACGACCCGACAATGATTTCTGTTGACGAATTATTGTTATTCAGATGGAAATTGATATTCTGCACCCCACCATGATGCGTGCCAAGTCATATTGATTTTGAGGTAATTTTGAAAATGAAAAATCCCTCTATAATCCCTCTGACAACCCGACAATGATTTCTGTCGACAAATTATTGTTATTGAGATGAAAATTAATATTCTGCACCCCACCATGATGCTTGCCAAGTCATATTTGATTTTGAGGTAATTATGAAAATGAAAAATCCCTCCAAACCACCTCTGACGACACGACAATGATTTCTGTTGACGAATTATTGTTATTCAGATGAAAATGGATATTATGCACCCCACCATGATGCGTGCCAAGTCATATTTAATTTTTGAAGTCATTTTGAAAATGAAAAATCCCTCTATACCCCCTCTAACGACCCGTCAATGATTTCTGTTGACGAATTATTGTTATTCAGATGGATAGGAATATTTTGCACCCTACTATGATGCGTGCCAAGTTATATTTAATTTTTGAAGTAATTTTGAAAATGAAAAATCCCTCTATACCCCCTCTAACGACCCGTCAATGATTTCTGTTGACGAATTATTGTTATTTAGATGAAAATGGATATTATGCACTCCACTATGATACGTGCCAAGTCATATTTGATTATTGAAGTAATTTTGAAAATGAAAAATCCCTCTATACCCCCTCTAACGACCCGTCAATGATTTCTGTTGACGAATTATTGTTATTCAGATGGAAATTGATATTCTGCACCCCACCATGATGCGTGCCAAGTCATATTGGTTTTGAGGTAATTTTGAAAATGAAAAATCCCTCTATAATCCCTCTGACAACCCGACAATGATTTCTGTCGACAAATTATTGTTATTGAGATGAAAATTAATATTCTGCACCCCACCATGATGCTTGCCAAGTCATATTTGATTTTGAGGTAATTATGAAAATGAAAAATCCCTCCAAACCACCTCTGACGACACGACAATGATTTCTGTTGAAGAATTATTGTTATTCAGATGAAAATGGATATTATGCACCCCACCATGATGCGTGCCAAGTCATATTTAATTTTTGAAGTCATTTTGAAAATGAAAAATCCCTCTATACCCCCTCTAACGACCCGTCAATGATTTCTGTTGACGAATTATAATTATTCAGATTGAAATAGATATTCTGCAGCCCACCATGATGCGTGCCAAGTCATATTGGTTTTGAGGTAATTTTGAAAATGAAAAATCCCTCTATACCCCCTCTAACGACCCGACAATGATTTCTGTTGACAAATTATTCTTATAGAGATGGAAATGGATATTCTGTACCCCACCATGATGCGTGCCAAGTCATATTTGATTTTTGAAGTCATTTTGAAAATGAAAAATCCCTCTATTCCCTCTCTGGCGACCCGACAATGATTTCTCTTGACAAATTATTGTTATTCTGATGGAAATGCATGTTTTGCACCCCTCTATGATGCGTGCCAAGTCATATTTGATTTTTGAAGTCATTTTGATAATGAAAAATCCTCTATACCCCCTCTGACGACCCGACAATGATTTCTGTTGACGAATTATTGTTATTCAGATGAAAATGGATATTATGCACTCCACTATGATACGTGCCAAGTCATATTTGATTTTTGAAGTAATTTTGAAAATGAAAAATCCCTCTATACCCCCTCTAACGACCCGTCAATGATTTCTGTTGAATAATTATTGATATTCAGATGGAAATGGATATTCTGCACCCCACCATGATGCGTGCCAAGTCATATTAGATTTTGAGGTAATTTTGAAAATGAAAAATCCTTCTATAATCCCTCTGACGACCCGACAATGATTTCTGTTGACAAATTATTGTTATTGAGATGAAAATGGATATTCTGCACCCCACCATGATGCTTGCCAAGTCATATTTGATTTTGAGGTAAATTTGAAAATGAAAAATCCCTCCATTCCCCCTCTGACGACACGACAATGATTTCAGTTGACAAATTATTGTTATTCAGATGGAAATGAATATTCTGCACCCCACTATGATGCGTGCCAAGTTTTATTAGATTTCTGAGGAAATTTTGAATTTGAAAAATCCCTCTATACCCCCTCTATCGACCCGTCGATGATTTCTGTTGATGAATTATTGTTATTCAGATGGAAATGGATATTCTGCAGCCCACCATGATGGGTGCCAAGTCATATTAGATTTTTGAAGAAATATTGATAATGAAAAATCCCTCTATACCCTCTCTGACGACCCGACAATGATTTCTGTTGACGAATTATTGTTATCCAGATGAAAATGAATATTTTGCACCCTACTATGATGCGTGCCAAGTTATATTTAATTTTTGAAGTAATTTTGAAAATGAAAAATCCCTTTAACCCCCTCTGACGTCCCGACAATAATTTCTGTTGACGATTTATTGTTATTTAGATGAAAATGGATATTATGCACTCCACTATGATACGTGCCAAGTCATATTAGAATTTTGAAGTGATTTTGAAAATGAAAAATCCCTCTATACCCCCTCTGACGACCCGACAATGATTTCTTTTGAAAAATTATTGTTATTGAGATGGAAATGAATATTCAGTACCCCACCATGATGGGTGCCAAGTCATATATGATTTTTGAAGTCATTTTGAAGATGAAAAATCCCTCTTTACCCCCTCTGACGACCCGACAATGATTTCTGTTGACGAATTATTGTTATTCAGATGGATATGAATATTTTGCACCCTACTATGATGCGTGCCAAGTTATATTTAATTTTTGAAGTAATTTTGAAAATGAAAAATCCCTCTATACCCCCTCTAACGACCCGTCAATGTTTTCTGTTGACGAATTATTGTTATTGAGATGAAAATTAATATTCTGCACCCCACCATGATGCTTGCCAAGTCATATTTGATTTTGAGGTAATTATGAAAATGAGAAATTCCTCCAAACCACCTCTGACGACACGACAATGATATCTGTTGACGAATTATTGTTATTCAGATGAAAATGGATATTATGCACTCCACTATGATACGTGCCAAGTCAAATTTGATTTTTGAAGTAATTTTGAAAATGAAAAATCCCTCTATACCCCCTCTAACGACCCGTCAATGATTTCTGTTGACGAATTATTGTTATTCAAATGGAAATTGATATTCTGCACCCCACCATGATGCGTGCCAAGTCATATTGGTTTTGAGGTAATTTTGAAAATGAAAAATCCCTCTATAATCCCTCTGACAACCCGACAATGATTTCTGTCGACAAATTATTGTTATTGAGATGAAAATTAATATTCTGCACCCCACCATGATGCTTGCCAAGTCATATTTGATTTTGAGGTAATTATGAAAATGAGAAATTCCTCCAAACCACCTCTGACGACACGACAATGATATCTGTTGACGAATTATTGTTATTCAGATGAAAATGGATATTATGCACCCCACCATGATGCGTGCCAAGTCATATTTAATTTTTGAAGTCATTTTGAAAATGAAAAATCCCTCTATACCCCCTCTAACGACCCGTCAATGATTTCTGTTGACGAATTATAATTATTCAGATTGAAATAGATATTCTGCAGCCAACCATGATGCGTGCCAAGTCATATTTGATTTTAAGGTAATTTTGAAAATGAAAAATCCCTCTCTACCCCCTCTGACGTCCCGACAATGATTTCTGTTGACAAATTATTTTTATAGAAATGGATATTCTGTACCCCACCATGATGCGTGCCAAGTCATATTTGATTTTTGAAGTCATTTTGAAAATGAAAAATCCCTCTATACCCCCTCTAACGACCCGTCAATGATTTCTGTATACGAATTATTGTTATTAAGATGGAAATAGATATTCTGCACCACACCATGATGCGTGCCAAGTCATATTTGATTTTGAGGTAATTTTGAAAATGAAAAATCCCTCTATACCCCCTCTGACATCCCGACAATGATTTCTGTTGACAAATTATTCTGATAGAGATGGAAATGGATATTCTGTACCCCACCATGATGCGTGCCAAGTCATATTTGATTTTTGAAGTCATTTTGAAAATGAAAAATCCCTCTATTCCCTCTCTGACGACCCGACAATGATTTCTGTTGACGAATTATTGTTATTCTGATGGAAATGCATGTTTTGCACCCCTCTATGATGCGTGCCAAGTCATATTTGATTTTTGAAGTCATTTTGATAATGAAAAATCCTCTATACCCCCTCTGACGACCCGACAATGATTTCTGCTGACGAATTATTGTTATTCAGATGAAAATTGATATTATGCACTCCACTATGATACGTGCCAAGTCATATTTGATTTTTGAAGTAATTTTGAAAATGAAAAATCCCTCTATACCCCCTCTAACGACCCGTCAATGATTTCTGTTGACTAATTATTGATATTCAGATGGAAATGGATATTCTGCACCCCACCATGATGCGTGCCAAGTCATATTAGATTTTGAGGTAATTTTGAAAATGAAAAATCCTTCTATGATCCCTCTGACGACCCGACAATGATTTCTGTTGACAAATTATTGTTATTGAGATGAAAGTGGATATTCTGCACCCCACCATGATGCTTGCCAAGTCATATATGATTTTGAGGTAATTTTGAAAATGAAAAATCCCTCTATAATCCCTCTGACAACCCGACAATGATTTCAGTTGACGAATTATTGTTATTCAGATGGAAATGAATATTCTGCACCCCACTATGATGCGTGCCAAGTTTTATTAGATTTCTGAGGAAATTTTGAATTTGAAAAATCCCTCTATACCCCCTCTATCGACCCGTCAATGATTTCTGTTGATGAATTATTGTTATACAGATGTGGAAATGGATATTCTGCAGCCCACCATGATGGGTGCCAAGTCATATGAAAAATCCCTTTAACCCCCTCTGACGACCCGACAATAATTCTTGTTGACGAATTATTGTTATTTAGATGAAAATGGATATTATGCACTCCACTATGATACGTGCCAAGTCATATTAGAATTTTGAAGTGATTTTGAAAATGAAAAATCCCTCTATACCCCCTCTATCGACCCGTCAATGATTTCTGTTGATGAATTATTGTTATACAGATGGAAATGGATATTCTGCAGCCCACCATGATGGGTGCCAAGTCATATGAAAAATCCCTTTAACCCCCTCTGACGACCCGACAATGATTCTTGTTGACGAATTATTGTTATTTAGATGGAAATAGATATAATGCATTCCACCATGATGCGTGCCAAGTCATATTAGATTTTTGAAGAAATATTGATGATGAAAATTCCCTCTATACCCCCTCTGACGACCCGACAATGATTTCTGTTGAAGAATTATTGTTTTTCAGATGGAAATGATTATTTTGCACCCTACTATGATGCGTGCCAAGTTATATTTAATTTTTGAAGTAATTTTGAAAATGAAAAATCCCTCTATACCCCCTCTAACGACCCGTCAATGATTTCTGTTGACGAATTATTGTTATTTAGATGAAAATGGATATTAGGCACTCCACTATGATACGTGCCGAGTCATATTTGATTTTTGAAGTAATTTTGAAAATGAAAAATCCCTCCATACCCCCTCTAACGACCCGTCAATGATTTCTGTTGACGAATTATTGTTATTCAGATGGACATGGATACTTTGCACCCCACCATGATGCGTGCCTAGTCATATTAGATTTTTGAAGTAATTTTGAAAATGAAAAATCACTCTATACCACCTCTAACGACCCGTCAATGATTTCTGTTGACGAATTATTGTTATTCAGATGGAAATGGATATTCTGCAGCCCACCATGATGCGTGCCAAGTCATATTAGATTTTGAGGTAAATTTGAAAATGAAAAATCTCTCCATTCCCCCTCTGACGACACGACAATGATTTCTGTTGACGAATTATTGTTATTCAGATGGAAAAGAATATTCTGCACCCCACTATGATGCGTGCCAAGTTATATTTAATTTTTGAAGTAATTTTGAAAATGAAAAATCCCTCTATACCCCCTCTAACGACCCGTCAATGATTTCTGTTGACGAATTATTGTTATTCAGATGGAAATGGATATTCTGCAGCCCACCATGATGCGTGCCAAGTCATATTAGATTTTGAGGTAATTTTGAAAATGAAAAATCCTTCTATAATCCCTCTGACGACCCGACAATGATTTCTGTTGACAAATTATTGTTATTGAGATGAAAATGGATATTCTGCACCCCACCATGATGCTTGCCAAGTCATATTTGATTTTGAGGTAAATTTGAAAATGAAAAATTCCTCCATTCCCCCTCTGATGACACGACAATGATTTCAGTTGACGAATTATTGTTATTCAGATGGAAATGAATATTCTGCACCCCACTATGATGCGTGCCAAGTCATATTAGATTTTTGAAGAAATATTGATAATGAAAAATCCCTCTATACCATCTCTGACGACCCGACAATGATATCTGTTGACGAATTATTGTTATCCAGATGGAAATGAATATTTTGCACCCTACTATGATGCGTGCCAAGTTATATTTAATTTTTGAAGTAATTTTGAAAATGAAAAATCCCTCTATACCCCCTCTGACGACCCGACAATGATTTCTTTTGAAAAATTATTGTTATTGAGATGGAAATGAATATTCAGTACCCCACCATGATGGGTGCCAAGTCATATATGATTTTTGAAGTCATTTTGAAGATGAAAAATCCCTCTATATACCCTCTGACGACCCGACAATGATTTCTGTTGACGAATTATTGTTATTCAGATGGATATGAATATTTTGCACCCTACTATGATGCGTGCCAAGTTATATTTAATTTTTGAAGTAATTTTGAAAATGAAAAATCCCTCTATACCCCCTCTAACGACCCGTCAATGATTTCTGTTGACTAATTATTGATATTGCGATGGAAATGAATATTCTGTACCCCACCATGATGCGTGCCAAGTCATATTTGATTTTTGAAGTCATTTTGAAAATGAAAAATCTCTCTATACCCCCTCTGACGACCCGACAATGATTTCTGTTGACGAATTATTGTTATTCAGATGAAAATGGATATTCTGCACCCTACCATGATGCGTGCCAAGTCATATTAGCTTTTTGAAGAAATATTGAAAATGAAAAATCCCTGTATACCCCCTCTAACGACCCGACAATGATTTCTGTTGACGAATTATTATTTTTCAGATGGAAATGGATGTTTTGCACCCTACTATGATGCGTGCCAAGCCTTATTTGAATTTTGAAGTCATTTTGATAATGAAAAATCCCTCTATACCCCCTCTAACGACCCGTCAATGATTTCCATTGACAAATTATTGTTATTGAGATGGAAATGAATATTCTGTAACCCACCATGTTGCGTGCCAAGTCATATTTGATTTTGGGGTAATTTTGATAATGAAAAATCCCTCTATACCCCCTCTAACGACCTGTCAATGATTTCCATTGACGAATTATTGTTATTCAGATGGAAATGGGTATTCTGCAGCCCACCATGATGCGTGCCAAGTTATATTTGATTTTGAGGTAATTTTGAAAATGAAAGATCCCTCTATACCCCCTCTGACGACCCGACAATGATTTCTTTTGAAAAAGTATTGTTATTGAGATGGAAATGAATATTGTGTACCCCACCATGTTGCGTGCCAAGTCATATTTGATTTTTGAAGTCATTTTGAAAATGAAAAATTCCTCTATTCCCTGTCTGACGACCCGACAATGATTTCTGTTTACGAATTATTGTTATTCAGATGGAAATAGATATTCTGCACCCCACCATGATGCGTGCCAAGTCAAATTTGATTTTGAGGTTATTTTGATAATGAAAAATCCCTCTATACCCCCTCTGACGTCCCGACAATGATTTCTGTTGACGAATTATTGTTATTCAGATGGAAATGGGTATTCTGCAGCCCACCATGATGCGTGCCAAGTTATATTTGATTTTGAGGTAATTTTGAAAATGAAAGATCCCTCTATACCCCCTCTGACGACCCGACAATGATTTCTTTTGAAAAAGTATTGTTATTGAGATGGAAATGAATATTGTGTACCCCACCATGTTGCGTGCCAAGTCATATTTGATTTTTGAAGTCATTTTGAAAATGAAAAATTCCTCTATTCCCTGTCTGACGACCCGACAATGATTTCTGTTTACGAATTATTGTTATTCAGATGGAAATAGATATTCTGCACCCCACCATGATGCGTGCCAAGTCATATTTGATTTTGAGGTTATTTTGATAATGAAAAATCCCTCTATACCCCCTCTGACGTCCCGACAATGATTTCTGTTGACAAATTATTGTTATTTAGATGAAAATGCATGTTTTGCACCCCACTATGATGCCTGCCAAGTCATATTTGATTTTTGAAGTCATTTTGATAATGAAAAATCCCTCTATTCCCTCTCTGACGACCCGACAATGATTTCTGTAGACAAATTATTTTTATAGAGATGGAAATGGATATTCTGTACCCCACCATGATGCGTGCCAAGTCATATTTGATTTTTGAAGTCATTTTGAAAATGAAAAATCCCTCTCTACCCCCTCTAACGACCCTTCAATGATTTCTGTTTACGAATTATTGTTATTCAGATGGAAATAGATATTCTGCACCCCACCATGATGCGTGCCAAGTCATATTTGATTTTTGAAGTCATTTTGAAAATGAAAAATCCCTCTATTCCCTCTCTGACGACCCGACAATGATTTCTGTTGACGAATTATTGTTATTTGGATGGAAATGCATGTTTTGCACCCCACTAAGATGCGTACCAAGTCATATTTGATTTTTGAAGTCATTTCGATAATGAAAAATCCCTCTATACCCCCTCTGACGACCCGAAAATGATTTCTGTTGACGAATTATTGTTATTTAGATGAAAATGGATATTATGCACTCCACTATGATACGTGCCAAGGCATATTTGATTTTTGAAGTAATTTTGAAAATGAAAAATCCCTCTATGCCTCCTCTAACGACCCGTCAATGATTTCTGTTGACGAATTATTGTTATTCAGATGGAAATGGATATTCTGCACCCCACCATGATGCGTGCCAAGTCATATTTGATTTTGACGTAATTTTGAAAATGAAAAATCCCTCTATACCCCGTCTGACGACCCGTCAATGATTTCTGTTGACTAATTATTGATATTCAGATGGAAATGGATATTCTGCACCCCACCGTGATGCGTGCCAAGTCATATTAGATTTTGAGGTAATTTTGAAAATGAAAAATCCCTCCATACCCCCTCTGACGACACGACAATGATTTCTGTTGACGAATTATTGTTATTCAGATGGGAATGGATGTTTTGCACCCCACTATGATGCGTGCCAAGTCCAATTTGATTTTGAGGTAATTTTGAAAATGAGAAATCCCTCTATACCCCCTCTGACGACCCGACAATGATTTCTTTTGACAAATTATTGTTATTGAGATGGAAATGAATATTCTGTACCCCACCATGATGCGTGCCAAGTCATATTTGATTTTTGAAGTCATTTTGAAAATGAAAAATTCCTCTATACCCCCTCTGACGACCCGACAATGATTTTTTTTTACAAATTATTGTTATTGAGATGGAAATGAATTTTTTGCAGCCCACCATGTGCGTGCCAAGTCATATTTGATTTTGAGGTAATTTTGAAAATGAAAAATCCCTCTATACCCCCTCTGACGACCCGACAATGATTTCTTTTGACAAATTATTGTTATTGAGATGGAAATGAATATTCTGTACCCCACCATGATGCGTGCCAAGTCATATTTGATTTTTGAAGTCATTTTGAAAATGAAAAATTCCTCTATACCTCCTCTGACGACCCGACAATGATATCTGTTGACGAATAATTGTTTTTCAGATGGAAATGGATGTTTTGCACCCTACTATGATGCGTGCCAAGCCTTTTTTGAATTTTGAAGTCATTTTGATAATGATAAATCCCTCTATACCCCCTCTAACGACCCATCAATGATTTCCATTGACGAATTATTGTTATTCAGATGGAAATGGATATTCTGCAGCCCACCATGATGCGTGCCAAGTCATATTTGATTTTGAGGTAATTTTGAAAATGAGAAATTCCTCTATACCCCCTCTGACGACCCGATAATGATTTCTTTTGACAAATTATTGTTATTGAGATGGAAATGAATATTCTGTATCCCACCATGTTGCGTGCCAAGTCATATTTGATTTTGGGGTAATTTTGATAATGAAAAATCCCTCTATATTCCCTCTGACGACCCGACAATGATTTCTTTTGACAAATTATTGTTATTGAGATGAAAATGAATATTCTGTACCCCACCATGATGCGTGCCAAGTCATTTTTGATTTTTGAAGTCATTTTGAAAATGAAAAATCCCTCTATACCCCCTCTGACGACCCGACAATGATTTCTGTTGACGAATTGTTGTTTTTCAGATGGAAATGGATGTTTTGCACCCTACTATGATGCGTGCCAAGCCTTATTTGAATTTTGAAGTCATTTTGATAATGAAAAATCCCTCTATACCCCCTCTAACGACCCGTCAATGATTTCCATTGACAAATTATTGTTATTCAGATGGAAATGGATATTCTGCAGCCCACCATGATGCGTGCCAAGTCATATTAGATTTTGAGGTAAATTTGAAAAGGAAAAATCCCTCCATTCCCCCTCTGACGACACGACAATGATTTCTGTTGACGAATTATTGTTATTCAGATGAAAAAGAATATTCTGCACCCCACTATGATGCGTGCCAAGTTTTATTAGATTTCTGAGGAAATTTTGAATTTGAAAAATCCCTCTATACCCCCTCTATCGACCCGTCAATGATTTCTGTTGATGAATTATTGTTATTCAGATGGAAATGGATATTCTGCAGCCCACCATGATGGGTGCCAAGTCATATTAGATTTTTGAAGAAATATTGATGATGAAAAATCCCTCTATACCCTCTCTGACGCCCCGACAATGATTTCTGTTGACGAATAATTGTTATCCAGATAGAAATGAATATTTTGCACCCTACTATGATGCGTGCCAAGTTATATTTAATTTTTGAAGTAATTTTGAAAATGAAAAATCCCTTTAACCCCCTCTGACGTCCCGACAATAATTTCTGTTGACGAATTATTGTTATTTAGATGAAAATGGATATTATGCACTCCACTATGATACGTGCCAAGTCATATTAGAATTTTGAAGTGATTTTGAATATGAAAAATCCCTCTATACCCCCTCTGACGACCCGACAATGATTTCTTTTGAAAAATTAATGTTATTGAGATGGAAATGAATATTCAGTACCCCACCATGATGGGTGCCAAGTCATATATGATTTTTGAAGTCATTTTGAAGATGAAAAATCCCTCTATACCCCCTCTGACGACCCGACAATGATTTCTGTTGACGAATTATTGTTATTCAGATGGAAATTGATATTCTGCACCCCACAATGATGCGTGCCAAGTCATATTGGTTTTGAGGTAATTTTGAAAATGAAAAATCCCTCTATAATCCCTCTGACAACCCGACAATGATTTCTGTTGACGAATTATTGTTATTTAGATGAAAATGGATATTATGCACTCCACTATGATACGTGCCAAGTCATATTTGATTTTTGAAGTAATCTTGAAAATGAAAAATCCCTCTATACCCCCTCTAACGACCCGTCAATGATTTCTGTTGACGAATTATTGTTATTTAGATGAAAATGGATATTATGCACTCCACTATGATACGTGCCAAGTCATATTTGATTTTTGAAGTAATTTTGAAATTGAAAAATCCCTCTATACCCCCTCTAACGACCCGACAATGATTTCTGTTGACGAATTATTGTTATTCAGATGGAAATTGATATTCTGCACCCCACCATGATGCGTGCCAAGTCATATTGGTTTTGAGGTAATTTTGAAAATGAAAAATCCCTCTATAATCCCTCTGACAACCCGACAATGATTTCTGTCGACAAATTATTGTTATTGAGATGAAAATTAATATTCTGCACCCCACCATGATGCTTGCCAAGTCATATTTGATTTTGAGGTAATTATGAAAATGAAAAATCCCTCCAAACCACCTCTGACGACACGACAATGATTTCTGTTGACGAATTATTGTTATTCAGATGAAAATGGATATTATGCACCCCACCATGATGCGTGCCAAGTCATATTTAATTTTTGAAGTCATTTTGAAAATGAAAAATCCCTCTATACCCCCTCTAACGACCCGTCAATGATTTCTGTTGACGAATTATTGTTATTCAGATGGATAGGAATATTTTGCACCCTACTATGATGCGTGCCAAGTTATATTTAATTTTTGAAGTAATTTTGAAAATGAGAAATCCCTCTATACCCCCTCTAACGACCCGTCAATGATTTCTGTTGACTAATTATTGATATTCAGATGGAAATGGATATTCTGCACCCCACCATGATGCGTGCCAAGTCATATTAGATTTTGAGGTAATTTTGAAAATGAAAAATCCTTCTATGATCCCTCTGACGACCCGACAATGATTTCTGTTGACAAATTATTGTTATTGAGATGAAAGTGGATATTCTGCACCCCACCATGATGCTTGCCAAGTCATATATGATTTTGAGGTAATTTTGAAAATGAAAAATCCCTCTATAATCCCTCTGACAACCCGACAATGATTTCAGTTGACGAATTATTGTTATTCAGATGGAAATGAATATTCTGCACCCCACTATGATGCGTGCCAAGTTTTATTAGATTTCTGAGGAAATTTTGAATTTGAAAAATCCCTCTATACCCCCTCTATCGACCCGTCAATGATTTCTGTTGATGAATTATTGTTATACAGATGGAAATGGATATTCTGCAGCCCACCATGATGGGTGCCAAGTCATATTAGATTTTTGAAGAAATATTGATAATGAAAAATCCCTCTATACCCTCTCTGACAACCCGACAATGATTTCTGTTGACGAATTATTGTTATCCAGATGGAAATGAATATTTTGCACCCTACTATGATGCGTGCCAAGTTATATTTAATTTTTGAAGTAATTTTGAAAATGAAAAATCCCTTTAACCCCCTCTGACGACCCGACAATAATTTCTGTTGACGAATTATTGTTATTTAGATGAAAATGGATATTATGCACTCCACTATGATACGTGCCAAGTCATATTAGAATTTTGAAGTGATTTTGAAAATGAAAAATCCCTCTATACCCCCTCTGACGACCCGACAATGATTCCTGTTGACGAATTATTGTTATTTAGATGGAAATAGATATAATGCATTCCACCATGATGCGTGCCAAGTCATATTAGATTTTTGAAGAAATATTGATGATGAAAATTCCCTCTATACCCCCTCTGACGACCCGACAATGATTTCTGTTGAAGAATTATTGTTTTTCAGATGGAAATGATTATTTTGCACCCTACTATGATGCGTGCCAAGTTATATTTAATTTTTGAAGTAATTTTGAAAATGAAAAATCCCTCTATACCCCCTCTAACGACCCGTCAATGATTTCTGTTGACGAATTATTGTTATTTAGATGAAAATGGATATTAGGCACTCCACTATGATACGTGCCGAGTCATATTTGATTTTTGAAGTAATTTTGAAAATGAAAAATCCCTCCATACCCCCTCTAACGACCCGTCAATGATTTCTGTTGACGAATTATTGTTATTCAGATGGACATGGATACTTTGCACCCCACCATGATGCGTGCCTAGTCATATTAGATTTTTGAAGTAATTTTGAAAATGAAAAATCACTCTATACCACCTCTAACGACCCGTCAATGATTTCTGTTGACGAATTATTGTTATTCAGATGGAAATGGATATTCTGCAGCCCACCATGATGCGTGCCAAGTCATATTAGATTTTGAGGTAAATTTGAAAATGAAAAATCCCTCCATTCCCCCTCTGACGACACGACAATGATTTCTGTTGACGAATTATTGTTATTCAGATGGAAAAGAATATTCTGCACCCCACTATGATGCGTGCCAAGTTTTATTAGATTTCTGAGGAAATTTTGAATTTGAAAAATCCCTCTATACCCCCTCTATCGACCCGTCAATGATTTCTGTTGATGAATTATTGTTATTCAGATGGAAATGGATATTCTGCAGCCCACCATGATGCGTGCCAAGTCATATTAGATTTTGAGGTAATTTTGAAAATGAAAAATCCTTCTATAATCCCTCTGACGACCCGACAATGATTTCTGTTGACAAATTATTGTTATTGAGATGAAAATGGATATTCTGCACCCCACCATGATGCTTGCCAAGTCATATTTGATTTTGAGGTAAATTTGAAAATGAAAAATTCCTCCATTCCCCCTCTGATGACACGACAATGATTTCAGTTGACGAATTATTGTTATTCAGATGGAAATGAATTTTCTGCACCCCACTATGATGCGTGCCAAGTTTTATTAGATTTCTGAGGAAATTTTGAATTTGAAAAATCCCTCTATACCCCCTCTATCGACCCGTCAATGATTTCTGTTGATGAATTATTGTTATTCAGATGGAAATGGATATTCTGCAGCCCACCATGATGGGTGCCAAGTCATATTAGATTTTTGAAGAAATATTGATAATGAAAAATCCCTCTATACCCTCTCTGACGACCCGACAATGATTTCTGTTGACGAATTATTGTTATCCAG
Organism: Chrysolina americana; assembly: GCA_958502065.1. Lineage (NCBI taxonomy): Eukaryota > Metazoa > Arthropoda > Insecta > Coleoptera > Chrysomelidae > Chrysolina > Chrysolina americana. The sequence goes on from OY293414.1 coordinate 42,372,080, forward strand.
ATGGAAATGAATATTTTGCACCCTACTATGATGCGTGCCAAGTTATATTTAATTTTTGAAGTAATTTTGAAAATGAAAAATCCCTTTAACCCCCTCTGACGTCCCGACAATAATTTCTGTTGACGAATTATTGTTATTTAGATGAAAATGGATATTATGCACTCCACTATGATACGTGCCAAGTCATATTAGAATTTTGAAGTGAATTTGAAAATGAAAAATCCCTCTATACCCCCTCTGACGACCCGACAATGATTTCTTTTGAAAAATTATTGTTATTGAGATGGAAATGAATATTCAGTACCCCAACATGATGGGTGCCAAGTCATATATGATTTTTGAAGTCATTTTGAAGATGAAAAATCCCTCTATATACCCTCTGACGACCCGACAATGATTTCTGTTGACGAATTATTGTTATTCAGATGGATATGAATATTTTGCACCCTACTATGATGCGTGCCAAGTTATATTTAATTTTTGAAGTAATTTTGAAAATGAAAAATCCCTCTATACCCCCTCTAACGACCCGTCAATGATTTCTGTTGACTAATTATTGATATTGAGATGGAAATGAATATTCTGTACCCCACCATGATGCGTGCCAAGTCATATTTGATTTTTGAAGTCATTTTGAAAATGAAAAATCTCTCTATACCCCCTCTGACGACCCGACAATGATTTCTGTTGACGAATTATTGTTATTCAGATGAAAATGGATATTCTGCACCCTACCATGATGCGTGCCAAGTCATATTAGCTTTTTGAAGAAATATTGAAAATGAAAAATCCCTGTATACCCCCTCTAACGACCCGACAATGATTTCTGTTGACGAATTATTATTTTTCAGATGGAAATGGATGTTTTGCACCCTACTATGATGCGTGCCAAGCCTTATTTGAATTTTGAAGTCATTTTGATAATGAAAAATCCCTCTATACCCCCTCTAACGACCCGTCAATGATTTCCATTGACAAATTATTGTTATTGAGATGGAAATGAATATTCTGTAACCCACCATGTTGCATGCCAAGTCATATTTGATTTTGGGGTAATTTTGATAATGAAAAATCCCTCTATACCCCCTCTAACGACCTGTCAATGATTTCCATTGACGAATTATTGTTATTCAGATGGAAATGGGTATTCTGCAGCCCACCATGATGCGTGCCAAGTTATATTTGATTTTGAGGTAATTTTGAAAATGAAAGATCCCTCTATACCCCCTCTGACGACCCGACAATGATTTCTTTTGAAAAAGTATTGTTATTGAGATGGAAATGAATATTGTGTACCCCACCATGTTGCGTGCCAAGTCATATTTGATTTTTGAAGTCATTTTGAAAATGAAAAATTCCTCTATACCCCCTCTGACGACCCGACAATGATTTTTTTTTACAAATTATTGTTATTGAGATGGAAATGAATTTTTTGCAGCCCACCATGTGCGTGCCAAGTCATATTTGATTTTGAGGTAATTTTGAAAATGAAAAATCCCTCTATACCCCCTCTGACGACCCGACAATGATTTCTTTTGAAAAAGTATTGTTATTGAGATGGAAATGAATATTGTGTACCCCACCATGTTGCGTGCCAAGTCATATTTGATTTTTGAAGTCATTTTGAAAATGAAAAATTCCTCTATACCCCCTCTGACGACCCGACAATGATTTTTTTTTACAAATTATTGTTATTGAGATGGAAATGAATTTTTTGCAGCCCACCATGTGCGTGCCAAGTCATATTTGATTTTGAGGTAATTTTGAAAATGAAAAATCCCTCTATACCCCCTCTGACGACCCGACAATGATTTCTTTTGAAAAAGTATTGTTATTGAGATGGAAATGAATATTGTGTACCCCACCATGTGCGTGCCAAGTCATATTTGATTTTGAGGTAATTTTGATAATGAAAAATCCCTCTATTCCCCCTCTGACGACACGACAATGATTTATCTTAAGGAAATATTGTTATTCAGATGGGAATGGATATTCTGCACCCCACCATGATGCGTGCCAAGTCATTTTTGATTTTTGAAGTCAATTTGAAAATGAAAAATCCCTCTATTCCCTGTCTGACAACCCGACAATGATTTCTGTTTACGAATTATTGTTATTCAGATGGAAATAGATATTCTGCACCCCACCATGATGCGTGCCAAGTCATATTTGATTTTGAGGTTATTTTGATAATGAAAAATCCCTCTATACCCCCTCTGACGTCCCGACAATGATTTCTGTTGACAAATTATTGTTATTTAGATGAAAATGCATGTTTTGCACCCCACTATGATGCCTGCCAAGTCATATTTGATTTTTGAAGTCATTTTGATAATGAAAAATCCCTCTATTCCCTCTCTGACGACCCGACAATGATTTCTGTAGACAAATTATTTTTATAGAGATGGAAATGGATATTCTGTACCCCACCATGATGCGTGCCAAGTCATATTTGATTTTTGAAGTCATTTTGAAAATGAAAAATCCCTCTCTACCCCCTCTAACGACCCTTCAATGATTTCTGTTTACGAATTATTGTTATTCAGATGGAAATAGATATTCTGCACCCCACCATGATGCGTGCCAAGTCATATTTGATTTTTGAAGTCATTTTGAAAATGAAAAATCCCTCTATTCCCTCTCTGACGACCCGACAATGATTTCTGTTGACGAATTATTGTTATTTGGATGGAAATGCATGTTTTGCACCCCACTAAGATGCGTACCAAGTCATATTTGATTTTTGAAGTCATTTCGATAATGAAAAATCCCTCTATACCCCCTCTGACGACCCGAAAATGATTTCTGTTGACGAATTATTGTTATTTAGATGAAAATGGATATTATGCACTCCACTATGATACGTGCCAAGGCATATTTGATTTTTGAAGTAATTTTGAAAATGAAAAATCCCTCTATGCCTCCTCTAACGACCCGTCAATGATTTCTGTTGACGAATTATTGTTATTCAGATGGAAATGGATATTCTGCACCCCACCATGATGCGTGCCAAGTCATATTTGATTTTGACGTAATTTTGAAAATGAAAAATCCCTCTATACCCCGTCTGACGACCCGTCAATGATTTCTGTTGACTAATTATTGATATTCAGATGGAAATGGATATTCTGCACCCCACCGTGATGCGTGCCAAGTCATATTAGATTTTGAGGTAATTTTGAAAATGAAAAATCCCTCCATACCCCCTCTGACGACACGACAATGATTTCTGTTGACGAATTATTGTTATTCAGATGGGAATGGATGTTTTGCACCCCACTATGATGCGTGCCAAGTCCAATTTGATTTTGAGGTAATTTTGAAAATGAAAAATCCCTCCATACCCCCTCTGACGACACGACAATGATTTCTTTTGACAAATTATTGTTATTGAGATGGAAATGAATATTCTGTACCCCACCATGATGCGTGCCAAGTCATATTTGATTTTTGAAGTCATTTTGAAAATGAAAAATCCCTCTATACCCCCTCTGACGACCCGACAATGATTTCTTTTGACAAATTATTGTTATTGAGATGGAAATGAATATTCTGTACCCCACCATGATGCGTGCCAAGTCATATTTGATTTTTGAAGTCATTTTGAAAATGAAAAATTCCTCTATACCTCCTCTGACGACCCGACAATGATATCTGTTGACGAATAATTGTTTTTCAGATGGAAATGGATGTTTTGCACCCTACTATGATGCGTGCCAAGCCTTTTTTGAATTTTGAAGTCATTTTGATAATGATAAATCCCTCTATACCCCCTCTAACGACCCATCAATGATTTCCATTGACGAATTATTGTTATTCAGATGGAAATGGATATTCTGCAGCCCACCATGATGCGTGCCAAGTCATATTTGATTTTGAGGTAATTTTGATAATGAAAAATCCCTCTATATTCCCTCTGACGACCCGACAATGATTTCTTTTGACAAATTATTGTTATTGAGATGAAAATTAATATTCTGTACCCCACCATGATGCGTGCCAAGTCATTTTTGATTTTTGAAGTCATTTTGAAAATGAAAAATCCCTCTATACCCCCTCTGACGACCCGACAATGATTTCTGTTGACGAATTGTTGTTTTTCAGATGGAAATGGATGTTTTGCACCCTACTATGATGCGTGCCAAGCCTTATTTGAATTTTGAAGTCATTTTGATAATGAAAAATCCCTCTATACCCCCTCTAACGACCCGTCAATGATTTCCATTGACAAATTATTGTTATTCAGATGGAAATGGATATTCTGCAGCCCACCATGATGCGTGCCAAGTCATATTAGATTTTGAGGTAAATTTGAAAAGGAAAAATCCCTCCATTCCCCCTCTGACGACACGACAATGATTTCTGTTGACGAATTATTGTTATTCAGATGAAAAAGAATATTCTGCACCCCACTATGATGCGTGCCAAGTTTTATTAGATTTCTGAGGAAATTTTGAATTTGAAAAATCCCTCTATACCCCCTCTATCGACCCGTCAATGATTTCTGTTGATGAATTATTGTTATTCAGATGGAAATGGATATTCTGCAGCCCACCATGATGGGTGCCAAGTCATATTAGATTTTTGAAGAAATATTGATGATGAAAAATCCCTCTATACCCTCTCTGACAACCCGACAATGATTTCTGTTGACGAATAATTGTTATCCAGATAGAAATGAATATTTTGCACCCTACTATGATGCGTGCCAAGTTATATTTAATTTTTGAAGTAATTTTGAAAATGAAAAATCCCTTTAACCCCCTCTGACGTCCCGACAATAATTTCTGTTGACGAATTATTGTTATTTAGATGAAAATGGATATTATGCACTCCACTATGATACGTGCCAAGTCATATTAGAATTTTGAAGTGATTTTGAATATGAAAAATCCCTCTATACCCCCTCTGACGACCCGACAATGATTTCTTTTGAAAAATTATTGTTATTGAGATGGAAATGAATATTCAGTACCCCACCATGATGGGTGCCAAGTCATATATGATTTTTGAAGTCATTTTGAAGATGAAAAATCCCTCTATACCCCCTCTGACGACCCGACAATGATTTCTGTTGACGAATTATTGTTATTCAGATGGAAATTGATATTCTGCACCCCACCATGATGCGTGCCAAGTCATATTGGTTTTGAGGTAATTTTGAAAATGAAAAATCCCTCTATAATCCCTCTGACAACCCGACAATGATTTCTGTTGACGAATTATTGTTATTTAGATGAAAATGGATATTATGCACTCCACTATGATACGTGCCAAGTCATATTTGATTTTTGAAGTAATCTTGAAAATGAAAAATCCCTCTATACCCCCTCTAACGACCCGTCAATGATTTCTGTTGACGAATTATTGTTATTTAGATGAAAATGGATATTATGCACTCCACTATGATACGTGCCAAGTCATATTTGATTTTTGAAGTAATTTTGAAATTGAAAAATCCCTCTATACCCCCTCTAACGACCCGACAATGATTTCTGTTGACGAATTATTGTTATTCAGATGGAAATTGATATTCTGCACCCCACCATGATGCGTGCCAAGTCATATTGGTTTTGAGGTAATTTTGAAAATGAAAAATCCCTCTATAATCCCTCTGACAACCCGACAATGATTTCTGTCGACAAATTATTGTTATTGAGATGAAAATTAATATTCTGCACCCCACCATGATGCTTGCCAAGTCATATTTGATTTTGAGGTAATTATGAAAATGAAAAATCCCTCCAAACCACCTCTGACGACACGACAATGATTTCTGTTGACGAATTATTGTTATTCAGATGAAAATGGATATTATGCACCCCACCATGATGCGTGCCAAGTCATATTTAATTTTTGAAGTCATTTTGAAAATGAAAAATCCCTCTATACCCCCTCTAACGACCCGTCAATGATTTCTGTTGACGAATTATTGTTATTCAGATGGATAGGAATATTTTGCACCCTACTATGATGCGTGCCAAGTTATATTTAATTTTTGAAGTAATTTTGAAAATGAAAAATCCCTCTATACCCCCTCTAACGACCCGTCAATGATTTCTGTTGACGAATTATTGTTATTTAGATGAAAATGGATATTATGCACTCCACTATGATACGTGCCAAGTCATATTTGATTTTTGAAGTAATTTTGAAAATGAAAAATCCCTCTATACCCCCTCTAACGACCCGTCAATGATTTCTGTTGACGAATTATTGTTATTCAGATGGAAATTGATATTCTGCACCCCACCATGATGCGTGCCAAGTCATATTGGTTTTGAGGTAATTTTGAAAATGAAAAATCCCTCTATAATCCCTCTGACAACCCGACAATGATTTCTGTCGACAAATTATTGTTATTGAGATGAAAATTAATATTCTGCACCCCACCATGATGCTTGCCAAGTCATACTTGATTTTGAGGTAATTATGAAAATGAAAAATCCCTCCAAACCACCTCTGACGACACGACAATGATTTCTGTTGAAGAATTATTGTTATTCAGATGAAAATGGATATTATGCACCCCACCATGATGCGTGCCAAGTCATATTTAATTTTTGAAGTCATTTTGAAAATGAAAAATCCCTCTATACCCCCTCTAACGACCCGTCAATGATTTCTGTCGACGAATTATAATTATTCAGATTGAAATAGATATTCTGCAGCCCACCATGATGCGTGCCAAGTCATATTGGTTTTGAGGTAATTTTGAAAATGAAAAATCCCTCTATACCCCCTCTAACGACCCGACAATGATTTCTGTTGACAAATTATTCTTATAGAGATGGAAATGGATATTCTGTACCCCACCATGATGCGTGCCAAGTCATATTTGATTTTTGAAGTCATTTTGAAAATGAAAAATCCCTCTATTCCCTCTCTGGCGACCCGACAATGATTTCTCTTGACAAATTATTGTTATTCTGATGGAAATGCATGTTTTGCACCCCTCTATGATGCGTGCCAAGTCATATTTGATTTTTGAAGTCATTTTGATAATGAAAAATCCTCTATACCCCCTCTGACGACCCGACAATGATTTCTGTTGACGAATTATTGTTATTCAGATGAAAATGGATATTATGCACTCCACTATGATACGTGCCAAGTCATATTTGATTTTTGAAGTAATTTTGAAAATGAAAAATCCCTCTATACCCCCTCTAACGACCCGTCAATGATTTCTGTTGAATAATTATTGATATTCAGATGGAAATGGATATTCTGCACCCCACCATGATGCGTGCCAAGTCATATTAGATTTTGAGGTAATTTTGAAAATGAAAAATCCTTCTATAATCCCTCTGACGACCCGACAATGATTTCTGTTGACAAATTATTGTTATTGAGATGAAAATGGATATTCTGCACCCCACCATGATGCGTGCCAAGTCATATTAGATTTTGAGGTAAATTTGAAAATGAAAAATCCCTCCATTCCCCCTCTGACGACACGACAATGATTTCAGTTGACAAATGATTGTTATTCAGATGGAAATGAATATTCTGCACCCCACTATGATGCGTGCCAAGGTTTATTAGATTTCTGAGGAAATTTTGAATTTGAAAAATCCCTCTATACCCCCTCTATCGACCCGTCGATGATTTCTGTTGATGAATTATTGTTATTCAGATGGAAATGGATATTCTGCAGCCCACCATGATGGGTGCCAAGTCATATTAGATTTTTGAAGAAATATTGATAATGAAAAATCCCTCTATACCCTCTCTGACGACCCGACAATGATTTCTGTTGACGAATTATTGTTATCCAGATGAAAATGAATATTTTGCACCCTACTATGATGCGTGCCAAGTTATATTTAATTTTTGAAGTAATTTTGAAAATGAAAAATCCCTTTAACCCCCTCTGACGTCCCGACAATAATTTCTGTTGACGATTTATTGTTATTTAGATGAAAATGGATATTATGCACTCCACTATGATACGTGCCAAGTCATATTAGAATTTTGAAGTGATTTTGAAAATGAAAAATCCCTCTATACCCCCTCTGACGACCCGACAATGATTTCTTTTGAAAAATTATTGTTATTGAGATGGAAATGAATATTCAGTACCCCACCATGATGGGTGCCAAGTCATATATGATTTTTGAAGTCATTTTGAAGATGAAAAATCCCTCTTTACCCCCTCTGACGACCCGACAATGATTTCTGTTGACGAATTATTGTTATTCAGATGGATATGAATATTTTGCACCCTACTATGATGCGTGCCAAGTTATATTTAATTTTTGAAGTAATTTTGAAAATGAAAAATCCCTCTATACCCCCTCTAACGACCCGTCAATGTTTTCTGTTGACGAATTATTGTTATTGAGATGAAAATTAATATTCTGCACCCCACCATGATGCTTGCCAAGTCATATTTGATTTTGAGGTCATTATGAAAATGAGAAATTCCTCCAAACCACCTCTGACGACACGACAATGATATCTGTTGACGAATTATTGTTATTCAGATGAAAATGGATATTATGCACTCCACTATGATACGTGCCAAGTCAAATTTGATTTTTGAAGTAATTTTGAAAATGAAAAATCCCTCTATACCCCCTCTAACGACCCGTCAATGATTTCTGTTGACGAATTATTGTTATTCAAATGGAAATTGATATTCTGCACCCCACCATGATGCGTGCCAAGTCATATTGGTTTTGAGGTAATTTTGAAAATGAAAAATCCCTCTATAATCCCTCTGACAACCCGACAATGATTTCTGTCGACAAATTATTGTTATTGAGATGAAAATTAATATTCTGCACCCCACCATGATGCTTGCCAAGTCATATTTGATTTTGAGGTAATTATGAAAATGAGAAATTCCTCCAAACCACCTCTGACGACACGACAATGATATCTGTTGACGAATTATTGTTATTCAGATGAAAATGGATATTATGCACCCCACCATGATGCGTGCCAAGTCATATTTAATTTTTGAAGTCATTTTGAAAATGAAAAATCCCTCTATACCCCCTCTAACGACCCGTCAATGATTTCTGTTGACGAATTATAATTATTCAGATTGAAATAGATATTCTGCAGCCCACCATGATGCGTGCCAAGTCATATTTGATTTTAAGGTAATTTTGAAAATGAAAAATCCCTTTCTACCCCCTCTGACGTCCCGACAATGATTTCTGTTGACAAATTATTTTTATAGAAATGGATATTCTGTACCCCACCATGATGCGTGCCAAGTCATATTTGATTTTTGAAGTCATTTTGAAAATGAAAAATCCCTCTATACCCCCTCTAACGACCCGTCAATGATTTCTGTATACGAATTATTGATATTAAGATGGAAATAGATATTCTGCACCACACCATGATGCGTGCCAAGTCATATTTGATTTTGAGGTAATTTTGAAAATGAAAAATCCCTCTATACCCCCTCTGACATCCCGACAATGATTTCTGTTGACAAATTATTCTGATAGAGATGGAAATGGATATTCTGTACCCCACCATGATGCGTGCCAAGTCATATTTGATTTTTGAAGTCATTTTGAAAATGAAAAATCCCTCTATTCCCTCTCTGACGACCCGACAATGATTTCTGTTGACGAATTATTGTTATTCTGATGGAAATGCATGTTTTGCACCCCTCTATGATGCGTGCCAAGTCATATTTGATTTTTGAAGTCATTTTGATAATGAAAAATCCTCTATACCCCCTCTGACGACCCGACAATGATTTCTGCTGACGAATTACTGTTATTCAGATGAAAATTGATATTATGCACTCCACTATGATACGTGCCAAGTCATATTTGATTTTTGAAGTAATTTTGAAAATGAAAAATCCCTCTATACCCCCTCTAACGACCCGTCAATGATTTCTGTTGACTAATTATTGATATTCAGATGGAAATGGATATTCTGCACCCCACCATGATGCGTGCCAAGTCATATTAGATTTTGAGGTAATTTTGAAAATGAAAAATCCTTCTATGATCCCTCTGACGACCCGACAATGATTTCTGTTGACAAATTATTGTTATTGAGATGAAAGTGGATATTCTGCACCCCACCATGATGCTTGCCAAGTCATATATGATTTTGAGGTAATTTTGAAAATGAAAAATCCCTCTATAATCCCTCTGACAACCCGACAATGATTTCAGTTGACGAATTATTGTTATTCAGATGGAAATGAATATTCTGCACCCCACTATGATGCGTGCCAAGTTTTATTAGATTTCTGAGGAAATTTTGAATTTGAAAAATCCCTCTATACCCCCTCTATCGACCCGTCAATGATTTCTGTTGATGAATTATTGTTATACAGATGGAAATGGATATTCTGCAGCCCACCATGATGGGTGCCAAGTCATATTAGATTTTTGAAGAAATATTGATAATGAAAAATCCCTCTATACCCTCTCTGACAACCCGACAATGATTTCTGTTGACGAATTATTGTTATCCAGATGGAAATGAATATTTTGCACCCTACTATGATGCGTGCCAAGTTATATTTAATTTTTGAAGTAATTTTGAAAATGAAAAATCCCTTTAACCCCCTCTGACGACCCGACAATAATTTCTGTTGACGAATTATTGTTATTTAGATGAAAATGGATATTATGCACTCCACTATGATACGTGCCAAGTCATATTAGAATTTTGAAGTGATTTTGAAAATGAAAAATCCCTCTATACCCCCTCTGACGACCCGACAATGATTCCTGTTGACGAATTATTGTTATTTAGATGGAAATAGATATAATGCATTCCACCATGATGCGTGCCAAGTCATATTAGATTTTTGAAGAAATATTGATGATGAAAATTCCCTCTATACCCCCTCTGACGACCCGACAATGATTTCTGTTGAAGAATTATTGTTTTTCAGATGGAAATGATTATTTTGCACCCTACTATGATGCGTGCCAAGTTATATTTAATTTTTGAAGTAATTTTGAAAATGAAAAATCCCTCTATACCCCCTCTAACGACCCGTCAATGATTTCTGTTGACGAATTATTGTTATTTAGATGAAAATGGATATTAGGCACTCCACTATGATACGTGCCGAGTCATATTTGATTTTTGAAGTAATTTTGAAAATGAAAAATCCCTCCATACCCCCTCTAACGACCCGTCAATGATTTCTGTTGACGAATTATTGTTATTCAGATGGACATGGATACTTTGCACCCCACCATGATGCGTGCCTAGTCATATTAGATTTTTGAAGTAATTTTGAAAATGAAAAATCACTCTATACCACCTCTAACGACCCGTCAATGATTTCTGTTGACGAATTATTGTTATTCAGATGGAAATGGATATTCTGCACCCCACTATGATGCGTGCCAAGTCATATTTGATTTTGAGGTAATTTTGAAAATGAAAAATCCCTCTGACGTCCCGTCAATGATTTCTGTTGACGAATTATTGTTATTCATATGGAAATGGATATTCTGCACCCCACCATGATACGAGCCAAGTCATATTAGATTTTGAGGTAATTTTGAAAATGAAAAATCCCTCTATAATCCCTCTGACGACCCGACAATGATTTCTGTTGACAAATTATTGTTATTCTGATGGAAATGGATATACTGCACCCCACCATGATGCGTGCCAAGTCATATTTGATTTTGATGTAATTTTGAAAATGAAAAATCCCTCTATAACCCCTCTAACGACCCGTCAATGATTTCTGTTGACGAATTATTGTTATTCAGATGGGAATGGATATTCTGCACCCTACTATGATGCGTGAAAGCCATATTTGAATTTTGAAGTCATTTTGATAATGAAAAATCCCTCTATACCCCCTCTAACGACCCGTCAATGATTTCTGTTGACGAATTATTGTTATTCAGATGGAAATGGATATTGTGCAGCCCACCATGTTGCGTGCCAAGTCATATTTGATTTTGAGGTAATTTTGAAAATGAAAAGTCCCTCTATACCCCCTCAGACGTCCCGACAATGATTTCTGCTGACAAGTTATTGTTATTGAGATGGAAATGGATATTCTGTACCCCATCATGATGCGTGCCAAGTCATATTTGATTTATGAAGTCGTTTTGTTAATGAAAAATCCCTCTATACCCCCTCTGACGACCTGACAATGATTTCTGTTGACGAATTATTGTTATTAAGATGGAAATGGATATTCTGCATCCCACCATGATGCGTGCCAAGTGATATTTGATTTTGAGGTAATTTTGAAAATGAAAAATCCCCCTATACCCCTTCTGACGACCCGTCAATGATTTCTGTTGACGAATTATTGTTATTCAGATGAAAATGGATATTTTGTACCCCACCATGATGCGAGCCAAGTCATATTTGATTTTGAGGTAATTTTGAAAATGAAAAGTCCCTCTATACCCCCTCAGACGTCCCGACAATGATTTCTGCTGACAAGTTATTGTTATTGAGATGGAAATGGATATTCTGTACCCCATCATGATGCGTGCCAAGTCATATTTGATTTATGAAGTCGTTTTGTTAATGAAAAATCCCTCTATACCCCCTCTGACGACCTGACAATGATTTCTGTTGACGAATTATTGTTATTAAGATGGAAATGGATATTCTGCATCCCACCATGATGCGTGCCAAGTGATATTTGATTTTGAGGTAATTTTGAAAATGAAAAATCCCCCTATACCCCTTCTGACGACCCGTCAATGATTTCTGTTGACGAATTATTGTTATTCAGATGAAAATGGATATTTTGTACCCCACCATGATGCGAGCCAAGTGATATTTGATTTTGAGGTAATTTTGAAAATGAAAAATCCCCCTATACCCCCTCTGACGTCCCGACAATGATTTCTGTTGACAAGTTATTGTTGTTAAGATGGAAATGGATATTCTGTACCCCATCATGATGCGTGCCAAGTCATATTTGATTTATGAAGTCGTTTTGTTAATGAAAAATCCCTCTATACCACCTCTGACGACCCGACAATAATTTCTGTTGACGAATTATTGTTATTCAGATGAAAATGGATATTTTGCACCCCACCATAATGCGTGCCAAGTCATATTAGATTTTGAGGTAATTTTGAAAATTAAAAATCCCTCTATACCCCCTCTGACGTCCCGACAATGATTTCTGTTGACAAATTATTGTTATCGAGATGGAAATGGATATTCTGCACCCCACCATGATGCGTGCCAAGTCATATTATATTTTTGAAGTCATTTTGAAAATGAAAAATCCCTCTATTCCCTCTCTGACGACCCGACAATGATTTCAGTTGACGAATTATTGTTATTTGGATGGAAATGCATGTTTTGCACCCCACTATGATGCGTGCCAAGTCATATTTGATTTTTGAAGTCATTTTGATAATGAAAAATCCCTCTATACCCCCTCTGACGACCCGAAAATGATTTCTGTTGACGAATTATTGTTATTTAGATGAAAATGGATATTATGCACTCCACTATGATACGTGCCAAGGCATATTTGATTTTTGAAGTAATTTTGAAAATGAAAAATCCCTCTATGCCCCCTCTAACGACCCGTCAATGATTTCGGTTGACGAATTATTGTTATTCAGATGGAAATGGATATTCTGCACCCCACCATGATGCGTGCCAAGTCATATTTGATTTTGATGTAATTTTGAAAATGAAAAATCCCTCTATACCCCGTCTGACGACCCGTCAATGATTTCTGTTGACTAATTATTGATATTCAGATGGAAATGGATATTCTGCATCCCACCGTGATGCGTGCCAAGTCATATTAGATTTTGAGGTAATTTTGAAAATGAAAAATCCCTCTATTCCCTCTCTGACGACCCGACAATGATTTCTGTTGACGAATTATTGTTATTTGGATGGAAATGCATGTTTTGCACCCCACTATGATGCGTGCCAAGTCATATTTGATTTTTGAAGTCATTTTGATAATGAAAAATCCCTCTATACCCCCTCTGACGACCCGAAAATGATTTCTGTTGACGAATTATTGTTATTTAGATGAAAATGGATATTATGCACTCCACTATGATACGTGCCAAGGCATATTTGATTTTTGAAGTAATTTTGAAAATGAAAAATCCCTCTATGCCCCCTCTAACGACCCGACAATGATTTCTTTTGACAAATTATTGTTATTGAGATGGAAATGAATATTCTGTACCCCACCATGATGCGTGCCAAGTCATATTTGATTTTTGAAGTCATTTTGAAAATGAAAAATTCCTCTATACCTCCTCTGACGACCCGACAATGATATCTGTTGACGAATTATTGTTATTCAGATGGAAATGGATATTCTGCACCCCACCATGATGCGTGCCAAGTCATATTTGATTTTGATGTAATTTTGAAAATGAAAAATCCCTCTATACCCCCTCTGACGACACGACAATGATTTCTGTTGACGAATTATTGTTATTTAGATGGGAATGGATGTTTTGCACCCCACTATGATGCGTGCCAAGTCCTATTTGATTTTGAGGTAATTTTGAAAATGAAAAATCCCTCTATACTCCCTCTGACGACCCGACAATGATTTCTTTTGACAAATTATTGTTATTGAGATGGAAATGAATATTCTGTACCCCACCATGATGCGTGCCAAGTCATATTTGATTTTTGAAGTCATTTTGAAATTGAAAAATTCCTCTATACCCCCTCTGACGACCCGACAATGATTTCTTTTGACAAATTGTTGTTATTGAGATGGAAATGAATTTTTTGCAGCCCACCATGTGCGTGCCAAGTCATATTTGATTTTGAGGTAATTTTGAAAATGAAAAATCCCTCTATACCCCCTCTGACGACCCGACAATGATTTCTTTTGACAAATTATTGTTATTGAGATGGAAATGAATATTCTGTACCCCACCATGATGCGTGCCAAGTCATATTTGATTTTTGAAGTCATTTTGAAAATGAAAAATTCCTCTATACCTCCTCTGACGACCCGACAATGATATCTGTTGACGAATTATTGTTTTTCAGATGGAAATGGATGTTTTGCACCCTACTATGATGCGTGCCAAGCCTTTTTTGAATTTTGAAGTCATTTTGATAATGATAAATCCCTCTATACCCCCTCTAACGACCCGTCAATGATTTCCATTGACGAATTATTGTTATTCAGATGGAAATGGATATTCTGCAGCCCACCATGATGCATGCCAAGTCATATTTGATCTTGAGGTAATTTTGAAAATGAGAAATCCCTCTATACACCCTCTGACGACCCGACAATGATTTCTTTTGACAAATTATTGTTATTGAGATAGAAATGAATATTCTGTATCCCACCATGTTGCGTGCCAAGTCATATTTGATTTTGGGGTAATTTTGATAATGAAAAATCCCTCTATACCCCCTCTGACGACCCGACAATGAGTTCTTTTGACAAATTATTGTTATTGAGATGAAAATGAATATTCTGTACCCCACCATGATGCGTGCCAAGTCATTTTTGATTTTTGAAGTCATTTTGAAAATGAAAAATCCCTCTATACCCCCTCTGACGACCCGACAATGATTTCTGTTGACGAATTATTGTTTTTCAGATGGAAATGGATGTTTTGCACCCTACTATGATGCGTGCCAAGCCTTATTTGAATTTTGAAGTCATTTTGATAATGAAAAATCCCTCTATACCCCCTCTAACGACCCGTCAATGATTTCCATTGACAAATTATTGTTGTTCAGATGGAAATGGATATTCTGCAGCCCACCATGATGCGTGCCAAGTCATATTAGATTTTGAGGTAAATTTGAAAATGAAAGTCCCTCCATTCCCCCTCTGACGACACGACAATGATTTCTGTTGACGAATTATTGTTATTCAGATGGAAAAGAATATTCTGCACCCCACTATGATGCGTGCCAAGTTTTATTAGATTTCTGAGGAAATTTTGAATTTGAAAAATCCCTCTATACCCCCTCTATCGACCCGTCAATGATTTCTGTTGATGAATTATTGTTATTCAGATGGAAATGGATATTCTGCAGCCCACCATGATGGGTGCCAAGTCATATTAGATTTTTGAAGAAATATTGATAATGAAGAATCCCTCTATACCCTCTCTGACGACCCGACAATGATTTCTGTTGACGAATAATTGTTATCCAGATAGAAATGAATATTTTGCACCCTACTATGATGCGTGCCAAGTTATATTTAATTTTTGAAGTAATTTTGAAAATGAAAAATCCCTTTAACCCCCTCTGACGTCCCGACAATAATTTCTGTTGACGAATTATTGTTATTTAGATGAAAATGGATATTATGCACTCCACTATGATACGTGCCAAGTCATATTAGAATTTTGAAGTGATTTTGAAAATGAAAAATCCCTCTATAACCCCTCTGACGACCCGACAATGATTTCTTTTGAAAAATTATTGTTATTGAGATGGAAATGAATATTCAGTACCCCACCATGATGGGTGCCAAGTCATATATGATTTTTGAAGTCATTTTGAAGATGAAAAGTCCCTCTATACCCCCTCTGACGACCCGACAATTATTTCTGTTGACGAATTATTGTTATTCAGATGGATATGAATATTTTGCACCCTACTATGACGCGTGCCAAGTTATATTTAATTTTTGAAGTAATTTTGAAAATGAAAAATCCCTCTATACCCCCTCTAACGACCCGTCAATGATTTCTGTTGACGAATTAATGTTATTTAGATGAAAATGGATATTATGCACTCCACTATGATACGTGCCAAGTCATATTTGATTTTTGAAGTAATTTTGAAAATGAAAAATCCCTCTATACCCCCTCTAACGACCCGTCAATGATTTCTGTTGACGAATTATTGTTATCCAGATGGAAATTGAAATTCTGCACCCCACCATGATGCGTGCCAAGTCATATTGGTTTTGAGGTAATTTTGAAAATGAAAAATCCCTCTATAATCCCTCTGACAACCCGACAATGATTTCTGTCGACAAATTATTGTTATTGAGATGAAAATTAATATTCTGCACCCCACCATGATGCTTGCCAAGTCATATTTGATTTTGAGGTAATTATGAAAATGAAAAATCCCTCCAAACCACCTCTGACGACACGACAATGATTTCTGTTGACGAATTATTGTTATTGAGATGAAAATGGATATTATGCACCCCACCATGATGCGTGCCAAGTCATATTTAATTTTTGAAGTCATTTTGAAAATGAAAAATCCCTCTATACCCCCTCTAACGACCCGTCAATGATTTCTGTTGACGAATTATTGTTATTAAGATGGAAATAGATATTCTGCAGCCCACCATGATGCGTGCCAAGTCATATTTGATTTTAAGGTAATTTTGAAAATTAAAAATCCCTCTATACCCCCTCTGACGTCCCGACAATGATTTCTGTTGACAAATTATTTTTATAGAAATGGATATTCCGTACCCCACCATGATGCGTGCCAAGTCATATTTGATTTTTGAAGTCATTTTGAAAATGAAAAATCCCTCTATACCCCCTCTAACGACCCGTCAATGATTTCTGTATACGAATTATTGTTAATCAGATGGAAATGGGTATTCTGCAGCCCACCATGATGCGTGCCAAGTCATATTAGATTTTGAGGTAATTTTGAAAATTAAAAATCCCTCTATACCCCCTCTAACGACCCGTCAATGATTTCTGTTGACGAATTATTGTTATTCAGATGGAAATGGATATTCTGCACCCCATAATGATGCGTGTCAAGTCATATTTGATTTTTGAAGTCATTTTGAAATTGAAAATTCCCTCTATACCCCCTCTGACGACCTGACAATGATTTCTGTTGACGAATTATTGTTATTCAGATGGAAATGGATATTCTGCAGCCCACCATGTTGCGTGCCAAGTCATATTTGATTTTGAGGTAATTTTGAAAATGAAAAATCCCTCTATACCCCCTCTGACGTCCCGACAATGATTTCTGTTGACAAGTTATTGTTATTGAGATGGAAATGGATATTCTGTACCCCATCATAATGCGTGCCAAGTCATATTTGATTTTGAGGTAATTTTGAAAATGAAAAATCCCTCTGACGTCCCGACAATGATTTCTGTTGACAAGTAATTGTTATTGAGATGGAAATGGATATTCTGTACATCATCATGATGCGTGCCAAGTCATATTTGATTTATGAAGTCGTTTTGTTAATGAAAAATCCCTCTATACCCCCTCTGACGACCTGACAATGATTTCTGTTGACGACTTATTGTTTTTCAGATGGAAATGGATGTTTTGCACCCTACTATGATGCGTGCCAAGCCATATTTGAATTTTGAAGTCATTTTGATAATGAAAAATCCCCCTATAACCCCTCTAACGACCCGTCAATGATTTCTGTTGACGAATTATTGTTATTAAGATGGAAATGGATATTCTGCACCCCACCATGATGCGTTCCAAGTGATATTTGATTTTGAGGTAATTTTGAAAATGAAAAATCCCCCTATACCCCTTCTGACGACCCGTCAATGATTTCTGTTGACGAATTATTGTTATTCAGATGAAAATGGATATTTTGTACCCCACCATGATGCGAGCCAAGTCATATTTGATTTTTGAAGTCATTTTGATAATGAAAAATCCCTCTATACCCCCTCTAACGACCCGTCAATGATTTCTGTTGACAAATTATTGTTATTCAGATGGAAATTGATATTCTGCACCCCACCATGATGCGTGCCAAGTCATATTTGATTTTTGAAGTCATTTTGAAATTGAAAATTCCCTCTATACCCCCTCTGACGACCTGACAATGATTTCTGTTGACGAATTGTTGTTTTTCAGATGGAAATGGATGTTTTGCACCCTACTATGATGCGTGAAAGCCATATTTGAATTTTGAAGTCATTTTGATAATGAAAAATCCCTCTATACCCCCTCTAACGACCCGTCAATGATTTCTGTTGACGAATTATTGTTATTCAGATGGAAATGGATATTCTGCACCCCACCATGATGCGTGCCAAGTGATATTTGATTTTGAGGTAATTTTGAAAATGAAAAATCCCCCTATACCCCTTCTGACGACCCGTCAATGATTTCTGTTGACAAATTATTGTTATTCAGATGAAAATGGATATTTTGTACCCCACCATGATGCGAGCCAAGTCATATTTGATTCTGAGGTAATTTTGAAAATGAAAAATCCCCCTATACCCCCTCTGACGTCCCGACAATGATTTCTGTTGACAAGTTATTGTTGTTAAGATGGAAATGGATATTCTGTACCCCATCATGATGCGTGCCAAGTCATATTTGATTTATGAAGTCGTTTTGTTAATGAAAAATCCCTCTATACCACCTCTGACGACCCGACAATGATTTCTGTTGACGAATTATTGTTATTCAGATGAAAATGGATATTTTGCACCCCACCATAATGCGTGCCAAGTCATATTAGATTTTGAGGTAATTTTGAAAATTAAAAAACCCTCTATACCCCCTCTGACGTCCCGACAATGATTTCTGTTGACAAATTATTGTTATCGAGATGGAAATGGATATTCTGCACCCCACCATGATGCGTGCCAAGTCATATTATATTTTTGAAGTCATTTTGAAAATGAAAAATCCCTCTATTCCCTCTCTGACGACCCGACAATGATTTCTGTTGACGAATTATTGTTATTTGGATGGAAATGCATGTTTTGCACCCCACTATGATGCGTGCCAAGTCATATTTGATTTTTGAAGTCATTTTGATAATGAAAAATCCCTCTATACCCCCTCTGACGACCCGAAAATGATTTCTGTTGACGAATTATTGTTATTTAGATGAAAATGGATATTATGCACTCCACTATGATACGTGCCAAGGCATATTTGATTTTTGAAGTAATTTTGAAAATGAAAAATCCCTCTATGCCCCCTCTAACGACCCGTCAATGATTTCTGTTGACGAATTATTGTTATTCAGATGGAAATGGATATTCTGCACCCCACCATGATGCGTGCCAAGTCATATTTGATTTTGATGTAATTTTGAAAATGAAAAATCCCTCTATACCCCGTCTGACGACCCGTCAATGATTTCTGTTGACTAATTATTGATATTCAGATGGAAATGGATATTCTGCATCCCACCGTGATGCGTGCCAAGTCATATTAGATTTTGAGGTAATTTTGAAAATGAAAAATCCCTCCATACCCCCTCTGACGACACGACAATGATTTCTGTTGACGAATTATTGTTATTTAGATGGGAATGGATGTTTTGCACCCCACTATGATGCGTGCCAAGTCCTATTTGATTTTGAGGTAATTTTGAAATTGAAAATTCCCTCTATACCCCCTCTGACGACCTGACAATGATTTCTGTTGACGAATTGTTGTTTTTCAGATGGAAATGGATGTTTTGCACCCTACTATGATGCGTGAAAGCCATATTTGAATTTTGAAGTCATTTTGATAATGAAAAATCCCTCTATACCCCCTCTAACGACCCGTCAATGATTTCTGTTGACGAATTATTGTTATTCAGATGGAAATGGATATTGTGCAGCCCACCATGTTGCGTGCCAAGTCATATTTATTTTGAGGTAATTTTGAAAATGAAAAGTCCCTCTATACCCCCTCTGACCTCCCGACAATGATTTCTGCTGACAAGTTATTGTTATTGAGATGACAATGGATATTCTGTACCCCATCATGATGCGTGCCAAGTCATATTTGATTTATGAAGTCGTTTTGTTAATGAAAAATCCCTCTATACCCCCTCTGACGACCTGACAATGATTTCTGTTGACGAATTATTGTTATTAAGATGGAAATGGATATTCTGCACCCCACCATGATGCGTGCCAAGTGATATTTGATTTTGAGGTAATTTTGAAAATGAAAAATCCCCCTATACCCCTTCTGACGACCCGTCAATGATTTCTGTTGACGAATTATTGTTATTCAGATGAAAATGGATATTTTGTACCCCACCATGATGCGAGCCAAGTCATATTTGATTTTGAGGTAATTTTGAAAATGAAAAATCCCCCTATACACCCTCTGACGTCCCGACAATGATTTCTGTTGACAAGTTATTGTTGTTAAGATGGAAATGGATATTCTGTACCCCATCATGATGCGTGCCAAGTCATATTTGATTTATGAAGTAGTTTTGTTAATGAAAAATCCCTCTATACCACCTCTGACGACCCGACAATGATTTCTGTTGACGAATTATTGTTATTCAGATGAAAATGGATATTTTGCTCCCCACCATAATGCGTGCCAAGTCATATTAGATTTTGAGGTAATTTTGAAAATTAAAAATCCCTCTATACCCCCTCTGACGTCCCGACAATGATTTCTGTTGACAAATTATTGTTATCGAGATGGAAATGGATATTCTGCACCCCACCATGATGCGTGCCAAGTCATATTATATTTTTGAAGTCATTTTGAAAATGAAAAATCCCTCTATTCCCTCTCTGACGACCCGAAAATGATTTCTGTTGACGAATTATTGTTATTTAGATGAAAATGGATATTATGCACTCCACTATGATACGTGCAAAGGCATATTTGATTTTTGAAGTAATTTTGAAAATGAAAAATCCCTCTATGCCCCCTCTAACGACCCGTCAATGATTTCTGTTGACGAATTATTGTTATTCAGATGGAAATGGATATTCTGCACCCCACCATGATGCGTGCCAAGTCATATTTGATTTTGATGTAAATTTGAAAATGAAAAATCCCTCTATACCCCGTCTGACGACCCGTCAATGATTTCTGTTGACTAATTATTGATATTCAGATGGAAATGGATATTCTGCATCCCACCGTGATGCGTGCCAAGTCATATTAGATTTTGAGGTAATTTTGAAAATGAAAAATCCCTCCATACCCCCTCTGACGACACGACAATGAATTCTGTTGACGAATTATTGTTATTTTGATGGGAATGGATGTTTTGCACCCCACTATGATGCGTGCCAAGTCCTATTTGATTTTGAGGTAATTTTGAAAATGAAAAATCCCTCTATACTCCCTCTGACGACCCGACAATGATTTCTTTTGACAAATTATTGTTATTGAGATGGAAATGAATATTCTGTACCCCACCATGATGCGTGCCAAGTCATATTTGATTTTTGAAGTCATTTTGAAATTGAAAAATTCCTCTATACCTCCTCTGACGACCCGACAATGATATCTGTTGACGAATTATTGTTTTTCAGATGGAAATGGATGTTTTGCACCCTACTATGATGCGTGCCAAGCCTTTTTTGAATTTTGAAGTCATTTTGATAATGATAAATCCCTCTATACCCCCTCTAACGACCCGTCAATGATTTCCATTGACGAATTATTGTTATTCAGATGGAAATGGATATTCTGCAGCCCACCATGATGCGTGCCAAGTCATATTTGATTTTGAGGTAATTTTGAAAATGAGAAATCCCTCTATACACCCTCTGACGACCCGACAATGATTTCTTTTGACAAATTATTGTTATTGAGATAGAAATGAATATTCTGTATCCCACCATGTTGCGTGCCAAGTCATATTTGATTTTGGGGTAATTTTGATAATGAAAAATCCCTCTATACCCCCTCTGACGACCCGACAATGATTTCTTTTGACAAATTATTGTTATTGAGATGAAAATGAATATTCTGTACCCCACCATGATGCGTGCCAAGTCATTTTTGATTTTTGAAGTCATTTTGAAAATGAAAAATCCCTCTAAACCCCCTCTGACGACCCGACAATGATTTCTGTTGACGAATTATTGTTTTTCAGATGGAAATGGATGTTTTGCACCCTACTATGATGCGTGCCAAGCCTTATTTGAATTTTGAAGTCATTTTGATAATGAAAAATCCCTCTATACCCCCTCTAACGACCCGTCAATGATTTCCATTGACAAATTATTGTTATTCAGATGGAAATGGATATTCTGCAGCCCACCATGATGCGTGCCAAGTCATATTAGATTTTGAGGTAAATTTGAAAATGAAAATCCCTCCATTCCCCCTCTGACGACACGACAATGATTTTTGTTGACGAATTATTGTTATTCAGATGGAAAAGAATATTCTGCACCCCACTATGATGCTTGCCAAGTTTTATTAGATTTCTGAGGAAATTTTGAATTTGAAAAATCCCTCTATACCCCCTCTATCGACCCGTCAATGATTTCTGTTGATGAATTATTGTTATTCAGATGGAAATGGATATTCTGCAGCCCACCATGATGGGTGCCAAGTCATATTAGATTTTTGAAGAAATATTGATAATGAAGAATCCCTCTATACCCTCTCTGACGACCCGACAATGATTTCTGTTGACGAATAATTGTTATCCAGATAGAAATGAATATTTTGCACCCTACTATGATGCGTGCCAAGTTATATTTAATTTTTGAAGTGATTTTGAAAATGAAAAATCCCTTTAACCCCCTCTGACGTCCCGACAATAATTTCTGTTGACGAATTATTGTTATTTAGATGAAAATGGATATTATGCACTCCACTATGATACGTGCCAAGTCATATTAGAATTTTGAAGTGATTTTGAAAATGAAAAATCCCTCTATACCCCCTCTGACGACCCGACAATGATTTCTTTTGAAAAATTATTGTTATTGAGATGGAAATGAATATTCAGTACCCCACCATGATACGTGCCAAGTCATATTTGATTTTTGAAGTAATTTTGAAAATGAAAAATCCCTCTATACCCCCTCTAACGACCCGTCAATGATTTCTGTTGACGAATTATTGTTATCCAGATGGAAATTGATATTCTGCACCCCACCATGATGCGTGCCAAGTCATATTGGTTTTGAGGTAATTTTGAAAATGAAAAATCCCTCTATAAACCCTCTGACAACCCGACAATGATTTCTGTCGACAAATTATTGTTATTGAGATGAAAATTAATATTCTGCACCCCACCATGATGCTTGCCAAGTCATATTTGATTTTGAGGTAATTATGAAAATGAAAAATCCCTCCAAACCACCTCTGACGACACGACAATGAATTCTGTTGACGAATTATTGTTATTGAGATGAAAATGGATATTATGCAACCCACCATGATGCGTGCCAAGTCATATTTAATTTTTGAAGTCATTTTGAAAATGAAAAATCCCTCTATACCCCCTCTAACGACCCGTCAATGATTTCTGTTGACGAATTATAATTATTCAGATTGAAATAGATATTCTGCAGCCCACCATGATGCGTGCCAAGTCATATTTGATTTTAAGGTAATTTTGAAAATGAAAAATCCCTCTATACCCCCTCTGACGTCCCGACAATGATTTCTGTTGACAAATTATTTTTATAGAAATGGATATTCTGTACCCCACCATGATGCGTGCCAAGTCATATTGGATTTTTGAAGTCATTTTGAAAATGAAAAATCCCTCTATACCCCCTCTAACGACCCGTCAATGATTTCTGTATACGAATTATTGTAATTAAGATGGAAAAAGATATTCTGCACCACACCATGATGCGTGCCAAGTCATATTTGATTTTGAGGTAATTTTGAAAATGAAAAATCCCTCTATACCCCCTCTGACATCCCGGCAATGATTTCTGTTGACGAAATATTGTTATTCTGATGGAAATGCATGTTTTGCACCCCTCTATGATGCGTGCCAAGTCATATTTGATTTTTGAAGTCATTTTGATAATGAAATATCCTCTATACCCCCTCTGACGACCCGACAATGATTTCTGTTGACGAATTATTGTTATTGAGATGAAAATATGAAAATGGATATTATGCACGTCACTATGATACGTGCCAAGTCATATTTGATTTTTGAAGTAATTTTGAAAATGAGAAATCCCTCTATACCCCCTCTAACGACCCGTCAATGATTTCTATTGACTAATTATTGATATTCAGATGGAAATGGATATTCTGCACCCCACCATGATGCGTGCCAAGTCATATTAGATTTTGAGGTAATTTTGAAAATGAAAAATCCTTCTATAATCCCTCTGACGACCCGACAATGATTTCTATTGACAAATTATTGTTATTGAGATGAAAATGGATATTCTGCACCCCACCATGATGCTTGCCAAGTCATATTTGATTTTGAGGTGAATTTGAAAATGAAAAATCCCTCCATTCCCCCTCTGACGACACGACAATGATTTCAGTTGACGAATTATTGTTATTCAGATGGAAATGAATATTCTGCACCCCACTATGATGCGTGCCAAGTTTTATTAGATTTCTGAGGATATTTTGAATTTGAAAAATCCCTCTATACCCCCTCTATCGACCCGTCAATGATTTCTGTTGATGAATTATTGTTATTCAGATGGAAATGGATATTCTGCTGCCCACCATGATGGGTGCCAAGTCATATTAGATTTTTGAAGAAATATTGATAATGAAAAATCCCTCTATACCCTCTCTGACGACCCGACAATGGTTTCTGTTGACGAATTATTGTTATCCAGATGGAAATGAATATTTTGCACCCTACTATGATGCGTGCCAAGTTATATTTAATTTTTGAAGTAATTTTGAAAATGAAAAATCCCTTTAACCCCCTCTGACGTCCCGACAATAATTTCTGTTGACGAATTATTGTTATTTAGATGAAAATGGATATTATGCACTCCACTATGATACGTGCCAAGTCATATTAGAATTTTGAAGTGATTTTGAAAATGAAAAATCCTTCTATACCCCCTCTGACGACCCGACAATGATTTCTTTTGAAAAATTATTGTTATTGAGATTGAAATGAATATTCAGTACCCCACCATGATGGGTGCCAAGTCATATATGATTTTTGAAGTCATTTTGAAGATGAAAAATCCCTCTATACCACCTCTGACGACCCGACAATGATTTCTGTTGACGAATTATTGTTATTCAGATGGATATGAATATTTTGCACCCTAATATGATGCGTGCCAAGTTATATTTAATTTTTGAAGTAATTTTGAAAATGAAAAATCCCTCTATACCCCCTCTAACGACCCGTCAATGATTTCTGTTGACGAATTATTGTTATTTAGATGAAAATGGATATTATGCACTCCACTATGATACGTGCCAAGTCATATTTGATTTTTGAAGTAATTTTGAAAATGAAAAATCCCTCTATACCCCCTCTAACGACCCGTCAATGATTTCTGTTGACGAATTATTGTTATTCAGATGGAAATTGATATCCTGCACCCCACCATGATGCGTGCCAAGTCATATTGGTTTTGAGGTAATTTTGAAAATGAAAAATCCCTCTATAATCCCTCTTACAACCCGACAATGATTTCTGTCGACAAATTATTGTTATTGAGATGAAAATTAATATTCTGCACCCCACCATGATGCTTGCCAAGTCATATTTGATTTTGAGGTAATTATGAAAATGAAAAATCCCTCCAAACCACCTCTGACGACACGACAATGATTTCTGTTGACAAATAATTGTTATTCAGATGAAAATGGATATTATGCACCCCACCATGATGCGTGCCAAGTCATATTTAATTTTTGAAGTCATTTTGAAAATGAAAAATCCCTCTATACCCCCTCTAACGACCCGTCAATGATTTCTGTATACGAATTATTGTTATTAAGATGGCAATAGATATTCTGCACCACACCAAGATGCGTGCCAAGTCATATTTGATTTTGAGATAATTTTGAAAATGAAAAATCCCTCTATACCCCCTCTGACATCCCGACAATGATTTCTTTTGACAAATTATTGGTATTGAGATGAAAATGAATATTCTGTACCCCACCATGATGCGTGCCAAGTCATTTTTGATTTTTGAAGTCATTTTGAAACTATACCCCCTCTGACGACCCGACAATGATTTCTGTTGACGAATTATTGTTTTTCAGATGGAAATGGATGTTTTGCACCCTACTATGATGCGTGCCAAGCCTTATTTGAATTTAGAAGTCATTTTGATAATGAAAAATCCCTCTATACCCCCTCTAACGACCCGTCAATGATTTCCATTGACAAATTATTGTTATTCAGATGGAAATGGATATTCTGCAGCCCACCATGATGCGTGCCAAGTCATATTAGATTTTGAGGTAAATTTGAAAATGAAAAATCCCTCCATTCCCCCTCTGACGACACGACAATGATTTCTGTTGTCAAATTATTGTTATTCAGATGGAAAAAGATATTCTGCACCACACCATGATGCGTGCCAAGTCATATTTGATTTTGAGGTAATTTTGAAAATGAAAAATCCCTCTATACCCCCTCTGACATCCCGGCAATGATTTCTGTTGACGAAATATTGTTATTCTGATGGAAATGCATGTTTTGCACCCCTCTATGATGCGTGCCAAGTCATATTTGATTTTTGAAGTCATTTTGATAATGAAAAATCCTCTATACCCCCTCTGACGACCCGACAATGATTTCTGTTGACGAATTATTGTTATTGAGATGAAAATATGAAAATGGATATTATGCACGTCACTATGATACGTGCCAAGTCATATTTGATTTTTGAAGTAATTTTGAAAATGAGAAATCCCTCTATACCCCCTCTAACGACCCGTCAATGATTTCTATTGACTAATTATTGATATTCAGATGGAAATGGATATTCTGCACCCCACCATGATGCGTGCCAAGTCATATTAGATTTTGAGGTAATTTTGAATATTAAAAATCCTTCTATAATCCCTCTGACGACCCGACAATGATTTCTATTGACAAATTATTGTTATTGAGATGAAAATGGATATTCTGCACCCCACCATGATGCTTGCCAAGTCATATTTGATTTTGAGGTGAATTTGAAAATGAAAAATCCCTCCATTCCCCCTCTGACGACACGACAATGATTTCAGTTGACGAATTATTGTTATTCAGATGGAAATGAATATTCTGCACCCCACTATGATGCGTGCCAAGTTTTATTAGATTTCTGAGGATATTTTGAATTTGAAAAATCCCTCTATACCCCCTCTATCGACCCGTCAATGATTTCTGTTGATGAATTATTGTTATTCAGATGGAAATGGATATTCTGCTGCCCACCATGATGGGTGCCAAGTCATATTAGATTTTTGAAGAAATATTGATAATGAAAAATCCCTCTATACCCTCTCTGACGACCCGACAATGGTTTCTGTTGACGAATTATTGTTATCCAGATGGAAATGAATATTTTGCACCCTACTATGATGCGTGCCAAGTTATATTTAATTTTTGAAGTAATTTTGAAAATGAAAAATCCCTTTAACCCCCTCTGACGTCCCGACAATAATTTCTGTTGACGAATTATTGTTATTTAGATGAAAATGGATATTATGCACTCCACTATGATACGTGCCAAGTCATATTAGAATTTTGAAGTGATTTTGAAAATGAAAAATCCTTCTATACCCCCTCTGACGACCCGACAATGATTTCTTTTGAAAAATTATTGTTATTGAGATTGAAATGAATATTCAGTACCCCACCATGATGGGTGCCAAGTCATATATGATTTTTGAAGTCATTTTGAAGATGAAAAATCCCTCTATACCCCCTCTGACGACCCGACAATGATTTCTGTTGACGAATTATTGTTATTCAGATGGATATGAATATTTTGCACCCTAAAATGATGCGTGCCAAGTTATATTTAATTTTTGAAGTAATTTTGAAAATGAAAAATCCCTCTATACCCCCTCTAACGACCCGTCAATGATTTCTGTTGACGAATTATTGTTATTTAGATGAAAATGGATATTATGCACTCCACTATGATACGTGCCAAGTCATATTTGATTTTTGAAGTAATTTTGAAAATGAAAAATCCCTCTATACCCCCTCTAACGACCCGTCAATGATTTCTGTTGACGAATTATTGTTATTCAGATGGAAATTGATATCCTGCACCCCACCATGATGCGTGCCAAGTCATATTGGTTTTGAGGTAATTTTGAAAATGAAAAATCCCTCTATAATCCCTCTTACAACCCGACAATGATTTCTGTCGACAAATTATTGTTATTGAGATGAAAATTAATATTCTGCACCCCACCATGATGCTTGCCAAGTCATATTTGATTTTGAGGTAATTATGAAAATGAAAAATCCCTCCAAACCACCTCTGACGACACGACAATGATTTCTGTTGACAAATTATTGTTATTCAGATGAAAATGGATATTATGCACCCCACCATGATGCGTGCCAAGTCATATTTAATTTTTGAAGTCATTTTGAAAATGAAAAATCCCTCTATACCCCCTCTAACGACCCGTCAATGATTTCTGTATACGAATTATTGTTATTAAGATGGCAATAGATATTCTGCACCACACCATGATGCGTGCCAAGTCATATTTGATTTTGAGGTAATTTTGAAAATGAAAAATCCCTCTATACCCCCTCTGACATCCCGACAATGATTTCTTTTGACAAATTATTGGTATTGAGATGAAAATGAATATTCTGTACCCCAATATGATGCGTGCCAAGTCATTTTTGATTTTTGAAGTCATTTTGAAAATGAAAAATCCCTCTATACCCCCTCTGACGACCCGACAATGATTTCTGTTGACGAATTATTGTTTTTCAGATGGAAATGGATGTTTTGCACCCTACTATGATGCGTGCCAAGCCTTATTTGAATTTAGAAGTCATTTTGATAATGAAAAATCCCTCTATACCCCCTCTAACGACCCGTCAATGATTTCCATGGACAAATTATTGTTATTCAGATGGAAATGGATATTCTGCAGCCCACCATGATGCGTGCCAAGTCATATTAGATTTTGAGGTAAATTTGAAAATGAAAAATCCCTCCATTCCCCCTCTGACGACACGACAATGATTTCTGTTGACGAATTATTGTTATTCAGATGGAAAAGAATATTCTGCACCCCTCTATGATGCGTGCCAAGTTTTATTAGATTTCTGAGGAAATTTTGAATTTGAAAAATCCCTCTATACTCCCTCTATCGACCCGTCAATGATTTCTGTTGATGAATTATTGTTATTCAGATAGAAATGGATATTCTGCAGCCCACCATGATGCGTGCCAAGTCATATTAGATTTTGAGGTAATTTTGAAAATGAAAAATCCTTCTATAATCCCTCTGACGACCCGACAATGATTTCTGTTGACAAATTATTGTTATTGAGATGAAAATGGATATTCTTCACCCCACCATGATGCTTGCCAAGTTATATTTGATTTTGAGGGAAATTTGAAAATGAAAAATCCCTCCATTCCCCCTCTGACGACACGACAATGATTTCAGTTGACGAATTATTGTTATTCAGATGGAAATGAATATTCTGCACCCCACTATGATGCGTGCCAAGTTTTATTAGATTTCTGAGGAAATTTTGAATTTGAAAAATCCCTCTATACCCCCTCTATCGACCCGTCAATGATTTCTGTTGATGAATTATTGTTATTCAGATGGAAATGGATATTCTGCAGCCCACCATGATGGGTGCCAAGTCATATTAGATTTTTGAAGAAATATTGATAATGAAAAATCCCTCTATACCCTCTCTGACGACCCGACAATGATTTCTGTTGACGAATTATTGTTATCCAGATGGAAATGAATATTTTGCACCCTACTATGATGCGTGCCAAGTTGTATTTAATTTTTGAAGTAATTTTGAAAATGAAAAATCCCTTTAACCCCCTCTTACGTCCCGACAATAATTTCTGTTGACGAATTATTGTTATTTAGATGAAAATGGATATTATGCACTCCACTATGATACGTGCCAAGTCATATTAGAATTTTGAAGTGATTTTGAAAATGAAAAATCCCTCTATACCCCCTCTGACGACCCGACAATGATTTCTTTTGAAAAATTATTGTTATTGAGATGGAAATGAATATTCAGTACCCCACCATGATGGGTGCCAAGTCATATATGATTTTTGAAGTCATTTTGAAGATGAAAAATCCCTCTATACCCCCTCTGACGACCCGACAATGATTTTTGTTGACGAATTATTGTTATTCAGATGGATATGAATATTTTGCACCCTACTATGATGCGTGCCCAGTTATATTTAATTTTTGAAGTAATTTTGAAAATGAAAAATCCCTCTATGCCCCCTCTAACGACCCGTCAATGATTTCTGTTGACTAAATATTGATATTGAGATGGAAATGAATATTCTGTACCCCACCATGATGCGTGCCAAGTCATATTTGATTTTTGAAGTCATTTTGAAAATGAAAAATCTCTCTATACCCCCTCTGACGACCCGACAATGATTTCTGTTGACGAATTATTGTAATTCAGATGGAAATGGATATTCTGCACCCTACTATGATGCGTGCCAAGCCTTATTTGAATTTTGAAGTCATTTTGATAATGAAAAATCCCTCTATACCCCCTCTAACGACCCGTCAATGATTTCCATTGACAAATTATTGTTATTCAGATGGAAATGGATATTCTGCAGCCCACCATGATGTGTGCCAAGTCATATTCAATTTTGAGGTAATTTTGAAAATGAAAAATCCCTCTATACCCCCTCTGACGACCCGACAATGATTTATTTTGACAAATTATTGTTATTGAGATGAAATTGAATATTCTGTACCCCACCATGATGCGTGCCAAGTCATTTTTGATTTTTGAAGTCATTTTGAAAATGAAAAATTCCTCTATACCCCCTCTGACGACCCGACAATGATTTCTGTTGACGAATTATTGTTTTTCAGATGGAATTGGATGTTTTGCACCCTACTATGATGCGTGCCAAGCCTTATTTGAATTTTGAAGTCATTTTGATAATGAAAAATCCCTCTATACCCCCTCTAACGACCCGTCAATGATTTCCATTGACAAATTATTGTTATTCAGATGGAAATGGATATTCTGCAGCCCACCATGATGTGTGCCAAGTCATATTTGATTTTGAGGTAATTTTGAAAATGAATAATCCCTCTATACCTCCTCTGACGACCCGACATTGATTTCTTTTAACAAATTATTGTTATTGAGATGGAAATGAATATTCTGTTCCCCACCATGTTGCGTGCCAAGTCATATTTGATTTTGGGGTAATTTTGATAATGAAAAATCCCTCTATACCCCCTCTAACGACCTGTCAATGATTTCCATTGACGAATTATTGTTATTCAGATGGAAATGGGTATTCTGCAGCCCATCATGATGCGTGCCAAGTTATATTTGATTTTGAGGTAATTTTGAAAATGAAAAATCCCTCTATACCCCCTCTGACGACCCGACAATGATTTCTTTTGAAAAATTATTGTTATTGAGATGGAAATGAATATTGTGTACCCCACCATGTTGCGTGCCAAGTCATATTTGATTTTGGGGTAATTTTGAAAATGAAATATCCCTCTATACCCCCTCTGACGACACGACAATGATTTATCTTAAGGAATTATTGTTATTCAGATGACAATGGATATTCTGCACCCCACCATGATGCGTGCCAAGTCATTTTTGATTTTTGAAGTCATTTTGAAAATGAAAAATCCCTCTATACCCTGTGTGACCACCCGACAATGATTTCTGTTTACGAATTATTGTTATTCAGATGGAAATAGATATTCTGCACCCCACCATGATGCGTGCCAAGTCATATTTGATTTTGAGGTTATTTTGATAATGAAAAATCCCTCTATACCCCCTCTGACGTCCCGACAATGATTTCTGTTGACAAATTATTGTTATTTAGATGGAAATGCATGTTTTGCACCCCACTATGATGCGTGCCAAGTCATATTTGATTTTTGAAGTCATTTTGATAATGAAAAATCCCTCTATTCCCTCTCTGACGACCCGACAATGATTTCTGTAGAAAAATTATTTTTATAGAGATGGAAATGGATATTCTGTACCCCACCATGATGCGTGCCAAGTCATATTTGATTTTTGAAGTCATTTTGAAAATGATAAATCCCTCTATACCCCCTCTGACGACCCGACAATGATTTCTGTTGACGAATTATTGTTTTTCAGATGGAAATGGATGATTTGCACCCTACTATGATGCGTGCCAAGCCTTATTTGAATTTTGAAGTCATTTTGATAATGAAAAATCCCTCTATACCCCCTCTAACGACCCGTCAATGATTTCCATTGACAAATTAATGTTATTCAGATGGAAATGGATATTCTGCAGCCCACCATGATGCGTGCCATGTCATATTAGATTTTGAGGTAAATTTGAAAATGAAAAATCCCTCCATTCCCCCTCTGACGACACGACAATGATTTCTGTTGACGAATTATTGTTATTCAGATGGAAAAGAATATTCTGCACCCCACTATGATGCGTGCCAAGTTTTATTAGATTTCTGAGGAAATTTTGAATTTGAAAAATCCCTCTATACCCCCTCCATCGACCCGTCAATGATTTCTGTTGATGAATTATTGTTATTCAGATGGAAATGGATATTCTGCAGCCCACCATGATGCGTGCCAAGTCATATTAGATTTTGAGGTAATTTTAAAAATGAAAAATCCTTCTATAATCCCTCTGACGACCCGACAATGATTTCTGTTGACAAATTATTGTTATTGAGATGAAAATGGATATTCTGCACCCCACCATGATGCTTGCCAAGTCATATTTGATTTTGAGGTAAATTTGAAAATGAAAAATCCCTCCATTCCCCCTCTGACGACACGACAATGATTTCAGTTGACGAATTATTGTTATTCAGATGGAAATGAATATTCTGCACCCCACTATGATGCGTGCCAAGTTTTATTAGATTTCTGAGGAAATTTTGAATTTGAAAAATCCCTCGATACCCCCTCTATCGACCCGTCAATGATTTCTGTTGATGAATTATCGTTATTCAGATGGAAATGGATATTCTGCAGCCCACCATGATGGGTGCCAAGTCATATTAGATTTTTGAAGAAATATTGATAATGAAAAATCCCTCTATACCCTCTCTGACGACCCGACAATGATTTCTGTTGACGAATTATTGTTATCCAGATGGAAATGAATATTTTGCACCCTACTATGATGCATGCCAAGTTATATTTAATTTTTGATGTAATTTTGAAAATGAAAAATCCCTTTAACCCCCTCTGACGTCCCGACAATAATTTCTGTTGACGAGTTATTGTTATTTATATGAAAATGGATATTATGCACTCCACTATGATACGTGCCAAGTCATATTAGAATTTTGAAGTGATTTTGAAAATGAAAAATCCCTCTATACCCCCTCTGACGACCCGACAATGATCTCTTTTGAAAAATTATTGTTATTGAGATGGAAATGAATATTCAGTACCCCACCATGATGGGTGCCAAGTCATATATGATTTTTGAAGTCATTTTGAAGATGAAAAATCCCTCTATACCCCCTCTGACGACCCGACAATGATTTCTGTTGACGAATTATTGTTATTCAGATGGATATGAATATTTTGCACCCTACTATGATGCGTGCCAAGTTATATTTAATTTTTGAAGTAATTTTGAAAATGAAAAATCCCTCTATACCCCCTCTAACGACCCGTCAATGATTTCTGTTGACTAATTATTGATATTGAGATGGAAATGAATATTCTGTACCCCACCATGATGCGTGCCAAGTCATATTTGATTTTTGAAGTCATTTTGAAAATGAGAAATCTCTCTATACCCCCTCTGACGACCCGACAATGATTTCTGTTGACGAATTATTGTTATTCAGATGAAAATGGATATTCTGCACCCTACCATGATGCGTGCCAAGTCATATTAGCTTTTTGAAGAAATATTGAAAATGAAAAATCCCTGTATACCCCCTCTAACGACCCGACAATGATTTCTGTTGACGAATTATTGTAATTCAGATGGAAATGGATATTCTGCACCTCAGTATGTTGCGTGCCAAGTCATATTCAATTTTGAGGTAATTTTGAAAATGAAAAATCCCTCAATACCCCCTCTGACGACCCGACAATGATTTATTTTGACAAATTATTGTTATTGAGATGAAAATGAATATTCTGTACCCCACCATGATGCGTGCCAAGTCATTTTTGATTTTTGAAGTCATTTTGAAAATGAAAAATCCCTCTATACCCCCTCTGACGACCCGACAATGATTTCTGTTGACGAATTATTGTTTTTCAGATGGAAATGGATGTTTTGCACCCTACTATGATGCGTGCCAAGCCTTATTTGAATTTTGAAGTCATTTTGATAATGAAAAATCCCTCTATACCCCCTCTAACGACCCGTCAATGATTTCCATTGGCAAATTATTGTTATTCAGATGGAAATGGATATTCTGCAGGCCACCATGATGCGTGCCAAGTCATATTTGATTTTGAGGTAATTTTTAAAATGAATAATCCGTCAATACCTCCTCTGACGACCCGACATTGATTTCCTTTAACAAATTATTGTTATTGAGATGGAAATGAATATTCTGTACCCCACCATGTTGCTTGCCAAGTCATATTTGATTTTGGGGTAATTTTGATAATGAAAAATCCCTCTATACCCCCTCTAACGACCTGTCAATGATTTCCATTGACGAATTATTGTTATTCAGATGGAAATGGGTATTCTGCATCCCACCATGATGCGTGCCAAGTTATATTTGATTTTGAGGTAATTTTGAAAATGAAAGATCCCCCTTTACCCCCTCTGACGACCCGACAATGATTTCTTTTGAAAAATTATTGTTATTGAGATGGAAATGAATATTGTGTACCCCACCATGTTGCGCGCCAAGTCATATATGATTTTGGGGTAATTTTGAAAATGAAATATCCCTCTATACCCCCTCTGACGACACGACAATGATTTAGCTTAAGGAATTATTGTTATTCAGATGGAAATGGATATTCTGCACCCCACCATGATGCGTGCCAAGTCATTTTTGATTTTTGAAGTCATTTTGAAAATGAAAAATCCCTCTATTCCCTGTCTGACGACCCGACAATGATTTTTGTTTTCGAATTATTGTTATTCAGATGGAAATAGATATTCTGCACCCCACCATGATGCGTGCCAAGTCATATTTGATTTTTGAAGTCATTTTGAGAATGAAAAATCCCTCTATTCCCTCTCTGACGACCCGACAATGATTTCTGTTGACGAATTATTGTTATTTGGATGGAAATGCATGTTTTGCACCCCACTATGATGCGTACCAAGTCATATTTGATTTTTGAAGTCATTTTGATAATGAAAAATCCCTCTATACCCCCTCTGACGACCCAAAAATGATTTCTGTTGACGAATTATTGTTATTTAGATGAAAATGGATATTATGCACTCCACTATGATACGTGCCAAGGCATATTTAATTTTTGAAGTAATTTTGAAAATGAAAAATCCCTCTATGCCCCCTCTAACGACCCGTCAATGATTTCTGTTAACGAATTATTGTTATTCAGATGGAAATGGATATTCTGCACCCCACCATGATGCGTGCCAAGTCATATTTGATTTTGACGTAATTTTGAAAATGAAAAATCCCTCTATACCCCGTCTGACGACCCGTCAATGATTTCTGTTGACTAATTATTGATATTCAGATGGAAATGGATATTCTGCACCCCACCGTGATGCGTGCCAAGTCATATTAGATTTTGAGGTAATTTTGAAAATGAAAAATCCCTCTATACCCCCTCTGACGACCCGACAATGATTTCTTTTGACAAATTATTGTTATTGAGATGGAAATAAATATTCTGTACCCCACCATGATGCGTGCCAAGTCATATTTGATTTTTGAAGTCATTTTGAAAATGAAAAATTCCTCTATACCCCCTCTGACGACCCGACAATGATTTCTTTTGACAAATTATTGTTATTGAGATGGAAATGAATTTTTTGCAGCCCACCATGTGCGTGCCAAGTCATATTTGATTTTGAGGTAATTTTGAAAATGAAAAATCCCTCTATACCCCCTCTGACGACCCGACAATGATTTCTTTTGACAAATTATTGTTATTGAGATGGAAATGAATATTCTGTACCCCACCATGATGCGTGCCAAGTCATATTTGATTTTTGAAGTCATTTTGAAAATGAAAAATTCCTCTATACCTCCTCTGACGACCCGACAATGATATCTGTTGACGAATAATTGTTTTTCAGATGGAAATGGATGTTTTGCACCCTACAATGATGCGTGCCAAGCCTTTTTTGAATTTTGAAGTCGTTTTGTTAATGATAAATCCCTCTATACCCCCTCTAACGACCCGTCAATGATTTCCATTGACGAATTATTGTTATTCAGATGGAAATGGATATTCTGCAGCCCACCATGATGCGTGCCAAGTCATATTTGATTTTGAGGTAATTTTGAAAATGAGAAATCCCTCTATACCCCCTCTGACGACCCGACAATGATTTCTTTTGACAAATTATTGTTATTGGGATGGAAATGAATATTCTGTATCCCACCATGTTGCGTGCCAAGTCATATTTGATTTTGGGGTAATTTTGTTAATGATAAATCCCTCTATACCCCCTCTAACGACCCGTCAATGATTTCCATTGACGAATTATTGTTATTCAGATGGAAATGGATATTCTGCAGCCCACCATGATGCGTGCCAAGTCATTTTTGATTTTTGAAGTCATTTTGAAAATGAAAAATCCCTCTATACCCTGTGTGACCACCCGACAATGATTTCTGTTTACGAATTATTGTTATTCAGATGGAAATAGATATTCTGCACCCCACCATGATGCGTGCCAAGTCATATTTGATTTTGAGGTTATTTTGATAATGAAAAATCCCTCTATACCCCCTCTGACGTCCCGACAATGATTTCTGTTGACAAATTATTGTTATTTAGATGGAAATGCATGTTTTGCACCCCACTATGATGCGTGCCAAGTCATATTTGATTTTTGAAGTCATTTTGAAAATGAAAAATCCCTCTATTCCCTCTCTGACGACCCGAAAATGATTTCTGTTGACGAATTATTGTTATTTAGATGAAAATGGATATTATGCACTCCACTATGATACGTGCAAAGGCATATTTGATTTTTGAAGTAATTTTGAAAATGAAAAATCCCTCTATGCCCCCTCTAACGACCCGTCAATGATTTCTGTTGACGAATTATTGTTATTCAGATGGAAATGGATATTCTGCACCCCACCATGATGCGTGCCAAGTCATATTTGATTTTGATGTAAATTTGAAAATGAAAAATCCCTCTATACCCCGTCTGACGACCCGTCAATGATTTCTGTTGACTAATTATTGATATTCAGATGGAAATGGATATTCTGCATCCCACCGTGATGCGTGCCAAGTCATATTAGATTTTGAGGTAATTTTGAAAATGAAAAATCCCTCCATACCCCCTCTGACGACACGACAATGAATTCTGTTGACGAATTATTGTTATTTTGATGGGAATGGATGTTTTGCACCCCACTATGATGCGTGCCAAGTCCTATTTGATTTTGAGGTAATTTTGAAAATGAAAAATCCCTCTATACTCCCTCTGACGACCCGACAATGATTTCTTTTGACAAATTATTGTTATTGAGATGGAAATGAATATTCTGTACCCCACCATGATGCGTGCCAAGTCATATTTGATTTTTGAAGTCATTTTGAAATTGAAAAATTCCTCTATACCTCCTCTGACGACCCGACAATGATATCTGTTGACGAATTATTGTTTTTCAGATGGAAATGGATGTTTTGCACCCTACTATGATGCGTGCCAAGCCTTTTTTGAATTTTGAAGTCATTTTGATAATGATAAATCCCTCTATACCCCCTCTAACGACCCGTCAATGATTTCCATTGACGAATTATTGTTATTCAGATGGAAATGGATATTCTGCAGCCCACCATGATGCGTGCCAAGTCATATTTGATTTTGAGGTAATTTTGAAAATGAGAAATCCCTCTATACACCCTCTGACGACCCGACAATGATTTCTTTTGACAAATTATTGTTATTGAGATAGAAATGAATATTCTGTATCCCACCATGTTGCGTGCCAAGTCATATTTGATTTTGGGGTAATTTTGATAATGAAAAATCCCTCTATACCCCCTCTGACGACCCGACAATGATTTCTTTTGACAAATTATTGTTATTGAGATGAAAATGAATATTCTGTACCCCACCATGATGCGTGCCAAGTCATTTTTGATTTTTGAAGTCATTTTGAAAATGAAAAATCCCTCTAAACCCCCTCTGACGACCCGACAATGATTTCTGTTGACGAATTATTGTTTTTCAGATGGAAATGGATGTTTTGCACCCTACTATGATGCGTGCCAAGCCTTATTTGAATTTTGAAGTCATTTTGATAATGAAAAATCCCTCTATACCCCCTCTAACGACCCGTCAATGATTTCCATTGACAAATTATTGTTATTCAGATGGAAATGGATATTCTGCAGCCCACCATGATGCGTGCCAAGTCATATTAGATTTTGAGGTAAATTTGAAAATGAAAATCCCTCCATTCCCCCTCTGACGACACGACAATGATTTTTGTTGACGAATTATTGTTATTCAGATGGAAAAGAATATTCTGCACCCCACTATGATGCTTGCCAAGTTTTATTAGATTTCTGAGGAAATTTTGAATTTGAAAAATCCCTCTATACCCCCTCTATCGACCCGTCAATGATTTCTGTTGATGAATTATTGTTATTCAGATGGAAATGGATATTCTGCAGCCCACCATGATGGGTGCCAAGTCATATTAGATTTTTGAAGAAATATTGATAATGAAGAATCCCTCTATACCCTCTCTGACGACCCGACAATGATTTCTGTTGACGAATAATTGTTATCC
The DNA here is from genome assembly GCA_958502065.1 of Chrysolina americana. Lineage (NCBI taxonomy): Eukaryota > Metazoa > Arthropoda > Insecta > Coleoptera > Chrysomelidae > Chrysolina > Chrysolina americana. Next base: position 42,411,797 of record OY293414.1, read on the forward strand.
AGATAGAAATGAATATTTTGCACCCTACTATGATGCGTGCCAAGTTATATTTAATTTTTGAAGTGATTTTGAAAATGAAAAATCCCTTTAACCCCCTCTGACGTCCCGACAATAATTTCTGTTGACGAATTATTGTTATTTAGATGAAAATGGATATTATGCACTCCACTATGATACGTGCCAAGTCATATTAGAATTTTGAAGTGATTTTGAAAATGAAAAATCCCTCTATACCCCCTCTGACGACCCGACAATGATTTCTTTTGAAAAATTATTGTTATTGAGATGGAAATGAATATTCAGTACCCCACCATGATACGTGCCAAGTCATATTTGATTTTTGAAGTAATTTTGAAAATGAAAAATCCCTCTATACCCCCTCTAACGACCCGTCAATGATTTCTGTTGACGAATTATTGTTATCCAGATGGAAATTGATATTCTGCACCCCACCATGATGCGTGCCAAGTCATATTGGTTTTGAGGTAATTTTGAAAATGAAAAATCCCTCTATAAACCCTCTGACAACCCGACAATGATTTCTGTCGACAAATTATTGTTATTGAGATGAAAATTAATATTCTGCACCCCACCATGATGCTTGCCAAGTCATATTTGATTTTGAGGTAATTATGAAAATGAAAAATCCCTCCAAACCACCTCTGACGACACGACAATGAATTCTGTTGACGAATTATTGTTATTGAGATGAAAATGGATATTATGCAACCCACCATGATGCGTGCCAAGTCATATTTAATTTTTGAAGTCATTTTGAAAATGAAAAATCCCTCTATACCCCCTCTAACGACCCGTCAATGATTTCTGTTGACGAATTATAATTATTCAGATTGAAATAGATATTCTGCAGCCCACCATGATGCGTGCCAAGTCATATTTGATTTTAAGGTAATTTTGAAAATGAAAAATCCCTCTATACCCCCTCTGACGTCCCGACAATGATTTCTGTTGACAAATTATTTTTATAGAAATGGATATTCTGTACCCCACCATGATGCGTGCCAAGTCATATTGGATTTTTGAAGTCATTTTGAAAATGAAAAATCCCTCTATACCCCCTCTAACGACCCGTCAATGATTTCTGTATACGAATTATTGTAATTAAGATGGAAAAAGATATTCTGCACCACACCATGATGCGTGCCAAGTCATATTTGATTTTGAGGTAATTTTGAAAATGAAAAATCCCTCTATACCCCCTCTGACATCCCGGCAATGATTTCTGTTGACGAAATATTGTTATTCTGATGGAAATGCATGTTTTGCACCCCTCTATGATGCGTGCCAAGTCATATTTGATTTTTGAAGTCATTTTGATAATGAAATATCCTCTATACCCCCTCTGACGACCCGACAATGATTTCTGTTGACGAATTATTGTTATTGAGATGAAAATATGAAAATGGATATTATGCACGTCACTATGATACGTGCCAAGTCATATTTGATTTTTGAAGTAATTTTGAAAATGAGAAATCCCTCTATACCCCCTCTAACGACCCGTCAATGATTTCTATTGACTAATTATTGATATTCAGATGGAAATGGATATTCTGCACCCCACCATGATGCGTGCCAAGTCATATTAGATTTTGAGGTAATTTTGAAAATGAAAAATCCTTCTATAATCCCTCTGACGACCCGACAATGATTTCTATTGACAAATTATTGTTATTGAGATGAAAATGGATATTCTGCACCCCACCATGATGCTTGCCAAGTCATATTTGATTTTGAGGTGAATTTGAAAATGAAAAATCCCTCCATTCCCCCTCTGACGACACGACAATGATTTCAGTTGACGAATTATTGTTATTCAGATGGAAATGAATATTCTGCACCCCACTATGATGCGTGCCAAGTTTTATTAGATTTCTGAGGATATTTTGAATTTGAAAAATCCCTCTATACCCCCTCTATCGACCCGTCAATGATTTCTGTTGATGAATTATTGTTATTCAGATGGAAATGGATATTCTGCTGCCCACCATGATGGGTGCCAAGTCATATTAGATTTTTGAAGAAATATTGATAATGAAAAATCCCTCTATACCCTCTCTGACGACCCGACAATGGTTTCTGTTGACGAATTATTGTTATCCAGATGGAAATGAATATTTTGCACCCTACTATGATGCGTGCCAAGTTATATTTAATTTTTGAAGTAATTTTGAAAATGAAAAATCCCTTTAACCCCCTCTGACGTCCCGACAATAATTTCTGTTGACGAATTATTGTTATTTAGATGAAAATGGATATTATGCACTCCACTATGATACGTGCCAAGTCATATTAGAATTTTGAAGTGATTTTGAAAATGAAAAATCCTTCTATACCCCCTCTGACGACCCGACAATGATTTCTTTTGAAAAATTATTGTTATTGAGATTGAAATGAATATTCAGTACCCCACCATGATGGGTGCCAAGTCATATATGATTTTTGAAGTCATTTTGAAGATGAAAAATCCCTCTATACCACCTCTGACGACCCGACAATGATTTCTGTTGACGAATTATTGTTATTCAGATGGATATGAATATTTTGCACCCTAATATGATGCGTGCCAAGTTATATTTAATTTTTGAAGTAATTTTGAAAATGAAAAATCCCTCTATACCCCCTCTAACGACCCGTCAATGATTTCTGTTGACGAATTATTGTTATTTAGATGAAAATGGATATTATGCACTCCACTATGATACGTGCCAAGTCATATTTGATTTTTGAAGTAATTTTGAAAATGAAAAATCCCTCTATACCCCCTCTAACGACCCGTCAATGATTTCTGTTGACGAATTATTGTTATTCAGATGGAAATTGATATCCTGCACCCCACCATGATGCGTGCCAAGTCATATTGGTTTTGAGGTAATTTTGAAAATGAAAAATCCCTCTATAATCCCTCTTACAACCCGACAATGATTTCTGTCGACAAATTATTGTTATTGAGATGAAAATTAATATTCTGCACCCCACCATGATGCTTGCCAAGTCATATTTGATTTTGAGGTAATTATGAAAATGAAAAATCCCTCCAAACCACCTCTGACGACACGACAATGATTTCTGTTGACAAATAATTGTTATTCAGATGAAAATGGATATTATGCACCCCACCATGATGCGTGCCAAGTCATATTTAATTTTTGAAGTCATTTTGAAAATGAAAAATCCCTCTATACCCCCTCTAACGACCCGTCAATGATTTCTGTATACGAATTATTGTTATTAAGATGGCAATAGATATTCTGCACCACACCAAGATGCGTGCCAAGTCATATTTGATTTTGAGATAATTTTGAAAATGAAAAATCCCTCTATACCCCCTCTGACATCCCGACAATGATTTCTTTTGACAAATTATTGGTATTGAGATGAAAATGAATATTCTGTACCCCACCATGATGCGTGCCAAGTCATTTTTGATTTTTGAAGTCATTTTGAAACTATACCCCCTCTGACGACCCGACAATGATTTCTGTTGACGAATTATTGTTTTTCAGATGGAAATGGATGTTTTGCACCCTACTATGATGCGTGCCAAGCCTTATTTGAATTTAGAAGTCATTTTGATAATGAAAAATCCCTCTATACCCCCTCTAACGACCCGTCAATGATTTCCATTGACAAATTATTGTTATTCAGATGGAAATGGATATTCTGCAGCCCACCATGATGCGTGCCAAGTCATATTAGATTTTGAGGTAAATTTGAAAATGAAAAATCCCTCCATTCCCCCTCTGACGACACGACAATGATTTCTGTTGTCAAATTATTGTTATTCAGATGGAAAAAGATATTCTGCACCACACCATGATGCGTGCCAAGTCATATTTGATTTTGAGGTAATTTTGAAAATGAAAAATCCCTCTATACCCCCTCTGACATCCCGGCAATGATTTCTGTTGACGAAATATTGTTATTCTGATGGAAATGCATGTTTTGCACCCCTCTATGATGCGTGCCAAGTCATATTTGATTTTTGAAGTCATTTTGATAATGAAAAATCCTCTATACCCCCTCTGACGACCCGACAATGATTTCTGTTGACGAATTATTGTTATTGAGATGAAAATATGAAAATGGATATTATGCACGTCACTATGATACGTGCCAAGTCATATTTGATTTTTGAAGTAATTTTGAAAATGAGAAATCCCTCTATACCCCCTCTAACGACCCGTCAATGATTTCTATTGACTAATTATTGATATTCAGATGGAAATGGATATTCTGCACCCCACCATGATGCGTGCCAAGTCATATTAGATTTTGAGGTAATTTTGAATATTAAAAATCCTTCTATAATCCCTCTGACGACCCGACAATGATTTCTATTGACAAATTATTGTTATTGAGATGAAAATGGATATTCTGCACCCCACCATGATGCTTGCCAAGTCATATTTGATTTTGAGGTGAATTTGAAAATGAAAAATCCCTCCATTCCCCCTCTGACGACACGACAATGATTTCAGTTGACGAATTATTGTTATTCAGATGGAAATGAATATTCTGCACCCCACTATGATGCGTGCCAAGTTTTATTAGATTTCTGAGGATATTTTGAATTTGAAAAATCCCTCTATACCCCCTCTATCGACCCGTCAATGATTTCTGTTGATGAATTATTGTTATTCAGATGGAAATGGATATTCTGCTGCCCACCATGATGGGTGCCAAGTCATATTAGATTTTTGAAGAAATATTGATAATGAAAAATCCCTCTATACCCTCTCTGACGACCCGACAATGGTTTCTGTTGACGAATTATTGTTATCCAGATGGAAATGAATATTTTGCACCCTACTATGATGCGTGCCAAGTTATATTTAATTTTTGAAGTAATTTTGAAAATGAAAAATCCCTTTAACCCCCTCTGACGTCCCGACAATAATTTCTGTTGACGAATTATTGTTATTTAGATGAAAATGGATATTATGCACTCCACTATGATACGTGCCAAGTCATATTAGAATTTTGAAGTGATTTTGAAAATGAAAAATCCTTCTATACCCCCTCTGACGACCCGACAATGATTTCTTTTGAAAAATTATTGTTATTGAGATTGAAATGAATATTCAGTACCCCACCATGATGGGTGCCAAGTCATATATGATTTTTGAAGTCATTTTGAAGATGAAAAATCCCTCTATACCCCCTCTGACGACCCGACAATGATTTCTGTTGACGAATTATTGTTATTCAGATGGATATGAATATTTTGCACCCTAAAATGATGCGTGCCAAGTTATATTTAATTTTTGAAGTAATTTTGAAAATGAAAAATCCCTCTATACCCCCTCTAACGACCCGTCAATGATTTCTGTTGACGAATTATTGTTATTTAGATGAAAATGGATATTATGCACTCCACTATGATACGTGCCAAGTCATATTTGATTTTTGAAGTAATTTTGAAAATGAAAAATCCCTCTATACCCCCTCTAACGACCCGTCAATGATTTCTGTTGACGAATTATTGTTATTCAGATGGAAATTGATATCCTGCACCCCACCATGATGCGTGCCAAGTCATATTGGTTTTGAGGTAATTTTGAAAATGAAAAATCCCTCTATAATCCCTCTTACAACCCGACAATGATTTCTGTCGACAAATTATTGTTATTGAGATGAAAATTAATATTCTGCACCCCACCATGATGCTTGCCAAGTCATATTTGATTTTGAGGTAATTATGAAAATGAAAAATCCCTCCAAACCACCTCTGACGACACGACAATGATTTCTGTTGACAAATTATTGTTATTCAGATGAAAATGGATATTATGCACCCCACCATGATGCGTGCCAAGTCATATTTAATTTTTGAAGTCATTTTGAAAATGAAAAATCCCTCTATACCCCCTCTAACGACCCGTCAATGATTTCTGTATACGAATTATTGTTATTAAGATGGCAATAGATATTCTGCACCACACCATGATGCGTGCCAAGTCATATTTGATTTTGAGGTAATTTTGAAAATGAAAAATCCCTCTATACCCCCTCTGACATCCCGACAATGATTTCTTTTGACAAATTATTGGTATTGAGATGAAAATGAATATTCTGTACCCCAATATGATGCGTGCCAAGTCATTTTTGATTTTTGAAGTCATTTTGAAAATGAAAAATCCCTCTATACCCCCTCTGACGACCCGACAATGATTTCTGTTGACGAATTATTGTTTTTCAGATGGAAATGGATGTTTTGCACCCTACTATGATGCGTGCCAAGCCTTATTTGAATTTAGAAGTCATTTTGATAATGAAAAATCCCTCTATACCCCCTCTAACGACCCGTCAATGATTTCCATGGACAAATTATTGTTATTCAGATGGAAATGGATATTCTGCAGCCCACCATGATGCGTGCCAAGTCATATTAGATTTTGAGGTAAATTTGAAAATGAAAAATCCCTCCATTCCCCCTCTGACGACACGACAATGATTTCTGTTGACGAATTATTGTTATTCAGATGGAAAAGAATATTCTGCACCCCTCTATGATGCGTGCCAAGTTTTATTAGATTTCTGAGGAAATTTTGAATTTGAAAAATCCCTCTATACTCCCTCTATCGACCCGTCAATGATTTCTGTTGATGAATTATTGTTATTCAGATAGAAATGGATATTCTGCAGCCCACCATGATGCGTGCCAAGTCATATTAGATTTTGAGGTAATTTTGAAAATGAAAAATCCTTCTATAATCCCTCTGACGACCCGACAATGATTTCTGTTGACAAATTATTGTTATTGAGATGAAAATGGATATTCTTCACCCCACCATGATGCTTGCCAAGTTATATTTGATTTTGAGGGAAATTTGAAAATGAAAAATCCCTCCATTCCCCCTCTGACGACACGACAATGATTTCAGTTGACGAATTATTGTTATTCAGATGGAAATGAATATTCTGCACCCCACTATGATGCGTGCCAAGTTTTATTAGATTTCTGAGGAAATTTTGAATTTGAAAAATCCCTCTATACCCCCTCTATCGACCCGTCAATGATTTCTGTTGATGAATTATTGTTATTCAGATGGAAATGGATATTCTGCAGCCCACCATGATGGGTGCCAAGTCATATTAGATTTTTGAAGAAATATTGATAATGAAAAATCCCTCTATACCCTCTCTGACGACCCGACAATGATTTCTGTTGACGAATTATTGTTATCCAGATGGAAATGAATATTTTGCACCCTACTATGATGCGTGCCAAGTTGTATTTAATTTTTGAAGTAATTTTGAAAATGAAAAATCCCTTTAACCCCCTCTTACGTCCCGACAATAATTTCTGTTGACGAATTATTGTTATTTAGATGAAAATGGATATTATGCACTCCACTATGATACGTGCCAAGTCATATTAGAATTTTGAAGTGATTTTGAAAATGAAAAATCCCTCTATACCCCCTCTGACGACCCGACAATGATTTCTTTTGAAAAATTATTGTTATTGAGATGGAAATGAATATTCAGTACCCCACCATGATGGGTGCCAAGTCATATATGATTTTTGAAGTCATTTTGAAGATGAAAAATCCCTCTATACCCCCTCTGACGACCCGACAATGATTTTTGTTGACGAATTATTGTTATTCAGATGGATATGAATATTTTGCACCCTACTATGATGCGTGCCCAGTTATATTTAATTTTTGAAGTAATTTTGAAAATGAAAAATCCCTCTATGCCCCCTCTAACGACCCGTCAATGATTTCTGTTGACTAAATATTGATATTGAGATGGAAATGAATATTCTGTACCCCACCATGATGCGTGCCAAGTCATATTTGATTTTTGAAGTCATTTTGAAAATGAAAAATCTCTCTATACCCCCTCTGACGACCCGACAATGATTTCTGTTGACGAATTATTGTAATTCAGATGGAAATGGATATTCTGCACCCTACTATGATGCGTGCCAAGCCTTATTTGAATTTTGAAGTCATTTTGATAATGAAAAATCCCTCTATACCCCCTCTAACGACCCGTCAATGATTTCCATTGACAAATTATTGTTATTCAGATGGAAATGGATATTCTGCAGCCCACCATGATGTGTGCCAAGTCATATTCAATTTTGAGGTAATTTTGAAAATGAAAAATCCCTCTATACCCCCTCTGACGACCCGACAATGATTTATTTTGACAAATTATTGTTATTGAGATGAAATTGAATATTCTGTACCCCACCATGATGCGTGCCAAGTCATTTTTGATTTTTGAAGTCATTTTGAAAATGAAAAATTCCTCTATACCCCCTCTGACGACCCGACAATGATTTCTGTTGACGAATTATTGTTTTTCAGATGGAATTGGATGTTTTGCACCCTACTATGATGCGTGCCAAGCCTTATTTGAATTTTGAAGTCATTTTGATAATGAAAAATCCCTCTATACCCCCTCTAACGACCCGTCAATGATTTCCATTGACAAATTATTGTTATTCAGATGGAAATGGATATTCTGCAGCCCACCATGATGTGTGCCAAGTCATATTTGATTTTGAGGTAATTTTGAAAATGAATAATCCCTCTATACCTCCTCTGACGACCCGACATTGATTTCTTTTAACAAATTATTGTTATTGAGATGGAAATGAATATTCTGTTCCCCACCATGTTGCGTGCCAAGTCATATTTGATTTTGGGGTAATTTTGATAATGAAAAATCCCTCTATACCCCCTCTAACGACCTGTCAATGATTTCCATTGACGAATTATTGTTATTCAGATGGAAATGGGTATTCTGCAGCCCATCATGATGCGTGCCAAGTTATATTTGATTTTGAGGTAATTTTGAAAATGAAAAATCCCTCTATACCCCCTCTGACGACCCGACAATGATTTCTTTTGAAAAATTATTGTTATTGAGATGGAAATGAATATTGTGTACCCCACCATGTTGCGTGCCAAGTCATATTTGATTTTGGGGTAATTTTGAAAATGAAATATCCCTCTATACCCCCTCTGACGACACGACAATGATTTATCTTAAGGAATTATTGTTATTCAGATGACAATGGATATTCTGCACCCCACCATGATGCGTGCCAAGTCATTTTTGATTTTTGAAGTCATTTTGAAAATGAAAAATCCCTCTATACCCTGTGTGACCACCCGACAATGATTTCTGTTTACGAATTATTGTTATTCAGATGGAAATAGATATTCTGCACCCCACCATGATGCGTGCCAAGTCATATTTGATTTTGAGGTTATTTTGATAATGAAAAATCCCTCTATACCCCCTCTGACGTCCCGACAATGATTTCTGTTGACAAATTATTGTTATTTAGATGGAAATGCATGTTTTGCACCCCACTATGATGCGTGCCAAGTCATATTTGATTTTTGAAGTCATTTTGATAATGAAAAATCCCTCTATTCCCTCTCTGACGACCCGACAATGATTTCTGTAGAAAAATTATTTTTATAGAGATGGAAATGGATATTCTGTACCCCACCATGATGCGTGCCAAGTCATATTTGATTTTTGAAGTCATTTTGAAAATGATAAATCCCTCTATACCCCCTCTGACGACCCGACAATGATTTCTGTTGACGAATTATTGTTTTTCAGATGGAAATGGATGATTTGCACCCTACTATGATGCGTGCCAAGCCTTATTTGAATTTTGAAGTCATTTTGATAATGAAAAATCCCTCTATACCCCCTCTAACGACCCGTCAATGATTTCCATTGACAAATTAATGTTATTCAGATGGAAATGGATATTCTGCAGCCCACCATGATGCGTGCCATGTCATATTAGATTTTGAGGTAAATTTGAAAATGAAAAATCCCTCCATTCCCCCTCTGACGACACGACAATGATTTCTGTTGACGAATTATTGTTATTCAGATGGAAAAGAATATTCTGCACCCCACTATGATGCGTGCCAAGTTTTATTAGATTTCTGAGGAAATTTTGAATTTGAAAAATCCCTCTATACCCCCTCCATCGACCCGTCAATGATTTCTGTTGATGAATTATTGTTATTCAGATGGAAATGGATATTCTGCAGCCCACCATGATGCGTGCCAAGTCATATTAGATTTTGAGGTAATTTTAAAAATGAAAAATCCTTCTATAATCCCTCTGACGACCCGACAATGATTTCTGTTGACAAATTATTGTTATTGAGATGAAAATGGATATTCTGCACCCCACCATGATGCTTGCCAAGTCATATTTGATTTTGAGGTAAATTTGAAAATGAAAAATCCCTCCATTCCCCCTCTGACGACACGACAATGATTTCAGTTGACGAATTATTGTTATTCAGATGGAAATGAATATTCTGCACCCCACTATGATGCGTGCCAAGTTTTATTAGATTTCTGAGGAAATTTTGAATTTGAAAAATCCCTCGATACCCCCTCTATCGACCCGTCAATGATTTCTGTTGATGAATTATCGTTATTCAGATGGAAATGGATATTCTGCAGCCCACCATGATGGGTGCCAAGTCATATTAGATTTTTGAAGAAATATTGATAATGAAAAATCCCTCTATACCCTCTCTGACGACCCGACAATGATTTCTGTTGACGAATTATTGTTATCCAGATGGAAATGAATATTTTGCACCCTACTATGATGCATGCCAAGTTATATTTAATTTTTGATGTAATTTTGAAAATGAAAAATCCCTTTAACCCCCTCTGACGTCCCGACAATAATTTCTGTTGACGAGTTATTGTTATTTATATGAAAATGGATATTATGCACTCCACTATGATACGTGCCAAGTCATATTAGAATTTTGAAGTGATTTTGAAAATGAAAAATCCCTCTATACCCCCTCTGACGACCCGACAATGATCTCTTTTGAAAAATTATTGTTATTGAGATGGAAATGAATATTCAGTACCCCACCATGATGGGTGCCAAGTCATATATGATTTTTGAAGTCATTTTGAAGATGAAAAATCCCTCTATACCCCCTCTGACGACCCGACAATGATTTCTGTTGACGAATTATTGTTATTCAGATGGATATGAATATTTTGCACCCTACTATGATGCGTGCCAAGTTATATTTAATTTTTGAAGTAATTTTGAAAATGAAAAATCCCTCTATACCCCCTCTAACGACCCGTCAATGATTTCTGTTGACTAATTATTGATATTGAGATGGAAATGAATATTCTGTACCCCACCATGATGCGTGCCAAGTCATATTTGATTTTTGAAGTCATTTTGAAAATGAGAAATCTCTCTATACCCCCTCTGACGACCCGACAATGATTTCTGTTGACGAATTATTGTTATTCAGATGAAAATGGATATTCTGCACCCTACCATGATGCGTGCCAAGTCATATTAGCTTTTTGAAGAAATATTGAAAATGAAAAATCCCTGTATACCCCCTCTAACGACCCGACAATGATTTCTGTTGACGAATTATTGTAATTCAGATGGAAATGGATATTCTGCACCCCAGTATGTTGCGTGCCAAGTCATATTCAATTTTGAGGTAATTTTGAAAATGAAAAATCCCTCAATACCCCCTCTGACGACCCGACAATGATTTATTTTGACAAATTATTGTTATTGAGATGAAAATGAATATTCTGTACCCCACCATGATGCGTGCCAAGTCATTTTTGATTTTTGAAGTCATTTTGAAAATGAAAAATCCCTCTATACCCCCTCTGACGACCCGACAATGATTTCTGTTGACGAATTATTGTTTTTCAGATGGAAATGGATGTTTTGCACCCTACTATGATGCGTGCCAAGCCTTATTTGAATTTTGAAGTCATTTTGATAATGAAAAATCCCTCTATACCCCCTCTAACGACCCGTCAATGATTTCCATTGGCAAATTATTGTTATTCAGATGGAAATGGATATTCTGCAGGCCACCATGATGCGTGCCAAGTCATATTTGATTTTGAGGTAATTTTTAAAATGAATAATCCGTCAATACCTCCTCTGACGACCCGACATTGATTTCCTTTAACAAATTATTGTTATTGAGATGGAAATGAATATTCTGTACCCCACCATGTTGCTTGCCAAGTCATATTTGATTTTGGGGTAATTTTGATAATGAAAAATCCCTCTATACCCCCTCTAACGACCTGTCAATGATTTCCATTGACGAATTATTGTTATTCAGATGGAAATGGGTATTCTGCATCCCACCATGATGCGTGCCAAGTTATATTTGATTTTGAGGTAATTTTGAAAATGAAAGATCCCCCTTTACCCCCTCTGACGACCCGACAATGATTTCTTTTGAAAAATTATTGTTATTGAGATGGAAATGAATATTGTGTACCCCACCATGTTGCGCGCCAAGTCATATATGATTTTGGGGTAATTTTGAAAATGAAATATCCCTCTATACCCCCTCTGACGACACGACAATGATTTAGCTTAAGGAATTATTGTTATTCAGATGGAAATGGATATTCTGCACCCCACCATGATGCGTGCCAAGTCATTTTTGATTTTTGAAGTCATTTTGAAAATGAAAAATCCCTCTATTCCCTGTCTGACGACCCGACAATGATTTTTGTTTTCGAATTATTGTTATTCAGATGGAAATAGATATTCTGCACCCCACCATGATGCGTGCCAAGTCATATTTGATTTTTGAAGTCATTTTGAGAATGAAAAATCCCTCTATTCCCTCTCTGACGACCCGACAATGATTTCTGTTGACGAATTATTGTTATTTGGATGGAAATGCATGTTTTGCACCCCACTATGATGCGTACCAAGTCATATTTGATTTTTGAAGTCATTTTGATAATGAAAAATCCCTCTATACCCCCTCTGACGACCCAAAAATGATTTCTGTTGACGAATTATTGTTATTTAGATGAAAATGGATATTATGCACTCCACTATGATACGTGCCAAGGCATATTTAATTTTTGAAGTAATTTTGAAAATGAAAAATCCCTCTATGCCCCCTCTAACGACCCGTCAATGATTTCTGTTAACGAATTATTGTTATTCAGATGGAAATGGATATTCTGCACCCCACCATGATGCGTGCCAAGTCATATTTGATTTTGACGTAATTTTGAAAATGAAAAATCCCTCTATACCCCGTCTGACGACCCGTCAATGATTTCTGTTGACTAATTATTGATATTCAGATGGAAATGGATATTCTGCACCCCACCGTGATGCGTGCCAAGTCATATTAGATTTTGAGGTAATTTTGAAAATGAAAAATCCCTCTATACCCCCTCTGACGACCCGACAATGATTTCTTTTGACAAATTATTGTTATTGAGATGGAAATAAATATTCTGTACCCCACCATGATGCGTGCCAAGTCATATTTGATTTTTGAAGTCATTTTGAAAATGAAAAATTCCTCTATACCCCCTCTGACGACCCGACAATGATTTCTTTTGACAAATTATTGTTATTGAGATGGAAATGAATTTTTTGCAGCCCACCATGTGCGTGCCAAGTCATATTTGATTTTGAGGTAATTTTGAAAATGAAAAATCCCTCTATACCCCCTCTGACGACCCGACAATGATTTCTTTTGACAAATTATTGTTATTGAGATGGAAATGAATATTCTGTACCCCACCATGATGCGTGCCAAGTCATATTTGATTTTTGAAGTCATTTTGAAAATGAAAAATTCCTCTATACCTCCTCTGACGACCCGACAATGATATCTGTTGACGAATAATTGTTTTTCAGATGGAAATGGATGTTTTGCACCCTACAATGATGCGTGCCAAGCCTTTTTTGAATTTTGAAGTCGTTTTGTTAATGATAAATCCCTCTATACCCCCTCTAACGACCCGTCAATGATTTCCATTGACGAATTATTGTTATTCAGATGGAAATGGATATTCTGCAGCCCACCATGATGCGTGCCAAGTCATATTTGATTTTGAGGTAATTTTGAAAATGAGAAATCCCTCTATACCCCCTCTGACGACCCGACAATGATTTCTTTTGACAAATTATTGTTATTGGGATGGAAATGAATATTCTGTATCCCACCATGTTGCGTGCCAAGTCATATTTGATTTTGGGGTAATTTTGATAATGAAAAATCCCTCTATACCCCCTCTGACGACCCGACAATGATTTCTGTTGACGAATTATTGTTTTTCAGATGGAAATGGATGTTTTGCACCCTACTATGATGCGTGCCAAGCCTTATTTGAATTTTGAAGTCATTTTGATAATGAAAAATCCCTCTATACCCCCTCTAACAACCCGTCAATGATTTCCATTGACAAATTATTGTTATTCAGATGGAAATGGATATTCTGCAGCCCACCATGATGCGTGCCAAGTCATATTAGATTTTGAGGTAAACTTGAAAATGAAAATTCCCTCCATTCCCCCTCTGACGACACGACAATGATTTCTGTTGACGAATTATTGTTATTCAGATGGAAAAGAATATTCTGCACCCTACTATGATGCGTGCCAAGTTTTATTAGATTTCTGAGGAAATTTTGAATTTGAAAAATCACTCTATACCCCCTCTGACGACCCGACAATGATTTCTGTTGACGAATTATTGTTATTCAGATGGATATGAATATTTTGCACCCTACTATGATGCGTGCCAAGTTATATTTAATTTTTGAAGTAATTTTGAAAATGAAAAATCCCTCTATACCCCCTCTAACGACCCGTCAATGATTTCTGTTGACTAATTATTGATATTGAGATGGAAATGAATATTCTGTACCCCACCATGATGCGTGCCAAGTCATATTTGATTTTTGAAGTCATTTTGAAAATGAAAAATCTCTCTATACCCCCTCTGACGACCCGACAATGATTTCTGTTGACGAATTATTGTTATTCAGATGAAAATGGATATTCTGCACCCTACCATGATGCGTGCCAAGTCATATTAGCTTTTTGAAGAAATATTGAAAATGAAAAATCCCTGTATACCCCCTCTAACGACCCGACAATGATTTCTGTTGACGAATTATTGTAATTCAGATGGAAATGGATATTCTGCACCCCAGTATGTTGCGTGCCAAGTCATATTCAATTTTGAGGTAATTTTGAAAATGAAAAATCCCTCTATACCCCCTCTGACGACCCGACAATGATTTATTTTGACAAATTATTGTTATTGAGATGAAAATGAATATTCTGTACCCCACCATGATGCGTGCCAAGTCATTTTTGATTTTTGAAGTCATTTTGAAAATGAAAAATCCCTCTATACCCCCTCTGACGACCCGACAATGATTTCTGTTGACGAATTATTGTTTTTCAGATGGAAATGGATGTTTTGCACCCTACTATGATGCGTGCCAAGCCTTATTTGAATTTTGAAGTCATTTTGATAATGAAAAATCCCTCTATACCCCCTCTAACGACCCGTCAATGATTTCCATTGGCAAATTATTGTTATTCAGATGGAAATGGATATTCTGCAGGCCACCATGATGCGTGCCAAGTCATATTTGATTTTGAGGTAATTTTTAAAATGAATAATCCGTCTATACCTCCTCTGACGACCCGACATTGATTTCTTTTAACAAATTATTGTTATTGAGATGGAAATGAATATTCTGTACCCCACCATGTTGCTTGCCAAGTCATATTTGATTTTGGGGTAATTTTGATAATGAAAAATCCCTCTATACCCCCTCTAACGACCTGTCAATGATTTCCATTGACGAATTATTGTTATTCAGATGGAAATGGGTATTCTGCATCCCACCATGATGCGTGCCAAGTTATATTTGATTTTGAGGTAATTTTGAAAATGAAAGATCCCCCTTTACCCCCTCTGACGACCCGACAATGATTTCTTTTGAAAAATTATTGTTATTGAGATGGAAATGAATATTGTGTACCCCACCATGTTGCGCGCCAAGTCATATATGATTTTGGGGTAATTTTGAAAATGAAATATCCCTCTATACCCCCTCTGACGACACGACAATGATTTAGCTTAAGGAATTATTGTTATTCAGATAGAAATGGATATTCTGCACCCCACCATGATGCGTGCCAAGTCATTTTTGATTTTTGAAGTCATTTTGAAAATGAAAAATCCCTCTATTCCCTGTCTGACGACCCGACAATGATTTTTGTTTTCGAATTATTGTTATTCAGATGGAAATAGATATTCTGCACCCCACCATGATGCGTGCCAAGTCATATTTGATTTTTGAAGTCATTTTGAGAATGAAAAATCCCTCTATTCCCTCTCTGACGACCCGACAATGATTTCTGTTGACGAATTATTGTTATTTGGATGGAAATGCATGTTTTGCACCCCACTATGATGCGTACCAAGTCATATTTGATTTTTGAAGTCATTTTGATAATGAAAAATCCCTCTATACCCCCTCTGACGACCCAAAAATGATTTCTGTTGACGAATTATTGTTATTTAGATGAAAATGGATATTATGCACTCCACTATGATACGTGCCAAGGCATATTTAATTTTTGAAGTAATTTTGAAAATGAAAAATCCCTCTATGCCCCCTCTAACGACCCGTCAATGATTTCTGTTAACGAATTATTGTTATTCAGATGGAAATGGATATTCTGCACCCCACCATGATGCGTGCCAAGTCATATTTGATTTTGACGTAATTTTGAAAATGAAAAATCCCTCTATACCCCGTCTGACGACCCGTCAATGATTTCTGTTGACTAATTATTGATATTCAGATGGAAATGGATATTCTGCACCCCACCGTGATGCGTGCCAAGTCATATTAGATTTTGAGGTAATTTTGAAAATGAAAAATCCCTCCATACCCCCTCTGACGATACGACAATGATTTCTGTTGACGAATTATTGTTATTCAGATGGGAATGGATGTTTTGCACCCCACTATGATGCGTGCCAAGTCCTATTTGATTTTGAGGTAATTTTGAAAACGAAAAATCCCTCTATACCCCCTCTGACGACCCGACAATGATTTCTTTTGACAAATTATTGTTATTGAGATGGAAATAAATATTCTGTACCCCACCATGATGCGTGCCAAGTCATATTTGATTTTTGAAGTCATTTTGAAAATGAAAAATTCCTCTATACCCCCTCTGACGACCCGACAATGATTTCTTTTGACAAATTATTGTTATTGAGATGGAAATGAATTTTTTGCAGCCCACCATGTGCGTGCCAAGTCATATTTGATTTTGAGGTAATTTTGAAAATGAAAAATCCCTCTATACCCCCTCTGACGACCCGACAATGATTTCTTTTGACAAATTATTGTTATTGAGATGGAAATGAATATTCTGTACCCCACCATGATGCGTGCCAAGTCATATTTGATTTTTGAAGTCATTTTGAAAATGAAAAATTCCTCTATACCTCCTCTGACGACCCGACAATGATATCTGTTGACGAATAATTGTTTTTCAGATGGAAATGGATGTTTTGCACCCTACAATGATGCGTGCCAAGCCTTTTTTGAATTTTGAAGTCATTTTGTTAATGATAAATCCCTCTATACCCCCTCTAACGACCCGTCAATGATTTCCATTGACGAATTATTGTTATTCAGATGGAAATGGATATTCTGCAGCCCACCATGATGCGTGCCAAGTCATATTTGATTTTGAGGTAATTTTGAAAATGAGAAATCCCTCTATACCCCCTCTGACGACCCGACAATGATTTCTTTTGACAAATTATTGTTATTGAGATGGAAATGAATATTCTGTATCCCACCATGTTGCGTGCCAAGTCATATTTGATTTTGGGGTAATTTTGATAATGAAAAATCCCTCTATACCCCCTCTGACGACCCGACAATGATTTCTTCTGACAAATTATTGTTATTGAGATGAAAATTAATATTCTGTACCCCACCATGATGCGTGCCAAGTCATTTTTGATTTTTGAAGTCATTTTGAAAATGAAAAATCCCTCTATACCCCCTCTGACGACCCGACAATGATTTCTGTTGACGAATTATTGTTTTTCAGATGGAAATGGATGTTTTGCACCCTACTATGTTGCGTGCCAAGCCTTATTTGAATTTTGAAGTCATTTTGATAATGAAAAATCCCTCTATACCCCCTCTAACAACCCGTCAATGATTTCCATTGACAAATTATTGTTATTCAGATGGAAATGGATATTCTGCAGCCCACCATGATGCGTGCCAAGTCATATTAGATTTTGAGGTAAACTTGAAAATGAAAATTCCCTCCATTCCCCCTCTGACGACACGACAATGATTTCTGTTGACGAATTATTGTTATTCAGATGGAAAAGAATATTCTGCACCCTACTATGATGCGTGCCAAGTTTTATTAGATTTCTGAGGAAATTTTGAATTTGAAAAATCACTCTATACCCCCTCTATCGACCCGTCAATGATTTCTGTTGATGAATTATTGTTATTCAGATGGAAATGGATATTCTGCAGCCCACCATGATGGGTGCCAAGTCATATTAGATTTTTGAAGAAATATTGATAATGAAAAATCCCTCTATACCCTCTCTGACGCCCCGACAATGATTTCTGTTGACGAATAATTGTTATCCAGATAGAAATGAATATTTTGCACCCTACTATGATGCGTGCCAAGTTATATTTAATTTTTGAAGTAATTTTGAAAATGAAAAATCCCTTTAACCCCCTCTGACGTCCCGACAATAATTTCTGTTGACGAATTATTGTTATTTAGATGAAAATGGATATTATGCACTCCACTATGATACGTGCCAAGTCATATTAGAATTTTGAAGTGATTTTGAAAATGAGAAATCCCTCTATACCCCCTCTGACGACCCGACAATGATTTCTTTTGAAAAATTATTGTTATTGAGATGGAAATGAATATTCAGTACCCCACCATGATGGGTGCCAAGTCATATATGATTTTTGAAGTCATTTTGAAGATGAAAAATCCCTCTATACCCCCTCTGACGACCCGTCAATGATTTCTGTTGACGAATTATTGTTATTTAGATGAAAATGGATATTATGCACTCCACTATGATACGTGCCAAGGCATATTTGATTTTTGAAGTAATTTTGAAAATGAAATATCCCTCTATGCCCCCTCTAACGACCCGTCAATGATTTCTGTTGACGAATTATTGTTATTCAGATGGAAATGGATATTATGCATCCCACCATGATGCGTGCCAAGTCATATTGGATTTGAGGTAATTTTGAAAATGAAAAATCCCTCTATAATCCCTCTGACAACCCGACAATGATTTCTGTCGACAAATTATTGTTATTGAGATGAAAATTAATATTCTGCACCCCACCATGATGCTTGCCAAGTCATATTTGATTTTGAGGTAATTATGAAAATGAAAAATCCCTCCAAACCACCTCTGACGACACGACAATGATTTCTGTTGACGAATTATTGTTATTCAGATGAAAATGGATATTATGCACCCCACCATGATGCGTGCCAAGTCATATTTAATATTTGAAGTCATTTTGAAAATGAAAAATCCCTCTATAACCCCTCTAACGACCCGTCAATGATTTCTGTTGACGAATTATAATTATTCAGATTGAAATAGATATTCTGCAGCCCACCATGATGCGTGCCAAGTCATATTTGATTTTAAGGTAATTTTGAAAATGAAAAATCCCTCTATACCCCTCTGACATCTCGACAATGATTTCTGTTGACAAATTATTCTTATAGAGATGGAAATGGATATTCTGTACCCCACCATGATGCGTGCCAAGTCATATTTGATTTTTGAAGTCATTTTGATAATGAAAAATCCTCTATACCCCCTCTGACGACCCGACAATGATTTCTGTTGACGAGTTATTGTTATTCAGATGAAAATGGATATTATGCACTCCACTATGATACGTGCCAAGTCATATTTGATTTTTGAAGTAATTTTGAAAATGAAAAATCCCTCTATACCCCCTCTAACGACCCGTCAATGATTTCTGTTGACTTATTATTGATATTCAGATGGAAATGGATATTCTGCACCCCACCATGATGCGTGCCAAGTCATATTAGATTTTGAGGTAATTTTGAAAATGAAAAATCCTTCTATAATCCCTCTGACGACCCAACAATGATTTCTGTTGACAAATTATTGTTATTGAGATGAAAATGGATATTCTGCACCCCACCATGATGCTTGCCAAGTCATATTTGATTTTGAGGTAAATTTGAAAATGAAAAATCCCCCCATTCCCCCTCTGACGACACGACAATGATTTCAGTTTACAAATTATTGTTATTCAGATGGAAATGAATATTCTGCACCCCACTATGATGCGTGCCAAGTTTTATTAGATTTCTGAGGAAATTTTGAATTTGAAAAATCCCTCTATACCCCCTCTATCGACCCGTCAATGATTTCTGTTGATGAATTATTGTTATTCAGATGGAAATGGATATTCTGCAGCCCACCATGATGGGTGCCAAGTCATATTAGATTTTTGAAGAAATATTGATAATGAAAAATCCCTCTATACCCTCTCTGACGACCCGACAATGATTTCTGTTGACGAATTATTGTTATCCAGATGGAAATGAATATTTTGCACCCTACTATGATGCGTGCCAAGTTATATTTAATTTTTGAAGTAATTTTGAAAATGAAAAATCCCTTTAACCCCCTCTGACGTCCCGACAATAATTTCTGTTGACGATTTATTGTTATTTAGATGAAAATGGATATTATGCACTCCACTATGATACGTGCCAAGTCATATTAGAATTTTGAAGTGATTTTGAAAATGAAAAATCCCTCTATACCCCCTCTGACGACCCGACAATGATTTCTGTTGACGAATTATTGTTATTCAGATGGGAATGGATGTTTTGCACCCCACTATGATGCGTGCCAAGTCCTATTTGATTTTGAGGTAATTTTGAAAATGAAAAATCCCTCTATACCCCCTCTGACGACCCGACAATGATTTCTTTTGACAAATTATTGTTATTGAGATGGAAATAAATATTCTGTACCCCACCATGATGCGTGCCAAGTCATATTTGATTTTTGAAGTCATTTTGAAAATGAAAAATTCCTCTATACCCCCTCTGACGACCCGACAATGATTTCTTTTGACAAATTATTGTTATTGAGATGGAAATGAATTTTTTGCAGCCCACCATGTGCGTGCCAAGTCATATTTGATTTTGAGGTAATTTTGAAAATGAAAAATCCCTCTATACCCCCTCTGACGACCCGACAATGATTTCTTTTGACAAATTATTGTTATTGAGATGGAAATGAATATTCTGTACCCCACCATGATGCGTGCCAAGTCATATTTGATTTTTGAAGTCATTTTGAAAATGAAAAATTCCTCTATACCTCCTCTGACGACCCGACAATGATATCTGTTGACGAATAATTGTTTTTCAGATGGAAATGGATGTTTTGCACCCTACAATGATGCGTGCCAAGCCTTTTTTGAATTTTGAAGTCATTTTGTTAATGATAAATCCCTCTATACCCCCTCTAACGACCCGTCAATGATTTCCATTGACGAATTATTGTTATTCAGATGGAAATGGATATTCTGCAGCCCACCATGATGCGTGCCAAGTCATATTTGATTTTGAGGTAATTTTGAAAATGAGAAATCCCTCTATACCCCCTCTGACGACCCGACAATGATTTCTTTTGACAAATTATTGTTATTGAGATGGAAATGAATATTCTGTATCCCACCATGTTGCGTGCCAAGTCATATTTGATTTTGGGGTAATTTTGATAATGAAAAATCCCTCTATACCCCCTCTGACGACCCGACAATGATTTCTTCTGACAAATTATTGTTATTGAGATGAAAATTAATATTCTGTACCCCACCATGATGCGTGCCAAGTCATTTTTGATTTTTGAAGTCATTTTGAAAATGAAAAATCCCTCTATACCCCCTCTGACGACACGACAATGATTTCTGTTGACGAATTATTGTTTTTCAGATGGAAATGGATGTTTTGCACCCTACTATGATGCATGCCAAGCCTTATTTGAATTTTGAAGTCATTTTGATAATGAAAAATCCCTCTATACCCCCTCTAACAACCCGTCAATGATTTCCATTGACAAATTATTGTTATTCAGATGGAAATGGATATTCTGCAGCCCACCATGATGCGTGCCAAGTCATATTAGATTTTGAGGTAAACTTGAAAATGAAAATTCCCTCCATTCCCCCTCTGACGACACGACAATGATTTCTGTTGACGAATTATTGTTATTCAGATGGAAAAGAATATTCTGCACCCTACTATGATGCGTGCCAAGTTTTATTAGATTTCTGAGGAAATTTTGAATTTGAAAAATCACTCTATACCCCCTCTATCGACCCGTCAATGATTTCTGTTGATGAATTATTGTTATTCAGATGGAAATGGATATTCTGCAGCCCACCATGATGGGTGCCAAGTCATATTAGATTTTTGAAGAAATATTGATAATGAAAAATCCCTCTATACCCTCTCTGACGCCCCGACAATGATTTCTGTTGACGAATAATTGTTATCCAGATAGAAATGAATATTTTGCACCCTACTATGATGCGTGCCAAGTTATATTTAATTTTTGAAGTAATTTTGAAAATGAAAAATCCCTTTAACCCCCTCTGACGTCCCGACAATAATTTCTGTTGACGAATTATTGTTATTTAGATGAAAATGGATATTATGCACTCCACTATGATACGTGCCAAGTCATATTAGAATTTTGAAGTGATTTTGAAAATGAAAAATCCCTCTATACCCCCTCTGACGACCCGACAATGATTTCTTTTGAAAAATTATTGTTATTGAGATGGAAATGAATATTCAGTACCCCACCATGATGGGTGCCAAGTCATATATGATTTTTGAAGTCATTTTGAAGATGAAAAATCCCTCTATACCCCCTCTGACGACCCGTCAATGATTTCTGTTGACGAATTATTGTTATTTAGATGAAAATGGATATTATGCACTCCACTATGATACGTGCCAAGGCATATTTGATTTTTGAAGTAATTTTGAAAATGAAATATCCCTCTATGCCCCCTCTAACGACCCGTCAATGATTTCTGTTGACGAATTATTGTTATTCAGATGGAAATGGATATTATGCATCCCACCATGATGCGTGCCAAGTCATATTGGTTTTGAGGTAATTTTGAAAATGAAAAATCCCTCTATAATCCCTCTGACAACCCGACAATGATTTCTGTCGACAAATTATTGTTATTGAGATGAAAATTAATATTCTGCACCCCACCATGATGCTTGCCAAGTCATATTTGATTTTGAGGTAATTATGACAATGAAAAATCCCTCCAAACCACCTCTGACGACACGACAATGATTTCTGTTGACGAATTATTGTTATTCAGATGAAAATGGATATTATGCACCCCACCATGATGCGTGCCAAGTCATATTTAATATTTGAAGTCATTTTGAAAATGAAAAATCCCTCTATAACCCCTCTAACGACCCGTCAATGATTTCTGTTGACGAATTATAATTATTCAGATTGAAATAGATATTCTGCAGCCCACCATGATGCGTGCCAAGTCATATTTGATTTTAAGGTAATTTTGAAAATGAAAAATCCCTCTATACCCCTCTGACATCTCGACAATGATTTCTGTTGACAAATTATTCTTATAGAGATGGAAATGGATATTCTGTACCCCACCATGATGCGTGCCAAGTCATATTTGATTTTTGAAGTCATTTTGATAATGAAAAATCCTCTATACCCCCTCTGACGACCCGACAATGATTTCTGTTGACGAGTTATTGTTATTCAGATGAAAATGGATATTATGCACTCCACTATGATACGTGCCAAGTCATATTTGATTTTTGAAGTAATTTTGAAAATGAAAAATCCCTCTATACCCCCTCTAACGACCCGTCAATGATTTCTGTTGACTTATTATTGATATTCAGATGGAAATGGATATTCTGCACCCCACCATGATGCGTGCCAAGTCATATTAGATTTTGAGGTAATTTTGATAATGAAAAATCCTTCTATAATCCCTCTGACGACCCAACAATGATTTCTGTTGACAAATTATTGTTATTGAGATGAAAATGGATATTCTGCACCCCACCATGATGCTTGCCAAGTCATATTTGATTTTGAGGTAAATTTGAAAATGAAAAATCCCCCCATTCCCCCTCTGACGACACGACAATGATTTCAGTTGACAAATTATTGTTATTCAGATGGAAATGAATATTCTGCACCCCACTATGATGCGTGCCAAGTTTTATTAGATTTCTGAGGAAATTTTGAATTTGAAAAATCCCTCTATACCCCCTCTATCGACCCGTCAATGATTTCTGTTGATGAATTATTGTTATTCAGATGGAAATGGATATTCTGCAGCCCACCATGATGGGTGCCAAGTCATATTAGATTTTTGAAGAAATATTGATAAAGAAAAATCCCTCTATACCCTCTCTGACGACCCGACAATG
This sequence comes from Chrysolina americana, assembly GCA_958502065.1. NCBI lineage: Eukaryota > Metazoa > Arthropoda > Insecta > Coleoptera > Chrysomelidae > Chrysolina > Chrysolina americana. The sequence continues at coordinate 42,436,245 of OY293414.1, forward strand.
ATTTCTGTTGACGAATTATTGTTATCCAGATGGAAATGAATATTTTGCACCCTACTATGATGCGTGCCAAGTTATATTTAATTTTTGAAGTAATTTTGAAAATGAAAAATCCCTTTAACCCCCTCTGACGTCCCGACAATAATTTCTGTAGACGATTTATTGTTATTTAGATGAAAATGGATATTATGCACTCCACTATGATACGTGCCAAGTCATATTAGAATTTTGAAGTGATTTTGAAAATGAAAAATCCCTCTATACCCCCTCTGACGACCCGACAATGATTTCTTTTGAAAAATTATTTTTATTGAGATGGAAATGAATATTCAGTACCCCACCATGATGGGTGCCAAATCATATATGATTTTTGAAGTCATTTTGAATATGAAAAATCCCTCTATACCCCCTCTGACGACCCGACAATGATTTCTGTTGACGAATTATTGTTATTCAGATGGATATGAATATTTTGCACCCTACTATGATGCGTGCCAAGTTATATTTAATTTTTGAAGTAATTTTGAAAATGAAAAATCCCTCTATACCCCCTCTAACGACCCGTCAATGATTTCTGTTGACGAATTATTGTTATTTAGATGAAAATGGATATTATGCACTCCACTATGATACGTGCCAAGTCATATTTGATTTTTGAAATAATTTTGAAAATGAAAAATCCCTCTATACCCCCTCTAACGACCCGTCAATGATTTCTGTTGACGAATTATTGTTATTCGGATGGAAATTGATATTCTGCAGCCCACCATGATGCGTGCCAAGTCATATTGGTTTTGAGGTAATTTTGAAAATGAAAAATCCCTCTATAATCCCTCTGACAACCCGACAATGATTTCTGTCGACAAATTATTGTTATTGAGATGAAAATTAATATTCTGCACCCCACCATGATGCTTGCCAAGTCATATTTGATTTTGAGGTAATTATGAAAATGAAAAATTCCTCCAAACCACCTCTGACGACACGACAATGATTTCTGTTGACGAATTATTGTTATTCAGATGAAAATGGATATTATGCAGCCCACCATGATGCGTGCCAAGTCATATTTGATTTTAAGGTAATTTTGATAATGAAAAATCCCTCTATACCCCCTCTAACGACCTGTCAATGATTTCCATTGACGAATTATTTTTATTCAGATGGAAATGGGTATTCTGCAGCCCACCATGATGCGTGCCAAGTTATATTTGATTTTGAGGTAATTTTGAAAATGAAAAATTCCTCTATACCCCCTCTGACGACCCGACAGTGATTTCTTTTGACAAATTATTGTTATTGAGATGGAAATGAATTTTTTGCAGCCCACCATGTGCGTGCCAAGTCATATTTGATTTTGAGGTAATTTTGAAAATGAAAAATCCCTCTATACCCCCTCTGACGACCCGACAATGATATCTGTTGACGAATAATTGTTTTTCAGAAGGAAATGGATGTTTTGCACCCTACTATGATGCGTGCCAAGCCTTTTTTGAATTTTGAAGTCAGTTTGATAATGATAAATCCCTCTATACCCCCTCTAACGACCCGTCAATGATTTCCATTGACGAATTATTGTCATTCAGATGGAAATGGATATTCTGCAGCCCACCATGATGCGTGCCAAGTCATATTTGATCTTGAGGTAATTTTGAAAATGAGAAATCCCTCTATACCCCCTCTGACGACCCGACAATGATTTCTTTCGACAAATTATTGTTATTGAGATGGAAATGAATATTCTGTATCCCACCATGTTGCGTGCCAAGTCATATTTGATTTTGGGGTAATTTTGATAATGAAAAATCCCTCTATACCCCCTCTGACGACCCGACAATGATTTCTTTTGACAAATTATTGTTATTGAGATGAAAATGAATATTCTGTACCCCACCATGATGCGTGCCAAGTCATTTTTGATTTTTGAAGTCATTTTGAAAATGAAAAATTCCTTTATACCCCCTCTGACGACCCGACAATGATTTCTGTTGACGAATTATTGTTTTTCAGATAGAAATGGATGTCTTGCACCCTACTATGATGCGTGCCAAGCCTTATTTGAATTTTGAAGTCATTTTGATAATGAAAAATCCCTCTATACCCCCTCTAACGACCCGTCAATGATTTCCATTGACCAATTATTGTTATTCAGATGGAGATGGATATTCTGCAGCCAACCATTGTGCGTGCCAAGTCATATTAGATTTTGAGGTAAATTCGATAATGAAAAATCCCTCCATTCCCCCTCTGACGACACGACAATGATTTCTGTTGACGAATTATTGTTATTCAGATGGAAAAGAATATTCTGCACCCCACTATGATGCGTGCCAAGTTTTATTAGATTTCTGAGGAAATTTTGAATTTGAAATATCCCTCTATACCCCCTCTATCGACCCGTCAATGATTTCTGTTGATGAATTATTGTTATTCAGATGGAAATGGATATTCTGCAGCCCACCATGATGGGTGCCAAGTCATATTAGATTTTTGAAGAAATATGTATAATGAAAAATCCCTCTCTACCCTCTCTGACGCCCCGACAATGATTTCTGTTGACGAATAATTGTTATCCAGATAGAAATGAATATTTTGCACCCTACTATGATGCGTGCCAAGTTATATTTAATTTTTGAAGTAATTTTGAAAATGAAAAATCCCTTTAACCCCCTCTGACGTCCCGACAATAATTTCTGTTGACGAATTATTGTTATTTAGATGAAAATGGATATTATGCACTCCACTATGATACGTGCCAAGTCATATTAGAATTTTGAAGTGATTTTGAAAATGAAAAATCCCTCTATACTCCCTCTGACGACCCGACAATGATTTCTTTTGAAAAGCTATTGTTATTGAGATGGAAATGAATATTCAGTACCCCACCATGATGGGTGCCAAGTCATATATGATTTTTGAAGTCATTTTGAAGATGAAAAATCCCTCTATACCCCCTCTAACGACCCGACAATGATTTCTGTTGACGAATTATTGTTATTCAGATGGATAGGAATATTTTGCACCCTACTATGATGCGTGCCAAGTTATATTTAATTTTTGAAGTAATTTTGAAAATGAAAAATCCCTCTATACCCCCTCTAACGACCCGTCAATTATTTCTGTTGACGAATTATTGTTATTTAGATGAAAATGGATATTATGCACTCTACTATGATACGTGCCAAGTCATATTTGATTTTTGAAGTAATTTAGAAAATGAAAAATCCCTCTATAATCCCTCTGACAACCCGACAATGATTTCTGTCGACAAATTATTGTTATTGAGATGAAAATTAATATTCTGCACCCCACCATGATGCTTGCCAAGTCATATTTGATTTTGAGGTAATTATGAAAATGAAAAATCCCTCCAAACCACCTCTGACGACACGACAATGATTTATGTTGACGAATTATTGTTATTCAGATGAAAATGGATATTATGCACCCCACCATGATGCGTGCCAAGTCATATTTAATTTTTGAAGTCATTTTGAAAATGAAAAATCCCTCTATACCCCCTCTAACGACCCGTCAATGATTTCTGTTGACGAATTATAATTATTCAGATTGAAATAGATATTCTGCAGCCCACCATGATGCGTGCCAAGTCATATTTGATTTTGAGGTAATTTTGAAAATGAAAAATCCCTCTATACCCCCTCTGACATCCCGACAATGATTTCTGTTGACAAATTATTCTTATAGAGATGGAAATGGATATTCTGTACCCCACCATGATGCGTGCCAAGTCATATTTGATTTTTGAAGTCATTTTGAAAATGAAAAATCCTTTATACCCCCTCTGACGACCCGACAATGATTTCTGTTGACGAATTATTGTTATTCAGATGAAAATGGATATTATGCACTCCACTAAGATACGTGCCAAGTCATTTTTGATTTTTGAAGTCATTTTGAAAATGAAAAATCCCTCTATACCCCCTCTAACGACCCGTCAATGATTTCTGTTGACTAATTATTGATATTCAGATGGAAATGGATATTCTGCACCCCACCATGATGCGTGCCAAGTCATATTAGATTTTGAGGTAATTTTGAAAATGAAAAATCCTTCTATATTCCCTCTGACGACCCGACAATGATTTCTGTTGACAAATTATTGTTATTGAGATGAAAATCGATATTCTGCACCCCACCATGATGCTTGCCAAGTCATATTTGATTTTGAGGTAAATTTGAAAATGAAAAATCCCTCCATTCCCCCTCTGACGACACGACAATGATTTCAGTTGACAAATTATTGTTATTCAGATGGAAATGGATATTCTGCAGCCCACCATGATGGGTGCCAAGTCATATTAGATTTTTGAAGAAATATTGATAATGAAAAATCCCTTTAACCCCCTCTGACGTCCCGACAATAATTTCTGTTGACGATTTATTGTTATTTAGATGAAAATGGATATTATGCACTCCACTATGATACGTGCCAAGTCATATTAGAATTTTGAAGTGATTTTGAAAATGAAAAATCCCTCTATACCCCCTCTGACGACCCGACAATGATTTCTTTTGAAAAATTATTGTTATTGAGATGGAAATGAATATTCAGTACCCCACCATGATGGGTGCCAAGTCATATATGATTTTTGAAGTCATTTTGAAGATGAAAAATCCCTCTATACCCCATCTGACGACCCGACAATGATTTCTGTTGACGAATTATTGTTATTCAGATGGATATGAATATTTTGCACCCTACTATGATGCGTACCAAGTTATATTTAATTTTTGAAGTAATTTTGAAAATGAAAAATCCCTCTATACCCCCTCTAACGACCCGTCAATGATTTCTGTTGACGAATTATTGTTATTTAGATGAAAATGGATATTATGCACTCCACTATGATACGTGCCAAGTCATATTTGATTTTTGAAGTAATTTTGAAAATGAAAAATCCCTCTATACCCCCTCTAACGACCCGTCAATGATTTCTGTTGACGAATTATTGTTATTCGGATGGAAATTGATATTCTGCAGCCCACCATGATGCGTGCCAAGTCATATTGGTTTTGAGGTAATTTTGAAAATGAAAAATCCCTCTATAATCCCTCTGACAACCCGACAATGATTTCTGTCGACAAATTATTGTTATTGAGATGAAAATTAATATTCTGCACCCCACCATGATGCTTGCCAAGTCATATTTGATTTTGAGGTAATTATGAAAATGAAAAATTCCTCCAAACCACCTCTGACGACACGACAATGATTTCTGTTGACGAATTATTGTTATTCAGATGAAAATGGATATTATGCAGCCCACCATGATGCGTGCCAAGTCATATTTGATTTTAAGGTAATTTTGATAATGAAAAATCCCTCTATACCCCCTCTAACGACCTGTCAATGATTTCCATTGACGAATTATTTTTATTCAGATGGAAATGGGTATTCTGCAGCCCACCATGATGCGTGCCAAGTTATATTTGATTTTGAGGTAATTTTGAAAATGAAAAATTCCTCTATACCCCCTCTGACGACCCGACAGTGATTTCTTTTGACAAATTATTGTTATTGAGATGGAAATGAATTTTTTGCAGCCCACCATGTGCGTGCCAAGTCATATTTGATTTTGAGGTAATTTTGAAAATGAAAAATCCCTCTATACCCCCTCTGACGACCCGACAATGATATCTGTTGACGAATAATTGTTTTTCAGAAGGAAATGGATGTTTTGCACCCTACTATGATGCGTGCCAAGCCTTTTTTGAATTTTGAAGTCAGTTTGATAATGATAAATCCCTCTATACCCCCTCTAACGACCCGTCAATGATTTCCATTGACGAATTATTGTCATTCAGATGGAAATGGATATTCTGCAGCCCACCATGATGCGTGCCAAGTCATATTTGATCTTGAGGTAATTTTGAAAATGAGAAATCCCTCTATACCCCCTCTGACGACCCGACAATGATTTCTTTCGACAAATTATTGTTATTGAGATGGAAATGAATATTCTGTATCCCACCATGTTGCGTGCCAAGTCATATTTGATTTTGGGGTAATTTTGATAATGAAAAATCCCTCTATACCCCCTCTGACGACCCGACAATGATTTCTTTTGACAAATTATTGTTATTGAGATGAAAATGAATATTCTGTACCCCACCATGATGCGTGCCAAGTCATTTTTGATTTTTGAAGTCATTTTGAAAATGAAAAATTCCTTTATACCCCCTCTGACGACCCGACAATGATTTCTGTTGACGAATTATTGTTTTTCAGATAGAAATGGATGTCTTGCACCCTACTATGATGCGTGCCAAGCCTTATTTGAATTTTGAAGTCATTTTGATAATGAAAAATCCCTCTATACCCCCTCTAACGACCCGTCAATGATTTCCATTGACCAATTATTGTTATTCAGATGGAGATGGATATTCTGCAGCCAACCATTGTGCGTGCCAAGTCATATTAGATTTTGAGGTAAATTCGATAATGAAAAATCCCTCCATTCCCCCTCTGACGACACGACAATGATTTCTGTTGACGAATTATTGTTATTCAGATGGAAAAGAATATTCTGCACCCCACTATGATGCGTGCCAAGTTTTATTAGATTTCTGAGGAAATTTTGAATTTGAAATATCCCTCTATACCCCCTCTATCGACCCGTCAATGATTTCTGTTGATGAATTATTGTTATTCAGATGGAAATGGATATTCTGCAGCCCACCATGATGGGTGCCAAGTCATATTAGATTTTTGAAGAAATATGTATAATGAAAAATCCCTCTCTACCCTCTCTGACGCCCCGACAATGATTTCTGTTGACGAATAATTGTTATCCAGATAGAAATGAATATTTTGCACCCTACTATGATGCGTGCCAAGTTATATTTAATTTTTGAAGTAATTTTGAAAATGAAAAATCCCTTTAACCCCCTCTGACGTCCCGACAATAATTTCTGTTGACGAATTATTGTTATTTAGATGAAAATGGATATTATGCACTCCACTATGATACGTGCCAAGTCATATTAGAATTTTGAAGTGATTTTGAAAATGAAAAATCCCTCTATACTCCCTCTGACGACCCGACAATGATTTCTTTTGAAAAGCTATTGTTATTGAGATGGAAATGAATATTCAGTACCCCACCATGATGGGTGCCAAGTCATATATGATTTTTGAAGTCATTTTGAAGATGAAAAATCCCTCTATACCCCCTCTAACGACCCGACAATGATTTCTGTTGACGAATTATTGTTATTCAGATGGATAGGAATATTTTGCACCCTACTATGATGCGTGCCAAGTTATATTTAATTTTTGAAGTAATTTTGAAAATGAAAAATCCCTCTATACCCCCTCTAACGACCCGTCAATTATTTCTGTTGACGAATTATTGTTATTTAGATGAAAATGGATATTATGCACTCTACTATGATACGTGCCAAGTCATATTTGATTTTTGAAGTAATTTAGAAAATGAAAAATCCCTCTATAATCCCTCTGACAACCCGACAATGATTTCTGTCGACAAATTATTGTTATTGAGATGAAAATTAATATTCTGCACCCCACCATGATGCTTGCCAAGTCATATTTGATTTTGAGGTAATTATGAAAATGAAAAATCCCTCCAAACCACCTCTGACGACACGACAATGATTTATGTTGACGAATTATTGTTATTCAGATGAAAATGGATATTATGCACCCCACCATGATGCGTGCCAAGTCATATTTAATTTTTGAAGTCATTTTGAAAATGAAAAATCCCTCTATACCCCCTCTAACGACCCGTCAATGATTTCTGTTGACGAATTATAATTATTCAGATTGAAATAGATATTCTGCAGCCCACCATGATGCGTGCCAAGTCATATTTGATTTTGAGGTAATTTTGAAAATGAAAAATCCCTCTATACCCCCTCTGACATCCCGACAATGATTTCTGTTGACAAATTATTCTTATAGAGATGGAAATGGATATTCTGTACCCCACCATGATGCGTGCCAAGTCATATTTGATTTTTGAAGTCATTTTGAAAATGAAAAATCCTTTATACCCCCTCTGACGACCCGACAATGATTTCTGTTGACGAATTATTGTTATTCAGATGAAAATGGATATTATGCACTCCACTAAGATACGTGCCAAGTCATTTTTGATTTTTGAAGTCATTTTGAAAATGAAAAATCCCTCTATACCCCCTCTAACGACCCGTCAATGATTTCTGTTGACTAATTATTGATATTCAGATGGAAATGGATATTCTGCACCCCACCATGATGCGTGCCAAGTCATATTAGATTTTGAGGTAATTTTGAAAATGAAAAATCCTTCTATATTCCCTCTGACGACCCGACAATGATTTCTGTTGACAAATTATTGTTATTGAGATGAAAATCGATATTCTGCACCCCACCATGATGCTTGCCAAGTCATATTTGATTTTGAGGTAAATTTGAAAATGAAAAATCCCTCCATTCCCCCTCTGACGACACGACAATGATTTCAGTTGACAAATTATTGTTATTCAGATGGAAATGGATATTCTGCAGCCCACCATGATGGGTGCCAAGTCATATTAGATTTTTGAAGAAATATTGATAATGAAAAATCCCTTTAACCCCCTCTGACGTCCCGACAATAATTTCTGTTGACGATTTATTGTTATTTAGATGAAAATGGATATTATGCACTCCACTATGATACGTGCCAAGTCATATTAGAATTTTGAAGTGATTTTGAAAATGAAAAATCCCTCTATACCCCCTCTGACGACCCGACAATGATTTCTTTTGAAAAATTATTGTTATTGAGATGGAAATGAATATTCAGTACCCCACCATGATGGGTGCCAAGTCATATATGATTTTTGAAGTCATTTTGAAGATGAAAAATCCCTCTATACCCCATCTGACGACCCGACAATGATTTCTGTTGACGAATTATTGTTATTCAGATGGATATGAATATTTTGCACCCTACTATGATGCGTACCAAGTTATATTTAATTTTTGAAGTAATTTTGAAAATGAAAAATCCCTCTATACCCCCTCTAACGACCCGTCAATGATTTCTGTTGACGAATTATTGTTATTTAGATGAAAATGGATATTATGCACTCCACTATGATACGTGCCAAGTCATATTTGATTTTTGAAGTAATTTTGAAAATGAAAAATCCCTCTATACCCCCTCTAACGACCCGTCAATGATTTCTGTTGACGAATTATTGTTATTCAGATGGAAATTGATATTCTGCACCCCACCATGATGCGTGCCAAGTCATATTAGATTTTGAGGTAATTTTAAAAATGAAAAATCCTTCTATAATCCCTCTGACGACCCGACAATGATTTCTGTTGACAAATTATTGTTATTGAGATGAAAATGGATATTCTGCACCCCACCATGATGCTTGCCAAGTCATATTTGATTTTGAGGTAAATTTGAAAATGAAAAATCCCTCCATTCCCCCTCTGACGACACGACAATGATTTCAGTTGACGAATTATTGTTATTCAGATGGAAATGAATATTCTGCACCCCACTATGATGCGTGCCAAGTTTTATTAGATTTCTGAGGAAATTTTGAATTTGAAAAATCCCTCTATACCCCCTCTATCGACCCGTCAATGATTTCTGTTGATGAATTATCGTTATTCAGATGGAAATGGATATTCTGCAGCCCACCATGATGGGTGCCAAGTCATATTACATTTTTGAAGAAATATTGATAATGAAAAATCCCTCTATACCCTCTCTGACGACCCGACAATGATTTCTGTTGACGAATTATTGTTATCCAGATGGAAATGAATATTTTGCACCCTACTATGATGCATGCCAAGTTATATTTAATTTTTGATGTAATTTTGAAAATGAAAAATCCCTTTAACCCCCTCTGACGTCCCGACAATAATTTCTGTTGACGAGTTATTGTTATTTAGATGAAAATGGATATTATGCACTCCACTATGATACGTGCCAAGTCATATTAGAATTTTGAAGTGATTTTGAAAATGAAAAATCCCTCTATACCCCCTCTGACGACCCGACAATGATTTCTTTTGAAAAATTATTGTTATTGAGATGGAAATGAATATTCAGTACCCCACCATGATGGGTGCCAAGTCATATATGATTTTTGAAGTCATTTTGAAGATGAAAAATCCCTCTATACCCCCTCTGACGACCCGACAATGATTTCTGTTGACGAATTATTGTTATTCAGATGGATATGAATATTTTGCACCCTACTATGATGCGTGCCAAGTTATATTTAATTTTTGAAGTAATTTTGAAAATGAAAAATCCCTCTATACCCCCTCTAACGACCCGTCAATGATTTCTGTTGACTAATTATTGATATTGAGATGGAAATGAATATTCTGTACCCCACCATGATGCGTGCCAAGTCATATTTGATTTTTGAAGTCATTTTGAAAATGAAAAATCTCTCTATACCCCCTCTGACGACCCGACAATGATTTCTGTTGACGAATTATTGTTATTCAGATGAAAATGGATATTCTGCACCCTACCATGATGCGTGCCAAGTCATATTAGCTTTTTGAAGAAATATTGAAAATGAAAAATCCCTGTATACCCCCTCTAACGACCCGACAATGATTTCTGTTGACGAATTATTGTAATTCAGATGGAAATGGATATTCTGCACCCCAGTATGTTGCGTGCCAAGTCATATTCAATTTTGAGGTAATTTTGAAAATGAAAAATCCCTCTATACCCCCTCTGACGACCCGACAATGATTTATTTTGACAAATTATTGTTATTGAGATGAAAATGAATATTCTGTACCCCACCATGATGCGTGCCAAGTCATTTTTGATTTTTGAAGTCATTTTGAAAATGAAAAATCCCTCTATACCCCCTCTGACGACCCGACAATGATTTCTGTTGACGAATTATTGTTTTTCAGATGGAAATGGATGTTTTGCACCCTACTATGATGCGTGCCAAGCCTTATTTGAATTTTGAAGTCATTTTGATAATGAAAAATCCCTCTATACCCCCTCTAACGACCCGTCAATGATTTCCATTGGCAAATTATTGTTATTCAGATGGAAATGGATATTCTGCAGGCCACCATGATGCGTGCCAAGTCATATTTGATTTTGAGGTAATTTTTAAAATGAATAATCCGTCTATACCTCCTCTGACGACCCGACATTGATTTCTTTTAACAAATTATTGTTATTGAGATGGAAATGAATATTCTGTACCCCACCATGTTGCTTGCCAAGTCATATTTGATTTTGGGGTAATTTTGATAATGAAAAATCCCTCTATACCCCCTCTAACGACCTGTCAATGATTTCCATTGACGAATTACTGTTATTCAGATGGAAATGGGTATTCTGCATCCCACCATGATGCGTGCCAAGTTATATTTGATTTTGAGGTAATTTTGAAAATGAAAGATCCCCCTTTACCCCCTCTGACGACCCGACAATGATTTCTTTTGAAAAATTATTGTTATTGAGATGGAAATGAATATTGTGTACCCCACCATGTTGCGCGCCAAGTCATATATGATTTTGGGGTAATTTTGAAAATGAAATATCCCTCTATACCCCCTCTGACGACACGACAATGATTTAGCTTAAGGAATTATTGTTATTCAGATGGAAATGGATATTCTGCACCCCACCATGATGCGTGCCAAGTCATTTTTGATTTTTGAAGTCATTTTGAAAATGAAAAATCCCTCTATTCCCTGTCTGACGACCCGACAATGATTTTTGTTTTCGAATTATTGTTATTCAGATGGAAATAGATATTCTGCACCCCACCATGATGCGTGCCAAGTCATATTTGATTTTTGAAGTCATTTTGAGAATGAAAAATCCCTCTATTCCCTCTCTGACGACCCGACAATGATTTCTGTTGACGAACTATTGTTATTTGGATGGAAATGCATGTTTTGCACCCCACTATGATGCGTACCAAGTCATATTTGATTTTTGAAGTCATTTTGATAATGAAAAATCCCTCTATACCCCCTCTGACGACCCAAAAATGATTTCTGTTGACGAATTATTGTTATTTAGATGAAAATGGATATTATGCACTCCACTATGATACGTGCCAAGGAATATTTAATTTTTGAAGTAATTTTGAAAATGAAAAATCCCTCTATGCCCCCTCTAACGACCCGTCAATGATTTCTGTTAAAGAATTATTGTTATTCAGATGGAAATGGATATTCTGCACCCCACCATGATGCGTGCCAAGTCATATTTGATTTTGACGTAATTTTGAAAATGAAAAATCCCTCTATACCCCGTCTGACGACCCGTCAATGATTTCTGTTGACTAATTATTGATATTCAGATGGAAATGGATATTCTGCACCCCACCGTGATGCGTGCCAAGTCATATTAGATTTTGAGGTAATTTTGAAAATGAAAAATCCCTCCATACCCCCTCTGACGATACGACAATGATTTCTGTTGACGAATTATTGTTATTCAGATGGGAATGGATGTTTTGCACCCCACTATGATGCGTGCCAAGTCCTATTTGATTTTGAGGTAATTTTGAAAATGAAAAATCCCTCTATACCCCCTCTGACGACCCGACAATGATTTCTTTTGACAAATTATTGTTATTGAGATGGAAATAAATATTCTGTACCCCACCATGATGCGTGCCAAGTCATATTTGATTTTTGAAGTCATTTTGAAAATGAAAAATTCCTCTATACCCCCTCTGACGACCCGACAATGATTTCTTTTGACAAATTATTGTTATTGAGATGGAAATGAATTTTTTGCAGCCCACCATGTGCGTGCCAAGTCATATTTGATTTTGAGGTAATTTTGAAAATGAAAAATCCCTCTATACCCCCTCTGACGACCCGACAATGATTTCTTTTGACAAATTATTGTTATTGAGATGGAAATGAATATTCTGTACCCCACCATGATGCGTGCCAAGTCATATTTGATTTTTGAAGTCATTTTGAAAATGAAAAATTCCTCTATACCTCCTCTGACGACCCGACAATGATATCTGTTGACGAATAATTGTTTTTCAGATGGAAATGGATGTTTTGCACCCTACAATGATGCGTGCCAAGCCTTTTTTGAATTTTGAAGTCATTTTGTTAATGATAAATCCCTCTATACCCCCTCTAACGACCCGTCAATGATTTCCATTGACGAATTATTGTTATTCAGATGGAAATGGATATTCTGCAGCCCACCATGATGCGTGCCAAGTCATATTTGATTTTGAGGTAATTTTGAAAATGAGAAATCCCTCTATACCCCCTCTGAAGACCCGACAATGATTTCTTTTGACAAATTATTGTTATTGAGATGGAAATGAATATTCTGTATCCCACCATGTTGCGTGCCAAGTCATATTTGATTTTGGGGTAATTTTGATAATGAAAAATCCCTCTATACCCCCTCTGACGACCCGACAATGATTTCTTCTGACAAATTATTGTTATTGAGATGAAAATTAATATTCTGTACCCCACCATGATGCGTGCCAAGTCATTTTTGATTTTTGAAGTCATTTTGAAAATGAAAAATCCCTCTATACCCCCTCTGACGACCCGACAATGATTTCTGTTGACGAATTATTGTTTTTCAGATGGAAATGGATGTTTTGCACCCTACTATGATGCGTGCCAAGCCTTATTTGAATTTTGAAGTCATTTTGATAATGAAAAATCCCTCTATACCCCCTCTAACAACCCGTCAATGATTTCCATTGACAAATTATTGTTATTCAGATGGAAATGGATATTCAGCAGCCCACCATGATGCGTGCCAAGTCATATTAGATTTTGAGGTAAACTTGAAAATGAAAATTCCCTCCATTCCCCCTCTGACGACACGACAATGATTTCTGTTGACGAATTATTGTTATTCAGATGGAAAAGAATATTCTGCACCCTACTATGATGCGTGCCAAGTTTTATTAGATTTCTGAGGAAATTTTGAATTTGAAAAATCACTCTATACCCCCTCTATCGACCCGTCAATGATTTCTGTTGATGAATTATTGTTATTCAGATGGAAATGGATATTCTGCAGCCCACCATGATGGGTGCCAAGTCATATTAGATTTTTGAAGAAATATTGATAATGAAAAATCCCTCTATACCCTCTCTGACGCCCCGACAATGATTTCTGTTGACGAATAATTGTTATCCAGATAGAAATGAATATTTTGCACCCTACTATGATGCGTGCCAAGTTATATTTAATTTTTGAAGTAATTTTGAAAATGAAAAATCCCTTTAACCCCCTCTGACGTCCCGACAATAATTTCTGTTGACGAATTATTGTTATTTAGATGAAAATGGATATTATGCACTCCACTATGATACGTGCCAAGTCATATTAGAATTTTGAAGTGATTTTGAAAATGAAAAATCCCTCTATACCCCCTCTGACGACCCGACAATGATTTCTTTTGAAAAATTATTGTTATTGAGATGGAAATGAATATTCAGTACCCCACCATGATGGGTGCCAAGTCATATATGATTTTTGAAGTCATTTTGAAGATGAAAAATCCCTCTATACCCCCTCTGACGACCCGTCAATGATTTCTGTTGACGAATTATTGTTATTTAGATGAAAATGGATATTATGCACTCCACTATGATACGTGCCAAGGCATATTTGATTTTTGAAGTAATTTTGAAAATGAAATATCCCTCTATGCCCCCTCTAACGACCCGTCAATGATTTCTGTTGACGAATTATTGTTATTCAGATGGAAATGGATATTATGCATCCCACCATGATGCGTGCCAAGTCATATTGGTTTTGAGGTAATTTTGAAAATGAAAAATCCCTCTATAATCCCTCTGACAACCCGACAATGATTTCTGTCGACAAATTATTGTTATTGAGATGAAAATTAATATTCTGCACCCCACCATGATGCTTGCCAAGTCATATTTGATTTTGAGGTAATTATGAAAATGAAAAATCCCTCCAAACCACCTCTGACGACACGACAATGATTTCTGTTGACGAATTATTGTTATTCAGATGAAAATGGATATTATGCACCCCACCATGATGCGTGCCAAGTCATATTTAATATTTGAAGTCATTTTGAAAATGAAAAATCCCTCTATAACCCCTCTAACGACCCGTCAATGATTTCTGTTGACGAATTATAATTATTCAGATTGAAATAGATATTCTGCAGCCCACCATGATGCGTGCCAAGTCATATTTGATTTTAAGGTAATTTTGAAAATGAAAAATCCCTCTATACCCCTCTGACATCTCGACAATGATTTCTGTTGACAAATTATTCTTATAGAGATGGAAATGGATATTCTGTACCCCACCAAGATGCGTGCCAAGTCATATTTGATTTTTGAAGTCATTTTGATAATGAAAAATCCTCTATACCCCCTCTGACGACCCGACAATTATTTCTGTTGACGAGTTATTGTTATTCAGATGAAAATGGATATTATGCACTCCACTATG
Organism: Chrysolina americana; assembly: GCA_958502065.1. Classification (NCBI taxonomy): domain Eukaryota; kingdom Metazoa; phylum Arthropoda; class Insecta; order Coleoptera; family Chrysomelidae; genus Chrysolina; species Chrysolina americana. Next base: position 42,451,724 of record OY293414.1, read on the forward strand.
ATACGTGCCAAGTCATATTTGATTTTTGAAGTAATTTTGAAAATGAAAAATCCCTCTATACCCCCTCTAACGACCCGTCAATGATTTCTGTTGACTTATTATTGATATTCAGATGGAAATGGATATTCTGCACCCCACCATGATGCGTGCCAGGTCATATTAGATTTTGAGGTAATTTTGAAAATGAAAAATCCTTCTATAATCCCTCTGACGACCCAACAATGATTTCTGTTGACAAATTATTGTTATTGAGATGAAAATGGATATTCTGCACCCCACCATGATGCTTGCCAAGTCATATTTGATTTTGAGGTAAATTTGAAAATGAAAAATCCCCCCATTCCCCCTCTGACGACACGACAATGATTTCAGTTGACAAATTATTGTTATTCAGATGGAAATGAATATTCTGCACCCCACTATGATGCGTGCCAAGTTTTATTAGATTTCTGAGGAAATTTTGAATTTGAAAAATCCCTCTATACCCCCTCTATCGACCCGTCAATGATTTCTGTTGATGAATTATTGTTATTCAGATGGAAATGGATATTCTGCAGCCCACCATGATGGGTGCCAAGTCATATTAGATTTTTGAAGAAATATTGATAATGAAAAATCCCTCTATACCCTCTCTGACGACCCGACAATGATTTCAGTTGACGAATTATTGTTATCCAGATGGAAATGAATATTTTGCACCCTACTATGATGCGTGCCAAGTTATATTTAATTTTTGAAGTAATTTTGAAAATGAAAAATCCCTTTAACCCCCTCTGACGTCCCGACAATAATTTCTGTTGACGATTTATTGTTATTTAGATGAAAATGGATATTATGCACTCCACTATGATACGTGCCAAGTCATATTAGAATTTTGAAGTGATTTTGAAAATGAAAAATCCCTCTATACCCCCTCTGACGACCCGACAATGATTTCTTTTGAAAAATTATTGTTATTGAGATGGAAATGAATATTCAGTACCCCACCATGATGGGTGCCAAATCATATATGATTTTTGAAGTCATTTTGAATATGAAAAATCCCTCTATACCCCCTCTGACGACCCGACAATGATTTCTGTTGAAGAATTATTGTTATTCAGATGGATATGAATATTTTGCACCCTACTATGATGCGTGCCAAGTTATATTTAATTTTTGAAGTAATTTTGAAAATGAAAAATCCCTCTATACCCCCTCTAACGACCCGTCAATGATTTCTGTTGACGAATTATTGTTATTTAGATGAAAATGGATATTATGCACTCCACTATGATACGTGCCAAGTCATATTTGATTTTTGAAATAATTTTGAAAATGAAAAATCCCTCTATACCCCCTCTAACGACCCGTCAATGATTTCTGTTGACGAATTATTGTTATTCGGATGGAAATTGATATTCTGCAGCCCACCATGATGCGTGCCAAGTCATATTGGTTTTGAGGTAATTTTGAAAATGAAAAATCCCTCTATAATCCCTCTGACAACCCGACAATGATTTCTGTCTACAAATTATTGTTATTGAGATGAAAATTAATATTCTGCACCCCACCATGATGCTTGCCAAGTCATATTTGATTTTGAGGTAATTATGAAAATGAAAAATTCCTCCAAACCACCTCTGACGACACGACAATGATTTCTGTTGACGAATTATTGTTATTCAGATGAAAATGGATATTATGCAGCCCACCATGATGCGTGCCAAGTCATATTTGATTTTAAGGTAATTTTGATAATGAAAAATCCCTCTATACCCCCTCTAACGACCTGTCAATGATTTCCATTGACGAATTATTTTTATTCAGATGGAAATGGGTATTCTGCAGCCCACCATGATGCGTGCCAAGTTATATTTGATTTTGAGGTAATTTTGAAAATGAAAAATTCCTCTATACCCCCTCTGACGACCCGACAGTGATTTCTTTTGACAAATTATTGTTATTGAGATGGAAATGAATTTTTTGCAGCCCACCATGTGCGTGCCAAGTCATATTTGATTTTGAGGTAATTTTGAAAATGAAAAATCCCTCTATACCCCCTCTGACGACCCGACAATGATATCTGTTGACGAATAATTGTTTTTCAGAAGGAAATGGATGTTTTGCACCCTACTATGATGCGTGCCAAGCCTTTTTTGAATTTTGAAGTCATTTTGATAATGATAAATCCCTCTATACCCCCTCTAACGACCCGTCAATGATTTCCATTGACGAATTATTGTCATTCAGATGGAAATGGATATTCTGCAGCCCACCATGATGCGTGCCAAGTCATATTTGATCTTGAGGTAATTTTGAAAATGAGAAATCCCTCTATACCCCCTCTGACGACCCGACAATGATTTCTTTCGACAAATTATTGTTATTGAGATGGAAATGAATATTCTGTATCCCACCATGTTGCGTGCCAAGTCATATTTGATTTTGGGGTAATTTTGATAATGAAAAATCCCTCTATACCCCCTCTGACGACCCGACAATGATTTCTTTTGACAAATTATTGTTATTGAGATGAAAATGAATATTCTGTACCCCACCATGATGCGTGCCAAGTCATTTTTGATTTTTGAAGTCATTTTGAAAATGAAAAATTCCTTTATACCACCTCTGACGACCCGACAATGATTTCTGTTGACGAATTATTGTTTTTCAGATAGAAATGGATGTCTTGCACCCTACTATGATGCGTGCCAAGCCTTATTTGAATTTTGAAGTCTTTTTGATAATGAAAAATCCCTCTATACCCCCTCTAACGACCCGTCAATGATTTCCATTGACAAATTATTGTTATTCAGATGGAAATGGATATTCTGCAGCCAACCATTGTGCGTGCCAAGTCATATTAGATTTTGAGGTAAATTCGAAAATGAAAAATCCCTTCATTCCCCCTCTGACGACACGACAATGATTTCTGTTGACGAATTATTGTTATTCAGATGGAAAAGAATATTCTGCACCCCACTATGATGCGTGCCAAGTTTTATTAGATTTCTGAGGAAATTTTGAATTTGAAATATCCCTCTATACCCCCTCTATCGACCCGTCAATGATTTCTGTTGATGAATTATTGTTATTCAGATGGAAATGGATATTCTGCAGCCCACCATGATGGGTGCCAAGTCATATTAGATTTTTGAAGAAATATGTATAATGAAAAATCCCTCTCTACCCTCTCTGACGCCCCGACAATGATTTCTGTTGACGAATAATTGTTATCCAGATAGAAATGAATATTTTGCACCCTACTATGATGCGTGCCAAGTTATATTTAATTTTTGAAGTAATTTTGAAAATGAAAAATCCCTTTAACCCCCTCTGACGTCCCGACAATAATTTCTGTTGACGAATTATTGTTATTTAGATGAAAATGGATATTATGCACTCCACTATGATACGTGCCAAGTCATATTAGAATTTTGAAGTGATTTTGAAAATGAAAAATCCCTCTATACTCCCTCTGACGACCCGACAATGATTTCTTTTGAAAAGCTATTGTTATTGAGATGGAAATGAATATTCAGTACCCCACCATGATGGGTGCCAAGTCATATATGATTTTTGAAGTCATTTTGAAGATGAAAAATCCCTCTATACCCCCTCTAACGACCCGACAATGATTTCTGTTGACGAATTATTGTTATTCAGATGGATAGGAATATTTTGCACCCTACTATGATGCGTGCCAAGTTATATTTAATTTTTGAAGTAATTTTGAAAATGAGAAATCCCTCTATACCCCCTCTAACGACCCGTCAATTATTTCTGTTGACGAATTATTGTTATTTAGATGAAAATGGATATTATGCACTCCACTATGATACGTGCCAAGTCATATTTGATTTTTGAAGTAATTTAGAAAATGAAAAATCCCTCTATAATCCCTCTGACAACCCGACAATGATTTCTGTCGACAAATTATTGTTATTGAGATGAAAATTAATATTCTGCACCCCACCATGATGCGTGCCAAGTCATATTTGATTTTGACGTAATTTTGAAAATGAAAAATCCCTCTATACCCCGTCTGACGACCCGTCAATGATTTCTGTTGACTAATTATTGATATTCAGATGGAAATGGATATTCTGCACCCCACCGTGATGCGTGCCAAGTCATATTAGATTTTGAGGTAATTTTGAAAATGAAAAATCCCTCCATACCCCCTCTGACGATACGACAATGATTTCTGTTGACGAATTATTGTTATTCAGATGGGAATGGATGTTTTGCACCCCACTATGATGCGTGCCAAGTCCTATTTGATTTTGAGGTAATTTTGAAAATGAAAAATCCCTCTATACCCCCTCTGACGACCCGACAATGATTTCTTTTGACAAATTATTGTTATTGAGATGGAAATAAATATTCTGTACCCCACCATGATGCGTGCCAAGTCATATTTGATTTTTGAAGTCATTTTGAAAATGAAAAATTCCTCTATACCCCCTCTGACGACCCGACAATGATTTCTTTTGACAAATTATTGTTATTGAGATGGAAATGAATTTTTTGCAGCCCACCATGTGCGTGCCAAGTCATATTTGATTTTGAGGTAATTTTGAAAATGAAAAATCCCTCTATACCCCCTCTGACGACCCGACAATGATTTCTTTTGACAAATTATTGTTATTGAGATGGAAATGAATATTCTGTACCCCACCATGATGCGTGCCAAGTCATATTTGATTTTTGAAGTCATTTTGAAAATGAAAAATTCCTCTATACCTCCTCTGACGACCCGACAATCATATCTTTTGACGAATAATTGTTTTTCAGATGGAAATGGATGTTTTGCACCCTACAATGATGCGTGCCAAGCCTTTTTTGAATTTTGAAGTCATTTTGTTAATGATAAATCCCTCTATACCCCCTCTAACGACCCGTCAATGATTTCCATTGACGAATTATTGTTATTCAGATGGAAATGGATATTCTGCAGCCCACCATGATGCGTGCCAAGTCATATTTGATTTTGAGGTAATTTTGAAAATGAGAAATCCCTCTATACCCCCTCTGAAGACCCGACAATGATTTCTTTTGACAAATTATTGTTATTGAGATGGAAATGAATATTCTGTATCCCACCATGTTGCGTGCCAAGTCATATTTGATTTTGGGGTAATTTTGATAATGAAAAATCCCTCTATACCCCCTCTGACGACCCGACAATGATTTCTTCTGACAAATTATTGTTATTGAGATGAAAATTAATATTCTGTACCCCACCATGATGCGTGCCAAGTCATTTTTGATTTTTGAAGTCATTTTGAAAATGAAAAATCCCTCTATACCCCCTCTGACGACCCGACAATGATTTCTGTTGACGAATTATTGTTTTTCAGATGGAAATGGATGTTTTGCACCCTACTATGATGCGTGCCAAGCCTTATTTGAATTTTGAAGTCATTTTGATAATGAAAAATCCCTCTATACCCCCTCTAACAACCCGTCAATGATTTCCATTGACAAATTATTGTTATTCAGATGGAAATGGATATTCTGCAGCCCACCATGATGCGTGCCAAGTCATATTAGATTTTGAGGTAAACTTGAAAATGAAAATTCCCTCCATTCCCCCTCTGACGACACGACAATGATTTCTGTTGACGAATTATTGTTATTCAGATGGAAAAGAATATTCTGCACCCTACTATGATGCGTGCCAAGTTTTATTAGATTTCTGAGGAAATTTTGAATTTGAAAAATCACTCTATACCCCCTCTATCGACCCGTCAATGATTTCTGTTGATGAATTATTGTTATTCAGATGGAAATGGATATTCTGCAGCCCACCATGATGGGTGCCAAGTCATATTAGATTTTTGAAGAAATATTGATAATGAAAAATCCCTCTATACCCTCTCTGACGCCCCGACAATGATTTCTGTTGACGAATAATTGTTATCCAGATAGAAATGAATATTTTGCACCCTACTATGATGCGTGCCAAGTTATATTTAATTTTTGAAGTAATTTTGAAAATGAAAAATCCCTTTAACCCCCTCTGACGTCCCGACAATAATTTCTGTTGACGAATTATTGTTATTTAGATGAAAATGGATATTATGCACTCCACTATGATACGTGCCAAGTCATATTAGAATTTTGAAGTGATTTTGAAAATGAAAAATCCCTCTATACCCCCTCTGACGACCCGACAATGATTTTTTTTGAAAAATTATTTTTATTGAGATGGAAATGAATATTCAGTACCCCACCATGATGGGTGCCAAGTCATATATGATTTTTGAAGTCATTTTGAAGATGAAAAATCCCTCTATACCCCCTCTGACGACCCGTCAATGATTTCTGTTGACGAATTATTGTTATTTAGATGAAAATGGATATTATGCACTCCACTATGATACGTGCCAAGGCATATTTGATTTTTGAAGTAATTTTGAAAATGAAATATCCCTCTATGCCCCCTCTAACGACCCGTCAATGATTTCTGTTGACGAATTATTGTTATTCAGATGGAAATGGATATTATGCATCCCACCATGATGCGTGCCAAGTCATATTGGTTTTGAGGTAATTTTGAAAATGAAAAATCCCTCTATAATCCCTCTGACAACCCGACAATGATTTCTGTCGACAAATTATTGTTATTGAGATGAAAATTAATATTCTGCACCCCACCATGATGCTTGCCAAGTCATATTTGATTTTGAGGTAATTATGAAAATGAAAAATCCCTCCAAACCACCTCTGACGACACGACAATGATTTCTGTTGACGAATTATTGTTATTCAGATGAAAATGGATATTATGCACCCCACCATGATGCGTGCCAAGTCATATTTAATATTTGAAGTCATTTTGAAAATGAAAAATCCCTCTATAACCCCTCTAACGACCCGTCAATGATTTCTGTTGACGAATTATAATTATTCAGATTGAAATAGATATTCTGCAGCCCACCATGATGCGTGCCAAGTCATATTTGATTTTAAGGTAATTTTGAAAATGAAAAATCCCTCTATACCCCTCTGACATCTCGACAATGATTTCTGTTGACAAATTATTCTTATAGAGATTGAAATGGATATTCTGTACCCCACCATGATGCGTGCCAAGTCATATTTGATTTTTGAAGTCATTTTGATAATGAAAAATCCTCTATACCCCCTCTGACGACCCGACAATGATTTCTGTTGACGAGTTATTGTTATTCAGATGAAAATGGATATTATGCACTCCACTATGATACGTGCCAAGTCATATTTGATTTTTGAAGTAATTTTGAAAATGAAAAATCCCTCTATACCCCCTCTAACGACCCGTCAATGATTTCTGTTGACTTATTATTGATATTCAGATGGAAATGGATATTCTGCACCCCACCATGATGCGTGCCAAGTCATATTAGACTTTGAGGTAATTTTGAAAATGAAAAATCCTTCTATAATCCCTCTGACGACCCAACAATAATTTCTGTTGACAAATTATTGTTATTGAGATGAAAATGGATATTCTGCACCCCACCATGATGCTTGCCAAGTCATATTTGATTTTGAGGTAAATTTGAAAATGAAAAATCCCCCCATTCCCCCTCTGACGACACGACAATGATTTCAGTTGACAAATTATTGTTATTCAGATGGAAATGAATATTCTGCACCCCACTATGATGCGTGCCAAGTTTTATTAGATTTCTGAGGAAATTTTGAATTTGAAAAATCCCTCTATACCCCCTCTATCGACCCGTCAATGATTTCTGTTGATGAATTATTGTTATTCAGATGGAAATGGATATTCTGCAGCCCACCATGATGGGTGCCAAGTCATATTAGATTTTTGAAGAAATATTGATAATGAAAAATCCCTCTATACCCTCTCTGACGACCCGACAATGATTTCTGTTGACGAATTATTGTTATCCAGATGGAAATGAATATTTTGCACCCTACTATGATGCGTGCCAAGTTATATTTAATTTTTGAAGTAATTTTGAAAATGAAAAATCCCTTTAACCCCCTCTGACGTCCCGACAATAATTTCTGTTGACGATTTATTGTTATTTAGATGAAAATGGATATTATGCACTCCACTATGATACGTGCCAAGTCATATTAGAATTTTGAAGTGATTTTGAAAATGAAAAATCCCTCTATACCCCCTCTGACGACCCGACAATGATTTCTTTTGAAAAATTATTGTTATTGAGATGGAAATGAATATTCAGTACCCCACCATGATGGGTGCCAAATCATATATGATTTTTGAAGTCATTTTGAATATGAAAAATCCCTCTATACCCCCTCTGACGACCCGACAATGATTTCTGTTGACGAATTATTGTTATTCAGATGGATATGAATATTTTGCACCCTACTATGATGCGTGCCAAGTTATATTTAATTTTTGAAGTAATTTTGAAAATGAAAAATCCCTCTATACCCCCTCTAACGACCCGTCAATGATTTCTGTTGACGAATTATTGTTATTTAGATGAAAATGGATATTATGCACTCCACTATGATACGTGCCAAGTCATATTTGATTTTTGAAATAATTTTGAAAATGAAAAATCCCTCTATACCCCCTCTAACGACCCGTCAATGATTTCTGTTGACGAATTATTGTTATTCGGATGGAAATTGATATTCTGCAGCCCACCATGATGCGTGCCAAGTCATATTGGTTTTGAGGTAATTTTGAAAATGAAAAATCCCTCTGACAACCCGACAATGATTTCTGTCTACAAATTATTGTTATTGAGATGAAAATTAATATTCTGCACCCCACCATGATGCTTGCCAAGTCATATTTGATTTTGAGGTAATTATGAAAATGAAAAATTCCTCCAAACCACCTCTGACGACACGACAATGATTTCTGTTGACGAATTATTGTTATTCAGATGAAAATGGATATTATGCAGCCCACCATGATGCGTGCCAAGTCATATTTGATTTTAAGGTAATTTTGATAATGAAAAATCCCTCTATACCCCCTCTAACGACCTGTCAATGATTTCCATTGACGAATTATTTTTATTCAGATGGAAATGGGTATTCTGCAGCCCACCATGATGCGTGCCAAGTTATATTTGATTTTGAGGTAATTTTGAAAATGAAAAATTCCTCTATACCCCCTCTGACGACCCGACAGTGATTTCTTTTGACAAATTATTGTTATTGAGATGGAAATGAATTTTTTGCAGCCCACCATGTGCGTGCCAAGTCATATTTGATTTTGAGGTAATTTTGAAAATGAAAAATCCCTCTATACCCCCTCTGACGACCCGACAATGATATCTGTTGACGAATAATTGTTTTTCAGAAGGAAATGGATGTTTTGCACCCTACTATGATGCGTGCCAAGCCTTTTTTGAATTTTGAAGTCATTTTGATAATGATAAATCCCTCTATACCCCCTCTAACGACCCGTCAATGATTTCCATTGACGAATTATTGTCATTCAGATGGAAATGGATATTCTGCAGCCCACCATGATGCGTGCCAAGTCATATTTGATCTTGAGGTAATTTTGAAAATGAGAAATCCCTCTATACCCCCTCTGACGACCCGACAATGATTTCTTTCGACAAATTATTGTTATTGAGATGGAAATGAATATTCTGTATCCCACCATGTTGCGTGCCAAGTCATATTTGATTTTGGGGTAATTTTGATAATGAAAAATCCCTCTATACCCCCTCTGACGACCCGACAATGATTTCTTTTGACAAATTATTGTTATTGAGATGAAAATGAATATTCTGTACCCCACCATGATGCGTGCCAAGTCATTTTTGATTTTTGAAGTCATTTTGAAAATGAAAAATTCCTTTATACCCCCTCTGACGACCCGACAATGATTTCTGTTGACGAATTATTGTTTTTCAGATAGAAATGGATGTCTTGCACCCTACTATGATGCGTGCCAAGCCTTATTTGAATTTTGAAGTCTTTTTGATAATGAAAAATCCCTCTATACCCCCTCTAACGACCCGTCAATGATTTCCATTGACAAATTATTGTTATTCAGATGGAAATGGATATTCTGCAGCCAACCATTGTGCGTGCCAAGTCATATTAGATTTTGAGGTAAATTCGAAAATGAAAAATCCCTCCATTCCCCCTCTGACGACACGACAATGATTTCTGTTGACGAATTATTGTTATTCAGATGGAAAAGAATATTCTGCACCCCACTATGATGCGTGCCAAGTTTTATTAGATTTCTGAGGAAATTTTGAATTTGAAATATCCCTCTATACCCCCTCTATCGACCCGTCAATGATTTCTGTTGATGAATTATTGTTATTCAGATGGAAATGGATATTCTGCAGCCCACCATGATGGGTGCCAAGTTATATTAGATTTTTGAAGAAATATGTATAATGAAAAATCCCTCTCTACCCTCTCTGACGCCCCGACAATGATTTCTGTTGACGAATAATTGTTATCCAGATAGAAATGAATATTTTGCACCCTACTATGATGCGTGCCAAGTTATATTTAATTTTTGAAGTAATTTTGAAAATGAAAAATCCCTTTAACCCCCTCTGACGTCCCGACAATAATTTCTGTTGACGAATTATTGTTATTTAGATGAAAATGGATATTATGCACTCCACTATGATACGTGCCAAGTCATATTAGAATTTTGAAGTGATTTTGAAAATGAAAAATCCCTCTATACTCCCTCTGACGACCCGACAATGATTTCTTTTGAAAAGCTATTGTTATTGAGATGGAAATGAATATTCAGTACCCCACCATGATGGGTGCCAAGTCATATATGATTTTTGAAGTCATTTTGAAGATGAAAAATCCCTCTATACCCCCTCTAACGACCCGACAATGATTTCTGTTGACGAATTATTGTTATTCAGAATGATAGGAATATTTTGCACCCTACTATGATGCGTGCCAAGTTATATTTAATTTTTGAAGTAATTTTGAAAATGAAAAATCCCTCTATACCCCCTCTAACGACCCGTCAATTATTTCTGTTGACGAATTATTGTTATTTAGATGAAAATGGATATTATGCACTCCACTATGATACGTGCCAAGTCATATTTGATTTTTGAAGTAATTTAGAAAATGAAAAATCCCTCTATAATCCCTCTGACAACCCGACCATGATTTCTGTCGACAAATTATTGTTATTGAGATGAAAATTAATATTCTGCACCCCACCATGATGCTTGCCAAGTCATATTTGATTTTGAGGTAATTATGAAAATGAAAAATCCCTCCAAACCACCTCTGACGACACGACAATGATTTATGTTGGCGAATTATTGTTATTCAGATGAAAATGGATATTATGCACCCCACCATGATGCGTGCCAAGTCATATTTAATTTTTGAAGTCATTTTGAAAATGAAAAATCCCTCTATACCCCCTCTAACGACCCGTCAATGATTTCTGTTGACGAATTATAATTATTCAGATTGAAATAGATATTCTGCAGCCCACCATGATGCGTGCCAAGTCATATTTGATTTTGAGGTAATTTTGAAAATGAAAAATCCCTCTATACCCCCTCTGACATCCCGACAATGATTTCTGTTGACAAATTATTCTTATAGAGATGGAAATGGATATTCTGTACCCCACCATGATGCGTGCCAAGTCATATTTGATTTTTGAAGTCATTTTGAAAATGAAAAATCCCTCTATTTCCTCTCTGACGACCCGACAATGATTTCTCTTGACGAATTATTGTTATTCTGATGGAAATGCATGTTTTGCACCCCTCTATGATGCGTGCCAAGTCATATTTGATTTTTGAAGTCATTTTGATAATGAAAAATCCTTTATACCCCCTCTGACGACCCGACAATGATTACTGTTGACGAATTATTGTTATTCAGATGAAAATGGATATTATGCACTCCACTAAGATACGTGCCAAGTCATTTTTGATTTTTGAAGTCATTTTGAAAATGAAAAATCCCTCTATACCCCCTCTAACGACCCGTCAATGATTTCTGTTGACTAATTATTGATATTCAGATGGAAATCGATATTCTGCACCCCACCATGATGCGTGCCAAGTCATATTAGATTTTGAGGTAATTTTGAAAATGAAAAATCCTTCTATATTCCCTCTGACGACCCGACAATGATTTCTGTTGACAAATTATTGTTATTGAGATGAAAATCGATATTCTGCACCCCACCATGATGCTTGCCAAGTCATATTTGATTTTGAGGTAAATTTGAAAATGAAAAATCCCTCCATTCCCCCTCTGACGACACGACAATGATTTCAGTTGACAAATTATTGTTATTCAGATGGAAATGGATATTCTGCAGCCCACCATGATGGGTGCCAAGTCATATTAGATTTTTGAAGAAATATTGATAATGAAAAATCCCTCTATACCCTCTCTGACGACCCGACAATGATTTCTGTTGACGAATTATTGTTATCCAGATGGAAATGAATATTTTGCACCCTACTATGATGCGTACCAAGTTATATTTAATTTTTGAAGTAATTTTGAAAATGAAAAATCCCTTTAACTCCTCTGACGTCCCGACAATAATTTCTGTTGACGATTTATTGTTATTTAGATGAAAATGGATATTATGCACTCCACTATGATACGTGCCAAGTCATATTAGAATTTTGAAGTGATTTTGAAAATGAAAAATCCCTCTATACCCCCTCTGACGACCCGACAATGATTTCTTTTGAAAAATTATTGTTATTGAGATGGAAATGAATATTCAGTACCCCACCATGATGGGTGCCAAGTCATATATGATTTTTGAAGTCATTTTGAAGATGAAAAATCCCTCTATACCCCATCTGACGACCCGACAATGATTTCTGTTGACGATTTATTGTTATTCAGATGGATATGAATATTTTGCACCCTACTATGATGCGTACCAAGTTATATTTAATTTTTGAAGTAATTTTGAAAATGAAAAATCCCTCTATACCCCCTCTAACGACCCGTCAATGATTTCTGTTGACGAATTATTGTTATTTAGATGAAAATGGATATTATGCACTCCACTATGATACGTGCCAAGTCATATTTGATTTTTGAAGTAATTTTGAAAATGAAAAATCCCTCTATACCCCCTCTAACGACCCGTCAATGATTTCTGTTGACGAATTATTGTTATTCAGATGAAAATTGATATTCTGCACCCCACCATGATGCGTGCCAAGTCATATTGGTTTTGAGGTAAACTTGAAAATGAAAAATCCCTCCATACCCCCTCTGACGACACGACAATGATTTCAGTTGACAAATTATTGTTATTCAGATGGAAATGGATATTCTGCAGCCCACCATGATGGGTGCCAAGTCATATTAGATTTTTGAAGAAATATTGATAATGAAAAATCACTCTATACCCTCTCTGACGACCCGACAATGATTTCTGTTGACGAATTATTGTTATCCAGATGAAAATGAATATTTTGCACCCTACTATGATGCGTGCCAAGTTATATTTAATTTTTGAAGTAATTTTGAAAATGAAAAATCCCTTTAACCCCCTCTGACGTCCCGACAATAATTTCTGTTGACGATTTATTGTTATTTAGATGAAAATGGATATTATGCACTCCACTATGATACGTGCCAAGTCATATTAGAATTTTGAAGTGATTTTGAAAATGAAAAATCCCTCTATACCCCCTCTGACGACCCGACAATGATTTCTTTTGAAAAATTATTGTTATTGAGATGGAAATGAATATTCAGTACCCCACCATGATGGGTGCCAAGTCATATATGATTTTTGAAGTCATTTTGAAGATGAAAAATCCCTCTATACCCCATCTGACGACCCGACAATGATTTCTGTTGACGAATTATTGTTATTCAGATGGATATGAATATTTTGCACCCTACTATGATGCGTACCAAGTTATATTTAATTTTTGAAGTAATTTTGAAAATGAAAAATCCCTCTATACCCCCTCTAACGACCCGTCAATGATTTCTGTTGACGAATTATTGTTATTTAGATGAAAATGGATATTATGCACTCCACTATGATACGTGCCAAGTCATATTTGATTTTTGAAGTAATTTTGAAAATGAAAAATCCCTCTATACCCCCTCTAACGACCCGTCAATGATTTCTGTTGACGAATTATTGTTATTCAGATGGAAATTGATATTCTGCACCCCACCATGATGCGTGCCAAGTCATATTAGATTTTGAGGTAATTTTAAAAATGAAAAATCCTTCTATAATCCCTCTGACGACCCGACAATGATTTCTGTTGACAAATTATTGTTATTGAGATGAAAATGGATATTCTGCACCCCACCATGATGCTTGCCAAGTCATATTTGATTTTGAGGTAAATTTGAAAATGAAAAATCCCTCCATTCCCCCTCTGACGACACGACAATGATTTCAGTTGACGAATTATTGTTATTCAGATGGAAATGAATATTCTGCACCCCACTATGATGCGTGCCAAGTTTTATTAGATTTCTGAGGAAATTTTGAATTTGAAAAATCCCTCTATACCCCCTCTATCGACCCGTCAATGATTTCTGTTGATGAATTATCGTTATTCAGATGGAAATGGATATTCTGCAGCCCACCATGATGGGTGCCAAGTCATATTAGATTTTTGAAGAAATATTGATAATGAAAAATCCCTCTATACCCTCTCTGACGACCCGACAATGATTTCTGTTGACGAATTATTGTTATCCAGATGGAAATGAATATTTTGCACCCTACTATGATGCATGCCAAGTTATATTTAATTTTTGATGTAATTTTGAAAATGAAAAATCCCTTTAACCCCCTCTGACGTCCCGACAATAATTTCTGTTGACAAGTTATTGTTATTTAGATGAAAATGGATATTATGCACTCCACTATGATACGTGCCAAGTCATATTAGAATTTTGAAGTGATTTTGAAAATGAAAAATCCCTCTATACCCCCTCTGACGACCCGACAATGATTTCTTTTGAAAAATTATTGTTATTGAGATGGAAATGAATATTCAGTACCCCACCATGATGGGTGCCAAGTCATATATGATTTTTGAAGTCATTTTGAAGATGAAAAATCCCTCTATACCCCCTCTGACGACCCGACAATGATTTCTGTTGACGAATTATTGTTATTCAGATGGATATGAATATTTTGCACCCTACTATGATGCGTGCCAAGTTATATTTAATTTTTGAAGTAATTTTGAAAATGAAAAATCCCTCTATACCCCCTCTAACGACCCGTCAATGATTTCTGTTGACTAATTATTGATATTGAGATGGAAATGAATATTCTGTACCCCACCATGATGCGTGCCAAGTCATATTTGATTTTTGAAGTCATTTTGAAAATGAAAAATCTCTCTATACCCCCTCTGACGACCCGACAATGATTTCTGTTGACGAATTATTGTTATTCAGATGAAAATGGATATTCTGCACCCTACCATGATGCGTGCCAAGTCATATTAGCTTTTTGAAGAAATATTGAAAATGAAAAATCCCTGTATACCCCCTCTAACGACCCGACAATGATTTCTGTTGACGAATTATTGTAATTCAGATGGAAATGGATATTCTGCACCCCAGTATGTTGCGTGCCAAGTCATATTCAATTTTGAGGTAATTTTGAAAATGAAAAATCCCTCTATACCCCCTCTGACGACCCGACAATGATTTATTTTGACAAATTATTGTTATTGAGATGAAAATGAATATTCTGTACCCCACCATGATGCGTGCCAAGTCATTTTTGATTTTTGAAGTCATTTTGAAAATGAAAAATCCCTCTATACCCCCTCTGACGACCCGACAATGATTTCTGTTGACGAATTATTGTTTTTCAGATGGAAATGGATGTTTTGCACCCTACTATGATGCGTGCCAAGCCTTATTTGAATTTTGAAGTCATTTTGATAATGAAAAATCCCTCTATACCCCCTCTAACGACCCGTCAATGATTTCCATTGGCAAATTATTGTTATTCAGATGGAAATGGATATTCTGCAGGCCACCATGATGCGTGCCAAGTCATATTTGATTTTGAGGTAATTTTTAAAATGAATAATCCGTCTATACCTCCTCTGACGACCCGACATTGATTTCTTTTAACAAATTATTGTTATTGAGATGGAAATGAATATTCTGTACCCCACCATGTTGCTTGCCAAGTCATATTTGATTTTGGGGTAATTTTGATAATGAAAAATCCCTCTATACCCCCTCTAACGACCTGTCAATGATTTCCATTGACGAATTATTGTTATTCAGATGGAAATGGATATTCTGCACCCCACCATGATGCGTGCCAAGTCATATTAGATTTTGAGGTAATTTTGAAAATGAAAAATCCTTCTATGGTCCCTCTGACGACCCGACAATGATTTCTGTTGACAAATTATTGTTATTGAGATGAAAATGGATATTATGCATCCCACCATGATGCGTGCCAAGTTATATTTGATTTTGAGGTAATTTTGAAAATGAAAGATCCCCCTTTACCCCCTCTGACGACCCGACAATGATTTCTTTTGAAAAATTATTGTTATTGAGATGGAAATGAATATTGTGTACCCCACCATGTTGCGCGCCAAGTCATATATGATTTTGGGGTAATTTTGAAAATGAAATATCCCTCTATACCCCCTCTGACGACACGACAATGATTTAGCTTAAGGAATTATTGTTATTCAGATGGAAATGGATATTCTGCACCCCACCATGATGCGTGCCAAGTCATTTTTGATTTTTGAAGTCATTTTGAAAATGAAAAATCCCTCTATTCCCTGTCTGACGACCCGACAATGATTTTTGTTTTCGAATTATTGTTATTCAGATGGAAATAGATATTCTGCACCCCACCATGATGCGTGCCAAGTCATATTTGATTTTTGAAGTCATTTTGAGAATGAAAAATCCCTCTATTCCCTCTCTGACGACCCGACAATGATTTCTGTTGACGAACTATTGTTATTTGGATGGAAATGCATGTTTTGCACCCCACTATGATGCGTACCAAGTCATATTTGATTTTTGAAGTCATTTTGATAATGAAAAATCCCTCTATACCCCCTCTGACGACCCAAAAATGATTTCTGTTGACGAATTATTGTTATTTAGATGAAAATGGATATTATACACTCCACTATGATACGTGCCAAGGCATATTTAATTTTTGAAGTAATTTTGAAAATGAAAAATCCCTCTATGCCCCCTCTAACGACCCGTCAATGATTTATGTTAACGAATTATTGTTATTCAGATGGAAATGGATATTCTGCACCCCACCATGATGCGTGCCAAGTCATATTTGATTTTGACGTAATTTTGAAAATGAAAAATCCCTCTATACCCCGTCTGACGACCCGTCAATGATTTCTGTTGACTAATTATTGATATTCAGATGGAAATGGATATTCTGCACCCCACCGTGATGCGTGCCAAGTCATATTAGATTTTGAGGTAATTTTGAAAATGAAAAATCCCTCCATACCCCCTCTGACGACACGACAATGATTTCTGTTGACGAATTATTGTTATTCAGATGGGAATGGATGTTTTGCACCCCACTATGATGCGTGCCAAGTCCTATTTGATTTTGAGGTAATTTTGAAAATGAAAAATCCCTCTATACCCCCTCTGACGACCCGACAATGATTTCTTTTGACAAATTATTGTTATTGAGATATAAAAAAAATATTCTGTACCCCACCATGATGCGTGCCAAGTCATATTTGATTTTTGAAGTCATTTTGAAAATGAAAAATTCCTCTATACCCCCTCTGACGACCCGACAATGATTTCTTTTGACAAATTATTGTTATTGAGATGGAAATGAATTTTTTGCAGCCCACCATGTGCGTGCCAAGTCATATTTGATTTTGAGGTAATTTTGAAAATGAAAAATCCCTCTATACCCCCTCTGACGACCCGACAATGATTTCTTTTGACAAATTATTGTTATTGAGATGGAAATGAATATTCTGTACCCCACCATGATGCGTGCCAAGTCATATTTGATTTTTGAAGTCATTTTGAAAATGAAAAATTCCTCTATACCTCCTCTGACGACCCGACAATGATATCTGTTGACGAATAATTGTTTTTCAGATGGAAATGGATGTTTTGCACCCTACAATGATGCGTGCCAAGCCTTTTTTGAATTTTGAAGTCATTTTGTTAATGATAAATCCCTCTATACCCCCTCTAACGACCCGTCAATGATTTCCATTGACGAATTATTGTTATTCAGATGGAAATGGATATTCTGCAGCCCACCATGATGCGTGCCAAGTCATATTTGATTTTGAGGTAATTTTGAAAATGAGAAATCCCTCTATACCCCCTCTGACGACCCGACAATGATTTCTTTTGACAAATTATTGTTATTGAGATGGAAATGAATATTCTGTATCCCACCATGTTGCGTGCCAAGTCATATTTGATTTTGGGGTAATTTTGATAATGAAAAATCCCTCTATACCCCCTCTGACGACCCGACAATGATTTCTTCTGACAAATTATTGTTATTGAGATGAAAATTAATATTCTGTACCCCACCATGATGCGTGCCAAGTCATTTTTGATTTTTGAAGTCATTTTGAAAATGAAAAATCCCTCTATACCCCCTCTGACGACCCGACAATGATTTCTGTTGACGAATTATTGTTTTTCAGATGGAAATGGATGTTTTGCACCCTACTATGATGCGTGCCAAGCCTTATTTGAATTTTGAAGTCATTTTGAAAATGAAAAATCCCTCTATACCCCCTCTAACAACCCGTCAATGATTTCCATTGACAAATTATTGTTATTCAGATGGAAATGGATATTCTGCAGCCCACCATGATGCGTGCCAAGTCATATTAGATTTTGAGGTAAACTTGAAAATGAAAATTCCCTCCATTCCCCCTCTGACGACACGACAATGATTTCTGTTGACGAATTATTGTTATTCAGATGGAAAAGAATATTCTGCACCCTACTATGATGCGTGCCAAGTTTTATTAGATTTCTGAGGAAATTTTGAATTTGAAAAATCACTCTATACCCCCTCTATCGACCCGTCAATGATTTCTGTTGATGAATTATTGTTATTCAGATGGAAATGGATATTCTGCAGCCCACCATGATGGGTGCCAAGTCATATTAGATTTTTGAAGAAATATTGATAATGAAAAATCCCTCTATACCCTCTCTGACGCCCCGACAATGATTTCTGTTGACGAATAATTGTTATCCAGATAGAAATGAATATTTTGCACCCTACTATGATGCGTGCCAAGTTATATTTAATTTTTGAAGTAATTTTGAAAATGAAAAATCCCTTTAACCCCCTCTGACGTCCCGACAATAATTTCTGTTGACGAATTATTGTTATTTAGATGAAAATGGATATTATGCACTCCACTATGATACGTGCCAAGTCATATTAGAATTTTGAAGTGATTTTGAAAATGAAAAATCCCTCTATACCCCCTCTGACGACCCGACAATGATTTCTTTTGAAAAATTATTGTTATTGAGATGGAAATGAATATTCAGTACCCCACCATGAAGGGTGCCAAGTCATATATGATTTTTGAAGTCATTTTGAAGATGAAAAATCCCTCTATACCCCCTCTGACGACCCGTCAATGATTTCTGTTGACGAATTATTGTTATTTAGATGAAAATGGATATTATGCATTCCACTATGATACGTGCCAAGGCATATTTGATTTTTGAAGTAATTTTGAAAATGAAATATCCCTCTATGCCCCCTCTAACGACCCGTCAATGATTTCTGTTGACGAATTATTGTTATTCAGATGGAAATGGATATTATGCATCCCACCATGATGCGTGCCAAGTCATATTGGTTTTGAGGTAATTTTGAAAATGAAAAATCCCTCTATAATCCCTCTGACAACCCGACAATGATTTCTGTCGACAAATTATTGTTATTGAGATGAAAATTAATATTCTGCACCCCACCATGATGCTTGCCAAGTCATATTTGATTTTGAGGTAATTATGAAAATGAAAAATCCCTCCAAACCACCTCTGACGACACGACAATGATTTCTGTTGACGAATTATTGTTATTCAGATGAAAATGGATATTATGCACCCCACCATGATGCGTGCCAAGTCATATTTAATATTTGAAGTCATTTTGAAAATGAAAAATCCCTCTATAACCCCTCTAACGACCCGTCAATGATTTCTGTTGACGAATTATAATTATTCAGATTGAAATAGATATTCTGCAGCCCACCATGATGCGTGCCAAGTCATATTTGATTTTAAGGTAATTTTGAAAATGAAAAATCCCTCTATACCCCTCTGACATCTCGACAATGATTTCTGTTGACAAATTATTCTTATAGAGATGGAAATGGATATTCTGTACCCCACCATGATGCGTGCCAAGTCATATTTGATTTTTGAAGTCATTTTGATAATGAAAAATCCTCTAACCCCCTCTGACGACCCGACAATGATTTCTGTTGACGAGTTATTGTTATTCAGATGAAAATGGATATTATGCACTCCACTATGATACGTGCCAAGTCATATTTGATTTTTGAAGTAATTTTGAAAATGAAAAATCCCTCTATACCCCCTCTAACGACCCGTCAATGATTTCTGTTGACTTATTATTGATATTCAGATGGAAATGGATATTCTGCACCCCACCATGATGCGTGCCAAGTCATATTAGATTTTGAGGTAATTTTGAAAATGAAAAATCCTTCTATAATCCCTCTGACGACCCAACAATGATTTCTGTTGACAAATTATTGTTTTTGAGATGAAAATGGATATTCTGCACCCCACCATGATGCTTGCCAAGTCATATTTGATTTTGAGGTAAATTTGAAAATGAAAAATCCCCCCATTCCCCCTCTGACGACACGACAATGATTTCAGTTGACAAATTATTGTTATTCAGATGGAAATGAATATTCTGCACCCCACTATGATGCGTGCCAAGTTTTATTAGATTTCTGAGGAAATTTTGAATTTGAAAAATCCCTCTATACCCCCTCTATCGACCCGTCAATGATTTCTGTTGATGAATTATTGTTATTTAGATGGAAATGGATATTCTGCAGCCCACCATGATGGGTGCCAAGTCATATTAGATTTTTGAAGAAATATTGATAATGAAAAATCCCTCTATACCCTCTCTGACGACCCGACAATGATTTCTGTTGACGAATTATTGTTATCCAGATGGAAATGAATATTTTGCACCCTACTATGATGCGTGCCAAGTTATATTTAATTTTTGAAGTAATTTTGAAAATGAAAAATCCCTTTAACCCCCTCTGACGTCCCGACAATAATTTCTGTTGACGATTTATTGTTATTTAGATGAAAATGGATATTATGCACTCCACTATGATACGTGCCAAGTCATATTAGAATTTTGAAGTGATTTTGAAAATGAAAAATCCCTCTATACCCCCTCTGACGACCCGACAATGATTTCTTTTGAAAAATTATTGTTATTGAGATGGAAATGAATATTCAGTACCCCACCATGATGGGTGCCAAATCATATATGATTTTTGAAGTCATTTTGAATATGAAAAATCCCTCTATACCCCCTCTGACGACCCGACAATGATTTCTGTTGACGAATTATTGTTATTCAGATGGATATGAATATTTTGCACCCTACTATGATGCGTGCCAAGTTATATTTAATTTTTGAAGTAATTTTGAAAATGAAAAATCCCTCTATACCCCCTCTAACGACCCGTCAATGATTTCTGTTGACGAATTATTGTTATTTAGATGAAAATGGATATTATGCACTCCACTATGATACGTGCCAAGTCATATTTGATTTTTGAAATAATTTTGAAAATGAAAAATCCCTCTATACCCCCTCTAACGACCCGTCAATGATTTCTGTTGACGAATTATTGTTATTCGGATGGAAATTGATATTCTGCAGCCCACTATGATGCGTGCCAAGTCATATTGGTTTTGAGGTAATTTTGAAAATGAAAAATCCCTCTATAATCCCTCTGACAACCCGACAATGATTTCTGTCGACAAATTATTGTTATTGAGATGAAAATTAATATTCTGCACCCCACCATGATGCTTGCCAAGTCATATTTGATTTTGAGGTAATTATGAAAATGAAAAATTCCTCCAAACCACCTCTGACGACACGACAATGATTTCTGTTGACGAATTATTGTTATTCAGATGAAAATGGATATTATGCAGCCCACCATGATGCGTGCCAAGTCATATTTGATTTTAAGGTAATTTTGATAATGAAAAATCTCTCTATACCCCCTCTAACGACCTGTCAATGATTTCCATTGACGAATTATTTTTATTCAGATGGAAATGGGTATTCTGCAGCCCACCATGATGCGTGCCAAGTTATATTTGATTTTGAGGTAATTTTGAAAATGAAAAATTCCTCTATACCCCCTCTGACGACCCGACAGTGATTTCTTTTGACAAATTATTGTTATTGAGATGGAAATGAATTTTTTGCAGCCCACCATGTGCGTGCCAAGTCATATTTGATTTTGAGGTAATTTTGAAAATGAAAATTCCCTCTATACCCCCTCTGACGACCCGACAATGATATCTGTTGACGAATAATTGTTTTTCAGAAGGAAATGGATGTTTTGCACCCTACTATGATGCGTGCCAAGCCTTTTTTGAATTTTGAAGTCATTTTGATAATGATAAATCCCTCTATACCCCCTCTAACGACCCGTCAATGATTTCCATTGACGAATTATTGTCATTCAGATGGAAATGGATATTCTGCAGCCCACCATGATGCGTGCCAAGTCATATTTGATCTTGAGGTAATTTTGAAAATGAGAAATCCCTCTATACCCCCTCTGACGACCCGACAATGATATCTTTCGACAAATTATTGTTATTGAGATGGAAATGAATATTCTGTATCCCACCATGTTGCGTGCCAAGTCATATTTGATTTTGGGGTAATTTTGATAATGAAAAATCCCTCTATACCCCCTCTGACGACCCGACAATGATTTCTTTTGACAAATTATTGTTATTGAGATGAAAATGAATATTCTGTACCCCACCATGATGCGTGCCAAGTCATTTTTGATTTTTGAAGTCATTTTGAAAATGAAAAATTCCTTTATACCCCCTCTGACGACCCGACAATGATTTCTGTTGACGAATTATTGTTTTTCAGATAGAAATGGATGTCTTGCACCCTACTATGATGCGTGCCAAGCCTTATTTGAATTTTGAAGTCATTTTGATAATGAAAAATCCCTCTATACCCCCTCTAACGACCCGACAATGATTTCCAATGACAAATTATTGTTATTCAGATGGAAATGGATATTCTGCAGCCAACCATTGTGCGTGCCAAGTCATATTAGATTTTGAGGTAAATTTGAAAATGAAAAATCCCTCCATTCCCCCTCTGACGACACGACAATGATTTCTGTTGACGAATTATTGTTATTCAGATGGAAAAGAATATTCTGCACCCCACTATGATGCGTGCCAAGTTTTATTAGATTTCTGAGGAAATTTTGAATTTGAAATATCACTCTATACCCCCTCTATCGACCCGTCAATGATTTCTGTTGATGAATTATTGTTATTCAGATGGAAATGGATATTCTGCAGCCCACCATGATGGGTGCCAAGTCATATTAGATTTTTGAAGAAATATGTATAATGAAAAATCCCTCTATACCCTCTCTGACGCCCCGACAATGATTTCTGTTGACGAATAATTGTTATCCAGATAGAAATGAATATTTTGCACCCTACTATGATGCGTGCCAAGTTATATTTAATTTTTGAAGTAATTTTGAAAATGAAAAATCCCTTTAACCCCCTCTGACGTCCCGACAATAATTTCTGTTGACGAATTATTGTTATTTAGATGAAAATGGATATTATGCACTCCACTATGATACGTGCCAAGTCATATTAGAATTTTGAAGTGATTTTGAAAATGAAAAATCCCTCTGTACTCCCTCTGACGACCCGACAATGATTTCTTTTGAAAAGCTATTGTTATTGAGATGGAAATGAATATTCAGTACCCCACCATGATGGGTGCCAAGTCATATATGATTTTTGAAGTCATTTTGAAGATGAAAAATCCCTCTATACCCCCTCTAACGACCCGACAATGATTTCTGTTGACGAATTATTGTTATTCAGATGGATAGGAATATTTTGCACCCTACTATGATGCGTGCCAAGTTATATTTAATTTTTGAAGTAATTTTGAAAATGAAAAATCCCTCTATACCCCCTCTAACGACCCGTCAATTATTTCTGTTGACGAATTATTGTTATTTAGATGAAAATGGATATTATGCACTCCACTATGATACGTGCCAAGTCATATTTGATTTTTGAAGTAATTTTGAAAATGAAAAATCCCTCTATAATCCCTCTGACAACCCGACAATGATTTCTGTCGACAAATTATTGTTATTGAGATGAAAATTAATATTCTGCACCCCACCATGATGCTTGCCAAGTCATATTTGATTTTGAGGTAATTATGAAAATGAAAAATCCCTCCAAACCACCTCTGACGACACGACAATGATTTATGTTGACGAATTATTGTTATTCAGATGAAAATGGATATTATGCACCCCACCATGATGCGTGCCAAGTCATATTTGATTTTGAGGTAATTTTGAAAATGAAAAATCCCTCTATACCCCCTCTGACATCCCGACAATGATTTCTGTTGACAAATTATTCTTATAGAGATGGAAATGGATATTCTGTACCCCACCATGATGCGTGCCAAGTCATATTTGATTTTTGAAGTCATTTTGAAAATGAAAAATCCCTCTATTTCCTCTCTGACGACCCGACAATGATTTCTCTTGACGAATTATTGTTATTCTGATGGAAATGCATGTTTTGCACCCCTCTATGATGCGTGCCAAGTCATATTTGATTTTTGAAGTCATTTTGATAATGAAAAATCCTTTATACCCCCTCTGACGACCCGACAATGATTTCTGTTGACGAATTATTGTTATTCAGATGAAAATGGATATTATGCACTCCACTAAGATACGTGCCAAGTCATTTTTGATTTTTGAAGTCATTTTGAAAATGAAAAATCCCTCTATACCCCCTCTAACGACCCGTCAATGATTTCTGTTGACTAATTATTGATATTCAGATGGAAATGGATATTCTGCACCCCACCATGATGCGTGCCAAGTCATATTAGATTTTGAGGTAATTTTGAAAATGAAAAATCCTTCTATATTCCCTCTGACGACCCGACAATGATTTCTGTTGACAAATTATTGTTATTGAGATGAAAATGGATATTCTGCACCCCACCATGATGCTTGCCAAGTCATATTTGATTTTGAGGTAAATTTGAAAATGAAAAATCCCTCCATTCCCCCTCTGACGACACGACAATGATTTCAGTTGACAAATTATTGTTATTCAGATAGAAATGGATATTCTGCAGCCCACCATGATGGGAGCCAAGTCATATTAGATTTTTGAAGAAATATTGATAATGAAAAATCCCTCTATACCCTCTCTGACGACCCGACAATGATTTCTGTTGACGAATTATTGTTATCCAGATGGAAATGAATATTTTGCACCCTACTATGATGCGTGCCAAGTTATATTTAATTTTTGAAGTAATTTTGAAAATGAAAAATCCCTTTAACCCCCTCTGACGTCCCGACAATAATTTCTGTTGACGATTTATTGTTATTTAGATGAAAATGGATATTATGCACTCCACTATGATACGTGCCAAGTCATATTAGAATTTTGAAGTGATTTTGAAAATGAAAAATCCCTCTATACCCCCTCTGACGACCCGACAATGATTTCTTTTGAAAAATTATTGTTATTGAGATGGAAATGAATATTCAGTACCCCACCATGATGGGTGCCAAGTCATATATGATTTTTGAAGTCATTTTGAAGATGAAAAATCCCTCTATACCCCATCTGACGACCCGACAATGATTTCTGTTGACGAATTATTGTTATTCAGATGGATATGAATATTTTGCACCCTACTATGATGCGTACCAAGTTATATTTAATTTTTGAAGTAATTTTGAAAATGAAAAATCCCTCTATACCCCCTCTAACGACCCGTCAATGATTTCTGTTGACGAATTATTGTTATTTAGATGAAAATGGATATTATGCACTCCACTATGATACGTGCCAAGTCATATTTGATTATTGAAGTAATTTTGAAAATGAGAAATCCCTCTATACCCCCTCTAACGACCCGTCAATGATTTCTGTTGACGAATTATTGTTATTCAGATGGAAATTGATATTCTGCACCCCACCATGATGCGTGCCAAGTCATATTGGTTTTGAGGTAAACTTGAAAATGAAAAATCCCTCCATTCCCCCTCTGACGAAACGACAATGATTTCTGTTGACGAATTATTGTTATTCAGATGGAAAAGAATATTCTGCACCCTACTATGATGCGTGCCAAGTTTTATTAGATTTCTGAGGAAATTTTGAATTTGAAAAATCACTCTATACCCCCTCTATCGACCCGTCAATGATTTCTGTTGATGAATTATTGTTATTCAGATGGAAATGGATATTCTGCAGCCCACCATGATGGGTGCCAAGTCATATTAAATTTTTGAAGAAATATTGATAATGAAAAATCCCTCTATACCCTCTCTGACGCCCCGACAATGATTTCTGTTGACGAATAATTGTTATCCAGATAGAAATGAATATTTTGCACCCTACTATGATGCGTGCCAAGTTATATTTAATTTTTGAAGTAATTTTGAAAATGAAAAATCCCTTTAACCCCCTCTGACGTCCCGACAATAATTTCTGTTGACGAATTATTGTTATTTAGATGAAAGTGGATATTATGCACTCCACTATGATACGTGCCAAGTCATATTAGAATTTTGAAGTGATTTTGAAAATGAAAAATCCCTCTATACCCCCTCTGACGACCCGACAATGATTTCTTTTGAAAAATTATTGTTATTGAGATGGAAATGAATATTCAGTACCCCACCATGATGGGTGCCAAGTCATATATGATTTTTGAAGTCATTTTGAAGATGAAAAATCCCTCTATACCCCCTCTGACGACCCGTCAATGATTTCTGTTGACGAATTATTGTTATTTAGATGAAAATGGATATTATGCACTCCACTATGATACGTGCCAAGGCATATTTGATTTTTGAAGTAATTTTGAAAATGAAAAATCCCTCTATGCCCCCTCTAACGACACGTCAATGATTTCTGTTGACGAATTATTGTTATTCAGATGGAAATGGATATTATGCACCCCACCATGATGCGTGCCAAGTCATATTGGTTTTGAGGTAATTTTGAAAATGAAAAATCCCTCTATAATCCCTCTGACAACCCGACAATGATTTCTGTCGACAAATTATTGTTATTGAGATGAAAATTAATATTCTGCACCCCACCATGATGCTTGCCAAGTCATATTTGATTTTGAGGTAATTATGAAAATGAAAAATCCCTCCAAACCACCTCTGACGACACGACAATGATTTCTGTTGACGAATTATTGTTATTCAGATGAAAATGGATATTATGCACCCCACCATGATGCGTGCCAAGTCATATTTAATATTTGAAGTCATTTTGAAAATGAAAAATCCCTCTATACCCCCTCTAACGACCCGTCAATGATTTCTGTTGACGAATTATAATTATTCAGATTGAAATAGATATTCTGCAGCCCACCATGATGCGTGCCAAGTCATATTTGATTTTTAGAAGTAATTTTGAAAATGAAAAATCCCTCTATTCCCTCTCTGACGACCCGACAATGATTTCTGTTGACGAATTATTGTTATTCAGATGAAAATGGATATTATGCACTCCACTATGATACGTGCCAAGTCATATTTGATTTTTGAAGTAATTTTGAAAATGAAAAATCCCTCTATACCTCCTCTAACGACCCGTCAATGATTTCTGTTGACTTATTATTGATATTCAGATGGAAATGGATATTCTGCACCCCACCATGATGCGTGCCAAGTCATATTAGATTTTGAGGTAATTTTGAAAATGAAAAGTCCTTCTATAATCCCTCTGACGACCCAACAATGATTTCTGTTGACAAATTATTGTTATTGAGATGAAAATTAATATTCTGCACCCCACCATGATGCTTGCCAAGTCATATTTGATTTTGAGGTAATTATGAAAATGAAAAATCCCTCCAAACCACCTCTGACGACACGACAATGATTTATGTTGACGAATTATTGTTATTCAGATGAAATTGGATATTATGCACTCCACTGTGATACGTGCCAAGTCATATTTGATTTTTGAAGTAATTTTGAAAATGAAAAATCCCTCTATACCTCCTCTAACGACCCGTCAATGATTTCTGTTGACTTATTATTGATATTCAGATGGAAATGGATATTCTGCACCCCACCATGATGCGTGCCAAGTCATATTAGATTTTGAGGTAATTTTGAAAATGAAAAGTCCTTCTATAATCCCTCTGACGACCCAACAATGATTTCTGTTGACAAATTATTGTTATTGAGATGAAAATTAATATTCTGCACCCCACCATGATGCTTGCCAAGTCATATTTGATTTTGAGGTAATTATGAAAATGAAAAATCCCTCCAAACCACCTCTGACGACACGACAATGATTTATGTTGACGAATTATTGTTATTCAGATGAAATTGGATATTATGCACTCCACTGTGATACGTGCCAAGTCATATTTGATTTTTGAAGTAATTTTGAAAATGAAAAATCCCTCTATAATCCCTCTGACAACCCGACAATGATTTCTGTCGACAAATTAATGTTATTGAGATGAAAATTAATATTCTGCACCCCACCATGATGCTTGCCAAGTCATATTTGATTTTGAGGTAATTATGAAAATGAAAAATCCCTCCAAACCACCTCTGACGACACGACAATGATTTATGTTGACGAATTATTGTTATTCAGATGAAAATGGATATTATGCACCCCACCATGATGCGTGCCAAGTCATATTTAATTTTTGAAGTCATTTTGAAAATGAAAAATCCCTCTATACCCCCTCTAACGACCCGTCAATGATTTCTGTTGACGAATTATAATTATTCAGATTGAAATAGATATTCTGCAGCCCACCATGATGCGTGCCAAGTCATATTTGATTTTGAGGTAATTTTGAAAATGAAAAATCCCTCTATACCCCCTCTGACATCCCGACAATGATTTCTGTTGACAAATTATTCTTATAGAGATGGAAATGGATATTCTGTACCCCACCATGATGCGTGCCAAGTCATATTTGATTTTTGAAGTCATTTTGAAAATGAAAAATCCCTCTATTTCCTCTCTGACGACCCGACAATGATTTCTCTTGACGAATTATTGTTATTCTGATGGAAATGCATGTTTTGCACCCCTCTATGATGCGTGCCAAGTCATATTTGATTTTTGAAGTCATTTTGATAATGAAAAATCCTTTATACCCCCTCTGACGACCCGACAATGATTTCTGTTGACGAATTATTGTTATTCAGATGAAAATGGATATTATGCACTCCACTAAGATACGTGCCAAGTCATATTTGATTTTTGAAGTAATTTTGAAAATGAAAAATCCCTCTATACCCCCTCTAACGACCCGTCAATGATTTCTGTTGACTAATTATTGATATTCAGATGGAAATGGATATTCTGCACCCCACCATGATGCGTGCCAAGTCATATTAGATTTTGAGGTAATTTTGAAAATAAAAAATCCTTCTATAATCCCTCTGACGACCCGACAATGATTTCTGTTGACAAATTATTGTTATTGAGATGAAAATGGATATTCTGCACCCCACCAAGATGCTTGCCAAGTCATATTTGATTTTGAGGTAAATTTGAAAATGAAAAATCCCTCCATTCCCCCTCTGACGACACGACAATGATTTCAGTTGACAAATTATTGTTATTCAGATGGAAATGGATATTCTGCAGCCTACTATGATGCGTGCCAAGTTATATTTAATTTTTGAAGTAATTTTGAAAATGAAAAATCCCTTTAACCCCCTCTGACGTCCCGACAATAATTTCTGTTGACGATTTATTGTTATTTAGATGAAAATGGATATTATGCACTCCACTATGATACGTGCCAAGTCATATTAGAATTTTGAAGTGATTTTGAAAATGAAAAATCCCTCTATACCCCCTCTGACGACCCGACAATGATTTCTTTTGAAAAATTATTGTTATTGAGATGGAAATGAATATTCAGTACCCCACCATGATGGGTGCCAAGTCATATATGATTTTTGAAGTCATTTTGAAGATGAAAAATCCCTCTATACCCTCTCTGACGACCCGACAATGATTTCTGTTGACGAATTATTGTTATCCAGATGGAAATGAATATTTTGCACCCTACTATGATGCGTGCCAAGTTATATTTAATTTTTGAAGTAATTTTGAAAATGAAAAATCCCTTTAACCCCCTCTGACGTCCCGACAATAATTTCTGTTGACGATTTATTGTTATTTAGATGAAAATGGATATTATGCACTCCACTATGATACGTGCCAAGTCATATTAGAATTTTGAAGTGATTTTGAAAATGAAAAATCCCTCTATACCCCCTCTGACGACCCGACAATGATTTCTTTTGAAAAATTATTGTTATTGAGATGGAAATGAATATTCAGTACCCCACCATGATAGGTGCCAAGTCATATATGATTTTTGAAGTCATTTTGAAGATGAAAAATCCCTCTATACCCCATCTGACGACCCGACAATGATTTCTGTTGACGAATTATTGTTATTCAGATGGATATGAATATTTTGCACCCTACTATGATGCGTACCAAGTTATATTTAATTTTTGAAGTAATTTTGAAAATGAAAAATCCCTCTATACCCCCTCTAACGACCCGTCAATGATTTCTGTTGACGAATTATTGTTATTTAGATGAAAATGGATATTATGCTCTCCACTATGATACGTGCCAAGTCATATTTGATTTTTGAAGTAATTTTGAAAATGAAAAATCCCTCTATACCCCCTCTAACGACCCGTCAATGATTTCTGTTGACGAATTATTGTTATTCAGATGGAAATTGATATTCTGCACCCCACCATGATGCGTGCCAAGTCATATTGGTTTTGAGGTAAACTTGAAAATGAAAAATCCCTCCATTCCCCCTCTGACGACACGACAATGATTTCTGTTGACGAATTATTGTTATTCAGATGGAAAAGAATATTCTGCACCCTACTATGATGCGTGCCAAGTTTTATTAGATTTCTGAGGAAATTTTGAATTTGAAAAATCACTCTATACCCCCTCTATCGACCCGTCAATGATTTCTGTTGATGAATTATTGTCATTCAGATGGAAATGGATATTCTGCAGCCCACCATGATGGGTGCCAAGTCATATTAGATTTTTGAAGAAATATAGATAATGAAAAATCCCTCTATACCCTCTCTGACGCCCCGACAATGATTTCTGTTGACGAATAATTGTTATCCAGATAGAAATGAATATTTTGCACCCTACTATGATGCGTGCCAAGTTATATTTAATTTTTGAAGTAATTTTGAAAATGAAAAATCCCTTTAACCCCCTCTGACGTCCCGACAATAATTTCTGTTGACGAATTATTGTTATTTAGATGAAAGTGGATATTATGCAATCCACTATGATACGTGCCAAGTCATATTAGAATTTTGAAGTGATTTTGAAAATGAAAAATCCCTCTATACCCCCTCTGACGACCCGACAATGATTTCTTTTGAAAAATTATTGTTATTGAGATGGAAATGAATATTCAGTACCCCACCATGATGGGTGCCAAGTCATATATGATTTTTGAAGTCATTTTGAAGATGAAAAATTCCTCTATACCCCCTCTGACGACCCGTCAATGATTTCTGTTGACGAATTATTGTTATTTAGATGAAAATGGATATTATGCACTCCACTATGATACGTGCCAAGGCATATTTGATTTTTGAAGTAATTTTGAAAATGAAAAATCCCTCTATGCCCCCTCTAACGACCCGTCAATGATTTCTGTTGACGAATTATTGTTATTCAGATGGAAATGGATATTATGCACCCCACCATGATGCGTGCCAAGTCATATTGGTTTTGAGGTAATTTTGAAATTGAAAAATCCCTCTATAATCCCTCTGACCACCCGACAATGATTTCTGTCGACAAATTATTGTTATTGAGATGAAAATTAATATTCTGCACCCCACCATGATGCTTGCCAAGTCATATTTGATTTTGAGGTAATTATGAAAATGAAAAATCCCTCCAAACCACCTCTGACGACACGACAATGATTTCTGTTGACGAATTATTGTTATTCAGATGAAAATGGATATTATGCACCCCACCATGATGCGTGCCAAGTCATATTTAATATTTGAAGTCATTTTGAAAATGAAAAATCCCTCTATACCCCCTCTAACGACCCGTCAATGATTTCTGTTGACGAATTATAATTATTCAGATTGAAATAGATATTCTGCAGCCCACCATGATGCGTGCCAAGTCATATTTGATTTTAAGGTAATTTTGAAAATGAAAAATCCCTCTATACCCCCTCTGACATCTCGACAATGATTTCTGTTGACAAATTATTCTTATAGAGATGGAAATGGATATTCTGTACCCCACCATGATGCGTGCCAAGTCATATTTGATTTTTGAAGTAATTTTGAAAATGAAAAATCCCTCTATTCCCTCTCTGACGACCCGACAATGATTTCTCTTGACGAATTATTGTTATTCTGATGGAAATGCATGTTTTGCACCCCTCTATGATGCGTGCCAAGTCATATTTGATTTTTGAAGTCATTTTGATAATGAAAAATCCTCTATACCCCCTCTGACGACCCGACAATGATTTCTGTTGACGAATTATTGTTATTCAGATGAAAATGGATATTATGCACTCCACTATGATACGTGCCAAGTCATATTTGATTTTTGAAGTAATTTTGAAAATGAAAAATCCCTCTATACCCCCTCTAACGACCCGTCAATGATTTCTGTTGACTTATTATTGATATTCAGATGGAAATGGATATTCTGCACCCCACCATGATGCGTGCCAAGTCATATTAGATTTTGAGGTAAATTTGAAAATGAAAAGTCCTTCTATAATCCCTCTGACGACCCAACAATGATTTCTGTTGACAAATTATTGTTATTGAGATGAAAATGGATATTCTGCACCCCACCATGATGCTTGCCAAGTCATATTTGATTTTGAGGTAAATTTGAAAATGAAAAATCCCCCCATTCCCCCTCTGACGACACGACAATGATTTCAGTTGACAAATTATTGTTATTCAGATGGAAATGAATATTCTGCACCCCACTATGATGCGTGCCAAGTTTTATTAGATTTCTGAGGAAATTTTGAATTTGAAAAATCCCTCTATACCCCCTCTATCGACCCGTCAATGATTTCTGTTGATGAATTATTGTTATTCAGATGAAAATGGATATTCTGCAGCCCACCATGATGGGTGCCAAGTCATATTAGATTTTTGAAGAAATATTGATAATGAAAAATCCCTCTATACCCTCTCTGACGACCCGACAATGATTTCTGTTGACGAATTATTGTTATCCAGATGGAAATGAATATTTTGCACCCTACTATGATGCGTGCCAAGTTATATTTAATTTTTGAAGTAATTTTGAAAATGAAAAATCCCTTTAACCCCCTCTGACGTCCCGACAATAATTTCTGTTGACGATTTATTGTTATTTAGATGAAAATGGATATTATGCCCTCCACTATGATACGTGCCAAGTCATATTAGAATTTTGAAGTGATTTTGAAAATGAAAAATCCCTCTATACCCCCTCTGACGACCCGACAATGATTTCTTTTGAAAAATTATTGTTATTGAGATGGAAATGAATATTCAGTACCCCACCATGATGGGTGCCAAGTCATATATGATTTTTGAAGTCATTTTGAATATGAAAAATCCCTCTATACCCCCTCTGACGACCCGACAATGATTTCTGTTGACGAATTATTGTTATTCAGATGGATATGAATATTTTGCACCCTACTATGATGCGTGCCAAGTTATATTTAATTTTTGAAGTAATTTTGAAAATGAAAAATCCCTCTATACCCCCTCTAACGACCCGTCAATGATTTCTGTTGACGAATTATTGTTAATTAGATGAAAATGGATATTATGCACTCCACAATGATACGTGCCAAGTCATATTTGATTTTTGAAATAATTTTGAAAATGAAAAATCACTCTATACCCCCTCTAACGACCCGTCAATGATTTCTGTTGACGAATTATTGTTATTCGGATGGAAATTGATATTCTGCAGCCCACCATGATGCGTGCCAAGTCATATTGGTTTTGAGGTAATTTTGAAAATGAAAAATCCCTCTATAATCCCTCTGACAACCCGACAATGATTTCTGTCGACAAATTATTGTTATTGAGATGAAAATTAATATTCTGCACCCCACCATGATGCTTGCCAAGTCATATTTGATTTTGAGGTAATTATGAAAATGAAAAATTCCTCCAAACCACCTCTGACGACACGACAATGATTTCTGTTGACGAATTATTGTTATTCAGATGAAAATGGATATTATGCAGCCCACCATGATGCGTGCCAAGTCATATTTCATTTAATGGTAATTTTGATAATGAAAAATCCCTCTATACCCCCTCTAACGACCTGTCAATGATTTCCATTGACGAATTATTTTTATTCAGATGGAAATGGGTATTCTGCAGCCCACCATGATGCGTGCCAAGTTATATTTGATTTTGAGGTAATTTTGAAAATGAAAAATTCCTCTATACATCCTCTGACGACCCGACAATGATTTCTTTTGACAAATTATTGTTATTGAGATGGAAATGAATTTTTTGCAGCCCACCATGTGCGTGCCAAGTCATATTTGATTTTGAGGTAATTTTGAAAATGAAAAATCCCTCTATACCCCCTCTGACGACCCGACAATGATTTCTTTTGACAAATTATTGTTATTAAGATGGAAATGAATATTCTGTACCCCACCATGATGCGTGCCAAGTCATATTTGATTTTTGAAGTCATTTTGAAAATGAAAAATTCCTCTATACCTCCTCTGACGACCTGACAATGATATCTGTTGACGAATAATTGTTTTTCAGAAGGAAATGGATGTTTTGCACCCTACTATGATGCGTGCCAAGCCTTTTTTGAATTTTGAAGTCATTTTGATAATGATAAATCCCTCTATACCCCCTCTAACGACCCGACAATGATTTCTTTCGACAAATTATTGTCATTCAGATGGAAATGGATATTCTGTATCCCACCATGTTGCGTGCCAAGTCATATTTGATTTTGGGGTAATTTTGATAATGAAAAATCCCTCTATACCCCCTCTGACGACCCGACAATGATTTCTTTTGACAAATTATTGTTATTGAGATGAAAATGAATATTCTGTACCCCACCATGATGCGTGCCAAGTCATTTTTGATTTTTGAAGTCATTTTGAAAATGAAAAATCCCTTTATACCCCCTCTGACGACCCGACAATGATTTCTGTTGACGAATTATTGTTTTTCAGATGGAAATGGATGTCTTGCACCCTACTATGATGCGTGCCAAGCCTTATTTGAATTTTGAAGTCATTTTGATAATGAAAAATCCCTCTATACCCCCTCTAACGACCCGTCAATGATTTCCATTGACAAATTATTGTTATTCAGATGGAAATGGATATTCTGCAGCCCACCATGGTGCGTGCCAAGTCATATTAGATTTTGAGGTAAATTTGAAAATGAAAAATCCCTCCATTCCCCCTCTGACGACACGACAATGATTTCTGTTGACGAATTATTGTTATTCAGATGGAAAAGAATATTCTGCACCCCACTATGATGCGTGCCAAGTTTTATTAGATTTCTGAGGAAATTTTCAATTTGAAATATCCCTCTATACCCCCTCTATCGACCCGTCAATGATTTCTGTTGATGAATTATTGTTATTCAGATGGAAATGGATATTCTGCAGCCCACTATGATGGGTGCCAAGTCATATTAGATTTTTGAAGAAATATGTATAATGAGAAATCCCTCTATACCCTCTCTGACGCCCCGACAATGATTTCTGTTGACGAATAATTGTTATCCAGATAGAAATGAATATTTTGCACCCTACTATGATGCGTGCCAAGTTATATTTAATTTTTGAAGTAATTTTGAAAATGAAAAATCCCTTTAACCCCCTCTGACGTCCCGACAATAATTTCTGTTGACGAATTATTGTTATTTAGATGAAAATGGATATTATGCACTCCACTATGATACGTGCCAAGTCATATTAGAATTTTGAAGTGATTTTGAAAATGAAAAATCCCTCTATACTCCCTCTGACGACCCGACAATGATTTCTTTTGAAAAGCTATTGTTATTGAGATGGAAATGAATATTCAGTACCCCACCATGATGGGTGCCAAGTCATATATGATTTTTGAAGTCATTTTGAAGATGAAAAATCCCTCTATACCCCCTCTAACGACCCGACAATGATTTCTGTTGACGAATTATTGTTATTCAGATGGAAAGGAATATTTTGCACCCTACTATGATGCGTGCCAAGTTATATTTAATTTTTGAAGTAATTTTGAAAATGAAAAATCCCTCTATACCCCCTCTAACGACCCGTCAATTATTTCTGTTGACGACTTATTGTTATTTAGATGAAAATGGATATTATGCACTCCACTATGATACGTGCCAAGTCATATTTGATTTTTGAAGTAATTTTGAAAATGAAAAATCCCTCTATAATCCCTCTGACAACCCGACAATGATTTCTGTCGACAAATTATTGTTATTGAGATGAAAATTAATATTCTGCACCCCACCATGATGCTTGCCAAGTCATATTTGATTTTGAGGTAATTATGAAAATGAAAAATCCCTCCAAACCACCTCTGACGACACGACAATGATTTATGTTGACGAATTATTGTTATTCAGATGAAAATGGATATTATGCACCCCACCATGATGCGTGCCAAGTCATATTTAATTTTTGAAGTCATTTTGAAAATGAAAAATCCCCTTATACCCCCTCTAACGACCCGTCAATGATTTCTGTTGACGAATTATAATTATACAGATTGAAATAGATATTCTGCAGCCCACCATGATGCGTGCCAAGTCATATTTGATTTTAAGGTAATTTTGAAAATGAAAAATCGCTCTATACCCCCTCTGACATCCCGACAATGATTTCTGTTGACAAATTATTCTTATAGAGATGGAAATGGATATTCTGTACCCCACCATGATGCGTGCCAAGTCATATTTGATTTATGAAGTCATTTTGAAAATGAAAAATCCCTCTATTTCCTCTCTGACGACCCGACAATGATTTCTCTTGACGAATTATTGTTATTCTGATGGAAATGCATGTTTTGCACCCCTCTATGATGCGTGCCAAGTCATATTTGATTTTTGAAGTCATTTTGATAATGAAAAATCCTTTATACCCCCTCTGACGACCCGACAATGATTTCTGTTGACGAATTATTGTTATTCAGATGAAAATGGATATTATGCACTCCACTAAGATACGTGCCAAGTCATATTTGATTTTTGAAGTAATTTTGAAAATGAAAAACCCCTCTATACCCCCTCTAACGACCCGTCAATGATTTCTGTTGACTAATTATTGATATTCAGATGGAAATGGATATTCTGCACCCCACCATGATGCGTGCCAAGTCATATTAGATTTTGAGGTAATTTTGAAAATGAAAAATCCTTCTATAATCCCTCTAACGACCCGACAATGATTTCTGTTGACAAATTATTGTTATTGATATGAAAATGGATATTCTGCACCCCACCATGATGCTTGCCAAGTCATATTTGATTTTGAGGTAAATTTGAAAATGAAAAATCCCTCCATTCCCCCTCTGACGACACGACAATGATTTCAGTTGACAAATTATTGTTATTCAGATGTAAATGGATATTCTGCATCCCACCATGATGGGTGCCAAGTTTTATTAGATTTCTGAGGAAATTTTCAATTTGAAATATCCCTCTATACCCCCTCTATCGACCCGTCAATGATTTCTGTTGATGAATTATTGTTATTCAGATGGAAATGGATATTCTGCAGCCCACTATGATGGGTGCCAAGTCATATTAGATTTTTGAAGAAATATGTATAATGAGAAATCCCTCTATACCCTCTCTGACGCCCCGACAATGATTTCTGTTGACGAATAATTGTTATCCAGATAGAAATGAATATTTTGCACCCTACTATGATGCGTGCCAAGTTATATTTAATTTTTGAAGTAATTTTGAAAATGAAAAATCCCTTTAACCCCCTCTGACGTCCCGACAATAATTTCTGTTGACGAATTATTGTTATTTAGATGAAAATGGATATTATGCACTCCACTATGATACGTTTAAAATTGTTTAAAATTGTTTAAAATTGTTTAAAATTGTTTAAAATTGTTTAAAATTGTTTTTTCCGTTAACCAGCTGTCACCCCCCTACGAACGACAGCCCTCAGAAGTCGAAACTTGTGCGAGCTAAGGATTAACGAGGTCTTACCTTTTAACGTGCGATTCCTAGCACGAGACCAGTGACCATGCGGGGAATCGAACCCACGTCCCTCTGATTGAAAGACTAGCGCCCTACCATCATGACCACTGCGTGCCAAGTCATATTAGAATTTTGAAGTGATTTTGAAAATGAAAAATCCCTCTATACTCCCTCTGACGACCCGACAATGATTTCTTTCGAAAAGCTATTGTTATTGAGATGGAAATGAATATTCAGTACCCCACCATGATGGGTGCCAAGTCATATATGATTTTTGAAGTCATTTTGAAGATGAAAAATCCCTCTATACCCCCTCTAACGACCCGACAATGATTTCTGTTGACGAATTATTGTTATTCAGATGGAAAGGAATATTTTGCACCCTACTATGATGCGTGCCAAGTTATATTTAATTTTTGAAAATGAAAAATCCCTCTATACCCCCTCTAACGACCCGTCAATTATTTCTGTTGACGACTTATTGTTATTTAGATGAAAATGGATATTATGCACTCCACTATGATACGTGCCAAGTCATATTTGATTTTTGAAGTAATTTTGAAAATGAAAAATCCCTCTATAATCCCTCTGACAACCCGACAATGATTTCTGTCGACAAATTATTGTTATTGAGATGAAAATTAATATTCTGCACCCCACCATGATGCTTGCCAAGTCATATTTGATTTTGAGGTAATTATGAAAATGAAAAATCCCTCCAAACCACCTCTGACGACACGACAATGATTTATGTTGACGAATTATTGTTATTCAGATGAAAATGGATATTATGCACCCCACCATGATGCGTGCCAAGTCATATTTAATTTTTGAAGTCATTTTGAAAATGAAAAATCCCCTTATACCCCCTCTAACGACCCGTCAATGATTTCTGTTGACGAATTATAATTATACAGATTGAAATAGATATTCTGCAGCCCACCATGATGCGTGCCAAGTCATATTTGATTTTAAGGTAATTTTGAAAATGAAAAATCCCTCTATACCCCCTCTGACATCCCGACAATGATTTCTGTTGACAAATTATTCTTATAGAGATGGAAATGGATATTCTGTACCCCACCATGATGCGTGCCAAGTCATATTTGATTTATGAAGTCATTTTGAAAATGAAAAATCCCTCTATTTCCTCTCTGACGACCCGACAATGATTTCTCTTGACGAATTATTGTTATTCTGATGGAAATGCATGTTTTGCACCCCTCTATGATGCGTGCCAAGTCATATTTGATTTTTGAAGTCATTTTGATAATGAAAAATCCTTTATACCCCCTCTGACGACCCGACAATGATTTCTGTTGACGAATTATTGTTATTCAGATGAAAATGGATATTATGCACTCCACTAAGATACGTGCCAAGTCATATTTGATTTTTGAAGTAATTTTGAAAATGAAAAATCCCTCTATACCCCCTCTAACGACCCGTCAATGATTTCTGTTGACTAATTATTGATATTCAGATGGAAATGGATATTCTGCACCCCACCATGATGCGTGCCAAGTCATATTAGATTTTGAGGTAATTTTGAAAATGAAAAATCCTTCTATAATCCCTCTGACGACCCGACAATGATTTCTGTTGACAAATTATTGTTATTGATATGAAAATGGATATTTTGCACCCCACCATGATGCTTGCCAAGTCATATTTGATTTTGAGGTAAATTTGAAAATGAAAAATCCCTCCATTCCCCCTCTGACGACACGACAATGATTTCAGTTGACAAATTATTGTTATTCAGATGTAAATGGATATTCTGCATCCCACCATGATGGGTGCCAAGTCATATTAGATTTTTGAAGAAATATTGATAATGAAAAATCCCTCTATACCCTCTCTGACGACCCGACAATGATTTCTGTTGACGAATTATTGTTATCCAGATGGAAATGAATATTTTGCACCCTACTATGATGCGTGCCAAGTTATATTTAATTTTTGAAGTAATTTTGAAAATGAAAAATCCCTTTAACCCCCTCTGACGTCCCGACAATAATTTCTGTTGACGATTTATTGTTATTTAGATGAAAATGGATATTATGCACTCCACTATGATACGTGCCAAGTCATATTAGAATTTTGAAGTGATTTTGAAAATGAAAAATCCCTCTATACCCCCTCTGACGACCCGACAATGATTTCTTTTGAAAAATTATTGTTATTGAGATGGAAATGAATATTCAGTACCCCACCATGATGGGTGCCAAGTCATATATGATTTTTGAAGTCATTTTGAAGATGAAAAATCCCTCTATACCCCATCTGACGACCCGACAATGATTTCTGTTGACGAATTATTGTTATTCAGATGGATATGAATATTTTGCACCCTACTATGATGCGTACCAAGTTATATTTAATTTTTGAAGTAATTTTGAAAATGAAAAATCCCTCTATACCCCCTCTAACGACCCGTCAATGATTTCTGTTGACGAATTATTGTTATTTAGATGAAAATGGATATTATGCACTCCACTATGATACGTGCCAAGTCATATTTGATTTTTGAAGTAATTTTGAAAATGAAAAATCCCTCTATACCCCCTCTAACGACCCGTCAATGATTTCTGTTGACGAATTATTGTTATTCAGATGGAAATTGATATTCTGCACCCCACCATGATGCGTGCCAAGTCATATTGGTTTTGAGGTAATTTTGAAAATGAAAAATCCCTCTATAATCCCTCTGACAACCCGACAATGATTTCTGTCGACGAATTATTGTTATTGAGATGAAAATTAATATTCTGCACCCCACCATGATGCTTGCCAAGTCATATTTGATTTTGAGGTAATTATGAAAATGAAAAATTCCTCCAAACCACCTCTGACGACACGACAATGATTTCTGTTGACGAATTATTGTTATTCAGATGAAAATGGATATTATGCACCCCACCATGATGCGTGCCAAGTCATATTTAATTTTTGAAGTCATTTTGAAAATGAAAAATCCCTCTATACCCCCTCTAACGACCTGTCAATGATATCTGTTGACGAATTATAATTATTCAGATTGAAATAGATATTCTGCAGCCCACTATGATGCGTGCCAAGTCATATTTGATTTTAAGGTAATTTTGAAAATGAAAAATCCCTCTATACTCCCACTGACGTCCCGACAATGATTTCTGTTGACAAATTATTTTTATAGAAATGGATATTCTGTACCCCACCATGATGCCTGCCAAGTCATATTTGATTTTTGAAGTCATTTTGAAAATGAAAAATCCCTCTATACCCCCTCTAACGACCCGTCAATGATTTTTGTATACGAATTATTGTTATTAAGATGGAAATAGATATTCTGCACCACACCATGATGCGTGCCAAGTCATATTTGATTTTGAGGTAATTTTGAAAATGAAAAATCCCTCTATACCCCCTCTGACATCCCGACAATGATTTCTGTTGACAAATTATTCTTATAGAGATGGAAATGGATATTCTGTACCCCACCATGATGCGTGCCAAGTCATATTTGATTTTTGAAGTCATTTTGAAAATGAAAAATCCCTCTATTCCCTCTCTGACGACCCGACAATGATTTCTGTTGACGAATTGTTGTTATTCTGATGGAAATGCATGTTTTGCACCCCTCTATGATGCGTGCCAAGTCATATTTGATTTTTGAAGTCATTTTGATAATGAAAAATCCTCTATACCCCCTCTGACGACCCGACAATGATTTCTGTTGACGAATTATTGTTATTCAGATGAAAATTGATATTTTGCACTCCACTATGATACGTGCCAAGTCATATTTGATTTTTGAAGTAATTTTGAAAATGAAAAATCCCTCTATACCCCCTCTAACGACCCGTCAATGATTTCTGTTGACTAATTATTGATATTCAGATGGAAATGGATATTCTGCACCCCACCATGATGCGTGCCAAGTCATATTAGATTTTGAGGTAATTTTGAAAATGAAAAATCCTTCTATGATCCCTCTGACGACCCGACAATGATTTCTGTTGACAAATTATTGTTATTGAGATGAAAATGGATATTCTGCACCCCACCATGATGCTTGCCAAGTCATATTTGATTTTGAGGTAAATTTGAAAATGAAAAATCCCCCCATTCCCCCTCTGACGACACGACAATGATTTCAGTTGACAAATTATTGTTATTCAGATGGAAATGAATATTCTGCACCCCACTATGATGCGTGCCAAGTTTTATTAGATTTCTGAGGAAATTTTGAATTTGAAAAATCCCTCTATACCCCCTCTATCGACCCGTCAATGATTTCTGTTGATGAATTATTGTTATTCAGATGAAAATGGATATTCTGCAGCCCACCATGATGGGTGCCAAGTCATATTAGATTTTTGAAGAAATATTGATAATGAAAAATCCCTCTATACCCTCTCTGACGACCCGACAATGATTTCTGTTGACGAATTATTGTTATCCAGATGGAAATGAATATTTTGCACCCTACTATGATGCGTGCCAAGTTATATTTAATTTTTGAAGTAATTTTGAAAATGAAAAATCCCTTTAACCCCCTCTGACGTCCCGACAATAAATTCTGTTGACGATTTATTGTTATTTAGATGAAAATGGATATTATGCCCTCCACTATGATACGTGCCAAGTCATATTAGAATTTTGAAGTGATTTTGAAAATGAAAAATCCCTCTATACCCCCTCTGACGACCCGACAATGATTTCTTTTGAAAAATTATTGTTATTGAGATGGAAATGAATA
Source organism: Chrysolina americana (assembly GCA_958502065.1). Taxonomy (NCBI): domain Eukaryota; kingdom Metazoa; phylum Arthropoda; class Insecta; order Coleoptera; family Chrysomelidae; genus Chrysolina; species Chrysolina americana. The sequence goes on from OY293414.1 coordinate 42,495,086, forward strand.
TTCAGTACCCCACCATGATGGGTGCCAAGTCATATATGATTTTTGAAGTCATTTTGAATATGAAAAATCCCTCTATACCCCCTCTGACGACCCGACAATGATTTCTGTTGACGAATTATTGTTATTCAGATGGATATGAATATTTTGCACCCTACTATGATGCGTGCCAAGTTATATTTAATTTTTGAAGTAATTTTGAAAATGAAAAATCCCTCTATACCCCCTCTAACGACCCGTCAATGATTTCTGTTGACGAATTATTGTTAATTAGATGAAAATGGATATTATGCACTCCACTATGATACGTGCCAAGTCATATTTGATTTTTGAAATAATTTTGAAAATGAAAAATCCCTCTATACCCCCTCTAACGACCCGTCAATGATTTCTGTTGACGAATTATTGTTATTCGGATGGAAATTGATATTCTGCAGCCCACCATGATGCGTGCCAAGTCATATTGGTTTTGAGGTAATTTTGAAAATGAAAAATCCCTCTATAATCCCTCTGACAACCCGACAATGATTTCTGTCGACAAATTATTGTTATTGAGATGAAAATTAATATTCTGCACCCCACCATGATGCTTGCCAAGTCATATTTGATTTTGAGGTAATTATGAAAATGAAAAATTCCTCCAAACCACCTCTGACGACACGACAATGATTTCTGTTGACGAATTATTGTTATTCAGATGAAAATGGATATTATGCAGCCCACCATGATGCGTGCCAAGTCATATTTCATTTAATGGTAATTTTGATAATGAAAAATCCCTCTATACCCCCTCTAACGACCTGTCAATGATTTCCATTGACGAATTATTTTTATTCAGATGGAAATGGGTATTCTGCAGCCCACCATGATGCGTGCCAAGTTATATTTGATTTTGAGGTAATTTTGAAAATGAAAAATTCCTCTATACATCCTCTGACGACCCGACAATGATTTCTTTTGACAAATTATTGTTATTGAGATGGAAATGAATTTTTGCAGCCCACCATGTGCGTGCCAAGTCATATTTGATTTTGAGGTAATTTTGAAAATGAAAAATCCCTCTATACCCCCTCTGACGACCCGACAATGATTTCTTTTGACAAATTATTGTTATTAAGATGGAAATGAATATTCTGTACCCCACCATGATGCGTGCCAAGTCATATTTGATTTTTGAAGTCATTTTGAAAATGAAAAATTCCTCTATACCTCCTCTGACGACCTGACAATGATATCTGTTGACGAATAATTGTTTTTCAGAAGGAAATGGATGTTTTGCACCCTACTATGATGCGTGCCAAGCCTTTTTTGAATTTTGAAGTCATTTTGATAATGATAAATCCCTCTATACCCCCTCTAACGACCCGACAATGATTTCTTTCGACAAATTTTTGTCATTCAGATGGAAATGGATATTCTGTATCCCACCATGTTGCGTGCCAAGTCATATTTGATTTTGGGGTAATTTTGATAATGAAAAATCCCTCTATACCCCCTCTGACGACCCGACAATGATTTCTTTTGACAAATTATTGTTATTGAGATGAAAATGAATATTCTGTACCCCACCATGATGCGTGCCAAGTCATTTTTGATTTTTGAAGTCATTTTGAAAATGAAAAATCCCTTTATACCCCCTCTGACGACCCGACAATGATTTCTGTTGACGAATTATTGTTTTTCAGATGGAAATGGATGTCTTGCACCCTACTATGATGCGTGCCAAGCCTTATTTGAATTTTGAAGTCATTTTGATAATGAAAAATCCCTCTATACCCCCTCTAACGACCCGTCAATGATTTCCATTGACAAATTATTGTTATTCAGATGGAAATGGATATTCTGCAGCCCACCATGGTGCGTGCCAAGTCATATTAGATTTTGAGGTAAATTTGAAAATGAAAAATCCCTCCATTCCCCCTCTGACGACACGACAATGATTTCTGTTGACGAATTATTGTTATTCAGATGGAAAAGAATATTCTGCACCCCACTATGATGCGTGCCAAGTTTTATTAGATTTCTGAGGAAATTTTCAATTTGAAATATCCCTCTATACCCCCTCTATCGACCCGTCAATGATTTCTGTTGATGAATTATTGTTATTCAGATGGAAATGGATATTCTGCAGCCCACTATGATGGGTGCCAAGTCATATTAGATTTTTGAAGAAATATGTATAATGAGAAATCCCTCTATACCCTCTCTGACGCCCCGACAATGATTTCTGTTGACGAATAATTGTTATCCAGATAGAAATGAATATTTTGCACCCTACTATGATGCGTGCCAAGTTATATTTAATTTTTGAAGTAATTTTGAAAATGAAAAATCCCTTTAACCCCCTCTGACGTCCCGACAATAATTTCTGTTGACGAATTATTGTTATTTAGATGAAAATGGATATTATGCACTCCACTATGATACGTGCCAAGTCATATTAGAATTTTGAAGTGATTTTGAAAATGAAAAATCCCTCTATACTCCCTCTGACGACCCGACAATGATTTCTTTTGAAAAGCTATTGTTATTGAGATGGAAATGAATATTCAGTACCCCACCATGATGGGTGCCAAGTCATATATGATTTTTGAAGTCATTTTGAAGATGAAAAATCCCTCTATACCCCCTCTAACGACCCGACAATGATTTCTGTTGACGAATTATTGTTATTCAGATGGAAAGGAATATTTTGCACCCTACTATGATGCGTGCCAAGTTATATTTAATTTTTGAAGTAATTTTGAAAATGAAAAATCCCTCTATACCCCCTCTAACGACCCGTCAATTATTTCTGTTGACGACTTATTGTTATTTAGATGAAAATGGATATTATGCACTCCACTATGATACGTGCCAAGTCATATTTGATTTTTGAAGTAATTTTGAAAATGAAAAATCCCTCTATATTCCCTCTGACAACCCGACAATGATTTCTGTCGACAAATTATTGTTATTGAGATGAAAATTAATATTCTGCACCCCACCATGATGCTTGCCAAGTCATATTTGATTTTGAGGTAATTATGAAAATGAAAAATCCCTCCAAACCACCTCTGACGACACGACAATGATTTATGTTGACGAATTATTGTTATTCAGATGAAAATGGATATTATGCACCCCACCATGATGCGTGCCAAGTCATATTTAATTTTTGAAGTCATTTTGAAAATGAAAAATCCCCTTATACCCCCTCTAACGACCCGTCAATGATTTCTGTTGACGAATTATAATTATACAGATTGAAATAGATATTCTGCAGCCCACCATGATGCGTGCCAAGTCATATTTGATTTTAAGGTAATTTTGAAAATGAAAAATCGCTCTATACCCCCTCTGACATCCCGACAATGATTTCTGTTGACAAATTATTCTTATAGAGATGGAAATGGATATTCTGTACCCCACCATGATGCGTGCCAAGTCATATTTGATTTATGAAGTCATTTTGAAAATGAAAAATCCCTCTATTTCCTCTCTGACGACCCGACAATGATTTCTCTTGACGAATTATTGTTATTCTGATGGAAATGCATGTTTTGCACCCCTCTATGATGCGTGCCAAGTCATATTTGATTTTTGAAGTCATTTTGATAATGAAAAATCCTTTATACCCCCTCTGACGACCCGACAATGATTTCTGTTGACGAATTATTGTTATTCAGATGAAAATGGATATTATGCACTCCACTAAGATACGTGCCAAGTCATATTTGATTTTTGAAGTAATTTTGAAAATGAAAAATCCCTCTATACCCCCTCTAACGACCCGTCAATGATTTCTGTTGACTAATTATTGATATTCAGATGGAAATGGATATTCTGCACCCCACCATGATGCGTGCCAAGTCATATTAGATTTTGAGGTAATTTTGAAAATGAAAAATCCTTCTATAATCCCTCTGACGACCCGACAATGATTTCTGTTGACAAATTATTGTTATTGATATGAAAATGGATATTCTGCACCCCACCATGATGCTTGCCAAGTCATATTTGATTTTGAGGTAAATTTGAAAATGAAAAATCCCTCCATTCCCCCTCTGACGACACGACAATGATTTCAGTTGACAAATTATTGTTATTCAGATGTAAATGGATATTCTGCATCCCACCATGATGGGTGCCAAGTTTTATTAGATTTCTGAGGAAATTTTCAATTTGAAATATCCCTCTATACCCCCTCTATCGACCCGTCAATGATTTCTGTTGATGAATTATTGTTATTCAGATGGAAATGGATATTCTGCAGCCCACTATGATGGGTGCCAAGTCATATTAGATTTTTGAAGAAATATGTATAATGAGAAATCCCTCTATACCCTCTCTGACGCCCCGACAATGATTTCTGTTGACGAATAATTGTTATCCAGATAGAAATGAATATTTTGCACCCTACTATGATGCGTGCCAAGTTATATTTAATTTTTGAAGTAATTTTGAAAATGAAAAATCCCTTTAACCCCCTCTGACGTCCCGACAATAATTTCTGTTGACGAATTATTGTTATTTAGATGAAAATGGATATTATGCACTCCACTATGATACGTGCCAAGTCATATTAGAATTTTGAAGTGATTTTGAAAATGAAAAATCCCTCTATACTCCCTCTGACGACCCGACAATGATTTCTTTTGAAAAGCTATTGTTATTGAGATGGAAATGAATATTCAGTACCCCACCATGATGGGTGCCAAGTCATATATGATTTTTGAAGTCATTTTGAAGATGAAAAATCCCTCTATACCCCCTCTAACGACCCGACAATGATTTCTGTTGACGAATTATTGTTATTCAGATGGAAAGGAATATTTTGCACCCTACTATGATGCGTGCCAAGTTATATTTAATTTTTGAAGTAATTTTGAAAATGAAAAATCCCTCTATACCCCCTCTAACGACCCGTCAATTATTTCTGTTGACGACTTATTGTTATTTAGATGAAAATGGATATTATGCACTCCACTATGATACGTGCCAAGTCATATTTGATTTTTGAAGTAATTTTGAAAATGAAAAATCCCTCTATAATCCCTCTGACAACCCGACAATGATTTCTGTCGACAAATTATTGTTATTGAGATGAAAATTAATATTCTGCACCCCACCATGATGCTTGCCAAGTCATATTTGATTTTGAGGTAATTATGAAAATGAAAAATCCCTCCAAACCACCTCTGACGACACGACAATGATTTATGTTGACGAATTATTGTTATTCAGATGAAAATGGATATTATGCACCCCACCATGATGCGTGCCAAGTCATATTTAATTTTTGAAGTCATTTTGAAAATGAAAAATCCCCTTATACCCCCTCTAACGACCCGTCAATGATTTCTGTTGACGAATTATAATTATACAGATTGAAATAGATATTCTGCAGCCCACCATGATGCGTGCCAAGTCATATTTGATTTTAAGGTAATTTTGAAAATGAAAAATCCCTCTATACCCCCTCTGACATCCCGACAATGATTTCTGTTGACAAATTATTCTTATAGAGATGGAAATGGATATTCTGTACCCCACCATGATGCGTGCCAAGTCATATTTGATTTATGAAGTCATTTTGAAAATGAAAAATCCCTCTATTTCCTCTCTGACGACCCGACAATGATTTCTCTTGACGAATTATTGTTATTCTGATGGAAATGCATGTTTTGCACCCCTCTATGATGCGTGCCAAGTCATATTTGATTTTTGAAGTCATTTTGATAATGAAAAATCCTTTATACCCCCTCTGACGACCCGACAATGATTTCTGTTGACGAATTATTGTTATTCAGATGAAAATGGATATTATGCACTCCACTAAGATACGTGCCAAGTCATATTTGATTTTTGAAGTAATTTTGAAAATGAAAAATCCCTCTATACCCCCTCTAACGACCCGTCAATGATTTCTGTTGACTAATTATTGATATTCAGATGGAAATGGATATTCTGCACCCCACCATGATGCGTGCCAAGTCATATTAGATTTTGAGGTAATTTTGAAAATGAAAAATCCTTCTATAATCCCTCTGACGACCCGACAATGATTTCTGTTGACAAATTATTGTTATTGATATGAAAATGGATATTTTGCACCCCACCATGATGCTTGCCAAGTCATATTTGATTTTGAGGTAAATTTGAAAATGAAAAATCCCTCCATTCCCCCTCTGACGACACGACAATGATTTCAGTTGACAAATTGTTGTTATTCAGATGTAAATGGATATTCTGCATCCCACCATGATGGGTGCCAAGTCATATTAGATTTTTGAAGAAATATTGATAATGAAAAATCCCTCTATACCCTCTCTGACGACCCGACAATGATTTCTGTTGACGAATTATTGTTATCCAGATGGAAATGAATATTTTGCACCCTACTATGATGCGTGCCAAGTTATATTTAATTTTTGAAGTAATTTTGAAAATGAAAAATCCCTTTAACCCCCTCTGACGTCCCGACAATAATTTCTGTTGACGATTTATTGTTATTTAGATGAAAATGGATATTATGCACTCCACTATGATACGTGCCAAGTCATATTAGAATTTTGAAGTGATTTTGAAAATGAAAAATCCCTCTATACCCCCTCTGACGACCCGACAATGATTTCTTTTGAAAAATTATTGTTATTGAGATGGAAATGAATATTCAGTACCCCACCATGATGGGTGCCAAGTCATATATGATTTTTGAAGTCATTTTGAAGATGAAAAATCCCTCTATACCCCATCTGACGACCCGACAATGATTTCTGTTGACGAATTATTGTTATTCAGATGGATATGAATATTTTGCACCCTACTATGATGCGTACCAAGTTATATTTAATTTTTGAAGTAATTTTGAAAATGAAAAATCCCTCTATACCCCCTCTAACGACCCGTCAATGATTTCTGTTGACGAATTATTGTTATTTAGATGAAAATGGATATTATGCACTCCACTATGATACGTGCCAAGTCATATTTGATTTTTGAAGTAATTTTGAAAATGAAAAATCCCTCTATACCCCCTCTAACGACCCGTCAATGATTTCTGTTGACGAATTATTGTTATTCAGATGGAAATTGATATTCTGCACCCCACCATGATGCGTGCCAAGTCATATTGGTTTTGAGGTAATTTTGAAAATGAAAAATCCCTCTATAATCCCTCTGACAACCCGACAATGATTTCTGTCGACGAATTATTGTTATTGAGATGAAAATTAATATTCTGCACCCCACCATGATGCTTGCCAAGTCATATTTGATTTTGAGGTAATTATGAAAATGAAAAATTCCTCCAAACCACCTCTGACGACACGACAATGATTTCTGTTGACGAATTATTGTTATTCAGATGAAAATGGATATTATGCACCCCACCATGATGCGTGCCAAGTCATATTTAATTTTTGAAGTCATTTTGAAAATGAAAAATCCCTCTATACCCCCTCTAACGACCTGTCAATGATATCTGTTGACGAATTATAATTATTCAGATTGAAATAGATATTCTGCAGCCCACTATGATGCGTGCCAAGTCATATTTGATTTTAAGGTAATTTTGAAAATGAAAAATCCCTCTATACTCCCACTGACGTCCCGACAATGATTTCTGTTGACAAATTATTTTTATAGAAATGGATATTCTGTACCCCACCATGATGCGTGCCAAGTCATATTTGATTTTTGAAGTCATTTTGAAAATGAAAAATCCCTCTATACCCCCTCTAACGACCCGTCAATGATTTTTGTATACGAATTATTGTTATTAAGATGGAAATAGATATTCTGCACCACACCATGATGCGTGCCAAGTCATATTTGATTTTGAGGTAATTTTGAAAATGAAAAATCCCTCTATACCCCCTCTGACATCCCGACAATGATTTCTGTTGACAAATTATTCTTATAGAGATGGAAATGGATATTCTGTACCCCACCATGATGCGTGCCAAGTCATATTTGATTTTTGATGTCATTTTGAAAATGAAAAATCCCTCTATTCCCTCTCTGACGACCCGACAATGATTTCTGTTGACGAATTGTTGTTATTCTGATGGAAATGCATGTTTTGCACCCCTCTATGATGCGTGCCAAGTCATATTTGATTTTTGAAGTCATTTTGATAATGAAAAATCCTCTATACCCCCTCTGACGACCCGACAATGATTTCTGTTGACGAATTATTGTTATTCAGATGAAAATTGATATTTTGCACTCCACTATGATACGTGCCAAGTCATATTTGATTTTTGAAGTAATTTTGAAAATGAAAAATCCCTCTATACCCCCTCTAACGACCCGTCAATGATTTCTGTTGACTAATTATTGATATTCAGATGGAAATGGATATTCTGCACCCCACCATGATGCGTGCCAAGTCATATTAGATTTTGAGGTAATTTTGAAAATGAAAAATCCTTCTATGATCCCTCTGACGACCCGACAATGATTTCTGTTGACAAATTATTGTTATTGAGATGAAAATGGATATTCTGCACCCCACCATGATGCTTGCCAAGTCATATTTGATTTTGAGGTAAATTTGAAAATGAAAAATCCCTCCATTCCCCCTCTGACGACACGACAATGATTTCAGTTGACAAATTATTGTTATTCAGATGGAAATGAATATTCTGCACCCCACTATGATGCGTGCCAAGTTTTATTAGATTTCTGAGGAAATTTTGAATTTGAAAAATCCCTCTATACCCCCTCTATCGACCCGTCAATGATTTCTGTTGATGAATTATTGTTATTCAGATGGAAATAGATATTCTGCAGCCCACCATGATGGGTGCCAAGTCATATTAGATTTTTGAAGAAATATTGATAATGAAAAATCCCTCTATACCCTCTCTGACAACCCGACAATGATTTCTGTTGACGAATTATTGTTATCCAGATGGAAATGAATATTTTGCACCCTACTATGATGCGTGCCAAGTTATATTTAATTTTTGAAGTAATTTTGAAAATGAAAAATCCCTTTAACCCCCTCTGACGACCCGACAATAATTTCTGTTGACGAATTATTGTTATTTAGATGAAAATGGATATTATGCACTCCACTATGATACGTGCCAAGTCATATTAGAATTTTGAAGTGTGAAAATGAAAATTCCCTCTATACCCCCTCTGACGACCCGACAATGATTTCTGTTGACGAATTATTCTTATTTAGATGGAAATAGATATAAAGCATTCCACCATGATGCGTGCCAAGTCATATTAGATTTTTGAAGAAATATTGATGATGAAAAATCCCTCTATACCCTCTCTGACGACCCGACAATGATTTCTGTTGAAGAATTATTGTTATTCAGATGGAAATGAATATTTTGCACCCTACTATGATGCGTGCCAAGATATATTTAATTTTTGAAGTAATTTTGAAAATGAAAAATCCCTCTATACCCCCTCTAACGACCCGTCAATGATTTCTGTTGACGAATAATAGTTATTCAGATGGACATGGATACTTTGCACCCCACCATGATGCGTGCCTAGTCATATTAGATTTTTGAAGTAATTTTGAAAATGAAAAATCACTCTATACCACCTCTAACGACCCGTCAATGATTTCTGTTGACGAATTATTGTTATTCAGATGGAAATGGATATTCTGCACCCCACTATGATGCGTGCCAAGTCATACTTGATTTTGAGGTAATTTTGAAAATGAAAAATCCCTCTGACGTCCCGTCAATGATTTCTGTTGACGAATTATTGTTATTCATATGGAAATGGATATTCTGCACCCCACCATGATACGAGCCAAGTCATATTAGATTTTGAGGTAATTTTGAAAATGAAAAATCCCTCTATAATCCCTCTGACGACCCGACAATGATTTCTGTTGACAAAATATTGTTATTCTGATGGAAATGGATATACTGCACCCCACCATGATGCGTGCCAAGTCATATTTGATTTTGATGTAATTTTGAAAATGAAATATCCCTCTATAACCCCTCTAACGACCCGTCAATGATTTCTGTTGACGAATTATTGTTATTCAGATGGGACTGGATATTCTGCACCCTACCATAATGCGTGCCAAGTCATATTTGATTTTGAGTTAATTTTGAAAATGAAAAATCTCTTTATACCCCTTCTGACGACCCGACAATGATTTCTGTTGACAATTTATCGTTATTGAGATGGAAATGGATATTCTGTACCCCACCATGATGCGTGCCAAGTCATATTTGATTTTAGAAGTCATTTCGAAAATGAAAAATCCCTCTATACCCCCTCTAACGACCCGTCAATGATTTCTGTTGACGAATTATTGTTATTCAGATGGAAATGGATATTCTGCACCCCATAATGATGCGTGCAAAGTCATATTTGATTTTTGAAGTCATTTTGAAATTGAAAAATCCCTCTATACCCCCTCTGACGACCCGACAATGATTTATTTTGACAAATTATTGTTATTGAGATGAAAATGAATATTCTGTACCCCACCATGATGCGTGCCAAGTCATTTTTGATTTTTGAAGTTATTTTGAAAATGAAAAATCCCTCTATACCCCCTCTGACGACCCGACAATGATTTCTGTTGACGAATTATTGTTTTTCAGATGGAAATGGATGTTTTGCACCCTACTATGATGCGTGCCAAGCCTTATTTGAATTTTGAGGTCATTTTGATAATGAAAAATCCCTCTATACCCCCTCTAACGTCCCGTCAATGATTTCCATTGACAAATTATTGTTATTCAGATGGAAATGGATATTCTGCAGCCCACCACGATGCGTGCCAAGTCATATTTGATTTTGAGGTAATTTTGAAAATGAATAATCCCTCTATACCTCCTCTGACGACCCGACATTGATTTCTTTTAACAAATTATTGTTATTGAGATGGAAATGAATATTCTGTACCCCACCATGTTGCGTGCCAAGTCATATTTGATTTTGGGGTAATTTTGAAAATGAAAAATCCCTCTATACCCCCTCTAACGACCCGTCAATGATTTCTGTTGACTAATCATTGATATTCAGATGGAAATGGATATTCTGCACCCCACCATGATGCGTGCCAAGTCATATTAGATTTTGAGGTAATTTTGAAAATGAAAAATCCTTCTATGGTCCCTCTGACGACCCGACAATGATTTCTGTTGACAAATTATTGTTATTGAGATGAAAATGGATATTCTGCACCCCACCATGATGCTTGCCAAGTCATATTTGATTTTGAGGTAAATTTGAAAATGAAAAATCCCTCCATTCCCCCTCTGACGACACGACAATGATTTCAGTTGACGAATTATTGTTATTCAGATGGAAATGAATATTCTGCACCCCACTATGATGCGTGCCAAGTCATATTAGATTTTTGAAGAAATATTGATAATGAAAAATCCCTCTATACCCTCTCTGACAACCCGACAATGATTTCTGTTGACGAATTATTGTTATCCAGATGGAAATGAATATTTTGCACCCTACTATGATGCGTGCCAAGTTATATTTAATTTTTGAAGTAATTTTGAAAATGAAAAATCCCTTTAACCCCCTCTGACGACCCGACAATAATTTCTGTTGACGAATTATTGTTATTTAGATGAAAATGGATATTATGCACTCCACTATGATACGTGCCAAGTCTTATTAGAATTTTGAAGTGATTTTGAAAATGAAAAATCCCTCTATACCCCCTCTGACGACCCGACAATGATGTCTGTTGACAAATTATTGTTATTTAGATGGAAATAGATATAATGCATTCCACCATGATGCGTGCCAAGTCATATTAGATTTTTGAAGAAATATTGATGATGAAAAATCCCTCTATACCCTCTCTGACGACCCGACAATGATTTCTGTTGAAGAATTATTGTTATTCAGATGGAAATGAATATTTTGCACCCTACTATGATGCGTGCCAAGTTATATTTAATTTTTGAAGTAATTTTGAAAATGAAAAATCACTCTATACCACCTCTAACGACCCGTCAATGATTTCTGTTGACGAATTATTGTTATTCAGATGGAAATGGATATTCTGCACCCCACTATGATGCGTGCCAAGTCATACTTGATTTTGAGGTAATTTTGAAAATGAAAAATCCCTCTGACGTCCCGTCAATGATTTCTGTTGACGAATTATTGTTATTCATATGGAAATGGATATTCTGCACCCCACCATGATACGAGCCAAGTCATATTAGATTTTGAGGTAATTTTGAAAATGAAAAATCCCTCTATAATCCCTCTGACGACCCGACAATGATTTCTGTTGACAAATTATTGTTATTCTGATGGAAATGGATATACTGCACCCCACCATGATGCGTGCCAAGTCATATTTGTTTTTGATGTAATTTTGAAAATGAAAAATCCCTCTATAACCCCTCTAACGACCCGTCAATGATTTCTGTTGACGAATTATTGTTATTCAGATGGGAATGGATATTCTGCACCCTACCATAATGCGTGCCAAGTCATATTTGATTTTGAGTTAATTTTGAAAATGAAAAATCTCTTTATACCCCTTCTGACGACTCGACAATGATTTCTGTTGACAATTTATCGTTATTGAGATGGAAATGGATATTCTGTACCCCACCATGATGCGTGCCAAGTCATATTTGATTTTAGAAGTCATTTCGAAAATGAAAAATCCCTCTATACCCCCTCTAACGACCCGTCAATGATTTCTGTTGACGAATTATTGTTATTCAGATGGAAATGGATATTCTGCACCCCATAATGATGCGTGCCAAGTCATATTTGATTTTTGAAGTCATTTTGAAATTGAAAAATCCCTCTATACCCCCTCTGACGACCCGACAATGATTTCTGTTGACGAATTATTGTTTTTCAGATGGAAATAGATGTTTTGCACCCTACTATGATGCGTGCCAAGCCTTATTTGAATTTTGAAGTCATTTTGATAATGAAAAATCCCTCTATACCCCCTCTAACGACCCGTCAATGATTTCCATTGACAAATTATTGTTATTCAGATGGAAATGGATATTCTGCAGCGCACTATGATGCGTGCCAAGTCATATTTGATTTTGAGGTAATTTTGAAAATGAATAATCCCTCTATACCTCCTCTGACGACCCGACATTGATTTCTTTTTGCAAATTATTGTTATTGAGATGGAAATGAATATTCTGTACCCCACCATGTTGCGTGCCAAGTCATATTTGATTTTGGGGTAATTTTGAAAATGAAAAATCCCTCTATACCCCCTCTAACGACCCGTCAATGATTTCTGTTGACTGATTATTGATATTCAGATGGAAATGGATATTCTGCACCCCACCATGATGCGTGCCAAGTCATATTAGATTTTGAGGTAATTTTGAAAATGAAAAATCCTTCTATGATCCCTCTGAAGACCCGACAATGATTTCTGTTGACAAATTATTGTTATTGAGATGAAAATGGATATTCTGCACCCCACCATGATGCTTGCCAAGTCATATTTGATTTTGAAGTAAATTTGAAAATGAAAAATCCCTCCATTCCCCCTCTGACGACACGACAATGATTTCAGTTGACGAATTATTGTTATTCAGATGGAAATGAATATTCTGCACCCCACTATGATGCGTGCCAAGTTTTATTAGATTTCTGAGGAAATTTTGAATTTGAAAAATCCCTCTATACCCCCTCTATCGACCCGTCAATGATTTCTGTTGATGAATTATTGTTATTCAGATGGAAATAGATATTCTGCAGCCCACCATGATGGGTGCCAAGTCATATTAGATTTTTGAAGAAATATTGATAATGAAAAAATCCCTCTATACCCTCTCTGACAACCCGACAATGATTTCTGTTGACGAATTATTGTTATCCAGATGGAAATGAATATTTTGCACCCTACTATGATGCGTGCCAAGTTATATTTAATTTTTGAAGTAATTTTGAAAATGAAAAATCCCTTTAACCCCCTCTGACGACCCGACAATAATTTCTGTTGACGAATTATTGTTATTTAGATGAAAATGGATATTATGCACTCCACTATGATACGTGCCAAGTCATATTAGAATTTTGAAGTGATTTTGAAAATGAAAAATCCCTCTATACCCCCTCTGACGACCCGACAATGATTTCTGTTGACGAATTATTGTTATTTAGATGGAAATAGATATAATGCATTCCACCATGATGCGTGCCAAGTCATATTAGATTTTTGAAGAAATATTGATGATGAAAAATCCCTCTATACCCTCTCTGACGACCCGACAATGATTTCTGTTGAAGAATTATTGTTATTCAGATATAAATGAATATTTTGCACCCTACTATGATGCGTGCCAAGTTATATTTAATTTTTGAAGTAATTTTGAAAATGAAAAATCCCTCTATACCCCCTCTAACGACCCGTCAATGATTTCTGTTGACGAATTATTGTTATTTAGATGAAAATGGATATTAGGCACTCCACTATGATACGTGCCGAGTCATATATGATTTTTGAAGTAATTTTGAAAATGAAAACTACCTCTATACCCCCTCTAACGACCCGTCAATGATTTCTGTTGACGAATAATAGTTATACAGATGGACATGGATACTTTGCACCCCACCATGATGCGTGCCTAGTCATATTAGATTTTTGAAGTAATTTTGAAAATGAAAAATCACTCTGTACCACCTCTAACGACCCGTCAATGATTTCTGTTGACTAATTATTGTTATTCAGATGGAAATGGATATTCTGCACCCCACTATGATGCGTGCCAAGTCATACTTGATTTTGAGGTAATTTTGAAAATGAAAAATCCCTCTGACGTCCCGTCAATAATTTCTGTTGACGAATTATTGTTATTCATATGGAAATGGATATTCTGCACCCCACCATGATACGAGCCAAGTCATATTAGATTTTGAGGTAATTTTGAAAATGAAAGATCCCTCTATAATCCCTCTGACGACCCGACAATGATTTCTGTTGACAAATTATTGTTATTCAGATGGAAATGGGTATTCTGCAGCCCACCATGATGCGTGCCAAGTCATATTAGATTTTGAGGTAATTTTGAAAATTAAAAATCCCTCTATACCCCCTCTAACGACCCGTCAATGATTTCTGTTGACGAATTATTGTTATTCAGATGGAAATGGATATTCTGCAGCCCACCATGATGCGTGCCAAGTCATATTTGATTTTGAGGTAATTTTGAAAATGAAAAATCCCTCTATACCCCCTCTGACGTCCCGACAATGATTTATGTTGACAAGTTATTGTTATTGAGATGGAAATGGATATTCTGTACCCCATCATGATGCGTGCCAAGTCATATTTGATTTAGAGGTAATTTTGAAAATAAAAAATCCCTCTGACGTCCCGACAATGATTTCTGTTGACAAGTTATTGTTATAGAGATGGAAATGGATATTCTGTACCCCTTCATGATGCGTGCCAAGTCATATTTGATTTATGAAGTCGTTTTGTTAATGAAAAATCCCTCTATACCCCCTCTGACGACCCGACAATGATTTCTGTTGACGAATTATTCTTAATCAGATGGAAATGAATATTTTGCACCCTACTATGATGCGTGCCAAGTCATTTTTGATTTTTGAAGTCATTTTGAAAATGAAAAATCCCTCTATACCCCCTCTGACGACCCGACAATGATTTCTGTTGACGAATTATTGTTTTTCAGATGGAAATGGATGTTTTGCACCCTACTATGATGCGTGCCAAGCCTTATTTGAATTTTGAAGTCATTTTGATAATGAAAAATCCCTCTATACCCCCTCTAACGACCCGTCAATGATTTCCATTGACAAATTATTGTTATTCAGATGGAAATGGATATTCTGCAGCCCACCATGATGCGTGCCAAGTCATATTTGATTTTGAGGTAATTTTGAAAATGAATAATCCCTCTATACCTCCTCTGACGACCCGACATTGATTTCTCTTAACAAATTATTGTTATTGAGATGGAAATGAATATTCTGTACCCCGCCATGTTGCGTGCCAAGTCATATTTGATTTTGGGGTAATTTTGATAATGAAAAATCCCTCTATACCCCCTCTAACGACCTGTCAATGATTTCCATTGACAAATTATTGTTATTCAGATGGAAATGGGTATTCTGCAGCCCACCATGATGCGTGCCAAGTCATATTAGATTTTGAGGTAATTTTGAAAATTAAAAATCCCTCTATACCCCCTCTAACGACCCGTCAATGATTTCTGTTGACGAATTATTGTTATTCAGATGGAAATGGATATTCTGCACCCCATAATGATGCGTGCCAAGTCATATTTGATTTTTGAAGTAATTTTGAAATTGAAAATTCCCTCTATACCCCCTCTGACGACCTGACAATGATTTCTGTTGACGAATTATTGTTATTCAGATGGAAATGGATATTCTGCAGCCCACCATGTTGCGTGCCAAGTCATATTTGATTTTGAGGTAATTTTGAAAATGAAAAATCCCTCTATACCCCCTCTGACGTCCCGACAATGATTTCTGTTGACAAGTTATTGTTATTGAGATGGAAATGGATATTCTGTACCCCATCATGATGCGTGCCAAGTCATATTTGATTTTGAGGTAATTTTGAAAATGAAAAATCCCTCTGACGTCCCGACAATGATTTCTGTTGACAAGTTATTGTTATTGAGATGGAAATGGATATTCTGTACCCCATCATGATGCGTGCCAAGTCATATTTGATTTATGAAGTCGTTTTGTTAATGAAAAATCCCTCTATACCCCCTCTGACGACCTGACAATGATTTCTGTTGACGACTTATTGTTTTTCAGATGGAAATGGATGTTTTGCACCCTACTGTGATGCGTGCCAAGCCATATTTGAATTTTGAAGTCATTTTGATAATGAAAAATCCCCCTATAACCCCTCTCACGACCCGTTAATGATTTCTGTTGACGAATTATTGTTATTAAGATGGAAATGGATATTCTGCACCCCACCATGATGCGTGCCAAGTGATATTTGATTTTGAGGTAATTTTGAAAATGAAAAATCCCCCTGTACCCCTTCTGACGACCCGTCAATGATTTCTGTTGACGAATTATTGTTATTCAGATGAAAATGGATATTTTGTACCCCACCATGATGCGAGCCAAGTCATATTTGATTTTGAGGTAATTTTGAAAATGAAAAATCCCTCTATACCCCCTCTGACGTCCCGACAATGATTTCTGTTGACAAGTTATTGTTGTTGAGATGGAAATGGATATTCTGTACCCCATCATGAAGCGTGCCAAGTCATATTTGATTTATGAAGTCGTTTTGTTAATGATAAATCCCTCTATACCACCTCTGACGACCCGACAATGATTTCTGTTGACGAATTATTGTTATTTAGATGAAAATGGATATTATGCACCCCACCATGATGCGTGCCAAGTCATATTAGATTATTGAAGAAATATTGAAAATGAAATATCCCTCCATACCCCCTATGACGAAACGACAATGATTTCTGTTGACGAATTATTGTTTTTCAGATGGAAATATATGTTTTGCACCCCACCATAATGCGTGCCATGTCATATTAGATTTTGAGGTAATTTTGAAAATTAAAAATCCCTCTTTACCCCCTCTGACGTTCCGACAATGATTTCTGTTGAAAAATTATAGTTATCGAGATGGAAATGGATATTCTGTACCTCACCAGGATGCGAGCCAAGTCATATTTGATTTTTGAAGTCAATTTGATAATGAAAAATCCCTCTATACCCCCTCTGTCGTCCCGACAATGATTTCTGTTGACAAATTATTGTTATTTAGATGAAAATGCATGTTTTGCACCCCACTATGATGCGTGCCAAGTCATATTTGATTTTTGAAGTCATTTTGATAATGAAAAATCCCTTTATTCCCTCTCTGACGACCCGACAATGATTTCTGTAGACAATTTATTTTTATAGAGATGGAAATGGATATTCTGTACCCCACCATGATGCGTGCCAAGTCATATTTGATTTTTGAAGTCATTTTGAAAATGAAAAATCCCTCTCTACCCCCTCTAACGACCCGTCAATGATTTCTGTTTACGAATTATTGTTATTCAGATGGAAATAGATATTCTGCACCCCACCATGATGCGTGCCAAGTCATATTTGATTTTGAGGTAATTTTGAAAATGAAAATTCCCTCCATTCCCCCTCTGACGACACGACAATGATTTCTGTTGACAATTCATCGTTTTTGAGATGAAAATGGATATTCTGTACCCCACCATGATGCGTGCCAAGTCATATTTGATTTTAGAAGTCATTTTGAAAATGAAAAATCCGTCTATAACCCCTCTAACGACCCGTCAATGATTTCTGTTGACGAATTATGGTTATTCAGATGGGAATGGATATTCTGCACCCCACCATATTGCGTGCCAAGTCATATTTGATTTTGAGGTAATTTTGAAAATGAAAAATCCCTCTATACTCCCTCTAACGACCCGTCAATGATTTCTGTGTACAAATTATTGTTATTCAGATGGAAATAGATATTCTGCACCCCACCATGATGCGTGCCAAGTCATATTTGATTTTTGAAATCATTTTGAAAATGAAAAATCCCTCTATTCCCTCTCTGACGACCCGACAATGATTTCTGTAGACGAATTATTGTTATTTGGATGGAAATGCATGTTGCACCCCACTATGATGCGTGCCAAGTCTCATTTGATTTTTGAAGTCATTTTGATAATGAAAAATCCCTCTATACCCCCTCTGACGACCCGACAATGATTTCTGTTGACGAATTATTGTTATTTAGATGAAAATGGATATTATGCACTTCACTACGATACGTGCCAAGTCATATTTGATTTTTGAAGTAATTTTGAAAATGAAAAATCTCTCTATGCCCCCTCTAACGACCCGTCAATGACTTCTGTTGACGAATTATTGATATTCAGATGGAAATGGATATTCTGCACCCCTCCATGATGCGTGCCAAGTCATATTTGATTTTGATGTAATTTTGAAAATTAAAAATCCCTCTATACCCCGTCTGACGACCCGTCAATGATTTCTGTTGACTAATTATTGATATTCAGATGGAAATGGATATTCTGCACCCCACCATGATGCGTGCCAAGTCATATTAGATTTTGAGGTAATTTTGAAAACGAAAAATCACTCCATACCCCCTCTGACGACACGACAATGATTTCTGTTGACGAATTATTGTTATTCAGTTGGGAATGGATGTTTTGCACCCCACTATGATGCGTGCCCAGTCCTATTTGATTTTGAGGTGATTTTGAAAATGAAAAATCTCTCTATACCCCCTCTGACGTCCCGACAATGATTTCTGTTGACAAATTATTTTTATAGAGATGGAAATGGATATTCTGTACCCCACCATGATGCGTGCCAAGTCATATTTGATTTTTGAAGTCATTTTGAAAATGAAAAATCCCTCTATACCCCCTCTGACGACCCGACAATTATTTCTGTTGACGAATTATTGTTTTTCAGATGGAAATGGATGTTTTACACCCTACTATGATGCGTGCCAAGCCTTATTTGAATTTTGAAGTCATTTTGATAATGAAAAATCCCTCTATACCCCCTCTAACGACCCGTCAATGATTTCCATTGACGAATTATTGTTATTCAGATGGAAATGGATATTCTGCAGCCCACCATGATGCGTGCCAAGTCATATTTGATTTTGAGGTAATTTTGAAAATGAGAAATCCCTCTATACCCCCTCTGACGACCCGACAATGATTTCTTTTGACAAATTATTGTTATTGAGATGGAAATGAATATTCTGTACCCCACCATGTTGCGTGCCAAGTCATATTTGATTTTAGGGTAATTTTGATAATGAGAAATCCCTCTATACCGCCTCTGACGACCCGACAATGATATCTTTCGACAAATTATTGTTATTGAGATGAAAATGGTTATTCTGTACCCCACCATGATGCGTGCCAAGTCATATTTGATTTTTGAAGTCATTTTGAAAATGAAAAATCTCTCTATACCCCCTCTGACGACCCGACAATGATTTCTGTTGACGAATTATTGTTTTTCAGATGGAAATGGATGTTTTGCACCCTACTATGATGCGTGCCAAGCCTTATTTGAATTTTGAAGTCATTTTGATAATGAAAAATCCCTCTATACCCCCTCTAACGACCCGTCAATTATTTTGTATTTACGAATTATTGTTATTCAGATGGAAATGGATATTCTGCAGCCCACCATGATGCGTGCCAAGTTATATTTGATTTTGAGGTAATTTTGAAAATGAAAAATCCCTCTATACCCCCTCTGACGACCCGACAATGATTTCTTTTGTCAAATTATTGTTATTGAGATGGAAATGAATATTCTGTACCCCACTATGTTGCGTGCCAAGTCATATTTGATTTTGGGGTAATTTTGATAATGAAAAATCCCTCTATACCCCCTCTAACGACCTGTCAATGATTTCCATTGACGAATTATCGTTATTCAGATGGAAATGGATATTCTGCAGCCCACCATGATGCGTGCCAAGTCATATTTGATTTTGAGGTAATTTTGAAAATGAAAAATCCCTCTATACCCCCTCTGACGACCCGACAATGATTTCTTTTGACAAATTATTGTTATTGAGATGGAAATGAATATTGTGTACCCCACCATGTTGCGTGCCAAGTCATATTTGAATTTAGGGTAATTTTGAAAATGAAAAATCCCTCTATACCCCCTCTGACGACACGACAATGATTTATCTTAAGGAATTATTGTTATTCAGATGGGAATGGATATTCTGCACCCCACCATGATGCGTGCCAAGTCATTTTTGATTTTTGAAGTCATTTTGAAAATGAAAAATCCCTCTATTCCCTCTCTGACGACCCGACAATGATTTCTGTTTACGAATTATTGTTATTCAGATGGAAATAGATATTCTGCACCCCACCATGATGCGTGCCAAGTCATATTTGAATTTGAGGTTATTTTGATAATGAAAAATCCCTCTATACCCCCTCTGACGTCCCGACAATGATTTCTGTTGACAAATTATTGTTATTTAGATGAAATTGCATGTTTTGCACCCAACTATGATGCGTGCCAAGTCATATTTGATTTTTGAAGTCATTTTGATAATGAAAAATCCCTTTATTCCCTCTCTGACGACCCGACAATGATTTCTGTAGACAATTTATTTTTATAGAGATGGAAATGGATATTCTGTACTACACCATGATGCGTGCCAAGTCATATTTGATTTTTGAAGTCATTTTGAAAATGAAAAATCCCTCTCTACCCCCTCTAACGACCCGTCAATGATTTCTGTTTACGAATTATTGTTATTCAGATGGAAATAGATATTCTGCACCCCACCATGATGCTTGCCAAGTCATATTTGATTTTTGAAGTCATTTTGAAAATGAAAAATCCCTCTATTCCGTCTCTGACGACCCGACAATGATTTCTGTTGACGAATTATTGTTATTCGGATGGAAATGCATGTTTTGCGCCCCACTATGATGCGTGCCAAGTCATATTTGATTTATGAAGTCATTTTGATAATGAAAAATCCCTCTATACCCCCTCTGACGACCCGAAAATGATTTCTGTTGACGAATTATTGTTATTTAGATGAAAATGGATATTATGCACTCCACTATGATACGTGCCAAGTCATATTTGATTTTTGAAGTAATTTTGAAAATGAAAAATCCCTCTATGCCCCCTCTAACGACCCGTCAATGATTTCTGTTGACGAATTATTGTTATTCAGATGGAAATAGTTATTCTGCACCCCACCATGATGCGTGCCAAGTCATATTAGATTTTGAGGTAATTTTGAAAATGAAAAATCCCTCTATACCCCGTCTGACGACCCGTCAATGATTTCTGTTGACTAATTATTGATATTCAGATGGAAATGGATATTCTGCACCCCACCATGATGCGTGCCAAGTCATATTAGATTTTGAGGTAATTTTGAAAATGAAAAATCCCTCGATACCCCCTCTGACGACACGACAATGATTTCTGTTGACGAATTATTGTCATTCAGATGAAAATGGATGTTTTGCACCCCACTATGATGCGTACCAAGTCCTATTTGATTTTGAGGTAATTTTGAAAATGAAAAATCCCTCTATACCCCCTCTGACGTCCCGACAATGATTTCTGTTGACAAATTATTTTTATAGAGATGGAAATGGATATTCTGTACCCCACCATGATGCGTGCCAAGTCATATTTTATTTTGGGGTAATTTTGAAAATGAAATATCCATCTATACACCCTCTGACGACACGACAATGATTTATCTTAAGGAATTATTGTTATTCAGATGGGAATGGATATTCTGCACCCCACCATGATGCGTGCCAAGTCATTTTTGATTTTTGAAGTCATTTTGAAAAATCCCTCTATTCCCTCTCTGACGACCCGACAATGATTTCTGTTTACGAATTATTGTTATTCAGATGGAAATAGATATTCTGCACCCCACCATGATGCGTGCCAAATCATATTTGATTTTGAGGTTATTTTGATAATGAAAAATCCCTCTATACCCCCTCTGTCGTCCCGACAATGATTTCTGTTGACAAATTATTGTTATTTGGATGAAAATGCATGTTTTGCACCCCACTATGATGCGTGCCAAGTCATATTTGATTTTTGAAGTCATTTTGATAATGAAAAATCCCTTTATTCCCTCTCTGACGACCCGACAATGATTTCTGTAGACAATTTATTTTTATAGAGATGGAAATGGATATTCTGTACCCCACCATGATGCGTGCCAAGTCATATTTGATTTTTGAAGTCATTTTGAAAATGAAAAATCCCTCTCTACCCCCTCTAACGACCCGTCAATGATTTCTGTTTACGAATTATTGTTATTCAGATGGAAATAGATATTCTGCACCCCACCATGATGCGTGCCAAGTCATATTTGATTTTGAGGTAATTTTGAAAATGAAAATTCCCTCCATTCCCCCTCTGACGACACGACAATGATTTCTGTTGACAATTTATCGTTTTTGAGATGAAAATGGATATTCTGTACCCCACCATGATGCGTGCCAAGTCATATTTGATTTTAGAAGTCATTTTGAAAATGAAAAATCCGTCTATAACCCCTCTAACGACCCGTCAATGATTTCTGTTGACGAATTATGGTTATTCAGATGGGAATGGATATTCTGCACCCCACCATAATGCGTGCCAAGTCATATTTGATTTTGAGGTAATTTTGAAAATGAAAAATCCCTCTATACTCCCTCTAACGACCCGTCAATGATTTCTGTGTACAAATTAATGTTATTCAGATGGAAATAGATATTCTGCACCCCACCATGATGCGTGCCAAGTCATATTTGATTTTTGAAGTCATTTTGAAAATGAAAAATCCCTCTATTCCCTCTCTGACGACCCGACAATGATTTCTGTCGACGAATTATTGTTATTTGGATGGAAATGCATGTTTTGCACCCCACTATGATGCGTGCCAAGTCATATTTGATTTTGATGTAATTTTGAAAATTAAAAATCCCTCCATTCCCCCTCTGACGACACGACAATGATTTCTGTTGACAAATTATCGTTTTTGAGATGAAAATGGATATTCTGTACCCCACCATGATGCGTGCCAAGTCATATTTGATTTTAGAAGTCATTTTGAAAATGAAAAATCCGTCTATAACCCCTCTAACGACCCGTCAATGATTTCTGTTGACGAATTATGGTTATTCAGATGGGAATGGATATTCTGCACCCCACCATAATGCGTGCCAAATCATATTTGATTTTGAGGTAATTTTGAAAATGAAAAATCCCTTTATACTCCCTCTAACGACCCGTCAATGATTTCTGTGTAGAAATTATTGTTATTCAGATGGAAATAGATATTCTGCACCCCACCATGATGCGTGCCAAGTCATATTTGATTTTTGAAGTCATTTTGAAAATGAAAAATCCCTCTATTCCCTCTCTGACGACCCGACAATGATTTCTGTTGACGAATTATTGTTATTTAGATGAAAATGGATATTATGCACTCCACCATGATACGTGCCAAGTCATATTTGATTTTTGAAGTCATTTTGAAAATGAAAATTCCCTCTCTACCCCCTCTAACGACCCGTCAATGATTTCTGTTTACGAATTATTGTTATTCAGATGGAAATAGATATTCTGCACCCCACCATGATGTGGCCAAGTCATATTTGATTTTTGAAATCATTTTGAAAATGAAAAATCCCTCTATTCCCTCTCTGACGACCCGAAAATGATTTCTGTTGACGAATTATTGTTATTTGGATGGAAATGCATGTTTTGCACCCCACTATGATGCGTGCCAAGTCATATTTGATTTATGAAGTCATTTTGATAATGAAAAATCCCTCTATACCCCCTCTGACGACCCGAAAATGATTTCTGTTGACAAATTATTGATATTTGGATGGAAATGCATGTTTTGCACCCCACTATGATGCGTGCCAAGTCATATTTGATTTTTGAAGTCATTTTGATAATGAAAAATCCCTTTATTCCCTCTCTGACGACCCGACAATGATTTCTGTAGACAATTTATTTTTATAGAGATGGAAATGGATATTCTGTACCCCACCATGATGCGTGCCAAGTCATATTTGATTTTTGAAGTCATTTTGAAAATGAAAAATCCCTCTCTACCCCCTCTAACGACCCGTCAATGATTTCTGTTTACGAATTATTGTTATTCAGATGGAAATAGATATTCTGCACCCCACCATGATGCGTGCCAAGTCATATTTGATTTTGAGGTAATTTTGAAAATGAAAATTCCCTCCATTCCCCCTCTGACGACACGACAATGATTTCTGTTGACAATTTATCGTTTTTGAGATGAAAATGGATATTCTGTACCCCACCATGATGCGTGCCAAGTCATATTTGATTTTAGAAGTCATTTTGAAAATGAAAAATCCGTCTATAACCCCTCTAACGACCCGTCAATGATTTCTGTTGACGAATTATGGTTATTCAGATGGGAATGGATATTCTGCACCCCACCATAATGCGTGCCAAGTCATATTTGATTTTGAGGTAATTTTGAAAATGAAAAATCCCTCTATACTCCCTCTAACGACCCGTCAATGATTTCTGTGTACAAATTAATGTTATTCAGATGGAAATAGATATTCTGCACCCCACCATGATGCGTGCCAAGTCATATTTGATTTTTGAAGTCATTTTGAAAATGAAAAATCCCTCTATTCCCTCTCTGACGACCCGACAATGATTTCTGTCGACGAATTATTGTTATTTGGATGGAAATGCATGTTTTGCACCCCACTATGATGCGTGCCAAGTCATATTTGATTTTGATGTAATTTTGAAAATTAAAAATCCCTCCATTCCCCCTCTGACGACACGACAATGATTTCTGTTGACAAATTATGGTTTTTGAGATGAAAATGGATATTCTGTACCCCACCATGATGCGTGCCAAGTCATATTTGATTTTAGAAGTCATTTTGAAAATGAAAAATCCGTCTATAACCCCTCTAACGACCCGTCAATGATTTCTGTTGACGAATTATGGTTATTCAGATGGGAATGGATATTCTGCACCCCACCATAATGCGTGCCAAATCATATTTGATTTTGAGGTAATTTTGAAAATGAAAAATCCCTTTATACTCCCTCTAACGACCCGTCAATGATTTCTGTGTAGAAATTATTGTTATTCAGATGGAAATAGATATTCTGCACCCCACCATGATGCGTGCCAAGTCATATTTGATTTTTGAAGTCATTTTGAAAATGAAAAATCCCTCTATTCCCTCTCTGACGACCCGACAATGATTTCTGTTGACGAATTATTGTTATTTAGATGAAAATGGATATTATGCACTCCACTATGATACGTGCCAAGTCATATTTGATTTTTGAAGTCATTTTGAAAATGAAAAATCCCTCTCTACCCCCTCTAACGACCCGTCAATGATTTCTGTTTACGAATTATTGTTATTCAGATGGAAATAGATATTCTGCACCCCACCATGATGTGGCCAAGTCATATTTGATTTTTGAAATCATTTTGAAAATGAAAAATCCCTCTATTCCCTCTCTGACGACCCGAAAATGATTTCTGTTGACGAATTATTGTTATTTGGATGGAAATGCATGTTTTGCACCCCACTATGATGCGTGCCAAGTCATATTTGATTTATGAAGTCATTTTGATAATGAAAAATCCCTCTATACCCCCTCTGACGACCCGAAAATGATTTCTGTTGACAAATTATTGATATTTGGATGGAAATGCATGTTTTGCACCCCACTATGATGCGTGCCAAGTCATATTTGATTTATGAAGTCATTTTGATAATGAAAAATCCCTCTATACCCCCTCTGACGACCCGAAAATGATTTCTGATGACGAATTATTGTTATTTAGAAGAAAATGGATATTATGCGCTCCACTATGATACGTGCCAAGTCATATTTGATTTTTGAAGTAATTTTGAAAATGAAAAATCCCTCTATGCCCCCTCTAACGACCCGTCAATGATTTCTGTTGACTAATTATTGATATTCAGATGGAAATGGATATTCTGCACCCCACCATGATGCGTGCCAAGTCATATTATATTTTGAGGTAAGATTGAAAATGAAAAATCCCTCGATACCGCCTCTGACGACACGACAATGATTTCTGTTGACGAATTATTGTTATTCAGATGGGAATGGATGTTTTGCACCCCACTATGATGCGTGCCAAGTCCTATTTGATTTTGAGGTAATTTTGAAAATGAAAAATCCCTCTATACCCCCTCTGACGACCCGACAATGATTTCTGTTGACAAATTATTTTTATAGAGAAGGAAATGGATATTCTGTACCCCACCATGATGCGTGCCAAATCATATTTGATTTTTGAAGTCATTTTGAAAATGAAAAATCCCTCTATACCCCCTCTGACGACCCGACAATGATTTCTGTTGACGAATTATTCTCATTCAGATGGAAATTGATATTCTGCACCCCATCATGATGCGTGCCAAGTCATATTAGATTTTGAGGTAATTTTGAAAATGAAAAATCCCTCTATACCCCCTCTGACGACCCGACAATGATTTCTTTTGACAAATTATTGTTATTGAGATGGAAATGAATATTGTGTACCCCACCATGTTGCGTGCCAAGTCATATTTGAATTTAGGGTAATTTTGAAAATGAAAAATCCCTCTATACCCCCTCTGACGACACGACAATGATTTATCTTAAGGAATTATTTTTATTCAGATGGGAATGGATATTCTGCACCCCACCATGATGCGTGCCAAGTCATTTTTGATTTTTGAAGTCATTTTGAAAATGAAAAATCCCTCTATTCCCTCTCTGACGACCCGTCAATGATTTCTGTTTACGAATTATTGTTATTCAGATGGAAATAGATATTCTGCACCCCACCATGATGCGTGCCAAGTCATATTTGATTTTGAGGTTAATTTGATAATGAAAAATCCCTCTATACCCCCTCTGACGTCCCGACAATGATTTCTGTTGACAAATTATTGTTATTTACATGAAATTGCATGTTTTGCACCCCACTATGATGCGTGCCAAGTCATATTTGATTTTTGAAGTCATTTTGATAATGAAAAATTCCTTTATTCCCTCTCTGACGACCCGACAATGATTTCTGTAGACAATTTATTTTTATAGAGATGGAAATGGATATTCTGTACTACACCATGATGCGTGCCAAGTCATATTTGATTTTTGAAGTCATTTTGAAAATGAAAAATCCCTCTCTACCCCCTCTAACGACCCGTCAATTATTTCTGTTTACGAATTATTGTTATTCAGATGGAAATAGATATTCTGCACCCCACCATGATGCTTGCCAAGTCATATTTGATTTTTGAAGTCATTTTGAAAATGAAAAATCCCTCTATTCCCTCTCTGACGACCCGACAATGATTTCTGTTGACGAATTATTGTTATTCGGATGGAAATGCATGTTTTGCGCCCCACTATGATGCGTGCCAAGTCATATTTGATTTATGAAGTCATTTTGATAATGAAAAATCCCTCTATACCCCCTCTGACGACCCGAAAATGATTTCTGTTGACGAATTATTATTATTTAGATGAAAATGGATATTATGCACTCCACTATGATACGTGCCAAGTCATATTTGATTTTTGAAGTAATTTTGAAAATGAAAAATCCCTCTATGCCCCCTCTAACGACCCGTCAATGATTTCTGTTGACGAATTATTGTTATTCAGATGGAAATGGATATTCTGCACCCCACCATGATGCGTGCCAAGTCATATTAGATTTTGAGGTAATTTTGAAAATGAAAAATCCCTCTATACCCCGTCTGACGACCCGTCAATGATTTCTGTTGACTAATTATTGATATTCAGATGGAAATGGATATTCTGCACCCCACCATGATGCGTGCCAAGTTATATTAGATTTTGAGGTAATTTTGAAAATGAAAAATCCCTCGATACCCCCTCTGACGACACGACAATGATTTCTGTTGACGAATTATTGTCATTCAGATGGAAATGGATGTTTTGCACCCCACTATGATGCGTACCAAGTCCTATTTGATTTTGAGGTAATTTTGAAAATGAAAAATCCCTCTATACCCCCTCTGACGTCCCGACAATGATTTCTGTTGACAAATTATTTTTATAGAGATGGAAATGGATATTCTGTACCCCACCATGATGCGTGCCAAGTCATATTTGATTTTGGGGTAATTTTGAAAATGAAATATCCATCTATACCCCCTCTGACGACACGACAATGATTTATCTTAAGGAATTATTGTTATTCAAAGGGAATGGATATTCTGCACCCCACCATGATGCGTGCCAAGTCATTTTTGATTTTTGAAGTCATTTTGAAAAATCCCTCTATTCCCTCTCTGACGACCCGACAATGATTTCTGTTTACGAATTATTGTTATTCAGATGGAAATAGATATTCTGCACCCCACCATGATGCGTGCCAAATCATATTTGATTTTGAGGTTATTTTAATAATGAAAAATCCCTCTATACCCCCTCTGTCGTCCCGACAATGATTTCTGTTGACAAATTATTGTTATTTAGATGAAAATGCATGTTTTGCACCCCACTATGATGCGTGCCAAGTCATATTTGATTTTTGAAGTCATTTTGATAATGAAAAATCCCTTTATTCCCTCTCTGACGACCCGACAATGATTTCTGTAGACAATTTATTTTTATAGAGATGGAAATGGATATTCTGTACCCCACCATGATGCGTGCCAAGTCATATTTGATTTTTGAAGTCATTTTGAAAATGAAAAATCCCTCTCTACCCCCTCTAACGACCCGTCAATGATTTCTGTTTACGAATTATTGTTATTCAGATGGAAATAGATATTCTGCACCCCACCATGATGCGTGCCAAGTCATATTTGATTTTGAGGTAATTTTGAAAATGAAAATTCCCTCCATTCCCCCTCTGACGACACGACAATGATTTCTGTTGACAATTTATCGTTTTTGAGATGAATATGGATATTCTGTACCCCACCATGATGCGTGCCAAGTCATATTTGATTTTGAGGTAATTTTGAAAATGAAAATTTCCTCCATTCCCCCTCTAACGACCCGTCAATGATTTCTGTTGACGAATTATGGTTATTCAGATGGGAATGGATATTCTGCACCCCACCATATTGCGTGCCAAGTCATATTTGATTTTGAGGTAATTTTGAAAATGAAAAATCCCTCTATACTCCCTCTAACGACCCGTCAATGATTTCTGTGTACAAATTATTGTTATTCAGATGGAAATAGATATTCTGCACCCCACCATGATGCGTGCCAAGTCATATTTGATTTTTGAAGTCATTTTGATAATAAAAAATCCCTCTATACCCCCTCTAACGACCCGTCAATGATTTCCATTGACGAATTATTGTTATTTAGATAGAAATAGATATTCTGCAGCCCACCATGATGCGTGCCAAGTCATATTTGATTTTGAGGTAATTTTGAAAATGAGAAATCCCTCTATACCCCCTCTGACGACCCGACAATGATTTCTTTTGACAAATTATTGTTATTGAGATGGAAATGAATATTCTGTACCCCACCATGTTGCGTGCCAAGTCATATTTGATTTTGGGGTAATTTTGATAATGAGAAATCCCTCTATATCCCCTCTGACGATCCGACAATGATTTCTTTCGACAAATTATTGTTATTGAGATGAAAATGGTTATTCTGTACCCCACCATGATGCGTGCCAAGTCATATTTGATTTTTGAAGTCATTTTGAAAATGAAAAATCCCTCTATACCCCCTCTGACGACCCGACAATGATTTCTGTTGACAAATTATTGTTTTTCAGATGGAAATGGATGTTTTGCACCCTACTATGATGCGTGCTATGACTTATTTGAATTTTGAAGTCATTTTGATAATGAAAAATCCCTCTAAACCCCCTCTAACGACCTGTCAATGATTTCCATTGACGAATTATTGTTATTCAGATGGAAATGGATATTCTGCAGCCCACCATGATGCGTGCCAAGTCATATTTGATTTTGAGGTAATTTTGAAAATCAAAAATCCCTCTATACCCCCTCTGACGACCCGACAATGATTTCTTTTGACAAATTATTGTTATTGAGATGGAAATGAATATTGTGTACCCCACCATGTTGCGTGCCAAGTCATATTTGATTTTGGGGTAATTTTGAAAATGAAATATCCCCCTATACCCCCTCTGACGACACGACAATGATTTATCCTAAGG
The DNA here is from genome assembly GCA_958502065.1 of Chrysolina americana. Lineage (NCBI taxonomy): Eukaryota > Metazoa > Arthropoda > Insecta > Coleoptera > Chrysomelidae > Chrysolina > Chrysolina americana. The sequence goes on from OY293414.1 coordinate 42,525,828, forward strand.
AATTATTGTTATTCAGATAGAAATGGATATTCTGCACCCCACCATGATGCGTGCCAAGTCATTTTTGATTTTTGAAATCATTTTGAAAATGAAAAATCCCTCTATTCCCTCTCTGACGACCCGACAATGATTTCTGTTTACGAATTATTGTTATTCAGATGGAAATAGATATTCTGCACCCCACCATGATGCGTGCCAAGTCATATTTGATTTTGAGGTTATTTGGATAATGAAAAATCCCTCTATACCCCCTCTGACGTCCCGACAATGATTTCTGTTGACAAATTATTGTAATTTAGATGAAAATGCATGTTTTGCACCCCACTATGATGCGTGCCAAGTCTTATTTGATTTTTGAAGTCATTTTGATAATGAAAAATCCCTCTATACCCCCTCTGACGTCCCGACAATGATTTCTGTTGACAAATTATTTTTATAGAGATGGAAATGGATATTCTGTACCCCACCATGATGCGTGCCAAGTCATATTTGATTTTTGAAGTCATTTTGAAAATGAAAAATCCCTCTATACCCTCTCTGACGACCCGACAATGATTTCTGTTGACGAATTATTCTCATTCAGATGGAAATTGATATTCTGCACCCCACCATGATGCGTGCCAAGTCATATTTGATTTTGAGGTAATTTTGAAAATGAAAATTCCCTCCATACCCCGTCGACGACACGACAATGATTTCTGTTGACAATTTATCGTTATTGAGATGGAAATGGATATTCTGTACCCCACCATGATGCGTGCCAAGTCATATTTGATTTTAGAAGTCATTTTGAAAATGAAAAATCCGTCTATAACCCCTCTAACGACCCGTCAATGATTTCTGTTGACGAATTATGGTTATTCAGATGGGAAAGGATATTATGCACCCCACCATAATGCGTGCCAAGTCATATTTGATTTTGAGGTGATTTTGAAAATGAAAAATCCCTCTATACTTCCTCTAACGACCCGTCAATGATTTCTGTGTTCAAATTATTGTTATTCAGATGGAAATAGATATTCTGCACCCCACCATGATTCGTGCCAAGTCATATTTGATTTTTGAAGTCATTTTGAAAATGAAAAATCCCTCTATTCCCTCTCTGACGACCCGACAATGATTTCTGTCGACGAATTATTGTTATTTGGATGGAAATGCATGTTTTGCACCCCACTATGATGCGTGCCAAGTCTTATTTGATTTTTGAAGTCATTTTGACAATGAAAAATCCCTCTATACCCCCTCTGACGACCCGACAATGATTTCTGTTGACGAATAATTGTTATTTAGATGAAAATGGATATTATGCACTCCACTATGATACGTGCCAAGTCATATTTGATTTTTGAAGTAATTTTGAAAATGAAAAATCCCTCTATGCCTCCTCTAACGACCCGTCAATGACTTCTGTTGACGAATTATTGTTATTCAGATGGAAATGGATATTCTGCACCCCACCATGATGCGTGCCAAGTCATATTTGATTTTGATGTAATTTTGAAAATTAAAAATCCCTCTATACCCCGTCTGACGACCCGTCAATGATTTCTGTTGACTAATTATTGATATTCAGATGGGAATGGATATTCTGCAACACACCATGATGCGTGCCAAAACATATTAGAATTTGAGGTAATTTTGAAAATGAAAAATCCCTCTATACCCCCTCTGACGACACGACAATGATTTCTGTTGACGAATCATTGTTATTCAGTTGGGAATGGATGTTTTGCACCCCACTATGATGCGTGCCCAGTCCTATTTGATTTTGAGGTAATTTTGAAAATGAAAAATCTCTCTATACCCCCTCTGACGTCCCGACAATGATTTCTGTTGACAAATTATTTTTACAGAGATGGATATGGATATTCTGTACCCCACCATGATGCGTGCCAAGTCATATTTGATTTTTGAAGTGATTTTGAAAATGAAATATCCCTCTATACCCCCTTTGACGACCCGACAATGATTTCTGTTGACGAAATATTGTTATTCAGATGAAAATGAATATTTTGCACCCTACTATTATGCGTGCCAAGCCTTATTTGAATTTTGAAGTCATTTTGATAATGAAAAATCCCTCTATACCCCCTCTAACGAGCCGTCAATGATTTCCATTGACGAATTATTGTTATTCAAATGGAAATGAATTTTCTGCAGCCCACCATGATGCGTGCCAAGTCATATTTGATTTTGAGGTAATTTTGAAAATGAAAAATCCCTCTATACCCCCTCTGACGACCCGACAATGATTTCTTTTGACAAATTATTTTTATTGAGATGGAAATGAATATTCTGTACCCCACCATGATGCGTGCCAAGTCATATTTGATTTATGAAGTCATTTTGAAAATGAAAACTCCCTCTATACCCCCTCTGACGACCCGACAATGATTTCTGTTGACGAATTATTGTTTTTCAGATGGAAATGGATGTTTTGCACCCTACTATGATGCGTGCCAAGCCTTATTTGAATTTTGAAGTCATTTTGATAATGAAAAATCCCTCTATTCCCCCTCTATCGACCCGTCAATGATTTCTGTTGACAAATTATTGTTATTTAGATGGAAATGGATATTCTGCACCCCACCATGATGCGTGCCAAGTCATATTTGATTTCGAGGTAATTATGAAAATGAAAAATCCCTCTATACCCCCTCTGACAACCCGACAATGATTTCTGTTGACGAAATATTGTTATTCAGATGAAAATGAATATTTTGCACCCTACTATTATGCGTGCCAAGCCTTATTTGAATTTTGAAGTCATTTTGATAATGAAAAATCCCTCTATACCCCCTCTAACGAGCCGTCAATGATTTCCATTGACGAATTATTGTTATTCAAATGGAAATGAATTTTCTGTACCCCACCATGATGCGTGCCAAGTCATATTTGATTTATGAAGTCATTTTGAAAATGAAAACTCCCTCTATACCCCCTCTGACGACCCGACAATGATTTCTGTTGACGAATTATTGTTTTTCAGATGGAAATGGATGTTTTGCACCCTACTATGATGCGTGCCAAGCCTTATTTGAATTTTGAAGTCATTTTGATAATGAAAAATCCCTCTATACCCCCTCTAACGACCCGTCAATGATTTCCATTGACGAATTATTGTTATTCAGATGGAAATGGATATTCTGCAGCCCACCATGATGCGTGCCAAGTCATATTTGATTTTGGGGTAATTTTGATAATGAGAAATCCCTCTATACCCCCTCTGACGATCCGACAATGATTGCTTTCGACAAATTATTATTATTGAGATGAAAATGGTTATTCTGTACCCCACCATGATGCGTGCCAAGTCATATTTGATTTTTGAAGTCATTTTGAAAATGAAAAATCCCTCTATACCCCCTCTGACGACCCGACAATGATTTCTGTTGACGAATTATTGTTTTTCAGATGGAAATGGATGTTTTGCACCCTACTATGATGCGTGCCAAGCCTTATTTGAATTTTGAAGTCATTTTGATAATGAAAAATCCCTCTATACCCCCTCTAACGACCCGTCAATGATTTTGTATTGACGAATTATTGTTATTCAGATGGAAATGGATATTCTGCAGCCCACCATGATGCGTGCCAAGATATATTTGATTCTTGAAGTAATTTTGAAAATGAAAAATCTCTTTAACCCCTTCTGACGACCCGACAATAATTTCTGTTGACGAATAATTGTTATTTAGATGAAAATGGATATTATGCACTCCACTATGATACGTGCCAAGTCATATTTGATTTTTGAAGTAATTTTGAAAATGAAAAATCCCTCTATGCCCCCTCTAACGACCCGTCAATGACTTCTGTTGACGAATGATTGTTATTCAGATGGAAATGGATATTCTGCACCCCACCATGATGCGTGCCAAGTCATATTTGATTTTGGGGTAATTTTGATAATGAGAAATCCCTCTATACCCCCTCTGACGATCCGACAATGATTGCTTTCGACAAATTATTATTATTGAGATGAAAATGGTTATTCTGTACCCCACCATGATGCGTGCCAAGTCATATTTGATTTTTGAAGTCATTTTGAAAATGAAAAATCCCTCTATACCCCCTCTGACGACCCGACAATGATTTCTGTTGACGAATTATTGTTTTTCAGATGGAAATGGATGTTTTGCACCCTACTATGATGCGTGCCAAGCCTTATTTGAATTTTGAAGTCATTTTGATAATGAAAAATCCCTCTATACCCCCTCTAACGACCCGTCAATGATTTTGTATTGACGAATTATTGTTATTCAGATGGAAATGGATATTCTGCAGCCCACCATGATGCGTGCCAAGATATATTTGATTCTTGAAGTAATTTTGAAAATGAAAAATCTCTTTAACCCCTTCTGACGACCCGACAATAATTTCTGTTGACGAATAATTGTTATTTAGATGAAAATGGATATTATGCACTCCACTATGATACGTGCCAAGTCATATTTGATTTTTGAAGTAATTTTGAAAATGAAAAATCCCTCTATGCCCCCTCTAACGACCCGTCAATGACTTCTGTTGACGAATTATTGTTATTCAGATGGAAATGGATATTCTGCACCCCACCATGATGCGTGCCAAAACATATTAGAATTTGAGGTAATTTTGAAAATGAAAAATCCCTCCATACCCCCTCTGACGACACGACAATGATTTCTGTTGACGAATTATTGTTATTCAGTTGGGAATGGATGTTTTGCACCCCACTATGATGCGTGCCCAGTCCTATTTGATTTTGAGGTAATTTTGAAAATGAAAAATCTCTCTATACCCCCTCTGACGTCCCGACAATGATTTCTGTTGACAAATTATTTTTATAGAGATGGAAATGGATATTCTGTACCGCACCATGATGCGTGCCAAGTCATATTTGATTTTTGAAGTCATTTTGAAAATGAAAAATCCCTCTATACCCCCTCTGACGACCCGACAATGATTTCTGTTGACGAATTATTGTTTTTCAGATGGAAATGGATGTTTTGCACCCTACTATGATGCGTGCCAAGCCTTATTTGAATTTTGAAGTCATTTTGATAATGAAAAATCCCTCTATTCCCCCTCTAACGACCCGTCAATGATTTCTGTTAACAAATTATTGTTATTTAGATGAAAATGGATATTCTGCCCCCCCACCATGATGCGTGCCAAGTCATATTTGATTTCGAGGTAATTATGAAAATGAAGAATCCCTCTATACCCCCTCTGACGACCCGACAATGATTTCTGTTGACGAAATATTGTTATTCAGATGAAAATGAATATTTTGCACCCTACTATTATGCGTGCCAAGCCTTATTTGAATTTTGAAGTCATTTTGATAATGAAAAATCCCTCTATACCCCCTCTAACGAGCCGTCAATGATTTCCATTGACGAATTATTGTTATTCAAATGGAAATGAATTTTCTGCAGCCCACCATGATGCGTGCCAAGTCATATTTGATTTTGAGGTAATTTTGAAAATGAAAAATCCCTCTATACCCCCTCTGACGACCCGACAATGATTTCTTTTGACAAATTACTTTTATTGAGATGGAAATGAATATTCTGTACCCCACCATGATGCGTGCCAAGTCATATTTGATTTTTGAAGTCATTTTGAAAATGAAAAATCCCTCTATACCCCCTCTGACGACCCGACAATGATTTCTGTTGACGAATTATTGTTTTTCAAATTGAAATGGATGTTTTGCACCCTACTATGATGCGTGCCAAGCCTTATTTGAATTTTGAAGTCATTTTGATAATGAAAAATCCCTCTATACCCCCTCTAACGACCCGTCAATGATTTCCATTGACGAATTATTGTTATTCAGATGGAAATGGATATTCTGCAGCCCACCATGATGCGTGCCAAGTCATCTTTGATTTTGAGGTAATTTTGAAAATGAGAAATCCCTCTATACCCCCTCTGACGACCCGACAATGATTTCTTTTGACAAATTATTGTTATTGAGATGGAAATGAATATTCTGTACCCCACCATGTTGCGTGCCAAGTCATATTTGATTTTGGGGTAATTTCGATAATGAGAAATCCCTCTATACCCCCTCTGACGATCCGACAATGATTGCTTTCGACAAATTATTGTTATTGAGATGAAAATGGTTATTCTGTACCCCACCATGATGCGTGCCAAGTCATATTTGATTTTTGAAGTCATTTTGAAAATGAAAAATCCCTCTATACCCCCTCTGACGACCCGACAATGATTTCTGTTGACGAATTATTGTTTTTCAGATGGAAAAGGATGTTTTGCACCCTACTATGATGCGTGCCAAGCCTTATTTGAATTTTGAAGTCATTTTGATAATGAAAAATCCCTCTATACCCCCTCTAACGACCCGTCAATGATTTTGTATTGACGAATTATTGTTATTCAGATGGAAATGGATATTCTGCAGCCCACCATGATGCGTGCCAAGTCATATTTGATTTTGAGGTAATTTTGAAAATGAAAAATCCCTCTATACCCCCTCTGACGACCCGACAATGATTTCTTTTGACAAATTATTGTTATTGAGATGGAAATGAATAATGTGTACCCCACCATGTTGCGTGCTAAGTCATATTTGATTTTGGGGTAATTTTGAAAATGAAATATCCCTCTATACCCCCTCTGACGACACGACAATGATTTATCCTAAGGAATTATTGTTATTCAGATGGAAATGGATATTCTGCACCCCACCATGATGCGTGCCAAGTCATTTTTGATTCAAGTTATATTAGATTTTGAGGTAATTTTAGAAAATGAAAAATCCCTCGATACCCCCTCTGACGACACGACAATGATTTCTGTTGACGAATTATTGTTATTCAGATGGGAATGGATGTTTTGCACCCCACTATGATGCGTGCCAAGTCCTATTTGATTTTGAGGTAATTTTGAAAATGAAAAATCCCTCTATACCCCCTCTGACGTCCCGACAATGATTTCTGTTGACAAATTATTTTTATAGAGATGGAAATGGATATTCTGTACCCCACCATGATGCGTGCCAAGTCATATTTGATTTTTGAAGTCAATTTGAAAATGAAAAATCCCTCTATACCCCCTCTGACGACCCGACAATGATTTCTGTTGACGAATTATTCTCATTCAGATGGAAATTGATATTCTGCACCCCACCATGATGCGTGCCAAGTCATATTAGATTTTGAGGTAATTTTGAAAATGAAAAATCCCTCTATAATCCCTCTGACGACCCGACAATGATATCTGTTGACGAATTATTCTCATTCAGATGGAAATTGATATTCTGCACCCCACCATGATGCGTGCCAAGTCATATTTGATTTTGAGGTAATTTTGAAAATGAAAATTCCCTCCATACCCCCTCGACGACACGAAAATGATTTCTGTTGACAATTTATCGTTATTGAGATGGAAATGGATATTCTGTACCCCACCATGATGCGTGCCAAGTCATATTTGATTTTAGAAGTCATTTTGAAAATGAAAAATCCGTCTATAACCCCTCTAACGACCCGTCAATGATTTCTGTTGACGAATTATGGTTATTCAGATGGGAAAGGATATTCTGCACCCCACCATAATGCGTGCCAAGTCATATTTGATTTTGAGGTGATTTTGAAAATGAAAAATCCCTCTATACTTCCTCTAACGACCCGTCAATGATTTCTGTGTACAAATTATTGTTATTCAGATGGAAATAGATATTCTGCACCCCACTATGATGCGTGCCAAGTCATATTTGATTTTAGAAGTCATTTTGAAAATGAAAAATCCGTCTATAACCCCTCTAACGACCCGTCAATGATTTCTGTTGACGAATTATGGTTATTCAGATGGGAAAGGATATTCTGCACCCCACCATAATGCGTGCCAAGTCATATTTGATTTTGAGGTGATTTTGAAAATGAAAAATCCCTCTATACTTCCTCTAACGACCCGTCAATGATTTCTGTGTACAAATTATTGTTATTCAGATGGAAATAGATATTCTGCACCCCACCATGATGCGTGCCAAGTCATATTTGATTTTTGAAGTCATTTTGAAAATGAAAAATACCTCTATTCCCACTCTGACGACCCGACAATGATTTCTGTCGACGAATTATTGTTATTTGGATGGAAATGCATGTTTTGCACCCCACTATGATGCGTGCCAAGTCTTATTTGATTTTTGAAGTCATTTTGATAATGAAAAATCCCTCTATACCCCCTCTGACGACCCGACAATGATTTCTGTTGACGAATAATTGTTATTTAGATGAAAATGGATATTATGCACTCCACTATGATACGTGCCAAGTCATATTTGATTTTTGAAGTAATTTTGAAAATGAAAAATCCCTCTATGCCTCCTCTAACGACCCGTCAATGACTTCTGTTGACGAATTATTGTTATTCAGATGGAAATGGATATTCTGCACCCCACCATGATGCGTGCCAAGTCATATTTGATTTTGATGTAATTTTGAAAATTAAAAATCCCTCTATACCCCGTCTGACGACCCGTCAATGATTTCTGTTGACTAATTATTGATATTCAGATGGGAATGGATATTCTGCACCCCACCATGATGCGTGCCAAAACATATTAGAATTTGAGGTAATTTTGAAAATGAAAAATCCCTCTATACCCCCTCTGACGACACGACAATGATTTCTGTTGACGAATTATTGTTATTCAGTTGGGAATGGATGTTTTGCCCCACTATGATGCGTGCCCAGTCCTATTTGATTTTGAGGTAATTTTGAAAATGAAAAATCTCTCTATACCCCCTCTGACGTCCCGACAATGATTTCTGTTGACAAATTATTTTTACAGAGATGGAAATGGATATTCTGTACCCCACCATGATGCGTGCCAAGTCATATTTGATTTTTGAAGTGATTTTGAAAATGAAAAATCCCTCTATACCCCCTCTGACGACCCGACAATGATTTCTGTTGACGAAATATCGTTATTCAGATGAAAATGAATATTTTGCACCCTACTATTATGCGTGCCAAGCCTTATTTGAATTTTGAAGTCATTTTAATAATGAAAAATCCCTCTATACCCCCTCTAACGAGCCGTCAATGATTTCCATTGACGAATTATTGTTATTCAAATGGAAATGAATTTTCTGCAGCCCACCATGATGCGTGCCAAGTCATATTTGATTTTGAGGTAATTTTGAAAATGAAAAATCCCTCTATACCCCCTCTGACGACCCGACAATGATTTCTTTTGACAAATTATTTTTATTGAGATGGAAATGAATATTCTGTACCCCACCATGATGCGTGCCAAGTCATATTTGATTTATGAAGTCATTTTGAAAATGAAAACTCCCTCTATACCCCCTCTGACGACCCGACAATGATTTCTGTTGACGAATTATTGTTTTTCAGATGGAAATGGATGTTTTGCACCCTACTATGATGCGTGCCAAGCCTTATTTGAATTTTGAAGTCATTTTGATAATGAAAAATCCCTCTATTCCCCCTCTATCGACCCGTCAATGATTTCTGTTGACAAATTATTGTTATTTAGATGGAAATTGATATTCTGCACCCCACCATGATGCGTGCCAAGTCATATTTGATTTAGAGGTAATTATGAAAATGAAAAATCCCTCTATACCCCCTCTGACAACCCGACAATGATTTCTATTGACGAAATATTGTTATTCAGATGAAAATGAATATTTTGCACCCTACTATTATGCGTGCCAAGCCTTATTTGAATTTTGAAGTCATTTTGATAATGAAAAATCCCTCTATACCCCCTCTAACGAGCCGTCAATGATTTCCATTGACGAATTATTGTTATTCAAATGGAAATGAATTTTCTGCAGCCCACCATGATGCGTGCCAAGTCATATTTGATTTTGAGGTAATTTTGAAAATGAAAAATCCCTCTATACCCCCTCTGACGACCCGACAATGATTTCTTTTGACAAATTATTTTTATTGAGATGGAAATGAATATTCTGTACCCCACCATGATGCGTGCCAAGTCATATTTGATTTATGAAGTCATTTTGAAAATGAAAACTCCCTCTATACCCCCTCTGACGACCCGACAATGATTTCTGTTGACGAATTATTGTTTTTCAGATGGAAATGGATGTTTTGCACCCTACTATGATGCGTGCCAAGCCTTATTTGAATTTTGAAGTCATTTTGATAATGAAAAATCCCTCTATACCCCCTCTAACGACCCGTCAATGATTTCCATTGACGAATTATTGTTATTCAGATGGAAATGGATATTCTGCAGCCCACCATGATGCGTGCCAAGTCATATTTGATTTTGGGGTAATTTTGATAATGAGAAATCCCTCTATACCCCCTCTGACGATCCGACAATGATTGCTTTCGACAAATTATTATTATTGAGATGAAAATGGTTATTCTGTACCCCACCATGATGCGTGCCAAGTCATATTTGATTTTTGAAGTCATTTTGAAAATGAAAAATCCCTCTATACCCCCTCTGACGACCCGACAATGATTTCTGTTGACGAATTATTGTTTTTCAGATGGAAATGGATGTTTTGCACCCTACTATGATGCGTGCCAAGCCTTATTTGAATTTTGAAGTCATTTTGATAATGAAAAATCCCTCTATACCCCCTCTAACGACCCGTCAATGATTTTGTATTGACGAATTATTGTTATTCAGATGGAAATGGATATTCTGCAGCCCACCATGATGCGTGCCAAGATATATTTGATTCTTGAAGTAATTTTGAAAATGAAAAATCTCTTTAACCCCTTCTGACGACCCGACAATAATTTCTGTTGACGAATAATTGTTATTTAGATGAAAATGGATATTATGCACTCCACTATGATACGTGCCAAGTCATATTTGATTTTTGAAGTAATTTTGAAAATGAAAAATCCCTCTATGCCCCCTCTAACGACCCGTCAATGACTTCTGTTGACGAATGATTGTTATTCAGATGGAAATGGATATTCTGCACCCCACCATGATGCGTGCCAAGTCATATTTGAATTTGGGGTAATTTTGATAATGAGAAATCCCTCTATACCCCCTCTGACGATCCGTCAATGATTGCTTTCGACAAATTATTATTATTGAGATGAAAATGGTTATTCTGTACCCCACCATGATGCGTGCCAAGTCATATTTGATTTTTGAAGTCATTTTGAAAATGAAAAATCCCTCTATACCCCCTCTGACGACCCGACAATGATTTCTGTTGACGAATTATTGTTTTTCAGATGGAAATGGATGTTTTGCACCCTACTATGATGCGTGCCAAGCCTTATTTGAATTTTGAAGTCATTTTGATAATGAAAAATCCCTCTATACCCCCTCTAACGACCCGTCAATGATTTTGTATTGACGAATTATTGTTATTCAGATGGAAATGGATATTCTGCAGCCCACCATGATGCGTGCCAAGATATATTTGATTCTTGAAGTAATTTTGAAAATGAAAAATCTCTTTAACCCCTTCTGACGACCCGACAATAATTTCTGTTGACGAATAATTGTTATTTAGATGAAAATGGATATTATGCACTCCACTATGATACGTGCCAAGTCATATTTGATTTTTGAAGTAATTTTGAAAATGAAAAATCCCTCTATGCCCCCTCTAACGACCCGTCAATGACTTCTGTTGACGAATTATTGTTATTCAGATGGAAATGGATATTCTGCACCCCACCATGATGCGTGCCAAAACATATTAGAATTTGAGGTAATTTTGAAAATGAAAAATCCCTCCATACCCCCTCTGACGACACGACAATGATTTCTGTTGACGAATTATTGTTATTCAGTTGGGAATGGATGTTTTGCACCCCACTATGATGCGTGCCCAGTCCTATTTGATTTTGAGGTAATTTTGAAAATGAAAAATCTCTCTATACCCCCTCTGACGTCCCGACAATGATTTCTGTTGACAAATTATTTTTATAGAGATGGAAATGGATATTCTGTACCCCACCATGATGCGTGCCAAGTCATATTTGATTTTTGAAGTCATTTTGAAAATGAAAAATCCCTCTATACCCCCTCTGACGACCCGACAATGATTTCTGTTGACGAATTATTGTTTTTCAGATGGAAATGGATGTTTTGCACCCTACTATGATGCGTGCCAAGCCTTATTTGAATTTTGAAGTCATTTTGATAATGAAAAATCCCTCTATTCCCCCTCTAACGACCCGTCCATGATTTCTGTTAAAAAATTATTGTTATTTAGATGAAAATGGATATTCTGCCCCCCCACCATGATGCGTGCCAAGTCATATTTGATTTCGAGGTAATTATGAAAATGAAGAATCCCTCTATACCCCCTCTGACGACCCGACAATGATTTCTATTGACGAAATATTGTTATTCAGATGAAAATGAATATTTTGCACCCTACTATTATGCGTGCCAAGCCTTATTTGAATTTTGAAGTCATTTTGATAATGAAAAATCCCTCTATACCCCCTCTAACGAGCCGTCAATGATTTCCATTGACGAAATATTGTTATTCAAATGGAAATGAATTTTCTGCAGCCCACCATGATGCGTGCCAAGTCATATTTGATTTTGAGGTAATTTTGAAAATGAAAAATCCCTCTATACCCCCTCTGACGACCCGACAATGATTTATTTTGATAAATTACTTTTATTGAGATGAAAATGAATATTCTGTACCCCACCATGATGCGTGCCAAGTCATATTTGATTTTTGAAGTCATTTTGAAAATGAAAAATCCCTCTATACCCCCTCTGACGACCCGACAATGATTTCTGTTGACGAATTATTGTTTTTCAAATTGAAATGGATGTTTTGCACCCTACTATGATGCGTGCCAAGCCTTATTTGAATTTTGAAGTCATTTTGATAATGAAAAATCCCTCTATACCCCCTCTAACGACCCGTCAATGATTTCCATTGACGAATTATTGTTATTCAGATGGAAATGGATATTCTGCAGCCCACCATGATGCGTGCCAAGTCATCTTTGATTTTGAGGTAATTTTGAAAATGAGAAATCCCTCTATACCCCCTCTGACGACCCGACAATGATTTCTTTTGACAAATTATTGTTATTGAGATGGAAATGAATATTCTGTACCCCACCAAGTTGCGTGCCAAGTCATATTTGATTTTGGGGTAATTTCGATAATGAGAAATCCCTCTATACCCTCTCTGACGATCCGACAATGATTGCTTTCGACAAATTATTGTTATTGAGATGAAAATGGTTATTCTGTACCCCACCATGATGCGTGCCAAGTCATATTTGATTTTTGAAGTCATTTTGAAAATGAAAAATCCCTCTATACCCCCTCTGACGACCCGACAATGATTTCTGTTGACGAATTATTGTTTTTCAGATGGAAATGGATGTTTTGCACCCTACTATGATGCGTGCCAAGCCTTATTTGAATTTTGAAGTCATTTTGATAATGAAAAATCCCTCTATACCCCCTCTAACGACCCGTCAATGATTTTGTATTGACGAATTATTGTTATTCAGATGGAAATGGATATTCTGCAGCCCACCATGATGCGTGCCAAGTCATATTTGATTTTGAGGTAATTTTGAAAATGAAAAATCCCTCTATACCCCCTCTGACGACCCGACAATGATTTCTTTTGACAAATTATTGTTATTGAGATGGAAATGAATAATGTGTACCCCACCATGTTGCGTGCTAAGTCATATTTGATTTTGGGGTAATTTTGAAAATGAAATATCCCTCTATACCCCCTCTGACGACACGACAATGATTTATCCTAAGGAATTATTGTTATTCAGATGGAAATGGATATTCTGCACCCCACCATGATGCGTGCCAAGTCATTTTTGATTCAAGTTATATTAGATTTTGAGGTAATTTTAGAAAATGAAAAATCCCTCGATACCCCCTCTGACGACACGACAATGATTTCTGTTGACGAATTATTGTTATTCAGATGGGAATGGATGTTTTGCACCCCACTATGATGCGTGCCAAGTCCTATTTGATTTTGAGGTAATTTTGAAAATGAAAAATCCCTCTATACCCCCTCTGACGTCCCGACAATGATTTCTGTTGACAAATTATTTTTATAGAGATGGAAATGGATATTCTGTACCCCACCATGATGCGTGCCAAGTCATATTTGATTTTTGAAGTCAATTTGAAAATGAAAAATCCCTCTATACCCCCTCTGACGACCCGACAATGATTTCTGTTGACGAATTATTCTCATTCAGATGGAAATTGATATTCTGCACCCCACCATGATGCGTGCCAAGTCATATTAGATTTTGAGGTAATTTTGAAAATGAAAAATCCCTCTATAATCCCTCTGACGACCCGACAATGATATCTGTTGACGAATTATTCTCATTCAGATGGAAATTGATATTCTGCACCCCACCATGATGCGTGCCAAGTCATATTTGATTTTGAGGTAATTTTGAAAATGAAAATTCCCTCCATACCCCCTCGACGACACGAAAATGATTTCTGTTGACAATTTATCGTTATTGAGATGGAAATGGATATTCTGTACCCCACCATGATGCGTGCCAAGTCATATTTGATTTTAGAAGTCATTTTGAAAATGAAAAATCCGTCTATAACCCCTCTAACGACCCGTCAATGATTTCTGTTGACGAATTATGGTTATTCAGATGGGAAAGGATATTCTGCACCCCACCATAATGCGTGCCAAGTCATATTTGATTTTGAGGTGATTTTGAAAATGAAAAATCCCTCTATACTTCCTCTAACGACCCGTCAATGATTTCTGTGTACAAATTATTGTTATTCAGATGGAAATAGATATTCTGCACCCCACCATGATGCGTGCCAAGTCATATTTGATTTTAGAAGTCATTTTAAAAATGAAAAATCCGTCTATAACCCCTCTAACGACCCGTCAATGATTTCTGTTGACGAATTATGGTTATTCAGATGGGAAAGGATATTCTGCACCCCACCATAATGCGTGCCAAGTCATATTTGATTTTGAGGTGATTTTGAAAATGAAAAATCCCTCTATACTTCCTCTAACGACCCGTCAATGATTTCTGTGTACAAATTATTGTTATTCAGATGGAAATAGATATTCTGCACCCCACCATGATGCGTGCCAAGTCATATTTGATTTTTGAAGTCATTTTGAAAATGAAAAATACCTCTATTCCCACTCTGACGACCCGACAATGATTTCTGTCGACGAATTATTGTTATTTGGATGGAAATGCATGTTTTGCACCCCACTATGATGCGTGCCAAGTCATATTTGATTTTTGAAGTCATTTTGAAAATGAAAAATACCTCTATTCCCACTCTGACGACCCGACAATGATTTCTGTCGACGAATTATTGTTATTTGGATGGAAATGCATGTTTTGCACCCCACTATGATGCGTGCCAAGTCTTATTTGATTTTTGAAGTCATTTTGATAATGAAAAATCCCTCTATACCCCCTCTGACGACCCGACAATGATTTCTGTTGACGAATAATTGTTATTTAGATGAAAATGGATATTATGCACTCCACTATGATACGTGCCAAGTCATATTTGATTTTTGAAGTAATTTTGATAATGAAAAATCCCTCTATACCCCCTCTAACGACCCGTCAATGATTTTGTATTGACGAATTATTGTTATTCAGATGGAAATGGATATTCTGCAGCCCACCATGATGCGTGCCAAGATATATTTGATTCTTGAAGTAATTTTGAAAATGAAAAATCTCTTTAACCCCTTCTGACGACCCGACAATAATTTCTGTTGACGAATAATTGTTATTTAGATGAAAATGGATATTATGCACTCCACTATGATACGTGCCAAGTCATATTTGATTTTTGAAGTAATTTTGAAAATGAAAAATCCCTCTATGCCCCCTCTAACGACCCGTCAATGACTTCTGTTGACGAATTATTGTTATTCAGATGGAAATGGATATTCTGCACCCCACCATGATGCGTGCCAAAACATATTAGAATTTGAGGTAATTTTGAAAATGAAAAATCCCTCCATACCCCCTCTGACGACACGACAATGATTTCTGTTGACGAATTATTGTTATTCAGTTGGGAATGGATGTTTTGCACCCCACTATGATGCGTGCCCAGTCCTATTTGATTTTGAGGTAATTTTGAAAATGAAAAATCTCTCTATACCCCCTCTGACGTCCCGACAATGATTTCTGTTGACAAATTATTTTTATAGAGATGGAAATGGATATTCTGTACCCCACCATGATGCGTGCCAAGTCATATTTGATTTTTGAAGTCATTTTGAAAATGAAAAATCCCTCTATACCCCCTCTGACGACCCGACAATGATTTCTGTTGACGAATTATTGTTTTTCAGATGGAAATGGATGTTTTGCACCCTACTATGATGCGTGCCAAGCCTTATTTGAATTTTGAAGTCATTTTGATAATGAAAAATCCCTCTATTCCCCCTCTAACGACCCGTCCATGATTTCTGTTAAAAAATTATTGTTATTTAGATGAAAATGGATATTCTGCCCCCCCACCATGATGCGTGCCAAGTCATATTTGATTTCGAGGTAATTATGAAAATGAAGAATCCCTCTATACCCCCTCTGACGACCCGACAATGATTTCTATTGACGAAATATTGTTATTCAGATGAAAATGAATATTTTGCACCCTACTATTATGCGTGCCAAGCCTTATTTGAATTTTGAAGTCATTTTGATAATGAAAAATCCCTCTATACCCCCTCTAACGAGCCGTCAATGATTTCCATTGACGAAATATTGTTATTCAAATGGAAATGAATTTTCTGCAGCCCACCATGATGCGTGCCAAGTCATATTTGATTTTGAGGTAATTTTGAAAATGAAAAATCCCTCTATACCCCCTCTGACGACCCGACAATGATTTATTTTGACAAATTACTTTTATTGAGATGAAAATGAATATTCTGTACCCCACCATGATGCGTGCCAAGTCATATTTGATTTTTGAAGTGATTTTGAAAATGAAAAATCCCTCTATACCCCCTCTGACGACCCGACAATGATTTCTGTTGACGAAATATCGTTATTCAGATGAAAATGAATATTTTGCACCCTACTATTATGCGTGCCAAGCCTTATTTGAATTTTGAAGTCATTTTAATAATGAAAAATCCCTCTATACCCCCTCTAACGAGCCGTCAATGATTTCCATTGACGAATTATTGTTATTCAAATGGAAATGAATTTTCTGCAGCCCACCATGATGCGTGCCAAGTCATATTTGATTTTGAGGTAATTTTGAAAATGAAAAATCCCTCTATACCCCCTCTGACGACCCGACAATGATTTCTTTTGACAAATTATTTTTATTGAGATGGAAATGAATATTCTGTACCCCACCATGATGCGTGCCAAGTCATATTTGATTTATGAAGTCATTTTGAAAATGAAAACTCCCTCTATACCCCCTCTGACGACCCGACAATGATTTCTGTTGACGAATTATTGTTTTTCAGATGGAAATGGATGTTTTGCACCCTACTATGATGCGTGCCAAGCCTTATTTGAATTTTGAAGTCATTTTGATAATGAAAAATCCCTCTATACCCCCTCTAACGACCCGTCAATGATTTTGTATTGACGAATTATTGTTATTCAGATGGAAATGGATATTCTGCAGCCCACCATGATGCGTGCCAAGTCATATTTGATTTTGAGGTAATTTTGAAAATGAAAAATCCCTCTATACCCCCTCTGACGACCCGACAATGATTTCTTTTGACAAATTATTGTTATTGAGATGGAAATGAATAATGTGTACCCCACCATGTTGCGTGCTAAGTCATATTTGATTTTGGGGTAATTTTGAAAATGAAATATCCCTCTATACCCCCTCTGACGACACGACAATGATTTATCCTAAGGAATTATTGTTATTCAGATGGAAATGGATATTCTGCACCCCACCATGATGCGTGCCAAGTCATTTTTGATTCAAGTTATATTAGATTTTGAGGTAATTTTAGAAAATGAAAAATCCCTCGATACCCCCTCTGACGACACGACAATGATTTCTGTTGACGAATTATTGTTATTCAGATGGGAATGGATGTTTTGCACCCCACTATGATGCGTGCCAAGTCCTATTTGATTTTGAGGTAATTTTGAAAATGAAAAATCCCTCTATACCCCCTCTGACGTCCCGACAATGATTTCTGTTGACAAATTATTTTTATAGAGATGGAAATGGATATTCTGTACCCCACCATGATGCGTGCCAAGTCATATTTGATTTTTGAAGTCAATTTGAAAATGAAAAATCCCTCTATACCCCCTCTGACGACCCGACAATGATTTCTGTTGACGAATTATTCTCATTCAGATGGAAATTGATATTCTGCACCCCACCATGATGCGTGCCAAGTCATATTAGATTTTGAGGTAATTTTGAAAATGAAAAATCCCTCTATAATCCCTCTGACGACCCGACAATGATATCTGTTGACGAATTATTCTCATTCAGATGGAAATTGATATTCTGCACCCCACCATGATGCGTGCCAAGTCATATTTGATTTTGAGGTAATTTTGAAAATGAAAATTCCCTCCATACCCCCTCGACGACACGAAAATGATTTCTGTTGACAATTTATCGTTATTGAGATGGAAATGGATATTCTGTACCCCACCATGATGCGTGCCAAGTCATATTTGATTTTAGAAGTCATTTTGAAAATGAAAAATCCGTCTATAACCCCTCTAACGACCCGTCAATGATTTCTGTTGACGAATTATGGTTATTCAGATGGGAAAGGATATTCTGCACCCCACCATAATGCGTGCCAAGTCATATTTGATTTTGAGGTGATTTTGAAAATGAAAAATCCCTCTATACTTCCTCTAACGACCCGTCAATGATTTCTGTGTACAAATTATTGTTATTCAGATGGAAATAGATATTCTGCACCCCACCATGATGCGTGCCAAGTCATATTTGATTTTAGAAGTCATTTTGAAAATGAAAAATCCGTCTATAACCCCTCTAACGACCCGTCAATGATTTCTGTTGACGAATTATGGTTATTCAGATGGGAAAGGATATTCTGCACCCCACCATAATGCGTGCCAAGTCATATTTGATTTTGAGGTGATTTTGAAAATGAAAAATCCCTCTATACTTCCTCTAACGACCCGTCAATGATTTCTGTGTACAAATTATTGTTATTCAGATGGAAATAGATATTCTGCACCCCACCATGATGCGTGCCAAGTCATATTTGATTTTTGAAGTCATTTTGAAAATGAAAAATACCTCTATTCCCACTCTGACGACCCGACAATGATTTCTGTCGACGAATTATTGTTATTTGGATGGAAATGCATGTTTTGCACCCCACTATGATGCGTGCCAAGTCTTATTTGATTTTTGAAGTCATTTTGATAATGAAAAATCCCTCTATACCCCCTCTGACGACCCGACAATGATTTCTGTTGACGAATAATTGTTATTTAGATGAAAGTGGATATTATGCACTCCACTATGATACGTGCCAAGTCATATTTGATTTTTGAAGTAATTTTGAAAATGAAAAATCCCTCTATGCCTCCTCTAACGACCCGTCAATGACTTCTGTTGACGAATTATTGTTATTCAGATGGAAATGGATATTCTGCACCCCACCATGATGCGTGCCAAGTCATATTTGATTTTGATGTAATTTTGAAAATTAAAAATCCCTCTATACCCCGTCTGACGACCCGTCAATGATTTCTGTTGACTAATTATTGATATTCAGATGGGAATGGATATTCTGCACCCCACCATGATGCGTGCCAAAACATATTAGAATTTGAGGTAATTTTGAAAATGAAAAATCCCTCTATACCCCCTCTGACGACACGACAATGATTTCTGTTGACGAATTATTGTTATTCAGTTGGGAATGGATGTTTTGCCCCACTATGATGCGTGCCCAGTCCTATTTGATTTTGAGGTAATTTTGAAAATGAAAAATCTCTCTATACCCCCTCTGACGTCCCGACAATGATTTCTGTTGACAAATTATTTTTACAGAGATGGAAATGGATATTCTGTACCCCACCATGATGCGTGCCAAGTCATATTTGATTTTTGAAGTGATTTTGAAAATGAAAAATCCCTCTATACCCCCTCTGACGACCCGACAATGATTTCTGTTGACGAAATATCGTTATTCAGATGAAAATGAATATTTTGCACCCTACTATTATGCGTGCCAAGCCTTATTTGAATTTTGAAGTCATTTTAATAATGAAAAATCCCTCTATACCCCCTCTAACGAGCCGTCAATGATTTCCATTGACGAATTATTGTTATTCAAATGGAAATGAATTTTCTGCAGCCCACCATGATGCGTGCCAAGTCATATTTGATTTTGAGGTAATTTTGAAAATGAAAAATCCCTCTATACCCCCTCTGACGACCCGACAATGATTTCTTTTGACAAATTATTTTTATTGAGATGGAAATGAATATTCTGTACCCCACCATGATGCGTGCCAAGTCATATTTGATTTATGAAGTCATTTTGAAAATGAAAACTCCCTCTATACCCCCTCTGACGACCCGACAATGATTTCTGTTGACGAATTATTGTTTTTCAGATGGAAATGGATGTTTTGCACCCTACTATGATGCGTGCCAAGCCTTATTTGAATTTTGAAGTCATTTTGATAATGAAAAATCCCTCTATTCCCCCTCTATCGACCCGTCAATGATTTCTGTTGACAAATTATTGTTATTTAGATGGAAATTGATATTCTGCACCCCACCATGATGCGTGCCAAGTCATATTTGATTTCGAGGTAATTATGAAAATGAAAAATCCCTCTATACCCCCTCTGACAACCCGACAATGATTTCTATTGACGAAATATTGTTATTCAGATGAAAATGAATATTTTGCACCCTACTATTATGCGTGCCAAGCCTTATTTGAATTTTGAAGTCATTTTGATAATGAAAAATCCCTCTATACCCCCTCTAACGAGCCGTCAATGATTTCCATTGACGAATTATTGTTATTCAAATGGAAATGAATTTTCTGCAGCCCACCATGATGCGTGCCAAGTCATATTTGATTTTGAGGTAATTTTGAAAATGAAAAATCCCTCTATACCCCCTCTGACGACCCGACAATGATTTCTTTTGACAAATTATTTTTATTGAGATGGAAATGAATATTCTGTACCCCACCATGATGCGTGCCAAGTCATATTTGATTTATGAAGTCATTTTGAAAATGAAAACTCCCTCTATACCCCCTCTGACGACCCGACAATGATTTCTGTTGACGAATTATTGTTTTTCAGATGGAAATGGATGTTTTGCACCCTACTATGATGCGTGCCAAGCCTTATTTGAATTTTGAAGTCATTTTGATAATGAAAAATCCCTCTATACCCCCTCTAACGACCCGTCAATGATTTCCATTGACGAATTATTGTTATTCAGATGGAAATGGATATTCTGCAGCCCACCATGATGCGTGCCAAGTCATATTTGATTTTGGGGTAATTTTGATAATGAGAAATCCCTCTATACCCCCTCTGACGATCCGACAATGATTGCTTTCGACAAATTATTATTATTGAGATGAAAATGGTTATTCTGTACCCCACCATGATGCGTGCCAAGTCATATTTGATTTTTGAAGTCATTTTGAAAATGAAAAATCCCTCTATACCCCCTCTGACGACCCGACAATGATTTCTGTTGACGAATTATTGTTTTTCAGATGGAAATGGATGTTTTGCACCCTACTATGATGCGTGCCAAGCCTTATTTGAATTTTGAAGTCATTTTGATAATGAAAAATCCCTCTATACCCCCTCTAACGACCCGTCAATGATTTTGTATTGACGAATTATTGTTATTCAGATGGAAATGGATATTCTGCAGCCCACCATGATGCGTGCCAAGATATATTTGATTCTTGAAGTAATTTTGAAAATGAAAAATCTCTTTAACCCCTTCTGACGACCCGACAATAATTTCTGTTGACGAATAATTGTTATTTAGATGAAAATGGATATTATGCACTCCACTATGATACGTGCCAAGTCATATTTGATTTTTGAAGTAATTTTGAAAATGAAAAATCCCTCTATGCCCCCTCTAACGACCCGTCAATGACTTCTGTTGACGAATGATTGTTATTCAGATGGAAATGGATATTCTGCACCCCACCATGATGCGTGCCAAGTCATATTTGATTTTGGGGTAATTTTGATAATGAGAAATCCCTCTATACCCCCTCTGACGATCCGTCAATGATTGCTTTCGACAAATTATTATTATTGAGATGAAAATGGTTATTCTGTACCCCACCATGATGCGTGCCAAGTCATATTTGATTTTTGAAGTCATTTTGAAAATGAAAAATCCCTCTATACCCCCTCTGACGACCCGACAATGATTTCTGTTGACGAATTATTGTTTTTCAGATGGAAATGGATGTTTTGCACCCTACTATGATGCGTGCCAAGCCTTATTTGAATTTTGAAGTCATTTTGATAATGAAAAATCCCTCTATACCCCCTCTAACGACCCGTCAATGATTTTGTATTGACGAATTATTGTTATTCAGATGGAAATGGATATTCTGCAGCCCACCATGATGCGTGCCAAGATATATTTGATTCTTGAAGTAATTTTGAAAATGAAAAATCTCTTTAACCCCTTCTGACGACCCGACAATAATTTCTGTTGACGAATAATTGTTATTTAGATGAAAATGGATATTATGCACTCCACTATGATACGTGCCAAGTCATATTTGATTTTTGAAGTAATTTTGAAAATGAAAAATCCCTCTATGCCCCCTCTAACGACCCGTCAATGACTTCTGTTGACGAATTATTGTTATTCAGATGGAAATGGATATTCTGCACCCCACCATGATGCGTGCCAAAACATATTAGAATTTGAGGTAATTTTGAAAATGAAAAATCCCTCCATACCCCCTCTGACGACACGACAATGATTTCTGTTGACGAATTATTGTTATTCAGTTGGGAATGGATGTTTTGCACCCCACTATGATGCGTGCCCAGTCCTATTTGATTTTGAGGTAATTTTGAAAATGAAAAATCTCTCTATACCCCCTCTGACGTCCCGACAATGATTTCTGTTGACAAATTATTTTTATAGAGATGGAAATGGATATTCTGTACCCCACCATGATGCGTGCCAAGTCATATTTGATTTTTGAAGTCATTTTGAAAATGAAAAATCCCTCTATACCCCCTCTGACGACCCGACAATGATTTCTGTTGACGAATTATTGTTTTTCAGATGGAAATGGATGTTTTGCACCCTACTATGATGCGTGCCAAGCCTTATTTGAATTTTGAAGTCATTTTGATAATGAAAAATCCCTCTATTCCCCCTCTAACGACCCGTCAATGATTTCTGTTAAAAAATTATTGTTATTTAGATGAAAATGGATATTCTGCCCCCCCACCATGATGCGTGCCAAGTCATATTTGATTTCGAGGTAATTATGAAAATGAAGAATCCCTCTATACCCCCTCTGACGACCCGACAATGATTTCTATTGACGAAATATTGTTATTCAGATGAAAATGAATATTTTGCACCCTACTATTATGCGTGCCAAGCCTTATTTGAATTTTGAAGTCATTTTGATAATGAAAAATCCCTCTATACCCCCTCTAACGAGCCGTCAATGATTTCCATTGACGAATTATTGTTATTCAAATGGAAATGAATTTTCTGCAGCCCACCATGATGCGTGCCAAGTCATATTTGATTTTGAGGTAATTTTGAAAATGAAAAATCCCTCTATACCCCCTCTGACGACCCGACAATGATTTCTTTTGACAAATTACTTTTATTGAGATGGAAATGAATATTCTGTACCCCACCATGATGCGTGCCAAGTCATATTTGATTTTTGAAGTCATTTTGAAAATGAAAAATCCCTCTATACCCCCTCTGACGACCCGACAATGATTTCTGTTGATGAATTATTGTTTTTCAAATTGAAATGGATGTTTTGCACCCTACTATGATGCGTGCCAAGCCTTATTTGAATTTTGAAGTCATTTTGATAATGAAAAATCCCTCTATACCCCCTCTAACGACCCGTCAATGATTTTGTATTGACGAATTATTGTTATTCAGATGGAAATGGATATTCTGCAGCCCACCATGATGCGTGCCAAGTCATATTTGATTTTGAGGTAATTTTGAAAATGAAAAATCCCTCTATACCCCCTCTGACGACCCGACAATGATTTCTTTTGACAAATTATTGTTATTGAGATGGAAATGAATATTGTGTACCCCACCATGTTGCGTGCTAAGTCATATTTGATTTTGGGGTAATTTTGAAAATGAAATATCCCTCTATACCCCCTCTGACGACACGACAATGATTTATCCTAAGGAATTATTGTTATTCAGATGGAAATGGATATTCTGCACCCCACCATGATGCGTGCCAAGTCATTTTCGATTCAAGTTATATTAGATTTTGAGGTAATTTTAGAAAATGAAAAATCCCTCGATACCCCCTCTGACGACACGACAATGATTTCTGTTGACGAATTATTGTTATTCAGATGGGAATGGATGTTTTGCACCCCACTATGATGCGTGCCAAGTCCTATTTGATTTTGAGGTGATTTTGAAAATGAAAAATCCCTCTATACCCCCTCTGACGTCCCGACAATGATTTCTGTTGACAAATTATTTTTATAGAGATGGAAATGGATATTCTGTACCCCACCATGATGCGTGCCAAGTCATATTTGATTTTTGAAGTCAATTTGAAAATGAAAAATCCTTCTATACCCCCTCTGACGACCCGACAATGATTTCTGTTGACGAATTATTCTCATTCAGATGGAAATTGATATTCTGCACCCCACCATGATGCGTGCCAAGTCATATTAGATTTTGAGGTAATTTTGAAAATGAAAAATCCCTCTATAATCCCTCTGACGACCCGACAATGATATCTGTTGACGAATTATTCTCATTCAGATGGAAATTGATATTCTGCACCCCACCATGATGCGTGTCAAGTCATATTTGATTTTGAGGTAATTTTGAAAATGAATATTCCCTCCATACCCCCTCTGACGACACGAAAATGATTTCTGTTGACAATTTATCGTTATTGAGATGGGAATGGATATTCTGTACCCCACCATGATGCGTGCCAAGTCATATTTGATTTTAGAAGTCATTTTGAAAATGAAAAATTCGTCTATAACCCCTCTAACGACCCGTCAATGATTTCTGTTGACGAATTATGGTTATTCAGATGGGAATGGATATTCTGCACCCCACCATATTGCGTGCCAAGTCATATTTGATTTTGAGGTAATTTTGAAAATGAAAAATCCCTCTATACTCCCTCTAACGACCCGTCAATGATTTTTGTGTACAAATTATTGTTATTCAGATGGAAATAGATATTCTGCACCCCACCATGATGCGTGCCAAGTCATATTTGATTTTTGAAATCATTTTGAAAATGAAAAATCCCTCTATTCCCTCTCTGACGACCCGACAATGATTTCTGTCGACGAATTATTGTTATTTGGATGGAAATGCATGTTTTGCACCCCACTATGATGCGTGCCAAGTCTTATTTGATTTTTGAAGTCATTTTGATAATGAAAAATCCCTCTATACCCCCTCTGACGACCCGACAATGATTTCTGTTGACGAATTATTGTTATTTAGATGAAAATGGATATTATGCACTCCACTACGATACGTGCCAAGTCATATTTGATTTTTGAAGTAATTTTGAAAATGAAAAATCCCTCTATGCCCCCTCTAACGACCCGTCAATGACTTCTGTTGACGAATTATTGTTATTCAGATGGGAATGGATATTCTGCACTCCTCCATGATGCGTGCCAAGTCATATTTGATTTTGATGTAATTTTGAAAATTAAAAATCCCTCTATACCCCGTCTGACGACCCGTCAATGATTTCTGTTGACTAATTAGCGATAGTCAGATGGAAATGGATATTCTGCACCCCACCATGATGCGTGCCAAGTCATATTAGATTTTGAGGTAATTTTGAAAACGAAAAATCCCTCCATACCCCCTCTGACGACACGACAATGATTTCTGTTGACGAATTATTGTTATTCAGTTGGGAATGGATGTTTTGCACCCCACTATGATGCGTGCCCAGTCCTATTTGATTTTGAGGTGATTTTGAAAATGAAAAATCTCTCTATACCCCCTCTGACGTCCCGACAATGATTTCTGTTGACAAATTATTTTTATAGAGATGGAAATGGATATTCTGTACCCCACCATGATGCGTGCCAAGTCATATTTGATTTTTGAAGTCATTTTGAAAATGAAAAATCCCTCTATACCCCCTCTGACGACCCGACAATGATTTCTGTTGACGAATTATTGTTTTTCAGATGGAAATGGATGTTTTGCACCCTACTATGATGCGTGCCAAGCCTTATTTGAATTTTGAAGTCATTTTGATAATGAAAAATCCCACTATTCCCCCTCTAACGACCCGTCAATGATTTCTGTTGACGAATTATTGTTATTTAGATGGAAATGGATATTCTGCACCCCACCATGATGCGTGCCAAGTCATATTTGATTTCGAGGTAATTATGAAAATGAGAAATCCCTCTATACCCCCTCTGACGACCCGACAATGATTTCTGTTGACTAATTATTGATATTCAGATGGAAATGGATATTCTGCACCATACCATGATGCGTGCCAAGTCATATTAGATTTTGAGGTAATTTTGAAAACGAAAAATCCCTCCATACCCCCTCTGACGACACGACAATGATTTCTGTTGACGAATTATTGTTATTCAGTTGGGAATGGATGTTTTGCACCCCACTATGATGCGTGCCCAGTCCTATTTGATTTTGAGGTGATTTTGAAAATGAAAAATCCCTCTATACCCCCTCTGACGACCCGACAATGATTTCTTTTGACAAATTATTGTTATTGAGATGGAAATGAATATTCTGTACCCCACCATGTTGCGTGCCAAGTCATATTTGATTTTGGGGTAATTTTGATAATGAGAAATCCCTCTATACCCCCTCTGACGATCCGACAATGATTGCTTTCGACAAATTATTGTTATTGAGATGAAAATGGTTATTCTGTACCCCACCATGATGCGTGCCAAGTCATATTTGATTTTTGAAGTCATTTTGAAAATGAAAAATCCCTCTATACCCCCTCTGACGACCCGACAATGATTTCTGTTGACGAATTATTGTTTTTCAGATGGAAATGGATGTTTTGCACCCTACTATGATGCGTGCCAAGCCTTATTTGAATTTTGAAGTCATTTTGATAATGAAAAATCCCTCTATACCCCCTCTAACGACCCGTCAATGATTTTGTATTGACGAATTATTGTTATTCAGATGGAAATGGATATTCTGCAGCCCACCATGATGCGTGCCAAGTCATATTTGATTTTGAGATAATTTTGAAAATGAAAAATCCCTCTATACCCCCTCTGACGACCCGACAATGATTTCTTTTGACAAATTATTGTTATTGAGATGGAAATGAATATTGTGTACCCCACCATGTTGCGTGCCAAGTCATATTTGATTTTGGGGTAATTTTGAAAATGAAATATCCCTCTATACCCCCTCTGACGACACGACAATGATTTATCCTAAGGAATTATTGTTATTCAGATGGAAATGGATATTCTGCACCCCACCATGATGCGTGCCAAGTCATTTTTGATTCAAGTCATATTAGATTTTGAGGTAATTTTGAAAATGAAAAATCCCTCGATACCCCCTCTGACGACACGACAATGATTTCTGTTGACGAATTATTGTTATTCAGATGGGAATGGATGTTTTGCACCCCACTATGATGCGTGCCAAGTCCTATTTGATTTTGAGGTAATTTTGAAAATGAAAAATCCCTCTATACCCCCTCTGACGTCCCGACAATGATTTCTGTTGACAAATTATTTTTATAGAGATGGAAATGGATATTCTGTACCCCACCATGATGCGTGCCAAGTCATATTTGATTTTTGAAGTCAATTTGAAAATGAAAAATCCCTCTATACCCCCCCTGACGACCCGACAATGATTTCTGTTGACGAATTATTCTCATTCAGATGGAAATTGATATTCTGCACCCCACCATGATGCGTGCCAAGTCATATTAGATTTTGAGGTAATTTTGAAAATGAAAAATCCCTCTATAATCCCTCTGACGACTCGACAATGATATCTGTTGACGAATTATTCTCATTCAGATGGAAATTGATATTCTGCACCCCACCATGATGCGTGCCAAGTCATATTTGATTTTGAGGTAATTTTGAAAATGAATATTCCCTCCATACCCCCTCT
Organism: Chrysolina americana; assembly: GCA_958502065.1. Classification (NCBI taxonomy): domain Eukaryota; kingdom Metazoa; phylum Arthropoda; class Insecta; order Coleoptera; family Chrysomelidae; genus Chrysolina; species Chrysolina americana. Next base: position 42,554,194 of record OY293414.1, read on the forward strand.
GACGACACGAAAATGATTTCTGTTGACAATTTATCGTTATTGAGATGGAAATGGATATTCTGTACCCCACCATGATGCGTGCCAAGTCATATTTGATTTTAGAAGTCATTTTGAAAATGAAAAATCCGTCTATAACGCCTCTAACGACCCGTCAATGATTTCTGTGTACAAATTATTGTTATTCAGATGGAAATAGATATTCTGCACCCCACCATGATGCGTGCCAAGTCATATTTGATTTTTGAAATCATTTTGAAAATGAAAAATCCCTCTATTCCCTCTCTGACGACCCGACAATGATTTCTGTCGACGAATTATTGTTATTTGGATGGAAATGCATGTTTTGCACCCCACTATGATGCGTGCCAAGTCTTATTTGATTTTTGAAGTCATTTTGATAATGAAAAATCCCTCTATACCCCCTCTGACGACCCGACAATGATTTCTGTTGACGAGTTATTGTTATTTAGATGAAATTGGATATTATGCACTCCACTACGATACGTGCCAAGTCATATTTGATTTTTGAAGTAATTTTGAAAATGAAAAATCCCTCTATGCCCCCTCTAACGACCCGTCAATGACTTCTGTTGACGAATTATTGTTATTCAGATGGAAATGGATATTCTGCACCCCTCCATGATGCGTGCCAAGTCATATTTGATTTTGATGTAACTTTGAAAATTAAAAATCCTTCTATACCCCGTCTGACGACCCGTCAATGATTTCTGTTGACTAATTATTGATATTCAGATGGAAATGGATATTCTGCACCCCACCATGATGCGTGCCAAGTCATATTAGATTTTGAGGTAATTTTGAAAACGAAAAATCCCTCCATACCCCCTCTGACGACCCGACAATGATTTCTGTTGACGAATTATTCTCATTCAGATGGAAATTGATATTCTGCACCCACCATAATGCGTGCCAAGTCATATTAGATTTTGAGGTAATTTTGAAAATGAAAAATCCCTCTATAATCCCTCTGACGACCCGACAATGATATCTGTTGACAAATTATTCTCATTCAGATGGATATTGATATTCTGCACCCCACCATGATGCGTGCCAAGTCATATTTGATTTTGAGGTAATTTTGAAAATGAATATTCCCTCCATACCCCCTCTGACGACACGAAAATGATTTCTGTTGACAATTTATCGTTATTGAGATGGAAATGGATATTCTGTACCCCACCATGATGCGTGCCAAGTCATATTTGATTTTAGAAGTCATTTTGAAAATGAAAAATCCGTCTATAACCCCTCTAACGACCCGTCAATGATTTCTGTTGACGAATTATGGTTATTCAGAAGGGAATGGATATTCTGCACCCCACCATATTGCGTGCCAAGTCATATTTGATTTTGAGGTAATTTTGAAAATGAAAAATCCCTCTATACTCCCTCTAACGACCCGTCAATGATTTCTGTGTACAAATTATTGTTATTCAGATGGAAATAGATATTCTGCACCCCACCATGATGCGTGCCAAGTCATATTTGATTTTTGAAATCATTTTGAAAATGAAAAATCCCTCTATTCCCTCTCTGACGACCCGACAATGATTTCTGTCGACGAATTATTGTTATTTGGATGGAAATGCATGTTTTGCACCCCACTATGATGCGTTCCAAGTCTTATTTGATTTTTGAAGTCATTTTGATAATGAAAAATCCCTCTATACCCCCTCTGACGACCCGACAATGATTTCTGTTGACGAATTATTGTTATTTAGATGAAAATGGATATTATGCACTCCACTACGATACGTGCCAAGTCATATTTGATTTTTGAAGTAATTTTGAAAATGAAAAATCTCTCTATGCCCCCTCTAACGACCCGTCAATGACTTCTGTTGACGAATTATTGTTATTCAGATGGAAATGGATATTCTGCACCCCTCCATGATGCGTGAAAAGTCATATTTGATTTTGATGTAATTTTGAAAATTAAAAATCCCTCTATACCCCGTCTGACGACCCGTCAATGATATCTGATGACTAATTTTTGATATTCAGATGGAAATGGATATTCTGCACCCCACCATGATGCGTGCCAAGTCATATTAGATTTTGAGGTAATTTTGAAAACGAAAAATCACTCCATACCCCCTCTGACGACACGACAATGATTTCTGTTGACGATTTATTGTTATTCAGTTGGAAATGGATGTTTTGCACCCCACTATGATGCGTGCCCAGTCCTATTTGATTTTGAGGTGATTTTGAAAATGAAAAATCTCTCTATACCCCCTCTGACGTCCCGACAATGATTTCTGTTGACAAATTATTTTTATAGAGATGGAAATGGATATTCTGTACCCCACCATGATGCGTGCCAAGTCATATTTGATTTTTGAAGTCATTTTGAAAATGAAAAATCTCTCTATACCCCCTCTGACGACCCGACAATGATTTCTGTTGACGAATTATTGTTTTTCAGATGGAAATGGATGTTTTGCACCCTACTATGATGCGTGCCAAGCCTTATTTGAATTTTGAAGTCATTTTGATAATGAAAAATCCCACTATTCCCCCTCTAACGACCCGTCAATGATTTCTGTTGACGAATTATTGTTATTTAGATGGAAATGGATATTCTGCACCCCACCATGATGCGTGCCAAGTTATATTTGATTTCGAGGTAATTATGAAAATGAAATATCCCTCTATACCCCCTCTGACGACCCGACAATGATTTCTGTTGACGAAATATTGTTATTCAGATGAAAATGAATATTTTGCACCCTACTATTATGCGTGCCAAGCCTTATTTGAATTTTGAAGTCATTTTGATAATGAAAAATCCCTCTATACCCCCTCTAACGACCCGTCAATGATTTCCTTTGACGAATTATTGTTATTCAGATGGAAATGGATATTCTGCAGCCCACCATGATGCGTGCCAAGTCATATTTGATTTTGAGGTAATTTAGAAAATGAGAAATCCCTCTATACCCCCTCTGACGACCCGACAATGATTTCTCTTGACAAATTATTGTTATTGAGATGGAAATGAATATTCTGTACCCCACCATGTTGCGTGCCAAGTCATATTTGATTTTAGGGTAATTTTGATAATGAGAAATCCCTCTATACCGCCTCTGACGACCCGACAATGATATCTTTCGACAAATTATTGTTATTGAGATGAAAATGGTTATTCTGTACCCCACCATGATGCGTGCCAAGTCATATTTGATTTTAGGGTAATTTTGATAATGAAAAATCTCTCTATACCCCCTCTGACGACCCGACAATGATTTCTGTTGACGAATTATTGTTTTTCAGATGGAAATGGATGTTTTGCACCCTACTATGATGCGTGCCAAGCCTTATTTGAATTTTGAAGTCATTTTGATAATGAAAAATCCCTCTATACCCCCTCTAACGACCCGTCAATGATTTTGTATTGACGAATTATTGTTATTCAGATGGAAATGGATATTCTGCAGCCCACCATGATGCGTGCCAAGTCATATTTGATTTTGAGGTAATTTTGAAAATGAAAAATCCCTCTATACCCCCTCTGACGACCCGACAATGATTTCTTTTGTCAAATTATGGTTATTGAGATGGAAATGAATATTCTGTACCCCACTATGTTGCGTGCCAAGTCATATTTGATTTTGGGGTAATTTTGATAATGAAAAATCCCTCTATACCCCCTCTAACGACCTGTCAATGATTTCCATTGACGAATTATTGTTATTCAGATGGAAATGGATATTCTGCAGCCCACCATGATGCCTGCCAAGTCATATTTGATTTTGAGGTAATTTTGAAAATAAAAAATCCCTCCATACCCCCTCTGACGACCCGACAATGATTTCTTTTGACAAATTATTGTTATTGAGATGGAAATGAATATTGTGTACCCCACCATGTTGCGTGCCAAGTCATATTTGAATTTAGGGTAATTTTGAAAATGAAAAATCCCTCTATACCCCCTCTGACGACACGACAATGATTTATCTTAAGGAATTATTTTTATTCAGATGGGAATGGATATTCTGCACCCCACCATGATGCGTGCCAAGTCATTTTTGATTTTTGAAGTCATTTTGAAAATGAAAAATCCCTCTATTCCCTCTCTGACGACCCGACAATGATTTCTGTTTACGAATTATTGTTATTCTGATGGAAATAGATATTCTGCACCCCACCATGATGCGTGCCAAGTCATATTTGATTTTGAGGTTATTTTGATAATGAAAAATCCCTCTATACCCCCTCTGACGTCCCGACAATGATTTCTGTTGACAAATTATTGTTATTTAGATGAAATTGCATGTTTTGCACCCCACTATGATGCGTGCCAAGTCATATTTGATTTTTGAAGTCATTTTGATAATGAAAAATTCCTTTATTCCCTCTCTGACGACCCGACAATGATTTCTGTAGACAATTTATTTTTATAGAGATGGAAATGGATATTTTGTACTACACCATGATGCGTGTCAAGTCATATTTGATTTTTGAAGTCATTTTGAAAATGAAAAATCCCTCTCTACCCCCTCTAACGACCCGTCAATTATTTCTGTTTACGAATTATTGTTATTCAGATGGAAATAGATATTCTGCACCCCACCATGATGCGTGCCAAGTCATATTTGATTTTTGAAGTCATTTTGAAAATGAAAAATCTCTCTATACCCCCTCTGACGACCCGACAATGATTTCTGTTGACGAATTATTGTTTTTCAGATGGAAATGGATGTTTTGCACCCTACTATGATGCGTGCCAAGCCTTATTTGAATTTTGAAGTCATTTTGATAATGAAAAATCCCACTATTCCCCCTCTAACGACCCGTCAATGATTTCTGTTGACGAATTATTGTTATTTAGATGGAAATGGATATTCTGCACCCCACCATGATGCGTGCCAAGTTATATTTGATTTCGAGGTAATTATGAAAATGAAATATCCCTCTATACCCCCTCTGACGACCCGACAATGATTTCTGTTGACGAAATATTGTTATTCAGATGAAAATGAATATTTTGCACCCTACTATTATGCGTGCCAAGCCTTATTTGAATTTTGAAGTCATTTTGATAATGAAAAATCCCTCTATACCCCCTCTAACGACCCGTCAATGATTTCCTTTGACGAATTATTGTTATTCAGATGGAAATGGATATTCTGCAGCCCACCATGATGCGTGCCAAGTCATATTTGATTTTGAGGTAATTTAGAAAATGAGAAATCCCTCTATACCCCCTCTGACGACCCGACAATGATTTCTCTTGACAAATTATTGTTATTGAGATGGAAATGAATATTCTGTACCCCACCATGTTGCGTGCCAAGTCATATTTGATTTTAGGGTAATTTTGATAATGAGAAATCCCTCTATACCGCCTCTGACGACCCGACAATGATATCTTTCGACAAATTATTGTTATTGAGATGAAAATGGTTATTCTGTACCCCACCATGATGCGTGCCAAGTCATATTTGATTTTAGGGTAATTTTGATAATGAAAAATCTCTCTATACCCCCTCTGACGACCCGACAATGATTTCTGTTGACGAATTATTGTTTTTCAGATGGAAATGGATGTTTTGCACCCTACTATGATGCGTGCCAAGCCTTATTTGAATTTTGAAGTCATTTTGATAATGAAAAATCCCTCTATACCCCCTCTAACGACCCGTCAATGATTTTGTATTGACGAATTATTGTTATTTAGATGGAAATGGATATTCTGCAGCCCACCATGATGCGTGCCAAGTCATATTTGATTTTGAGGTAATTTTGAAAATGAAAAATCCCTCTATACCCCCTCTGACGACCCGACAATGATTTCTTTTGTCAAATTATGGTTATTGAGATGGAAATGAATATTCTGTACCCCACTATGTTGCGTGCCAAGTCATATTTGATTTTGGGGTAATTTTGATAATGAAAAATCCCTCTATACCCCCTCTCACGACCTGTCAATGATTTCCATTGACGAATTATTGTTATTCAGATGGAAATGGATATTCTGCAGCCCACCATGATGCCTGCCAAGTCATATTTGATTTTGAGGTAATTTTGAAAATAAAAAATCCCTCCATACCCCCTCTGACGACCCGACAATGATTTCTTTTGACAAATTATTGTTATTGAGATGGAAATGAATATTGTGTACCCCACCATGTTGCGTGCCAAGTCATATTTGAATTTAGGGTAATTTTGAAAATGAAAAATCCCTCTATACCCCCTCTGACGACACGACAATGATTTATCTTAAGGAATTATTTTTATTCAGATGGGAATGGATATTCTGCACCCCACCATGATGCGTGCCAAGTCATTTTTGATTTTTGAAGTCATTTTGAAAATGAAAAATCCCTCTATTCCCTCTCTGACGACCCGACAATGATTTCTGTTTACGAATTATTGTTATTCTGATGGAAATAGATATTCTGCACCCCACCATGATGCGTGCCAAGTCATATTTGATTTTGAGGTTATTTTGATAATGAAAAATCCCTCTATACCCCCTCTGACGTCCCGACAATGATTTCTGTTGACAAATTATTGTTATTTAGATGAAATTGCATGTTTTGCACCCCACTATGATGCGTGCCAAGTCATATTTGATTTTTGAAGTCATTTTGATAATGAAAAATTCCTTTATTCCCTCTCTGACGACCCGACAATGATTTCTGTAGACAATTTATTTTTATAGAGATGGAAATGGATATTTTGTACTACACCATGATGCGTGTCAAGTCATATTTGATTTTTGAAGTCATTTTGAAAATGAAAAATCCCTCTCTACCCCCTCTAACGACCCGTCAATTATTTCTGTTTACGAATTATTGTTATTCAGATGGAAATAGATATTCTGCACCCCACCATGATGCTTGCCAAGTCATATTTGATTTTTGAAGTCATTTTGAAAATGAAAAATCCCTCTATTCCCTCTCTGACGACCCGACAATGATTTCTGTTGACGAATTATTGTTATTCGGATGGAAATGCATGTTTTGCGCCCCACTATGATGCGTGCCAAGTCATATTTGATTTATGAAGTCATTTTGATAATGAAAAATCCCTCTATACCCCCTCTGACGACCCGAAAATGATTTCTGTTGACGAATTATTGTTATTTAGATGAAAATGGATATAATGCACTCCACTATGATACGTGCCAAGTCATATTTGATTTTTGAAGTAATTTTGAAAATGAAAAATCCCTCTATGCCCCCTCTAACGACCCGTCAATGATTTCTGTTGACGAATTATTGTTATTCAGATGGAAATGGATATTCTGCACCCCACCATGATGCGTGCCAAGTCATATTAGATTTTGAGGTAATTTTGAAAATGAAAAATCCCTCTATACCCCGTCTGACGACCCGTCAATGATTTCTGTTGACTAATTATTGATATTCAGATGGAAATGGATATTCTGCACCCCACCATGATGCGTGCCAAGTCATATTAGATTTTGAGGTAATTTTGAAAATGAAAAATCCCTCGATACCCCCTCTGACGACACGACAATGATTTCTGTTGACGAATTATTGTCATTCAGATGGAAATGGATGTTTTGCACCCCACTATGATGCGTACCAAGTCCTATTTGATTTTGAGGTAATTTTGAAAATGAAAAATCCCTCTATACCCCCTCTGACGTCCCGACAATGATTTCTGTTGACAAATTATTTTTATAGAGATGGAAATGGATATTCTGTACCCCACCATGATGCGTGCCAAGTCATATTTGATTTTGGGGTAATTTTGAAAATGAAATATCCATCTATACCCCCTCTGACGACACGACAATGATTTATCTTAAGGAATTATTGTTATTCAGATGGGAATGGATATTCTGCACCCCACCATGATGCGTGCCAAGTCATTTTTGATTTTTGAAGTCATTTTGAAAAATCCCTCTATTCCCTCTCTGACGACCCGACAATGATTTCTGTTTACGAATTATTGTTATTCAGATGGAAATAGATATTCTGCACCCCACCATGATGCCTGCCAATTCATATTTGATTTTGAGGTTATTTTAATAATGAAAAATCCCTCTATACCCCCTCTGTCGTCCCGACAATGATTTCTGTTGACAAATTATTGTTATTTAGATGAAAATGCATGTTTTGCACCCCACTATGATGCGTGCCAAGTCATATTTGATTTTTGAAGTCATTTTGATAATGAAAAATCCCTTTATTCCCTCTCTGACGACCCGACAATGATTTCTGTAGACAATTTATTTTTATAGAGATGGAAATGGATATTCTGTACCCCACCATGATGCGTGCCAAGTCATATTTGATTTTTGAAGTCATTTTGAAAATGAAAAATCCCTCTCTACCCCCTCTAACGACCCGTCAATGATTTCTGTTTACGAATTATTGTTACTCAGATGGAAATAGATATTCTGCACCCCACCATGATGCGTGCCAAGTCATATTTGATTTTGAGGTAATTTTGAAAATAAAAATTCCCTCCATTCCCCCTCTGACGACACGACAATGATTTTTGTTGACAATTTATCGTTTTTGAGATGAAAATTGATATTCTGTACCCCACCATGATGCGTGCCAAGTCATATTTGATTTTAGAAGTCATTTTGAAAATGAAAAATCCGTCTATAACCCCTCTAACGACCCGTCAATGATTTCTGTTGACGAATTATGGTTATTCAGATGGGAATGGATATTCTGCACCCCACCATATTGCGTGCCAAGTCATATTTGATTTTGAGGTAATTTTGAAAATGAAAAATTCCTCTATACTCCCTCTAACGACCCGTCAATGATTTCTGTGTACAAATTATTGTTATTCAGATGGAAATAGATATTCTGCACCCCACCATGATGCGTGCCAAGTCATATTTGATTTTTGAAATCATTTTGAAAATGAAAAATCCCTCTATTCCCTCTCTGACGACCCGACAATGATTTCTGTCGACGAATTATTGTTATTTGGATGGAAATGCATGTTGCACCCCACTATGATGCGTGCCAAGTCTTATTTGATTTTTGAAGTCATTTTGATAATGAAAAATCCCTCTATACCCCCTCTGACGACCCGACAATGATTTCTGTTGACGAATTATTGTTATTTAGATGAAAATGGATATTTTGCACTCCACTACGATACGTGCCAAGTCATATTTGATTTTTGAAGTAATTTTCAAAATGAAAAATCTCTCTATGCCCCCTCTAACGACCCGTCAATGACTTCTGTTGACGAATTATTGTTATTCAGATGGAAATGGATATTCTGCACCCCTCCATGATGCGTGCCAAGTCATATTTGATTTTGATGTAATTTTGAAAATTAAAAATCCCTCTATACCCCGTCTGACGACCCGTCAATGATTTCTGTTGACTAATTATTGATATTCAGATGGAAATGGATATTCTGCACCCCACCATGATGCGTGCCAAGTCATATTAGATTTTGAGGTAATTTTGAAAACGAAAAATCACTCCATACCCCCTCTGACGACACGACAATGATTTCTGTTGACGAATTATTGTTATTCAGTTGGGAATGGATGTTTTGCACCCCACTATGATGCGTGCCCAGTCCTATTTGATTTTGAGGTGATTTTGAAAATGAAAAATCTCTCTATACCCCCTCTGACGTCCCGACAATGATTTCTGTTGACAAATTATTTTTATAGAGATGGAAATGGATATTCTGTACCCTACCATGATGCGTGCCAAGTCATATTTGATTTTTGAAGTCATTTTGAAAATGAAAAATCCCTCTATACCCCCTCTGACGACCCGACAATGATTTCTGTTGACGAATTATTGTTTTTCAGATGGAAATGGATGTTTTGCACCATACTATGATGCGTGCCAAGCCTTATTTGAATTTTGAAGTCATTTTGATAATGAAAAATCCCACTATTCCCCCTCTAACGACCCGTCAATGATTTCTTTTGACGAATTATTGTTATTTAGATGGAAATGGATATTCTGCACCCCACCATGATGCGTGCCAAGTCATATTTGATTTCGAGGTAATTATGAAAATGAAAAATCCCTCTATACCCCCTCTGACGACCCGACAATGATTTCTGTTGACGAAATATTGTTATTCAGATGAAAATGAATATTTTGCACCCTACTATTATGCGTGCCAAGCCTTATTTGAATTTTGAAGTCATTTTGATAATGAAAAATCCCTCTATACCCCCTCTAACGAGCCGTCAATGATTTCCATTGACGAATTATTGTTATTCAGATGGAAATGAATTTTCTGCAGCCCACCATGATGCGTGCCAAGTCATATTTGATTTTGAGGTAATTTTGAAAATGAAAAATCCCTCTATACCCCCTCTGACGACCCGACAATGATTTCTTTTGACAAATTATTGTTATTGAGATGGAAATGAATTTTCTGCAGCCCACCATGATGCGTGCCAAGTCATATTTGATTTTGAGGTAATTTTGAAAATTAAAAATCCCTCTATACCCCCTCTGACGACCCGACAATGATTTCTTTTGACAAATTATTGTTATTGAGATGGTAATGGATATTCTGCACCCCACCATGATGCGTGCCAAGTCATATTTGATTTCGAGGTAATTATGAAAATGAAAAATCCCTCTATACCCCCTCTGACGACCCGACAATGATTTCTGTTGACGAAATATTGTTATTCAGATGAAAATGAATATTTTGCACCCTACTATTATGCGTGCCAAGCCTTATTTGAATTTTGAAGTCATTTTGATAATGAAAAATCCCTCTATACCCCCTCTAACGACCCGTCAATGATTTCCATTGACGAATTATTGTTATTCAGATGGAAATGGATATTCTGCAGCCCACCATGATGCGTGCCAAGTCATATTTGATTTTGAGGTAATTTTGAAAATGAGAAATCCCTCTATACCCCCTCTGACGACCCGACAATGATTTCTTTTGACAAATTATTGTTATTGAGATGGAAATGAATATTCTGTACCCCACCATGTTGAGTGCCAAGTCATATTTGATTTTAGGGTAATTTTGATAATGAGAAATCCCTCTATACCGCCTCTGACGACCCGACAATGATATCTTTCGACAAATTATTGTTATTGAGATGAAAATGGTTATTCTGTACCCCACCATGATGCGTGCCATGTCATATTTGATTTTTGAAGTCATTTTGAAAATGAAAAATCTCTCTATACCCCCTCTGACGACCCGACAATGATTTCTGTTGACGAATTATAGTTTTTCAGATGGAAATGGATGTTTTGCACCCTACTATGATGCGTGCCAAGCCTTATTTGAATTATGAAGTCATTTTGATAATGAAAAATCCCTCTATACCCCCTCTAACGACCCGTCAATGATTTTGTATTGACGAATTATTGTTATTCAGATGGAAATGGATATTCTGCAGCCCACCATGATGCGTGCCAAGTCATATTTGATTTTGAGGTAATTTTGAAAATGAAAAATCCCTCTATACCCCCTCTGACGACCCGACAATGATTTCTTTTGTCAAATTATTGTTATTGAGATGGAAATGAATATTCTGTACCCCACTATGTTGCGTGCCAAGTCATATTTGATTTTGGGGTAATTTTGATAATGAAAAATCCCTCTATACCCCCTCTAACGACCTGTCAATGATTTCCATTGACGAATTATTGTTATTCAGATGGAAATGGATATTCTGCAGCCCACCATGATGCGTGCCAAGTCATATTTGATTTTGAGGTAATTTTGAAAATGAAAAATCCCTCTATACCCCCTCTGACGACCCGACATTGATTTCTTTTGACAAATTATTGTTATTGAGATGGAAATGAATATTGTGTACCCCACCATGTTGCGTGCCAAGTCATATTTGAATTCAGGGTAATTTTGAAAATGAAAAATCCCTCTATACCCCCTCTGACGACACGACAATGATTTATCTTAAGGAATTATTGTTATTCAGATGGGAATGGATATTCTGCACCCCACCATGATGCGTGCCAAGTCATTTTTGATTTTTGAAGTCATTTTGAAAATGAAAAATCCCTCTATTCCCTCTCTGACGACCCGACAATGATTTCTGTTTACGAATTATTGTTATTCAGATGGAAATAGATATTCTGCACCCCACCATGATGCGTGCCAAGTCATATTTGATTTTGAGGTTATTTTGATAATGAAAAATCCCTCTATACCCCCTCTGACGTCCCGACAATGATTTCTGTTGACAAATTATTGTTATTTAGATGAAATTGCATGTTTTGCACCCCACTATGATGCGTGCCAAGTCATATTTGATTTTTGAAGTCATTTTGATAATGAAAAATCCCTTTATTCCCTCTCTGACGACCCGACAATGATTTCTGTAGACAATTTATTTTTATAGAGATGGAAATGGATATTCTGTACTACACCATGATGCGTGCCAAGTCATATTTGATTTTTGAAGTCATTTTGAAAATGAAAAATCCCTCTCTACCCCCTCTAACGACCCGTCAATGATTTCTGTTTACGAATTATTGTTATTCAGATGGAAATAGATATTCTGCACCCCACCATGATGCTTGCCAAGTCATATTTGATTTTTGAAGTCATTTTGAAAATGAAAAATCCCTCTATTCCCTCTCTGACGACCCGACAATGATTTCTGTTGACGAATTATTGTTATTCGGATGGAAATGCATGTTTTGCGCCCCACTATGATGCGTGCCAAGTCATATTTGATTTATGAAGTCATTTTGATAATGAAAAATCCCTCTATACCCCCTCTGACGACCCGAAAATGATTTCTGTTGACGAATTATTGTTATTTAGATGAAAATGGATATTATGCACCCCACCATGATGCGTGCCAAGTCATATTAGATTTTGAGGTAATTTTGAAAATGAAAAATCCCTCTATACCCCGTCTGACGACACGACAATGATTTCTGTTGACAATTTATCGTTTTTGAGATGAAAATGGATATTCTGTACCCCACCATGATGCGTGCCAAGTCATATTTGATTTTAGAAGTCATTTTGAAAATGAAAAATCCGTCTATAACCCCTCTAACGACCCGTCAATGATTTCTGTTGACGAATTATGGTTATTCAGATGGGAATGGATATTCTGCACCCCACCATAATGCGTGCCAAGTCATATTTGATTTTGAGGTAATTTTGAAAATGAAAAATCCCTCTATTCCCTCTCTAACGACCCGTCAATGATTTCTGTGTAGAAATTATTGTTATTCAGATGGAAATAGATATTCTGCACCCCACCATGATGCGTGCCAAGTCATATTTGATTTTTGAAGTCATTTTGAAAATGAAAAATCCCTCTATTCCCTCTCTGACGACCCGACAATGAATTCTGTTGACGAATTATTGTTATTTAGATGAAAATGGATATTATGCACTCCACTATGATACGTGCCAAGTCATATTTGATTTTTGAAGTCATTTTGAAAATGAAAAATCCCTCTATGCCCCCTCTAACGACCCGTCAATGACTTCTGTTGATGAATTATTGTTATTCAGATGGAAATGGATATTCTGCACCCCACCATGATGCGTGCCAAGTCATATTTGATTTTGATGTAATTTTGAAAATTAAAAATCCCTCTTTACCCCGTCTGACGACCCGTCAATGATTTCTGTTGACTAATTATTGATATTCAGATGGGAATGGATATTCTGCACCCCACTATGATGCGTGCCAAGTCATATTAGATTTTGAGGTAATTTTGAAAATGAAAAATCCCTCCATACCCCCTCTGACGACACGACAATGATTTCTGTTGACGAATTATTGTTATTCAGTTGGGAATGGATGTTTTGCACCATACTATGATGCGTGCCCAGTCCTATTTGATTTTGAGGTAATTTTGAAAATGAAAAATCTCTCTATACCCCCTCTGACGTCCCGACAATGATTTCTGTTGACAAATTATTTTTATAGAGATGGAAATGGATATTCTGTACCCCACCATGATGCGTGCCAAGTCATATTTGATTTCTGAAGCAATTTTGAAAATGAAAAATCCCTCTATTCCCCCTCTAACGACCCGTCAATGATTTCTGTTGACGAATTATTGTTATTTAGATGGAAATGGATATTCTGCACCCCACCATGATGCGTGCCAAGTCATATTTGATTTCGAGGTAATTATGAAAATGAAAAATCCCTCTATACCCCCTCTGACTACCCGACAATGATTTCTGTTGACGAAATATTGCTATTCAGATGAAAACGAATATTTTGCACCCTACTATTATGCGTGCCAAGCCTTATTTGAATTTTGAAGTCATTTTGATAATGAAAAATCCCTCTATTCCCCCTCTAACGACCCGTCAATGATTTCTGTTGACGAATTATTGTTATTCAGATGGAAATGAATTTTCTGCAGCCCACCATGATGCGTGCCAAGTCATATTTGATTTTGAGGTAATTTTGAAAATGAAAAATCCCTCTATACCCCCTCTGACGACCCGACAATGATTTCTTTTGACAAATTATTGTTATTGAGATGGAAATGAATATTCTGTACCCCACGATGATGCGTGCCAAGTCATATTTGATTTTTGAAGTCATCTTGAAAATGAAAAATCCCTCTATACCCCCTCTAACGACCCGTCAATGATTTCCATTGACGAATTATTGTTATTTAGATAGAAATAGATATTCTGCAGCCCACTATGATGCGTGCCAAGTCATATTTGATTTTGAGGTAATTTTGAAAATGAGAAATCCCTCTATACCCCCTCTGACGACCCGACAATGATTTCTGTTGACGAAATATTTCTATTCAGATGAAAATGAATATTTTGCACCCTACTATTATGCGTGCCAAGCCTTATTTGAATTTTGAAGTCATTTTGATAATGAAAAATCCCTCTATTCCCCCTCTAACGACCCGTCAATGATTTCTGTTGACGAATTATTGTTATTCAGATGGAAATGAATTTTTTGCAGCCCACCATGATGCGTGCCAAGTCATATTTGATTTTGAGGTAATTTTGAAAATGAAAAATCCCTCTATACCCCCTCTGACGACCCGACAATGATTTCTGTTGACGAATTATTGTTTTTCAGATGGAAATAGATGTTTTGCACCCTACTATGATGCGTGCCAAGCCTTATTTGAATTTTGAAGTCATTTTGATAATAAAAAATCCCTCTATACCCCCTCTAACGACCCGTCAATGATTTCCATTGACGAATTATTGTTAATTAGATAGAAATAGATATTCTGCAGCCCACCATGATGCGTGCCAAGTCATATTTGATTTTGAGGTAATTTTGAAAATGAGAAATCCCTCTATACCCCCTCTGACGACCCGACAATGATTTCTTTTGACAAATTATTGTTATTGAGATGGAAATGAATATTCTGTACCCCACCATGTTGCGTGCCAAGTCATATTTGATTTTGGGGTAATTTTGATAATGAGAAATCCCTCTATATCCCCTCTGACGATCCGACAATGATTTCTTTCGACAAATTATTGTTATTGAGATGAAAATGGTTATTCTGTACCCCACCATGATGCGTGCCAAGTCATATTTGATTTTTGAAGTCATTTTGAAAATGAAAAATCCCTCTATACCCCCTCTGACGACCCGACAATGATTTCTGTTGACAAATTATTGTTTTTCAGATGGAAATGGATGTTTTGCACCCTACTATGATGCGTGCCAAGACTTATTTGAATTTTGAAGTCATTTTGATAATGAAAAATCCCTCTAAACCCCCTCTAACGACCTGTCAATGATTTCCATTGACGAATTATTGTTATTCAGATGGAAATGGATATTCTGCAGCCCACCATGATGCGTGCCAAGTCATTTTTGATTTTGAGGTAATTTTGAAAATCAAAAATCCCTCTATACCCCCTCTGACGACCCGACAATGATTTCTTTTGACAAATTATTGTTATTGAGATGGAAATGAATATTGTGTACCCCACCATGTTGCGTGCCAAGTCATATTTGATTTTGGGGTAATTTTGAAAATGAAATATCCCCCTATACCCCCTCTGACGACACGACAATGATTTATCCTAAGGAATTATTGTTATTCAGATAGAAATGGATATTCTGCACCCCACCATGATGCGTGCCAAGTCATTTTTGATTTTTGAAATCATTTTGAAAATGAAAAATCCCTCTATTCCCTCTCTGACGACCCGACAATGATTTCTGTTTACGAATTATTGTTATTCAGATGGAAATAGATATTCTGCACCCCACCATGATGCGTGCCAAGTCATATTTGATTTTGAGGTTATTTGGATAATGAAAAATCCCTCTATACCCCCTCTGACGTCCCGACAATGATTTCTGTTGACAAATTATTGTAATTTAGATGAAAATGCATGTTTTGCACCCCACTATGATGCGTGTCAAGTCATATTTGATTTTTGAAGTCATTTTGATATTGAAAAATCCCTTTATTCCCTCTCTGACGACCCGACAATGATTTCTGTAGACAATTTATTTTTATAGAGATGGAAATGGATATTCTGTACCCCACCATGATGCGTGCCAAGTCATATTTGATTTTTGAAGTCATTTTGAAAATGAAAAATCCCTCTCTACCCCCTCTAACGACCCGTCAATGATTTCTGTTTACGAATTATTGTTATTTAGATGAAAATGGATATTATGCACTCCACTATGATGCGTGCCAAGTCAGATTTGATTTTTGAAGTCATTTTGAAAATGAAAAATTCCTCTATTCCCTCTCTGACGACCCGACAATGATTTCTGTTGACGAATTATTGTTATTAAGATGAAAATGGATATTATGCACTCCACTATGATACGTGCCAAGTCATATTTGATTTTTGAAGTCATTTTGAAAATGAAAAATCCCTCTATGCCCCCTCTAACGACCCGTCAATGACTTCTGTTGACGAATTATTGTTATTCAGATGGAAATGGATATTCTGCACCCCACCCATGATGCGTGCCAAGTCATATTTGATTTTGATGTAATTTTGAAAATTAAAAATCCCTCTTTACCCCGTCTGACGACCCGTCAATGATTTCTGTTGACTAATTATTGATATTCAGATGGGAATGGATATTCTGCACCCCACTATGATGCGTGCCAAGTCATATTAGATTTTGAGGTAATTTTGAAAATGAAAAATCCCTCCATACCCCCTCTGACGACACGACAATGATTTCTGTTGACGAATTATTGTTATTCAGTTGGGAATGGATGTTTTGCACCATACTATGATGCGTGCCCAGTCCTATTTGATTTTGAGGTAATTTTGAAAATGAAAAATCTCTCTATACCCCCTCTGACGTCCCGACAATGATTTCTGTTGACAAATTATTTTTATAGAGATGGAAATGGATATTCTGTACCCCACCATGATGCGTGCCAAGTCATATTTGATTTCTGAAGCCATTTTGAAAATGAAAAATCCCTCTATACCCCCTCTGACCACCCGACAATGATTTCTGTTGACGAATTATTGTTTTTCAGATGGAAATGGATGTTTTGCACCCTGCTATGATGCGTGCCAAGCCTTATTTGAATTTTGAAGTCATTTTGATAATGAAAAATCCCTCCATTCCCCCTCTAACGACCCGTCAATGATTTCTGTTGACGAATTATTGTTATTTAGATGGAAATGGATATTCTGCACCCCACCATGATGCGTGCCAAGTCATATTTGATTTCGAGGTAATTATGAAAATGAAAAATCCCTCTATACCCCCTCTGACGACCCGACAATGATTTCTGTTGACGAAATATTGCTATTCAGATGAAAATGAATATTTTGCACCCTACTATTATGCGTGCCAAGCCTTATTTGAATTTTGAAGTCATTTTGATAATAAAAAATCCCTCTATTCCCCCTCTTACGACCCGTCAATGATTTCTGTTGACGAATTATTGTTATTCAGATGGAAATGAATTTTCTGCAGCCCACCATGATGCGTGCCAAGTCATATTTGATTTTGAGGTAATTTTGAAAATGAAAAATCCCTCTATACCCCCTCTGACGACCCGACAATGATTTCTTTTGACAAATTATTGTTATTGAGATGGAAATGAATATTCTGTACCCCACCATGATGCGTGCCAAGTCATATTTGATTTTTGAAGTCATTTTGAAAATGAAAAATCCCTCTATACCCCCTCTAACGACCCGTCAATGATTTCCATTGACGAATTATTGTTATTTAGATAGAAATAGATATTCTGCAGCCCACCATGATGCGTGCCAAGTCATATTTGATTTTGAGGTAATTTTGAAAATGAGAAATCCCTCTTTACCCCCTCTGACGACCCGACAATGATTTCTGTTGACGAAATATTGCTATTCAGATGAAAATGAATATTTTGCACCCTACTATTATGCGTGCCAAGCCTTATTTGAATTTTGAAGTCATTTTGATAATGAAAAATCCCTCTATTCCCCCTCTAACGACCCGTCAATGATTTTTGTTGACGAATTATTGTTATTCAGATGGAAATGAATTTTCTGCAGCCCACCATGATGCGTGCCAAGTCATATTTGATTTTGAGGTAATTTTGAAAATGAAAAATCCCTCTATACCCCCTCTGACGACCCGACAATGATTTCTGTTGACGAATTATTGTTTTTCAGATGGAAATAGATGTTTTGCACCCTACTATGATGCGTGCCAAGCCTTATTTGAATTTTGAAGTCATTTTGATAATAAAAAATCCCTCTATACCCCCTCTAACGACCCGTCAATGATTTCCATTGACGAATTATTGTTATTTAGATAGAAATAGAGATTCTGCAGCCCACCATGATGCGTGCCAAGTCATATTTGATTTTGAGGTAATTTTGAAAATGAGAAATCCCTCTATACCCCCTCTGACGACCCGACAATGATTTCTTTTGACAAATTATTGTTATTGAGATGGAAATGAATATTCTGTACCCCACCATGTTGCGTGCCAAGTCATATTTGATTTTGGGGTAATTTTGATAATGAGAAATCCCTCTATATCCCCTCTGACGATCCGATAATGATTTCTTTCGACAAATTATTGTTATTGAGATGAAAATGGTTATTCTGTACCCCACCATGATGCGTGCCAAGTCATATTTGATTTTTGAAGTCATTTTGAAAATGAAAAATCCCTCTATACCCCCTCTGACGACCCGACAATGATTTCTGTTGACAAATTATTGTTTTTCAGATGGAAATGGATGTTTTGCACCCTACTATGATGCGTGCCAAGACTTATTCGAATTTTGAAGTCATTTTGATAATGAAAAATCCCTCTAAACCCCCTCTAACGACCTGTCAATGATTTCCATTGACGAATTATTGTTATTCAGATGGAAATGGATATTCTGCAGCCCACCATGATGCGTGCCAAGTCATATTTGATTTTGAGGTAATTTTGAAAATCAAAAATCCCTCTATACCCCCTCTGACGACCCGACAATGATTTCTTATGACAAATTATTGTTATTGAGATGGAAATGAATATTGTGTACCCCACCATGTTGCGTGCCAAGTCATATTTGATTTTGGGGTAATTTTGAAAATGAAATATCCCCCTATACCCCCTCTGACGACACGACAATGATTTATCCTAAGGAATTATTGTTATTCAGATAGAAATGGATATTCTGCACCCCACCATGATGCGTGCCAAGTCATTTTTGATTTTTGAAATCATTTTGAAAATGAAAAATCCCTCTATTCCCTCTCTGACGACCCGACAATGATTTCTGTTTACGAATTATTGTTATTCAGATGGAAATAGATATTCTGCACCCCACCATGATGCGTGCCAAGTCATATTTGATTTTGAGGTTATTTGGATAATGAAAAATCCCTCTATACCCCCTCTGACGTCCCGACAATGATTTCTGTTGACAAATTATTGTAATTTAGATGAAAATGCATGTTTTGCACCCCACTATGATGCGTGTCAAGTCATATTTGATTTTTGAAGTCATTTTGATAATGAAAAATCCCTTTATTCCCTCTCTGACGACCCGACAATGATTTCTGTAGACAATTTATTTTTATAGAGATGGAAATGGATATTCTGTACCCCACCATGATGCGTGCCAAGTCATATTTGATTTTTGAAGTCATTTTGAAAATGAAAAATCCCTCTCTACCCCCTCTAACGACCCGTCAATGATTTCTGTTTACGAATTATTGTTATTCAGATGGAAATAGATATTCTGCACCCCACCATGATGCGTGCCAAGTCATATTTGATTTTTGAAGTCATTTTGAAAATGAAAAATCCCTCTATTCCCTCTCTGACGACCCGAAAATGATTTCTGTTGACGAATTATTGTTATTTGGATGGAAATGCATGTTTTGCACCCCACTATGATGCGTGCCAAGTCATATTTGATTTATGAAGTCATTTTGATAATGAAAAATCCCTCTATACCCCCTCTGACGACCCGAAAATGATTCCTGTTGACAAATTATTGATATTTGGATGGAAATGCATGTTTTGCACCCCACTATGATGCGTGCCAAGTCATATTTGAATCATGAAGTCATTTTGATAATGAAAAATCCCTCTATACCCCCTCTGACGACCCGAAAATGATTTCTGATGACGAATTATTGTTATTTAGAAGAAAATGGATATTATGCGCTCCACTATGATACGTGCCAAGTCATATTTGATTTTTGAAGTAATTTTGAAAATGAAAAATCCCTCTATGCCCCCTCTAACGACCCGTCAATGATTTCTGTTGACTAATTATTGATATTCAGATGGAAATGGATATTCTGCACCCCACCATGATGCGTGCCAAGTCATATTATATTTTGAGGTAATTTTGAAAATGAAAAATCCCTCGATACCCCCTCTGACGACACGACAATGATTTCTGTTGACGAATTATTGTTATTCAGATGGGAATGGATGTTTTGCACCCCACTATGATGCGTGCCAAGTCCTATTTGATTTTGAGGTAATTTTGAAAATGAAAAATCCCTCGATACCCCCTCTGACGACACGACAATGATTTCTGTTGACGAATTATTGTTATTCAGATGGGAATGGATGTTTTGCACCCCACTATGATGCGTGCCAAATCATATTTGATTTTTGAAGTCATTTTGAAAATGAAAAATCCCTCTATACCCCCTCTGACGACCCGTCAATGATTTCTGTTGACGAATTATTGTTATTTAGATGGAAATGGATATTCTGCACCCCACCATGATGCGTGCCAAGTTATATTTGATTTCGAGGTAATTATGAAAATGAAAAATCCCTCTATACCCCCTCTGACGACCCGACAATGATTTCTGTTGACGAAATATTGTTATTCAGATGAAAATAAATATTTTGCACCCTACTATTATGCGTGCCAAGCCTTATTTGAATTTTGAAGTCATTTTGATAATGAAAAATCCCTCTATACCCCCTCTAACGACCCGTCAATGATTTCCTTTGACGAATTATTGTTATTCAGATGGAAATGGATATTCTGCAGCCCACCATGATGCGTGCCAAGTCATATTTGATTTTGAGGTAATTTAGAAAATGAGAAATCCCTCTATACCCCCTCTGACGACCCGACAAAGATTTTTCTTGACAAATTATTGTTATTGAGATGGAAATGAATATTCTGTACCCCACCATGTTGCGTGCCAAGTCATATTTGATTTTAGGGTAATTTTGATAATGAGAAATCCCTCTATACCGCCTCTGACGACCCGACAATGATATCTTTCGACAAATTATTGTTATTGAGATGAAAATGGTTATTCTGTACCCCACCATGATGCGTGCCAAGTCATATTTGATTTTTGAAGTCATTTTGAAAATGAAAAATCTCTCTATACCCCCTCTGACGACCCGACAATGATTTCTGTTGACGAATTATTGTTTTTCAGATGGAAATGGATGTTTTGCACCCTACTATGATGCGTGCCAAGCCTTATTTGAATTTTGAAGTCATTTTGATAATGAAAAATCCCTCTATACCCCCTCTAACGACCCGTCAATGATTTTGTATTGACGAATTATTGTTATTCAGATGGAAATGGATATTCTGCAGCCCACCATGATGCGTGCCAAGTCATATTTGATTTTGAGGTAATTTTGAAAATGAAAAATCCCTCTATACCCCCTCTGACGACCCGACAATGATTTCTTTTGTCAAATTATTGTTATTGAGATGGAAATGAATATTCTGTACCCCACTATGTTGCGTGCCAAGTCATATTTGATTTTGGAGTAATTTTGATAATGAAAAATCCCTCTATACCCCCTCTAACGACCTGTCAATGATTTCCATTGACGAATTATTGTTATTCAGATGGAAATGGATATTCTGCAGCCCACCATGATGCCTGCCAAGTCATATTTGATTTTGAGGTAATTTTGAAAATGAAAAATCCCTCTATACCCCCTCTGACGACCCGACAATGATTTCTTTTGATAAATTATTGTTATTGAGATGGAAATGAATATTGTGTACCCCACCATGTTGCGTGCCAAGTCATATTTGAATTTAGGGTAATTTTGAAAATGAAAAATCCCTCTATACCCCCTCTGACGACACGACAATGATTTATCTTAAGGAATTATTTTTATTCAGATGGGAATGGATATTCTGCACCCCACCATGATGCGTGCCAAGTCATTTTTGATTTTTGAAGTCATTTTGAAAATGAAAAATCCCTCTATTTCCTCTCTGACGACCCGACAATGATTTCTGTTTACGAATTATTGTTATTCAGATGGAAATAGATATTCTGCACCCCACCATGATGCGTGCCAAGTCATATTTGATTTTGAGGTTATTTTGATAATGAAAAATCCCTCTATACCCCCTCTGACGTCCCGACAATGATTTCTGTTGACAAATTATTGTTATTTAGATGAAATTGCATGTTTTGCACCCCACTATTGAAAATGAGGTTATTTTGAAAATGAAAAATCCCTCTATACCCCCTCTAACGACCCGTCAATGATTTCCATTGACGAATTATTGTTATTTAGATAGAAATAGATATTCTGCAGCCCACCATGATGCGTGCCAAGTCATATTTGATTTTGAGGTAATTTTGAAAATGAGAAATCCCTCTATACCCCCTCTGACGACCCGACAATGATTTCTGTTGACGAAATATTGCTATTCAGATGAAAATGAATATTTTGCACCCTACTATTATGCGTGCCAAGCCTTATTTGAATTTTGAAGTCATTTTGATAATGAAAAATCCCTCTATTCCCCCTCTAACGACCCGTCAATGATTTCTGTTGACGAATTATTGTTATTCAGATGGAAATGAATTTTCTGCAGCCCACCATGATGCGTGCCAAGTCATATTTGATTTTGAGGTAATTTTGAAAATGAAATATCCCTCTATACCCCCTCTGACGACCCGACAATGATTTCTGTTGACGAATTATTGTTTTTCAGATGGAAATAGATGTTTTGCACCCTACTATGATGCGTGCCAAGCCTTATTTGAATTTTGAAGTCATTTTGATAATAAAAAATCCCTCTATACCCCCTCTAACGACCCGTCAATGATTTCCATTGACGAATTATTGTTATTTAGATAGAAATAGATATTCTGCAGCCCACCATGATGCGTGCCAAGTCATATTTGATTTTGAGGTAATTTTGAAAATGAGAAATCCCTCTATACCCCCTCTGACGACCCGACAATGATTTCTTTTGACAAATTATTGTTATTGAGATGGAAATGAATATTCTGTACCTCACCATGTTGCGTGCCAAGTCATATTTGATTTTGGGGTAATTTTGATAATGAGAAATCCCTCTATATCCCCTCTGACGATCCGACAATGATTTCTTTCGACAAATTATTGTTATTGAGATGAAAATGGTTATTCTGTACCCCACCATGATGCGTGCCAAGTCATATTTGATTTTTGAAGTCATTTTGAAAATGAAAAATCCCTCTATACCCCCTCTGACGACCCGACAATGATTTCTGTTGACAAATTATTGTTTTTCAGATGGAAATGGATGTTTTGCACCCTACTATGATGCGTGCCAAGACTTATTTGAATTTTGAAGTCATTTTGATAATGAAAAATCCCTCTAAACCCCCTCTAACGACCTGTCAATGATTTCCATTGACGAATTATTGTTATTCAGATGGAAATGGATATTCTGCAGCCCACCATGATGCGTGCCAAGTCATATTTGATTTTGAGGTAATTTTGAAAATCAAAAATCCCTCTATACCCCCTCTGACGACCCGACAATGATTTCTTTTGACAAATTATTGTTATTGAGATGGAAATGAATATTGTGTACCCCGCCATGTTGCGTGCCAAGTCATATTTGATTTTGGGGTAATTTTGAAAATGAAATATCCCCCTATACCCCCTCTGACGACACGACAATAATTTATCCTAAGGAATTATTGTTATTCAGATAGAAATGGATATTCTGCACCCCACCATGATGCGTGCCAAGTCATATTTGATTTTGAGGTTATTTGGATAATGAAAAATCCCTCTATACCCCCTCTGACGTCCCGACAATGATTTCTGTTGACAAATTATTGTAATTTAGATGAAAATGCATGTTTTGCACCCCACTATGATGCGTGTCAAGTCATATTTGATTTTTGAAGTCATTTTGATAATGAAAAATCCCTTTATTCCCTCTCTGACGACCCGACAATGATTTCTGTAGACAATTTATTTTTATAGAGATGGAAATGGATATTCTGTACCCCACCATGATGCGTGCCAAGTCATATTTGATTTTTGAAGTCATTTTGAAAATGAAAAATCCCTCTCTACCCCCTCTAACGACCCGTCAATGATTTCTGTTTACGAATTATTGTTATTCAGATGGAAATAGATATTCTGCACCCCACCATGATGCGTGCCAAGTCATATTTGATTTTTGAAGTCAATATGAAAATGAAAAATTCCTCTATTCCCTCTCTGACGACCCGAAAATGATATCTGTTGACGAATTATTGTTATTTGGATGGAAATGCATGTTTTGCACCCCACTATGATGCGTGCCAAGTCATATTTGATTTATGAAGTCATTTTGATAATGAAAAATCCCTCTATACCCCCTCTGACGACCCGAAAATGATTCCTGTTGACAAATTATTGATATTTGGATGGAAATGCATGTTTTGCACCCCACTATGATGCGTGCCAAGTCATATTTGATTTATGAAGTCATTTTGATAATGAAAAATCCCTCTATACCCCCTCTGACGACCCGAAAATGATTTCTGATGACGAATTATTGTTATTTAGAAGAAAATGGATATTATGCGCTCCACTATGATACGTGCCAAGTCATATTTGATTTTTGAAGTAATTTTGAAAATGAAAAATCCCTCTATACCCCCTCTGACGACCCGACAATGATTTCTTTTGACAAATTATTGTTATTGAGATGGAAATGAATATTCTGTACCCCACGATGATGCGTGCCAAGTCATATTTGATTTTAGGGTAATTTTGATAATGAGAAATCCCTCTATACCGCCTCTGACGACCCGACAATGATATCTTTCGACAAATTATTGTTATTGAGATGAAAATGGTTATTCTGTACCCCACCATGATGCGTGCCATGTCATATTTGATTTTTGAAGTCATTTTGAAAATGAAAAATCTCTCTATACCCCCTCTGACGACCCGACAATGATTTCTGTTGACGAATTATAGTTTTTCAGATGGAAATGGATGTTTTGCACCCTACTATGATGCGTGCCAAGCCTTATTTGAATTATGAAGTCATTTTGATAATGAAAAATCCCTCTATACCCCCTCTAACGACCCGTCAATGATTTTGTATTGACGAATTATTGTTATTCAGATGGAAATGGATATTCTGCAGCCCACCATGATGCGTGCCAAGTCATATTTGATTTTGAGGTAATTTTGAAAATGAAAAATCCCTCTATACCCCCTCTGACGACCCGACAATGATTTCTTTTGTCAAATTATTGTTATTGAGATGGAAATGAATATTCTGTACCCCACTATGTTGCGTGCCAAGTCATATTTGATTTTGGGGTAATTTTGATAATGAAAAATCCCTCTATACCCCCTCTAACGACCTGTCAATGATTTCCATTGACGAATTATTGTTATTCAGATGGAAATGGATATTCTGCAGCCCACCATGATGCGTGCCAAGTCATATTTGATTTTGAGGTAATTTTGAAAATGAAAAATCCCTCTATACCCCCTCTGACGACCCGACATTGATTTCTTTTGACAAATTATTGTTATTGAGATGGAAATGAATATTGTGTACCCCACCATGTTGCGTGCCAAGTCATATTTGAATTCAGGGTAATTTTGAAAATGAAAAATCCCTCTATACCCCCTCTGACGACACGACAATGATTTATCTTAAGGAATTATTGTTATTCAGATGGGAATGGATATTCTGCACCCCACCATGATGCGTGCCAAGTCATTTTTGATTTTTGAAGTCATTTTGAAAATGAAAAATCCCTCTATTCCCTCTCTGACGACCCGACAATGATTTCTGTTTACGAATTATTGTTATTCAGATGGAAATAGATATTCTGCACCCCACCATGATGCGTGCCAAGTCATATTTGATTTTGAGGTTATTTTGATAATGAAAAATCCCTCTATACCCCCTCTGACGTCCCGACAATGATTTCTGTTGACAAATTATTGTTATTTAGATGAAATTGCATGTTTTGCACCCCACTATGATGCGTGCCAAGTCATATTTGATTTTTGAAGTCATTTTGATAATGAAAAATCCCTTTATTCCCTCTCTGACGACCCGACAATGATTTCTGTAGACAATTTATTTTTATAGAGATGGAAATGGATATTCTGTACTACACCATGATGCGTGCCAAGTCATATTTGATTTTTGAAGTCATTTTGAAAATGAAAAATCCCTCTCTACCCCCTCTAACGACCCGTCAATGATTTCTGTTTACGAATTATTGTTATTCAGATGGAAATAGATATTCTGCACCCCACCATGATGCTTGCCAAGTCATATTTGATTTTTGAAGTCATTTTGAAAATGAAAAATCCCTCTATTCCCTCTCTGACGACCCGACAATGATTTCTGTTGACGAATTATTGTTATTCGGATGGAAATGCATGTTTTGCGCCCCACTATGATGCGTGCCAAGTCATATTTGATTTATGAAGTCATTTTGATAATGAAAAATCCCTCTATTCCCTCTCTGACGACCCGAAAATGATTTCTGTTGACGAATTATTGTTATTTAGATGAAAATGGATATTATGCACCCCACCATGATGCGTGCCAAGTCATATTAGATTTTGAGGTAATTTTGAAAATGAAAAATCCCTCTATACCCCGTCTGACGACACGACAATGATTTCTGTTGACAATTTATCGTTTTTGAGATGAAAATGGATATTCTGTACCCCACCATGATGCGTGCCAAGTCATATTTGATTTTAGAAGTCATTTTGAAAATGAAAAATCCGTCTATAACCCCTCTAACGACCCGTCAATGATTTCTGTTGACGAATTATGGTTATTCAGATGGGAATGGATATTCTGCACCCCACCATAATGCGTGCCAAGTCATATTTGATTTTGAGGTAATTTTGAAAATGAAAAATCCCTCTATACTCCCTCTAACGACCCGTCAATGATTTCTGTGTAGAAATTATTGTTATTCAGATGGAAATAGATATTCTGCACCCCACCATGATGCGTGCCAAGTCATATTTGATTTTTGAAGTCATTTTGAAAATGAAAAATCCCTCTATTCCCTCTCTGACGACCCGACAATGAATTCTGTTGACGAATTATTGTTATTTAGATGAAAATGGATATTATGCACTCCACTATGATACGTGCCAAGTCATATTTGATTTTTGAAGTCATTTTGAAAATGAAAAATCCCTCTATGCCCCCTCTAACGACCCGTCAATGACTTCTGTTGATGAATTATTGTTATTCAGATGGAAATGGATATTCTGCACCCCACCATGATGCGTGCCAAGTCATATTTGATTTTGATGTAATTTTGAAAATTAAAAATCCCTCTTTACCCCGTCTGACGACCCGTCAATGATTTCTGTTGACTAATTATTGATATTCAGATGGGAATGGATATTCTGCACCCCACTATGATGCGTGCCAAGTCATATTAGATTTTGAGGTAATTTTGAAAATGAAAAATCCCTCCATACCCCCTCTGACGACACGACAATGATTTCTGTTGACGAATTATTGTTATTCAGTTGGGAATGGATGTTTTGCACCATACTATGATGCGTGCCCAGTCCTATTTGATTTTGAGGTAATTTTGAAAATGAAAAATCTCTCTATACCCCCTCTGACGTCCCGACAATGATTTCTGTTGACAAATTATTTTTATAGAGATGGAAATGGATATTCTGTACCCCACCATGATGCGTGCCAAGTCATATTTGATTTCTGAAGCAATTTTGAAAATGAAAAATCCCTCTATTCCCCCTCTAACGACCCGTCAATGATTTCTGTTGACGAATTATTGTTATTTAGATGGAAATGGATATTCTGCACCCCACCATGATGCGTGCCAAGTCATATTTGATTTCGAGGTAATTATGAAAATGAAAAATCCCTCTATACCCCCTCTGACTACCCGACAATGATTTCTGTTGACGAAATATTGCTATTCAGATGAAAACGAATATTTTGCACCCTACTATTATGCGTGCCAAGCCTTATTTGAATTTTGAAGTCATTTTGATAATGAAAAATCCCTCTATTCCCCCTCTAACGACCCGTCAATGATTTCTGTTGACGAATTATTGTTATTCAGATGGAAATGAATTTTCTGCAGCCCACCATGATGCGTGCCAAGTCATATTTGATTTTGAGGTAATTTTGAAAATGAAAAATCCCTCTATACCCCCTCTGACGACCCGACAATGATTTCTTTTGACAAATTATTGTTATTGAGATGGAAATGAATATTCTGTACCCCACGATGATGCGTGCCAAGTCATATTTGATTTTTGAAGTCATCTTGAAAATGAAAAATCCCTCTATACCCCCTCTAACGACCCGTCAATGATTTCCATTGACGAATTATTGTTATTTAGATAGAAATAGATATTCTGCAGCCCACTATGATGCGTGCCAAGTCATATTTGATTTTGAGGTAATTTTGAAAATGAGAAATCCCTCTATAGCCCCTCTGACGACCCGACAATGATTTCTGTTGACGAAATATTTCTATTCAGATGAAAATGAATATTTTGCACCCTACTATTATGCGTGCCAAGCCTTATTTGAATTTTGAAGTCATTTTGATAATGAAAAATCCCTCTATTCCCCCTCTAACGACCCGTCAATGATTTCTGTTGACGAATTATTGTTATTCAGATGGAAATGAATTTTTTGCAGCCCACCATGATGCGTGCCAAGTCATATTTGATTTTGAGGTAATTTTGAAAATGAAAAATCCCTCTATACCCCCTCTGACGACCCGACAATGATTTCTGTTGACGAATTATTGTTTTTCAGATGGAAATAGATGTTTTGCACCCTACTATGATGCGTGCCAAGCCTTATTTGAATTTTGAAGTCATTTTGATAATAAAAAATCCCTCTATACCCCCTCTAACGACCCGTCAATGATTTCCATTGACGAATTATTGTTAATTAGATAGAAATAGATATTCTGCAGCCCACCATGATGCGTGCCAAGTCATATTTGATTTTGAGGTAATTTTGAAAATGAGAAATCCCTCTATACCCCCTCTGACGACCCGACAATGATTTCTTTTGACAAATTATTGTTATTGAGATGGAAATGAATATTCTGTACCCCACCATGTTGCGTGCCAAGACATATTTGATTTTGGGGTAATTTTGATAATGAGAAATCCCTCTATATCCCCTCTGACGATCCGACAATGATTTCTTTCGACAAATTATTGTTATTGAGGTGAAAATGGTTATTCTGTACCCCACCATGATGCGTGCCAAGTCATATTTGATTTTTGAAGTCATTTTGAAAATGAAAAATCCCTCTATACCCCCTCTGACGACCCGACAATGATTTCTGTTGACAAATTATTGTTTTTCAGATGGAAATGGATGTTTTGCACCCTACTATGATGCGTGCCAAGACTTATTTGAATTTTGAAGTCATTTTGATAATGAAAAATCCCTCTAAACCCCCTCTAACGACCTGTCAATGATTTCCATTGACGAATTATTGTTATTCAGATGGAAATGGATATTCTGCAGCCCACCATGATGCGTGCCAAGTCATTTTTGATTTTGAGGTAATTTTGAAAATCAAAAATCCCTCTATACCCCCTCTGACGACCCGACAATGATTTCTTTTGACAAATTATTGTTATTGAGATGGAAATGAATATTGTGTACCCCACCATGTTGCGTGCCAAGTCATATTTGATTTTGGGGTAATTTTGAAAATGAAATATCCCCCTATACCCCCTCTGACGACACGACAATGATTTATCCTAAGGAATTATTGTTATTCAGATAGAAATGGATATTCTGCACCCCACCATGATGCGTGCCAAGTCATTTTTGATTTTTGAAATCATTTTGAAAATGAAAAATCCCTCTATTCCCTCTCTGACGACCCGACAATGATTTCTGTTTACGAATTATTGTTATTCAGATGGAAATAGATATTCTGCACCCCACCATGATGCGTGCCAAGTCATATTTGATTTTGAGGTTATTTGGATAATGAAAAATCCCTCTATACCCCCTCTGACGTCCCGACAATGATTTCTGTTGACAAATTATTGTAATTTAGATGAAAATGCATGTTTTGCACCCCACTATGATGCGTGTCAAGTCATATTTGATTTTTGAAGTCATTTTGATATTGAAAAATCCCTTTATTCCCTCTCTGACGACCCGACAATGATTTCTGTAGACAATTTATTTTTATAGAGATGGAAATGGATATTCTGTACCCCACCATGATGCGTGCCAAGTCATATTTGATTTTTGAAGTCATTTTGAAAATGAAAAATCCCTCTCTACCCCCTCTAACGACCCGTCAATGATTTCTGTTTACGAATTATTGTTATTCAGATGGAAATAGATATTCTGCACCCCACCATGATGCGGGCCAAGTCATATTTGATTTTTGAAGTCATTTTGAAAATGAAAAATCCCTCTATTCCCTCTCTGACGACCCGAAAATGATTTCTGTTGACGAATTATTGTTATTTGGATGGAAATGCATGTTTTGCACCCCACTATGATGCGTGCCAAGTCATATTTGATTTTGATGTAATTTTGAAAATTAAAAATCCCTCCATTCCCCCTCTGACGACACGACAATGATTTCTGTTGACAATTTATCGTTTTTGAGATGAAAATGGATATTCTGTACCCCACCATGATGCGTGCCAAGTCATATTTGATTTTAGAAGTCATTTTGAAAATGAAAAATCCGTCTATAACCCCTCTAACGACCCGTCAATGATTTCTGTTGACGAATTATGGTTATTCAGATAGGAATGGATATTCTGCACCCCACCATAATGCGTGCCAAGTCATATTTGATTTTGAGGTAATTTTGAAAATGAAAAATCCCTCTATACTCCCTCTAACGACCCGTCAATGATTTCTGTGTAGAAATTATTGTTATTCAGATGGAAATAGATATTCTGCACCCCACCATGATGCGTGCCAAGTCATATTTGATTTTTGAAGTCATTTTGAAAATGAAAAATCCCTCTATTCCCTCTCTGACGACCCGACAATGATTTCTGTTGACGAATTATTGTTATTTAGATGAAAATGGATATTATGCACTCCACTATGATGCGTGCCAAGTCATATTTGATTTTTGAAGTCATTTTGAAAATGAAAAATTCCTCTATTCCCTCTCTGACGACCCGACAATGATTTCTGTTGACGAATTATTGTTATTAAGATGAAAATGGATATTATGCACTCCACTATGATACGTGCCAAGTCATATTTGATTTTTGAAGTCATTTTGAAAATGAAAAATCCCTCTATGCCCCCTCTAACGACCCGTCAATGACTTCTGTTGACGAATTATTGTTATTCAGATGGAAATGGATATTCTGCACCCCACCCATGATGCGTGCCAAGTCATATTTGATTTTGATGTAATTTTGAAAATTAAAAATCCCTCTTTACCCCGTCTGACGACCCGTCAATGATTTCTGTTGACTAATTATTGATATTCAGATGGGAATGGATATTCTGCACCCCACTATGATGCGTGCCAAGTCATATTAGATTTTGAGGTAATTTTGAAAATGAAAAATCCCTCCATACCCCCTCTGACGACACGACAATGATTTCTGTTGACGAATTATTGTTATTCAGTTGGGAATGGATGTTTTGCACCATACTATGATGCGTGCCCAGTCCTATTTGATTTTGAGGTAATTTTGAAAATGAAAAATCTCTCTATACCCCCTCTGACGTCCCGACAATGATTTCTGTTGACAAATTATTTTTATAGAGATGGAAATGGATATTCTGTACCCCACCATGATGCGTGCCAAGTCATATTTGATTTCTGAAGCCATTTTGAAAATGAAAAATCCCTCTATACCCCCTCTGACCACCCGACAATGATTTCTGTTGACGAATTATTGTTTTTCAGATGGAAATGGATGTTTTGCACCCTGCTATGATGCGTGCCAAGCCTTATTTGAATTTTGAAGTCATTTTGATAATGAAAAATCCCTCCATTCCCCCTCTAACGACCCGTCAATGATTTCTGTTGACGAATTATTGTTATTTAGATGGAAATGGATATTCTGCACCCCACCATGATGCGTGCCAAGTCATATTTGATTTCGAGGTAATTATGAAAATGAAAAATCCCTCTATACCCCCTCTGACGACCCGACAATGATTTCTGTTGACGAAATATTGCTATTCAGATGAAAATGAATATTTTGCACCCTACTATTATGCGTGCCAAGCCTTATTTGAATTTTGAAGTCATTTTGATAATAAAAAATCCCTCTATTCCCCCTCTTACGACCCGTCAATGATTTCTGTTGACGAATTATTGTTATTCAGATGGAAATGAATTTTCTGCAGCCCACCATGATGCGTGCCAAGTCATATTTGATTTTGAGGTAATTTTGAAAATGAAAAATCCCTCTATACCCCCTCTGACGACCCGACAATGATTTCTTTTGACAAATTATTGTTATTGAGATGGAAATGAATATTCTGTACCCCACCATGATGCGTGCCAAGTCATATTTGATTTTTGAAGTCATTTTGAAAATGAAAAATCCCTCTATACCCCCTCTAACGACCCGTCAATGATTTCCATTGACGAATTATTGTTATTTAGATAGAAATAGATATTCTGCAGCCCACCATGATGCGTGCCAAGTCATATTTGATTTTGAGGTAATTTTGAAAATGAGAAATCCCTCTTTACCCCCTCTGACGACCCGACAATGATTTCTGTTGACGAAATATTGCTATTCAGATGAAAATGAATATTTTGCACCCTACTATTATGCGTGCCAAGCCTTATTTGAATTTTGAAGTCATTTTGATAATGAAAAATCCCTCTATTCCCCCTCTAACGACCCGTCAATGATTTTTGTTGACGAATTATTGTTATTCAGATGGAAATGAATTTTCTGCAGCCCACCATGATGCGTGCCAAGTCATATTTGATTTTGAGGTAATTTTGAAAATGAAAAATCCCTCTATACCCCCTCTGACGACCCGACAATGATTTCTGTTGACGAATTATTGTTTTTCAGATGGAAATAGATGTTTTGCACCCTACTATGATGCGTGCCAAGCCTTATTTGAATTTTGAAGTCATTTTGATAATAAAAAATCCCTCTATACCCCCTCTAACGACCCGTCAATGATTTCCATTGACGAATTATTGTTATTTAGATAGAAATAGATATTCTGCAGCCCACCATGATGCGTGCCAAGTCATATTTGATTTTGAGGTAATTTTGAAAATGAGAAATCCCTCTATACCCCCTCTGACGACCCGACAATGATTTCTTTTGACAAATTATTGTTATTGAGATGGAAATGAATATTCTGTACCCCACCATGTTGCGTGCCAAGTCATATTTGATTTTGGGGTAATTTTGATAATGAGAAATCCCTCTATATCCCCTCTGACGATCCGATAATGATTTCTTTCGACAAATTATTGTTATTGAGATGAAAATGGTTATTCTGTACCCCACCATGATGCGTGCCAAGTCATATTTGATTTTTGAAGTCATTTTGAAAATGAAAAATCCCTCTATACCCCCTCTGACGACCCGACAATGATTTCTGTTGACAAATTATTGTTTTTCAGATGGAAATGGATGTTTTGCACCCTACTATGATGCGTGCCAAGACTTATTCGAATTTTGAAGTCATTTTGATAATGAAAAATCCCTCTAAACCCCCTCTAACGACCTGTCAATGATTTCCATTGACGAATTATTGTTATTCAGATGGAAATGGATATTCTGCAGCCCACCATGATGCGTGCCAAGTCATATTTGATTTTGAGGTAATTTTGAAAATCAAAAATCCCTCTATACCCCCTCTGACGACCCGACAATGATTTCTTATGACAAATTATTGTTATTGAGATGGAAATGAATATTGTGTACCCCACCATGTTGCGTGCCAAGTCATATTTGATTTTGGGGTAATTTTGAAAATGAAATATCCCCCTATACCCCCTCTGACGACACGACAATGATTTATCCTAAGGAATTATTGTTATTCAGATAGAAATGGATATTCTGCACCCCACCATGATGCGTGCCAAGTCATTTTTGATTTTTGAAATCATTTTGAAAATGAAAAATCCCTCTATTCCCTCTCTGACGACCCGACAATGATTTCTGTTTACGAATTATTGTTATTCAGATGGAAATAGATATTCTGCACCCCACCATGATGCGTGCCAAGTCATATTTGATTTTGAGGTTATTTGGATAATGAAAAATCCCTCTATACCCCCTCTGACGTCCCGACAATGATTTCTGTTGACAAATTATTGTAATTTAGATGAAAATGCATGTTTTGCACCCCACTATGATGCGTGTCAAGTCATATTTGATTTTTGAAGTCATTTTGATAATGAAAAATCCCTTTATTCCCTCTCTGACGACCCGACAATGATTTCTGTAGACAATTTATTTTTATAGAGATGGAAATGGATATTCTGTACCCCACCATGATGCGTGCCAAGTCATATTTGATTTTTGAAGTCATTTTGAAAATGAAAAATCCCTCTCTACCCCCTCTAACGACCCGTCAATGATTTCTGTTTACGAATTATTGTTATTCAGATGGAAATAGATATTCTGCACCCCACCATGATGCGTGCCAAGTCATATTTGATTTTTGAAGTCATTTTGAAAATGAAAAATCCCTCTATTCCCTCTCTGACGACCCGAAAATGATTTCTGTTGACGAATTATTGTTATTTGGATGGAAATGCATGTTTTGCACCCCACTATGATGCGTGCCAAGTCATATTTGATTTATGAAGTCATTTTGATAATGAAAAATCCCTCTATACCCCCTCTGACGACCCGAAAATGATTCCTGTTGACAAATTATTGATATTTGGATGGAAATGCATGTTTTGCACCCCACTATGATGCGTGCCAAGTCATATTTGAATCATGAAGTCATTTTGATAATGAAAAATCCCTCTATACCCCCTCTGACGACCCGAAAATGATTTCTGATGACGAATTATTGTTATTTAGAAGAAAATGGATATTATGCGCTCCACTATGATACGTGCCAAGTCATATTTGATTTTTGAAGTAATTTTGAAAATGAAAAATCCCTCTATGCCCCCTCTAACGACCCGTCAATGATTTCTGTTGACTAATTATTGATATTCAGATGGAAATGGATATTCTGCACCCCACCATGATGCGTGCCAAGTCATATTATATTTTGAGGTAATTTTGAAAATGAAAAATCCCTCGATACCCCCTCTGACGACACGACAATGATTTCTGTTGACGAATTATTGTTATTCAGATGGGAATGGATGTTTTGCACCCCACTATGATGCGTGCCAAGTCCTATTTGATTTTGAGGTAATTTTGAAAATGAAAAATCCCTCGATACCCCCTCTGACGACACGACAATGATTTCTGTTGACGAATTATTGTTATTCAGATGGGAATGGATGTTTTGCACCCCACAATGATGCGTGCCAAATCATATTTGATTTTTGAAGTCATTTTGAAAATGAAAAATCCCTCTATACCCCCTCTGACGACCCGTCAATGATTTCTGTTGACGAATTATTGTTATTTAGATGGAAATGGATATTCTGCACCCCACCATGATGCGTGCCAAGTTATATTTGATTTCGAGGTAATTATGAAAATGAAAAATCCCTCTATACCCCCTCTGACGACCCGACAATGATTTCTGTTGACGAAATATTGTTATTCAGATGAAAATAAATATTTTGCACCCTACTATTATGCGTGCCAAGCCTTATTTGAATTTTGAAGTCATTTTGATAATGAAAAATCCCTCTATACCCCCTCTAACGACCCGTCAATGATTTCCTTTGACGAATTATTGTTATTCAGATGGAAATGGATATTCTGCAGCCCACCATGATGCGTGCCAAGTCATATTTGATTTTGAGGTAATTTAGAAAATGAGAAATCCCTCTATACCCCCTCTGACGACCCGACAAAGATTTTTCTTGACAAATTATTGTTATTGAGATGGAAATGAATATTCTGTACCCCACCATGTTGCGTGCCAAGTCATATTTGATTTTAGGGTAATATTGATAATGAGAAATCCCTCTATACCGCCTCTGACGACCCGACAATGATATCTTTCGACAAATTATTGTTATTGAGATGAAAATGGTTATTCTGTACCCCACCATGATGCGTGCCAAGTCATATTTGATTTTTGAAGTCATTTTGAAAATGAAAAATCTCTCTATACCCCCTCTGACGACCCGACAATGATTTCTGTTGACGAATTATTGTTTTTCAGATGGAAATGGATGTTTTGCACCCTACTATGATGCGTGCCAAGCCTTATTTGAATTTTGAAGTCATTTTGATAATGAAAAATCCCTCTATACCCCCTCTAACGACCCGTCAATGATTTTGTATTGACGAATTATTGTTATTCAGATGGAAATGGATATTCTGCAGCCCACCATGATGCGTGCCAAGTCATATTTGATTTTGAGGTAATTTTGAAAATGAAAAATCCCTCTATACCCCCTCTGACGACCCGACAATGATTTCTTTTGTCAAATTATTGTTATTGAGATGGAAATGAATATTCTGTACCCCACTATGTTGCGTGCCAAGTCATATTTGATTTTGGGGTAATTTTGATAATGAAAAATCCCTCTATACCCCCTCTAACGACCTGTCAATGATTTCCATTGACGAATTATTGTTATTCAGATGGAAATGGATATTCTGCAGCCCACCATGATGCCTGCCAAGTCATATTTGATTTTGAGGTAATTTTGAAAATGAAAAATCCCTCTATACCCCCTCTGACGACCCGACAATGATTTCTTTTGATAAATTATTGTTATTGAGATGGAAATGAATATTGTGTACCCCACCATGTTGCGTGCCAAGTCATATTTGAATTTAGGGTAATTTTGAAAATGAAAAATCCCTCTATACCCCCTCTGACGACACGACAATGATTTATCTTAAGGAATTATTTTTATTCAGATGGGAATGGATATTCTGCACCCCACCATGATGCGTGCCAAGTCATTTTTGATTTTTGAAGTCATTTTGAAAATGAAAAATCCCTCTATTTCCTCTCTGACGACCCGACAATGATTTCTGTTTACGAATTATTGTTATTCAGATGGAAATAGATATTCTGCACCCCACCATGATGCGTGCCAAGTCATATTTGATTTTGAGGTTATTTTGATAATGAAAAATCCCTCTATACCCCCTCTGACGTCCCGACAATGATTTCTGTTGACAAATTATTGTTATTTAGATGAAATTGCATGTTTTGCACCCCACTATTGAAAATGAGGTTATTTTGAAAATGAAAAATCCCTCTATACCCCCTCTAACGACCCGTCAATGATTTCCATTGACGAATTATTGTTATTTAGATAGAAATAGATATTCTGCAGCCCACCATGATGCGTGCCAAGTCATATTTGATTTTGAGGTAATTTTGAAAATGAGAAATCCCTCTATACCCCCTCTGACGACCCGACAATGATTTCTGTTGACGAAATATTGCTATTCAGATGAAAATGAATATTTTGCACCCTACTATTATGCGTGCCAAGCCTTATTTGAATTTTGAAGTCATTTTGATAATGAAAAATCCCTCTATTCCCCCTCTAACGACCCGTCAATGATTTCTGTTGACGAATTATTGTTATTCAGATGGAAATGAATTTTCTGCAGCCCACCATGATGCGTGCCAAGTCATATTTGATTTTGAGGTAATTTTGAAAATGAAATATCCCTCTATACCCCCTCTGACGACCCGACAATGATTTCTGTTGACGAATTATTGTTTTTCAGATGGAAATAGATGTTTTGCACCCTACTATGATGCGTGCCAAGCCTTATTTGAATTTTGAAGTCATTTTGATAATAAAAAATCCCTCTATACCCCCTCTAACGACCCGTCAATGATTTCCATTGACGAATTATTGTTATTTAGATAGAAATAGATATTCTGCAGCCCACCATGATGCGTGCCAAGTCATATTTGATTTTGAGGTAATTTTGAAAATGAGAAATCCCTCTATACCCCCTCTGACGACCCGACAATGATTTCTTTTGACAAATTATTGTTATTGAGATGGAAATGAATATTCTGTACCTCACCATGTTGCGTGCCAAGTCATATTTGATTTTGGGGTAATTTTGATAATGAGAAATCCCTCTATATCCCCTCTGACGATCCGACAATGATTTCTTTCGACAAATTATTGTTATTGAGATGAAAATGGTTATTCTGTACCCCACCATGATGCGTGCCAAGTCATATTTGATTTTTGAAGTCATTTTGAAAATGAAAAATCCCTCTATACCCCCTCTGACGACCCGACAATGATTTCTGTTGACAAATTATTGTTTTTCAGATGGAAATGGATGTTTTGCACCCTACTATGATGCGTGCCAAGACTTATTTGAATTTTGAAGTCATTTTGATAATGAAAAATCCCTCTAAACCCCCTCTAACGACCTGTCAATGATTTCCATTGACGAATTATTGTTATTCAGATGGAAATGGATATTCTGCAGCCCACCATGATGCGTGCCAAGTCATATTTGATTTTGAGGTAATTTTGAAAATCAAAAATCCCTCTATACCCCCTCTGACGACCCGACAATGATTTCTTTTGACAAATTATTGTTATTGAGATGGAAATGAATATTGTGTACCCCACCATGTTGCGTGCCAAGTCATATTTGATTTTGGGGTAATTTTGAAAATGAAATATCCCCCTATACCCCCTCTGACGACACGACAATAATTTATCCTAAGGAATTATTGTTATTCAGATAGAAATGGATATTCTGCACCCCACCATGATGCGTGCCAAGTCATTTTTGATTTTTGAAATCATTTTGAAAATGAAAAATCCCTCTATTCCCTCTCTGACGACCCGACAATGATTTCTGTTTACGAATTATTGTTATTCAGATGGAAATAGATATTCTGCACCCCACCATGATGCGTGCCAAGTCATATTTGATTTTGAGGTTATTTGGATAATGAAAAATCCCTCTATACCCCCTCTGACGTCCCGACAATGATTTCTGTTGACAAATTATTGTAATTTAGATGAAAATGCATGTTTTGCACCCCACTATGATGCGTGTCAAGTCATATTTGATTTTTGAAGTCATTTTGATAATGAAAAATCCCTTTATTCCCTCTCTGACGACCCGACAATGATTTCTGTAGACAATTTATTTTTATAGAGATGGAAATGGATATTCTGTACCCCACCATGATGCGTGCCAAGTCATATTTGATTTTTGAAGTCATTTTGAAAATGAAAAATCCCTCTCTACCCCCTCTAACGACCCGTCAATGATTTCTGTTTACGAATTATTGTTATTCAGATGGAAATAGATATTCTGCACCCCACCATGATGCGTGCCAAGTCATATTTGATTTTTGAAGTCAATATGAAAATGAAAAATTCCTCTATTCCCTCTCTGACGACCCGAAAATGATATCTGTTGACGAATTATTGTTATTTGGATGGAAATGCATGTTTTGCACCCCACTATGATGCGTGCCAAGTCATATTTGATTTATGAAGTCATTTTGATAATGAAAAATCCCTCTATACCCCCTCTGACGACCCGAAAATGATTCCTGTTGACAAATTATTGATATTTGGATGGAAATGCATGTTTTGCACCCCACTATGATGCGTGCCAAGTCATATTTGATTTATGAAGTCATTTTGATAATGAAAAATCCCTCTATACCCCCTCTGACGACCCGAAAATGATTTCTGATGACGAATTATTGTTATTTAGAAGAAAATGGATATTATGCGCTCCACTATGATACGTGCCAAGTCATATTTGATTTTTGAAGTAATTTTGAAAATGAAAAATCCCTCTATGCCCCCTCTAACGACCCGTCAATGATTTCTGTTGACTAATTATTGATATTCAGAT
Organism: Chrysolina americana; assembly: GCA_958502065.1. NCBI lineage: Eukaryota > Metazoa > Arthropoda > Insecta > Coleoptera > Chrysomelidae > Chrysolina > Chrysolina americana. The sequence continues at coordinate 42,594,810 of OY293414.1, forward strand.
GGAAATGGATATTCTGCACCCCACCATGATGCGTGCCAAGTCATATTATATTTTGAGGTAATTTTGAAAATGAAAAATCCCTCGTACCCCCTCTGACGACACGACAATGATTTCTGTTGACGAATTATTGTTATTCAGATGGGAATGGATGTTTTGCACCCCACTATGATGCGTGCCAAGTCCTATTTGATTTTGAGGTAATTTTGAAAATGAAAAATCCCTCTATACCCCCTCTGACGACCCGACAATGATTTCTGTTGACAATTTATTTTTATAGAGAAGGAAATGGATATTCTGTACCCCACCATGATGCGTGCCAAATCATATTTGATTTTTGAAGTCATTTTGAAAATGAAAAATCCCTCTATACCCCCTCTGACGACCCGACAATGATTTCTCATGACGAATTATTCTCATTCAGATGGAAATTGATATTCTGCACCCCATCATGATGCGTGCCAAGTCATATTAGATTTTGAGGTAATTTTGAAAATGAAAAATCCCTCTATACCCCGTCTGACGACCCGTCAATGATTTCTGTTGACGAATTATTGTTATTTAGATGGAAATGGATATTCTGCACCCCACCATGATGCGTGCCAAGTTATATTTGATTTCGAGGTAATTATGAAAATGAAAAATCCCTCTATACCCCCTCTGACGACCCGACAATGATTTCTGTTGACGAAATATTGTTATTCAGATGAAAATGAATATTTTGCACCCTACTATTATGCGTGCCAAGCCTTATTTGAATTTTGAAGTCATTTTGATAATGAAAAATCCCTCTATACCCCCTCTAACGACCCGTCAATGATTTCCTTTGACGAATTATTGTTATTCAGATGGAAATGGATATTCTGCAGCCCACCATGATGCGTGCCAAGTCATATTTGATTTTGAGGTAATTTAGAAAATGAGAAATCCCTCTATACCCCCTCTGACGACCCGACAATGATTTTTCTTGACAAATTATTGTTATTGAGATGGAAATGAATATTCTGTACCCCACCATGTTGCGTGCCAAGTCATATTTGATTTTAGGGTAATTTTGATAATGAGAAATCCCTCTATACCGCCTCTGACGACCCGACAATGATATCTTTCGACAAATTATTGTTATTGAGATGAAAATGGTTATTCTGTACCCCACCATGATGCGTGCCAAGTCATATTTGATTTTTGAAGTCATTTTGAAAATGAAAAATCTCTCTATACCCCCTCTGACGACCCGACAATGATTTCTGTTGACCAATTATTGTTTTTCAGATGGAAATGGATGTTTTGCACCCTACTATGATGCGTGCCAAGCCTTATTTGAATTTTGAAGTCATTTTGATAATGAAAAATCCCTCTATACCCCCTCTAACGACCCGTCAATGATTTTGTATTGACGAATTATTGTTATTCAGATGGAAATGGATATTCTGCAGCCCACCATGATGCGTGCCAAGTCATATTTGATTTTGAGGTAATTTTGAAAATGAAAAATCCCTCTATACCCCCTCTGACGACCCGACAATGATTTCTTTTGTCAAATTATTGTTATTGAGATGGAAATGAATATTCTGTACCCCACTATGTTGCGTGCCAAGTCATATTTGATTTTGGGGTAATTTTGATAATGAAAAATCCCTCTATACCCCCTCTAACGACCTGTCAATGATTTCCATTGACGAATTATTGTTATTCAGATGGAAATGGATATTCTGCAGCCCACCATGATGCCTGCCAAGTCATATTTGATTTTGAGGTAATTTTGAAAATGAAAAATCCCTCTATACCCCCTCTGACGACCCGACAATGATTTCTTTTGACAAATTATTGTTATTGAGATGGAAATGAATATTGTGTACCCCACCATGTTGCGTGCCAAGTCATATTTGAATTTAGGGTAATTTTGAAAATGAATAATCCCTCTATACCCCCTCTGACGACACGACAATGATTTATCTTAAGGAATTATTGTTATTTAGATAGAAATAGATATTCTGCAGCCCACCATGATGCGTGCCAAGTCATATTTGATTTTGAGGTAATTTTGAAAATGAGAAATCCCTCTATACCCCCTCTGACGACCCGACAATGATTTCTTTTGACAAATTATTGTTATTGAGATGGAAATGAATATTCTGTACCTCACCATGTTGCGTGCCAAGTCATATTTGATTTTGGGGTAATTTTGATAATGAGAAATCCCTCTATATCCCCTCTGACGATCCGACAATGATTTCTTTCGACAAATTATTGTTATTGAGATGAAAATGGTTATTCTGTACCCCACCATGATGCGTGCCAAGTCATATTTGATTTTTGAAGTCATTTTGAAAATGAAAAATCCCTTTATACCCCCTCTGACGACCCGACAATGATTTCTGTTGACAAATTATTGTTTTTCAGATGGAAATGGATGTTTTGCACCCTACTATGATGCGTGCTAAGACTTATTTGAATTTTGAAGTCATTTTGATAATGAAAAATCCCTCTAAACCCCCTCTAACGACCTGTCAATGATTTCCATTGACGAATTATTGTTATTCAGATGGAAGTGGATATTCTGCAGCCCACCATGATGCGTGCCAAGTCATATTTGATTTTGAGGTAATTTTGAAAATCAAAAATCCCTCTATACCCCCTCTGACGACCCGACAATGTTTTCTTTTGACAAATTATTGTTATTGAGATGGAAATGAATATTGTGTACCCCACCATGTTGCGTGCCAAGTCATATTTGATTTTGGGGTAATTTTGAAAATGAAATATCCCCCTATACCCCCTCTGACGACACGACAATGATTTATCCTAAGGAATTATTGTTATTCAGATAGAAATGGATATTCTGCACCCCACCATGATGCGTGCCAAGTCATTTTTGATTTTTGAAATCATTTTGAAAATGAAAAATCCCTCTATTCCCTCTCTGACGACCCGACAATGATTTCTGTTTACGAATTATTGTTATTCAGATGGAAATAGATATTCTGCACCCCACCATGATGCGTGCCAAGTCATATTTGATTTTGAGGTTATTTGGATAATGAAAAATCCCTCTATACCCCCTCTGACGTCCCGACAATGATTTCTGTTGACAAATTATTGTAATTTAGATGAAAATGCATGTTTTGCACCCCACTATGATGCGTGTCAAGTCATATTTGATTCTTGAAGTCATTTTGATAATGAAAAATCCCTTTATTCCCTCTCTGACGACCCGACAATGATTTCTGTAGACAATTTATTTTTATAGAGATGGAAATGGATATTCTGTACCCCACCATGATGCGTGCCAAGTCATATTTGATTTTTGAAGTCATTTTGAAAATGAAAAATCCCTCTCTACCCCCTCTAACGACCCGTCAATGATTTCTGTTTACGAATTATTGTTATTCAGATGGAAATAGATATTCTGCACCCCACCATGATGCGTGCCAAGTCATATTTGATTTTTGAAGTCATTTTGAAAATGAAAAATCCCTCTATTCCCTCTCTGACGACCCGAAAATGATTTCTGTTGACGAATTATTGTTATTTGGATGGAAATGCATGTTTTGCACCCCACTATGATGCGTGCCAAGTCATATTTGATTTATGAAGTCATTTTGATAATGAAAAATCCCTCTATACCCCCTCTGACGACCCGAAAATGATTTCTGATGACGAATTATTGTTATTTAGAAGAAAATGGATATTATGCGCTCCACTATGATACGTGCCAAGTCATATTTGATTTTTGAAGTAATTTTGAAAATGAAAAATCCCTCTATGCCCCCTCTAACGACCCGTCAATGATTTCTGTTGACTAATTATTGATATTCAGATGGAAATGGATATTCTGCACCCCACCATGATGCGTGCCAAGTCATATTATATTTTGAGGTAATTTTGAAAATGAAAAATCCCTCGATACCCCCTCTGACGACACGACAATGATTTCTGTTGACGAATTATTGTTATTCAGATGGGAATGGATGTTTTGCACCCCACTATGATGCGTGCCAAGTCCTATTTGATTTTGAGGTAATTTTGAAAATGAAAAATCCCTCTATACCCCCTCTGACGACCCGACAATGATTTCTGTTGACAATTTATTTTTATAGAGAAGGAAATGGATATTCTGTACCCAACCATGATGCGTGCCAAATCATATTTGATTTTTGAAGTCATTTTGAAAATGAAAAATCCCTCTATACCCCCTCTGACGACCCGACAATGATTTCTGTTGACGAATTATTCTCATTCAGATGGAAATTGATATTCTGCCCCCCATCATGATGCGTGCCAAGTCATATTAGATTTTGAGGTAATTTTGAAAATGAAAAATCCCTCTATACCCCGTCTGACGACCCGTCAATGATTTCTGTTGACGAATTATTGTTATTTAGATGGAAATGGATATTCTGCACCCCACCATGATGCGTGCCAAGTTATATTTGATTTCGAGGTAATTATGAAAATGAAAAATCCCTCTATACCCCCTCTGACGACCCGACAATGATTTCTGTTGACGAAATATTGTTATTCAGATGAAAATGAATATTTTGCACCCTACTATTATGCGTGCCAAGCCTTATTTGAATTTTGAAGTCATTTTGATAATGAAAAATCCCTCTATACCCCCTCTAACGACCCGTCAATGATTTCCTTTGACGAATTATTGTTATTCAGATGGAAATGGATATTCTGCAGCCCACCATGATGCGTGCCAAGTCATATTTGATTTTGAGGTAATTTAGAAAATGAGAAATCCCTCTATACCCCCTCTGACGACCCGACAAAGATTTTTCTTGACAAATTATTGTTATTGAGATGGAAATGAATATTCTGTACCCCACCATGTTGCGTGCCAAGTCATATTTGATTTTAGGGTAATTTTGATAATGAGAAATCCCTCTATACCGCCTCTGACGACCCGACAATGATATCTTTCGACAAATTATTGTTATTGAGATGAAAATGGTTATTCTGTACCCCACCATGATGCGTGCCAAGTCATATTTGATTTTTGAAGTCATTTTGAAAATGAAAAATCTCTCTATACCCCCTCTGACGACCCGACAATGATTTCTGTTGACGAATTATTGTTTTTCAGATGGAAATGGATGTTTTGCACCCTACTATGATGCGTGCCAAGCCTTATTTGAATTTTGAAGTCATTTTGATAATGAAAAATCCCTCTATACCCCCTCTAACGACCCGTCAATGATTTTGTATTGACGAATTATTGTTATTCAGATGGAAATGGATATTCTGCAGCCCACCATGATGCGTGCCAAGTCATATTTGATTTTGAGGTAATTTTGAAAATGAAAAATCCCTCTATACCCCCTCTGACGACCCGACAATGATTTCTTTTGTCAAATTATTGTTATTGAGATGGAAATGAATATTCTGTACCCCACTATGTTGCGTGCCAAGTCATATTTGATTTTGGGGTAATTTTGATAATGAAAAATCCCTCTATACCCCCTCTAACGACCTGTCAATGATTTCCATTGACGAATTATTGTTATTCAGATGGAAATGGATATTCTGCAGCCCACCATGATGCCTGCCAAGTCATATTTGATTTTGAGGTAATTTTGAAAATGAAAAATCCCTCTATACCCCCTCTGACGACCCGACAATGATTTCTTTTGACAAATTATTGTTATTGAGATGGAAATGAATATTGTGTACCCCACCATGTTGCGTGCCAAGTCATATTTGAATTTAGGGTAATTTTGAAAATGAAAAATCCCTCTATACCCCCTCTGACGACACGACAATGATTTATCTTAAGGAATTATTTTTATTCAGATGGGAATGGATATTCTGCACCCCACCATGATGCGTGCCAAGTCATTTTTGATTTTTGAAGTCATTTTGAAAATGAAAAATCCCTCTATTCCCTCTCTGACGACCCGACAATGATTTCTGTTTACGAATTATTGTTATTCAGATGGAAATAGATATTCTGCACCCCACCATGATGCGTGCCAAGTCATATTTGATTTTGAGGTTATTTTGATAATGAAAAATCCCTCTATACCCCCTCTGACGTCCCGACAATGATTTCTGTTGACAAATTATTGTTATTTAGATGAAATTGCATGTTTTGCACCCCACTATGATGCGTGCCAAGTCATATTTGATTTTTGAAGTCATTTTGATAATGAAAAATTCCTTTATTCCCTCTCTGACGACCCGACAATGATTTCTGTAGACAATTTATTTTTATAGAGATGGAAATGGATATTCTGTACTACACCATGATGCGTGCCAAGTCATATTTGATTTTTGAAGTCATTTTGAAAATGAAAAATCCCTCTCTACCCCCTCTAACGACCCGTCAATTATTTCTGTTTACGAATTATTGTTATTCAGATGGAAATAGATATTCTGCACCCCACCATGATGCTTGCCAAGTCATATTTGATTTTTGAAGTCATTTTGAAAATGAAAAATCCCTCTATTCCCTCTCTGACGACCAGACAATGATTTCTGTTGACGAATTATTGTTATTCGGATGGAAATGCATGTTTTGCGCCCCACTATGATGCGTGCCAAGTCATATTTGATTTATGAAGTCATTTTGATAATGAAAAATCCCTCTATACCCCCTCTGACGAACCGAAAATGATTTCTGTTGACGAATTATTGTTATTTAGATGAAAATGGATATTATGCACTCCACTATGATACGTGCCAAGTCATATTTGATTTTTGAAGTAATTTTGAAAATGAAAAATCCCTCTATGCCCCCTCTAACGACCCGTCAATGATTTCTGTTGACGAATTATTGTTATTCAGATGGAAATGGATATTCTGCACCCCACCATGATGCGTGCCAAGTCATATTAGATTTTGAGGTAATTTTGAAAATGAAAAATCCCTCTATACCCCGTCTGACGACCCGTCAATGATTTCTGTTGACTAATTATTGATATTCAGATGGAAATGGATATTCTGCACCCCACCATGATGCGTGCCAAGTCATATTAGATTTTGAGGTAATTTTGAAAATGAAAAATCCCTCGATACCCCCTCTGACGACACGACAATGATTTCTGTTGACGAATTATTGTCATTCAGATGGAAATGGATGTTTTGCACCCCACTATGATGCGTACCAAGTCCTATTTGATTTTGAGGTAATTTTGAAAATGAAAAATCCCTCTATACCCCCTCTGACGTCCCGACAATGATATCTGTTGACAAATTATTTTTATAGAGATGGAAATGGATATTCTGTACCCCACCATGATGCGTGCCAAGTCATATTTGATTTTGGGGTAATTTTGAAAATGAAATATCCATCTATACCCCCTCTGACGACACGACAATGATTTATCTCAAGGAATTATTGTTATTCAGATGGGAATGGATATTCTGCACCCCACCATGATGCGTGCCAAGTCATTTTTGATTTTTGAAGTCATTTTGAAAAATCCCTCTATTCCCTCTCTGACGACCCGACAATGATTTCTGTTTACGAATTATTGTTATTCAGATGGAAATAGATATTCTGCACCCCACCATGATGCGTGCTAAATCATATTTGATTTTGAGGTTATTTTAATAATGAAAAATCCCTCTATACCCCCTCTGTCGTCCCGACAATGATTTCTGTTGACAAATTATTGTTATTTAGATGAAAATGCATGTTTTGCATCCCACTATGATGCGTGCCAAGTCATATTTGATTTTTGAAGTCATTTTGATAATGAAAAATCCCTTTATTCCCTCTCTGACGACCCGACAATGATTTCTGTAGACAATTTATTTTTATAGAGATGGAAATGGATATTCTGTACCCCACCATGATGCGTGCCAAGTCATATTTGATTTTTGAAGTCATTTTGAAAATGAAAAATCCCTCTCTACCCCCTCTAACGACCCGTCAATGATTTCTGTTTACGAATTATTGTTATTCAGATGGAAATAGATATTCTGCACCCCACCATGATGCGTGCCAAGTCATATTTGATTTTGAGGTAATTTTGAAAATGAAAATTCCCTCCATTCCCCCTCTGACGACACGACAATGATTTCTGTTGACAATTTATCGTTTTTGAGATGAAAATGGATATTCTGTACCCCACCATGATGCGTGCCAAGTCATATTTGATTTTAGAAGTCATTTTGAAAATGAAAAATCCGTCTATAACCCCTCTAACGACCCGTCAATGATTTCTGTTGACGAATTATGGTTATTCAGATGGGAATGGATATTCTGCACCCCACCATATTGCGTGCCAAGTCATATTTGATTTTGAGGTAATTTTGAAAATGAAAAATCCCTCTATACTCCCTCTAACGACCCGTCAATGATTTCTGTGTACAAATTATTGTTATTCAGATGGAAATAGATATTCTGCACCCCACCATGATGCGTGCCAAGTCATATTTGATTTTTGAAATCATTTTGAAAATGAAAAATCCCTCTATTCCCTCTCTGACGACCCGACAATGATTTCTGTAGACGAATTATTGTTATTTGGATGGAAATGCATGTTGCACCCCACTATGATGCGTGCCAAGTCTTATTTGATTTTTGAAGTCATTTTGATAATGAAAAATCCCTCTATACCCCCTCTGACGACCCGTCAATGATTTCTGTTGACGAATTATTGTTATTTAGATGAAATTGCATGTTTTGCACCCCACTATGATGCGTGCCAAGTCATATTTGATTTTTGAAGTCATTTTGATAATGAAAAATTCCTTTATTCCCTCTCTGACGACCCGACAATGATTTCTGTAGACAATTTATTTTTATAGAGATGGAAATGGATATTCTGTACTACACCATGATGCGTGCCAAGTCATATTTGATTTTTGAAGTCATTTTGAAAATGAAAAATCCCTCTCTACCCCCTCTAACGACCCGTCAATTATTTCTGTTTACGAATTATTGTTATTCAGATGGAAATAGATATTCTGCACCCCACCATGATGCTTGCCAAGTCATATTTGATTTTTGAAGTCATTTTGAAAATGAAAAATCCCTCTATTCCCTCTCTGACGACCCGACAATGATTTCTGTTGACGAATTATTGTTATTCGGATGGAAATGCATGTTTTGCGCCCCACTATGATGCGTGCCAAGTCATATTTGATTTATGAAGTCATTTTGATAATGAAAAATCCCTCTATACCCCCTCTGACGAACCGAAAATGATTTCTGTTGACGAATTATTGTTATTTAGATGAAAATGGATATTATGCACTCCACTATGATACGTGCCAAGTCATATTTGATTTTTGAAGTAATTTTGAAAATGAAAAATCCCTCTATGCCCCCTCTAACGACCCGTCAATGATTTCTGTTGACGAATTATTGTTATTCAGATGGAAATGGATATTCTGCACCCCACCATGATGCGTGCCAAGTCATATTAGATTTTGAGGTAATTTTGAAAATGAAAAATCCCTCTATACCCCGTCTGACGTCCCGTCAATGATTTCTGTTGACTAATTATTGATATTCAGATGGAAATGGATATTCTGCACCCCACCATGATGCGTGCCAAGTCATATTAGATTTTGAGGTAATTTTGAAAATGAAAAATCCCTCGATACCCCCTCTGACGACACGACAATGATTTCTGTTGACGAATTATTGTCATACAGATGGAAATGGATGTTTTGCACCCCACTATGATGCGTACCAAGTCCTATTTGATTTTGAGGTAATTTTGAAAATGAAAAATCCCTCTATACCCCCTCTGACGTCCCGACAATGATATCTGTTGACAAATTATTTTTATAGAGATGGAAATGGATATTCTGTACCCCACCATGATGCGTGCCAAGTCATATTTGATTTTGGGGTAATTTTGAAAATGAAATATCCATCTATACCCCCTCTGACGACACGACAATGATTTATCTCAAGGAATTATTGTTATTCAGATGGGAATGGATATTCTGCACCCCACCATGATGCGTGCCAAGTCATTTTTGATTTTTGAAGTCATTTTGAAAAATCCCTCTATTCCCTCTCTGACGACCCGACAATGATTTCTGTTTACGAATTATTGTTATTCAGATGGAAATAGATATTCTGCACCCCACCATGATGCGTGCTAAATCATATTTGATTTTGAGGTTATTTTAATAATGAAAAATCCCTCTATACCCCCTCTGTCGTCCCGACAATGATTTCTGTTGACAAATTATTGTTATTTAGATGAAAATGCATGTTTTGCATCCCACTATGATGCGTGCCAAGTCATATTTGATTTTTGAAGTCATTTTGATAATGAAAAATCCCTTTATTCCCTCTCTGACGACCCGACAATGATTTCTGTAGACAATTTATTTTTATAGAGATGGAAATGGATATTCTGTACCCCACCATGATGCGTGCCAAGTCATATTTGATTTTTGAAGTCATTTTGAAAATGAAAAATCCCTCTCTACCCCCTCTAACGACCCGTCAATGATTTCTGTTTACGAATTATTGTTATTCAGATGGAAATAGATATTCTGCACCCCACCATGATGCGTGCCAAGTCATATTTGATTTTGAGGTAATTTTGAAAATGAAAATTCCCTCCATTCCCCCTCTGACGACACGACAATGATTTCTGTTGACAATTTATCGTTTTTGAGATGAAAATGGATATTCTGTACCCCACCATGATGCGTGCCAAGTCATATTTGATTTTAGAAGTCATTTTGAAAATGAAAAATCCGTCTATAACCCCTCTAACGACCCGTCAATGATTTCTGTTGACGAATTATGGTTATTCAGATGGGAATGGATATTCTGCACCCCACCATATTGCGTGCCAAGTCATATTTGATTTTGAGGTAATTTTGAAAATGAAAAATCCCTCTATACTCCCTCTAACGACCCGTCAATGATTTCTGTGTACAAATTATTGTTATTCAGATGGAAATAGATATTCTGCACCCCACCATGATGCGTGCCAAGTCATATTTGATTTTTGAAATCATTTTGAAAATGAAAAATCCCTCTATTCCCTCTCTGACGACCCGACAATGATTTCTGTAGACGAATTATTGTTATTTGGATGGAAATGCATGTTGCACCCCACTATGATGCGTGCCAAGTCTTATTTGATTTTTGAAGTCATTTTGATAATGATAAATCCCTCTATACCCCCTCTGACGACCCGACAATGATTTCTGTTGACGAATTATTATCATTTAGATGAAAATGGATATTATGCACTTCACTACGATACGTGCCAAGTCATATTTGATTTTTGAAGTAATTTTGAAAATGAAAAATCTCTCTATGCCCCCTCTAACGACCCGTCAATGACTTCTGTTGACGAATTATTGATATTCAGATGGAAATGGATATTCTGCACCCCACCATGATGCGTGCCAAGTCATATTAGATTTTGAGGTAATTTTGAAAACGAAAAATCACTCCATACCCCCTCTGACGACACGACAATGATTTCTGTTGACGAATTATTGTTATTCAGTTGGGAATGGATGTTTTGCACCCCACTATGATGCGTGCCCAGTCCTATTTGATTTTGAGGTGATTTTGAAAATGAAAAATCTCTCTATACCCCCTCTGACGTCCCGACAATGATTTCTGTTGACAAATTATTTTTATAGAGATGGAAATGGATATTCTGTACCCCACCATGATGCGTGCCAAGTCATATTTGATTTTTGAAGTCATTTTGAAAATGAAAAATCCCTCTATACCCCCTCTGACGACCCGACAATTATTTCTGTTGACGAATTATTGTTTTTCAGATGGAAATGGATGTTTTACACCCTACTATGATGCGTGCCAAGCCTTATTTGAATTTTGAAGTCATTTTGATAATGAAAAATCCCTCTATACCCCCTCTAACGACCCGTCAATGATTTCCATTGACGAATTATTGTTATTCAGATGGAAATGGATATTCTGCAGCCCACCATGATGCGTGCCAAGTCATATTTGATTTTGAGGTAATTTTGAAAATTAAAAATCCCTCTATACCCCGTCTGACGACCCGTCAATGATTTCTGTTGACTAATTATTGATATTCAGATGGAAATGGATATTCTGCACCCCACCATGATGCGTGCCAAGTCATATTAGATTTTGAGGTAATTTTGAAAACGAAAAATCACTCCATACCCCCTCTGACGACACGACAATGATTTCTGTTGACGAATTATTGTTATTCAGTTGGGAATGGATGTTTTGCACCCCACTATGATGCGTGCCCAGTCCTATTTGATTTTGAGGTGATTTTGAAAATGAAAAATCTCTCTATACCCCCTCTGACGTCCCGACAATGATTTCTGTTGACAAATTATTTTTATAGAGATGGAAATGGATATTCTGTACCCCACCATGATGCGTGCCAAGTCATATTTGATTTTTGAAGTCATTTTGAAAATGAAAAATCCCTCTATACCCCCTCTGACGACCCGACAATTATTTCTGTTGACGAATTATTGTTTTTCAGATGGAAATGGATGTTTTACACCCTACTATGATGCGTGCCAAGCCTTATTTGAATTTTGAAGTCATTTTGATAATGAAAAATCCCTCTATACCCCCTCTAACGACCCGTCAATGATTTCCATTGACGAATTATTGTTATTCAGATGGAAATGGATATTCTGCAGCCCACCATGATGCGTGCCAAGTCATATTTGATTTTGAGGTAATTTTGAAAATGAGAAATCCCTCTATACCCCCTCTGACGACCCGACAATGATTTCATTTGACAAATTATTGTTATTGAGATGGAAATGAATATTCTGTACCCCACCATGTTGCGTGCCAAGTCATATTTGATTTTAGGGTAATTTTGATAATGAGAAATCCCTCTATACCGCCTCTGACGACCCGACAATGATATCTTTCGACAAATTATTGTTATTGAGATGAAAATGGTTATTCTGTACCCCACCATGATGCGTGCCAAGTCATATTTGATTTTTGAAGTCATTTTGAAAATGAAAAATCTCTCTATACCCCCTCTGACGACCCGACAATGATTTCTGTTGACGAATTATTGTTTTTCAGATGGAAATGGATGTTTTGCACCCTACTATGATGCGTGCCAAGCCTTATTTGAATTTTGAAGTCATTTTGATAATGAAAAATCCCTCTATACCCCCTCTAACGACCCGTCAATGATTTTGTATTTACGAATTATTGTTATTCAGATGGAAATGGATATTCTGCAGCCCACCATGATGCGTGCCAAGTCATATTTGATTTTGAGGTAATTTTGAAAATGAAAAATCCCTCTATACCCCCTCTGACGACCCGACAATGATTTCTTTTGTCAAATTATTGTTATTGAGATGGAAATGAATATTCTGTACCCCACTATGTTGCGTGCCAAGTCATATTTGATTTTGGGGTAATTTTGATAATGAAAAATACCTCTATACCCCCTCTAACGACCTGTCAATGATTTCCATTGACGAATTATCGTTATTCAGATGGAAATGGATATTCTGCAGCCCACCATGATGCGTGCCAAGTCATATTTGATTTTGAGGTAATTTTGAAAATGAAAAATCCCTCTATACCCCCTCTGACGACCCGACAATGATTTCTTTTGACAAATTATTGTTATTGAGATGGAAATGAATATTGTGTACCCCACCATGTTGCGTGCCAAGTCATATTTGAATTTAGGGTAATTTTGAAAATGAAAAATCCCTCTATACCCCCTCTGACGACACGAAAATGATTTATCTTAAGGAATTATTGTTATTCAGATGGGAATGGATATTCTGCACCCCACCATGATGCGTGCCAAGTCATTTTTGATTTTTGAAGTCATTTTGAAAATGAGAAATCCCTCTATTCCCTCTCTGACGACCCGACAATGATTTCTGTTTACGAATTATTGTTATTCAGATGGAAATAGATATTCTGCACCCCACCATGATGCGTGCCAAGTCATATTTGATTTTGAGGTTATTTTGATAATGAAAAATCCCTCTATACCCCCTCTGACGTCCCGACAATGATTTCTGTTGACAAATTATTGTTATTTAGATGAAATTGCATGTTTTGCACCCCACTATGATGCGTGCCAAGTCATATTTGATTTTTGAAGTCATTTTGATAATGAAAAATCCCTTTATTCCCTCTCTGACGACCCGACAATGATTTCTGTAGACAATTTATTTTTATAGAGATGGAAATGGATATTCTGTACTACACCATGATGCGTGCCAAGTCATATTTGATTTTTGAAGTCATTTTGAAAATGAAAAATCCCTCTATTCCCTCTCTGACGACCCGAAAATGATTTCTGTTGACGAATTATTGTTATTTGGATGGAAATGCATGTTTTGCACCCCACTATGATGCGTGCCAAGTCATATTTGATTTATGAAGTCATTTTGATAATGAAAAATCCCTCTATACCCCCTCTGACGACCCGAAAATGATTTCTGTTGACCAATTATTGATATTTGGATGGAAATGCATGTTTTGCACCCCACTATGATGCGTGCCAAGTCATATTTGATTTATGAAGTCATTTTGATAATGAAAAATCCCTCTATACCCCCTCTGACGACCCGAAAATGATTTCTGATGACGAATTATTGTTATTTAGAAGAAAATGGATATTATGCGCTCCACTATGATACGTGCCAAGTCATATTTGATTTTTGAAGTAATTTTGAAAATGAAAAATCCCTCTATGCCCCCTCTAACGACCCGTCAATGATTTCTGTTGACTAATTATTGATATTCAGATGGAAATGGATATTCTGCACCCCACCATGATGCGTGCCAAGTCATATTATATTTTGAGGTAATTTTGAAAATGAAAAATCCCTCGATACCGCCTCTGACGACACGACAATGATTTCTGTTGACGAATTATTGTTATTCAAATGGGAATGGATGTTTTGCACCCCACTATGATGCGTGCCAAGTCCTATTTGATTTTGAGGTAATTTTGAAAATGAAAAATCCCTCGATACCCCCTCTGACGACACGACAATGATTTCTGTTGACGAATAATTGTCATTCAGATGAAAATGGATGTTTTGCACCCCACTATGATGCGTACCAAGTCCTATTTGATTTTGAGGTAATTTTGAAAATGAAAAATCCCTCTATACCCCCTCTGACGTCCCGACAATGATTTCTGTTGACAAATTATTTTTATAGAGATGGAAATGGATATTCTGTACCCCACCATGATGCGTGCCAAAACATATTTTATTTTGGGGTAATTTTGAAAATGAAATATCCATCTATACACCCTCTGACGACACGACAATGATTTATCTTAAGGAATTATTGTTATTCAGATGGGAATGGATATTCTGCACCCCACCATGATGCGTGCCAAGTCATTTTTGATTTTTGAAGTCATTTTGAAAAATCCCTCTATTCCCTCTCTGACGACCCGACAATGATTTCTGTTTACGAATTATTGTTATTCAGATGGAAATAGATATTCTGCACCCCACCATGATGCGTGCCAAATCATATTTGATTTTGAGGTTATTTTGATAATGAAAAATCCCTCTATACCCCCTCTGTCGTCCCGACAATGATTTCTGTTGACAAATTATTGTTATTTAGATGAAAATGCATGTTTTGCACCCCACTATGATGCGTGCCAAGTCATATTTGATTTTTGAAGTCATTTTGATAATGAAAAATCCCTTTATTCCCTCTCTGACGACCCGACAATGATTTCTGTGGACAATTTATTTTTATAGAGATGGAAATGGATATTCTGTACCCCACCATGATGCGTGCCAAGTCATATTTGATTTTTGAAGTCATTTTGAAAATGAAAAATCCCTCTCTACCCCCTCTAACGACCCGTCAATGATTTCTGTTTACGAATTATTGTTATTCAGATGGAAATAGATATTCTGCACCCCACCATGATGCGTGCCAAGTCATATTTGATTTTGAGGTAATTTTGAAAATGAAAATTCCCTCCATTCCCCCTCTGACGACACGACAATGATTTCTGTTGACAATTTATCGTTTTTGAGATGAAAATGGATATTCTGTACCCCACCATGATGCGTGCCAAGTCATATTTGATTTTAGAAGTCATTTTGAAAATGAAAAATCCGTCTATAACCCCTCTAACGACCCGTCAATGATTTCTGTTGACGAATTATGGTTATTCAGATGGGAATGGATATTCTGCACCCCACCATAATGCGTGCCAAGTCATATTTGATTTTGAGGTAATTTTGAAAATGAAAAATCCCTCTATACTCTCTCTAACGACCCGTCAATGATTTCTGTGTACAAATTATTGTTATTCAGATGGAAATAGATATTCTGCACCCCACCATGATGCGTGCCAAGTCATATTTGATTTTTGAAGTCATTTTGAAAATGAAAAATCCCTCTATTCCCTCTCTGACGACCCGACAATGATTTCTGTCGACGAATTATTGTTATTTGGATGGAAATGCATGTTTTGCACCCCACTATGATGCGTGCCAAGTCATATTTGATTTTGATGTAATTTTGAAAATTAAAAATCCCTCCATTCCCCCTCTGACGACACGACAATGATTTCTGTTGACAAATTATCGTTTTTGAGATGAAAATGGATATTCTGTACCCCACCATGATGCGTGCCAAGTCATATTTGATTTTAGAAGTCATTTTGAAAATGAAAAATCCGTCTATAACCCCTCTAACGACCCGTCAATGATTTCTGTTGACGAATTATGGTTATTCAGATGGGAATGGATATTCTGCACCCCACCATAATGCGTGCCAAATCATATTTGATTTTGAGGTAATTTTGAAAATGAAAAATCCCTCTATACTCCCTCTAACGACCCGTCAATGATTTCTGTGTAGAAATTATTGTTATTCAGATGGAAATAGATATTCTGCACCCCACCATGATGCGTGCCAAGTCATATTTGATTTTTGAAGTCATTTTGAAAATGAAAAATCCCTCTATTCCCTCTCTGACGACCCGACAATGATTTCTGTTGACGAATTATTGTTATTTAGATGAAAATGGATATTATGCACTCCACTATGATACGTGCCAAGTCATATTTGATTTTTGAAGTCATTTTGAAAATGAAAAATCCCTCTCTACCCCCTCTAACGACCCGTCAATGATTTCTGTTTACGAATTATTGTTATTCAGATGGAAATAGATATTCTGCACCCCACCATGATGCGTGCCAAGTCATATTTGATTTTTGAAATCATTTTGAAAATGAAAAATCCCTCTATTCCCTCTCTGACGACCCGAAAATGATTTCTGTTGACGAATTATTGTCATTTGGATGGAAATGCATGTTTTGCACCCCACTATGATGCGTGCCAAGTCATATTTGATTTATGAAGTCATTTTGATAATGAAAAATCCCTCTATGCCCCCTCTGACGACCCGAAAATGATTTCTGTTGACAAATTATTGATATTTGGATGGAAATTCATGTTTTGCACCCCACTATGATGCGTGCCAAGTCATATTTGATTTATGAAGTCATTTTGATAATGAAAAATCCCTCTATACCCCCTCTGACGACCCGAAAATGATTTCTGATGACGAATTATTGTTATTTAGAAGAAAATGGATATTATGCGCTCCACTATGATACGTGCCAAGTCATATTTGATTTTTGAAGTAATTTTGAAAATGAAAAATCCCTCTATGCCCCCTCTAACGACCCGTCAATGATTTCTGTTGACTAATTATTGATATTCAGATGGAAATGGATATTCTGCACCCCACCATGATGCGTGCCAAGTCATATTATATTTTGAGGTAATTTTGAAAATGAAAAATCCCTCTATACCCCCTCTGACGACCCGACAATGATTTCTGTTGACAAATTATTTTTATAGAGAAGGAAATGGATATTCTGTACCCCACCATGATGCGTGCCAAATCATATTTGATTTTTGAAGTCATTTTGAAAATGAAAAATCCTTCTATACCCCCTCTGACGACCCGACAATGATTTCTGTTGACGAATTATTCTCATTCAGATGGAAATTGATATTCTGCACCCCATCATGATGCGTGCCAAGTCATATTAGATTTTGAGGTAATTTTGAAAATGAAAAATCCCTCTATACCCCCTCTGACGACCCGACAATGATTTCTTTTGACAAATTATTGTTATTGAGATGGAAATGAATATTGTGTACCCCACCATGTTGCGTGCCAAGTCATATTTGAATTTAGGGTAATTTTGAAAATGAAAAATCCCTCTATACCCCCTCTGACGACACGACAATGATTTATCTTAAGGAATTATTTTTATTCAGATGGGAATGGATATTCTGCACCCCACCATGATGCGTGCCAAGTCATTTTTGATTTTTGAAGTCATTTTGAAAATGAAAAATCCCTCTATTCCCTCTCTGACGACCCGTCAATGATTTCTGTTTACGAATTATTGTTATTCAGATGGAAATAGATATTCTGCACCCCACCATGATGCGTGCCAAGTCATATTTGATTTTGAGGTTAATTTGATAATGAAAAATCCCTCTATACCCCCTCTGACGTCCCGACAATGATTTCTGTTGACAAATTATTGTTATTTAGATGAAATTGCATGTTTTGCACCCCACTATGATGCGTGCCAAGTCATATTTGATTTTTGAAGTCATTTTGATAATGAAAAATTCCTTTATTCCCTCTCTGACGACCCGACAATGATTTCTGTAGACAATTTATTTTTATAGAGATGGAAATGGATATTCTGTACTACACCATGATGCGTGCCAAGTCATATTTGATTTTTGAAGTCATTTTGAAAATGAAAAATCCCTCTCTACCCCCTCTAACGACCCGTCAATTATTTCTGTTTACGAATTATTGTTATTCAGATGGAAATAGATATTCTGCACCCCACCATGATGCTTGCCAAGTCATATTTGATTTTTGAAGTCATTTTGAAAATGAAAAATCCCTCTATTCCCTCTCTGACGACCCGACAATGATTTCTGTTGACGAATTATTGTTATTCGGATGGAAATGCATGTTTTGCGCCCCACTATGATGCGTGCCAAGTCATATTTGATTTATGAAGTCATTTTGATAATGAAAAATCCCTCTATACCCCCTCTGACGACCCGAAAATGATTTCTGTTGACGAATTATTGTTATTTAGATGAAAATGGATATTATGCACTCCACTATGATACGTGCCAAGTCATATTTGATTTTTGAAGTAATTTTGAAAATGAAAAATCCCTCTATGCCCCCTCTAACGACCCGTCAATGATTTCTGTTGACGAATTATTGTTATTCAGATGGAAATGGATATTCTGCACCCCACCATGATGCGTGCCAAGTCATATTAGATTTTGAGGTAATTTTGAAAATGAAAAATCCCTCTATACCCCGTCTGACGACCCGTCAATGATTTCTGTTGACTAATTATTGATATTCAGATGGAAATGGATATTCTGCACCCCACCATGATGCGTGCCAAGTTATATTAGATTTTGAGGTAATTTTGAAAATGAAAAATCCCTCGATACCCCCTCTGACGACACGACAATGATTTCTGTTGACGAATTATTGTCATTCAGATGAAAATGGATGTTTTGCACCCCACTATGATGCGTACCAAGTCCTATTTGATTTTGAGGTAATTTTGAAAATGAAAAATCCCTCTATACCCCCTCTGACGTCCCGACAATGATTTCTGTTGACAAATTATTTTTATAGAGATGGAAATGGATATTCTGTACCCCACCATGATGCGTGCCAAGTCATATTTGATTTTGGGGTAATTTTGAAAATGAAATATCCATCTATACCCCCTCTGACGACACGACAATGATTTATCTTAAGGAATTATTGTTATTCAGATGGGAATGGATATTCTGCACCCCACCATGATGCGTGCCAAGTCATTTTTGATTTTTGAAGTCATTTTGAAAAATCCCTCTATTCCCTCTCTGACGACCCGACAATGATTTCTGTTTACGAATTATTGTTATTCAGATGGAAATAGATATTCTGCACCCCACCATGATGCGTGCCAAATCATATTTGATTTTGAGGTTATTTTAATAATGAAAAATCCCTCTATACCCCCTCTGTCGTCCCGACAATGATTTCTGTTGACAAATTATTGTTATTTAGATGAAAATGCATGTTTTGCACCCCACTATGATGCGTGCCAAGTCATATTTGATTTTTGAAGTCATTTTGATAATGAAAAATCCCTTTATTCCCTCTCTGACGACCCGACAATGATTTCTGTAGACAATTTATTTTTATAGAGATGGAAATGGATATTCTGTACTACACCATGATGCGTGCCAAGTCATATTTGATTTTTGAAGTCATTTTGAAAATGAAAAATCCCTCTCTACCCCCTCTAACGACCCGTCAATGATTTCTGTTTACGAATTATTGTTATTCAGATGGAAATAGATATTCTGCACCCCACCATGATGCTTGCCAAGTCATATTTGATTTTTGAAGTCATTTTGAAAATGAAAAATCCCTCTATTCCCTCTCTGACGACCCGACAATGATTTCTGTTGACGAATTATTGTTATTCGGATGGAAATGCATGTTTTGCGCCCCACTATGATGCGTGCCAAGTCATATTTGATTTATGAAGTCATTTTGATAATGAAAAATCCCTCTATTCCCTCTCTGACGACCCGAAAATGATTTCTGTTGACGAATTATTGTTATTTAGATGAAAATGGATATTATGCACCCCACCATGATGCGTGCCAAGTCATATTAGATTTTGAGGTAATTTTGAAAATGAAAAATCCCTCTATACCCCGTCTGACGACACGACAATGATTTCTGTTGACAATTTATCGTTTTTGAGATGAAAATGGATATTCTGTACCCCACCATGATGCGTGCCAAGTCATATTTGATTTTAGAAGTCATTTTGAAAATGAAAAATCCGTCTATAACCCCTCTAACGACCCGTCAATGATTTCTGTTGACGAATTATGGTTATTCAGATGGGAATGGATATTCTGCACCCCACCATAATGCGTGCCAAGTCATATTTGATTTTGAGGTAATTTTGAAAATGAATAATCCCTCTATACTCCCTCTAACGACCCGTCAATGATTTCTGTGTAGAAATTATTGTTATTCAGATGGAAATAGATATTCTGCACCCCACCATGATGCGTGCCAAGTCATATTTGATTTTTGAAGTCATTTTGAAAATGAAAAATCCCTCTATTCCCTCTCTGACGACCCGACAATGAATTCTGTTGACGAATTATTGTTATTTAGATGAAAATGGATATTATGCACTCCACTATGATACGTGCCAAGTCATATTTGATTTTTGAAGTCATTTTGAAAATGAAAAATCCCTCTATGCCCCCTCTAACGACCCGTCAATGACTTCTGTTGATGAATTATTGTTATTCAGATGGAAATGGATATTCTGCACCCCACCATGATGCGTGCCAAGTCATATTTGATTTTGATGTAATTTTGAAAATTAAAAATCCCTCTTTACCCCGTCTGACGACCCGTCAATGATTTCTGTTGACTAATTATTGATATTCAGATGGGAATGGATATTCTGCACCCCACTATGATGCGTGCCAAGTCATATTAGATTTTGAGGTAATTTTGAAAATGAAAAATCCCTCCATACCCCCTCTGACGACACGACAATGATTTCTGTTGACGAATTATTGTTATTCAGTTGGGAATGGATGTTTTGCACCATACTATGATGCGTGCCCAGTCCTATTTGATTTTGAGGTAATTTTGAAAATGAAAAATCTCTCTATACCCCCTCTGACGTCCCGACAATGATTTCTGTTGACAAATTATTTTTATAGAGATGGAAATGGATATTCTGTACCCCACCATGATGCGTGCCAAGTCATATTTGATTTCTGAAGCAATTTTGAAAATGAAAAATCCCTCTATTCCCCCTCTAACGACCCGTCAATGATTTCTGTTGACGAATTATTGTTATTTAGATGGAAATGGATATTCTGCACCCCACCATGATGCGTGCCAAGTCATATTTGATTTCGAGGTAATTATGAAAATGAAAAATCCCTCTATACCCCCTCTGACTACCCGACAATGATTTCTGTTGACGAAATATTGCTATTCAGATGAAAACGAATATTTTGCACCCTACTATTATGCGTGCCAAGCCTTATTTGAATTTTGAAGTCATTTTGATAATGAAAAATCCCTCTATTCCCCCTCTAACGACCCGTCAATGATTTCTGTTGACGAATTATTGTTATTCAGATGGAAATGAATTTTCTGCAGCCCACCATGATGCGTGCCAAGTCATATTTGATTTTGAGGTAATTTTGAAAATGAAAAATCCCTCTATACCCCCTCTGACGACCCGACAATGATTTCTTTTGACAAATTATTGTTATTGAGATGGAAATGAATATTCTGTACCCCACGATGATGCGTGCCAAGTCATATTTGATTTTTGAAGTCATCTTGAAAATGAAAAATCCCTCTATACCCCCTCTAACGACCCGTCAATGATTTCCATTGACGAATTATTGTTATTTAGATAGAAATAGATATTCTGCAGCCCACTATGATGCGTGCCAAGTCATATTTGATTTTGAGGTAATTTTGAAAATGAGAAATCCCTCTATAGCCCCTCTGACGACCCGACAATGATTTCTGTTGACGAAATATTTCTATTCAGATGAAAATGAATATTTTGCACCCTACTATTATGCGTGCCAAGCCTTATTTGAATTTTGAAGTCATTTTGATAATGAAAAATCCCTCTATTCCCCCTCTAACGACCCGTCAATGATTTCTGTTGACGAATTATTGTTATTCAGATGGAAATGAATTTTTTGCAGCCCACCATGATGCGTGCCAAGTCATATTTGATTTTGAGGTAATTTTGAAAATGAAAAATCCCTCTATACCCCCTCTGACGACCCGACAATGATTTCTGTTGACGAATTATTGTTTTTCAGATGGAAATAGATGTTTTGCACCCTACTATGATGCGTGCCAAGCCTTATTTGAATTTTGAAGTCATTTTGATAATAAAAAATCCCTCTATACCCCCTCTAACGACCCGTCAATGATTTCCATTGACGAATTATTGTTAATTAGATAGAAATAGATATTCTGCAGCCCACCATGATGCGTGCCAAGTCATATTTGATTTTGAGGTAATTTTGAAAATGAGAAATCCCTCTATACCCCCTCTGACGACCCGACAATGATTTCTTTTGACAAATTATTGTTATTAAGATGGAAATGAATATTCTGTACCCCACCATGTTGCGTGCCAAGTCATATTTGATTTTGGGGTAATTTTGATAATGAGAAATCCCTCTATATCCCCTCTGACGATCCGACAATGATTTCTTTCGACAAATTATTGTTATTGAGATGAAAATGGTTATTCTGTACCCCACCATGATGCGTGCTAAGTCATATTTGATTTTTGAAGTCATTTTGAAAATGAAAAATCCCTCTATACCCCCTCTGACGACCCGACAATGATTTCTGTTGACAAATTATTGTTTTTCAGATGGAAATGGATGTTTTGCACCCTACTATGATGCGTGCCAAGACTTATTTGAATTTTGAAGTCATTTTGATAATGAAAAATCCCTCTAAACCCCCTCTAACGACCTGTCAATGATTTCCATTGACGAATTATTGTTATTCAGATGGAAATGGATATTCTGCAGCCCACCATGATGCGTGCCAAGTCATTTTTGATTTTGAGGTAATTTTGAAAATCAAAAATCCCTCTATACCCCCTCTGACGACCCGACAATGATTTCTTTTGACAAATTATTGTTATTGAGATGGAAATGAATATTGTGTACCCCACCATGTTGCGTGCCAAGTCATATTTGATTTTGGGGTAATTTTGAAAATGAAATATCCCCCTATACCCCCTCTGACGACACGACAATGATTTATCCTAAGGAATTATTGTTATTCAGATAGAAATGGATATTCTGCACCCCACCATGATGCGTGCCAAGTCATTTTTGATTTTTGAAATCATTTTGAAAATGAAAAATCCCTCTATTCCCTCTCTGACGACCCGACAATGATTTCTGTTTACGAATTATTGTTATTCAGATGGAAATAGATATTCTGCACCCCACCATGATGCGTGCCAAGTCATATTTGATTTTGAGGTTATTTGGATAATGAAAAATCCCTCTATACCCCCTCTGACGTCCCGACAATGATTTCTGTTGACAAATTATTGTAATTTAGATGAAAATGCATGTTTTGCACCCCACTATGATGCGTGTCAAGTCATATTTGATTTTTGAAGTCATTTTGATATTGAAAAATCCCTTTATTCCCTCTCTGACGACCCGACAATGATTTCTGTAGACAATTTATTTTTATAGAGATGGAAATGGATATTCTGTACCCCACCATGATGCGTGCCAAGTCATATTTGATTTTTGAAGTCATTTTGAAAATGAAAAATCCCTCTCTACCCCCTCTAACGACCCGTCAATGATTTCTGTTTACGAATTATTGTTATTCAGATGGAAATAGATATTCTGCACCCCACCATGATGCGGGCCAAGTCATATTTGATTTTTGAAGTCATTTTGAAAATGAAAAATCCCTCTATTCCCTCTCTGACGACCCGAAAATGATTTCTGTTGACGAATTATTGTTATTTGGATGGAAATGCATGTTTTGCACCCCACTATGATGCGTGCCAAGTCATATTTGATTTTGATGTAATTTTGAAAATTAAAAATCCCTCCATTCCCCCTCTGACGACACGACAATGATTTCTGTTGACAATTTATCGTTTTTGAGATGAAAATGGATATTCTGTACCCCACCATGATGCGTGCCAAGTCATATTTGATTTTAGAAGTCATTTTGAAAATGAAAAATCCGTCTATAACCCCTCTAACGACCCGTCAATGATTTCTGTTGACGAATTATGGTTATTCAGATAGGAATGGATATTCTGCACCCCACCATAATGCGTGCCAAGTCATATTTGATTTTGAGGTAATTTTGAAAATGAAAAATCCCTCTATACTCCCTCTAACGACCCGTCAATGATTTCTGTGTAGAAATTATTGTTATTCAGATGGAAATAGATATTCTGCACCCCACCATGATGCGTGCCAAGTCATATTTGATTTTTGAAGTCATTTTGAAAATGAAAAATCCCTCTATTCCCTCTCTGACGACCCGACAATGATTTCTGTTGACGAATTATTGTTATTTAGATGAAAATGGATATTATGCACTCCACTATGATGCGTGCCAAGTCATATTTGATTTTTGAAGTCATTTTGAAAATGAAAAATTCCTCTATTCCCTCTCTGACGACCCGACAATGATTTCTGTTGACGAATTATTGTTATTAAGATGAAAATGGATATTATGCACTCCACTATGATACGTGCCAAGTCATATTTGATTTTTGAAGTCATTTTGAAAATGAAAAATCCCTCTATGCCCCCTCTAACGACCCGTCAATGACTTCTGTTGACGAATTATTGTTATTCAGATGGAAATGGATATTCTGCACCCCACCCATGATGCGTGCCAAGTCATATTTGATTTTGATGTAATTTTGAAAATTAAAAATCCCTCTTTACCCCGTCTGACGACCCGTCAATGATTTCTGTTGACTAATTATTGATATTCAGATGGGAATGGATATTCTGCACCCCACTATGATGCGTGCCAAGTCATATTAGATTTTGAGGTAATTTTGAAAATGAAAAATCCCTCCATACCCCCTCTGACGACACGACAATGATTTCTGTTGACGAATTATTGTTATTCAGTTGGGAATGGATGTTTTGCACCATACTATGATGCGTGCCCAGTCCTATTTGATTTTGAGGTAATTTTGAAAATGAAAAATCTCTCTATACCCCCTCTGACGTCCCGACAATGATTTCTGTTGACAAATTATTTTTATAGAGATGGAAATGGATATTCTGTACCCCACCATGATGCGTGCCAAGTCATATTTGATTTCTGAAGCCATTTTGAAAATGAAAAATCCCTCTATACCCCCTCTGACCACCCGACAATGATTTCTGTTGACGAATTATTGTTTTTCAGATGGAAATGGATGTTTTGCACCCTGCTATGATGCGTGCCAAGCCTTATTTGAATTTTGAAGTCATTTTGATAATGAAAAATCCCTCCATTCCCCCTCTAACGACCCGTCAATGATTTCTGTTGACGAATTATTGTTATTTAGATGGAAATGGATATTCTGCACCCCACCATGATGCGTGCCAAGTCATATTTGATTTCGAGGTAATTATGAAAATGAAAAATCCCTCTATACCCCCTCTGACGACCCGACAATGATTTCTGTTGACGAAATATTGCTATTCAGATGAAAATGAATATTTTGCACCCTACTATTATGCGTGCCAAGCCTTATTTGAATTTTGAAGTCATTTTGATAATAAAAAATCCCTCTATTCCCCCTCTTACGACCCGTCAATGATTTCTGTTGACGAATTATTGTTATTCAGATGGAAATGAATTTTCTGCAGCCCACCATGATGCGTGCCAAGTCATATTTGATTTTGAGGTAATTTTGAAAATGAAAAATCCCTCTATACCCCCTCTGACGACCCGACAATGATTTCTTTTGACAAATTATTGTTATTGAGATGGAAATGAATATTCTGTACCCCACCATGATGCGTGCCAAGTCATATTTGATTTTTGAAGTCATTTTGAAAATGAAAAATCCCTCTATACCCCCTCTAACGACCCGTCAATGATTTCCATTGACGAATTATTGTTATTTAGATAGAAATAGATATTCTGCAGCCCACCATGATGCGTGCCAAGTCATATTTGATTTTGAGGTAATTTTGAAAATGAGAAATCCCTCTTTACCCCCTCTGACGACCCGACAATGATTTCTGTTGACGAAATATTGCTATTCAGATGAAAATGAATATTTTGCACCCTACTATTATGCGTGCCAAGCCTTATTTGAATTTTGAAGTCATTTTGATAATGAAAAATCCCTCTATTCCCCCTCTAACGACCCGTCAATGATTTTTGTTGACGAATTATTGTTATTCAGATGGAAATGAATTTTCTGCAGCCCACCATGATGCGTGCCAAGTCATATTTGATTTTGAGGTAATTTTGAAAATGAAAAATCCCTCTATACCCCCTCTGACGACCCGACAATGATTTCTGTTGACGAATTATTGTTTTTCAGATGGAAATAGATGTTTGGCACCCTACTATGATGCGTGCCAAGCCTTATTTGAATTTTGAAGTCATTTTGATAATAAAAAATCCCTCTATACCCCCTCTAACGACCCGTCAATGATTTCCATTGACGAATTATTGTTATTTAGATAGAAATAGATATTCTGCAGCCCACCATGATGCGTGCCAAGTCATATTTGATTTTGAGGTAATTTTGAAAATGAGAAATCCCTCTATACCCCCTCTGACGACCCGACAATGATTTCTTTTGACAAATTATTGTTATTGAGATGGAAATGAATATTCTGTACCCCACCATGTTGCGTGCCAAGTCATATTTGATTTTGGGGTAATTTTGATAATGAGAAATCCCTCTATATCCCCTCTGACGATCCGATAATGATTTCTTTCGACAAATTATTGTTATTGAGATGAAAATGGTTATTCTGTACCCCACCATGATGCGTGCCAAGTCATATTTGATTTTTGAAGTCATTTTGAAAATGAAAAATCCCTCTATACCCCCTCTGACGACCCGACAATGATTTCTGTTGACAAATTATTGTTTTTCAGATGGAAATGGATGTTTTGCACCCTACTATGATGCGTGCCAAGACTTATTCGAATTTTGAAGTCATTTTGATAATGAAAAATCCCTCTAAACCCCCTCTAACGACCTGTCAATGATTTCCATTGACGAATTATTGTTATTCAGATGGAAATGGATATTCTGCAGCCCACCATGATGCGTGCCAAGTCATATTTGATTTTGAGGTAATTTTGAAAATCAAAAATCCCTCTATACCCCCTCTGACGACCCGACAATGATTTCTTATGACAAATTATTGTTATTGAGATGGAAATGAATATTGTGTACCCCACCATGTTGCGTGCCAAGTCATATTTGATTTTGGGGTAATTTTGAAAATGAAATATCCCCCTATACCCCCTCTGACGACACGACAATGATTTTTCCTAAGGAATTATTGTTATTCAGATAGAAATGGATATTCTGCACCCCACCATGATGCGTGCCAAGTCATTTTTGATTTTTGAAATCATTTTGAAAATGAAAAATCCCTCTATTCCCTCTCTGACGACCCGACAATGATTTCTGTTTACGAATTATTGTTATTCAGATGGAAATAGATATTCTGCACCCCACCATGATGCGTGCCAAGTCATATTTGATTTTGAGGTTATTTGGATAATGAAAAATCCCTCTATACCCCCTCTGACGTCCCGACAATGATTTCTGTTGACAAATTATTGTAATTTAGATGAAAATGCATGTTTTGCACCCCACTATGATGCGTGTCAAGTCATATTTGATTTTTGAAGTCATTTTGATAATGAAAAATCCCTTTATTCCCTCTCTGACGACCCGACAATGATTTCTGTAGACAATTTATTTTTATAGAGATGGAAATGGATATTCTGTACCCCACCATGATGCGTGCCAAGTCATATTTGATTTTTGAAGTCATTTTGAAAATGAAAAATCCCTCTCTACCCCCTCTAACGACCCGTCAATGATTTCTGTTTACGAATTATTGTTATTCAGATGGAAATAGATATTCTGCACCCCACCATGATGCGTGCCAAGTCATATTTGATTTTTGAAGTCATTTTGAAAATGAAAAATCCCTCTATTCCCTCTCTGACGACCCGAAAATGATTTCTGTTGACGAATTATTGTTATTTGGATGGAAATGCATGTTTTGCACCCCACTATGATGCGTGCCAAGTCATATTTGATTTATGAAGTCATTTTGATAATGAAAAATCCCTCTATACCCCCTCTGACGACCCGAAAATGATTCCTGTTGACAAATTATTGATATTTGGATGGAAATGCATGTTTTGCACCCCACTATGATGCGTGCCAAGTCATATTTGAATCATGAAGTCATTTTGATAATGAAAAATCCCTCTATACCCCCTCTGACGACCCGAAAATGATTTCTGATGACGAATTATTGTTATTTAGAAGAAAATGGATATTATGCGCTCCACTATGATACGTGCCAAGTCATATTTGATTTTTGAAGTAATTTTGAAAATGAAAAATACCTCTATGCCCCCTCTAACGACCCGTCAATGATTTCTGTTGACTAATTATTGATATTCAGATGGAAATGGATATTCTGCACCCCACCATGATGCGTGCCAAGTCATATTATATTTTGAGGTAATTTTGAAAATGAAAAATCCCTCGATACCCCCTCTGACGACACGACAATGATTTCTGTTGACGAATTATTGTTATTCAGATGGGAATGGATGTTTTGCACCCCACTATGATGCGTGCCAAGTCCTATTTGATTTTGAGGTAATTTTGAAAATGAAAAATCCCTCGATACCCCCTCTGACGACACGACAATGATTTCTGTTGACGAATTATTGTTATTCAGATGGGAATGGATGTTTTGCACCCCACTATGATGCGTGCCAAATCATATTTGATTTTTGAAGTCATTTTGAAAATGAAAAATCCCTCTATACCCCCTCTGACGACCCGTCAATGATTTCTGTTGACGAATTATTGTTATTTAGATGGAAATGGATATTCTGCACCCCACCATGATGCGTGCCAAGTTATATTTGATTTCGAGGTAATTATGAAAATGAAAAATCCCTCTATACCCCCTCTGACGACCCGACAATGATTTCTGTTGACGAAATATTGTTATTCAGATGAAAATAAATATTTTGCACCCTACTATTATGCGTGCCAAGCCTTATTTGAATTTTGAAGTCATTTTGATAATGAAAAATCCCTCTATACCCCCTCTAACGACCCGTCAATGATTTCCTTTGACGAATTATTGTTATTCAGATGGAAATGGATATTCTGCAGCCCACCATGATGCGTGCCAAGTCATATTTGATTTTGAGGTAATTTAGAAAATGAGAAATCCCTCTATACCCCCTCTGACGACCCGACAAAGATTTTTCTTGACAAATTATTGTTATTGAGATGGAAATGAATATTCTGTACCCCACCATGTTGCGTGCCAAGTCATATTTGATTTTAGGGTAATTTTGATAATGAGAAATCCCTCTATACCGCCTCTGACGACCCGACAATGATATCTTTCGACAAATTATTGTTATTGAGATGAAAATGGTTATTCTGTACCCCACCATGATGCGTGCCAAGTCATATTTGATTTTGAGGTAATTTTGAAAATGAAAAATCCCTCTATACCCCCTCTGACGACCCGACAATGATTTCTTTTGTCAAATTATTGTTATTGAGATGGAAATGAATATTCTGTACCCCACTATGTTGCGTGCCAAGTCATATTTGATTTTGGGGTAATTTTGATAATGAAAAATCCCTCTATACCCCCTCTAACGACCTGTCAATGATTTCCATTGACGAATTATTGTTTTTCAGATGGAAATGGATGTTTTGCACCCTACTATGATGCGTGCCAAGCCTTATTTGAATTTTGAAGTCATTTTGATAATGAAAAATCCCTCTATACCCCCTCTAACGACCCGTCAATGATTTTGTATTGACGAATTATTGTTATTCAGATGGAAATGGATATTCTGCAGCCCACCATGATGCGTGCCAAGTCATATTTGATTTTGAGGTAATTTTGAAAATGAAAAATCCCTCTATACCCCCTCTGACGACCCGACAATGATTTCTTTTGTCAAATTATTGTTATTGAGATGGAAATGAATATTCTGTACCCCACTATGTTGCGTGCCAAGTCATATTTGATTTTGGGGTAATTTTGATAATGAAAAATCCCTCTATACCCCCTCTAACGACCTGTCAATGATTTCCATTGACGAATTATTGTTATTCAGATGGAAATGGATATTCTGCAGCCCACCATGATGCCTGCCAAGTCATATTTGATTTTGAGGTAATTTTGAAAATGAAAAATCCCTCTATACCCCCTCTGACGACCCGACAATGATTTCTTTTGATAAATTATTGTTATTGAGATGGAAATGAATATTGTGTACCCCACCATGTTGCGTGCCAAGTCATATTTGAATTTAGGGTAATTTTGAAAATGAAAAATCCCTCTATACCCCCTCTGACGACACGACAATGATTTATCTTAAGGAATTATTTTTATTCAGATGGGAATGGATATTCTGCACCCCACCATGATGCGTGCCAAGTCATTTTTGATTTTTGAAGTCATTTTGAAAATGAAAAATCCCTCTATTTCCTCTCTGACGACCCGACAATGATTTCTGTTTACGAATTATTGTTATTCAGATGGAAATAGATATTCTGCACCCCACCATGATGCGTGCCAAGTCATATTTGATTTTGAGGTTATTTTGATAATGAAAAATCCCTCTATACCCCCTCTGACGTCCCGACAATGATTTCTGTTGACAAATTATTGTTATTTAGATGAAATTGCATGTTTTGCACCCCACTATTGAAAATGAGGTTATTTTGAAAATGAAAAATCCCTCTATACCCCCTCTAACGACCCGTCAATGATTTCCATTGACGAATTATTGTTATTTAGATAGAAATAGATATTCTGCAGCCCACCATGATGCGTGCCAAGTCATATTTGATTTTGAGGTAATTTTGAAAATGAGAAATCCCTCTATACCCCCTCTGACGACCCGACAATGATTTCTGTTGACGAAATATTGCTATTCAGATGAAAATGAATATTTTGCACCCTACTATTATGCGTGCCAAGCCTTATTTGAATTTTGAAGTCATTTTGATAATGAAAAATCCCTCTATTCCCCCTCTAACGACCCGTCAATGATTTCTGTTGACGAATTATTGTTATTCAGATGGAAATGAATTTTCTGCAGCCCACCATGATGCGTGCCAAGTCATATTTGATTTTGAGGTAATTTTGAAAATGAAATATCCCTCTATACCCCCTCTGACGACCCGACAATGATTTCTGTTGACGAATTATTGTTTTTCAGATGGAAATAGATGTTTTGCACCCTACTATGATGCGTGCCAAGCCTTATTTGAATTTTGAAGTCATTTTGATAATAAAAAATCCCTCTATACCCCCTCTAACGACCCGTCAATGATTTCCATTGACGAATTATTGTTATTTAGATAGAAATAGATATTCTGCAGCCCACCATGATGCGTGCCAAGTCATATTTGATTTTGAGGTAATTTTGAAAATGAGAAATCCCTCTATACCCCCTCTGACGACCCGACAATGATTTCTTTTGACAAATTATTGTTATTGAGATGGAAATGAATATTCTGTACCTCACCATGTTGCGTGCCAAGTCATATTTGATTTTGGGGTAATTTTGATAATGAGAAATCCCTCTATATCCCCTCTGACGATCCGACAATGATTTCTTTCGACAAATTATTGTTATTGAGATGAAAATGGTTATTCTGTACCCCACCATGATGCGTGCCAAGTCATATTTGATTTTTGAAGTCATTTTGAAAATGAAAAATCCCTCTATACCCCCTCTGACGACCCGACAATGATTTCTGTTGACAAATTATTGTTTTTCAGATGGAAATGGATGTTTTGCACCCTACTATGATGCGTGCCAAGACTTATTTGAATTTTGAAGTCATTTTGATAATGAAAAATCCCTCTAAACCCCCTCTAACGACCTGTCAATGATTTCCATTGACGAATTATTGTTATTCAGATGGAAATGGATATTCTGCAGCCCACCATGATGCGTGCCAAGTCATATTTGATTTTGAGGTAATTTTGAAAATCAAAAATCCCTCTATACCCCCTCTGACGACCCGACAATGATTTCTTTTGACAAATTATTGTTATTGAGATGGAAATGAATATTGTGTACCCCACCATGTTGCGTGCCAAGTCATATTTGATTTTGGGGTAATTTTGAAAATGAAATATCCCCCTATACCCCCTCTGACGACACGACAATAATTTATCCTAAGGAATTATTGTTATTCAGATAGAAATGGATATTCTGCACCCCACCATGATGCGTGCCAAGTCATTTTTGATTTTTGAAATCATTTTGAAAATGAAAAATCCCTCTATTCCCTCTCTGACGACCCGACAATGATTTCTGTTTACGAATTATTGTTATTCAGATGGAAATAGATATTCTGCACCCCACCATGATGCGTGCCAAGTCATATTTGATTTTGAGGTTATTTGGATAATGAAAAATCCCTCTATACCCCCTCTGACGTCCCGACAATGATTTCTGTTGACAAATTATTGTAATTTAGATGAAAATGCATGTTTTGCACCCCACTATGATGCGTGTCAAGTCATATTTGATTTTTGAAGTCATTTTGATAATGAAAAATCCCTTTATTCCCTCTCTGACGACCCGACAATGATTTCTGTAGACAATTTATTTTTATAGAGATGGAAATGGATATTCTGTACCCCACCATGATGCGTGCCAAGTCATATTTGATTTTTGAAGTCATTTTGAAAATGAAAAATCCCTCTCTACCCCCTCTAACGACCCGTCAATGATTTCTGTTTACGAATTATTGTTATTCAGATGGAAATAGATATTCTGCACCCCACCATGATGCGTGCCAAGTCATATTTGATTTTTGAAGTCAATATGAAAATGAAAAATTCCTCTATTCCCTCTCTGACGACCCGAAAATGATATCTGTTGACGAATTATTGTTATTTGGATGGAAATGCATGTTTTGCACCCCACTATGATGCGTGCCAAGTCATATTTGATTTATGAAGTCATTTTGATAATGAAAAATCCCTCTATACCCCCTCTGACGACCCGAAAATGATTCCTGTTGACAAATTATTGATATTTGGATGGAAATGCATGTTTTGCACCCCACTATGATGCGTGCCAAGTCATATTTGATTTATGAAGTCATTTTGATAATGAAAAATCCCTCTATACCCCCTCTGACGACCCGAAAATGATTTCTGATGACGAATTATTGTTATTTAGAAGAAAATGGATATTATGCGCTCCACTATGATACGTGCCAAGTCATATTTGATTTTTGAAGTAATTTTGAAAATGAAAAATCCCTCTATGCCCCCTCTAACGACCCGTCAATGATTTCTGTTGACTAATTATTGATATTCAGATGGAAATGGATATTCTGCACCCCACCATGATGCGTGCCAAGTCATATTATATTTTGAGGTAATTTTGAAAATGAAAAATCCCTCGTACCCCCTCTGACGACACGACAATGATTTCTGTTGACGAATTATTGTTATTCAGATGGGAATGGATGTTTTGCACCCCACTATGATGCGTGCCAAGTCCTATTTGATTTTGAGGTAATTTTGAAAATGAAAAATCCCTCTATACCCCCTCTGACGACCCGACAATGATTTCTGTTGACAATTTATTTTTATAGAGAAGGAAATGGATATTCTGTACCCCACCATGATGCGTGCCAAATCATATTTGATTTTTGAAGTCATTTTGAAAATGAAAAATCCCTCTATACCCCCTCTGACGACCCGACAATGATTTCTCATGACGAATTATTCTCATTCAGATGGAAATTGATATTCTGCACCCCATCATGATGCGTGCCAAGTCATATTAGATTTTGAGGTAATTTTGAAAATGAAAAATCCCTCTATACCCCGTCTGACGACCCGTCAATGATTTCTGTTGACGAATTATTGTTATTTAGATGGAAATGGATATTCTGCACCCCACCATGATGCGTGCCAAGTTATATTTGATTTCGAGGTAATTATGAAAATGAAAAATCCCTCTATACCCCCTCTGACGACCCGACAATGATTTCTGTTGACGAAATATTGTTATTCAGATGAAAATGAATATTTTGCACCCTACTATTATGCGTGCCAAGCCTTATTTGAATTTTGAAGTCATTTTGATAATGAAAAATCCCTCTATACCCCCTCTAACGACCCGTCAATGATTTCCTTTGACGAATTATTGTTATTCAGATGGAAATGGATATTCTGCAGCCCACCATGATGCGTGCCAAGTCATATTTGATTTTGAGGTAATTTAGAAAATGAGAAATCCCTCTATACCCCCTCTGACGACCCGACAATGATTTTTCTTGACAAATTATTGTTATTGAGATGGAAATGAATATTCTGTACCCCACCATGTTGCGTGCCAAGTCATATTTGATTTTAGGGTAATTTTGATAATGAGAAATCCCTCTATACCGCCTCTGACGACCCGACAATGATATCTTTCGACAAATTATTGTTATTGAGATGAAAATGGTTATTCTGTACCCCACCATGATGCGTGCCAAGTCATATTTGATTTTTGAAGTCATTTTGAAAATGAAAAATCTCTCTATACCCCCTCTGACGACCCGACAATGATTTCTGTTGACGAATTATTGTTTTTCAGATGGAAATGGATGTTTTGCACCCTACTATGATGCGTGCCAAGCCTTATTTGAATTTTGAAGTCATTTTGATAATGAAAAATCCCTCTATACCCCCTCTAACGACCCGTCAATGATTTTGTATTGACGAATTATTGTTATTCAGATGGAAATGGATATTCTGCAGCCCACCATGATGCGTGCCAAGTCATATTTGATTTTGAGGTAATTTTGAAAATGAAAAATCCCTCTATACCCCCTCTGACGACCCGACAATGATTTCTTTTGTCAAATTATTGTTATTGAGATGGAAATGAATATTCTGTACCCCACTATGTTGCGTGCCAAGTCATATTTGATTTTGGGGTAATTTTGATAATGAAAAATCCCTCTATACCCCCTCTAACGACCTGTCAATGATTTCCATTGACGAATTATTGTTATTCAGATGGAAATGGATATTCTGCAGCCCACCATGATGCCTGCCAAGTCATATTTGATTTTGAGGTAATTTTGAAAATGAAAAATCCCTCTATACCCCCTCTGACGACCCGACAATGATTTCTTTTGACAAATTATTGTTATTGAGATGGAAATGAATATTGTGTACCCCACCATGTTGCGTGCCAAGTCATATTTGAATTTAGGGTAATTTTGAAAATGAATAATCCCTCTATACCCCCTCTGACGACACGACAATGATTTATCTTAAGGAATTATTGTTATTTAGATAGAAATAGATATTCTGCAGCCCACCATGATGCGTGCCAAGTCATATTTGATTTTGAGGTAATTTTGAAAATGAGAAATCCCTCTATACCCCCTCTGACGACCCGACAATGATTTCTTTTGACAAATTATTGTTATTGAGATGGAAATGAATATTCTGTACCTCACCATGTTGCGTGCCAAGTCATATTTGATTTTGGGGTAATTTTGATAATGAGAAATCCCTCTATATCCCCTCTGACGATCCGACAATGATTTCTTTCGACAAATTATTGTTATTGAGATGAAAATGGTTATTCTGTACCCCACCATGATGCGTGCCAAGTCATATTTGATTTTTGAAGTCATTTTGAAAATGAAAAATCCCTTTATACCCCCTCTGACGACCCGACAATGATTTCTGTTGACAAATTATTGTTTTTCAGATGGAAATGGATGTTTTGCACCCTACTATGATGCGTGCTAAGACTTATTTGAATTTTGAAGTCATTTTGATAATGAAAAATCCCTCTAAACCCCCTCTAACGACCTGTCAATGATTTCCATTGACGAATTATTGTTATTCAGATGGAAATGGATATTCTGCAGCCCACCATGATGCGTGCCAAGTCATATTTGATTTTGAGGTAATTTTGAAAATCAAAAATCCCTCTATACCCCCTCTGACGACCCGACAATGTTTTCTTTTGACAAATTAATGTTATTGAGATGGAAATGAATATTGTGTACCCCACCATGTTGCGTGCCAAGTCATATTTGATTTTGGGGTAATTTTGAAAATGAAATATCCCCCTATACCCCCTCTGACGACACGACAATGATTTATCCTAAGGAATTATTGTTATTCAGATAGAAATGGATATTCTGCACCCCACCATGATGCGTGCCAAGTCATTTTTGATTTTTGAAATCATTTTGAAAATGAAAAATCCCTCTATTCCCTCTCTGACGACCCGACAATGATTTCTGTTTACGAATTATTGTTATTCAGATGGAAATAGATATTCTGCACCCCACCATGATGCGTGCCAAGTCATATTTGATTTTGAGGTTATTTGGATAATGAAAAATCCCTCTATACCCCCTCTGACGTCCCGACAATGATTTCTGTTGACAAATTATTGTAATTTAGATGAAAATGCATGTTTTGCACCCCACTATGATGCGTGTCAAGTCATATTTGATTCTTGAAGTCATTTTGATAATGAAAAATCCCTTTATTCCCTCTCTGACGACCCGACAATGATTTCTGTAGACAATTTATTTTTATAGAGATGGAAATGGATATTCTGTACCCCACCATGATGCGTGCCAAGTCATATTTGATTTTTGAAGTCATTTTGAAAATGAAAAATCCCTCTCTACCCCCTCTAACGACCCGTCAATGATTTCTGTTTACGAATTATTGTTATTCAGATGGAAATAGATATTCTGCACCCCACCATGATGCGTGCCAAGTCATATTTGATTTTTGAAGTCATTTTGAAAATGAAAAATCCCTCTATTCCCTCTCTGACGACCCGAAAATGATTTCTGTTGACGAATTATTGTTATTTGGATGGAAATGCATGTTTTGCACCCCACTATGATGCGTGCCAAGTCATATTTGATTTATGAAGTCATTTTGATAATGAAAAATCCCTCTATACCCCCTCTGACGACCCGAAAATGATTTCTGATGACGAATTATTGTTATTTAGAAGAAAATGGATATTATGCGCTCCACTATGATACGTGCCAAGTCATATTTGATTTTTGAAGTAATTTTGAAAATGAAAAATCCCTCTATGCCCCCTCTAACGACCCGTCAATGATTTCTGTTGACTAATTATTGATATTCAGATGGAAATGGATATTCTGCACCCCACCATGATGCGTGCCAAGTCATATTATATTTTGAGGTAATTTTGAAAATGAAAAATCCCTCGATACCCCCTCTGACGACACGACAATGATTTCTGTTGACGAATTATTGTTATTCAGATGGGAATGGATGTTTTGCACCCCACTATGATGCGTGCCAAGTCCTATTTGATTTTGAGGTAATTTTGAAAATGAAAAATCCCTCTATACCCCCTCTGACGACCCGACAATGATTTCTGTTGACAATTTATTTTTATAGAGAAGGAAATGGATATTCTGTACCCAACCATGATGCGTGCCAAATCATATTTGATTTTTGAAGTCATTTTGAAAATGAAAAATCCCTCTATACCCCCTCTGACGACCCGACAATGATTTCTGTTGACGAATTATTCTCATTCAGATGGAAATTGATATTCTGCACCCCATCATGATGCGTGCCAAGTCATATTAGATTTTGAGGTAATTTTGAAAATGAAAAATCCCTCTATACCCCGTCTGACGACCCGTCAATGATTTCTGTTGACGAATTATTGTTATTTAGATGGAAATGGATATTCTGCACCCCACCATGATGCGTGCCAAGTTATATTTGATTTCGAGGTAATTATGAAAATGAAAAATCCCTCTATACCCCCTCTGACGACCCGACAATGATTTCTGTTGACGAAATATTGTTATTCAGATGAAAATGAATATTTTGCACCCTACTATTATGCGTGCCAAGCCTTATTTGAATTTTGAAGTCATTTTGATAATGAAAAATCCCTCTATACCCCCTCTAACGACCCGTCAATGATTTCCTTTGACGAATTATTGTTATTCAGATGGAAATGGATATTCTGCAGCCCACCATGATGCGTGCCAAGTCATATTTGATTTTGAGGTAATTTAGAAAATGAGAAATCCCTCTATACCCCCTCTGACGACCCGACAAAGATTTTTCTTGACAAATTATTGTTATTGAGATGGAAATGAATATTCTGTACCCCACCATGTTGCGTGCCAAGTCATATTTGATTTTAGGGTAATTTTGATAATGAGAAATCCCTCTATACCGCCTCTGACGACCCGACAATGATATCTTTCGACAAATTATTGTTATTGAGATGAAAATGGTTATTCTGTACCCCACCATGATGCGTGCCAAGTCATATTTGATTTTTGAAGTCATTTTGAAAATGAAAAATCTCTCTATACCCCCTCTGACGACCCGACAATGATTTCTGTTGACGAATTATTGTTTTTCAGATGGAAATGGATGTTTTGCACCCTACTATGATGCGTGCCAAGCCTTATTTGAATTTTGAAGTCATTTTGATAATGAAAAATCCCTCTATACCCCCTCTAACGACCCGTCAATGATTTTGTATTGACGAATTATTGTTATTCAGATGGAAATGGATATTCTGCAGCCCACCATGATGCGTGCCAAGTCATATTTGATTTTGAGGTAATTTTGAAAATGAAAAATCCCTCTATACCCCCTCTGACGACCCGACAATGATTTCTTTTGTCAAATTATTGTTATTGAGATGGAAATGAATATTCTGTACCCCACTATGTTGCGTGCCAAGTCATATTTGATTTTGGGGTAATTTTGATAATGAAAAATCCCTCTATACCCCCTCTAACGACCTGTCAATGATTTCCATTGACGAATTATTGTTATTCAGATGGAAATGGATATTCTGCAGCCCACCATGATGCCTGCCAAGTCATATTTGATTTTGAGGTAATTTTGAAAATGAAAAATCCCTCTATACCCCCTCTGACGACCCGACAATGATTTCTTTTGACAAATTATTGTTATTGAGATGGAAATGAATATTGTGTACCCCACCATGTTGCGTGCCAAGTCATATTTGAATTTAGGGTAATTTTGAAAATGAAAAATCCCTCTATACCCCCTCTGACGACACGACAATGATTTATCTTAAGGAATTATTTTTATTCAGATGGGAATGGATATTCTGCACCCCACCATGATGCGTGCCAAGTCATTTTTGATTTTTGAAGTCATTTTGAAAATGAAAAATCCCTCTATTCCCTCTCTGACGACCCGACAATGATTTCTGTTTACGAATTATTGTTATTCAGATGGAAATAGATATTCTGCACCCCACCATGATGCGTGCCAAGTCATATTTGATTTTGAGGTTATTTTGATAATGAAAAATCCCTCTATACCCCCTCTGACGTCCCGACAATGATTTCTGTTGACAAATTATTGTTATTTAGATGAAATTGCATGTTTTGCACCCCACTATGATGCGTGCCAAGTCATATTTGATTTTTGAAGTCATTTTGATAATGAAAAATTCCTTTATTCCCTCTCTGACGACCCGACAATGATTTCTGTAGACAATTTATTTTTATAGAGATGGAAATGGATATTCTGTACTACACCATGATGCGTGCCAAGTCATATTTGATTTTTGAAGTCATTTTGAAAATGAAAAATCCCTCTCTACCCCCTCTAACGACCCGTCAATTATTTCTGTTGACAAATTATTGTTATTTAGATGAAAATGCATGTTTTGCATCCCACTATGATGCGTGCCAAGTCATATTTGATTTTTGAAGTCATTTTGATAATGAAAAATCCCTTTATTCCCTCTCTGACGACCCGACAATGATTTCTGTAGACAATTTATTTTTATAGAGATGGAAATGGATATTCTGTACCCCACCATGATGCGTGCCAAGTCATATTTGATTTTTGAAGTCATTTTGAAAATGAAAAATCCCTCTCTACCCCCTCTAACGACCCGTCAATGATTTCTGTTTACGAATTATTGTTATTCAGATGGAAATAGATATTCTGCACCCCACCATGATGCGTGCCAAGTCATATTTGATTTTGAGGTAATTTTGAAAATGAAAATTCCCTCCATTCCCCCTCTGACGACACGACAATGATTTCTGTT
The DNA here is from genome assembly GCA_958502065.1 of Chrysolina americana. Lineage (NCBI taxonomy): Eukaryota > Metazoa > Arthropoda > Insecta > Coleoptera > Chrysomelidae > Chrysolina > Chrysolina americana. The sequence continues at coordinate 42,635,780 of OY293414.1, forward strand.
GACAATTTATCGTTTTTGAGATGAAAATGGATATTCTGTACCCCACCATGATGCGTGCCAAGTCATATTTGATTTTAGAAGTCATTTTGAAAATGAAAAATCCGTCTATAACCCCTCTAACGACCCGTCAATGATTTCTGTTGACGAATTATGGTTATTCAGATGGGAATGGATATTCTGCACCCCACCATATTGCGTGCCAAGTCATATTTGATTTTGAGGTAATTTTGAAAATGAAAAATCCCTCTATACTCCCTCTAACGACCCGTCAATGATTTCTGTGTACAAATTATTGTTATTCAGATGGAAATAGATATTCTGCACCCCACCATGATGCGTGCCAAGTCATATTTGATTTTTGAAATCATTTTGAAAATGAAAAATCCCTCTATTCCCTCTCTGACGACCCGACAATGATTTCTGTAGACGAATTATTGTTATTTGGATGGAAATGCATGTTGCACCCCACTATGATGCGTGCCAAGTCTTATTTGATTTTTGAAGTCATTTTGATAATGAAAAATCCCTCTATACCCCCTCTGACGACCCGTCAATGATTTCTGTTGACGAATTATTGTTATTTAGATGAAATTGCATGTTTTGCACCCCACTATGATGCGTGCCAAGTCATATTTGATTTTTGAAGTCATTTTGATAATGAAAAATTCCTTTATTCCCTCTCTGACGACCCGACAATGATTTCTGTAGACAATTTATTTTTATAGAGATGGAAATGGATATTCTGTACTACACCATGATGCGTGCCAAGTCATATTTGATTTTTGAAGTCATTTTGAAAATGAAAAATCCCTCTCTACCCCCTCTAACGACCCGTCAATTATTTCTGTTTACGAATTATTGTTATTCAGATGGAAATAGATATTCTGCACCCCACCATGATGCTTGCCAAGTCATATTTGATTTTTGAAGTCATTTTGAAAATGAAAAATCCCTCTATTCCCTCTCTGACGACCCGACAATGATTTCTGTTGACGAATTATTGTTATTCGGATGGAAATGCATGTTTTGCGCCCCACTATGATGCGTGCCAAGTCATATTTGATTTATGAAGTCATTTTGATAATGAAAAATCCCTCTATACCCCCTCTGACGAACCGAAAATGATTTCTGTTGACGAATTATTGTTATTTAGATGAAAATGGATATTATGCACTCCACTATGATACGTGCCAAGTCATATTTGATTTTTGAAGTAATTTTGAAAATGAAAAATCCCTCTATGCCCCCTCTAACGACCCGTCAATGATTTCTGTTGACGAATTATTGTTATTCAGATGGAAATGGATATTCTGCACCCCACCATGATGCGTGCCAAGTCATATTAGATTTTGAGGTAATTTTGAAAATGAAAAATCCCTCTATACCCCGTCTGACGTCCCGTCAATGATTTCTGTTGACTAATTATTGATATTCAGATGGAAATGGATATTCTGCACCCCACCATGATGCGTGCCAAGTCATATTAGATTTTGAGGTAATTTTGAAAATGAAAAATCCCTCGATACCCCCTCTGACGACACGACAATGATTTCTGTTGACGAATTATTGTCATACAGATGGAAATGGATGTTTTGCACCCCACTATGATGCGTACCAAGTCCTATTTGATTTTGAGGTAATTTTGAAAATGAAAAATCCCTCTATACCCCCTCTGACGTCCCGACAATGATATCTGTTGACAAATTATTTTTATAGAGATGGAAATGGATATTCTGTACCCCACCATGATGCGTGCCAAGTCATATTTGATTTTGGGGTAATTTTGAAAATGAAATATCCATCTATACCCCCTCTGACGACACGACAATGATTTATCTCAAGGAATTATTGTTATTCAGATGGGAATGGATATTCTGCACCCCACCATGATGCGTGCCAAGTCATTTTTGATTTTTGAAGTCATTTTGAAAAATCCCTCTATTCCCTCTCTGACGACCCGACAATGATTTCTGTTTACGAATTATTGTTATTCAGATGGAAATAGATATTCTGCACCCCACCATGATGCGTGCTAAATCATATTTGATTTTGAGGTTATTTTAATAATGAAAAATCCCTCTATACCCCCTCTGTCGTCCCGACAATGATTTCTGTTGACAAATTATTGTTATTTAGATGAAAATGCATGTTTTGCATCCCACTATGATGCGTGCCAAGTCATATTTGATTTTTGAAGTCATTTTGATAATGAAAAATCCCTTTATTCCCTCTCTGACGACCCGACAATGATTTCTGTAGACAATTTATTTTTATAGAGATGGAAATGGATATTCTGTACCCCACCATGATGCGTGCCAAGTCATATTTGATTTTTGAAGTCATTTTGAAAATGAAAAATCCCTCTCTACCCCCTCTAACGACCCGTCAATGATTTCTGTTTACGAATTATTGTTATTCAGATGGAAATAGATATTCTGCACCCCACCATGATGCGTGCCAAGTCATATTTGATTTTGAGGTAATTTTGAAAATGAAAATTCCCTCCATTCCCCCTCTGACGACACGACAATGATTTCTGTTGACAATTTATCGTTTTTGAGATGAAAATGGATATTCTGTACCCCACCATGATGCGTGCCAAGTCATATTTGATTTTAGAAGTCATTTTGAAAATGAAAAATCCGTCTATAACCCCTCTAACGACCCGTCAATGATTTCTGTTGACGAATTATGGTTATTCAGATGGGAATGGATATTCTGCACCCCACCATATTGCGTGCCAAGTCATATTTGATTTTGAGGTAATTTTGAAAATGAAAAATCCCTCTATACTCCCTCTAACGACCCGTCAATGATTTCTGTGTACAAATTATTGTTATTCAGATGGAAATAGATATTCTGCACCCCACCATGATGCGTGCCAAGTCATATTTGATTTTTGAAATCATTTTGAAAATGAAAAATCCCTCTATTCCCTCTCTGACGACCCGACAATGATTTCTGTAGACGAATTATTGTTATTTGGATGGAAATGCATGTTGCACCCCACTATGATGCGTGCCAAGTCTTATTTGATTTTTGAAGTCATTTTGATAATGAAAAATCCCTCTATACCCCCTCTGACGACCCGACAATGATTTCTGTTGACGAATTATTGTTATTTAGATGAAAATGGATATTATGCACTTCACTACGATACGTGCCAAGTCATATTTGATTTTTGAAGTAATTTTGAAAATGAAAAATCTCTCTATGCCCCCTCTAACGACCCGTCAATGACTTCTGTTGACGAATTATTGATATTCAGATGGAAATGGATATTCTGCACCCCACCATGATGCGTGCCAAGTCATATTAGATTTTGAGGTAATTTTGAAAACGAAAAATCACTCCATACCCCCTCTGACGACACGACAATGATTTCTGTTGACGAATTATTGTTATTCAGTTGGGAATGGATGTTTTGCACCCCACTATGATGCGTGCCCAGTCCTATTTGATTTTGAGGTGATTTTGAAAATGAAAAATCTCTCTATACCCCCTCTGACGTCCCGACAATGATTTCTGTTGACAAATTATTTTTATAGAGATGGAAATGGATATTCTGTACCCCACCATGATGCGTGCCAAGTCATATTTGATTTTTGAAGTCATTTTGAAAATGAAAAATCCCTCTATACCCCCTCTGACGACCCGACAATTATTTCTGTTGACGAATTATTGTTTTTCAGATGGAAATGGATGTTTTACACCCTACTATGATGCGTGCCAAGCCTTATTTGAATTTTGAAGTCATTTTGATAATGAAAAATCCCTCTATACCCCCTCTAACGACCCGTCAATGATTTCCATTGACGAATTATTGTTATTCAGATGGAAATGGATATTCTGCAGCCCACCATGATGCGTGCCAAGTCATATTTGATTTTGAGGTAATTTTGAAAATTAAAAATCCCTCTATACCCCGTCTGACGACCCGTCAATGATTTCTGTTGACTAATTATTGATATTCAGATGGAAATGGATATTCTGCACCCCACCATGATGCGTGCCAAGTCATATTAGATTTTGAGGTAATTTTGAAAACGAAAAATCACTCCATACCCCCTCTGACGACACGACAATGATTTCTGTTGACGAATTATTGTTATTCAGTTGGGAATGGATGTTTTGCACCCCACTATGATGCGTGCCCAGTCCTATTTGATTTTGAGGTGATTTTGAAAATGAAAAATCTCTCTATACCCCCTCTGACGTCCCGACAATGATTTCTGTTGACAAATTATTTTTATAGAGATGGAAATGGATATTCTGTACCCCACCATGATGCGTGCCAAGTCATATTTGATTTTTGAAGTCATTTTGAAAATGAAAAATCCCTCTATACCCCCTCTGACGACCCGACAATTATTTCTGTTGACGAATTATTGTTTTTCAGATGGAAATGGATGTTTTACACCCTACTATGATGCGTGCCAAGCCTTATTTGAATTTTGAAGTCATTTTGATAATGAAAAATCCCTCTATACCCCCTCTAACGACCCGTCAATGATTTCCATTGACGAATTATTGTTATTCAGATGGAAATGGATATTCTGCAGCCCACCATGATGCGTGCCAAGTCATATTTGATTTTGAGGTAATTTTGAAAATGAGAAATCCCTCTATACCCCCTCTAACGACCTGTCAATGATTTCCATTGACGAATTATTGTTTTTCAGATGGAAATGGATGTTTTGCACCCTACTATGATGCGTGCCAAGCCTTATTTGAATTTTGAAGTCATTTTGATAATGAAAAATCCCTCTATACCCCCTCTAACGACCCGTCAATGATTTTGTATTGACGAATTATTGTTATTCAGATGGAAATGGATATTCTGCAGCCCACCATGATGCGTGCCAAGTCATATTTGATTTTGAGGTAATTTTGAAAATGAAAAATCCCTCTATACCCCCTCTGACGACCCGACAATGATTTCTTTTGTCAAATTATTGTTATTGAGATGGAAATGAATATTCTGTACCCCACTATGTTGCGTGCCAAGTCATATTTGATTTTGGGGTAATTTTGATAATGAAAAATCCCTCTATACCCCCTCTAACGACCTGTCAATGATTTCCATTGACGAATTATTGTTATTCAGATGGAAATGGATATTCTGCAGCCCACCATGATGCCTGCCAAGTCATATTTGATTTTGAGGTAATTTTGAAAATGAAAAATCCCTCTATACCCCCTCTGACGACCCGACAATGATTTCTTTTGATAAATTATTGTTATTGAGATGGAAATGAATATTGTGTACCCCACCATGTTGCGTGCCAAGTCATATTTGAATTTAGGGTAATTTTGAAAATGAAAAATCCCTCTATACCCCCTCTGACGACACGACAATGATTTATCTTAAGGAATTATTTTTATTCAGATGGGAATGGATATTCTGCACCCCACCATGATGCGTGCCAAGTCATTTTTGATTTTTGAAGTCATTTTGAAAATGAAAAATCCCTCTATTTCCTCTCTGACGACCCGACAATGATTTCTGTTTACGAATTATTGTTATTCAGATGGAAATAGATATTCTGCACCCCACCATGATGCGTGCCAAGTCATATTTGATTTTGAGGTTATTTTGATAATGAAAAATCCCTCTATACCCCCTCTGACGTCCCGACAATGATTTCTGTTGACAAATTATTGTTATTTAGATGAAATTGCATGTTTTGCACCCCACTATTGAAAATGAGGTTATTTTGAAAATGAAAAATCCCTCTATACCCCCTCTAACGACCCGTCAATGATTTCCATTGACGAATTATTGTTATTTAGATAGAAATAGATATTCTGCAGCCCACCATGATGCGTGCCAAGTCATATTTGATTTTGAGGTAATTTTGAAAATGAGAAATCCCTCTATACCCCCTCTGACGACCCGACAATGATTTCTGTTGACGAAATATTGCTATTCAGATGAAAATGAATATTTTGCACCCTACTATTATGCGTGCCAAGCCTTATTTGAATTTTGAAGTCATTTTGATAATGAAAAATCCCTCTATTCCCCCTCTAACGACCCGTCAATGATTTCTGTTGACGAATTATTGTTATTCAGATGGAAATGAATTTTCTGCAGCCCACCATGATGCGTGCCAAGTCATATTTGATTTTGAGGTAATTTTGAAAATGAAATATCCCTCTATACCCCCTCTGACGACCCGACAATGATTTCTGTTGACGAATTATTGTTTTTCAGATGGAAATAGATGTTTTGCACCCTACTATGATGCGTGCCAAGCCTTATTTGAATTTTGAAGTCATTTTGATAATAAAAAATCCCTCTATACCCCCTCTAACGACCCGTCAATGATTTCCATTGACGAATTATTGTTATTTAGATAGAAATAGATATTCTGCAGCCCACCATGATGCGTGCCAAGTCATATTTGATTTTGAGGTAATTTTGAAAATGAGAAATCCCTCTATACCCCCTCTGACGACCCGACAATGATTTCTTTTGACAAATTATTGTTATTGAGATGGAAATGAATATTCTGTACCTCACCATGTTGCGTGCCAAGTCATATTTGATTTTGGGGTAATTTTGATAATGAGAAATCCCTCTATATCCCCTCTGACGATCCGACAATGATTTCTTTCGACAAATTATTGTTATTGAGATGAAAATGGTTATTCTGTACCCCACCATGATGCGTGCCAAGTCATATTTGATTTTTGAAGTCATTTTGAAAATGAAAAATCCCTCTATACCCCCTCTGACGACCCGACAATGATTTCTGTTGACAAATTATTGTTTTTCAGATGGAAATGGATGTTTTGCACCCTACTATGATGCGTGCCAAGACTTATTTGAATTTTGAAGTCATTTTGATAATGAAAAATCCCTCTAAACCCCCTCTAACGACCTGTCAATGATTTCCATTGACGAATTATTGTTATTCAGATGGAAATGGATATTCTGCAGCCCACCATGATGCGTGCCAAGTCATATTTGATTTTGAGGTAATTTTGAAAATCAAAAATCCCTCTATACCCCCTCTGACGACCCGACAATGATTTCTTTTGACAAATTATTGTTATTGAGATGGAAATGAATATTGTGTACCCCACCATGTTGCGTGCCAAGTCATATTTGATTTTGGGGTAATTTTGAAAATGAAATATCCCCCTATACCCCCTCTGACGACACGACAATAATTTATCCTAAGGAATTATTGTTATTCAGATAGAAATGGATATTCTGCACCCCACCATGATGCGTGCCAAGTCATTTTTGATTTTTGAAATCATTTTGAAAATGAAAAATCCCTCTATTCCCTCTCTGACGACCCGACAATGATTTCTGTTTACGAATTATTGTTATTCAGATGGAAATAGATATTCTGCACCCCACCATGATGCGTGCCAAGTCATATTTGATTTTGAGGTTATTTGGATAATGAAAAATCCCTCTATACCCCCTCTGACGTCCCGACAATGATTTCTGTTGACAAATTATTGTAATTTAGATGAAAATGCATGTTTTGCACCCCACTATGATGCGTGTCAAGTCATATTTGATTTTTGAAGTCATTTTGATAATGAAAAATCCCTTTATTCCCTCTCTGACGACCCGACAATGATTTCTGTAGACAATTTATTTTTATAGAGATGGAAATGGATATTCTGTACCCCACCATGATGCGTGCCAAGTCATATTTGATTTTTGAAGTCATTTTGAAAATGAAAAATCCCTCTCTACCCCCTCTAACGACCCGTCAATGATTTCTGTTTACGAATTATTGTTATTCAGATGGAAATAGATATTCTGCACCCCACCATGATGCGTGCCAAGTCATATTTGATTTTTGAAGTCAATATGAAAATGAAAAATTCCTCTATTCCCTCTCTGACGACCCGAAAATGATATCTGTTGACGAATTATTGTTATTTGGATGGAAATGCATGTTTTGCACCCCACTATGATGCGTGCCAAGTCATATTTGATTTATGAAGTCATTTTGATAATGAAAAATCCCTCTATACCCCCTCTGACGACCCGAAAATGATTCCTGTTGACAAATTATTGATATTTGGATGGAAATGCATGTTTTGCACCCCACTATGATGCGTGCCAAGTCATATTTGATTTATGAAGTCATTTTGATAATGAAAAATCCCTCTATACCCCCTCTGACGACCCGAAAATGATTTCTGATGACGAATTATTGTTATTTAGAAGAAAATGGATATTATGCGCTCCACTATGATACGTGCCAAGTCATATTTGATTTTTGAAGTAATTTTGAAAATGAAAAATCCCTCTATGCCCCCTCTAACGACCCGTCAATGATTTCTGTTGACTAATTATTGATATTCAGATGGAAATGGATATTCTGCACCCCACCATGATGCGTGCCAAGTCATATTATATTTTGAGGTAATTTTGAAAATGAAAAATCCCTCGTACCCCCTCTGACGACACGACAATGATTTCTGTTGACGAATTATTGTTATTCAGATGGGAATGGATGTTTTGCACCCCACTATGATGCGTGCCAAGTCCTATTTGATTTTGAGGTAATTTTGAAAATGAAAAATCCCTCTATACCCCCTCTGACGACCCGACAATGATTTCTGTTGACAATTTATTTTTATAGAGAAGGAAATGGATATTCTGTACCCCACCATGATGCGTGCCAAATCATATTTGATTTTTGAAGTCATTTTGAAAATGAAAAATCCCTCTATACCCCCTCTGACGACCCGACAATGATTTCTCATGACGAATTATTCTCATTCAGATGGAAATTGATATTCTGCACCCCATCATGATGCGTGCCAAGTCATATTAGATTTTGAGGTAATTTTGAAAATGAAAAATCCCTCTATACCCCGTCTGACGACCCGTCAATGATTTCTGTTGACGAATTATTGTTATTTAGATGGAAATGGATATTCTGCACCCCACCATGATGCGTGCCAAGTTATATTTGATTTCGAGGTAATTATGAAAATGAAAAATCCCTCTATACCCCCTCTGACGACCCGACAATGATTTCTGTTGACGAAATATTGTTATTCAGATGAAAATGAATATTTTGCACCCTACTATTATGCGTGCCAAGCCTTATTTGAATTTTGAAGTCATTTTGATAATGAAAAATCCCTCTATACCCCCTCTAACGACCCGTCAATGATTTCCTTTGACGAATTATTGTTATTCAGATGGAAATGGATATTCTGCAGCCCACCATGATGCGTGCCAAGTCATATTTGATTTTGAGGTAATTTAGAAAATGAGAAATCCCTCTATACCCCCTCTGACGACCCGACAATGATTTTTCTTGACAAATTATTGTTATTGAGATGGAAATGAATATTCTGTACCCCACCATGTTGCGTGCCAAGTCATATTTGATTTTAGGGTAATTTTGATAATGAGAAATCCCTCTATACCGCCTCTGACGACCCGACAATGATATCTTTCGACAAATTATTGTTATTGAGATGAAAATGGTTATTCTGTACCCCACCATGATGCGTGCCAAGTCATATTTGATTTTTGAAGTCATTTTGAAAATGAAAAATCTCTCTATACCCCCTCTGACGACCCGACAATGATTTCTGTTGACGAATTATTGTTTTTCAGATGGAAATGGATGTTTTGCACCCTACTATGATGCGTGCCAAGCCTTATTTGAATTTTGAAGTCATTTTGATAATGAAAAATCCCTCTATACCCCCTCTAACGACCCGTCAATGATTTTGTATTGACGAATTATTGTTATTCAGATGGAAATGGATATTCTGCAGCCCACCATGATGCGTGCCAAGTCATATTTGATTTTGAGGTAATTTTGAAAATGAAAAATCCCTCTATACCCCCTCTGACGACCCGACAATGATTTCTTTTGTCAAATTATTGTTATTGAGATGGAAATGAATATTCTGTACCCCACTATGTTGCGTGCCAAGTCATATTTGATTTTGGGGTAATTTTGATAATGAAAAATCCCTCTATACCCCCTCTAACGACCTGTCAATGATTTCCATTGACGAATTATTGTTATTCAGATGGAAATGGATATTCTGCAGCCCACCATGATGCCTGCCAAGTCATATTTGATTTTGAGGTAATTTTGAAAATGAAAAATCCCTCTATACCCCCTCTGACGACCCGACAATGATTTCTTTTGACAAATTATTGTTATTGAGATGGAAATGAATATTGTGTACCCCACCATGTTGCGTGCCAAGTCATATTTGAATTTAGGGTAATTTTGAAAATGAATAATCCCTCTATACCCCCTCTGACGACACGACAATGATTTATCTTAAGGAATTATTGTTATTTAGATAGAAATAGATATTCTGCAGCCCACCATGATGCGTGCCAAGTCATATTTGATTTTGAGGTAATTTTGAAAATGAGAAATCCCTCTATACCCCCTCTGACGACCCGACAATGATTTCTTTTGACAAATTATTGTTATTGAGATGGAAATGAATATTCTGTACCTCACCATGTTGCGTGCCAAGTCATATTTGATTTTGGGGTAATTTTGATAATGAGAAATCCCTCTATATCCCCTCTGACGATCCGACAATGATTTCTTTCGACAAATTATTGTTATTGAGATGAAAATGGTTATTCTGTACCCCACCATGATGCGTGCCAAGTCATATTTGATTTTTGAAGTCATTTTGAAAATGAAAAATCCCTTTATACCCCCTCTGACGACCCGACAATGATTTCTGTTGACAAATTATTGTTTTTCAGATGGAAATGGATGTTTTGCACCCTACTATGATGCGTGCTAAGACTTATTTGAATTTTGAAGTCATTTTGATAATGAAAAATCCCTCTAAACCCCCTCTAACGACCTGTCAATGATTTCCATTGACGAATTATTGTTATTCAGATGGAAATGGATATTCTGCAGCCCACCATGATGCGTGCCAAGTCATATTTGATTTTGAGGTAATTTTGAAAATCAAAAATCCCTCTATACCCCCTCTGACGACCCGACAATGTTTTCTTTTGACAAATTAATGTTATTGAGATGGAAATGAATATTGTGTACCCCACCATGTTGCGTGCCAAGTCATATTTGATTTTGGGGTAATTTTGAAAATGAAATATCCCCCTATACCCCCTCTGACGACACGACAATGATTTATCCTAAGGAATTATTGTTATTCAGATAGAAATGGATATTCTGCACCCCACCATGATGCGTGCCAAGTCATTTTTGATTTTTGAAATCATTTTGAAAATGAAAAATCCCTCTATTCCCTCTCTGACGACCCGACAATGATTTCTGTTTACGAATTATTGTTATTCAGATGGAAATAGATATTCTGCACCCCACCATGATGCGTGCCAAGTCATATTTGATTTTGAGGTTATTTGGATAATGAAAAATCCCTCTATACCCCCTCTGACGTCCCGACAATGATTTCTGTTGACAAATTATTGTAATTTAGATGAAAATGCATGTTTTGCACCCCACTATGATGCGTGTCAAGTCATATTTGATTCTTGAAGTCATTTTGATAATGAAAAATCCCTTTATTCCCTCTCTGACGACCCGACAATGATTTCTGTAGACAATTTATTTTTATAGAGATGGAAATGGATATTCTGTACCCCACCATGATGCGTGCCAAGTCATATTTGATTTTTGAAGTCATTTTGAAAATGAAAAATCCCTCTCTACCCCCTCTAACGACCCGTCAATGATTTCTGTTTACGAATTATTGTTATTCAGATGGAAATAGATATTCTGCACCCCACCATGATGCGTGCCAAGTCATATTTGATTTTTGAAGTCATTTTGAAAATGAAAAATCCCTCTATTCCCTCTCTGACGACCCGAAAATGATTTCTGTTGACGAATTATTGTTATTTGGATGGAAATGCATGTTTTGCACCCCACTATGATGCGTGCCAAGTCATATTTGATTTATGAAGTCATTTTGATAATGAAAAATCCCTCTATACCCCCTCTGACGACCCGAAAATGATTTCTGATGACGAATTATTGTTATTTAGAAGAAAATGGATATTATGCGCTCCACTATGATACGTGCCAAGTCATATTTGATTTTTGAAGTAATTTTGAAAATGAAAAATCCCTCTATGCCCCCTCTAACGACCCGTCAATGATTTCTGTTGACTAATTATTGATATTCAGATGGAAATGGATATTCTGCACCCCACCATGATGCGTGCCAAGTCATATTATATTTTGAGGTAATTTTGAAAATGAAAAATCCCTCGATACCCCCTCTGACGACACGACAATGATTTCTGTTGACGAATTATTGTTATTCAGATGGGAATGGATGTTTTGCACCCCACTATGATGCGTGCCAAGTCCTATTTGATTTTGAGGTAATTTTGAAAATGAAAAATCCCTCTATACCCCCTCTGACGACCCGACAATGATTTCTGTTGACAATTTATTTTTATAGAGAAGGAAATGGATATTCTGTACCCAACCATGATGCGTGCCAAATCATATTTGATTTTTGAAGTCATTTTGAAAATGAAAAATCCCTCTATACCCCCTCTGACGACCCGACAATGATTTCTGTTGACGAATTATTCTCATTCAGATGGAAATTGATATTCTGCACCCCATCATGATGCGTGCCAAGTCATATTAGATTTTGAGGTAATTTTGAAAATGAAAAATCCCTCTATACCCCGTCTGACGACCCGTCAATGATTTCTGTTGACGAATTATTGTTATTTAGATGGAAATGGATATTCTGCACCCCACCATGATGCGTGCCAAGTTATATTTGATTTCGAGGTAATTATGAAAATGAAAAATCCCTCTATACCCCCTCTGACGACCCGACAATGATTTCTGTTGACGAAATATTGTTATTCAGATGAAAATGAATATTTTGCACCCTACTATTATGCGTGCCAAGCCTTATTTGAATTTTGAAGTCATTTTGATAATGAAAAATCCCTCTATACCCCCTCTAACGACCCGTCAATGATTTCCTTTGACGAATTATTGTTATTCAGATGGAAATGGATATTCTGCAGCCCACCATGATGCGTGCCAAGTCATATTTGATTTTGAGGTAATTTAGAAAATGAGAAATCCCTCTATACCCCCTCTGACGACCCGACAAAGATTTTTCTTGACAAATTATTGTTATTGAGATGGAAATGAATATTCTGTACCCCACCATGTTGCGTGCCAAGTCATATTTGATTTTAGGGTAATTTTGATAATGAGAAATCCCTCTATACCGCCTCTGACGACCCGACAATGATATCTTTCGACAAATTATTGTTATTGAGATGAAAATGGTTATTCTGTACCCCACCATGATGCGTGCCAAGTCATATTTGATTTTTGAAGTCATTTTGAAAATGAAAAATCTCTCTATACCCCCTCTGACGACCCGACAATGATTTCTGTTGACGAATTATTGTTTTTCAGATGGAAATGGATGTTTTGCACCCTACTATGATGCGTGCCAAGCCTTATTTGAATTTTGAAGTCATTTTGATAATGAAAAATCCCTCTATACCCCCTCTAACGACCCGTCAATGATTTTGTATTGACGAATTATTGTTATTCAGATGGAAATGGATATTCTGCAGCCCACCATGATGCGTGCCAAGTCATATTTGATTTTGAGGTAATTTTGAAAATGAAAAATCCCTCTATACCCCCTCTGACGACCCGACAATGATTTCTTTTGTCAAATTATTGTTATTGAGATGGAAATGAATATTCTGTACCCCACTATGTTGCGTGCCAAGTCATATTTGATTTTGGGGTAATTTTGATAATGAAAAATCCCTCTATACCCCCTCTAACGACCTGTCAATGATTTCCATTGACGAATTATTGTTATTCAGATGGAAATGGATATTCTGCAGCCCACCATGATGCCTGCCAAGTCATATTTGATTTTGAGGTAATTTTGAAAATGAAAAATCCCTCTATACCCCCTCTGACGACCCGACAATGATTTCTTTTGACAAATTATTGTTATTGAGATGGAAATGAATATTGTGTACCCCACCATGTTGCGTGCCAAGTCATATTTGAATTTAGGGTAATTTTGAAAATGAAAAATCCCTCTATACCCCCTCTGACGACACGACAATGATTTATCTTAAGGAATTATTTTTATTCAGATGGGAATGGATATTCTGCACCCCACCATGATGCGTGCCAAGTCATTTTTGATTTTTGAAGTCATTTTGAAAATGAAAAATCCCTCTATTCCCTCTCTGACGACCCGACAATGATTTCTGTTTACGAATTATTGTTATTCAGATGGAAATAGATATTCTGCACCCCACCATGATGCGTGCCAAGTCATATTTGATTTTGAGGTTATTTTGATAATGAAAAATCCCTCTATACCCCCTCTGACGTCCCGACAATGATTTCTGTTGACAAATTATTGTTATTTAGATGAAATTGCATGTTTTGCACCCCACTATGATGCGTGCCAAGTCATATTTGATTTTTGAAGTCATTTTGATAATGAAAAATTCCTTTATTCCCTCTCTGACGACCCGACAATGATTTCTGTAGACAATTTATTTTTATAGAGATGGAAATGGATATTCTGTACTACACCATGATGCGTGCCAAGTCATATTTGATTTTTGAAGTCATTTTGAAAATGAAAAATCCCTCTCTACCCCCTCTAACGACCCGTCAATTATTTCTGTTGACAAATTATTGTTATTTAGATGAAAATGCATGTTTTGCATCCCACTATGATGCGTGCCAAGTCATATTTGATTTTTGAAGTCATTTTGATAATGAAAAATCCCTTTATTCCCTCTCTGACGACCCGACAATGATTTCTGTAGACAATTTATTTTTATAGAGATGGAAATGGATATTCTGTACCCCACCATGATGCGTGCCAAGTCATATTTGATTTTTGAAGTCATTTTGAAAATGAAAAATCCCTCTCTACCCCCTCTAACGACCCGTCAATGATTTCTGTTTACGAATTATTGTTATTCAGATGGAAATAGATATTCTGCACCCCACCATGATGCGTGCCAAGTCATATTTGATTTTGAGGTAATTTTGAAAATGAAAATTCCCTCCATTCCCCCTCTGACGACACGACAATGATTTCTGTTGACAATTTATCGTTTTTGAGATGAAAATGGATATTCTGTACCCCACCATGATGCGTGCCAAGTCATATTTGATTTTAGAAGTCATTTTGAAAATGAAAAATCCGTCTATAACCCCTCTAACGACCCGTCAATGATTTCTGTTGACGAATTATGGTTATTCAGATGGGAATGGATATTCTGCACCCCACCATATTGCGTGCCAAGTCATATTTGATTTTGAGGTAATTTTGAAAATGAAAAATCCCTCTATACTCCCTCTAACGACCCGTCAATGATTTCTGTGTACAAATTATTGTTATTCAGATGGAAATAGATATTCTGCACCCCACCATGATGCGTGCCAAGTCATATTTGATTTTTGAAATCATTTTGAAAATGAAAAATCCCTCTATTCCCTCTCTGACGACCCGACAATGATTTCTGTAGACGAATTATTGTTATTTGGATGGAAATGCATGTTGCACCCCACTATGATGCGTGCCAAGTCTTATTTGATTTTTGAAGTCATTTTGATAATGAAAAATCCCTCTATACCCCCTCTGACGACCCGTCAATGATTTCTGTTGACGAATTATTGTTATTTAGATGAAATTGCATGTTTTGCACCCCACTATGATGCGTGCCAAGTCATATTTGATTTTTGAAGTCATTTTGATAATGAAAAATTCCTTTATTCCCTCTCTGACGACCCGACAATGATTTCTGTAGACAATTTATTTTTATAGAGATGGAAATGGATATTCTGTACTACACCATGATGCGTGCCAAGTCATATTTGATTTTTGAAGTCATTTTGAAAATGAAAAATCCCTCTCTACCCCCTCTAACGACCCGTCAATTATTTCTGTTTACGAATTATTGTTATTCAGATGGAAATAGATATTCTGCACCCCACCATGATGCTTGCCAAGTCATATTTGATTTTTGAAGTCATTTTGAAAATGAAAAATCCCTCTATTCCCTCTCTGACGACCCGACAATGATTTCTGTTGACGAATTATTGTTATTCGGATGGAAATGCATGTTTTGCGCCCCACTATGATGCGTGCCAAGTCATATTTGATTTATGAAGTCATTTTGATAATGAAAAATCCCTCTATACCCCCTCTGACGAACCGAAAATGATTTCTGTTGACGAATTATTGTTATTTAGATGAAAATGGATATTATGCACTCCACTATGATACGTGCCAAGTCATATTTGATTTTTGAAGTAATTTTGAAAATGAAAAATCCCTCTATGCCCCCTCTAACGACCCGTCAATGATTTCTGTTGACGAATTATTGTTATTCAGATGGAAATGGATATTCTGCACCCCACCATGATGCGTGCCAAGTCATATTAGATTTTGAGGTAATTTTGAAAATGAAAAATCCCTCTATACCCCGTCTGACGTCCCGTCAATGATTTCTGTTGACTAATTATTGATATTCAGATGGAAATGGATATTCTGCACCCCACCATGATGCGTGCCAAGTCATATTAGATTTTGAGGTAATTTTGAAAATGAAAAATCCCTCGATACCCCCTCTGACGACACGACAATGATTTCTGTTGACGAATTATTGTCATACAGATGGAAATGGATGTTTTGCACCCCACTATGATGCGTACCAAGTCCTATTTGATTTTGAGGTAATTTTGAAAATGAAAAATCCCTCTATACCCCCTCTGACGTCCCGACAATGATATCTGTTGACAAATTATTTTTATAGAGATGGAAATGGATATTCTGTACCCCACCATGATGCGTGCCAAGTCATATTTGATTTTGGGGTAATTTTGAAAATGAAATATCCATCTATACCCCCTCTGACGACACGACAATGATTTATCTCAAGGAATTATTGTTATTCAGATGGGAATGGATATTCTGCACCCCACCATGATGCGTGCCAAGTCATTTTTGATTTTTGAAGTCATTTTGAAAAATCCCTCTATTCCCTCTCTGACGACCCGACAATGATTTCTGTTTACGAATTATTGTTATTCAGATGGAAATAGATATTCTGCACCCCACCATGATGCGTGCTAAATCATATTTGATTTTGAGGTTATTTTAATAATGAAAAATCCCTCTATACCCCCTCTGTCGTCCCGACAATGATTTCTGTTGACAAATTATTGTTATTTAGATGAAAATGCATGTTTTGCATCCCACTATGATGCGTGCCAAGTCATATTTGATTTTTGAAGTCATTTTGATAATGAAAAATCCCTTTATTCCCTCTCTGACGACCCGACAATGATTTCTGTAGACAATTTATTTTTATAGAGATGGAAATGGATATTCTGTACCCCACCATGATGCGTGCCAAGTCATATTTGATTTTTGAAGTCATTTTGAAAATGAAAAATCCCTCTCTACCCCCTCTAACGACCCGTCAATGATTTCTGTTTACGAATTATTGTTATTCAGATGGAAATAGATATTCTGCACCCCACCATGATGCGTGCCAAGTCATATTTGATTTTGAGGTAATTTTGAAAATGAAAATTCCCTCCATTCCCCCTCTGACGACACGACAATGATTTCTGTTGACAATTTATCGTTTTTGAGATGAAAATGGATATTCTGTACCCCACCATGATGCGTGCCAAGTCATATTTGATTTTAGAAGTCATTTTGAAAATGAAAAATCCGTCTATAACCCCTCTAACGACCCGTCAATGATTTCTGTTGACGAATTATGGTTATTCAGATGGGAATGGATATTCTGCACCCCACCATATTGCGTGCCAAGTCATATTTGATTTTGAGGTAATTTTGAAAATGAAAAATCCCTCTATACTCCCTCTAACGACCCGTCAATGATTTCTGTGTACAAATTATTGTTATTCAGATGGAAATAGATATTCTGCACCCCACCATGATGCGTGCCAAGTCATATTTGATTTTTGAAATCATTTTGAAAATGAAAAATCCCTCTATTCCCTCTCTGACGACCCGACAATGATTTCTGTAGACGAATTATTGTTATTTGGATGGAAATGCATGTTGCACCCCACTATGATGCGTGCCAAGTCTTATTTGATTTTTGAAGTCATTTTGATAATGAAAAATCCCTCTATACCCCCTCTGACGACCCGACAATGATTTCTGTTGACGAATTATTGTTATTTAGATGAAAATGGATATTATGCACTTCACTACGATACGTGCCAAGTCATATTTGATTTTTGAAGTAATTTTGAAAATGAAAAATCTCTCTATGCCCCCTCTAACGACCCGTCAATGACTTCTGTTGACGAATTATTGATATTCAGATGGAAATGGATATTCTGCACCCCACCATGATGCGTGCCAAGTCATATTAGATTTTGAGGTAATTTTGAAAACGAAAAATCACTCCATACCCCCTCTGACGACACGACAATGATTTCTGTTGACGAATTATTGTTATTCAGTTGGGAATGGATGTTTTGCACCCCACTATGATGCGTGCCCAGTCCTATTTGATTTTGAGGTGATTTTGAAAATGAAAAATCTCTCTATACCCCCTCTGACGTCCCGACAATGATTTCTGTTGACAAATTATTTTTATAGAGATGGAAATGGATATTCTGTACCCCACCATGATGCGTGCCAAGTCATATTTGATTTTTGAAGTCATTTTGAAAATGAAAAATCCCTCTATACCCCCTCTGACGACCCGACAATTATTTCTGTTGACGAATTATTGTTTTTCAGATGGAAATGGATGTTTTACACCCTACTATGATGCGTGCCAAGCCTTATTTGAATTTTGAAGTCATTTTGATAATGAAAAATCCCTCTATACCCCCTCTAACGACCCGTCAATGATTTCCATTGACGAATTATTGTTATTCAGATGGAAATGGATATTCTGCAGCCCACCATGATGCGTGCCAAGTCATATTTGATTTTGAGGTAATTTTGAAAATTAAAAATCCCTCTATACCCCGTCTGACGACCCGTCAATGATTTCTGTTGACTAATTATTGATATTCAGATGGAAATGGATATTCTGCACCCCACCATGATGCGTGCCAAGTCATATTAGATTTTGAGGTAATTTTGAAAACGAAAAATCACTCCATACCCCCTCTGACGACACGACAATGATTTCTGTTGACGAATTATTGTTATTCAGTTGGGAATGGATGTTTTGCACCCCACTATGATGCGTGCCCAGTCCTATTTGATTTTGAGGTGATTTTGAAAATGAAAAATCTCTCTATACCCCCTCTGACGTCCCGACAATGATTTCTGTTGACAAATTATTTTTATAGAGATGGAAATGGATATTCTGTACCCCACCATGATGCGTGCCAAGTCATATTTGATTTTTGAAGTCATTTTGAAAATGAAAAATCCCTCTATACCCCCTCTGACGACCCGACAATTATTTCTGTTGACGAATTATTGTTTTTCAGATGGAAATGGATGTTTTACACCCTACTATGATGCGTGCCAAGCCTTATTTGAATTTTGAAGTCATTTTGATAATGAAAAATCCCTCTATACCCCCTCTAACGACCCGTCAATGATTTCCATTGACGAATTATTGTTATTCAGATGGAAATGGATATTCTGCAGCCCACCATGATGCGTGCCAAGTCATATTTGATTTTGAGGTAATTTTGAAAATGAGAAATCCCTCTATACCCCCTCTGACGACCCGACAATGATTTCATTTGACAAATTATTGTTATTGAGATGGAAATGAATATTCTGTACCCCACCATGTTGCGTGCCAAGTCATATTTGATTTTAGGGTAATTTTGATAATGAGAAATCCCTCTATACCGCCTCTGACGACCCGACAATGATATCTTTCGACAAATTATTGTTATTGAGATGAAAATGGTTATTCTGTACCCCACCATGATGCGTGCCAAGTCATATTTGATTTTTGAAGTCATTTTGAAAATGAAAAATCTCTCTATACCCCCTCTGACGACCCGACAATGATTTCTGTTGACGAATTATTGTTTTTCAGATGGAAATGGATGTTTTGCACCCTACTATGATGCGTGCCAAGCCTTATTTGAATTTTGAAGTCATTTTGATAATGAAAAATCCCTCTATACCCCCTCTAACGACCCGTCAATGATTTTGTATTTACGAATTATTGTTATTCAGATGGAAATGGATATTCTGCAGCCCACCATGATGCGTGCCAAGTCATATTTGATTTTGAGGTAATTTTGAAAATGAAAAATCCCTCTATACCCCCTCTGACGACCCGACAATGATTTCTTTTGTCAAATTATTGTTATTGAGATGGAAATGAATATTCTGTACCCCACTATGTTGCGTGCCAAGTCATATTTGATTTTGGGGTAATTTTGATAATGAAAAATACCTCTATACCCCCTCTAACGACCTGTCAATGATTTCCATTGACGAATTATCGTTATTCAGATGGAAATGGATATTCTGCAGCCCACCATGATGCGTGCCAAGTCATATTTGATTTTGAGGTAATTTTGAAAATGAAAAATCCCTCTATACCCCCTCTGACGACCCGACAATGATTTCTTTTGACAAATTATTGTTATTGAGATGGAAATGAATATTGTGTACCCCACCATGTTGCGTGCCAAGTCATATTTGAATTTAGGGTAATTTTGAAAATGAAAAATCCCTCTATACCCCCTCTGAAGACACGAAAATGATTTATCTTAAGGAATTATTGTTATTCAGATGGGAATGGATATTCTGCACCCCACCATGATGCGTGCCAAGTCATTTTTGATTTTTGAAGTCATTTTGAAAATGAGAAATCCCTCTATTCCCTCTCTGACGACCCGACAATGATTTCTGTTTACGAATTATTGTTATTCAGATGGAAATAGATATTCTGCACCCCACCATGATGCGTGCCAAGTCATATTTGATTTTGAGGTTATTTTGATAATGAAAAATCCCTCTATACCCCCTCTGACGTCCCGACAATGATTTCTGTTGACAAATTATTGTTATTTAGATGAAATTGCATGTTTTGCACCCCACTATGATGCGTGCCAAGTCATATTTGATTTTTGAAGTCATTTTGATAATGAAAAATCCCTTTATTCCCTCTCTGACGACCCGACAATGATTTCTGTAGACAATTTATTTTTATAGAGATGGAAATGGATATTCTGTACTACACCATGATGCGTGCCAAGTCATATTTGATTTTTGAAGTCATTTTGAAAATGAAAAATCCCTCTCTACCCCCTCTAACGACCCGTCAATGATTTCTGTTTACGAATTATTGTTATTCAGATGGAAATAGATATTCTGCACCCCACCATGATGCTTGCCAAGTCATATTTGATTTTTGAAGTCATTTTGAAAATGAAAAATCCCTCTATTCCGTCTCTGACGACCCGACAATGATTTCTGTTGACGAATTATTGTTATTCGGATGGAAATGCATGTTTTGCGCCCCACTATGATGCGTGCCAAGTCATATTTGATTTATGAAGTCATTTTGATAATGAAAAATCCCTCTATACCCCCTCTGACGACCCGAAAATGATTTCTGTTGACGAATTATTGTTATTTAGATGAAAATGGATATTATGCACTCCACTATGATACGTGCCAAGTCATATTTGATTTTTGAAGTAATTTTGAAAATGAAAAATCCCTCTATGCCCCCTCTAACGACCCGTCAATGATTTCTGTTGACGAATTATTGTTATTCAGATGGAAATAGTTATTCTGCACCCCACCATGATGCGTGCCAAGTCATATTAGATTTTGAGGTAATTTTGAAAATGAAAAATCCCTCTATACCCCGTCTGACGACCCGTCAATGATTTCTGTTGACTAATTATTGATATTCAGATGGAAATGGATATTCTGCACCCCACCATGATGCGTGCCAAGTCATATTAGATTTTGAGGTAATTTTGAAAATGAAAAATCCCTCGATACCCCCTCTGACGACACGACAATGATTTCTGTTGACGAATAATTGTCATTCAGATGAAAATGGATGTTTTGCACCCCACTATGATGCGTACCAAGTCCTATTTGATTTTGAGGTAATTTTGAAAATGAAAAATCCCTCTATACCCCCTCTGACGTCCCGACAATGATTTCTGTTGACAAATTATTTTTATAGAGATGGAAATGGATATTCTGTACCCCACCATGATGCGTGCCAAAACATATTTTATTTTGGGGTAATTTTGAAAATGAAATATCCATCTATACACCCTCTGACGACACGACAATGATTTATCTTAAGGAATTATTGTTATTCAGATGGGAATGGATATTCTGCACCCCACCATGATGCGTGCCAAGTCATTTTTGATTTTTGAAGTCATTTTGAAAAATCCCTCTATTCCCTCTCTGACGACCCGACAATGATTTCTGTTTACGAATTATTGTTATTCAGATGGAAATAGATATTCTGCACCCCACCATGATGCGTGCCAAATCATATTTGATTTTGAGGTTATTTTGATAATGAAAAATCCCTCTATACCCCCTCTGTCGTCCCGACAATGATTTCTGTTGACAAATTATTGTTATTTAGATGAAAATGCATGTTTTGCACCCCACTATGATGCGTGCCAAGTCATATTTGATTTTTGAAGTCATTTTGATAATGAAAAATCCCTTTATTCCCTCTCTGACGACCCGACAATGATTTCTGTGGACAATTTATTTTTATAGAGATGGAAATGGATATTCTGTACCCCACCATGATGCGTGCCAAGTCATATTTGATTTTTGAAGTCATTTTGAAAATGAAAAATCCCTCTCTACCCCCTCTAACGACCCGTCAATGATTTCTGTTTACGAATTATTGTTATTCAGATGGAAATAGATATTCTGCACCCCACCATGATGCGTGCCAAGTCATATTTGATTTTGAGGTAATTTTGAAAATGAAAATTCCCTCCATTCCCCCTCTGACGACACGACAATGATTTCTGTTGACAATTTATCGTTTTTGAGATGAAAATGGATATTCTGTACCCCACCATGATGCGTGCCAAGTCATATTTGATTTTAGAAGTCATTTTGAAAATGAAAAATCCGTCTATAACCCCTCTAACGACCCGTCAATGATTTCTGTTGACGAATTATGGTTATTCAGATGGGAATGGATATTCTGCACCCCACCATAATGCGTGCCAAGTCATATTTGATTTTGAGGTAATTTTGAAAATGAAAAATCCCTCTATACTCCCTCTAACGACCCGTCAATGATTTCTGTGTACAAATTATTGTTATTCAGATGGAAATAGATATTCTGCACCCCACCATGATGCGTGCCAAGTCATATTTGATTTTTGAAGTCATTTTGAAAATGAAAAATCCCTCTATTCCCTCTCTGACGACCCGACAATGATTTCTGTCGACGAATTATTGTTATTTGGATGGAAATGCATGTTTTGCACCCCACTATGATGCGTGCCAAGTCATATTTGATTTTGATGTAATTTTGAAAATTAAAAATCCCTCCATTCCCCCTCTGACGACACGACAATGATTTCTGTTGACAAATTATCGTTTTTGAGATGAAAATGGATATTCTGTACCCCACCATGATGCGTGCCAAGTCATATTTGATTTTAGAAGTCATTTTGAAAATGAAAAATCCGTCTATAACCCCTCTAACGACCCGTCAATGATTTCTGTTGACGAATTATGGTTATTCAGATGGGAATGGATATTCTGCACCCCACCATAATGCGTGCCAAATCATATTTGATTTTGAGGTAATTTTGAAAATGAAAAATCCCTCTATACTCCCTCTAACGACCCGTCAATGATTTCTGTGTAGAAATTATTGTTATTCAGATGGAAATAGATATTCTGCACCCCACCATGATGCGTGCCAAGTCATATTTGATTTTTGAAGTCATTTTGAAAATGAAAAATCCCTCTATTCCCTCTCTGACGACCCGACAATGATTTCTGTTGACGAATTATTGTTATTTAGATGAAAATGGATATTATGCACTCCACTATGATACGTGCCAAGTCATATTTGATTTTTGAAGTCATTTTGAAAATGAAAAATCCCTCTCTACCCCCTCTAACGACCCGTCAATGATTTCTGTTTACGAATTATTGTTATTCAGATGGAAATAGATATTCTGCACCCCACCATGATGCGTGCCAAGTCATATTTGATTTTTGAAATCATTTTGAAAATGAAAAATCCCTCTATTCCCTCTCTGACGACCCGAAAATGATTTCTGTTGACGAATTATTGTCATTTGGATGGAAATGCATGTTTTGCACCCCACTATGATGCGTGCCAAGTCATATTTGATTTATGAAGTCATTTTGATAATGAAAAATCCCTCTATGCCCCCTCTGACGACCCGAAAATGATTTCTGTTGACAAATTATTGATATTTGGATGGAAATTCATGTTTTGCACCCCACTATGATGCGTGCCAAGTCATATTTGATTTATGAAGTCATTTTGATAATGAAAAATCCCTCTATACCCCCTCTGACGACCCGAAAATGATTTCTGATGACGAATTATTGTTATTTAGAAGAAAATGGATATTATGCGCTCCACTATGATACGTGCCAAGTCATATTTGATTTTTGAAGTAATTTTGAAAATGAAAAATCCCTCTATGCCCCCTCTAACGACCCGTCAATGATTTCTATTGACTAATTATTGATATTCAGATGGAAATGGATATTCTGCACCCCACCATGATGCGTGCCAAGTCATATTATATTTTGAGGTAAGATTGAAAATGAAAAATCCCTCGATACCGCCTCTGAAGACACGACAATGATTTCTGTTGACGAATTATTGTTATTCAGATGGGAATGGATGTTTTGCACCCCACTATGATGCGTGCCAAGTCCTATTTGATTTTGAGGTAATTTTGAAAATGAAAAATCCCTCTATACCCCCTCTGACGACCCGACAATGATTTCTGTTGACAAATTATTTTTATAGAGAAGGAAATGGATATTCTGTACCCCACCATGATGCGTGCCAAATCATATTTGATTTTTGAAGTCATTTTGAAAATGAAAAATCCCTCTATACCCCCTCTGACGACCCGACAATGATTTCTGTTGACGAATTATTCTCATTCAGATGGAAATTGATATTCTGCACCCCATCATGATGCGTGCCAAGTCATATTAGATTTTGAGGTAATTTTGAAAATGAAAAATCCCTCTATACCCCCTCTGACGACCCGACAATGATTTCTTTTGACAAATTATTGTTATTGAGATGGAAATGAATATTGTGTACCCCACCATGTTGCGTGCCAAGTCATATTTGAATTTAGGGTAATTTTGAAAATGAAAAATCCCTCTATACCCCCTCTGACGACACGACAATGATTTATCTTAAGGAATTATTTTTATTCAGATGGGAATGGATATTCTGCACCCCACCATGATGCGTGCCAAGTCATTTTTGATTTTTGAAGTCATTTTGAAAATGAAAAATCCCTCTATTCCCTCTCTGACGACCCGTCAATGATTTCTGTTTACGAATTATTGTTATTCAGATGGAAATAGATATTCTGCACCCCACCATGATGCGTGCCAAGTCATATTTGATTTTGAGGTTAATTTGATAATGAAAAATCCCTCTATACCCCCTCTGACGTCCCGACAATGATTTCTGTTGACAAATTATTGTTATTTAGATGAAATTGCATGTTTTGCACCCCACTATGATGCGTGCCAAGTCATATTTGATTTTTGAAGTCATTTTGATAATGAAAAATTCCTTTATTCCCTCTCTGACGACCCGACAATGATTTCTGTAGACAATTTATTTTTATAGAGATGGAAATGGATATTCTGTACTACACCATGATGCGTGCCAAGTCATATTTGATTTTTGAAGTCATTTTGAAAATGAAAAATCCCTCTCTACCCCCTCTAACGACCCGTCAATTATTTCTGTTTACGAATTATTGTTATTCAGATGGAAATAGATATTCTGCACCCCACCATGATGCTTGCCAAGTCATATTTGATTTTTGAAGTCATTTTGAAAATGAAAAATCCCTCTATTCCCTCTCTGACGACCCGACAATGATTTCTGTTGACGAATTATTGTTATTCGGATGGAAATGCATGTTTTGCGCCCCACTATGATGCGTGCCAAGTCATATTTGATTTATGAAGTCATTTTGATAATGAAAAATCCCTCTATACCCCCTCTGACGACCCGAAAATGATTTCTGTTGACGAATTATTGTTATTTAGATGAAAATGGATATTATGCACTCCACTATGATACGTGCCAAGTCATATTTGATTTTTGAAGTAATTTTGAAAATGAAAAATCCCTCTATGCCCCCTCTAACGACCCGTCAATGATTTCTGTTGACGAATTATTGTTATTCAGATGGAAATGGATATTCTGCACCCCACCATGATGCGTGCCAAGTCATATTAGATTTTGAGGTAATTTTGAAAATGAAAAATCCCTCTATACCCCGTCTGACGACCCGTCAATGATTTCTGTTGACTAATTATTGATATTCAGATGGAAATGGATATTCTGCACCCCACCATGATGCGTGCCAAGTTATATTAGATTTTGAGGTAATTTTGAAAATGAAAAATCCCTCGATACCCCCTCTGACGACACGACAATGATTTCTGTTGACGAATTATTGTCATTCAGATGAAAATGGATGTTTTGCACCCCACTATGATGCGTACCAAGTCCTATTTGATTTTGAGGTAATTTTGAAAATGAAAAATCCCTCTATACCCCCTCTGACGTCCCGACAATGATTTCTGTTGACAAATTATTTTTATAGAGATGGAAATGGATATTCTGTACCCCACCATGATGCGTGCCAAGTCATATTTGATTTTGGGGTAATTTTGAAAATGAAATATCCATCTATACCCCCTCTGACGACACGACAATGATTTATCTTAAGGAATTATTGTTATTCAGATGGGAATGGATATTCTGCACCCCACTATGATGCGTGCCAAGTCATTTTTGATTTTTGAAGTCATTTTGAAAAATCCCTCTATTCCCTCTCTGACGACCCGACAATGATTTCTGTTTACGAATTATTGTTATTCAGATGGAAATAGATATTCTGCACCCCACCATGATGCATGCCAAATCATATTTGATTTTGAGGTTATTTTAATAATGAAAAATCCCTCTATACCCCCTCTGTCGTCCCGACAATGATTTCTGTTGACAAATTATTGTTATTTAGATGAAAATGCATGTTTTGCACCCCACTATGATGCGTGCCAAGTCATATTTGATTTTTGAAGTCATTTTGATAATGAAAAATCCCTTTATTCCCTCTCTGACGACCCGACAATGATTTCTGTAGACAATTTATTTTTATAGAGATGGAAATGGATATTCTGTACCCCACCATGATGCGTGCCAAGTCATATTTGATTTTTGAAGTCATTTTGAAAATGAAAAATCCCTCTCTACCCCCTCTAACGACCCGTCAATGATTTCTGTTTACGAATTATTGTTATTCAGATGGAAATAGATATTCTGCACCCCACCATGATGCGTGCCAAGTCATATTTGATTTTGAGGTAATTTTGAAAATGAAAATTCCCTCCATTCCCCCTCTGACGACACGACAATGATTTCTGTTGACAATTTATCGTTTTTGAGATGAAAATGGATATTCTGTACCCCACCATGATGCGTGCCAAGTCATATTTGATAATAGAAGTCATTTTGAAAATGAAAAATCCGTCTATAACCCCTCTAACGACCCGTCAATGATTTCTGTTGACGAATTATGGTTATTCAGATGGGAATGGATATTCTGCACCCCACCATATTGCGTGCCAAGTCATATTTGATTTTGAGGTAATTTTGAAAATGAAAAATCCCTCTATACTCCCTCTAACGACCCGTCAATGATTTCTGTGTACAAATTATTGTTATTCAGATGGAAATAGATATTCTGCACCCCACCATGATGCGTGCCAAGTCATATTTGATTTTTGAAATCATTTTGAAAATGAAAAATCCCTCTATTCCCTCTCTGACGACCCGACAATGATTTCTGTCGACGAATTATTGTTATTTGGATGGAAATGCATGTTGCACCCCACTATGATGCGTGCCAAGTCTTATTTGATTTTTGAAGTCATTTTGATAATGAAAAATCCCTCTATACCCCCTCTGACGACCCGACAATGATTTCTGTTGACGAATTATTGTTATTTAGATGAAAATGGATATTATGCACTCCACTACGATACGTGCCAAGTCATATTTGATTTTTGAAGTAATTTTGAAAATGAAAAATCTCTCTATGCCCCCTCTAACGACCCGTCAATGACTTCTGTTGACGAATTATTGATATTCAGATGGAAATGGATATTCTGCACCCCTCCATGATGCGTGCCAAGTCATATTTGATTTTGATGTAATTTTGAAAATTAAAAATCCCTCTATACCCCGTCTGACGACCCGTCAATGATTTCTGTTGACTAATTATTGATATTCAGATGGAAATGGATATTCTGCACCCCACCATGATGCGTGCCAAGTCATATTAGATTTTGAGGTAATTTTGAAAACGAAAAATCACTCCATACCCCCTCTGACGACACGACAATGATTTCTGTTGACGAATTATTGTTATTCAGTTGGGAATGGATGTTTTGCACCCCACTATGATGCGTGCCCAGTCCTATTTGATTTTGAGGTGATTTTGAAAATGAAAAATCTCTCTATACCCCCTCTGACGTCCCGACAATGATTTCTGTTGACAAATTATTTTTATAGAGATGGAAATGGATATTCTGTACCCCACCATGATGCGTGCCAAGTCATATTTGATTTTTGAAGTCATTTTGAAAATGAAAAATCCCTCTATACCCCCTCTGACGACCCGACAATGATTTCTGTTGACGAATTATTGTTTTTCAGATGGAAATGGATGTTTTGCACCCTACTATGATGCGTGCCAAGCCTTATTTGAATTTTGAAGTCATTTTGATAATGAAAAATCCCACTATTCCCCCTCTAACGACCCGTCAATGATTTCTGTTGACGAATTATTGTTATTTAGATGGAAATGGATATTCTGCACCCCACCATGATGCGTGCCAAGTCATATTTGATTTCGAGGTAATTATGAAAATGAAAAATCCCTCTATACCCCCTCTGACGACCCGACAATGATTTCTGTTGACGAAAAATTGTTATTCAGATGAAAATGAATATTTTGCACCCTACTATTATGCGTGCCAAGCCTTATTTGAATTTTGAAGTCATTTTGATAATGAAAAATCCCTCTATACCCCCTCTAACGAGCCGTCAATGATTTCCATTGACGAATTATTGTTATTCAGATAGAAATGAATTTTCTGCAGCCCACCATGATGCGTGCCAAGTCATATTTGATTTTGAGGTAATTTTGAAAATGAAAAATCCCTCTATACCCCCTCTGACGACCCGACAATGATTTCTTTTGACAAATTATTGTTATTGAGATGATAATGAATATTCTGTACCCCACCATGATGCGTGCCAAGTCATATTTGATTTTTGAAGTCATTTTGAAAATGAAAAATCCCTCCATTCCCCCTCTGACGACACGACAATGATTTCTGTTGACAAATTATCGTTTTTGAGATGAAAATGGATATTCTGTACCCCACCATGATGCGTGCCAAGTCATATTTGATTTTAGAAGTCATTTTGAAAATGAAAAATCCGTCTATAACCCCTCTAACGACCCGTCAATGATTTCTGTTGACGAATTATGGTTATTCAGATGGGAATGGATATTCTGCACCCCACCATAATGCGTGCCAAGTCATATTTGATTTTGAGGTAATTTTGAAAATGAAAAATCCCTCTATACTCCCTCTAACGACCCGTCAATGATTTCTGTGTAGAAATTATTGTTATTCAGATGGAAATAGATATTCTGCACCCCACCATGATGCGTGCCAAGTCATATTTGATTTTTGAAGTCATTTTGAAAATGAAAAATCCCTCTATTCCCTCTCTGACGACCCGACAATGATTTCTGTTGACGAATTATTGTTATTTAGATGAAAATGGATATTATGCACTCCACTATGATACGTGCCAAGTCATATTTGATTTTTGAAGTCATTTTGAAAATGAAAAATCCCTCTATGCCCCCTCTAACGACCCGTCAATGACTTCTGTTGACGAATTATTGTTATTCAGATGGAAATGGATATTCTGCACCCCACCATGATGCGTGCCAAGTCATATTTGATTTTTGAAGTCATTTTGAAAATGAAAAATCCCTCTCTACCCCCTCTAACGACCCGTCAATGATTTCTGTTTACGAATTATTGTTATTCAGATGGAAATAGATATTCTGCACCCCACCATGATGCGTGCCAAGTCATATTTGATTTTTGAAATCATTTTGAAAATGAAAAATCCCTCTATTCCCTCTCTGACGACCCGAAAATGATTTCTGTTGACGAATTATTGTTATTTGGATGGAAATGCATGTTTTGCACCCCACTATGATGCGTGCCAAGTCATATTTGATTTATGAAGTCATTTTGATAATGAAAAATCCCTCTATACCCCCTCTGACGACCCGAAAATGATTTCTGTTGACAAATTATTGATATTTGGATGGAAATGCATGTTTTGCACCCCACTATGATGCGTGCCAAGTCATATTTGATTTATGAAGTCATTTTGATAATGAAAAATCCCTCTATACCCCCTCTGACGACCCGAAAATGATTTCTGATGACGAATTATTGTTATTTAGAAGAAAATGGATATTATGCGCTCCACTATGATACGTGCCAAGTCATATTTGATTTTTGAAGTAATTTTGAAAATGAAAAATCCCTCTATGCCCCCTCTAACGACCCGTCAATGATTTCTGTTGACTAATTATTGATATTCAGATGGAAATGGATATTCTGCACCCCACCATGAAGCGTGCCAAGTCATATTATATTTTGAGGAAATTTTGAAAATGAAAAATCCCTCGATACCGCCTCTGACGACACGACAATGATTTCTGTTGACGAATTATTGTTATTCAGATGGGAATGGATGTTTTGCACCCCACTATGATGCGTGCCAAGTCCTATTTGATTTTGAGGTAATTTTGAAAATGAAAAATCCCTCTATACCCCCTCTGACGACCCGACAATGATTTCTGTTGACAAATTATTTTTATAGAGAAGGAAATGGATATTCTGTACCCCACCATGATGCGTGCCAAATCATATTTGATTTTTGAAGTCATTTTGAAAATGAAAAATCCCTCTATACCCCCTCTGACGACCCGACAATGATTTCTGTTGACGAATTATTCTCATTCAGATGGAAATTGATATTCTGCACCCCATCATGATGCGTGCCAAGTCATATTAGATTTTGAGGTGATTTTGAAAATGAAAAATCCCTCTATACCCCGTCTGACGACCCGTCAATGATTTCTGTTGACGAATTATTGTTATTTAGATGGAAATGGATATTCTGCACCCCACTATGATGCGTGCCAAGTTATATTTGATTTCGAGGTAATTATGAAAATGAAAAATCCCTCTATACCCCCTCTGACGACCCGACAATGATTTATGTTGACGAAATATTGTTATTCAGATGAAAATGAATATTTTGCACTCTACTATTATGCGTGCCAAGCCTTATTTGAATTTTGAAGTCATTTTGATAATGAAAAATCCCTCTATACCCCCTCTAACGACCCGTCAATGATTTCCTCTGACGAATTATTGTTATTCAGATGGAAATGGATATTCTGCAGCCCACCATGATGCGTGCCAAGTCATATTTGATTTTGAGGTAATTTAGAAAATGAGAAATCCCTCTATACCCCCTCTGACGACCCGACAATGATTTCTCTTGACAAATTATTGTTATTGAGATGGAAATGAATATTCTGTACCCCACCATGTTGCGTGCCAAGTCATATTTGATTTTAGGGTAATTTTGAAAATGAAAAATCCCTCTATACCCCCTCTGACGACCCGACAATGATTTCTGTTGACGAATTATTCTCATTCAGATGGAAATTGATATTCTGCACCCCATCATGATGCGTGCCAAGTCATATTAGATTTTGAGGTGATTTTGAAAATGAAAAATCCCTCTATACCCCGTCTGACGACCCGTCAATGATTTCTGTTGACGAATTATTGTTATTTAGATGGAAATGGATATTCTGCACCCCACTATGATGCGTGCCAAGTTATATTTGATTTCGAGGTAATTATGAAAATGAAAAATCCCTCTATACCCCCTCTGACGACCCGACAATGATTTCTGTTGACGAATTATTGTTATTTAGATGAAAATGGATATTATGCACTCCACTATGATACGTGCCAAGTCATATTTGATTTTTGAAGTAATTTTGAAAATGAAAAATCCCTCTATGCCCCCTCTAACGACCCGTCAATGATTTCTGTTGACGAATTATTGTTATTCAGATGGAAATGGATATTCTGCACCCCACCATGATGCGTGCCAAGTCATATTAGATTTTGAGGTAATTTTGAAAATGAAAAATCCCTCGATACCCCCTCTGACGACACGACAATGATTTCTGTTGACGAATTATTGTCATTCAGATGGAAATGGATGTTTTGCACCCCACTATGATGCGTACCAAGTCCTATTTGATTTTGAGGTAATTTTGAAAATGAAAAATCCCTCTATACCCCCTCTGACGTCCCGACAATGATTTCTGTTGACAAATTATTTTTATAGAGATGGAAATGGATATTCTGTACCCCACCATGATGCGTGCCAAGTCATATTTGATTTTGGGGTAATTTTGAAAATGAAATATCCATCTATACCCCCTCTGACGACACGACAATGATTTATCTTAAGGAATTATTGTTATTCAGATGGGAATGGATATTCTGCACCCCACCATGATGCGTGCCAAGTCATTTTTGATTTTTGAAGTCATTTTGAAAAATCCCTCTATTCCCTCTCTGACGACCCGACAATGATTTCTGTTTACGAATTATTGTTATTCAGATGGAAATAGATATTCTGCACCCCACCATGATGCGTGCCAAATCATATTTGATTTTGAGGTTATTTTAATAATGAAAAATCCCTCTATACCCCCTCTGTCGTCCCGACAATGATTTCTGTTGACAAATTATTGTTATTTAGATGAAAATGCATGTTTTGCACCCCACTATGATGCGTGCCAAGTCATATTTGATTTTTGAAGTCATTTTGATAATGAAAAATCCCTTTATTCCCTCTCTGACGACCCGACAATGATTTCTGTAGACAATTTATTTTTATAGAGATGGAAATGGATATTCTGTACCCCACCATGATGCGTGCCAAGTCATATTTGATTTTTGAAGTCATTTTGAAAATGAAAAATCCCTCTCTACCCCCTCTAACGACCCGTCAATGATTTCTGTTTACGAATTATTGTTATTCAGATGGAAATAGATATTCTGCACCCCACCATGATGCGTGCCAAGTCATATTTGATTTTGAGGTAATTTTGAAAATGAAAATTCCCTCCATTCCCCCTCTGACGACACGACAATGATTTCTGTTGACAATTTATCGTTTTTGAGATGAAAATGGATATTCTGTACCCCACCATGATGCGTGCCAAGTCATATTTGATTTTAGAAGTCATTTTGAAAATGAAAAATCCGTCTATAACCCCTCTAACGACCCGTCAATGATTTCTGTTGACGAATTATGGTTATTCAGATGGGAATGGATATTCTGCACCCCACCATATTGCGTGCCAAGTCATATTTGATTTTGAGGTAATTTTGAAAATGAAAAATCCCTCTATACTCCCTCTAACGACCCGTCAATGATTTCTGTGTACAAATTATTGTTATTCAGATGGAAATAGATATTCTGCACCCCACCATGATGCGTGCCAAGTCATATTTGATTTTTGAAATCATTTTGAAAATGAAAAATCCCTCTATTTCCTCTGTGACGACCCGACAATGATTTCTGTCGACGAATTATTGTTATTTGGATGGAAATGCATGTTGCACCCCACTATGATGCGTGCCAAGTCTTATTTGATTTTTGAAGTCATTTTGATAATGAAAAATCCCTCTATACCCCCTCTGACGACCCGACAATGATTTCTGTTGACGAATTATTGTTATTTAGATGAAAGAGGATATTATGCACTCCACTACGATACGTGCCAAGTCATATTTGATTTTTGAAGTAATTTTGAAAATGAAAAATCTCTCTATGCCCCCTCTAACGACCCGTCAATGACTTCTGTTGACGAATTATTGATATTTAGATGGAAATGGATATTCTGCACCCCTCCATGATGCGTGCCAAGTCATATTTGATTTTGATGTAATTTTGAAAATTAAAAATCCCTCTATACCCCGTCTGACGACCCGTCAATGATTTCTGTTGACTAATTATTGATATTCAGATGGAAATGGATATTCTGCACCCCACCATGATGCGTGCCAAGTCATATTAGATTTTGAGGTAATTTTGAAAACGAAAAATCACTCCATACCCCCTCTGACGACACGACAATGATTTCTGTTGACGAATTATTGTTATTCAGTTGGGAATGGATGTTTTGCACCCCACTATGATGCGTGCCCAGTCCTATTTGATTTTGAGGTGATTTTGAAAATGAAAAATCTCTCTATACCCCCTCTGACGTCCCGACAATGATTTCTGTTGACAAATTATTTTTATAGAGATGGAAATGGATATTCTGTACCCCACCATGATGCGTGCCAAGTCATATTTGATTTTTGAAGTCATTTTGAAAATGAAAAATCCCTCTATACCCCCTCTGACGACCCGACAATGATTTCTGTTGACGAATTATTGTTTTTCAGATGGAAATGGATGTTTTGCACCCTACTATGATGCGTGCCAAGCCTTATTTGAATTTTGAAGTCATTTTGATAATGAAAAATCCCACTATTCCCCCTCTAACGACCCGTCAATGATTTCTGTTGACGAATTATTGTTATTTAGATGGAAATGGATATTCTGCACCCCACCATGATGCGTGCCAAGTCATGTTTGATTTCCAGGTAATTATGAAAATGAAAAATCCCTCTATTCCCCCTCTGACGACCCGACAATGATTTCTGTTGACGAAATATTGTTATTCAGATGAAAATGAATATTTTGCACCCTACTATTATGCGTGCCAAGCCTTATTTGAATTTTGAAGTCATTTTGATAATGAAAAATCCCTCTATACCCCCTCTAACGAGCCGTCAATGATTTCCATTGACGAATTATTGTTATTCAGATGGAAATGAATTTTCTGCAGCCCACCATGATGCGTGCCAAGTCATATTTGATTTTGAGGTAATTTTGAAAATGAAAAATCCCTCTATACCCCCTCTGACGACCCGACAATGATTTCTTTTGACAAATTATTGTTATTGAGATGGAAATGAATATTCTGTACCCCACCATGATGCGTGCCAAGTCATATTTGATTTTTGAAGTCATTTTGAAAATGAAAAATCCCTCTATACCCCCTCTGACGACCCGACAATGATTTCTGTTGACGAATTATTGTTTTTCAGATGGAAATGGATGTTTTGCACCCTACTATTATGCGTGCCAAGCCTTATTTGAATTTTGAAGTCATTTTGATAATGAAAAATCCCTCTATACCCCCTCTAACGACCCGTCAATGATTTTGTATTTACGAATTATTGTTATTCAGATGGAAATGGATATTCCGCAGCCCTCCATGATGCGTGCCAAGTCATATTTGATTTTGAGGTAATTTTGAAAATGAAAAATCCCTCTATACCCCCTCTGACGACCCGACAATGATTTCTTTTGTCAAATTATTGTTATTGAGATGGAAATGAATATTCTGTACCCCACTATGTTGCGTGCCAAGTCATATTTGATTTTGGGGTAATTTTGATAATGAAAAATCCCTCTATACCCCCTCTAACGACCTGTCAATGATTTCCATTGACGAATTATCGTTATTCAGATGGAAATGGATATTCTGCAGCCCACCATGATGCGTGCCAAGTCATATTTGATTTTGAGGTAATTTTGAAAATGAAAAATCCCTCTATACCCCCTCTGACGACCCGACAATGATTTCATTTGACAAATTATTGTTATTGAGATGGAAATGAATATTGTGTACCCCACCATGTTGCGTGCCAAGTCATATTTGAATTTAGGATAATTTTGAAAATGAAAAATCCCTCTATACCCCCTCTGACGACACGACAATGATTTATCTTAAGGAATTATTGTTATTCAGATGGGAATGGATATTCTGCACCCCACCATGATGCGTGCCAAGTCATTTTTGATTTTTGAAGTCATTTTGAGAATGAAAAATCCCTCTATTCCCTCTCTGACGACCCGACAATGATTTCTGTTTACGAATTATTGTTATTCAGATGGAAATAGATATTCTGCACCCCACCATGATGCGTGCCAAGTCATATTTGATTTTGAGGTTATTTTGATAATGAAAAATCCCTCTATACCCCCTCTGACGTCCCGACAATGATTTCTGTTGACAACTTATTGTTATTTAGATGAAATTGCATGTTTTGCACCCCACTATGATGCGTGCCAAGTCATATTTGATTTTTGAAGTCATTTTGATAATGAAAAATCCCTTTATTCCCTCTCTGACGACCCGACAATGATTTCTGTAGACAATTTATTTTTATAGAGATGGAAATGGATATTCTGTACTACACCATGATGCGTGCCAAGTCATATTTGATTTTTGAAGTCATTTTGAAAATGAAAAATCCCTCTCTACCCCCTCTAACGACCCGTCAATGATTTCTGTTTACGAATTATTGTTATTCAGATGGAAATAGATATTCTGCACCCCACCATGATGCTTGCCAAGTCATATTTGATTTTTGAAGTCATTTTGAAAATGAAAAATCCCTCTATTCCCTCTCTGACGACCCGACAATGATTTCTGTTGACGAATTATTGTTATTCGGATGGAAATGCATGTTTTGCGCCCCACTATGATGCGTGCCAAGTCATATTTGATTTATGAAGTCATTTTGATAATGAAAAATCCCTCTATACCCCCTCTGACGACCCGAAAATGATTTCTGTTGACAAATTATTGTTATTTAGATGAAAATGGATATTATGCACTCCACTATGATACGTGCCAAGTCATATTTGATTTTTGAAGTAATTTTGAAAATGAAAAATCCCTCTATGCCCCCTCTAACGACCCGTCAATGATTTCTGTTGACGAATTATTGTTATTCAGATGGAAATAGTTATTCTGCACCCCACCATGATGCGTGCCAAGTCATATTAGATTTTGAGGTAATTTTGAAAATGAAAAATCCCTCGATACCCCCTCTGACGACACGACAATGATTTCTGTTGACGAATTATTGTCATTCAGATGAAAATGGATGTTTTGCACCCCACTATGATGCGTACCAAGTCCTATTTGATTTTGAGGTAATTTTGAAAATGAAAAATCCCTCGATACCCCCTCTGACGACACGACAATGATTTCTGTTGACGAATTATTGTCATTCAGATGAAAATGGATGTTTTGCACCCCACTATGATGCGTACCAAGTCCTATTTGATTTTGAGGTAATTTTGAAAATGAAAAATCCCTCTATACCCCCTCTGACGTCCCGACAATGATTTCTGTTGACAAATTATTTTTATAGAGATGGAAATGGATATTCTGTACCCCACCATGATGCGTGCCAAGTCATATTTTATTTTGGGGTAATTTTGAAAATGAAATATCCATCTATACCCCCTCTGACGACACGACAATGATTTATCTTAAGGAATTATTGTTATTCAGATGGGAATGGATATTCTGCACCCCACCATGATGCGTGCCAAGTCATTTTTGATTTTTGAAGTCATTTTGAAAAATCCCTCTATTCCCTCTCTGACGACCCGACAATGATTTCTGTTTACGAATTATTGTTATTCAGATGGAAATAGATATTCTGCACCCCACCATGATGCGTGCCAAATCATATTTGATTTTGAGGTTATTTTGATAATGAAAAATCCCTCTATACCCCCTCTGTCGTCCCGACAATGATTTCTGTTGACAAATTATTGTTATTTAGATGAAAATGCATGTTTTGCACCCCACTATGATGCGTGCCAAGTCATATTTGATTTTTGAAGTCATTTTGATAATGAAAAATCCCTTTATTCCCTCTCTGACGACCCGACAATGATTTCTATAGACAATTTATTTTTATAGAGATGGAAATGGATATTCTGTACCCCACCATGATGCGTGCCAAGTCATATTTGATTTTTGAAGTCATTTTGAAAATGAAAAATCCCTCTCTACCCCCTCTAACGACCCGTCAATGATTTCTGTTTACGAATTATTGTTATTCAGATGGAAATAGATATTCTGCACCCCACCATGATGCGTGCCAAGTCATATTTGATTTTGAGGTAATTTTGAAAATGAAAATTCCCTCCATTCCCCCTCTGACGACACGACAATGATTTATCTTAAGGAATTATTGTTATTCAGATGGGAATGGATATTCTGCACCCCACCATGATGCGTGCCAAGTCATTTTTGATTTTTGAAGTCATTTTGAAAAATCCCTCTATTCCCTCTCTGACGACCCGACAATGATTTCTGTTTACGAATTATTGTTATTCAGATGGAAATAGATATTCTGCACCCCACCATGATGCGTGCCAAATCATATTTGATTTTGAGGTTATTTTGATAATGAAAAATCCCTCTATACCCCCTCTGTCGTCCCGACAATGATTTCTGTTGACAAATTATTGTTATTTAGATGAAAATGCATGTTTTGCACCCCACTATGATGCGTGCCAAGTCATATTTGATTTTTGAAGTCATTTTGATAATGAAAAATCCCTTTATTCCCTCTCTGACGACCCGACAATGATTTCTATAGACAATTTATTTTTATAGAGATGGAAATGGATATTCTGTACCCCACCATGATGCGTGCCAAGTCATATTTGATTTTTGAAGTCATTTTGAAAATGAAAAATCCCTCTCTACCCCCTCTAACGACCCGTCAATGATTTCTGTTTACGAATTATTGTTATTCAGATGGAAATAGATATTCTGCACCCCACCATGATGCGTGCCAAGTCATATTTGATTTTGAGGTAATTTTGAAAATGAAAATTCCCTCCATTCCCCCTCTGACGACACGACAATGATTTCTGTTGACAATTTATCGTTTTTGAGATGAAAATGGATATTCTGTACCCCACCATGATGCGTGCCAAGTCATATTTGATTTTAGAAGTCATTTTGAAAATGAAAAATCCGTCTATAACCCCTCTAACGACCCGTCAATGATTTCTGTTGACGAATTATGGTTATTCAGATGGGAATGGATATTCTGCACCCCACCATAATGCGTGCCAAGTCATATTTGATTTTGAGGTAATTTTGAAAATGAAAAATCCCTCTATACTCCCTCTAACGACCCGTCAATGATTTCTGTGTAGAAATTATTGTTATTCAGATGGAAATAGATATTCTGCACCCCACCATGATGCGTGCCAAGTCATATTTGATTTTTGAAGTCATTTTGAAAATGAAAAATCCCTCTATTCCCTCTCTGACGACCCGACAATGATTTCTGTCGACGAATTATTGTTATTTGGATGGAAATGCATGTTTTGCACCCCACTATGATGCGTGCCAAGTCATATTTGATTTTGAAGTAATTTTGAAAATTAAAAATCCCTCCATTCCCCCTCTGACGACACGACAATGATTTCTGTTGACAATTTATCGTTTTTGAGATGAAAATGGATATTCTGTACCCCACCATGATGCGTGCCAAGTCATATTTGATTTTAGAAGTCATTTTGAAAATGAAAAATCCGTCTATAACCCCTCTAACGACCCGTCAATGATTTCTGTTGACGAATTATGGTTATTCAGATGGGAATGGATATTCTGCACCCCACCATAATGCGTGCCAAGTCATATTTGATTTTGAGGTAATTTTGAAAATGAAAAATCCCTCTATACTCCCTCTAACGACCCGTCAATGATTTCTGTGTAGAAATTATTGTTATTCAGATGGAAATAGATATTCTGCACCCCACCATGATGCGTGCCAAGTCATATTTGATTTTTGAAGTCATTTTGAAAATGAAAAATCCCTCTATTCCCCCTCTAACGACCCGTCAATGACTTCTGTTGACGAATTATTGTTATTCAGATGGAAATGGATATTCTGCACCCCACCATGATGCGTGCCAAGTCATATTTGATTTTGATGTAATTTTGAAAATTAAAAATCCCTCTTTACCCCGTCTGACGACCCGTCAATGATTTCTGTTGACTAATTATTGATATTCAGATGGGAATGGATATTCTGCACCCCACTATGATGCGTGCCAAGTCATATTAGATTTTGAGGTAATTTTGAAAATGAAAAATCCCTCTATACCCCCTCTGACGTCCCGACAATGATTTCTGTTGACAAATTATTTTTATAGAGATGGAAATGGATATTCTGTACCCCACCATGATGCGTGCCAAGTCATATTTGATTTCTGAAGCCATTTTGAAAATGAAAAATCCCTCTATACCCCCTCTGACGACCCGACAATGATTTCTGTTGACGAATTATTGTTTTTCAGATAGAAATGGATGTTTTGCACCCTGCTATGATGCGTGCCAAGCCTTATTTGAATTTTGAAGTCATTTTGATAATGAAAAATCCCTCTATTCCCCCTCTAACGACCCGTCAATGATTTCTGTTGACGAATTATTGTTATTTAGATGGAAATGGATATTCTGCACCCCACCATGATGCGTGCCAAGTCATATTTGATTTCGAGGTAATTATGAAAATGAAAAATCCCTCTATACCCCCTCTGACGACCCGACAATGATTTCTGTTGACGAAATATTGCTATTAAGATGAAAATGAATATTTTGCACCCTACTATTATGCGTGCCAAGCCTTATTTGAATTTTGAAGTCATTTTGATAATGAAAAATCCCTCTATTCCCCCTCTAACGACCCGTCAATGATTTCTGTTGACGAATTATTGTTATTCAGATGGAAATGAATTTTCTGCAGCCCACCATGATGCGTGCCAAGTCATATTTGATTTTGAGGTAATTTTGAAAATGAAAAATCCCTCTATACCCCCTCTGACGACCCGACAATGATTTCTTTTGACAAATTATTGTTATTGAGATGGAAATGAATATTCTGTACCCCACCATGATGCGTGCCAAGTCATATTTGATTTTTGAAGTCATTTTGAAAATGAAAAATCCCTCTATACCCCCTCTGACGACCCGACAATGATTTCTGTTGACGAATTATTGTTTTTCAGATGGAAATAGATGTTTTGCACCCTACTATGATGCGTGCCAAGCCTTATTTGAATTTTGAAGTCATTTTGATAATAAAAAATCCCTCTATACCCCCTCTAACGACCCGTCAATGATTTCCATTGTCGAATTATTGTTATTTAGATAGAAATAGATATTCTGCAGCCCACCATGATGCGTGCCAAGTCATATTTGATTTTGAGGTAATTTTGAAATTGAGAAATCCCTCTATACCCCCTCTGACGACCCGACAATGATTTCTCTTGACAAATTATTGTTATTGAGATGGAAATGAATATTCTGTACCCCACCATGTTGCGTGCCAAGTCATATTTGATTTTGGGGTAATTTTGATAATGAGAAATCCCTCTATATCCCCTCTGACGATCCGACAATGATTTCTTTCAACAAATTATTGTTATTGAGATGAAAATGGTTATTCTGTACCCCACCATGATGCGTGCCAAGTCATATTTGATTTTTGAAGTCATTTTGAAAATGAAAAATCCTTCTATACCCCCTCTGACGACCCGACAATGATTTCTGTTGACAAATTATTGTTTTTCAGATAAAAATGGATGTTTTGCACCCTACTATGATGCGTGCCAAGACTTATTTGAATTTTGAAGTCATTTTGATAATGAAAAATCCCTCTAAACCCCCTCTAACGACCTGTCAATGATTTCCATTGACGAATTATTGTTATTCAGATGGAAATGGATATTCTGCAGCCCACCATGATGCGTGCCAAGTCATATTTGATTTTGAGGTAATTTTGAAAATCAAAAATCCCTCTATACCCCCTCTGACGACCCGACAATGATTTCTTTTGACAAATTATTGTTATTGAGATGGAAATGAATATTGTGTACCCCACCATGTTGCGTGCCAAGTCATATTTGATTTTGGGGTAATTTTGAAAATGAAATATCCCCCTATACCCCCTCTGACGACACGACAATGATTTATCCTTAGGAATTATTGTTATTCAGATAGGAATGGATATTCTGCACCCCACCATGATGCGTGCCAAGTCATTTTTGATTTTTGAAGTCATTTTGAAAATGAAAAATCCCTCTATTCCCTCTCTGACGACCCGACAATGATTTCTGTTTACGAATTATTGTTATTCAGATGGAAATAGATATTCTGCACCCCACCATGATGCGTGCCAAGTCATATTTGATTTTGAGGTTATTTGGATAATGAAAAATCCCTCTATACCCCCTCTGACGTCCCGACAATGATTTCTGTTGACAAATTATTGTAATTTAGATGAAAATGCATGTTTTGCACCCCACTATGATACGTGTCAAGTCATATTTGATTTTTGAAGTCATTTTGATAATGAAAAATCCCTTTATTCCCTCTCTGACGACCCGACAATGATTTCTGTAGACAATTTATTTTTATAGAGATGGAAATGGATATTCTGTACCCCACCATGATGCGTGCCAAGTCATATTTGATTTTTGAAGTCATTTTGAAAATGAAAAATCCCCCTCTACCCCCTCTAACGACCCGTCAATGATTTCTGTTTACGAATTATTGTTATTCAGATGGAAATAGATATTCTGCACCCCACCATGATGCGTGCCAAGTCATATTTGATTTTTGAAGTCATTTTGAAAATGAAAAATCCCTCTATTCCCTCTCTGACGACCCGAAAATGATTTCTGTTGACGAATTATTGTTATTTGGATGGAAATGCATGTTTTGCACCCCACTATGATGCGTGCCAAGTCATATTTGATTTATGAAGTCATTTTGATAATGAAAAATCCCTCTATACCCCCTCTGACGACCCGAAAATGATTTCTGTTGACAAATTATTGATATTTGGGTGGAAATGCATGTTTTGCACCCCACTATGATGCATGCCAAGTCATATTTGATTTATGAAGTCATTTTGATAATGAAAAATCCCTCTATACCCCCTCTGACGACCCGAAAATGATTTCTGATGACGAATTATTGTTATTTAGAAGAAAATGGATATTATGCGCTCCACTATGATACGTGCCAAGTCATATTTGATTTTTGAAGTAATTTTGAAAATGAAAAATCCCTCTATGCCCCCTCTAACGACCCGTCAATGATTTCTGTTGACTAATTATTGATATTCAGATGGAAATGGATATTCTGCACCCCACCATGATGCGTGCCAAGTCATATTATATTTTGAGGTAATTTTGAAAATGAAAAATCCCTCGATACCCCCTCTGACGACACGACAATGATTTCTGTTGACGAATTATTGTTATTCAGATGGGAATGGATGTTTTGCACCCCACTATGATGCGTGCCAAGTCCTATTTGATTTTGAGGTAATTTTGAAAATGAAAAATCCCTCTATACCCCCTCTGACGACCCGACAATGATTTCTGTTGACAAATTATTTTTATAGAGAAGAAAATGGATATTCTGTACCCCACCATGATGCGTGCCAAATCATATTTGATTTTTGAAGTCATTTTGAGAATGAAAAATCCCTCTATACCCCCTCTGACGACCCGACAATGATTTCTGTTGACGAATTATTCTCATTCAGATGGAAATTGATATTCTGCACCCCACCATGATGCGTGCCAAGTCATATTTTATTTTGAAGTAATTTTGAAAATGAAAATTCCCTCCATACCCCCTCTGACGACACGACAATGATTTCTGTTGACAATTTATCGTTATTGAGATGGAAATGGATATTCTGTACCCCACCATGATGCGTGCCAAGTCATATTTGATTTTAGAAGTCATTTTGAAAATGAAAAATCCGTCTATAACCCCTCTAACGACCCGTCAATGATTTCTGTTGACGAATTATGGTTATTCAGATGGGAATGGATATTCTGCACCCCACCATAATGCGTGCCAAGTCATATTTGATTTTGAGGTAATTTTGAAAATGAAAAATCCCTCTATACTCCCTCTAACGACCCGTCAATGATTTCTGTGTACAAATTATTGTTATTCAGATGGAAATAGATATTCTGCACGCCACCATGATGCGTGCCAAGTCATATTTGATTTTTGAAGTCATTTTGAAAATGAAAAATCCCTCTATTCCCTCTCTGACGACCCGACAATGATTTCTGTCGACGAATTATTGTTATTTGGATGGAAATGCATGTTTTGCACCCCACTATGATGCGTGCCAAGTCTTATTTGATTTTTGAAGTCATTTTGATAATGAAAAATCCCTCTATACCCCCTCTGACGACCCGACAATGATTTTTGTTGACGAATTATTGTTATTTAGATGAAAATGGATATTATGCACTCCACTATGATACGTGCCAAGTCATATTTGATTTTTGAAGTAATTTTGAAAATGAAAAATCCCTCTATGCCCCCTCTAACGACCCGTCAATGACTTATGTTGACGAATTATTGTTATTCAGATGGAAATGGA
This sequence comes from Chrysolina americana, assembly GCA_958502065.1. Lineage (NCBI taxonomy): Eukaryota > Metazoa > Arthropoda > Insecta > Coleoptera > Chrysomelidae > Chrysolina > Chrysolina americana. The sequence goes on from OY293414.1 coordinate 42,680,606, forward strand.
TATTCTGCACCCCTCCATGATGCGTGCCAAGTCATATTTGATTTTGATGTAATTTTGAAAATTAAAAATCCCTCTATACCCCGTCTGACGACCCGTCAATGATTTCTGTTGACTAATTATTGATATTCAGATGGAAATGGATATTCTGCACCCCACCATGATGCGTGCCAAGTCATATCAGATTTTGAGGTAATTTTGAAAATGAAAAATCCCTCCATACCCCCTCTGACGACACGACAATGATTTCTGTTGACGAATTATTGTTATTCAGTTGGGAATGGATGTTTTGCACCCCACTATGATGCGTGCCCAGTCCTATTTGATTTTGAGGTAATTTTGAAAATGAAAAATCCCTCTATACCCCCTCTGACGTCCCGACAATGATTTCTGTTGACAAATTATTTTTATAGAGATGGAAATGGATATTCTGTACCCCACCATGATGCGTGCCAAGTCATATTTGATTTTTGAAGTCATTTTGAAAATGAAAAATCCCTCTATACCGCCTCTGACGACGCGACAATGATTTCTGTTGACGAATTATTGTTTTTCAGATGGAAATAGATGTTTTGCACCCTACTATGATGCGTGCCAAGCCTTATTTGAATTTTGAAGTCATTTTGATAATGAAAAATCCCTCTATTCCCCCTCTAACGACCCGTCAATGATTTCTGTTGACGAATTATTGTTAATTAGTTGGAAATGGATATTCTGCACCCCACCATGATGCGTGCCAAGTCATATTTGATTTCGAGGTAATTATGAAAATGAAAAATCCCTCTATACCCCCTCTGACGACCCGACAATGATTTCTGTTGACGAAATATTGTTATTCAGATGAAAATGAATATTTTGCACCCTACTATTATGCGTGCCAAGCCTTATTTGAATTTTGAAGTCATTTTGATAATGAAAAATCCCTCTATACCCCCTCTAACGAGCCGTCAATGATTTCCATTGACGAATTATTGTTATTGAGATGGAAATGAATTTTCTGCAGCCCACCATGATGCGTGCCAAGTCATATTTGATTTCGAGGTAATTATGAAAATGAAAAATCCCTCTATTCCCCCTCTGACGACCCGACAATGATTTCTGTTGACGAAATATTGTTATTCAGATGGAAATGGATGTTTTGCACCCTACTATGATGCGTGCCAAGCCTTATTTGAATTTTGAAGTCATTTTGATAATGAAAAATCCCTCTATACCCCCTCTAACGACCCGTCAATGATTTCCATTGACGAATTATTGTTATTCAGATGGAAATGGATATTCTGCAGCCCACCATGATGCGTGCCAAGTCATATTTGATTTTGAGGTAATTTTGAAAATGAGAAATCCCTCTATACCCCCTCTGACGACCCGACAATGATTTCTTTTGACAAATTATTGTTATTGAGATGGAAATGAATATTCTGTACCCCACCATGTTGCGTGCCAAGTCATATTTGATTTTGGGGTAATTTTGATAATGAGAAATCCCTCTATACCCCCTCTGACGACCCGACAATGATTTCTTTCGACAAATTATTGTTATTGAGATGAAAATGGTTATTCTGTACCCCACCATGATGCGTGCCAAGTCATATTTGAATTTTGAAGTCAATTTGAAAATGAAAAATCCCTCTATACCCCCTCTGACGACCCGACAATGATTTCTGTTGACGAATTATTGTTTTTCAGATGGAAATGGATGTTTTGCACCTTACTATGATGCGTGCCAAGCCTTATTTGAATTTTGAAGTCATTTTGATAATGAAAAATCCCTCTATACCCCCTCTAACGACCCGTCAATGATTTCGTATTGACGAATTATTGTTATTCAGATGGAAATGGATATTCTGCAGCCCACCATTATGCGTGCCAAGTCATATTTGATTTTGAGGTAATTTTGAAAATGAAAAATCCCTCTATACCCCCTCTGACGACCCGACAATGATTTCTTTTGTCAAATTATTGTTATTGAGATGGAAATGAATATTCTGTACCCCACCATGTTGCGTGCCAAGTCATATTTGATTTTGGGGTAATTTTGATAATGAAAAATCCCTCTATACCCCCTCTAACGACCTGTCAATGATTTCTTTTGACAAATTATTGTTATTGAGATGGAAATGAATATTGTGTACCCCACCATGTTGCGTGCCAAGTCATATTTGATTTTGGGGTAATTTTGAAAATGAAAAATCCCTCTATACCCCCTCTGACGACACGACAATGATTTATCTTAAGGAATTATTGTTATTCAGATGGGAATGGATATTCTGCACCCCACCATGATGCGTGCCAAGTCATTTTTGATTTTTGAAGTCATTTTGAAAATGAAAAATCCCTCTATTCCCTCTCTGACGACCCGACAATGATTTCTGTTTACGAATTATTGTTATTCAGATGGAAATAGATATTCTGCACCCCACCATGATGCGTGCCAAGTCATATTTGATTTCGAGGTAATTATGAAAATGAAAAAACCCTCTATACCCCCTCTGACGACCCGACAATGATTTCTGTTGACGAAAAATTGTTATTCAGATGAAAATGAATATTTTGCACCCCACTATGATGCGTGCCAAGTCATATTTGATTTTTGAAGTCATTTTGATAATGAAAAATCCCTTTATTCCCTCTCTGACGACCCGACAATGATTTCTGTGGATAATTTATTTTTATAGAAATGGAAATGGATATTCTGTACTCCACCATGATGCGTGCCAAGTCATATTTGATTTTTGAAGTCATTTTGAAAATGAAAAATCCCTCTCTACCCCCTCTAACGACCCGTCAATGATTTCTGTTTACGAATTATTGTTATTCAGATGGAAATAGATATTCTGCACCCCACCATGATGCGTGCCAAGTCATATTTGATTTTTGAAGTCATTTTGAAAATGAAAAATCCCTCTATTCCCTCTCTGACGACCCGACAATGATTTCTGTTGACGAATTATTGTTATTTGGATGGAAATGCATGTTTTGCACCCCACTATGATGCGTGCCAAGTCATATTGGATTTATGAAGTCATTTTGATACTGAAAAATCCCTCTATACCCCCTCTGACGACCAGAAAATGATTTCTGTTGACGAATTATTGTTATTTAGATGAGAATGGATTTTATGCACTCCACTATGATACGTGCCAAGTCATATTTGATTTTTGAAGTAATTTTGAAAATGAAAAATCCCTCTATGCCCCCTCTAACGACCCGTCAATGATTTCTGTTGACGAATTATTGTTATTCAGATGAAAATGGATATTCTGCACCCCACCATGATGCGTGCCAAGTCATATTTGATTTTGATGTAATTTTGAAAATGAAAAATCCCTCGATACCCCGTCTGACGACCCTTCAATGATTTCTGTTGACGAATTATTGTCATTCAGATGGAAATGGATGTTTTGCACCCCACTATGATGCGTGCCAAAACCTATTTGATTTTGAGGTAATTTTGAAAATGAAAAATCCCTCTATACCCCCTCTGACGTCCCGACAATGATTTCTGTTGACAAATTATTTTTATAGAGATGGAAATGGATATTCTGTACCCCACCATGATGCGTGCCAAGTCATATTTGATTTTGGGGTAATTTTGAAAATGAAATATCCATCTATACCCCCTCTGACGACACCACAATGATTTATCTTAAGGAATTATTGTTATTCAGATAAGAATGGATATTCCGCAACCCACCATGATGCGTGCCAAGTCATTTTTGATTTTTGAAGTCATTTTGAAAATGAAAAATCCCTCTATACCCCCTCTAACGACCCGTCAATGATTTTGTATTGACGAATTATTGTTATTCAGATGGAAATGGATATTCTGCAGACAACCATGATGCGTGCCAAGTCATATTTGATTTTGAGGTAATTTTGAAAATGAAAAATCCCTCTATACCCCCTCTGACGACACGACAATGATTTAACTTAAGGAATTATTGTTATTCAGATGGGAATGGATATTCTGCACCCCACCATGATGCGTGCCAAGTCATTTTTGATTTTTGAAGTCATTTTGAAAATGAAATATCCCTCTATTCCCTCTCTGACGACCCGACAATGATTTCTGTTTACGAATTATTGTTATTCAGATGGAAATAGATATTCTGCACCCCACCATGATGCGTGCCAAGTCATTTTTGATTTTTGAAGTCATTTTGAAAATGAAATATCCCTCTATTCCCTCTCTGACGACCCGAAAATGATTTCTGTTGACGAATTATTGTTATTTGGATGGAAATGCATGTTTTGCCCCCCACTATGATGCGTGCCAAGTCATATTTGATTTATGAAGTCATTTCGATAATGAAAAATCCCTCTATACCCCCTCTGACGACCCGAAAATGATTTCTGTTGACGAATTATTGATATTTGGATGAAAATGGATATTATGCGCTCCACTATGATACGTGCCAAGTCATATTTGATTTTTGAAGTAATTTTGAAAATGAAAAATCCCTCTATGCCCCCTCTAACGACCCGTCAATGATTTCTGTTGACGAATTATTGTTATTCAGATGGAAATGGATATTCTGCACCCCACCATGATGCGTGCCAAGTCATATTTGATTTTGATGTAATTTTGATAAAGAAAAATCCCTCTATACCCCGTCTGACGACCCGTCAATGATTTCTGTTGACTAATTATTGATATTCAGATGGAAATGGATATTCTGCACCCCACCATGATGCGTGCCAAGTCATATTAGATTTTGAGGTAATTTTGAAAATGAAAAATCCCTCGATACCCCCTCTGACGACACTACAATGATTTCTGTTGACGAATTATTGTTATTCAGATGGGAATGGATGTTTTGCACCCCATTATGATGCGTGCCAAGTCCTATTTGATTTTGAGGTAATTTTGAAAATGAAAAATCCCTCTATACCCCCTCTGACATCCCAACAATGATTTCTGTTGACAAATTATTTTTATAGAGATGGAAATGGATATTCTGTACCCCACCATGATGCGTGCCAAGTCATATTTGATTTTTGAAGTCATTTTGAAAATGAAAAATCCCTCTATACCCCATCTGACGACCCGACAATGATTTCTGTTGACGAATTATTCTCATTCAGATGGAAATTGATATTCTGCACCCCACCATGATGCGTGCCAAGTCATATTTGATTTTGATGTAATTTTGAAAATGAAAAATCCCTCGATACCCCGTCTGACGACCCTTCAATGATTTCTGTTGACTAATTATTGATATTCAGATGGAAATGGATATTCTGCACCCCACCATGATGCGTGCCAAGTCATATTAGATTTTGAGGTAATTTTGAAATTGAAAAATCCCTCGATACCCCCTCTGACGACACGACAATGATTTCTGTTGACGAATTATTGTCATTCAGATGGAAATGGATGTTTTGCACCCCACTATGATGCGTGCCAAAACCTATTTGATTTTGAGGTAATTTTGAAAATGAAAAATCCCTCTATACCCCCTCTGACGTCCCGACAATGATTTCTGTTGACAAATTATTTTTATAGAGATGGAAATGGATATTCTGTACCCCACCATGATGCGTGCCAAGTCATATTTGATTTTGGGGTAATTTTGAAAATGAAATATCCATCTATACCCCCTCTGACGACACCACAATGATTTATCTTAAGGAATTATTGTTATTCAGATAAGAATGGATATTCTGCAACCCACCATGATGCGTGCCAAGTCATTTTTGATTTTTGAAGTCATTTTGAAAATGAAAAATCCCTCTATACCCCCTCTAACGACCCGTCAATGATTTTGTATTGACGAATTATTGTTATTCAGATGGAAATGGATATTCTGCAGACAACCATGATGCGTGCCAAGTCATATTTGATTTTGAGGTAATTTTGAAAATGAAAAATCCCTCTATACCCCCTCTGACGACACGACAATGATTTAACTTAAGGAATTATTGTTATTCAGATGGGAATGGATATTCTGCACCCCACCATGATGCGTGCCAAGTCATTTTTGATTTTTGAAGTCATTTTGAAAATGAAATATCCCTCTATTCCCTCTCTGACGACCCGACAATGATTTCTGTTTACGAATTATTGTTATTCAGATGGAAATAGATATTCTGCACACCATCATGATGCGTGCCAAATCATATTTGATTTTGAGGTTATTTTGATAATGCAAAATCCCTCTATACCCCCTCTGACGTCCCGACAATGATTTCTGTTGACAACTTATTGTTATTTAGATGAAAATGCATGTTTTGAACCCCACTATGATGCGTGCCAAGTCATATTTGATTTTTGAAGTCATTTTGATAATGAAAAATCCCTTTATTCCCTCTCTGACGACCCGACAATGATTTCTGTAGACAATTTATTTTTATAGAGATGGAAATGGATATTCTGTACCCCACCATGATGCGTGCCAAGTCATATTTGATTTTTGAAGTCATTTTGAAAATGAAAAATCCCTCTCTACCCCCTCTAAAGACCCGTCAATGATTTCTGTTTACGAATTATTGTTATTCAGATGGAAATAGATATTCTGCACCCCACCATGATGCGTGCCAAGTCATATTTGATTTTTGAAGTCCTTTTGAATATGAAAAATCCCTCTATTCCCTCTCTGACGACCCGAAAATGATTTCTGTTGACGAATTATTGTTATTTGGATGGAAATGCATGTTTTGCCCCCCACTATGATGCGTGCCAAGTCATATTTGATTTATGAAGTCATTTCGATAATGAAAAATCCCTCTATACCCCCTCTGACGACCCGAAAATGATTTCTGTTGACGAATTATTGATATTTGGATGAAAATGGATATTATGCGCTCCACTATGATACGTGCCAAGTCATATTTGATTTTTGAAGTAATTTTGAAAATGAAAAATCCCTCTATGCCCCCTCTAACGACCCTTCAATGATTTCTGTTGACGAATTATTGTTATTCAGATGGAAATGGATATTCTGCACCCCACCATGATGCGTGCCAAGTCATATTTGATTTTGATGTAATTTTGATAAAGAAAAATCCCTCTATACCCCGTCTGACGACCCGTCAATGATTTCTGTTGACTAATTATTGATATTCAGATGGAAATGGATATTCTGCACCCCACCATGATGCGTGCCAAGTCATATTAGATTTTGAGGTAATTTTGAAAATGAAAAATCCCTCGATACCCCCTCTGACGACACTACAATGATTTCTGTTGACGAATTATTGTTATTCAGATGGGAATGGATGTTTTGCACCCCATTATGATGCGTGCCAAGTCCTATTTGATTTTGAGGTAATTTTGAAAATGAAAAATCCCTCTATACCCCCTCTGACATCCCAACAATGATTTCTGTTGACAAATTATTTTTATAGAGATGGAAATGGATATTCTGTACCCCACCATGATGCGTGCCAAGTCATATTTGATTTTTGAAGTCATTTTGAAAATGAAAAATCCCTCTATACCCCATCTGACGACCCGACAATGATTTCTGTTGACGAATTATTCTCATTCAGATGGAAATTGATATTCTGCACCCCACCATGATGCGTGCCAAGTCATATTAGATTTTGAGGTAATTTTGAAAATGAAAAATCCCTCTATAATCCCTCTGACGACCCGACAATGATATCTGTTGACGAATTATTCTCATTCAGATGGAAATTGATATTCTGCACCCCACCATGATGCGTGCCAAGTCATATTTGATTTTGAGGTAATTTTGAAAATGAAAATTCCCTCCATACCCCCTCTGACGACACGACAATGATTTCTGTTGACAATTTATCGTTATTGAGATGGAAATGGATATTCTGTACCCCACCATGATGCGTGCCAAGTCATATTTGATTTTAGAAGTCATTTTGAAAATGAAAAATCCGTCTATAACCCCTCTAACGACCCGTCAATGATATCTGTTGACGAATTATGGTTATTCAGATGGGAATGGATATTCTGCACCCCACCATAATGCGTGCCAAGTCATATTTGATTTTGAGGTAATTTTGAAAATGAAAAATCCCTCTATACTCCCTCTTACGACCCGTCAATGATTTCTGTGTACAAATTATTGTTATTCAGATGGAAATAGATATTCTGCACTCCACCATGATGCGTGCCAAGTCATATTTGATTTTTGAAGTCATTTTGAAAATGAAATATCCCTCTATTCCCTCTTTGACAACCCGACAATGATTTCTGTCGACGAATTATTGTTATTTGGATGGAAATGCATGTTTTGCACCCCACTATGATGCGTGCCAAGTCTTATTTGATTTTTGAAGTCATTTTGATAATGAAAAATTCCTCTATACCCCCTCTGACGACCCGACAATGATTTCTGTTGACGAATTATTGTTATTTAGATGAAAATGGATATTATGCACTCCACTATGATACGTGCCAAGTCATATTTGATTTTTGAAGTAATTTTGAAAATGAAAAATCCCTCTATGCCCCCTCTAACGACCCGTCAATGACTTCTGTTGACGAATTATTGTTATTCAGATGGAAATGGATATTCTGCACCCCACCATGATGCGTGCCAAGTCATATTTGATTTTGATGTAATTTTGAAAATTAAAAATCCCTCTATACCCCGTCTGACGACCCGTCAATGATTTCTGTTGACAAATTATTGATATTCAGATGGGAATGGATATTCTGCACCCCACTATGATGCGTGCCAAGTCATATTGGATTTAAGAAGTCATTTTGATACTGAAAAATCCCTCTATACCCCCTCTGACGACCAGAAAATGATTTCTGTTGACGAATTATTGTTATTTAGATGAAAATGGATATTATGCACTCCACTATGATACGTGCCAAGTCATATTTGATTTTTGAAGTAATTTTGAAAATGAAAAATCCCTCTATGCCCCCTCTAACGACCCGTCAATGATTTCTGTTGACGAATTATTGTTATTCAGATGGAAATGGATATTCTGCACCCCACCATGATGCGTGCCAAGTCATATTTGATTTTGATGTAATTTTGAAAATGAAAAATCCCTCTATACCCCGTCTGACGACCCTTCAATGATTTCTGTTGACTAATTATTGATATTCAGATGGAAATGGATATTCTGCACCCCACCATGATGCGTGCCAAGTCATATTAGATTTTGAGGTAATTTTGAAATTGAAAAATCCCTCGATACCCCCTCTGACGACACGACAATGATTTCTGTTGACGAATTATTGTCATTCAGATGGAAATGGATGTTTTGCACCCCACTATGATGCGTGCCAAAACCTATTTGATTTTGAGGTAATTTTGAAAATGAAAAATCCCTCTATACCCCCTCTGACGTCCCGACAATGATTTCTGTTGACAAATTATTTTTATAGAGATGGAAATGAATATTCTGTACCCCACCATGATGCGTGCCAAGTCATATTTGATTTTGGGGTAATTTTGAAAATGAAATATCCATCTATACCCCCTCTGACGACACCACAATGATTTATCTTAAGGAATTATTGTTATTCAGATAAGAATGGATATTCTGCAACCCACCATGATGCGTGCCAAGTCATTTTTGATTTTTGAAGTCATTTTGAAAATGAAAAATCCCTCTATACCCCCTCTAACGACCCGTCAATGATTTTGTATTGACGAATTATTGTTATTCAAATGGAAATGGATATTCTGCAGACAACCATGATGCGTGCCAAGTCATATTTGATTTTGAGGTAATTTTGAAAATGAAAAATCCCTCTATACCCCCTCTGACGACACGACAATGATTTAACTTAGGGAATTATTGTTATTCAGATGGGAATGGATATTCTGCACCCCACCATGATGCGTGCCAAGTCATTTTTGATTTTTGAAGTCATTTTGAAAATGAAATATCCCTCTATTCCCTCTCTGACGACCCGACAATGATTTCTGTTTACGAATTATTGTTATTCAGATGGAAATAGATATTCTGCACACCATCATGATGCGTGCCAAATCATATTTGATTTTGAGGTTATTTTGATAATGCAAAATCCCTCTATACCCCCTCTGACGTCCCGACAATGATTTCTGTTGACAAATTATTGTTATTTAGATGAAAATGCATGTTTTGAACCCCACTATGATGCGTGCCAAGTCATATTTGATTTTTGAAGTCATTTTGATAATGAAAAATCCCTTTATTCCCTCTCTGACGACCCGACAATGATTTCTGTAGACAATTTATTTTTATAGAGATGGAAATGGATATTCTGTACCCCACCATGATGCGTGCCAAGTCATATTTGATTTTTGAAGTCATTTTGAAAATGAAAAATCCCTCTCTACCCCCTCTAAAGACCCGTCAATGATTTCTGTTTACGAATTATTGTTATTCAGATGGAAATAGATATTCTGCACCCCACCATGATGCGTGCCAAGTCATATTTGATTTTTGAAGTCCTTTTGAAAATGAAAAATCCCTCTATTCCCTCTCTGACGACCCGAAAATGATTTCTGTTGACGAATTATTGTTATTTGGATGGAAATGCATGTTTTGCCCCCCACTATGATGCGTGCCAAGTCATATTTGATTTATGAAGTCATTTCGATAATGAAAAATCCCTCTATACCCCCTCTGACGACCCGAAAATGATTTCTGTTGACGAATTATTGATATTTGGATGAAAATGGATATTATGCGCTCCACCATGTTATGTGCCAAGTCATATTTGATTTTTGAAGTAATTTTGAAAATGAAAAATCCCTCTATGCCCCCTCTAACGACCCGTCAATGATTTCTGTTGACGAATTATTGTTATTCAGATGGAAATGGATATTCTGCACCCCACCATGATGCGTGCCAAGTCATATTTGATTTTGATGTAATTTTGATAAAGAAAAATCCCTCTCTACCCCGTCTGACGACCCGTCAATGATTTCTGTTGACTAATTATTGATATTCAGATGGAAATGGATATTCTGCACCCCACCATGATGCGTGCCAAGTCATATTAGATTTTGAGGTAATTTTGAAAATGAAAAATCACTCGATACCCCCTCTGACGACACTACAATGATTTCTGTTGACGAATTATTGTTATTCAGATGGGAATGGATGTTTTGCACCCCACTATGATGCGTGCCAAGTCCTATTTGATTTTGAGGTAATTTTGAAAATGAAAAATCCCTCTATACCCCCTCTGACATCCCGACAATGATTTCTGTTGACAAATTAATTTTATAGAGATGGAAATGGATATTCTGTACCCCACCATGATGCGTGCCAAGTCATATTTGATTTTTGAAGTCATTTTGAAAATGAAAAATCCCTCTATACCCCCTCTGACGACCCGACAATGATTTCTGTTGACGAATTATTCTCATTCAGATGGAAATTGATATTATGCACCCCACCATGATGCGTGCCAAGTCATATTAGATTTTGAGGTAATTTTGAAAATGAAAAATCCCTCTATAATCCCTCTGACGACCCGACAATGATATCTGTTGACGAATTATTCTCATTCAGATGGAAATTGATATTCAGCACCCCACCATGATGCGTGCCAAGTCATATTTGATTTTGAGGTAATTTTGAAAATGAAAATTCCCTCCATACCCCCTCTGACGACACGACAATGATTTCTGTTGACAATTTATCGTTATTGAGATGGGAATGGATATTCTGTACCCCACCATGATGCGTGCCAAGTCATATTTGATTTTAGAAGTCATTTTGAAAATGAAAAATCCGTCTATAACCCCTCTAACGACCCGTCAATGATTTCTGTTGACGAATTATGGTTATTCAGATGGGAATGGATATTCTGCACCCCACCATAATGCGTACCAAGTCATATTTGATTTTGAGGTAATTTTGAAAATGAAAAATCCCTCTATACTCCCTCTAACGACCCGTCAATGATTTCTGTGTACAAATTATTGTTATTCAGATGGAAATAGATATTCTGCACTCCACCATGATGCGTGCCAAGTCATATTTGATTTTTGATGTCATTTTGAAAATGAAATATCCCTCTATTCCCTCTTTGACAACCCGACAATGATTTCTGTCGACGAATTATTGTTATTTGGATGGAAATGCATGTTTTGCACCCCACTATGATGCGTGCCAAGTCTTATTTGATTTTTGAAGTCATTTTGATAATGAAAAATTCCTCTATACCCCCTCTGACGACCCGACAATGATTTCTGTTGACGAATTATTGTTATTTAGATGAAAATGGATATTATGCACTCCACTATGATACGTGCCAAGTCATATTTGATTTTTGAAGTAATTTTGAAAATGAAAAATCCCTCTATGCCCCCTCTAACGACTCGTCAATGACTTCTGTTGACGAATTATTGTTATTCAGATGGAAATGGATATTCTGCACCCCACCATGATGCGTGCCAAGTCATATTTGATTTTGATGTAATTTTGAAAATTAAAAATCCCTCTATACCCCGTCTGACGACCCGTCAATGATTTCTGTTGACAAATTATTGATATTCAGATGGGAATGGATATTCTGCACCCCACCATAATGCGTGCCAAGTCATATTAGATTTTGAGGTAATTTTGAAAATGAAAAATCCCTCCATACACCCTCTGACGACACGACAATGATTTCTGTTGACGAATTATTGTTATTCAGTTGGGAATGGATGTTTTGCACCCCACTATGATGCGTGCCCAGTCCTATTTGATTTTGAGGTAATTTTGAAAATGAAAAATCTCTCTATACCCCCTCCGACGTCCCGACAATGATTTCTGTTGACAAATTATTTTTATAGAGATGGAAATGGATATTCTGTACCCCACCATGATGCGTGCCAAGTCATATTTGATTTTTGAAGTCATTTTGAAAATGAAAAATCCCTCTATACCCCCTCTGACTACCCGACAATGATTTCTGTTGACGAATTATTGTTTTTCAGATGGAAATGGATGTTTTGCACCCTACTATGATGCGTGCCAAGCCATATTTGAATTTTGAAGTCATTTTGATAATGAGAAATCCCTCTATTCCCCCTCTAACGACCCGTCAATGATTTCTGTTGACGAATCATTGTTATTTAGATGGAAATGGATATTCTGCACCCCACCATGATGCGTGCCAAGTCATATTTGATTTCGAGGTAATTATGAAAATGAAAAATCCCCCTATACCCCCTCTGACGACCCGACAATGATTTCTGTTGACGAAATATTGTTATTCAGATGAAAATGAATATTTTGCACCCTACTATTATGCGTGCCAAGCCTTATTTGAATTTTGAAGTCATTTTGATAATGAAAAATCCCTCTATACCCCCTCTAACGAGCCGTCAATGATTTCCATTGACGAATTATTGTTATTCAGATGGAAATGAATTTTCTGCAGCCCACCATGATGCGTGCCAAGTCATATTTGATTTTGAGGTAATTTTGAAAATGAAAAATCCCTCTATACCCCCTCTGACGACCCGACAATGATTTCTTTTGACAAATTATTGTTATTGAGATGGAAATGAATATTCTGTACCCCACCATGATGCGTGCCAAGTCATATTTGATTTTTGAAGTCATTTTGAAATTGAAAAATCCCTCTATACCCCCTCTGACGACCCGACAATGATTTCTGTCGACGAATTATTGTTTTTCAGATGGAAATGGATGTTTTGCACCCTACTATGATGTGTGTCAAGCCTTATTTGAATTTTGAAGTCATTTTGATAATGAAAAATCCCTCTATACCCCCTCTAACGACCCGTCAATGATTTCCATTGACGAATTATAGTTATTCAGATGGAAATGGATATTCTGCAGCCCACCTTGATGCGTGCCAAGTCATATTTGATTTTGGGGTAATTTTGATAATGAGAAATCCCTCTATACCCCCTCTGACGATCCGACAATGATTTCTTTCAACAAATTATTGTTATTGAGATGAAAATGGTTATTCTGTACCCCACCATGATGCGTGCCAAGTCATATTTGATTTTTGAAGTCATTTTGAAAATGAAAAATCTCTCTATACCCCCTCTGACGACCCGACAATGATTTCTGTTGACGAATTATTGTTTTTCAGATGGAAATGGATGTTTTGCACCCTACTATGATGCGTGCCAAGCCTTATTTGAATTTTGAAGTCATTTTGATAATGAAAAATCCCTCTATACCCCCTCTAACGACCCGTCAAAGATTTTGTATTGACGAATTATTGTTATCCAGATGGAAATGGATATTCTGCAGCCCACCATGATGCGTGCCAAGTCATATTTGATTTTGAGGTAATTTTGAAAATGAAAAATCCCTCTATACCCCCTCTGACGACCCGACAATGATTTCTTTTGACAAATTATTGTTATTGAGATGGAAATGAATATTGTGTACCCCACCATGTTGCGTGCCAAGTCATATTTGATTTTGGGGTAATTTTGAAAATGAAATATCCCTCTATACCACCTCTGACGACACGACAATGATTTATCCTAAGGAATTATTGTTATTCAGATGGGAATGGATATTCTGCACCCCACCATGATGCGTGCCAAGTCATTTTTGATTTTTGAAGTAATTTTGAAAATGAAAAATCCCTCTATTCCCTCTCTGACGACCCGACAATGATTTCTGTTTACGAATTATTGTTATTCAGATGGAAATAGATATTCTGCACCCCACCATGATGCGTGCCAAGTCATATTTGATTTAGAGGTTATTTTGATAATGAAAAATCCCTCTATCCCTCTGACGTCCCGACAATGATTTCTGTTGACAAATTATTGTTATTTAGATGAAAATGCATGTTTTGCACCCCATTATGATGCGTGCCAAGTCATATTTGATTTTTGAAGTCATTTTGATAATGAAAAATCCCTTTATTCCCTCTCTGACGACCCGACAATGATTTCTGTAGACAATTTATTTTTATAGAGATGGAAATGGATGTTTTGCACCCTACTATGATGCGTGCCAAGCCTTATTTGAATTTTGAAGTCATTTTGATAATGAAAAATCCCTCTATACCCCCTCTAACGACCCGTCAATGATTTTGTATTGACGAATTATTGTTATTCAGATGAAAATGGATATTCTGCAGCCCACCATGATGCGTGCCAAGTCATATTTGATTTTGAGGTAATTTTGAAAATGAAAAATCCCTCTATACCCCCTCTGACGACCCGACAATGATTTATTTTGACAAATTATTGTTATTGAGATGGAAATGAATATTCTGTACCCCACCATGTTGCGTGCCAAGTCATATTTGATTTTTGAAGTCCTTTTGAAAATGAAAAATCCCTCTATTCCCTCTCTGACGACCCGAAAATGATTTCTGTTGACGAATTATTGTTATTTGGATGGAAATGCATGTTTTGCCCCCCACTATGATGCGTGCCAAGTCATATTTGATTTATGAAGTCATTTCTATAATGAAAAATCCCTCTATACCCCCTCTGACGACCCGAAAATGATTTCTGTTGACGAATTATTGATATTTGGATGAAAATGGATATTATGCGATCCACTATGATACGTGCCAAGTCATATTTGATTTTTGAAGTAATTTTGAAAATGAAAAATCCCTCTATGCCCCCTCTAACGACCCGTCAATGATTTCTGTTGACGAATTATTGTTATTCAGATGGAAATGGATATTCTGCACCCCACCATGATGCGTGCCAAGTCATATTTGATTTTGATGTAATTTTGATAATGAAAAATCCCTCTATACCCCGTCTGACGACCCGTCAATGATTTCTGTTGACTAATTATTGATATTCAGATGGAAATGGATATTCTGCACCCCACCATGATGCGTGCCAAGTCATATTAGATTTTGAGGTAATTTTGAAAATGAAAAATCCCTCGATACCCCCTCTGACGACACTACAATGATTTCTGTTGACGAATTATTGTTATTCAGATGGGAATGGATGTTTTGCACCCCACTATGATGCGTGCCAAGTCCTATTTGATTTTGAGGTAATTTTGAAAATGAAAAATCCCTCTATACCCCCTCTGACATCCCGACAATGATTTCTGTTGACAAATTATTTTTATAGAGATGGAAATGGATATTCTGTACCCCACCATGATGCGTGCCAAGTCATATTTGATTTTTGAAGTCATTTTGAAAATGAAAAATCCCTCTATACCCCCTCTGACGACCCGACAATGATTTCTGTTGACGAATTATTCTCATTCAGATGGAAATTGATATTCTGCACCCCACCATGATGCGTGCCAAGTCATATTAGATTTTGAGGTAATTTTGAAAATGAAAAATCCCTCTATAATCCCTCTGACGACCCGACAATGATATCTGTTGACGAATTATTCTCATTCAGATGGAAATTGATATTCTGCACCCCACCATGATGCGTGCCAAGTCATATTTGATTTTGAGGTAATTTTGAAAATGAAAATTCCCTCCATACCCCCTCTGACGACACGACAATGATTTCTGTTGACAATTTATCGTTATTGAGATGAGAATGGATATTCTGTACCCCACCATGTTGCGTGCCAAGTCATATTTGATTTTGGGGTAATTTTGATAATGAGAAATCCCTCTATATCCCCTCTGACGATCCGACAATGATTTCTTTCGACAAATTATTGTTATTGAGATGAAAATGGTTATTCTGTACCCCACCATGATGCGTGCCAAGTCATATTTGATTTTTGAAGTCATTTTGAAAATGAAAAATCCTTCTATACCCCCTCTGACGACCCGACAATGATTTCTGTTGACAAATTATTGTTTTTCAGATGAAAATGGATGTTTTGCACCCTACTATGATGCGTGCCAAGACTTATTTGAATTTTGAAGTCATTTTGATAATGAAAAATCCCTCTAAACCCCCTCTAACGACCTGTCAATGATTTCCATTGACGAATTATTGTTATTCAGATGGAAATGGATATTCTGCAGCCCACCATGATGCGTGCCAAGTCATATTTGATTTTGAGGTAATTTTGAAAATCAAAAATCCCTCTATACCCCCTCTGACGACCCGACAATGATTTCTTTTGACAAATTATTGTTATTGAGATGGAAATGAATATTGTGTACCCCACCATGTTGCGTGCCAAGTCATATTTGATTTTGGGGTAATTTTGAAAATGAAATATCCCCCTATACCCCCTCTGACGACACGACAATGATTTATCCTAAGGAATTATTGTTATTCAGATAGGAATGGATATTCTGCACCCCACCATGATGCGTGCCAAGTCATTTTTGATTTTTGAAGTCATTTTGAAAATGAAAAATCCCTCTATTCCCTCTCTGACGACCCGACAATGATTTCTGTTTACGAATTATTGTTATTCAGATGGAAATAGATATTCTGCACCCCACCATGATGCGTGCCAAGTCATATTTGATTTTGAGGTTATTTGGATAATGAAAAATCCCTCTATACCCCCTCTGACGTCCCGACAATGATTTCTGTTGACAAATTATTGTAATTTAGATGAAAATGCATGTTTTGCACCCCACTATGATGCGTGTCAAGTCATATTTGATTTTTGAAGTCATTTTGATAATGAAAAATCCCTTTATTCCCTCTCTGACGACCCGACAATGATTTCTGTAGACAATTTATTTTTATAGAGATGGAAATGGATATTCTGTACCCCACCATGATGCGTGCCAAGTCATATTTGATTTTTGAAGTCATTTTGAAAATGAAAAATCCCTCTCTACCCCCTCTAACGACCCGTCAATGATTTCTGTTTACGAATTATTGTTATTCAGATGGAAATAGATATTCTGCACCCCACCATGATGCGTGCCAAGTCATATTTGATTTTTGAAGTCATTTTGAAAATGAAAAATCCCTCTATTCCCTCTCTGACGACCCGAAAATGATTTCTGTTGACGAATTATTGTTATTTGGATGGAAATGCATGTTTTGCACCCCACTATGATGCGTGCCAAGTCATATTTGATTTATGAAGTCATTTTGATAATGAAAAATCCCTCTATACCCCCTCTGACGACCCGAAAATGATTTCTGTTGACAAATTATTGATATTTGGATGGAAATGCATGTTTTGCACCCCACTATGATGCGTGCCAAGTCATATTTGATTTATGAAGTCATTTTGATAATGAGAAATCCCTCTATACCCCCTCTGACGACCCGAAAATGATTTCTGATGACGAATTATTGTTATTTAGAAGAAAATGGATATTATGCGCTCCACTATGATACGTGCCAAGTCATATTTGATTTTTGAAGTAATTTTGAAAATGAAAAATCCCTCTATGCCCCCTCTAACGACCCGTCAATGATTTCTGTTGACTAATTATTGATATTCAGATGGAAATGGATATTCTGCACCCCACCATGATGCGTGCCAAGTCATATTAGATTTTGAGGTAATTTTGAAAATGAAAAATCCCTCCATACACCCTCTGACGACACGACAATGATTTCTGTTGACGAATTATTGTTATTCAGTTGGGAATGGATGTTTTGCACCCCACTATGATGCGTGCCCAGTCCTATTTGATTTTGAGGTAATTTTGAAAATGAAAAATCTCTCTATACCCCCTCTGACGTCCCGACAATGATTTCTGTTGACAAATTATTTTTATAGAGATGGAAATGGATATTCTGTACCCCACCATGATGCGTGCCAAGTCATATTTGATTTCTGAAGTCATTTTGAAAATGAAAAATCCCTCTATACCCCCTCTGACTACCCGACAATGATTTCTGTTGACGAATTATTGTTTTTCAGATGGAAATGGATGTTTTGCACCCTACTATGATGCGTGCCAAGCCTTATTTGAATTTTGAAGTCATTTTGATAATGAGAAATCCCTCTATTCCCCCTCTAACGACCCGTCAATGATTTCTGTTGACGAATCATTGTTATTTAGATGGAAATGGATATTCTGCACCCCACCATGATGCGTGCCAAGTCATATTTGATTTCGAGGTAATTATGAAAATGAAAAATCCCTCTATACCCCCTCTGACGACCCGACAATGATTTCTGTTGACGAAATATTGTTATTCAGATGAAAATAAATATTTTGCACCCTACTATTATGCGTGCCAAGCCTTATTTGAATTTTGAAGTCATTTTGATAATGAAAAATCCCTCTATACCCCCTCTAACGAGCCGTCAATGATTTCCATTGACGAATTATTGTTATTCAGATGGAAATGAATTTTCTGCAGCCCACCATGATGCGTGCCAAGTCATATTTGATTTTGAGGTAATTTTGAAAATGAAAAATCCCTCTATACCCCCTCTGACGACCCGACAATGATTTCTTTTGACAAATTATTGTTATTGAGATGGAAATGAATATTCTGTACCCCACCATGATGCGTGCCAAGTCATATTTGATTTTTGAAGTCATTTTGAAATTGAAAAATCCCTCTATACCCCCTCTGACGACCCGACAATGATTTCTGTTGACGAATTATTGTTTTTCAGATGGAAATGGATGTTTTGCACCCTACTATGATGTGTGCCAAGCCTTTTTTGAATTTTGAAGTCATTTTGATAATGAAAAATCCCTCTATACCCCCTCTAACGACCCGTCAATGATTTCCATTGACGAATTATTGTTATTCAGATGGAAATGGATATTCTGCAGCCCACCTTGATGCGTGCCAAATCATATTTGATTTTGAGGTTATTTTGATAATGCAAAATCCCTCTATACCCCCTCTGACGTCCCGACAATGATTTCTGTTGACAAATTATTGTTATTTAGATGAAAATGCATGTTTTGAACCCCACTATGATGCGTGCCAAGTCATATTTGATTTTTGAAGTCATTTTGATAATGAAAAATCCCTTTATTCCCTCTCTGACGACCCGACAATGATTTCTGTAGACAATTTATTTTTATAGAGATGGAAATGGATATTCTGTACCCCACCATGATGCGTGCCAAGTCATATTTGATTTTTGAAGTCATTTTGAAAATATAAAATCCCTCTCTACCCCCTCTAAAGACCCGTCAATGATTTCTGTTTACGAATTATTGTTATTCAGATGGAAATAGATATTCTGCACCCCACCATGATGCGTGCCAAGTCATATTTGATTTTTGAAGTCCTTTTGAAAATGAAAAATCCCTCTATTCCCTCTCTGACGACCCGAAAATGATTTCTGTTGACGAATTATTGTTATTTGGATGGAAATGCATGTTTTGCCCCCCACTATGATGCGTGCCAAGTCATATTTGATTTATGAAGTCATTTCGATAATGCAAAATCCCTCTATACCCCCTCTGACGTCCCGACAATGATTTCTGTTGACAAATTATTGTTATTTAGATGAAAATGCATGTTTTGAACCCCACTATGATGCGTGCCAAGTCATATTTGATTTTTGAAGTCATTTTGATAATGAAAAATCCCTTTATTCCCTCTCTGACGACCCGACAATGATTTCTGTAGACAATTTATTTTTATAGAGATGGAAATGGATATTCTGCACCCCACCATGATGCGTGCCAAGTCATATTTGATTTTGAGGTAATTTTGAAAATGAAAAATCCGTCTATAACCCCTCTAACGACCCGTCAATGATTTCTGTTGACGAATTATGGTTATTCAGATGGGAATGGATATTCTGCACCCCACCATATTGCGTGCCAAGTCATATTTGATTTTGAGGTAATTTTGAAAATGAAAAATCCCTCTATACTCCCTCTAACGACCCGTCAATGATTTCTGTGTACAAATTATTGTTATTCAGATGGAAATAGATATTCTGCACCCCACCATGATGCGTGCCAAGTCATATTTGATTTTTGAAATCATTTTGAAAATGAAAAATCCCTCTATTCCCTCTCTGACGACCCGACAATGATTTCTGTCGACGAATTATTGTTATTTGGATGGAAATGCATGTTGCACCCCACTATGATGCGTGCCAAACCTTATTTGATTTTTGAAGTCATTTTGATAATGAAAAATCCCTCTATACCCCCTCTGACGACCCGACAATGATTTCTGTTGACGAATTATTGTTATTTAGATGAAAATGGATATTATGCACTCCACTACGATACGTGCCAAGTCATATTTGATTTTTGAAGTAATGTTGAAAATGAAAAATCTCTCTATGCCCCCTCTAACGACCCGTCAATGACTTCTGTTGACGAATTATTGATATTCAGATGGAAATGGATATTCTGCACCCCTCCATAATGCGTGCCAAGTCATATTTGATTTTGATGTAATTTTGAAAATTAAAAATCCCTCTATACCCCGTCTGACGACCCGTCAATGATTTCTGTTGACTAATTATTGATATTCAGATGGAAATGGATATTCTGCACCCCACCATGATGCGTGCCAAGTCATATTAGATTTTGAGGTAATTTTGAAAACGAAAAATCACTCCATACCCCCTCTGACGACACGACAATGATTTCTGTTGACGAATTATTGTTATTCAGTTGGGAATGGATGTTTTGCACCCCACTATGATGCGTGCCCAGTCCTATTTGATTTTGAGGTGATTTTGAAAATGAAAAATCTCTCTATACCCCCTCTGACGTCCCGACAATGATTTCTGTTGACAAATTATTTTTATAGAGATGGAAATGGATATTCTGTACCCCACCATGATGCGTGCCAAGTCATATTTGATTTTTGAAGTCATTTTGAAAATGAAAAATCCCTCTATACCCCCTCTGACGACCCGACAATGATTTCTGTTGACGAATTATTGTTTTTCAGATGGAAATGGATGTTTTGCACCCTACTATGATGCGTGCCAAGCCTTATTTGAATTTTGAAGTCATTTTGATAATGAAAAATCCCACTATTCCCCTTCTAACGACCCGTCAATGATTTCTGTTGACGAATTATTGTTATTTAGATGGAAATGGATATTCTGCACCCCACCATGATGCGTGCCAAGTCATATTTGATTTCGAGGTAATTATGAAAATGAAAAATCCCTCTATACCCCCTCTGACGACCCGACAATGATTTCTGTTGACGAAATATTGTTATTCAGATGAAAATGAATATTTTGCACCCTTCTATTATGCGTGCCAAGCCTTATTTGAATTTTGAAGTCATTTTGATAATGAAAAATCCCTCTATACCCCCTCTAACGAGCCGTCAATGATTTCCATTGACGAATTATTGTTATTCAGATGGAAATGAATTTTCTGCAGCCCACCATGATGCGTGCCAAGTCATATTTGATTTTGAGGTAATTTTGAAAATGATAAATCCCTCTATACCCCCTCTGACGACCCGACAATGATTTCTTTTGACAAATTATTGTTATTGAGATGGAAATGAATATTCTGTACCCCACCATGATGCGTGCCAAGTCATATTTGATTTTTGAAGTCATTTTGAAAATGAAAAATCCCTCTATACCCCCTCTGACGACCCGACAATGATTTCTGTTGACGAATTATTGTTTTTCAGATGGAAATGGATGTTTTGCACCCTACTATGATGCGTGCCAAGCCTTATTTGAATTTTGAAGTCATTTTGATAATGAAAAATCCCTCTATACCCCCTCTAACGACCCGTCAATGATTTCCATTGACGAATTATTGTTATTCAGATGGAAATGGATATTCTGCAGCCCACCATGATGCGTGCCAAGTCATATTTGATTTTGAGGTAATTTTGAAAATGAGAAATCCCTCTATACCCCCTCTGACGACCCGACAATGATTTCTTTTGACAAATTATTGTTACTGAGATGGAAATGAATATTCTGTACCCCACCATGTTGCGTGCCAAGTCATATTTGATTTTAGGGTAATTTTGATAATGAGAAATCCCTCTATACCGCCTCTGACGACCCGACAATGATATCTTTCGACAAATTATTGTTATTGAGATGAAAATGGTTATTCTGTACCCCACCATGTTGCGTGCCAAGTCATATTTGATTTTAGGGTAATTTTGAAAATGAAAAATCCCTCTATACCCCCTCTGACGACCCGACAATGATTTCTTTTGACAAATTATTGTTACTGAGATGGAAATGAATATTCTGTACCCCACCATGATGCGTGCCAAGTCATATTTGATTTTAGGGTAATTTTGAAAATGAAAAATCCCTCTATACCCCCTCTGACGACCCGACAATGATTTCTTTTGACAAATTATTGTTACTGAGATGGAAATGAATATTCTGTACCCCACCATGTTGCGTGCCAAGTCATATTTGATTTTAGGGTAATTTTGATAATGAGAAATCCCTCTATACCCCCTCTGACGACCCGACAATGATTTCTTTTGACAAATTATTGTTACTGAGATGGAAATGAATATTCTGTACCCCACCATGTTGCGTGCCAAGTCATATTTGATTTTGAGGTAATTTTGATAATGAGAAATCCCTCTATACCCCCTCTGACGACCCGACAATGATTTCTTTTGACAAATTATTGTTACTGAGATGGAAATGAATATTCTGTACCCCACCATGTTGCGTGCCAAGTCATATTTGATTTTAGGGTAATTTTGAAAATGAAAAATCCCTCTATACCCCCTCTGACGACCCGACAATGATTTCTTTTGACAAATTATTGTTATTGAGATGGAAATGAATATTCTGTACCCCACCATGATGCGTGCCAAGTCATATTTGATTTTTGAAGTCATTTTGAAAAATGAAAAATCTCTCTATACCCCCTCTGACGACCCGACAATGATTTCTGTTGACGAATTATTGTTTTTCAGATGGAAATGGATGTTTTGCACCCTACTATGATGCGTGCCAAGCCTTATTTGAATTTTGAAGTCATTTTGATAATGAAAAATCCCTCTATACCCCCTCTAACGACCCGTCAATGATTTTGTATTTACGAATTATTGTTATTCAGATGGAAATGGATATTCTGCAGCCCACCATGATGCGTGCCAAGTCATATTTGATTTTGAGGTAATTTTGAAAATGAAAAATCCCTCTATACCCCCTCTGACGACCCGACAATGATTTCTTTTGTCAAATTATTGTTATTGAGATGGAAATGAATATTCTGTACCCCACTATGTTGCGTGCCAAGTCATATTTGATTTTGGGGTAATTTTGATAATGAAAAATCCCTCTATACCCCCTCTAACGACCTGTCAATAATTTCCATTGACGAATTATCGTTATTCAGATGGAAATGGATATTCTGCAGCCCACCATGATGCGTGCCAAGTCATATTTGATTTTGAGGTAATTTTGAAAATGAGAAATCCCTCTATACCCCCTCTGACGACCCGACAATGATTTCTTTTGACAAATTATTGTTATTGAGATGGAAATGAATATTGTGTACCCCACCATGTTGCGTGCCAAGTCATATTTGAATTTAGGATAATTTTGAAAATGAAAAATCCCTCTATACCCCCTCTGACGACACGACAATGATTTATCTTAAGGAATTATTGTTATTCAGATGGGAATGGATATTCTGCACCCCACCATGATGCGTGCCAAGTCATTTTTGATTTTTGAAGTCATTTTGAAAATGAAAAATCCCTCTATTTCCTCTCTGACGACCCGACAATGATTTCTGTTTACGAATTATTGTTATTCAGATGGAAATAGATATTCTGCACCCCACCATGATGCGTGCCAAGTCATATTTGATTTTGAGTTTATTTTGATAATGAAAAATCCCTCTATACCCCCTCTGACGTCCCGACAATGATTTCTGTTGACAAATTATTGTTATTTAGATGAAATTGCATGTTTTGCACCCCACTATGATGCGTGCCAAGTCATATATGATTTTTGAAGTCATTTTGATAATGAAAAATCCCTTTATTCCCTCTCTGACGACCCGACAATGATTTCTGTAGACAATTTATTTTTATAGAGATGGAAATGGATATTCTGTACTACACCATGATGCGTGCCAAGTCATATTTGATTTTGAGGTAATTTTGAAAATGAAAAATCCCTCTATACTCCCTCTAACGACCCGTCAATGATTTCTGTGTACAAATTATTGTTATTCAGATGGAAATAGATATTCTGCACCCCACCATGATGCGTGCCAAGTCATATTTGATTTTTGAAATCATTTTGAAAATGAAAAATCCCTCTATTCCCTCTCTGACGACCCGACAATGATTTCTGTCGACGAATTATTGTTATTTGGATGGAAATGCATGTTGCACCCCACTATGATGCGTGCCAAGTCTTATTTGATTTTTGAAGTCATTTTGATAATGAAAAATCCCTCTATACCCCCTCTGACGACCCGACAATGATTTCTGTTGACGAATTATTGTTATTTAGATGAAAATGGATATTATGCACTCCACTACGATACGTGCCAAGTCATATTTGATTTTTGAAGTAATTTTGAAAATGAAAAATCTCTCTATGCCCCCTCTAACGACCCGTCAATGACTTCTGTTGACGAATTATTGATATTCAGATGGAAATGGATATTCTGCACCCCTCCATGATGCGTGCCAAGTCATATTTGATTTTGATGTAATTTTGAAAATTAAAAATCCCTCTATACCCCGTCTGACGACCCGTCAATGATTTCTGTTGACTAATTATTGATATTCAGATGGAAATGGATATTCTGCACCCCACCATGATGCGTGCCAAGTCATATTAGATTTTGAGGTAATTTTGAAAACGAAAAATCACTCCATACCCCCTCTGACGACACGACAATGATTTCTGTTGACGAATTATTGTTATTCAGTTGGGAATGGATGTTTTGCACCCCACTATGATGCGTGCCCAGTCCTATTTGATTTTGAGGTGATTTTGAAAATGAAAAATCTCTCTATACCCCCTCTGACGTCCCGACAATGATTTCTGTTGACAAATTATTTTTATAGAGATGGAAATGGATATTCTGTACCCCACTATGATGCGTGCCAAGTCATATTTGATTTTTGAAGTCATTTTGAAAATGAAAAATCCCTCTATACCCCCTCTGACGACCCGACAATGATTTCTGTTGACGAATTATTGTTTTTCAGATGGAAATGGATGTTTTGCACCCTACTATGATGCGTGCCAAGCCTTATTTGAATTTTGAAGTCATTTTGATAATGAAAAATCCCACTATTCCCCCTCTAACGACCCGTCAATGATTTCTGTTGACGAATTATTGTTATTTAGATGGAAATGGATATTCTGCACCCCACCATGATGCGTGCCAAGTCATATTTGATTTCGAGGTAATTATGAAAATGAAAAATCCCTCTATACCCCCTCTGACGACCCGACAATGATTTCTGTTGACGAAATATTGTTATTCAGATGAAAATGAATATTTTGCACCCTACTATTATGCGTGCCAAGCCTTATTTGAATTTTGAAGTCATTTTGATAATGAAAAATCCCTCTATACCCCCTCTAACGAGCCGTCAATGATTTCCATTGACGAATTATTGTTATTCAGATGGAAATGAATTTTCTGCAGCCCACCATGATGCGTGCCAAGTCATATTTGATTTTGAGGTAATTTTGAAAATGAAAAATCCCTCTATACCCCCTCTGACGACCCGACAATGATTTCTTTTGACAAATTATTGTTATTGAGATGATAATGAATATTCTGTACCCCACCATGATGCGTGCCAAGTCATATTTGATTTTTGAAGTCATTTTGAAAATGAAAAATCCCTCCATTCCCCCTCTGACGACACGACAATGATTTCTGTTGACAAATTATCGTTTTTGAGATGAAAATGGATATTCTGTACCCCACCATGATGCGTGCCAAGTCATATTTGATTTTAGAAGTCATTTTGAAAATGAAAAATCCGTCTATAACCCCTCTAACGACCCGTCAATGATTTCTGTTGACGAATTATGGTTATTCAGATGGGAATGGATATTCTGCACCCCACCATAATGCGTGCCAAGTCATATTTGATTTTGAGGTAATTTTGAAAATGAAAAATCCCTCTATACTCCCTCTAACGACCCGTCAATGATTTCTGTGTAGAAATTATTGTTATTCAGATGGAAATAGATATTCTGCACCCCACCATGATGCGTGCCAAGTCATATTTGATTTTTGAAGTCATTTTGAAAATGAAAAATCCCTCTATTCCCTCTCTGACGACCCGACAATGATTTCTGTTGACGAATTATTGTTATTTAGATGAAAATGGATATTATGCACTCCACTATGATACGTGCCAAGTCATATTTGATTTTGGAAATCATTTTGAAAATGAAAAATCCCTCTATGCCCCCTCTAACGACCCGTCAATGACTTCTGTTGACGAATTATTGTTATTCAGATGGAAATGGATATTCTGCACCCCACCATGATGCGTGCCAAGTCATATTTGATTTTTGAAGTCATTTTGAAAATGAAAAATCCCTCTCTACCCCCTCTAACGACCCGTCAATGATTTCTGTTTACGAATTATTGTTATTCAGATGGAAATAGATATTCTGCACCCCACCATGATGCGTGCCAAGTCATATTTGATTTTTGAAATCATTTTGAAAATGAAAAATCCCTCTATTCCCTCTCTGACGACCCGAAAATGATTTCTGTTGACGAATTATTGTTATTTGGATGGAAATGCATGTTTTGCACCCCACTATGATGCGTGCCAAGTCATATTTGATTTATGAAGTCATTTTGATAATGAAAAATCCCTCTATACCCCCTCTGACGACCCGAAAATGATTTCTGTTGACAAATTATTGATATTTGGATGGAAATGCATGTTTTGCACCCCACTATGATGCGTGCCAAGTCATATTTGATTTATGAAGTCATTTTGATAATGAAAAATCCCTCTATACCCCCTCTGACGACCCGAAAATGATTTCTGATGAAGAATTATTGTTATTTAGAAGAAAATGGATATTATGCGCTCCACTATGATACGTGCCAAGTCATATTTGATTTTTGAAGTAATTTTGAAAATGAAAAATCCCTCTATGCCCCCTCTAACGACCCGTCAATGATTTCTGTTGACTAATTATTGATATTCAGATGGAAATGGATATTCTGCACCCCACCATGATGCGTGCCAAGTCATATTATATTTTGAGGTAATTTTGAAAATGAAAAATCCCTCGATACCGCCTCTGACGACACGACAATGATTTCTGTTGACGAATTATTGTTATTCAAATGGGAATGGATGTTTTGCACCCCACTATGATGCGTGCCAAGTCCTATTTGATTTTGAGGTAATTTTGAAAATGAAAAATCCCTCGATACCCCCTCTGACGACACGACAATGATTTCTGTTGACGAATAATTGTCATTCAGATGAAAATGGATGTTTTGCACCCCACTATGATGCGTACCAAGTCCTATTTGATTTTGAGGTAATTTTGAAAATGAAAAATCCCTCTATACCCCCTCTGACGTCCCGACAATGATTTCTGTTGACAAATTATTTTTATAGAGATGGAAATGGATATTCTGTACCCCACCATGATGCGTGCCAAAACATATTTTATTTTGGGGTAATTTTGAAAATGAAATATCCATCTATACACCCTCTGACGACACGACAATGATTTATCTTAAGGAATTATTGTTATTCAGATGGGAATGGATATTCTGCACCCCACCATGATGCGTGCCAAGTCATTTTTGATTTTTGAAGTCATTTTGAAAAATCCCTCTATTCCCTCTCTGACGACCCGACAATGATTTCTGTTTACGAATTATTGTTATTCAGATGGAAATAGATATTCTGCACCCCACCATGATGCGTGCCAAATCATATTTGATTTTGAGGTTATTTTGATAATGAAAAATCCCTCTATACCCCCTCTGTCGTCCCGACAATGATTTCTGTTGACAAATTATTGTTATTTAGATGAAAATGCATGTTTTGCACCCCACTATGATGCGTGCCAAGTCATATTTGATTTTTGAAGTCATTTTGATAATGAAAAATCCCTTTATTCCCTCTCTGACGACCCGACAATGATTTCTGTGGACAATTTATTTTTATAGAGATGGAAATGGATATTCTGTACCCCACCATGATGCGTGCCAAGTCATATTTGATTTTTGAAGTCATTTTGAAAATGAAAAATCCCTCTCTACCCCCTCTAACGACCCGTCAATGATTTCTGTTTACGAATTATTGTTATTCAGATGGAAATAGATATTCTGCACCCCACCATGATGCGTGCCAAGTCATATTTGATTTTGAGGTAATTTTGAAAATGAAAATTCCCTCCATTCCCCCTCTGACGACACGACAATGATTTCTGTTGACAATTTATCGTTTTTGAGATGAAAATGGATATTCTGTACCCCACCATGATGCGTGCCAAGTCATATTTGATTTTAGAAGTCATTTTGAAAATGAAAAATCCGTCTATAACCCCTCTAACGACCCGTCAATGATTTCTGTTGACGAATTATGGTTATTCAGATGGGAATGGATATTCTGCACCCCACCATAATGCGTGCCAAGTCATATTTGATTTTGAGGTAATTTTGAAAATGAAAAATCCCTCTATACTCCCTCTAACGACCCGTCAATGATTTCTGTGTACAAATTATTGTTATTCAGATGGAAATAGATATTCTGCACCCCACCATGATGCGTGCCAAGTCATATTTGATTTTTGAAGTCATTTTGAAAATGAAAAATCCCTCTATTCCCTCTCTGACGACCCGACAATGATTTCTGTCGACGAATTATTGTTATTTGGATGGAAATGCATGTTTTGCACCCCACTATGATGCGTGCCAAGTCATATTTGATTTTGATGTAATTTTGAAAATTAAAAATCCCTCCATTCCCCCTCTGACGACACGACAATGATTTCTGTTGACAAATTATCGTTTTTGAGATGAAAATGGATATTCTGTACCCCACCATGATGCGTGCCAAGTCATATTTGATTTTAGAAGTCATTTTGAAAATGAAAAATCCGTCTATAACCCCTCTAACGACCCGTCAATGATTTCTGTTGACGAATTATGGTTATTCAGATGGGAATGGATATTCTGCACCCCACCATAATGCGTGCCAAATCATATTTGATTTTGAGGTAATTTTGAAAATGAAAAATCCCTCTATACTCCCTCTAACGACCCGTCAATGATTTCTGTGTAGAAATTATTGTTATTCAGATGGAAATAGATATTCTGCACCCCACCATGATGCGTGCCAAGTCATATTTGATTTTTGAAGTCATTTTGAAAATGAAAAATCCCTCTATTCCCTCTCTGACGACCCGACAATGATTTCTGTTGACGAATTATTGTTATTTAGATGAAAATGGATATTATGCACTCCACTATGATACGTGCCAAGTCATATTTGATTTTTGAAGTCATTTTGAAAATGAAAAATCCCTCTCTACCCCCTCTAACGACCCGTCAATGATTTCTGTTTACGAATTATTGTTATTCAGATGGAAATAGATATTCTGCACCCCACCATGATGCGTGCCAAGTCATATTTGATTTTTGAAATCATTTTGAAAATGAAAAATCCCTCTATTCCCTCTCTGACGACCCGAAAATGATTTCTGTTGACGAATTATTGTCATTTGGATGGAAATGCATGTTTTGCACCCCACTATGATGCGTGCCAAGTCATATTTGATTTATGAAGTCATTTTGATAATGAAAAATCCCTCTATGCCCCCTCTGACGACCCGAAAATGATTTCTGTTGACAAATTATTGATATTTGGATGGAAATTCATGTTTTGCACCCCACTATGATGCGTGCCAAGTCATATTTGATTTATGAAGTCATTTTGATAATGAAAAATCCCTCTATACCCCCTCTGACGACCCGAAAATGATTTCTGATGACGAATTATTGTTATTTAGAAGAAAATGGATATTATGCGCTCCACTATGATGCGTGCCAAGTCATATTAGATTTTGAGGTAATTTTGAAAACGAAAAATCACTCCATACCCCCTCTGACGACACGACAATGATTTCTGTTGACGAATTATTGTTATTCAGTTGGGAATGGATGTTTTGCACCCCACTATGATGCGTGCCCAGTCCTATTTGATTTTGAGGTGATTTTGAAAATGAAAAATCTCTCTATACCCCCTCTGACGTCCCGACAATGATTTCTGTTGACAAATTATTTTTATAGAGATGGAAATGGATATTCTGTACCCCACTATGATGCGTGCCAAGTCATATTTGATTTTTGAAGTCATTTTGAAAATGAAAAATCCCTCTATACCCCCTCTGACGACCCGACAATGATTTCTGTTGACGAATTATTGTTTTTCAGATGGAAATGGATGTTTTGCACCCTACTATGATGCGTGCCAAGCCTTATTTGAATTTTGAAGTCATTTTGATAATGAAAAATCCCACTATTCCCCCTCTAACGACCCGTCAATGATTTCTGTTGACGAATTATTGTTATTTAGATGGAAATGGATATTCTGCACCCCACCATGATGCGTGCCAAGTCATATTTGATTTCGAGGTAATTATGAAAATGAAAAATCCCTCTATACCCCCTCTGACGACCCGACAATGATTTCTGTTGACGAAATATTGTTATTCAGATGAAAATGAATATTTTGCACCCTACTATTATGCGTGCCAAGCCTTATTTGAATTTTGAAGTCATTTTGATAATGAAAAATCCCTCTATACCCCCTCTAACGAGCCGTCAATGATTTCCATTGACGAATTATTGTTATTCAGATGGAAATGAATTTTCTGCAGCCCACCATGATGCGTGCCAAGTCATATTTGATTTTGAGGTAATTTTGAAAATGAAAAATCCCTCTATACCCCCTCTGACGACCCGACAATGATTTCTTTTGACAAATTATTGTTATTGAGATGATAATGAATATTCTGTACCCCACCATGATGCGTGCCAAGTCATATTTGATTTTTGAAGTCATTTTGAAAATGAAAAATCCCTCCATTCCCCCTCTGACGACACGACAATGATTTCTGTTGACAAATTATCGTTTTTGAGATGAAAATGGATATTCTGTACCCCACCATGATGCGTGCCAAGTCATATTTGATTTTAGAAGTCATTTTGAAAATGAAAAATCCGTCTATAACCCCTCTAACGACCCGTCAATGATTTCTGTTGACGAATTATGGTTATTCAGATGGGAATGGATATTCTGCACCCCACCATAATGCGTGCCAAGTCATATTTGATTTTGAGGTAATTTTGAAAATGAAAAATCCCTCTATACTCCCTCTAACGACCCGTCAATGATTTCTGTGTAGAAATTATTGTTATTCAGATGGAAATAGATATTCTGCACCCCACCATGATGCGTGCCAAGTCATATTTGATTTTTGAAGTCATTTTGAAAATGAAAAATCCCTCTATTCCCTCTCTGACGACCCGACAATGATTTCTGTTGACGAATTATTGTTATTTAGATGAAAATGGATATTATGCACTCCACTATGATACGTGCCAAGTCATATTTGATTTTGGAAATCATTTTGAAAATGAAAAATCCCTCTATGCCCCCTCTAACGACCCGTCAATGACTTCTGTTGACGAATTATTGTTATTCAGATGGAAATGGATATTCTGCACCCCACCATGATGCGTGCCAAGTCATATTTGATTTTTGAAGTCATTTTGAAAATGAAAAATCCCTCTCTACCCCCTCTAACGACCCGTCAATGATTTCTGTTTACGAATTATTGTTATTCAGATGGAAATAGATATTCTGCACCCCACCATGATGCGTGCCAAGTCATATTTGATTTTTGAAATCATTTTGAAAATGAAAAATCCCTCTATTCCCTCTCTGACGACCCGAAAATGATTTCTGTTGACGAATTATTGTTATTTGGATGGAAATGCATGTTTTGCACCCCACTATGATGCGTGCCAAGTCATATTTGATTTATGAAGTCATTTTGATAATGAAAAATCCCTCTATACCCCCTCTGACGACCCGAAAATGATTTCTGTTGACAAATTATTGATATTTGGATGGAAATGCATGTTTTGCACCCCACTATGATGCGTGCCAAGTCATATTTGATTTATGAAGTCATTTTGATAATGAAAAATCCCTCTATACCCCCTCTGACGACCCGAAAATGATTTCTGATGAAGAATTATTGTTATTTAGAAGAAAATGGATATTATGCGCTCCACTATGATACGTGCCAAGTCATATTTGATTTTTGAAGTAATTTTGAAAATGAAAAATCCCTCTATGCCCCCTCTAACGACCCGTCAATGATTTCTGTTGACTAATTATTGATATTCAGATGGAAATGGATATTCTGCACCCCACCATGATGCGTGCCAAGTCATATTATATTTTGAGGTAATTTTGAAAATGAAAAATCCCTCGATACCGCCTCTGACGACACGACAATGATTTCTGTTGACGAATTATTGTTATTCAAATGGGAATGGATGTTTTGCACCCCACTATGATGCGTGCCAAGTCCTATTTGATTTTGAGGTAATTTTGAAAATGAAAAATCCCTCGATACCCCCTCTGACGACACGACAATGATTTCTGTTGACGAATAATTGTCATTCAGATGAAAATGGATGTTTTGCACCCCACTATGATGCGTACCAAGTCCTATTTGATTTTGAGGTAATTTTGAAAATGAAAAATCCCTCTATACCCCCTCTGACGTCCCGACAATGATTTCTGTTGACAAATTATTTTTATAGAGATGGAAATGGATATTCTGTACCCCACCATGATGCGTGCCAAAACATATTTTATTTTGGGGTAATTTTGAAAATGAAATATCCATCTATACACCCTCTGACGACACGACAATGATTTATCTTAAGGAATTATTGTTATTCAGATGGGAATGGATATTCTGCACCCCACCATGATGCGTGCCAAGTCATTTTTGATTTTTGAAGTCATTTTGAAAAATCCCTCTATTCCCTCTCTGACGACCCGACAATGATTTCTGTTTACGAATTATTGTTATTCAGATGGAAA
Source organism: Chrysolina americana (assembly GCA_958502065.1). Classification (NCBI taxonomy): domain Eukaryota; kingdom Metazoa; phylum Arthropoda; class Insecta; order Coleoptera; family Chrysomelidae; genus Chrysolina; species Chrysolina americana. Next base: position 42,714,418 of record OY293414.1, read on the forward strand.
TAGATATTCTGCACCCCACCATGATGCGTGCCAAATCATATTTGATTTTGAGGTTATTTTGATAATGAAAAATCCCTCTATACCCCCTCTGTCGTCCCGACAATGATTTCTGTTGACAAATTATTGTTATTTAGATGAAAATGCATGTTTTGCACCCCACTATGATGCGTGCCAAGTCATATTTGATTTTTGAAGTCATTTTGATAATGAAAAATCCCTTTATTCCCTCTCTGACGACCCGACAATGATTTCTGTGGACAATTTATTTTTATAGAGATGGAAATGGATATTCTGTACCCCACCATGATGCGTGCCAAGTCATATTTGATTTTTGAAGTCATTTTGAAAATGAAAAATCCCTCTCTACCCCCTCTAACGACCCGTCAATGATTTCTGTTTACGAATTATTGTTATTCAGATGGAAATAGATATTCTGCACCCCACCATGATGCGTGCCAAGTCATATTTGATTTTGAGGTAATTTTGAAAATGAAAATTCCCTCCATTCCCCCTCTGACGACACGACAATGATTTCTGTTGACAATTTATCGTTTTTGAGATGAAAATGGATATTCTGTACCCCACCATGATGCGTGCCAAGTCATATTTGATTTTAGAAGTCATTTTGAAAATGAAAAATCCGTCTAGAACCCCTCTAACGACCCGTCAATGATTTCTGTTGACGAATTATGGTTATTCAGATGGGAATGGATATTCTGCACCCCACCATAATGCGTGCCAAGTCATATTTGATTTTGAGGTAATTTTGAAAATGAAAAATCCCTCTATACTCCCTCTAACGACCCGTCAATGATTTCTGTGTACAAATTATTGTTATTCAGATGGAAATAGATATTCTGCACCCCACCATGATGCGTGCCAAGTCATATTTGATTTTTGAAGTCATTTTGAAAATGAAAAATCCCTCTATTCCCTCTCTGACGACCCGACAATGATTTCTGTCGACGAATTATTGTTATTTGGATGGAAATGCATGTTTTGCACCCCACTATGATGCGTGCCAAGTCATATTTGATTTTGATGTAATTTTGAAAATTAAAAATCCCTCCATTCCCCCTCTGACGACACGACAATGATTTCTGTTGACAAATTATCGTTTTTGAGATGAAAATGGATATTCTGTACCCCACCATGATGCGTGCCAAGTCATATTTGATTTTAGAAGTCATTTTGAAAATGAAAAATCCGTCTATAACCCCTCTAACGACCCGTCAATGATTTCTGTTGACGAATTATGGTTATTCAGATGGGAATGGATATTCTGCACCCCACCATAATGCGTGCCAAATCATATTTGATTTTGAGGTAATTTTGAAAATGAAAAATCCCTCTATACTCCCTCTAACGACCCGTCAATGATTTCTGTGTAGAAATTATTGTTATTCAGATGGAAATAGATATTCTGCACCCCACCATGATGCGTGCCAAGTCATATTTGATTTTTGAAGTCATTTTGAAAATGAAAAATCCCTCTATTCCCTCTCTGACGACCCGACAATGATTTCTGTTGACGAATTATTGTTATTTAGATGAAAATGGATATTATGCACTCCACTATGATACGTGCCAAGTCATATTTGATTTTTGAAGTCATTTTGAAAATGAAAAATCCCTCTCTACCCCCTCTAACGACCCGTCAATGATTTCTGTTTACGAATTATTGTTATTCAGATGGAAATAGATATTCTGCACCCCACCATGATGCGTGCCAAGTCATATTTGATTTTTGAAATCATTTTGAAAATGAAAAATCCCTCTATTCCCTCTCTGACGACCCGAAAATGATTTCTGTTGACGAATTATTGTCATTTGGATGGAAATGCATGTTTTGCACCCCACTATGATGCGTGCCAAGTCATATTTGATTTATGAAGTCATTTTGATAATGAAAAATCCCTCTATGCCCCCTCTGACGACCCGAAAATGATTTCTGTTGACAAATTATTGATATTTGGATGGAAATTCATGTTTTGCACCCCACTATGATGCGTGCCAAGTCATATTTGATTTATGAAGTCATTTTGATAATGAAAAATCCCTCTATACCCCCTCTGACGACCCGAAAATGATTTCTGATGACGAATTATTGTTATTTAGAAGAAAATGGATATTATGCGCTCCACTATGATACGTGCCAAGTCATATTTGATTTTTGAAGTAATTTTGAAAATGAAAAATCCCTCTATGCCCCCTCTAACGACCCGTCAATGATTTCTGTTGACTAATTATTGATATTCAGATGGAAATGGATATTCTGCACCCCACCATGATGCGTGCCAAGTCATATTATATTTTGAGGTGAGATTGAAAATGAAAAATCCCTCGATACCGCCTCTGAAGACACGACAATGATTTCTGTTGACGAATTATTGTTATTCAGATGGGAATGGATGTTTTGCACCCCACTATGATGCGTGCCAAGTCCTATTTGATTTTGAGGTAATTTTGAAAATGAAAAATCCCTCTATACCCCCTCTGACGACCCGACAATGATTTCTGTTGACAAATTATTTTTATAGAGAAGGAAATGGATATTCTGTACCCCACCATGATGCGTGCCAAATCATATTTGATTTTTGAAGTCATTTTGAAAATGAAAAATCCCTCTATACCCCCTCTGACGACCCGACAATGATTTCTGTTGACGAATTATTCTCATTCAGATGGAAATTGATATTCTGCACCCCATCATGATGCGTGCCAAGTCATATTAGATTTTGAGGTAATTTTGAAAATGAAAAATCCCTCTATACCCCCTCTGACGACCCGACAATGATTTCTTTTGACAAATTATTGTTATTGAGATGGAAATGAATATTGTGTACCCCACCATGTTGCGTGCCAAGTCATATTTGAATTTAGGGTAATTTTGAAAATGAAAAATCCCTCTATACCCCCTCTGACGACACGACAATGATTTATCTTAAGGAATTATTTTTATTCAGATGGGAATGGATATTCTGCACCCCACCATGATGCGTGCCAAGTCATTTTTGATTTTTGAAGTCATTTTGAAAATGAAAAATCCCTCTATTCCCTCTCTGACGACCCGTCAATGATTTCTGTTTACGAATTATTGTTATTCAGATGGAAATAGATATTCTGCACCCCACCATGATGCGTGCCAAGTCATATTTGATTTTGAGGTTAATTTGATAATGAAAAATCCCTCTATACCCCCTCTGACGTCCCGACAATGATTTCTGTTGACAAATTATTGTTATTTAGATGAAATTGCATGTTTTGCACCCCACTATGATGCGTGCCAAGTCATATTTGATTTTTGAAGTCATTTTGATAATGAAAAATTCCTTTATTCCCTCTCTGACGACCCGACAATGATTTCTGTAGACAATTTATTTTTATAGAGATGGAAATGGATATTCTGTACTACACCATGATGCGTGCCAAGTCATATTTGATTTTTGAAGTCATTTTGAAAATGAAAAATCCCTCTCTACCCCCTCTAACGACCCGTCAATTATTTCTGTTTACGAATTATTGTTATTCAGATGGAAATAGATATTCTGCACCCCACCATGATGCTTGCCAAGTCATATTTGATTTTTGAAGTCATTTTGAAAATGAAAAATCCCTCTATTCCCTCTCTGACGACCCGACAATGATTTCTGTTGACGAATTATTGTTATTCGGATGGAAATGCATGTTTTGCGCCCCACTATGATGCGTGCCAAGTCATATTTGATTTATGAAGTCATTTTGATAATGAAAAATCCCTCTATACCCCCTCTGACGACCCGAAAATGATTTCTGTTGACGAATTATTGTTATTTAGATGAAAATGGATATTATGCACTCCACTATGATACGTGCCAAGTCATATTTGATTTTTGAAGTAATTTTGAAAATGAAAAATCCCTCTATGCCCCCTCTAACGACCCGTCAATGATTTCTGTTGACGAATTATTGTTATTCAGATGGAAATGGATATTCTGCACCCCACCATGATGCGTGCCAAGTCATATTAGATTTTGAGGTAATTTTGAAAATGAAAAATCCCTCTATACCCCGTCTGACGACCCGTCAATGATTTCTGTTGACTAATTATTGATATTCAGATGGAAATGGATATTCTGCACCCCACCATGATGCGTGCCAAGTTATATTAGATTTTGAGGTAATTTTGAAAATGAAAAATCCCTCGATACCCCCTCTGACGACACGACAATGATTTCTGTTGACGAATTATTGTCATTCAGATGAAAATGGATGTTTTGCACCCCACTATGATGCGTACCAAGTCCTATTTGATTTTGAGGTAATTTTGAAAATGAAAAATCCCTCTATACCCCCTCTGACGTCCCGACAATGATTTCTGTTGACAAATTATTTTTATAGAGATGGAAATGGATATTCTGTACCCCACCATGATGCGTGCCAAGTCATATTTGATTTTGGGGTAATTTTGAAAATGAAATATCCATCTATACCCCCTCTGACGACACGACAATGATTTATCTTAAGGAATTATTGTTATTCAGATGGGAATGGATATTCTGCACCCCACCATGATGCGTGCCAAGTCATTTTTGATTTTTGAAGTCATTTTGAAAAATCCCTCTATTCCCTCTCTGACGACCCGACAATGATTTCTGTTTACGAATTATTGTTATTCAGATGGAAATAGATATTCTGCACCCCACCATGATGCGTGCCAAATCATATTTGATTTTGAGGTTATTTTAATAATGAAAAATCCCTCTATACCCCCTCTGTCGTCCCGACAATGATTTCTGTTGACAAATTATTGTTATTTAGATGAAAATGCATGTTTTGCACCCCACTATGATGCGTGCCAAGTCATATTTGATTTTTGAAGTCATTTTGATAATGAAAAATCCCTTTATTCCCTCTCTGACGACCCGACAATGATTTCTGTAGACAATTTATTTTTATAGAGATGGAAATGGATATTCTGTACTACACCATGATGCGTGCCAAGTCATATTTGATTTTTGAAGTCATTTTGAAAATGAAAAATCCCTCTCTACCCCCTCTAACGACCCGTCAATGATTTCTGTTTACGAATTATTGTTATTTAGATGGAAATAGATATTCTGCACCCCACCATGATGCTTGCCAAGTCATATTTGATTTTTGAAGTCATTTTGAAAATGAAAAATCCCTCTATTCCCTCTCTGACGACCCGACAATGATTTCTGTTGACGAATTATTGTTATTCGGATGGAAATGCATGTTTTGCGCCCCACTATGATGCGTGCCAAGTCATATTTGATTTATGAAGTCATTTTGATAATGAAAAATCCCTCTATTCCCTCTCTGACGACCCGAAAATGATTTCTGTTGACGAATTATTGTTATTTAGATGAAAATGGATATTATGCACCCCACCATGATGCGTGCCAAGTCATATTAGATTTTGAGGTAATTTTGAAAATGAAAAATCCCTCTATACCCCGTCTGACGACACGACAATGATTTCTGTTGACAATTTATCGTTTTTGAGATGAAAATGGATATTCTGTACCCCACCATGATGCGTGCCAAGTCATATTTGATTTTAGAAGTCATTTTGAAAATGAAAAATCCGTCTATAACCCCTCTAACGACCCGTCAATGATTTCTGTTGACGAATTATGGTTATTCAGATGGGAATGGATATTCTGCACCCCACCATAATGCGTGCCAAGTCATATTTGATTTTGAGGTAATTTTGAAAATGAAAAATCCCTCTATACTCCCTCTAACGACCCGTCAATGATTTCTGTGTAGAAATTATTGTTATTCAGATGGAAATAGATATTCTGCACCCCACCATGATGCGTGCCAAGTCATATTTGATTTTTGAAGTCATTTTGAAAATGAAAAATCCCTCTATTCCCTCTCTGACGACCCGACAATGAATTCTGTTGACGAATTATTGTTATTTAGATGAAAATGGATATTATGCACTCCACTATGATACGTGCCAAGTCATATTTGATTTTTGAAGTCATTTTGAAAATGAAAAATCCCTCTATGCCCCCTCTAACGACCCGTCAATGACTTCTGTTGATGAATTATTGTTATTCAGATGGAAATGGATATTCTGCACCCCACCATGATGCGTGCCAAGTCATATTTGATTTTGATGTAATTTTGAAAATTAAAAATCCCTCTTTACCCCGTCTGACGACCCGTCAATGATTTCTGTTGACTAATTATTGATATTCAGATGGGAATGGATATTCTGCACCCCACTATGATGCGTGCCAAGTCATATTAGATTTTGAGGTAATTTTGAAAATGAAAAATCCCTCCATACCCCCTCTGACGACACGACAATGATTTCTGTTGACGAATTATTGTTATTCAGTTGGGAATGGATGTTTTGCACCATACTATGATGCGTGCCCAGTCCTATTTGATTTTGAGGTAATTTTGAAAATGAAAAATCTCTCTATACCCCCTCTGACGTCCCGACAATGATTTCTGTTGACAAATTATTTTTATAGAGATGGAAATGGATATTCTGTACCCCACCATGATGCGTGCCAAGTCATATTTGATTTCTGAAGCAATTTTGAAAATGAAAAATCCCTCTATTCCCCCTCTAACGACCCGTCAATGATTTCTGTTGACGAATTATTGTTATTTAGATGGAAATGGATATTCTGCACCCCACCATGATGCGTGCCAAGTCATATTTGATTTCGAGGTAATTATGAAAATGAAAAATCCCTCTATACCCCCTCTGACTACCCGACAATGATTTCTGTTGACGAAATATTGCTATTCAGATGAAAACGAATATTTTGCACCCTACTATTATGCGTGCCAAGCCTTATTTGAATTTTGAAGTCATTTTGATAATGAAAAATCCCTCTATTCCCCCTCTAACGACCCGTCAATGATTTCTGTTGACGAATTATTGTTATTCAGATGGAAATGAATTTTCTGCAGCCCACCATGATGCGTGCCAAGTCATATTTGATTTTGAGGTAATTTTGAAAATGAAAAATCCCTCGATACCCCCTCTGACGACACGACAATGATTTCTGTTGACGAATTATTGTCATTCAGATGGAAATGGATGTTTTGCACCCCACTATGATGCGTGCCAAAACCTATTTGATTTTGAGGTAATTTTGAAAATGAAAAATCCCTCTATACCCCCTCTGACGTCCCGACAATGATTTCTGTTGACAAATTATTTTTATAGAGATGGAAATGGATATTCTGTACCCCACCATGATGCGTGCCAAGTCATATTTGATTTTGGGGTAATTTTGAAAATGAAATATCCATCTATACCCCCTCTGACGACACCACAATGATTTATCTTAAGGAATTATTGTTATTCAGATAAGAATGGATATTCTGCAACCCACCATGATGCGTGCCAAGTCATTTTTGATTTTTGAAGTCATTTTGAAAATGAAAAATCCCTCTATACCCCCTCTAACGACCCGTCAATGATTTTGTATTGACGAATTATTGTTATTCAGATGGAAATGGATATTCTGCAGACAACCATGATGCGTGCCAAGTCATATTTGATTTTGAGGTAATTTTGAAAATGAAAAATCCCTCTATACCCCCTCTGACGACACGACAATGATTTAACTTAAGGAATTATTGTTATTCAGATGGGAATGGATATTCTGCACCCCACCATGATGCGTGCCAAGTCATTTTTGATTTTTAAAGTCATTTTGAAAATGAAATATCCCTCTATTCCCTCTCTGACGACCCGACAATGATTTCTGTTTACGAATTATTGTTATTCAGATGGAAATAGATATTCTGCACACCATCATGATGCGTGCCAAATCATATTTGATTTTGAGGTTATTTTGATAATGCAAAATCCCTCTATACCCCCTCTGACGTCCCGACAATGATTTCTGTTGACAACTTATTGTTATTTAGATGAAAATGCATGTTTTGAACCCCACTATGATGCGTGCCAAGTCATATTTGATTTTTGAAGTCATTTTGATAATGAAAAATCCCTTTATTCCCTCTCTGACGACCCGACAATGATTTCTGTAGACAATTTATTTTTATAGAGATGGAAATGGATATTCTGTACCCCACCATGATGCGTGCCAAGTCATATTTGATTTTTGAAGTCATTTTGAAAATGAAAAATCCCTCTCTACCCCCTCTAAAGACCCGTCAATGATTTTTGTTTACGAATTATTGTTATTCAGATGGAAATAGATATTCTGCACCCCACCATGATGCGTGCCAAGTCATATTTGATTTTTGAAGTCCTTTTGAATATGAAAAATCCCTCTATTCCCTCTCTGACGACCCGAAAATGATTTCTGTTGACGAATTATTGTTATTTGGATGGAAATGCATGTTTTGCCCCCCACTATGATGCGTGCCAAGTCATATTTGATTTATGAAGTCATTTCGATAATGAAAAATCCCTCTATACCCCCTCTGACGACCCGAAAATGATTTCTGTTGACGAATTATTGATATTTGGATGAAAATGGATATTATGCGCTCCACTATGATACGTGCCAAGTCATATTTGATTTTTGAAGTAATTTTGAAAATGAAAAATCCCTCTATGCCCCCTCTAACGACCCTTCAATGATTTCTGTTGACGAATTATTGTTATTCAGATGGAAATGGATATTCTGCACCCCACCATGATGCGTGCCAAGTCATATTTGATTTTGATGTAATTTTGATAAAGAAAAATCCCTCTATACCCCGTCTGACGACCCGTCAATGATTTCTGTTGACTAATTATTGATATTCAGATGGAAATGGATATTCTGCACCCCACCATGATGCGTGCCAAGTCATATTAGATTTTGAGGTAATTTTGAAAATGAAAAATCCCTCGATACCCCCTCTGACGACACTACAATGATTTCTGTTGACGAATTATTGTTATTCAGATGGGAATGGATGTTTTGCACCCCATTATGATGCGTGCCAAGTCCTATTTGATTTTGAGGTAATTTTGAAAATGAAAAATCCCTCTATACCCCCTCTGACATCCCAACAATGATTTCTGTTGACAAATTATTTTTATAGAGATGGAAATGGATATTCTGTACCCCACCATGATGCGTGCCAAGTCATATTTGATTTTTGAAGTCATTTTGAAAATGAAAAATCCCTCTATACCCCATCTGACGACCCGACAATGATTTCTGTTGACGAATTATTCTCATTCAGATGGAAATTGATATTCTGCACCCCACCATGATGCGTGCCAAGTCATATTAGATTTTGAGGTAATTTTGAAAATGAAAAATCCCTCTATAATCCCTCTGACGACCCGACAATGATATCTGTTGACGAATTATTCTCATTCAGATGGAAATTGATATTCTGCACCCCACCATGATGCGTGCCAAGTCATATTTGATTTTGAGGTAATTTTGAAAATGAAAATTCCCTCCATACCCCCTCTGACGACACGACAATGATTTCTGTTGACAATTTATCGTTATTGAGATGGAAATGGATATTCTGTACCCCACCATGATGCGTGCCAAGTCATATTTGATTTTAGAAGTCATTTTGAAAATGAAAAATCCGTCTATAACCCCTCTAACGACCCGTCAATGATATCTGTTGACGAATTATGGTTATTCAGATGGGAATGGATATTCTGCACCCCACCATAATGCGTGCCAAGTCATATTTGATTTTGAGGTAATTTTGAAAATGAAAAATCCCTCTATACTCCCTCTTACGACCCGTCAATGATTTCTGTGTACAAATTATTGTTATTCAGATGGAAATAGATATTCTGCACTCCACCATGATGCGTGCCAAGTCATATTTGATTTTTGAAGTCATTTTGAAAATGAAATATCCCTCTATTCCCTCTTTGACAACCCGACAATGATTTCTGTCGACGAATTATTGTTATTTGGATGGAAATGCATGTTTTGCACCCCACTATGATGCGTGCCAAGTCTTATTTGATTTTTGAAGTCATTTTGATAATGAAAAATTCCTCTATACCCCCTCTGACGACCCGACAATGATTTCTGTTGACGAATTATTGTTATTTAGATGAAAATGGATATTATGCACTCCACTATGATACGTGCCAAGTCATATTTGATTTTTGAAGTAATTTTGAAAATGAAAAATCCCTCTATGCCCCCTCTAACGACCCGTCAATGACTTCTGTTGACGAATTATTGTTATTCAGATGGAAATGGATATTCTGCACCCCACCATGATGCGTGCCAAGTCATATTTGATTTTGATGTAATTTTGAAAATTAAAAATCCCTCTATACCCCGTCTGACGACCCGTCAATGATTTCTGTTGACAAATTATTGATATTCAGATGGGAATGGATATTCTGCACCCCACTATGATGCGTGCCAAGTCATATTGGATTTAAGAAGTCATTTTGATACTGAAAAATCCCTCTATACCCCCTCTGACGACCAGAAAATGATTTCTGTTGACGAATTATTGTTATTTAGATGAAAATGGATATTATGCACTCCACTATGATACGTGCCAAGTCATATTTGATTTTTGAAGTAATTTTGAAAATGAAAAATCCCTCTATGCCCCCTCTAACGACCCGTCAATGATTTCTGTTGACGAATTATTGTTATTCAGATGGAAATGGATATTCTGCACCCCACCATGATGCGTGCCAAGTCATATTTGATTTTGATGTAATTTTGAAAATGAAAAATCCCTCTATACCCCGTCTGACGACCCTTCAATGATTTCTGTTGACTAATTATTGATATTCAGATGGAAATGGATATTCTGCACCCCACCATGATGCGTGCCAAGTCATATTAGATTTTGAGGTAATTTTGAAATTGAAAAATCCCTCGATACCCCCTCTGACGACACGACAATGATTTCTGTTGACGAATTATTGTCATTCAGATGGAAATGGATGTTTTGCACCCCACTATGATGCGTGCCAAAACCTATTTGATTTTGAGGTAATTTTGAAAATGAAAAATCCCTCTATACCCCCTCTGACGTCCCGACAATGATTTCTGTTGACAAATTATTTTTATAGAGATGGAAATGAATATTCTGTACCCCACCATGATGCGTGCCAAGTCATATTTGATTTTGGGGTAATTTTGAAAATGAAATATCCATCTATACCCCCTCTGACGACACCACAATGATTTATCTTAAGGAATTATTGTTATTCAGATAAGAATGGATATTCTGCAACCCACCATGATGCGTGCCAAGTCATTTTTGATTTTTGAAGTCATTTTGAAAATGAAAAATCCCTCTATACCCCCTCTAACGACCCGTCAATGATTTTGTATTGACGAATTATTGTTATTCAGATGGAAATGGATATTCTGCAGACAACCATGATGCGTGCCAAGTCATATTTGATTTTGAGGTAATTTTGAAAATGAAAAATCCCTCTATACCCCCTCTGACGACACGACAATGATTTAACTTAGGGAATTATTGTTATTCAGATGGGAATGGATATTCTGCACCCCACCATGATGCGTGCCAAGTCATTTTTGATTTTTGAAGTCATTTTGAAAATGAAATATCCCTCTATTCCCTCTCTGACGACCCGACAATGATTTCTGTTTACGAATTATTGTTATTCAGATGGAAATAGATATTCTGCACACCATCATGATGCGTGCCAAATCATATTTGATTTTGAGGTTATTTTGATAATGCAAAATCCCTCTATACCCCCTCTGACGTCCCGACAATGATTTCTGTTGACAAATTATTGTTATTTAGATGAAAATGCATGTTTTGAACCCCACTATGATGCGTGCCAAGTCATATTTGATTTTTGAAGTCATTTTGATAATGAAAAATCCCTTTATTCCCTCTCTGACGACCCGACAATGATTTCTGTAGACAATTTATTTTTATAGAGATGGAAATGGATATTCTGTACCCCACCATGATGCGTGCCAAGTCATATTTGATTTTTGAAGTCATTTTGAAAATGAAAAATCCCTCTCTACCCCCTCTAAAGACCCGTCAATGATTTCTGTTTACGAATTATTGTTATTCAGATGGAAATAGATATTCTGCACCCCACCATGATGCGTGCCAAGTCATATTTGATTTTTGAAGTCCTTTTGAAAATGAAAAATCCCTCTATTCCCTCTCTGACGACCCGAAAATGATTTCTGTTGACGAATTATTGTTATTTGGATGGAAATGCATGTTTTGCCCCCCACTATGATGCGTGCCAAGTCATATTTGATTTATGAAGTCATTTCGATAATGAAAAATCCCTCTATACCCCCTCTGACGACCCGAAAATGATTTCTGTTGACGAATTATTGATATTTGGATGAAAATGGATATTATGCGCTCCACCATGTTATGTGCCAAGTCATATTTGATTTTTGAAGTAATTTTGAAAATGAAAAATCCCTCTATGCCCCCTCTAACGACCCGTCAATGATTTCTGTTGACGAATTATTGTTATTCAGATGGAAATGGATATTCTGCACCCCACCATGATGCGTGCCAAGTCATATTTGATTTTGATGTAATTTTGATAAAGAAAAATCCCTCTATACCCCGTCTGACGACCCGTCAATGATTTCTGTTGACTAATTATTGATATTCAGATGGAAATGGATATTCTGCACCCCACCATGATGCGTGCCAAGTCATATTAGATTTTGAGGTAATTTTGAAAATGAAAAATCACTCGATACCCCCTCTGACGACACTACAATGATTTCTGTTGACGAATTATTGTTATTCAGATGGGAATGGATGTTTTGCACCCCACTATGATGCGTGCCAAGTCCTATTTGATTTTGAGGTAATTTTGAAAATGAAAAATCCCTCTATACCCCCTCTGACATCCCGACAATGATTTCTGTTGACAAATTATTTTTATAGAGATGGAAATGGATATTCTGTACCCCACCATGATGCGTGCCAAGTCATATTTGATTTTTGAAGTCATTTTGAAAATGAAAAATCCCTCTATACCCCCTCTGACGACCCGACAATGATTTCTGTTGACGAATTATTCTCATTCAGATGGAAATTGATATTCTGCACCCCACCATGATGCGTGCCAAGTCATATTAGATTTTGAGGTAATTTTGAAAATGAAAAATCCCTCTATAATCCCTCTGTCGACCCGACAATGATATCTGTTGACGAATTATTCTCATTCAGATGGAAATTGATATTCTGCACCCCACCATGATGCGTGCCAAGTCATATTTGATTTTGAGGTAATTTTGAAAATGAAAATTCCCTCCATACCCCCTCTGACGACACGACAATGATTTCTGTTGACAATTTATCGTTATTGAGATGGGAATGGATATTCTGTACCCCACCATGATGCGTGCCAAGTCATATTTGATTTTAGAAGTCATTTTGAAAATGAAAAATCCGTCTATAACCCCTCTAACGACCCGTCAATGATTTCTGTTGACGAATTATGGTTATTCAGATGGGAATGGATATTCTGCACCCCACCATAATGCGTACCAAGTCATATTTGATTTTGAGGTAATTTTGAAAATGAAAAATCCCTCTATACTCCCTCTAACGACCCGTCAATGATTTCTGTGTACAAATTATTGTTATTCAGATGGAAATAGATATTCTGCACTCCACCATGATGCGTGCCAAGTCATATTTGATTTTTGAAGTCATTTTGAAAATGAAATATCCCTCTATTCCCTCTTTGACAACCCGACAATGATTTCTGTCGACGAATTATTGTTATTTGGATGGAAATGCATGTTTTGCACCCCACTATGATGCGTGCCAAGTCTTATTTGATTTTTGAAGTCATTTTGATAATGAAAAATTCCTCTATACCCCCTCTGACGACCCGACAATGATTTCTGTTGACGAATTATTGTTATTTAGATGAAAATGGATATTATGCACTCCACTATGATACGTGCCAAGTCATATTTCATTTTTGAAGTAATTTTGAAAATGAAAAATCCCTCTATGCCCCCTCTAACGACTCGTCAATGACTTCTGTTGACGAATTATTGTTATTCAGATGGAAATGGATATTCTGCACCCCACCATGATGCGTGCCAAGTCATATTTGATTTTTGAAGTCATTTTGAAAATGAAAAATCCCTCTATACCCCCTCTGACTACCCGACAATGATTTCTGTTGACGAATTATTGTTTTTCAGATGGAAATGGATGTTTTGCACCCTACTATGATGCGTGCCAAGCCATATTTGAATTTTGAAGTCATTTTGATAATGAGAAATCCCTCTATTCCCCCTCTAACGACCCGTCAATGATTTCTGTTGACGAATCATTGTTATTTAGATGGAAATGGATATTCTGCACCCCACCATGATGCGTGCCAAGTCATATTTGATTTCGAGGTAATTATGAAAATGAAAAATCCCCCTATACCCCCTCTGACGACCCGACAATGATTTCTGTTGACGAAATATTGTTATTCAGATGAAAATGAATATTTTGCACCCTACTATTATGCGTGCCAAGCCTTATTTGAATTTTGAAGTCATTTTGATAATGAAAAATCCCTCTATACCCCCTCTAACGAGCCGTCAATGATTTCCATTGACGAATTATTGTTATTCAGATGGAAATGAATTTTCTGCAGCCCACCTTGATGCGTGCCAAGTCATATTTGATTTTGAGGTAATTTTGAAAATGAAAAATCCCTCTATACCCCCTCTGACGACCCGACAATGATTTCTTTTGACAAATTATTGTTATTGAGATGGAAATGAATATTCTGTACCCCACCATGATGCGTGCCAAGTCATATTTGATTTTTGAAGTCATTTTGAAATTGAAAAATCCCTCTATACCCCCTCTGACGACCCGACAATGATTTCTGTTGACGAATTATTGTTTTTCAGATGGAAATGGATGTTTTGCACCCTACTATGATGTGTGTCAAGCCTTATTTGAATTTTGAAGTCATTTTGATAATGAAAAATCCCTCTATACCCCCTCTAACGACCCGTCAATGATTTCCATTGACGAATTATAGTTATTCAGATGGAAATGGATATTCTGCAGCCCACCTTGATGCGTGATAAGTCATATTTGATTTTGGGGTAATTTTGATAATGAGAAATCCCTCTATACCCCCTCTGACGATCCGACAATGATTTCTTTCAACAAATTATTGTTATTGAGATGAAAATGGTTATTCTGTACCCCACCATGATGCGTGCCAAGTCATATTTGATTTTTGAAGTCATTTTGAAAATGAAAAATCTCTCTATACCCCCTCTGACGACCCGACAATGATTTCTGTTGACGAATTATTGTTTTTCAGATGGAAATGGATGTTTTGCACCCTACTATGATGCGTGCCAAGCCTTATTTGAATTTTGAAGTCATTTTGATAATGAAAAATCCCTCTATACCCCCTCTAACGACCCGTCAAAGATTTTGTATTGACGAATTATTGTTATCCAGATGGAAATGGATATTCTGCAGCCCACCATGATGCGTGCCAAGTCATATTTGATTTTGAGGTAATTTTGAAAATGAAAAATCCCTCTATACCCCCTCTGACGACCCGACAATGATTTCTTTTGACAAATTATTGTTATTGAGATGGAAATGAATATTGTGTACCCCACCATGTTGCGTGCCAAGTCATATTTGATTTTGGGGTAATTTTGAAAATGAAATATCCCTCTATACCACCTCTGACGACACGACAATGATTTATCCTAAGGAATTATTGTTATTCAGATGGGAATGGATATTCTGCACCCCACCATGATGCGTGCCAAGTCATTTTTGATTTTTGAAGTAATTTTGAAAATGAAAAATCCCTCTATTCCCTCTCTGACGACCCGACAATGATTTCTGTTTACGAATTATTGTTATTCAGATGGAAATAGATATTCTGCACCCCACCATGATGCGTGCCAAGTCATATTTGATTTTGAGGTTATTTTGATAATGAAAAATCCCTCTATCCCTCTGACGTCCCGACAATGATTTCTGTTGACAAATTATTGTTATTTAGATGAAAATGCATGTTTTGCACCCCATTATGATGCGTGCCAAGTCATATTTGATTTTTGAAGTCATTTTGATAATGAAAAATCCCTTTATTCCCTCTCTGACGACCCGACAATGATTTCTGTAGACAATTTATTTTTATAGAGATGGAAATGGATGTTTTGCACCCTACTATGATGCGTGCCAAGCCTTATTTGAATTTTGAAGTCATTTTGATAATGAAAAATCCCTCTATACCCCCTCTAACGACCCGTCAATGATTTTGTATTGACGAATTATTGTTATTCAGATGAAAATGGATATTCTGCAGCCCACCATGATGCGTGCCAAGTCATATTTGATTTTGAGGTAATTTTGAAAATGAAAAATCCCTCTATACCCCCTCTGACGACCCGACAATGATTTATTTTGACAAATTATTGTTATTGAGATGGAAATGAATATTCTGTACCCCACCATGTTGCGTGCCAAGTCATATTTGATTTTTGAAGTCCTTTTGAAAATGAAAAATCCCTCTATTCCCTCTCTGACGACCCGAAAATGATTTCTGTTGACGAATTATTGTTATTTGGATGGAAATGCATGTTTTGCCCCCCACTATGATGCGTGCCAAGTCATATTTGATTTATGAAGTCATTTCTATAATGAAAAATCCCTCTATACCCCCTCTGACGACCCGAAAATGATTTCTGTTGACGAATTATTGATATTTGGATGAAAATGGATATTATGCGATCCACTATGATACGTGCCAAGTCATATTTGATTTTTGAAGTAATTTTGAAAATGAAAAATCCCTCTATGCCCCCTCTAACGACCCGTCAATGATTTCTGTTGACGAATTATTGTTATTCAGATGGAAATGGATATTCTGCACCCCACCATGATGCGTGCCAAGTCATATTTGATTTTGATGTAATTTTGATAATGAAAAATCCCTCTATACCCCGTCTGACGACCCGTCAATGATTTCTGTTGACTAATTATTGATATTCAGATGGAAATGGATATTCTGCACCCCACCATGATGCGTGCCAAGTCATATTAGATTTTGAGGTAATTTTGAAAATGAAAAATCCCTCGATACCCCCTCTGACGACACTACAATGATTTCTGTTGACGAATTATTGTTATTCAGATGGGAATGGATGTTTTGCACCCCACTATGATGCGTGCCAAGTCCTATTTGATTTTGAGGTAATTTTGAAAATGAAAAATCCCTCTATACCCCCTCTGACATCCCGACAATGATTTCTGTTGACAAATTATTTTTATAGAGATGGAAATGGATATTCTGTACCCCACCATGATGCGTGCCAAGTCATATTTGATTTTTGAAGTCATTTTGAAAATGAAAAATCCCTCTATACCCCCTCTGACGACCCGACAATGATTTCTGTTGACGAATTATTCTCATTCAGATGGAAATTGATATTCTGCACCCCACCATGATGCGTGCCAAGTCATATTAGATTTTGAGGTAATTTTGAAAATGAAAAATCCCTCTATAATCCCTCTGACGACCCGACAATGATATCTGTTGACGAATTATTCTCATTCAGATGGAAATTGATATTCTGCACCCCACCATGATGCGTGCCAAGTCATATTTGATTTTGAGGTAATTTTGAAAATGAAAATTCCCTCCATACCCCCTCTGACGACACGACAATGATTTCTGTTGACAATTTATCGTTATTGAGATGAGAATGGATATTCTGTACCCCACCATGTTGCGTGCCAAGTCATATTTGATTTTGGGGTAATTTTGATAATGAGAAATCCCTCTATATCCCCTCTGACGATCCGACAATGATTTCTTTCGACAAATTATTGTTATTGAGATGAAAATGGTTATTCTGTACCCCACCATGATGCGTGCCAAGTCATATTTGATTTTTGAAGTCATTTTGAAAATGAAAAATCCTTCTATACCCCCTCTGACGACCCGACAATGATTTCTGTTGACAAATTATTGTTTTTCAGATGAAAATGGATGTTTTGCACCCTACTATGATGCGTGCCAAGACTTATTTGAATTTTGAAGTCATTTTGATAATGAAAAATCCCTCTAAACCCCCTCTAACGACCTGTCAATGATTTCCATTGACGAATTATTGTTATTCAGATGGAAATGGATATTCTGCAGCCCACCATGATGCGTGCCAAGTCATATTTGATTTTGAGGTAATTTTGAAAATCAAAAATCCCTCTATACCCCCTCTGACGACCCGACAATGATTTCTTTTGACAAATTATTGTTATTGAGATGGAAATGAATATTGTGTACCCCACCATGTTGCGTGCCAAGTCATATTTGATTTTGGGGTAATTTTGAAAATGAAATATCCCCCTATACCCCCTCTGACGACACGACAATGATTTATCCTAAGGAATTATTGTTATTCAGATAGGAATGGATATTCTGCACCCCACCATGATGCGTGCCAAGTCATTTTTGATTTTTGAAGTCATTTTGAAAATGAAAAATCCCTCTATTCCCTCTCTGACGACCCGACAATGATTTCTGTTTACGAATTATTGTTATTCAGATGGAAATAGATATTCTGCACCCCACCATGATGCGTGCCAAGTCATATTTGATTTTGAGGTTATTTGGATAATGAAAAATCCCTCTATACCCCCTCTGACGTCCCGACAATGATTTCTGTTGACAAATTATTGTAATTTAGATGAAAATGCATGTTTTGCACCCCACTATGATGCGTGTCAAGTCATATTTGATTTTTGAAGTCATTTTGATAATGAAAAATCCCTTTATTCCCTCTCTGACGACCCGACAATGATTTCTGTAGACAATTTATTTTTATAGAGATGGAAATGGATATTCTGTACCCCACCATGATGCGTGCCAAGTCATATTTGATTTTTGAAGTCATTTTGAAAATGAAAAATCCCTCTCTACCCCCTCTAACGACCCGTCAATGATTTCTGTTTACGAATTATTGTTATTCAGATGGAAATAGATATTCTGCACCCCACCATGATGCGTGCCAAGTCATATTTGATTTTTGAAGTCATTTTGAAAATGAAAAATCCCTCTATTCCCTCTCTGACGACCCGAAAATGATTTCTGTTGACGAATTATTGTTATTTGGATGGAAATGCATGTTTTGCACCCCACTATGATGCGTGCCAAGTCATATTTGATTTATGAAGTCATTTTGATAATGAAAAATCCCTCTATACCCCCTCTGACGACCCGAAAATGATTTCTGTTGACAAATTATTGATATTTGGATGGAAATGCATGTTTTGCACCCCACTATGATGCGTGCCAAGTCATATTTGATTTATGAAGTCATTTTGATAATGAAAAATCCCTCTATACCCCCTCTGACGACCCGAAAATGATTTCTGATGACGAATTATTGTTATTTAGAAGAAAATGGATATTATGCGCTCCACTATGATACGTGCCAAGTCATATTTGATTTTTGAAGTAATTTTGAAAATGAAAAATCCCTCTATGCCCCCTCTAACGACCCGTCAATGATTTCTGTTGACTAATTATTGATATTCAGATGGAAATGGATATTCTGCACCCCACCATGATGCGTGCCAAGTCATATTAGATTTTGAGGTAATTTTGAAAATGAAAAATCCCTCCATACACCCTCTGACGACACGACAATGATTTCTGTTGACGAATTATTGTTATTCAGTTGGGAATGGATGTTTTGCACCCCACTATGATGCGTGCCCAGTCCTATTTGATTTTGAGGTAATTTTGAAAATGAAAAATCTCTCTATACCCCCTCTGACGTCCCGACAATGATTTCTGTTGACAAATTATTTTTATAGAGATGGAAATGGATATTCTGTACCCCACCATGATGCGTGCCAAGTCATATTTGATTTCTGAAGTCATTTTGAAAATGAAAAATCCCTCTATACCCCCTCTGACTACCCGACAATGATTTCTGTTGACGAATTATTGTTTTTCAGATGGAAATGGATGTTTTGCACCCTACTATGATGCGTGCCAAGCCTTTTTTGAATTTTGAAGTCATTTTGATAATGAGAAATCCCTCTATTCCCCCTCTAACGACCCGTCAATGATTTCTGTTGACGAATCATTGTTATTTAGATGGAAATGGATATTCTGCACCCCACCATGATGCGTGCCAAGTCATATTTGATTTCGAGGTAATTATGAAAATGAAAAATCCCTCTATACCCCCTCTGACGACCCGACAATGATTTCTGTTGACGAAATATTGTTATTCAGATGAAAATAAATATTTTGCACCCTACTATTATGCGTGCCAAGCCTTATTTGAATTTTGAAGTCATTTTGATAATGAAAAATCCCTCTATACCCCCTCTAACGAGCCGTCAATGATTTCCATTGACGAATTATTGTTATTCAGATGGAAATGAATTTTCTGCAGCCCACCATGATGCGTGCCAAGTCATATTTGATTTTGAGGTAATTTTGAAAATGAAAAATCCCTCTATACCCCCTCTGACGACCCGACAATGATTTCTTTTGACAAATTATTGTTATTGAGATGGAAATGAATATTCTGTACCCCACCATGATGCGTGCCAAGTCATATTTGATTTTTGAAGTCATTTTGAAATTGAAAAATCCCTCTATACCCCCTCTGACGACCCGACAATGATTTCTGTTGACGAATTATTGTTTTTCAGATGGAAATGGATGTTTTGCACCCTACTATGATGTGTGCCAAGCCTTTTTTGAATTTTGAAGTCATTTTGATAATGAAAAATCCCTCTATACCCCCTCTAACGACCCGTCAATGATTTCCATTGACGAATTATTGTTATTCAGATGGAAATGGATATTCTGCAGCCCACCTTGATGCGTGCCAAATCATATTTGATTTTGAGGTTATTTTGATAATGCAAAATCCCTCTATACCCCCTCTGACGTCCCGACAATGATTTCTGTTGACAAATTATTGTTATTTAGATGAAAATGCATGTTTTGAACCCCACTATGATGCGTGCCAAGTCATATTTGATTTTTGAAGTCATTTTGATAATGAAAAATCCCTTTATTCCCTCTCTGACGACCCGACAATGATTTCTGTAGACAATTTATTTTTATAGAGATGGAAATGGATATTCTGTACCCCACCATGATGCGTGCCAAGTCATATTTGATTTTTGAAGTCATTTTGAAAATATAAAATCCCTCTCTACCCCCTCTAAAGACCCGTCAATGATTTCTGTTTACGAATTATTGTTATTCAGATGGAAATAGATATTCTGCACCCCACCATGATGCGTGCCAAGTCATATTTGATTTTTGAAGTCCTTTTGAAAATGAAAAATCCCTCTATTCCCTCTCTGACGACCCGAAAATGATTTCTGTTGACGAATTATTGTTATTTGGATGGAAATGCATGTTTTGCCCCCCACTATGATGCGTGCCAAGTCATATTTGATTTATGAAGTCATTTCGATAATGCAAAATCCCTCTATACCCCCTCTGACGTCCCGACAATGATTTCTGTTGACAAATTATTGTTATTTAGATGAAAATGCATGTTTTGAACCCCACTATGATGCGTGCCAAGTCATATTTGATTTTTGAAGTCATTTTGATAATGAAAAATCCCTTTATTCCCTCTCTGACGACCCGACAATGATTTCTGTAGACAATTTATTTTTATAGAGATGGAAATGGATATTCTGCACCCCACCATGATGCGTGCCAAGTCATATTTGATTTTGAGGTAATTTTGAAAATGAAAAATCCGTCTATAACCCCTCTAACGACCCGTCAATGATTTCTGTTGACGAATTATGGTTATTCAGATGGGAATGGATATTCTGCACCCCACCATATTGCGTGCCAAGTCATATTTGATTTTGAGGTAATTTTGAAAATGAAAAATCCCTCTATACTCCCTCTAACGACCCGTCAATGATTTCTGTGTACAAATTATTGTTATTCAGATGGAAATAGATATTCTGCACCCCACCATGATGCGTGCCAAGTCATATTTGATTTTTGAAATCATTTTGAAAATGAAAAATCCCTCTATTCCCTCTCTGACGACCCGACAATGATTTCTGTCGACGAATTATTGTTATTTGGATGGAAATGCATGTTGCACCCCACTATGATGCGTGCCAAACCTTATTTGATTTTTGAAGTCATTTTGATAATGAAAAATCCCTCTATACCCCCTCTGACGACCCGACAATGATTTCTGTTGACGAATTATTGTTATTTAGATGAAAATGGATATTATGCACTCCACTACGATACGTGCCAAGTCATATTTGATTTTTGAAGTAATTTTGAAAATGAAAAATCTCTCTATGCCCCCTCTAACGACCCGTCAATGACTTCTGTTGACGAATTATTGATATTCAGATGGAAATGGATATTCTGCACCCCTCCATAATGCGTGCCAAGTCATATTTGATTTTGATGTAATTTTGAAAATTAAAAATCCCTCTATACCCCGTCTGACGACCCGTCAATGATTTCTGTTGACTAATTATTGATATTCAGATGGAAATGGATATTCTGCACCCCACCATGATGCGTGCCAAGTCATATTAGATTTTGAGGTAATTTTGAAAACGAAAAATCACTCCATACCCCCTCTGACGACACGACAATGATTTCTGTTGACGAATTATTGTTATTCAGTTGGGAATGGATGTTTTGCACCCCACTGTGATGCGTGCCCAGTCCTATTTGATTTTGAGGTGATTTTGAAAATGAAAAATCTCTCTATACCCCCTCTGACGTCCCGACAATGATTTCTGTTGACAAATTATTTTTATAGAGATGGAAATGGATATTCTGTACCCCACCATGATGCGTGCCAAGTCATATTTGATTTTTGAAGTCATTTTGAAAATGAAAAATCCCTCTATACCCCCTCTGACGACCCGACAATGATTTCTGTTGACGAATTATTGTTTTTCAGATGGAAATGGATGTTTTGCACCCTACTATGATGCGTGCCAAGCCTTATTTGAATTTTGAAGTCATTTTGATAATGAAAAATCCCACTATTCCCCTTCTAACGACCCGTCAATGATTTCTGTTGACGAATTATTGTTATTTAGATGGAAATGGATATTCTGCACCCCACCATGATGCGTGCCAAGTCATATTTGATTTCGAGGTAATTATGAAAATGAAAAATCCCTCTATACCCCCTCTGACGACCCGACAATGATTTCTGTTGACGAAATATTGTTATTCAGATGAAAATGAATATTTTGCACCCTTCTATTATGCGTGCCAAGCCTTATTTGAATTTTGAAGTCATTTTGATAATGAAAAATCCCTCTATACCCCCTCTAACGAGCCGTCAATGATTTCCATTGACGAATTATTGTTATTCAGATGGAAATGAATTTTCTGCAGCCCACCATGATGCGTGCCAAGTCATATTTGATTTTGAGGTAATTTTGAAAATGATAAATCCCTCTATACCCCCTCTGACGACCCGACAATGATTTCTTTTGACAAATTATTGTTATTGAGATGGAAATGAATATTCTGTACCCCACCATGATGCGTGCCAAGTCATATTTGATTTTTGAAGTCATTTTGAAAATGAAAAATCCCTCTATACCCCCTCTGACGACCCGACAATGATTTCTGTTGACGAATTATTGTTTTTCAGATGGAAATGGATGTTTTGCACCCTACTATGATGCGTGCCAAGCCTTATTTGAATTTTGAAGTCATTTTGATAATGAAAAATCCCTCTATACCCCCTCTAACGACCCGTCAATGATTTCCATTGACGAATTATTGTTATTCAGATGGAAATGGATATTCTGCAGCCCACCATGATGCGTGCCAAGTCATATTTGATTTTAGGGTAATTTTGATAATGAGAAATCCCTCTATACCGCCTCTGACGACCCGACAATGATATCTTTCGACAAATTATTGTTATTGAGATGAAAATGGTTATTCTGTACCCCACCATGTTGCGTGCCAAGTCATATTTGATTTTAGGGTAATTTTGATAATGAGAAATCCCTCTATACCGCCTCTGACGACCCGACAATGATATCTTTCGACAAATTATTGTTATTGAGATGAAAATGGTTATTCTGTACCCCACCATGTTGCGTGCCAAGTCATATTTGATTTTAGGGTAATTTTGATAATGAGAAATCCCTCTATACCGCCTCTGACGACCCGACAATGATATCTTTCGACAAATTATTGTTATTGAGATGAAAATGGTTATTCTGTACCCCACCATGTTGCGTGCCAAGTCATATTTGATTTTAGGGTAATTTTGAAAATGAAAAATCCCTCTATACCCCCTCTGACGACCCGACAATGATTTCTTTTGACAAATTATTGTTACTGAGATGGAAATGAATATTCTGTACCCCACCATGATGCGTGCCAAGTCATATTTGATTTTAGGGTAATTTTGAAAATGAAAAATCCCTCTATACCCCCTCTGACGACCCGACAATGATTTCTTTTGACAAATTATTGTTACTGAGATGGAAATGAATATTCTGTACCCCACCATGTTGCGTGCCAAGTCATATTTGATTTTAGGGTAATTTTGATAATGAGAAATCCCTCTATACCCCCTCTGACGACCCGACAATGATTTCTTTTGACAAATTATTGTTACTGAGATGGAAATGAATATTCTGTACCCCACCATGTTGCGTGCCAAGTCATATTTGATTTTGAGGTAATTTTGATAATGAGAAATCCCTCTATACCCCCTCTGACGACCCGACAATGATTTCTTTTGACAAATTATTGTTACTGAGATGGAAATGAATATTCTGTACCCCACCATGTTGCGTGCCAAGTCATATTTGATTTTAGGGTAATTTTGAAAATGAAAAATCCCTCTATACCCCCTCTGACGACCCGACAATGATTTCTTTTGACAAATTATTGTTATTGAGATGGAAATGAATATTCTGTACCCCACCATGATGCGTGCCAAGTCATATTTGATTTTTGAAGTCATTTTGAAAAATGAAAAATCTCTCTATACCCCCTCTGACGACCCGACAATGATTTCTGTTGACGAATTATTGTTTTTCAGATGGAAATGGATGTTTTGCACCCTACTATGATGCGTGCCAAGCCTTATTTGAATTTTGAAGTCATTTTGATAATGAAAAATCCCTCTATACCCCCTCTAACGACCCGTCAATGATTTTGTATTTACGAATTATTGTTATTCAGATGGAAATGGATATTCTGCAGCCCACCATGATGCGTGCCAAGTCATATTTGATTTTGAGGTAATTTTGAAAATGAAAAATCCCTCTATACCCCCTCTGACGACCCGACAATGATTTCTTTTGTCAAATTATTGTTATTGAGATGGAAATGAATATTCTGTACCCCACTATGTTGCGTGCCAAGTCATATTTGATTTTGGGGTAATTTTGATAATGAAAAATCCCTCTATACCCCCTCTAACGACCTGTCAATAATTTCCATTGACGAATTATCGTTATTCAGATGGAAATGGATATTCTGCAGCCCACCATGATGCGTGCCAAGTCATATTTGATTTTGAGGTAATTTTGAAAATGAGAAATCCCTCTATACCCCCTCTGACGACCCGACAATGATTTCTTTTGACAAATTATTGTTATTGAGATGGAAATGAATATTGTGTACCCCACCATGTTGCGTGCCAAGTCATATTTGAATTTAGGATAATTTTGAAAATGAAAAATCCCTCTATACCCCCTCTGACGACACGACAATGATTTATCTTAAGGAATTATTGTTATTCAGATGGGAATGGATATTCTGCACCCCACCATGATGCGTGCCAAGTCATTTTTGATTTTTGAAGTCATTTTGAAAATGAAAAATCCCTCTATTTCCTCTCTGACGACCCGACAATGATTTCTGTTTACGAATTATTGTTATTCAGATGGAAATAGATATTCTGCACCCCACCATGATGCGTGCCAAGTCATATTTGATTTTGAGTTTATTTTGATAATGAAAAATCCCTCTATACCCCCTCTGACGTCCCGACAATGATTTCTGTTGACAAATTATTGTTATTTAGATGAAATTGCATGTTTTGCACCCCACTATGATGCGTGCCAAGTCATATATGATTTTTGAAGTCATTTTGATAATGAAAAATCCCTTTATTCCCTCTCTGACGACCCGACAATGATTTCTGTAGACAATTTATTTTTATAGAGATGGAAATGGATATTCTGTACTACACCATGATGCGTGCCAAGTCATATTTGATTTTGAGGTAATTTTGAAAATGAAAAATCCCTCTATACTCCCTCTAACGACCCGTCAATGATTTCTGTGTACAAATTATTGTTATTCAGATGGAAATAGATATTCTGCACCCCACCATGATGCGTGCCAAGTCATATTTGATTTTTGAAATCATTTTGAAAATGAAAAATCCCTCTATTCCCTCTCTGACGACCCGACAATGATTTCTGTCGACGAATTATTGTTATTTGGATGGAAATGCATGTTGCACCCCACTATGATGCGTGCCAAGTCTTATTTGATTTTTGAAGTCATTTTGATAATGAAAAATCCCTCTATACCCCCTCTGACGACCCGACAATGATTTCTGTTGACGAATTATTGTTATTTAGATGAAAATGGATATTATACACTCCACTACGATACGTGCCAAGTCATATTTGATTTTTGAAGTAATTTTGAAAATGAAAAATCTCTCTATGCCCCCTCTAACGACCCGTCAATGACTTCTGTTGACGAATTATTGATATTCAGATGGAAATGGATATTCTGCACCCCTCCATGATGCGTGCCAAGTCATATTTGATTTTGATGTAATTTTGAAAATTAAAAATCCCTCTATACCCCGTCTGACGACCCGTCAATGATTTCTGTTGACTAATTATTGATATTCAGATGGAAATGGATATTCTGCACCCCACCATGATGCGTGCCAAGTCATATTAGATTTTGAGGTAATTTTGAAAACGAAAAATCACTCCATACCCCCTCTGACGACACGACAATGATTTCTGTTGACGAATTATTGTTATTCAGTTGGGAATGGATGTTTTGCACCCCACTATGATGCGTGCCCAGTCCTATTTGATTTTGAGGTGATTTTGAAAATGAAAAATCTCTCTATACCCCCTCTGACGTCCCGACAATGATTTCTGTTGACAAATTATTTTTATAGAGATGGAAATGGATATTCTGTACCCCACTATGATGCGTGCCAAGTCATATTTGATTTTTGAAGTCATTTTGAAAATGAAAAATCCCTCTATACCCCCTCTGACGACCCGACAATGATTTCTGTTGACGAATTATTGTTTTTCAGATGGAAATGGATGTTTTGCACCCTACTATGATGCGTGCCAAGCCTTATTTGAATTTTGAAGTCATTTTGATAATGAAAAATCCCACTATTCCCCCTCTAACGACCCGTCAATGATTTCTGTTGACGAATTATTGTTATTTAGATGGAAATGGATATTCTGCACCCCACCATGATGCGTGCCAAGTCATATTTGATTTCGAGGTAATTATGAAAATGAAAAATCCCTCTATACCCCCTCTGACGACCCGACAATGATTTCTGTTGACGAAATATTGTTATTCAGATGAAAATGAATATTTTGCACCCTACTATTATGCGTGCCAAGCCTTATTTGAATTTTGAAGTCATTTTGATAATGAAAAATCCCTCTATACCCCCTCTAACGAGCCGTCAATGATTTCCATTGACGAATTATTGTTATTCAGATGGAAATGAATTTTCTGCAGCCCACCATGATGCGTGCCAAGTCATATTTGATTTTGAGGTAATTTTGAAAATGAAAAATCCCTCTATACCCCCTCTGACGACCCGACAATGATTTCTTTTGACAAATTATTGTTATTGAGATGATAATGAATATTCTGTACCCCACCATGATGCGTGCCAAGTCATATTTGATTTTTGAAGTCATTTTGAAAATGAAAAATCCCTCCATTCCCCCTCTGACGACACGACAATGATTTCTGTTGACAAATTATCGTTTTTGAGATGAAAATGGATATTCTGTACCCCACCATGATGCGTGCCAAGTCATATTTGATTTTAGAAGTCATTTTGAAAATGAAAAATCCGTCTATAACCCCTCTAACGACCCGTCAATGATTTCTGTTGACGAATTATGGTTATTCAGATGGGAATGGATATTCTGCACCCCACCATAATGCGTGCCAAGTCATATTTGATTTTGAGGTAATTTTGAAAATGAAAAATCCCTCTATACTCCCTCTAACGACCCGTCAATGATTTCTGTGTAGAAATTATTG
Organism: Chrysolina americana; assembly: GCA_958502065.1. Lineage (NCBI taxonomy): Eukaryota > Metazoa > Arthropoda > Insecta > Coleoptera > Chrysomelidae > Chrysolina > Chrysolina americana. The sequence continues at coordinate 42,742,703 of OY293414.1, forward strand.
TTATTCAGATGGAAATAGATATTCTGCACCCCACCATGATGCGTGCCAAGTCATATTTGATTTTTGAAGTCATTTTGAAAATGAAAAATCCCTCTATTCCCTCTCTGACGACCCGACAATGATTTCTGTTGACGAATTATTGTTATTTAGATGAAAATGGATATTATGCACTCCACTATGATACGTGCCAAGTCATATTTGATTTTGGAAATCATTTTGAAAATGAAAAATCCCTCTATGCCCCCTCTAACGACCCGTCAATGACTTCTGTTGACGAATTATTGTTATTCAGATGGAAATGGATATTCTGCACCCCACCATGATGCGTGCCAAGTCATATTTGATTTTTGAAGTCATTTTGAAAATGAAAAATCCCTCTCTACCCCCTCTAACGACCCGTCAATGATTTCTGTTTACGAATTATTGTTATTCAGATGGAAATAGATATTCTGCACCCCACCATGATGCGTGCCAAGTCATATTTGATTTTTGAAATCATTTTGAAAATGAAAAATCCCTCTATTCCCTCTCTGACGACCCGAAAATGATTTCTGTTGACGAATTATTGTTATTTGGATGGAAATGCATGTTTTGCACCCCACTATGATGCGTGCCAAGTCATATTTGATTTATGAAGTCATTTTGATAATGAAAAATCCCTCTATACCCCCTCTGACGACCCGAAAATGATTTCTGTTGACAAATTATTGATATTTGGATGGAAATGCATGTTTTGCACCCCACTATGATGCGTGCCAAGTCATATTTGATTTATGAAGTCATTTTGATAATGAAAAATCCCTCTATACCCCCTCTGACGACCCGAAAATGATTTCTGATGACGAATTATTGTTATTTAGAAGAAAATGGATATTATGCGCTCCACTATGATACGTGCCAAGTCATATTTGATTTTTGAAGTAATTTTGAAAATGAAAAATCCCTCTATGCCCCCTCTAACGACCCGTCAATGATTTCTGTTGACTAATTATTGATATTCAGATGGAAATGGATATTCTGCACCCCACCATGATGCGTGCCAAGTCATATTATATTTTGAGGTAATTTTGAAAATGAAAAATCCCTCGATACCGCCTCTGACGACACGACAATGATTTCTGTTGACGAATTATTGTTATTCAAATGGGAATGGATGTTTTGCACCCCACTATGATGCGTGCCAAGTCCTATTTGATTTTGAGGTAATTTTGAAAATGAAAAATCCCTCTATACCCCCTCTGACGACCCGACAATGATTTCTGTTGACAAATTATTTTTATAGAGAAGGAAATGGATATTCTGTACCCCACCATGATGCGTGCCAAATCATATTTGATTTTTGAAGTCATTTTGAAAATGAAAAATCCCTCTATACCCCCTCTGACGACCCGACAATGATTTCTGTTGACGAATTATTCTCATTCAGATGGAAATTGATATTCTGCACCCCATCATGATGCGTGCCAAGTCATATTAGATTTTGAGGTAATTTTGAAAATGAAAAATCCCTCTATACCCCGTCTGACGACCCGTCAATGATTTCTGTTGACGAATTATTGTTATTTAGATGGAAATGGATATTCTGCACCCCACTATGATGCGTGCCAAGTTATATTTGATTTCGAGGGAATTATGAAAATGAAAAATCCCTCTATACCCCCTCTGACGACCCGACAATGATTTCTGTTGACGAAATATTGTTATTCAGATGAAAATGAATATTTTGCACCCTACTATTATGCGTGCCAAGCCTTATTTGAATTTTGAAGTCATTTTGATAATGAAAAATCCCTCTATACCCCCTCTAACGACCCGTCAATGATTTCCTTTGACGAATTATTGTTATTCAGATGGAAATGGATATTCTGCAGCCCACCATGATGCGTGCCAAGTCATATTTGATTTTGAGGTAATTTAGAAAATGAGAAATCCCTCTATACCCCCTCTGACGACCCGACAATGATTTCTCTTGACAAATTATTGTTATTGAGATGGAAATGAATATTCTGTACCCCACCATGTTGCGTGCCAAGTCATATTTGATTTTAGGGTAATTTTGATAATGAGAAATCCCTCTATACCGCCTCTGACGACCCGACAATGATATCTTTCGACAAATTATTGTTATTGAGATGAAAATGGTTATTCTGTACCCCACCATGATGCGTGCCAAGTCATATTTGATTTGTGAAGTCATTTTGAAAATGAAAAAACTCTCTATACCCCCTCTGACGACCCGACAATGATTTCTGTTGACGAATTATTGTTTTTCAGATGGAAATGGATGTTTTGCACCCTACTATGATGCGTGCCAAGCCTTATTTGAATTTTGAAGTCATTTTGATAATGAAAAATCCCTCTATACCCCCTTTAACGACCCGTCAATGATTTTGTATTGACGAATTATTGTTATTCAGATGAAAATGGATATTCTGCAGCCCACCATGATGCGTGCCAAGTCATATTTGATTTTGAGGTAATTTTGAAAATGAAAAATCCCTCTATACCCCCTCTGACGACCCGACAATGATTTCTTTTGTCAAATTATTGTTATTGAGATGGAAATGAATATTCTGTACCCCACTTTGTTGCGTGCCAAGTCATATTTGATTTTGGGGTAATTTTGATAATGAAAAATCCCTCTATACCCCCTCTAACGACCTGTCAATGATTTCCATTGACGAATTATTGTTATTCAGATGGAAATGGATATTCTGCAGCCCACCATGATGCCTTCCAAGTCATATTTTATTTTGAGGTAATTTTGAAAATGAAAAATCCCTCTATACCCCCTCTGACGACCCGACAATGATTTCTTTTGACAAATTATTGTTATTGAGATGGAAATGAATATTGTGTACCCCACCATGTTGCGTGCCAAGTCATATTTGAATTTAGGGTAATTTTGAAAATGAAAAATCCCTCTATACCCCCTCTGACGACACGACAATGATTTACCTTAAGGAATTATTTTTATTCAGATGGGAATGGATATTCTGCACCCCACCATGATGCGTGCCAAGTCATTTTTGATTTTTGAAGTCATTTTGAAAATGAAAAATCCCTCTATTCCCTCTCTGACGACCCGACAATGATTTCTGTTTACGAATTATTGTTATTCAGATGGAAATAGATATTCTGCACCCCACCATGATGCGTGCCAAGTCATATTTGATTTTGAGGTTATTTTGATAATGAAAAATCCCTCTATACCCCCTCTGACGTCCCGACAATGATTTCTGTTGACAAATTATTGTTACTTAGATGAAATTGCATGTTTTGCACCCCACTATGATGCGTGCCAAGTCATATTTGATTTTTGAAGTCATTTTGATAATGAAAAATTCCTTTATTCCCTCTCTGACGACCCGACAATGATTTCTGTAGACAATTTATTTTTATAGAGATGGAAATGGATATTCTGTACTACACCATGATGCGTGCCAAGTCATATTTGATTTTTAAAGTCATTTTGAAAATGAAAAATCCCTCTCTACCCCCTCTAACGACCCGTCAATTATTTCTGTTTACGAATTATTGTTATTCAGATGGAAATAGATATTCTGCACCCCACCATGATGCTTGCCAAGTCATATTTGATTTTTGAAGTCATTTTGAAAATGAAAAATCCCTCTATTCCCTCTCTGACGACCCGACAATGATTTCTGTTGACGAATTATTGTTATTGGGATGGAAATGCATGTTTTGCGCCCCACTATGATGCGTGCCAAGTCATATTTGATTTATGAAGTCATTTTGATAATGAAAAATCCCTCTATACCCCCTCTGACGACCCGAAAATGATTTCTGTTGACGAATTATTGTTATTTAGATGAAAATGGATATTATGCACTCCACTATGATACGTGCCAAGTCATATTTGATTTTTGAAGTAATTTTGAAAATGAAAAATCCCTCTATGCCCCCTCTAACGACCCGTCAATGATTTCTGTTGACGAATTATTGTTATTCAGATGGAAATGGATATTCTGCACCCCACCATGATGCGTGCCAAGTCATATTAGATTTTGAGGTAATTTTGAAAATGAAAAATCCCTCTATACCCCGTCTGACGACCCGTCAATGATTTCTGTTGACTAATTATTGATATTCAGATGGAAATGGATATTCTGCACCCCACTATGATGCGTGCCAAGTCATATTAGATTTTGAGGTCATTTTGAAAATGAAAAATCCCTCGATACCCCCTCTGACGACACGACAATGATTTCTGTTGACGAATTATTGTCATTCAGATGGAAATGGATGTTTTGCACCCCACTATGATGTGTACCAAGTCCTATTTGATTTTGAGGTAATTTTGAAAATGAAAAATCCCTCTATACCCCCTCTGACGTCCCGACAATGATTTCTGTTGACAAATTATTTTTATAGAGATGGAAATGGATATTCTGTACCCCACCATGATGCGTGCCAAGTCATATTTGATTTTGGGGTAATTTTGAAAATGAAATATCCATCTATACCCCCTCTGACGACACGACAATGATTTATCTTAAGGAATTATTGTTATTCAGATGGGAATGGATATTCTGCACCCCACCATGATGCGTGCCAAGTCATTTTTGATTTTTGAAGTCATTTTGAAAAATCCCTCTATTCCCTCTCTGACGACCCGACAATGATTTCTGTTTACGAATTATTGTTATTCAGATGGAAATAGATATTCTGCACCCCACCATGATGCGTGCCAAATCATATTTGATTTTGAGGTTATTTTAATAATGAAAAATCCCTCTATACCCCCTCTGTCGTCCCGACAATGATTTCTGTTGACAAATTATTGTTATTTAGATGAAAATGCATGTTTTGCACCCCACTATGATGCGTGCCAAGTCATATTTGATTTTTGAAGTCAATTTGATAATGAAAAATCCCTTTATTCCCTCTCTGACGACCCGACAATGATTTCTGTAGACAATTTATTTTTATAGAGATGGAAATGGATATTCTGTACCCCACCATGATGCGTGCCAAGTCATATTTGATTTTTGAAGTCATTTTGAAAATGAAAAATCCCTCTCTACCCCCTCTAACGACCCGTCAATGATTTCTGTTTACGAATTATTGTTATTCAGATGGAAATAGATATTCTGCACCCCACCATGATGCGTGCCAAGTCATATTTGATTTTGAGGTTATTTTGAAAATGAAAATTCCCTCCATTCCCCCTCTGACGACACGACAATGATTTCTGTTGACAATTTATCGTTTTTGAGATGAAATTGGATATTCTGTACCCCACCATGATGCGTGCCAAGTCATATTTGATTTTAGAAGTCATTTTGAAAATGAAAAATCCGTCTATAACCCCTCTAACGACCCGTCAATGATTTCTGTTGACGAATTATGGTTATTCAGATGGGAATGGATATTCTGCACCCCACCATATTGCGTGCCAAGTCATATTTGATTTTGAGGTAATTTTGAAAATGAAAAATCCCTCTATACTCCCTCTAACGACCCGTCAATGATTTCTGTGTACAAATTATTGTTATTCAGATGGAAATAGATATTCTGCACCCCACCATGATGCGTGCCAAGTCATATTTGATTTTTGAAATCATTTTGAAAATGAAAAATCCCTCTATTCCCTCTCTGACGACCCGACAATGATTTCTGTCGACGAATTATTGTTATTTGGATGGAAATGCATGTTGCACCCCACTATGATGCGTGCCAAGTCTTATTTGATTTTTGAAGTCATTTTGATAATGAAAAATCCCTCTATACCCCCTCTGACGACCCGACAATGATTTCTGTTGACGAATTATTGTTATTTAGATGAAAATGGATATTATGCACTCCACTACGATACGTGCCAAGTCATATTTGATTTTTGAAGTAATTTTGAAAATGAAAAATCTCTCTATGCCCCCTCTAACGACCCGTCAATGACTTCTGTTGACGAATTATTGATATTCAGATGGAAATGGATATTCTGCACCCCTCCATGATGCGTGCCTAGTCATATTTGATTTTGATGTAATTTTGAAAATTAAAAATCCCTCTATACCCCGTCTGACGACCCGTCAATGATTTCTGTTGACTAATTATTGATATTCAGATGGAAATGGATATTCTGCACCCCACCATGATGCGTGCCAAGTCATATTAGATTTTGAGGTAATTTTAAAAACGAAAAATCACTCCATACCCCCTCTGACGACACGACAATGATTTCTGTTGACGAATTATTGTTATTCAGTTGGGAATGGATGTTTTGCACCCCACTATGATGCGTGCCCAGTCCTATTTGATTTTGAGGTGATTTTGAAAATGAAAAATCTCTCTATACCCCCTCTGACGTCCCGACAATGATTTCTGTTGACAAATTATTTTTATAGAGATGGAAATGGATATTCTGTACCCCACCATGATGCGTGCCAAGTCATATTTGATTTTTGAAGTCATTTTGAAAATGAAAAATCCCTCTATACCCCCTCTGACGACCCGACAATGATTTCTGTTGACGAATTATTGTTTTTCAGATGGAAATGGATGTTTTGAACCCTACTATGATGCGTGCCAAGCCTTATTTGAATTTTGAAGTCATTTTGATAATGAAAAATCCCACTATTCCCCCTCTAACGACCCGTCAATGATTTCTGTTGACGAATTATTGTTATTTAGATGGAAATGGATATTCTGCACCCCACCATGATGCGTGCCAAGTCATATTTGATTTCGAGGTAATTATGAAAATGAAAAATCCCTCTATTCCCCCTCTGACGACCCGACAATGATTTCTGTTGACGAAATATTGTTATTCAGATGAAAATGAATATTTTGCACCCTACTATTATGCGTGCCAAGCCTTATTTGAATTTTGAAGTCATTTTGATAATGAAAAATCCCTCTATACCCCCTCTAACGAGCCGTCAATGATTTCCATTGACGAATTATTGTTATTCAGATGGAAATGAATTTTCTGCAGCCCACCATGATGCGTGCCAAGTCATATTTGATTTTGAGGTAATTTTGAAAATGAAAAATCCCTCTATACCCCCTCTGACGACCCGACAATGATTTCTTTTGACAAATTATTGTTATTGAGATGGAAATGAATATTCTGTACCCCACCATGATGCGTGCCAAGTCATATTTGATTTTTGAAGTCATTTTGAAAATGAAAAATCCCTCTATACCCCCTCTGACGACCCGACAATGATTTCTGTTGACGAATTATTGTTTTTCAGATGGAAATGGATGTTTTGCACCCTACTATGATGCGTGCCAAGCCTTATTTGAATTTTGAAGTCATTTTGATAATGAAAAATCCCTCTATACCCCCTCTAACGACCCGTCAATGATTTCCATTGACGAATTATTGTTATTCAGATGGAAATGGATATTCTGCAGCCCACCATGATGCGTGCCAAGTCATATTTGATTTTGAGGTAATTTTGAAAATGAGAAATCCCTCTATACCCCCTCTGACGACCCGACAATGATTTCTTTTGACAAATTATTGTTACTGAGATGGAAATGAATATTCTGTACCCCACCATGTTGCGTGCCAAGTCATATTTGATTTTAGGGTAATTTTGATAATGAGAAATCCCTCTATACCGCCTCTGACGACCCGACAATGATATCTTTCGACAAATTATTGTTATTGAGATGAAAATGGTTATTCTGTACCCCACCATGATGCGTGCCAAGTCATATTTGATTTTTGAAGTCATTTTGAAAATGAAAAATCTCTCTATACCCCCTCTGACGACCCGACAATGATTTCTGTTGACGAATTATTGTTTTTCAGATGGAAATGGATGTTTTGCACCCTACTATGATGCGTGCCAAGCCTTATTTGAATTTTGAAGTCATTTTGATAATGAAAAATCCCTCTATACCCCCTCTAACGACCCGTCAATGATTTTGTATTTACGAATTATTGTTATTCAGATGGAAATGGATATTCTGCAGCCCACCATGATGCGTGCCAAGTCATATTTGATTTTGAGGTAATTTTGAAAATGAAAAATCCCTCTATACCCCCTCTGACGACCCGACAATGATTTCTTTTGTCAAATTATTGTTATTGAGATGGAAATGAATATTCTGTACCCCACTATGTTGCGTGCCAAGTCATATTTGATTTTGGGGTAATTTTGATAATGAAAAATCCCTCTATACCCCCTCTAACGACCTGTCAATAATTTCCATTGACGAATTATCGTTATTCAGATGGAAATGGATATTCTGCAGCCCACCATGATGCGTGCCAAGTCATATTTGATTTTGAGGTAATTTTGAAAATGAGAAATCCCTCTATACCCCCTCTGACGACCCGACAATGATTTCTTTTGACAAATTATTGTTATTGAGATGGAAATGAATATTGTGTACCCCACCATGTTGCGTGCCAAGTCATATTTGAATTTAGGATAATTTTGAAAATGAAAAATCCCTCTATACCCCTTCTGACGACACGACAATGATTTATCTTAAGGAATTATTGTTATTCAGATGGGAATGGATATTCTGCACCCCACCATGATGCGTGCCAAGTCATTTTTGATTTTTGAAGTCATTTTGAAAATGAAAAATCCCTCTATTCCCTCTCTGACGACCCGACAATGATTTCTGTTTACGAATTATTGTTATTCAGATAGAAATAGATATTCTGCACCCCACCATGATGCGTGCCAAGTCATATTTGATTTTGAGTTTATTTTGATAATGAAAAATCCCTCTATACCCCCTCTGACGTCCCGACAATGATTTCTGTTGACAAATTATTGTTATTTAGATGAAATTGCATGTTTTGCACCCCACTATGATGCGTGCCAAGTCATATATGATTTTTGAAGTCATTTTGATAATGAAAAATCCCTTTATTCCCTCTCTGACGACCCGACAATGATTTCTGTAGACAATTTATTTTTATAGAGATGGAAATGGATATTCTGTACTACACCATGATGCGTGCCAAGTCATATTTGATTTTGAGGTAATTTTGAAAATGAAAAATCCCTCTATACTCCCTCTAACGACCCGTCAATGATTTCTGTGTACAAATTATTGTTATTCAGATGGAAATAGATATTCTGCACCCCACCATGATGCGTGCCAAGTCATATTTGATTTTTGAAATCATTTTGAAAATGAAAAATCCCTCTATTCCCTCTCTGACGACCCGACAATGATTTCTGTCGACGAATTATTGTTATTTGGATGGAAATGCATGTTGCACCCCACTTTGATGCGTGCCAAGTCTTATTTGATTTTTGAAGTCATTTTGATAATGAAAAATCCCTCTATACCCCCTCTGACGACCCGACAATGATTTCTGTTGACGAATTATTGTTATTTAGATGAAAATGGATATTATGCACTCCACTACGATACGTGCCAAGTCATATTTGATTTTTGAAGTAATTTTGAAAATAAAAAATCTCTCTATGCCCCCTCTAACGACCCGTCAATGACTTCTGTTGACGAATTATTGATATTCAGATGGAAATGGATATTCTGCACCCCTCCATGATGCGTGCCAAGTCATATTTGATTTTGATGTAATTTTGAAAATTAAAAATCCCTCTATACCCCGTCTGACGACCCGTCAATGATTTCTGTTGACTAATTATTGATATTCAGATGGAAATGGATATTCTGCACCCCACCATGATGCGTGCCAAGTCATATTAGATTTTGAGGTAATTTTGAAAACGAAAAATCACTCCATACCCCCTCTGACGACACGACAATGATTTCTGTTGACGAATTATTGTTATTCAGTTGGGAATGGATGTTTTGCACCCCACTATGATGCGTGCCCAATCCTATTTGATTTTGAGGTGATTTTGAAAATGAAAAATCTCTCTATACCCCCTCTGACGTCCCGACAATGATTTCTGTTGACAAATTATTTTTATAGAGATGGAAATGGATATTCTGTACCCCACCATGATGCGTGCCAAGTCATATTTGATTTTTGAAGTCATTTTGAAAATGAAAAATCCCTCTATACCCCCTCTGACGACCCGACAATGATTTCTGTTGACGAATTATTGTTTTTCAGATGGAAATGGATGTTTTGCACCCTACTATGATGCGTGCCAAGCCTTATTTGAATTTTGAAGTCATTTTGATAATGAAAAATCCCACTATTCCCCCTCTAACGACCCGTCAATGATTTCTGTTGACGAATTATTGTTATTTAGATGGAAATGGATATTCTGCACCCCACCATGATGCGTGCCAAGTCATATTTGATTTCGAGGTAATTATGAAAATGAAAAATCCCTCTATACCCCCTCTGACGACCCGACAATGATTTCTGTTGACGAAATATTGTTATTCAGATGAAAATGAATATTTTGCACCCTACTATTATGCGTGCCAAGCCTTATTTGAATTTTGAAGTCATTTTGATAATGAAAAATCCCTCTATACCCCCTCTAACGAGCCGTCAATGATTTCCATTGACAAATTATTGTTATTCAGATGGAAATGAATTTTCTGCAGCCCACCATGATGCGTGCCAAGTCATATTTGATTTTGAGGTAATTTTGAAAATGAAAAATCCCTCTATACCCCCTCTGACGACCCGACAATGATTTCTTTTGACAAATTATTGTTATTGAGATGATAATGAATATTCTGTACCCCACCATGATGCGTGCCAAGTCATATTTGATTTTTGAAGTCATTTTGAAAATGAAAAATCCCTCCATTCCCCCTCTGACGACACGACAATGATTTCTGTTGACAAATTATCGTTTTTGAGATGAAAATGGATATTCTGTACCCCACCATGATGCGTGCCAAGTCATATTTGATTTTAGAAGTCATTTTGAAAATGAAAAATCCGTCTATAACCCCTCTAACGACCCGTCAATGATTTCTGTTGACGAATTATGGTTATTCAGATGGGAATGGATATTATGCACCCCACCATAATGCGTGCCAAGTCATATTTGATTTTGAGGTAATTTTGAAAATGAAAAATCCCTCTATACTCCCTCTAACGACCCGTCAATGATTTCTGTGTAGAAATTATTGTTATTCAGATGGAAATAGATATTCTGCACCCCACCATGATGCGTGCCAAGTCATATTTGATTTTTGAAGTCATTTTGAAAATGAAAAATCCCTCTATTCCCTCTCTGACGACCCGACAATGATTTCTGTTGACGAATTATTGTTATTTAGATGAAAATGGATATTATGCACTCCACTATGATACGTGCCAAGTCATATTTGATTTTTGAAGTCATTTTGAAAATGAAAAATCCCTCTATGCCCCCTCTAACGACCCGTCAATGACTTCTGTTGACGAATTATTGTTATTCAGATGGAAATGGATATTCTGCACCCCACCATGATGCGTGCCAAGTCATATTTGATTTTTGAAGTCATTTTGAAAATGAAAAATCCCTCTCTACCCCCTCTAACGACCCGTCAATGATTTCTGTTTACGAATTATTGTTATTCAGATGGAAATAGATATTCTGCACCCCACCATGATGCGTGCCAAGTCATATTTGATTTTTGAAATCATTTTGAAAATGAAAAATCCCTCTATTCCCTCTCTGACGACCCGAAAATGATTTCTGTTGACGAATTATTGTTATTTGGATGGAAATGCATGTTTTGCACCCCACTATGATGCGTGCCAAGTCATATTTGATTTATGAAGTCATTTTGATAATGAAAAATCCCTCTATACCCCCTCTGACGACCCGAAAATGATTTCTGTTGACAAATTATTGATATTTGGATGGAAATGCATGTTTTGCACCCCACTATGATGCGTGCCAAGTCATATTTGATTTATGAAGTCATTTTGATAATGAAAAATCCCTCTATACCCCCTCTGACGACCCGAAAATGATTTCTGATGACGAATTATTGTTATTTAGAAGAAAATGGATATTATGCGCTCCACTATGATACGTGCCAAGTCATATTTGATTTTTGAAGTAATTTTGAAAATGAAAAATCCCTCTATGCCCCCTCTAACGACCCGTCAATGATTTCTGTTGACTAATTATTGATATTCAGATGGAAATGGATATTCTGCACCCCACCATGATGCGTGCCAATTCATATTATATTTTGAGGTAACTTTGAAAATGAAAAATCCCTCGATACCGCCTCTGACGACACGACAATGATTTCTGTTGACGAATTATTGTTATTCAGATGGGAATGGATGTTTTGCACCCCACTATGATGCGTGCCAAGTCCTATTTGATTTTGAGGTAATTTTGAAATTGAAAAATCCCTCTATACCCCCTCTGACGACCCGACAATGATTTCTGTTGACAAATTATTTTTATAGAGAAGGAAATGGATATTCTGTACCCCACCATGATGCGTGCCAAATCATATTTGATTTTTGAAGTCATTTTGAAAATGAAAAATCCCTCTATACCCCCTCTGACGACCCGACAATGATTTCTGTTGACGAATTATTCTCATTCAGATGGAAATTGATATTCTGCACCCCATCATGATGCGTGCCAAGTCATATTAGATTTTGAGGTAATTTTGAAAATGAAAAATCCCTCTATACCCCGTCTGACGACCCGTCAATGATTTCTGTTGACGAATTATTGTTATTTAGATGGAAATGGATATTCTGCACCCCACTATGATGCGTGCCAAGTTATATTTGATTTCGAGGGAATTATGAAAATGAAAAATCCCTCTATACCCCCTCTGACGACCCGACAATGATTTCTGTTGACGAAATATTGTTATTCAGATGAAAATGAATATTTTGCACCCTACTATTATGCGTGCCAAGCCTTATTTGAATTTTGAAGTCATTTTGATAATGAAAAATCCCTCTATACCCCTCTAACGACCCGTCAATGATTTCCTTTGACGAATTATTGTTATTCAGATGGAAATGGATATTCTGCAGCCCACCATGATGCGTGCCAAGTCATATTTGATTTTGAGGTAATTTAGAAAATGAGAAATCCCTCTATACCCCCTCTGACGACCCGACAATGATTTCTCTTGACAAATTATTGTTATTGAGATGGAAATGAATATTCTGTACCCCACCATGTTGCGTGCCAAGTCATATTTGATTTTAGGGTAATTTTGATAATGAGAAATCCCTCTATACCGCCTCTGACGACCCGACAATGATATCTTTCGACAAATTATTGTTATTGAGATGAAAATGGTTATTCTGTACCCCACCATGATGCGTGCCAAGTCATATTTGATTTGTGAAGTCATTTTGAAAATGAAAAAACTCTCTATACCCCCTCTGACGACCCGACAATGATTTCTGTTGACGAATTATTGTTTTTCAGATGGAAATGGATGTTTTGCACCCTACTATGATGCGTGCCAAGCCTTATTTGAATTTTGAAGTCATTTTGATAATGAAAAATCCCTCTATACCCCCTCTAACGACCCGTCAATGATTTTGTATTGACGAATTATTGTTATTCAGATGAAAATGGATATTCTGCAGCCCACCATGATGCGTGCCAAGTCATATTTGATTTTGAGGTAATTTTGAAAATGAAAAATCCCTCTATACCCCCTCTGACGACCCGACAATGATTTCTTTTGTCAAATTATTGTTATTGAGATGGAAATGAATATTCTGTACCCCACTATGTTGCGTGCCAAGTCATATTTGATTTTGGGGTAATTTTGATAATGAAAAATCCCTCTATACCCCCTCTAACGACCTGTCTATGATTTCCATTGACGAATTATTGTTATTCAGATGGAAATGGATATTCTGCAGCCCACCATGATGCCTGCCAAGTCATATTTGATTTTGAGGTAATTTTGAAAATGAAAAATCCCTCTATACCCCCTCTGACGACCCGACAATGATTTCTTTTGACAAATTATTGTTATTGAGATGGAAATGAATATTGTGTACCCCACCATGTTGCGTGCCAAGTCATATTTGAATTTAGGGTAATTTTGAAAATGAAAAATCCCTCTATACCCCCTCTGACGACACGACAATGATTTATCTTAAGGAATTATTTTTATTCAGATGGGAATGGATATTCTGCACCCCACCATGATGCGTGCCAAGTCATTTTTGATTTTTGAAGTCATTTTGAAAATGAAAAATCCCTCTATTCCCTCTCTGACGACCCGACAATGATTTCTGTTTACGAATTATTGTTATTCAGATGGAAATAGATATTCTGCACCCCACCATGATGCGTGCCAAGTCATATTTGATTTTGAGGTTATTTTGATAATGAAAAATCCCTCTATACCCCCTCTGACGTCCCGACAATGATTTCTGTTGACAAATTATTGTTATTTAGATGAAATTGCATGTTTTGCACCCCACTATGATGCGTGCCAAGTCATATTTGATTTTTGAAGTCATTTTGATAATGAAAAATTCCTTTATTCCCTCTCTGACGACCCGACAATGATTTCTGTAGACAATTTATTTTTATAGAGATGGAAATGGATATTCTGTACTACACCATGATGCGTGCCAAGTCATATTTGATTTTTGAAGTCATTTTGAAAATGAAAAATCCCTCTCTACCCCCTCTAACGACCCGTCAATTATTTCTGTTTACGAATTATTGTTATTCAGATGGAAATAGATATTCTGCACCCCACCATGATGATTGCCAAGTCATATTTGATTTTTGAAGTCATTTTGAAAATGAAAAATCCCTCTATTCCCTCTCTGACGACCCGACAATGATTTCTGTTGACGAATTATTGTTATTGGGATGGAAATGCATGTTTTGCGCCCCACTATGATGCGTGCCAAGTCATATTTGATTTATGAAGTCATTTTGATAATGAAAAATCCCTCTATACCCCCTCTGACGACCCGAAAATGATTTCTGTTGACGAATTATTGTTATTTAGATGAAAATGGATATTATGCACTCCACTATGATACGTGCCAAGTCATATTTGATTTTTGAAGTAATTTTGAAAATGAAAAATCCCTCTATGCCCCCTCTAACGACCCGTCAATGATTTCTGTTGACGAATTATTGTTATTCAGATGGAAATGGATATTCTGCACCCCACCATGATGCGTGCCAAGTCATATTAGATTTTGAGGTAATTTTGAAAATGAAAAATCCCTCTATACCCCGTCTGACGACCCGTCAATGATTTCTGTTGACTAATTATTGATATTCAGATGGAAATGGATATTCTGCACCCCACTATGATGCGTGCCAAGTCATATTAGATTTTGAGGTCATTTTGAAAATGAAAAATCCCTCGATACCCCCTCTGACGACACGACAATGATTTCTGTTGACGAATTATTGTCATTCAGATGGAAATGGATGTTTTGCACCCCACTATGATGTGTACCAAGTCCTATTTGATTTTGAGATAATTTTGAAAATGAAAAATCCCTCTATACCCCCTCTGACGTCCCGACAATGATTTCTGTTGACAAATTATTTTAATAGAGATGAAAATGGATATTACGTACCCCACCATGATGCGTGCCAAGTCATATTTGATTTTGGGGTAATTTTGAAAATGAAATATCCATCTATACCCCCTCTGACGACACGACAATGATTTATCTTAAGGAATTATTGTTATTCAGATGGGAATGGATATTCTGCACCCCACCATGATGCGTGCCAAGTCATTTTTGATTTTTGAAGTCATTTTGAAAAATCCCTCTATTCCCTCTCTGACGACCCGACAATGATTTCTGTTTACGAATTATTGTTATTCAGATGGAAATAGATATTCTGCACCCCACCATGATGCGTGCCAAATCATATTTGATTTTGAGGTTATTTTAATAATGAAAAATCCCTCTATACCCCCTCTGTCGTCCCGACAATGATTTCTGTTGACAAATTATTGTTATTTAGATGAAAATGCATGTTTTGCACCCCACTATGATGCGTGCCAAGTCATATTTGATTTTTGAAGTCATTTTGATAATGAAAAATCCCTTTATTCCCTCTCTGACGACCCGACAATGATTTCTGTAGACAATTTATTTTTATAGAGATGGAAATGGATATTCTGTATCCCACCATGATGCGTGCCAAGTCATATTTGATTTTTGAAGTCATTTTGAAAATGAAAAATCCCTCTCTACCCCCTCTAACGACCCGTCAATGATTTCTGTTTACAAATTATTGTTATTCAGATGGAAATAGATATTCTGCACCCCACCATGATGCGTGCCAAGTCATATTTGATTTTGAGGTAATTTTGAAAATGAAAATTCCCTCCATTCCCCCTCTGACGACACGACAATGATTTCTGTTGACAATTTATCGTTTTTGAGATGAAAATGGATATTCTGTACCCCACCATGATGCGTGCCAAGTCATATTTGATTTTAGAAGTCATTTTGAAAATGAAAAATCCGTCTATAACCCCTCTAACGACCCGTCAATGATTTCTGTTGACGAATTATGGTTATTCAGATGGGAATGGATATTCTGCACCCCACCATATTGCGTGCCAAGTCATATTTGATTTTGAGGTAATTTTGAAAATGAAAAATCCCTCTATACTCCCTCTAACGACCCGTCAATGATTTCTGTGTACAAATTATTGTTATTCAGATGGAAATAGATATTCTGCACCCCACCATGATGCGTGCCAAGTCATATTTGATTTTTGAAATCATTTTGAAAATGAAAAATCCCTCTATTCCCTCTCTGACGACCCGACAATGATTTCTGTCGACGAATTATTGTTATTTGGATGGAAATGCATGTTGCACCCCACTATGATGCGTGCCAAGTCTTATTTGATTTTTGAAGTCATTTTGATAATGAAAAATCCCTCTATACCCCCTCTGACGACCCGACAATGATTTCTGTTGACGAATTATTGTTATTTAGATGAAAATGGATATTATGCACTCCACTACGATACGTGCCAAGTCATATTTGATTTTTGAAGTAATTTTGAAAATGAAAAATCTCTCTATGCCCCCTCTAACGACCCGTCAATGACTTCTGTTGACGAATTATTGATATTCAGATGGAAATGGATATTCTGCACCCCTCCATGATGCGTGCCAAGTCATATTTGATTTTGATGTAATTTTGAAAATTAAAAATCCCTCTATACCCCGTCTGACGACCCGTCAATGATTTCTGTTGACTAATTATTGATATTCAGATGGAAATGGATATTCTGCACCCCACCATGATGCGTGCCAAGTCATATTAGATTTTGAGGTAATTTTGAAAACGAAAAATCACTCCATACCCCCTCTGACGACACGACAATGATTGCTGTTGACGAATTATTGTTATTCAGTTGGGAATGGATGTTTTGCACCCCACTATGATGCGTGCCCAGTCCTATTTGATTTTGAGGTGATTTTGAAAATGAAAAATCTCTCTATACCCCCTCTGACGTCCCGACAATGATTTCTGTTGACAAATTATTTTTATAGAGATGGAAATGGATATTCTGTACCCCACCATGATGCGTGCCAAGTCATATTTGATTTTTGAAGTCATTTTGAAAATGAAAAATCCCTCTATACCCCCTCTGACGACCCGACAATGATTTCTGTTGACGAATTATTGTTTTTCAGATGGAAATGGATGTTTTGCACCCTACTATGATGCGTGCCAAGCCTTATTTGAATTTTGAAGTCATTTTGATAATGAAAAATCCCACTATTCCCCCTCTAACGACCCGTCAATGATTTCTGTTGACGAATTATTGTTATTTAGATGGAAATGGATATTCTGCACCCCACCATGATGCGTGCCAAGTCATATTTGATTTCGAGGTAATTATGAAAATGAAAAATCCCTCTATTCCCCCTCTGACGACCCGACAATGATTTCTGTTGACGAAATATTGTTATTCAGATGAAAATGAATATTTTGCACCCTACTATTATGCGTGCCAAGCCTTATTTGAATTTTGAAGTCATTTTGATAATGAAAAATCCCTCTATACCCCCTCTAACGAGCCGTCAATGATTTCCATTGACGAATTATTGTTATTCAGATGGAAATGAATTTTCTGCAGCCCACCATGATGCGTGCCAAGTCATATTTGATTTTGAGGTAATTTTGAAAATGAAAAATCCCTCTATACCCCCTCTGACGACCCGACAATGATTTCTTTTGACAAATTATTGTTATTGAGATGGAAATGAATATTCTGTACCCCACCATGATGCGTGCCAAGTCATATTTGATTTTTGAAGTCATTTTGAAAATGAAAAATCCCTCTATACCCCCTCTGACGACCCGACAATGATTTCTGTTGACGAATTATTGTTTTTCAGATGGAAATGGATGTTTTGCACCCTACTATTATGCGTGCCAAGCCTTATTTGAATTTTGAAGTCATTTTGATAATGAAAAATCCCTCTATACCCCCTCTAACGACCCGTCAATGATTTTGTATTTACGAATTATTGTTATTCAGATGGAAATGGATATTCTGCAGCCCACCATGATGCGTGCCAAGTCATATTTGATTTTGAGGTAATTTTGAAAATGAAAAATCCCTCTATACCCCTTCTGACGACCCGACAATGATTTCTTTTGTCAAATTATTGTTATTGAGATGGAAATGAATATTCTGTACCCCACTATGTTGCGTGCCAAGTCATATTTGATTTTGGGGTAATTTTGATAATGAAAAATCCCTCTATACCCCCTCTAACGACCTGTCAATGATTTCCATTGACGAATTATCGTTATTCAGATGGAAATGGATATTCTGCAGCCCACCATGATGCGTGCCAAGTCATATTTGATTTTGAGGTAATTTTGAAAATGAAAAATCCCTCTATACCCCCTCTGACGACCCGACAATGATTTCTTTTGACAAATTATTGTTATTGAGATGGAAATGAATATTGTGTACCCCACCATGTTGCGTGCCAAGTCATATTTGAATTTAGGATAATTTTGAAAATGAAAAATCCCTCTATACCCCCTCTGACGACACGACAATGATTTATCTTAAGGAATTATTCAGATGGGAATGGATATTCTGCACCCCACCATGATGCGTGCCAAGTCATTTTTGATTTTTGAAGTCATTTTGAAAATGAAAAATCCCTCTATTCCCTCTCTGACGACCCGACAATGATTTCTGTTTACGAATTATTGTTATTCAGATGGAAATAGATATTCTGCACCCCACCATGATGCGTGCCAAGTCATATTTGATTTTGAGGTTATTTTGATAATGAAAAATCCCTCTATACCCCCTCTGACGTCCCGACAATGATTTCTGTTGACAACTTATTGTTATTTAGATGAAATTGCATGTTTTGCACCCCACTATGAT
Organism: Chrysolina americana; assembly: GCA_958502065.1. Classification (NCBI taxonomy): domain Eukaryota; kingdom Metazoa; phylum Arthropoda; class Insecta; order Coleoptera; family Chrysomelidae; genus Chrysolina; species Chrysolina americana. The sequence continues at coordinate 42,761,969 of OY293414.1, forward strand.
GCGTGCCAAGTCATATTTGATTTTTGAAGTCATTTTGATAATGAAAAATCCCTTTATTCCCTCTCTGACGACCCGACAATGATTTCTGTAGACAATTTATTTTTATAGAGATGGAAATGGATATTCTGTACTACACCATGATGCGTGCCAAGTCATATTTGATTTTTGAAGTCATTTTGAAAATGAAAAATCCCTCTCTACCCCCTCTAACGACCCGTCAATGATTTCTGTTTACGAATTATTGTTATTCAGATGGAAATAGATATTCTGCACCCCACTATGATGCTTGCCAAGTCATATTTGATTCTTGAAGTCATTTTGAAAATGTAAAATCCCTCTATTCCCTCTCTGACGACCCGACAATGATTTCTGTTGACGAATTATTGTTATTCGGATGGAAATGCATGTTTTGCGCCCCACTATGATGCGTGCCAAGTCATATTTGATTTATGAAGTCATTTTGATAATGAAAAATCCCTCTATACCCCCTCTGACGACCCGAAAATGATTTCTGTTGACAAATTATTGTTATTTAGTTGGAAATGGATATTATGCACTCCACTATGATACGTGCCAAGTCATATTTGATTTTTGAAGTAATTTTGAAAATGAAAAATCCCTCTATGCCCCCTCTAACGACCCGTCAATGATTTCTGTTGACAAATTATTGTTATTCAGATGGAAATAGTTATTCTGCACCCCACCATGATGCGTGCCAAGTCATATTAGATTTTGAGGTAATTTTGAAAATGAGAAATCCCTCGATACCCCCTCTGACGACACGACAATGATTTCTGTTGACGAATTATTGTCATTCAGATGAAAATGGATGTTTTGCACCCCACTATGATGCGTTCCAAGTCCTATTTGATTTTGAGGTAATTTTGAAAATGAAAAATCCCTCGATACCCCCTCTGACGACACGACAATGATTTCTGTTGACGAATTATTGTCATTCAGATGAAAATGGATGTTTTGCACCCCACTATGATGCGTACCAAGTCCTATTTGATTTTGAGGTAATTTTGAAAATGAAAAATCCCTCTATACCCCCTCTGACGTCCCGACAATGATTTCTGTTGACAAATTATTTTTATAGAGATGGAAATGGATATTCTGTACCCCACCATGATGCGTGCCAAGTCATATTTTATTTTGGGGTAATTTTGAAAATGAAATATCCATCTATACCCCCTCTGACGACACGACAATGATTTATCTTAAGGAATTATTGTTATTCAGATGGGAATGGATATTCTGCACCCCACCATGATGCGTGCCAAGTCATTTTTGATTTTTGAAGTCATTTTGAAAAATCCCTCTATTCCCTCTCTGACGACCCGACAATGATTTCTGTTTACGAATTATTGTTATTCAGATGGAAATAGATATTCTGCACCCCACCATGATGCGTGCCAAATCATATTTGATTTTGAGGTTATTTTGATAATGAAAAATCCCTCTATACCCCCTCTGTCGTCCCGACAATGATTTCTGTTGACAAATTATTGTTATTTAGATGAAAATGCATGTTTTGCACCCCACTATGATGCGTGCCAAGTCATATTTGATTTTTGAAGTCATTTTGATAATGAAAAATCCCTTTATTCCCTCTCTGACGACCCGACAATGATTTCTGTAGACAATTTATTTTTATAGAGATGGAAATGGATATTCTGTACCCCACCATGATGCGTGCCAAGTCATATTTGATTTTTGAAGTCATTTTGAAAATGAAAAATCCCTCTCTACCCCCTCTAACGACCCGTCAATGATTTCTGTTTACGAATTATTGTTATTCAGATGGAAATAGATATTCTGCACCCCACCATGATGCGTGCCAAGTCATATTTGATTTTGAGGTAATTTTGAAAATGAAAATTCCCTCCATTCCCCCTCTGACGACACGACAATGATTTCTGTTGACAATTTATCGTTTTTGAGATGAAAATGGATATTCTGTACCCCACCATGATGCGTGCCAAGTCATATTTGATTTTAGAAGTCATTTTGAAAATGAAAAATCCGTCTATAACCCCTCTAACGACCCGTCAATGATTTCTGTTGACGAATTATGGTTATTCAGATGGGAATGGATATTCTGCACCCCACCATAATGCGTGCCAAGTCATATTTGATTTTGAGGTAATTTTGAAAATGAAAAATCCCTCTATACTCCCTCTAACGACCCGTCAATGATTTCTGTGTAGAAATTATTGTTATTCAGATGGAAATAGATATTCTGCACCCCACCATGATGCGTGCCAAGTCATATTTGATTTTTGAAGTCATTTTGAAAATGAAAAATCCCTCTATTCCCTCTCTGACGACCCGACAATGATTTCTGTCGACGAATTATTGTTATTTGGATGGAAATGCATGTTTTGCACCCCACTATGATGCGTGCCAAGTCATATTTGATTTTGATGTAATTTTGAAAATTAAAAATCCCTCCATTCCCCCTCTGACGACACGACAATGATTTCTGTTGACAATTTATCGTTTTTGAGATGAAAATGGATATTCTGTACCCCACCATGATGCGTGCCAAGTCATATTTGATTTTAGAAGTCATTTTGAAAATGAAAAATCCGTCTATAACCCCTCTAACGACCCGTCAATGATTTCTGTTGACGAATTATGGTTATTCAGATGGGAATGGATATTCTGCACCCCACCATAATGCGTGCCAAGTCATATTTGATTTTGAGGTAATTTTGAAATGAAAAATCCCTCTATACTCCCTCTAACGACCCGTCAATGATTTCTGTGTAGAAATTATTGTTATTCAGATGGAAATAGATATTCTGCACCCCACCATGATGCGTGCCAAGTCATATTTGATTTTTGAAGTCATTTTGAAAATGAAAAATCCCTCTATTCCCTCTCTGACGACCCGACAATGATTTCTGTTGACCAATTATTGTTATTTAGATGAAAAGGGATATTATGCACTCCACTATGATACGTGCCAAGTCATATTTGATTTTTGAAGTCATTTTGAAAATGAAAAATCCCTCTATGCCCCCTCTAACGACCCGTCAATGACTTCTGTTGACGAATTATTGTTATTCAGATGGAAATGGATATTCTGCACCCCACCATGATGCGTGCCAAATCATATTTGATTTTGATGTAATTTTGAAAATTAAAAATCCCTCTTTACCCCGTCTGACGACCCGTCAATGATTTCTGTTGACTAATTATTGATATTCAGATGGGAATGGATATTCTGCACCCCACTATGATGCGTGCCAAGTCATATTAGATTTTGAGGTAATTTTGAAAATTAAAAATCCCTCTTTACCCCGTCTGACGACCCGTCAATGATTTCTGTTGACTAATTATTGATATTCAGATGGGAATGGATATTCTGCACCCCACTATGATGCGTGCCAAGTCATATTAGATTTTGAGGTAATTTTGAAAATGAAAAATCCCTCTATACCCCCTCTGACGACCCGACAATGATTTCTTTTGACAAATTATTTTTATAGAGATGGAAATGGATATTCTGTACCCCACCATGATGCGTGCCAAGTCATATTTGATTTCTGAAGCCATTTTGAAAATGAAAAATCCCTCTATACCCCCTCTGACGACCCGACAATGATTTCTGTTGACGAATTATTGTTTTTCAGATGGAAATGGATGTTTTGCACCCTGCTATGATGCGTGCCAAGCCTTATTTGAATTTTGAAGTCATTTTGATAATGAAAAATCCCTCTATTCCCCCTCTAACGACCCGTCAATGATTTCTGTTGACGAATTATTGTTATTTAGATGGAAATGGATATTCTGCACCCCACCATGATGCGTGCCAAGTCATATTTGATTTCGAGGTAATTATGAAAATGAAAAATCCCTCTATACCCCCTCTGACGACCCGACAATGATTTCTGTTGACGAAATATTGCTATTAAGATGAAAATGAATATTTTGCACCCTACTATTATGCGTGCCAAGCCTTATTTGAATTTTGAAGTCATTTTGATAATGAAAAATCCCTCTATTCCCCCTCTAACGACCCGTCAATGATTTCTGTTGACGAATTATTGTTATTCAGATGGAAATGAATTTTCTGCAGCCCACCATGATGCGTGCCAAGTCATATTTGATTTTGAGGTAATTTTGAAAATGAAAAATCCCTCTATACCCCCTCTGACGACCCGACAATGATTTCTTTTGACAAATTATTGTTATTGAGATGGAAATGAATATTCTGTACCCCACCATGATGCGTGCCAAGTCATATTTGATTTTTGAAGTCATTTTGAAAATGAAAAATCCCTCTATACCCCCTCTGACGACCCGACAATGATTTCTGTTGAGGAATTATTGTTTTTCAGATGGAAATAGATGTTTTGCACCCTACTATGATGCGTGCCAAGCCTTATTTGAATTTTGAAGTCATTTTGATAATAAAAAATCCCTCTATACCCCCTCTAACGACCCGTCAATGATTTCCATTGTCGAATTATTGTTATTTAGATATAAATAGATATTCTGCAGCCCACCATGATGCGTGCCAAGTCATATTTGATTTTGAGGTAATTTTGAAAATGAGAAATCCCTCTATACCCCCTCCGACGACCCGACAATGATTTCTCTTGACAAATTATTGTTATTGAGATGGAAATGAATATTCTGTACTCCACCATGTTGCGTGCCAAGTCATATTTGATTTTGGGGTAATTTTGATAATGAGAAATCCCTCTATATCCCCTCTGACGATCCGACAATGACTTCTTTCAACAAATTATTGTTATTGAGATGAAAATGGTTATTCTGTACCCCACCATGATGCGTGCCAAGTCATATTTGATTTTTGAAGTCATTTTGAAAATGAAAAATCCTTCTATACCCCCTCTGACGACCCGACAATGATTTCTGTTGACAAATTATTGTTTTTCAGATGAAAATGGATGTTTTGCACCCTACTATGATGCGTGCCAAGACTTATTTGAATTTTGAAGTCATTTTGATAATGAAAAATCCCTCTAAACCCCCTCTAACGACCTGTCAATGATTTCCATTGACGAATTATTGTTATTCAGATGGAAATGGATATTCTGCAGCCCACCATGATGCGTGCCAAGTCATATTTGATTTTGAGGTAATTTTGAAAATCAAAAACCCCTCTATACCCCCTCTGACGACCCGACAATGATTTCTTTTGACAAATTATTGTTATTGAGATGGAAATGAATATTGTGTACCCCACCATGTTGCGTGCCAAGTCATATTTGATTTTGGGGTAATTTTGAAAATGAAATATCCCCCTATACCCCCTCTGACGACACGACAATGATTTATCCTAAGGAATTATTGTTATTCAGATAGGAATGGATATTCTGCACCCCACCATGATGCGTGCCAAGTCATTTTTGATTTTTGAAGTCATTTTGAAAATGAAAAATCCCTCTATTCCCTCTCTGACGACCCGACAATGATTTCTGTTTACGAATTATTGTTATTCAGATGGAAATAGATATTCTGCACCCCACCATGATGCGTGCCAAGTCATATTTGATTTTGAGGTTATTTGGATAATGAAAAATCCCTCTATACCCCCTCTGACGTCCCGACAATGATTTCTGTTGACAAATTATTGTAATTTAGATGAAAATGCATGTTTTGCACCCCACTATGATACGTGTCAAGTCATATTTGATTTTTGAAGTCATTTTGATAATGAAAAATCCCTTTATTCCCTCTCTGACGACCCGACAATGATTTCTGTAGACAATTTATTTTTATAGAGATGGAAATGGATATTCTGTACCCCACCATGATGCGTGCCAAGTCATATTTGATTTTTGAAGTCATTTTGAAAATGAAAAATCCCCCTCTACCCCCTCTAACGACCCGTCAATGATTTCTGTTTACGAATTATTGTTATTCAGATGGAAATAGATATTCTGCACCCCACCATGATGCGTGCCAAGTCATATTTGATTTTTGAAGTCATTTTGATAATGAAAAATCCCTCTATACCCCCTCTGACGACCCGAAAATGATTTCTGTTGACAAATTATTGATATTTGGGTGGAAATGCATGTTTTGCACCCCACTATGATGCGTGCCAAGTCATATTTGATTTATGAAGTCATTTTGATAATGAAAAATCCCTCTATACCCCCTCTGACGACCCGAAAATGATTTCTGATGACGAATTATTGTTATTTAGAAGAAAATGGATATTATGCGCTCCACTATGATACGTGCCAAGTCATATTTGATTTTTGAAGTAATTTTGAAAATGAAAAATCCCTCTATGCCCCCTCTAACGACCCGTCAATGATTTCTGTTGACTAATTATTGATATTCAGATGGAAATGGATATTCTGCACCCCACCATGATGCGTGCCAAGTCATATTATATTTTGAGGTAATTTTGAAAATGAAAAATCCCTCGATACCCCCTCTGACGACACGACAATGATTTCTGTTGACGAATTATTGTTATTCAGATGGGAATGGATGTTTTGCACCCCACTATGATGCGTGCCAAGTCATATTTGATTTATGAAGTCATTTTGATAATGAAAAATCCCTCTATACCCCCTCTGACGACCCGAAAATGATTTCTGTTGACAAATTATTGATATTTGGGTGGAAATGCATGTTTTGCACCCCACTATGATGCGTGCCAAGTCATATTTGATTTATGAAGTCATTTTGATAATGAAAAATCCCTCTATACCCCCTCTGACGACCCGAAAATGATTTCTGATGACGAATTATTGTTATTTAGAAGAAAATGGATATTATGCGCTCCACTATGATACGTGCCAAGTCATATTTGATTTTTGAAGTAATTTTGAAAATGAAAAATCCCTCTATGCCCCCTCTTACGACCCGTCAATGATTTCTGTTGACTAATTATTGATATTCAGATGGAAATGGATATTCTGCACCCCACCATGATGCGTGCCAAGTCATATTATATTTTGAGGTAATTTTGAAAATGAAAAATCCCTCGATACCCCCTCTGACGACACGACAATGATTTCTGTTGACGAATTATTGTTATTCAGATGGGAATGGATGTTTTGCACCCCACTATGATGCGTGCCAAGTCCCATTTGATTTTGAGGTAATTTTGAAAATGAAAAATCCCTCTATACCCCCTCTGACGACCCGACAATGATTTCTGTTGACAAATTATTTTTATAGAGAAGAAAATGGATATTCTGTACCCCACCATGATGCGTGCCAAATCATATTTGATTTTTGAAGTCATTTTGAGAATGAAAAATCCCTCTATACCCCCTCTGACGACCCGACAATGATTTCTGTTGACGAATTATTCTCATTCAGATGGAAATTGATATTCTGCACCCCACCATGATGCGTGCCAAGTCATATTTTATTTTGAAGTAATTTTGAAAATGAAAATTCCCTCCATACCCCCTCTGACGACACGACAATGATTTCTGTTGACAATTTATCGTTATTGAGATGGAAATGGATATTCTGTACCCCACCATGATGCGTGCCAACTCATATTTGATTTTAGAAGTCATTTTGAAAATGAAAAATCCGTCTATAACCCCTCTAACGACCCGTCAATGATTTCTGTTGACGAATTATGGTTATTCAGATGGGAATGGATATTCTGCACCCCACCATAATGCGTGCCAAGTCATATTTGATTTTGAGGTAATTTTGAAAATGAAAAATCCCTCTATACTCCCTCTAACGACCCGTCAATGATTTCTGTGTACAAATTATTGTTATTCAGATGGAAATAGATATTCTGCACGCCACCATGATGCGTGCCAAGTCATATTTGATTTTTGAAGTCATTTTGAAAATGAAAAATCCCTCTATTCCCTCTCTGACGACCCGACAATGATTTCTGTCGACGAATTATTGTTATTTGGATGGAAATGCATGTTTTGCACCCCCCTATGATGCGTGCCAAGTCTTATTTGATTTTTGAAGTCATTTTGATAATGAAAAATCCCTCTATACCCCCTCTGACGACCCGACAATGATTTTTGTTGACGAATTATTGTTATTTAGATGAAAATGGATATTATGCACTCCACTATGATACGTGCCAAGTCATATTTGATTTTTGAAGTAATTTTGAAAATGAAAAATCCCTCTATGCCCCCTCTAACGACCCGTCAATGACTTCTGTTGACGAATTATTGTTATTCAGATGGAAATGGATATTCTGCACCCCTCCATGATGCGTGCCAAGTCATATTTGATTTTGATGTAATTTTGAAAATTAAAAATCCCTCTATACCCCGTCTGACGACCCGTCAATGATTTCTGTTGACTAATTATTGATATTCAGATGGAAATGGATATTCTGCACCCCACCATGATGCGTGCCAAGTCATATCAGATTTTGAGGTAATTTTGAAAATGAAAAATCCCTCCATACCCCCTCTGACGACACGACAATGATTTCTGTTGACGAATTATTGTTATTCAGTTGGGAATGGATGTTTTGCACCCCACTATGATGCGTGCCCAGTCCTATTTGATTTTGAGGTAATTTTGAAAATGAAAAATCCCTCTATACCCCCTCTGACGTCCCGACAATGATTTCTGTTGACAAATTATTTTTATAGAGATGGAAATGGATATTCTGTACCCCACCATGATGCGTGCCAAGTCATATTTGATTTTTGAAGTCATTTTGAAAATGAAAAAATCCCTCTATACCGCCTCTGACGACGCGACAATGATTTCTGTTGACGAATTATTGTTTTTCAGATGGAAATAGATGTTTTGCACCCTACTATGATGCGTGCCAAGCCTTATTTGAATTTTGAAGTCATTTTGATAATGAAAAATCCCTCTATTCCCCCTCTAACGACCCGTCAATGATTTCTGTTGACGAATTATTGTTAATTAGTTGGAAATGGATATTCTGCACCCCACCATGATGCGTGCCAAGTCATATTTGATTTCGAGGTAATTATGAAAATGAAAAATCCCTCTATTCCCCCTCTGACGACCCGACAATGATTTCTGTTGACGAAATATTGTTATTCAGATGGAAATGGATGTTTTGCACCCTACTATGATGCGTGCCAAGCCTTATTTGAATTTTGAAGTCATTTTGATAATGAAAAATCCCTCTATACCCCCTCTAACGATCCGTCAATGATTTCCATTGACGAATTATTGTTATTCAGATGGAAATGGATATTCTGCAGCCCACCATGATGCGTGCCAAGTCATATTTGATTTTGAGGTAATTTTGAAAATGAGAAATCCCTCTATACCCCCTCTGACGACCCGACAATGATTTCTTTTGACAAATTATTGTTATTGAGATGGAAATGAATATTCTGTACCCCACCATGTTGCGTGCCAAGTCATATTTGATTTTGGGGTAATTTTGATAATGAGAAATCCCTCTATACCCCCTCTGACGACCCGAAAATGATTTCTGATGACGAATTATTGTTATTTAGAAGAAAATGGATATTATGCGCTCCACTATGATACGTGCCAAGTCATATTTGATTTTTGAAGTAATTTTGAAAATGAAAAATCCCTCTATGCCCCCTCTAACGACCCGTCAATGATTTCTGTTGACTAATTATTGATATTCAGATGGAAATGGATATTCTGCACCCCACCATGATGCGTGCCAAGTCATATTATATTTTGAGGTAATTTTGAAAATGAAAAATCCCTCTATACTCCCTCTAACGACCCGTCAATGATTTCTGTGTACAAATTATTGTTATTCAGATGGAAATAGATATTCTGCACGCCACCATGATGCGTGCCAAGTCATATTTGATTTTTGAAGTCATTTTGAAAATGAAAAATCCCTCTATTCCCTCTCTGACGACCCGACAATGATTTCTGTCGACGAATTATTGTTATTTGGATGGAAATGCATGTTTTGCACCCCCCTATGATGCGTGCCAAGTCTTATTTGATTTTTGAAGTCATTTTGATAATGAAAAATCCCTCTATACCCCCTCTAACGACCCGTCAATGATTTCCATTGTCGAATTATTGTTATTTAGATAGAAATAGATATTCTGCAGCCCACCATGATGCGTGCCAAGTCATATTTGATTTTGAGGTAATTTTGAAAATGAGAAATCCCTCTATACCCCCTCCGACGACCCGACAATGATTTCTCTTGACAAATTATTGTTATTGAGATGGAAATGAATATTCTGTACTCCACCATGTTGCGTGCCAAGTCATATTTGATTTTGGGGTAATTTTGATAATGAGAAATCCCTCTATATCCCCTCTGACGATCCGACAATGACTTCTTTCAACAAATTATTGTTATTGAGATGAAAATGGTTATTCTGTACCCCACCATGATGCGTGCCAAGTCATATTTGATTTTTGAAGTCATTTTGAAAATGAAAAATCCTTCTATACCCCCTCTGACGACCCGACAATGATTTCTGTTGACAAATTATTGTTTTTCAGATGAAAATGGATGTTTTGCACCCTACTATGATGCGTGCCAAGACTTATTTGAATTTTGAAGTCATTTTGATAATGAAAAATCCCTCTAAACCCCCTCTAACGACCTGTCAATGATTTCCATTGACGAATTATTGTTATTCAGATGGAAATGGATATTCTGCAGCCCACCATGATGCGTGCCAAGTCATATTTGATTTTGAGGTAATTTTGAAAATCAAAAACCCCTCTATACCCCCTCTGACGACCCGACAATGATTTCTTTTGACAAATTATTGTTATTGAGATGGAAATGAATATTGTGTACCCCACCATGTTGCGTGCCAAGTCATATTTGATTTTGGGGTAATTTTGAAAATGAAATATCCCCCTATACCCCCTCTGACGACACGACAATGATTTATCCTAAGGAATTATTGTTATTCAGATAGGAATGGATATTCTGCACCCCACCATGATGCGTGCCAAGTCATTTTTGATTTTTGAAGTCATTTTGAAAATGAAAAATCCCTCTATTCCCTCTCTGACGACCCGACAATGATTTCTGTTTACGAATTATTGTTATTCAGATGGAAATAGATATTCTGCACCCCACCATGATGCGTGCCAAGTCATATTTGATTTTGAGGTTATTTGGATAATGAAAAATCCCTCTATACCCCCTCTGACGTCCCGACAATGATTTCTGTTGACAAATTATTGTAATTTAGATGAAAATGCATGTTTTGCACCCCACTATGATACGTGTCAAGTCATATTTGATTTTTGAAGTCATTTTGATAATGAAAAATCCCTTTATTCCCTCTCTGACGACCCGACAATGATTTCTGTAGACAATTTATTTTTATAGAGATGGAAATGGATATTCTGTACCCCACCATGATGCGTGCCAAGTCATATTTGATTTTTGAAGTCATTTTGAAAATGAAAAATCCCCCTCTACCCCCTCTAACGACCCGTCAATGATTTCTGTTTACGAATTATTGTTATTCAGATGGAAATAGATATTCTGCACCCCACCATGATGCGTGCCAAGTCATATTTGATTTTTGAAGTCATTTTGATAATGAAAAATCCCTCTATACCCCCTCTGACGACCCGAAAATGATTTCTGTTGACAAATTATTGATATTTGGGTGGAAATGCATGTTTTGCACCCCACTATGATGCGTGCCAAGTCATATTTGATTTATGAAGTCATTTTGATAATGAAAAATCCCTCTATACCCCCTCTGACGACCCGAAAATGATTTCTGATGACGAATTATTGTTATTTAGAAGAAAATGGATATTATGCGCTCCACTATGATACGTGCCAAGTCATATTTGATTTTTGAAGTAATTTTGAAAATGAAAAATCCCTCTATGCCCCCTCTAACGACCCGTCAATGATTTCTGTTGACTAATTATTGATATTCAGATGGAAATGGATATTCTGCACCCCACCATGATGCGTGCCAAGTCATATTATATTTTGAGGTAATTTTGAAAATGAAAAATCCCTCGATACCCCCTCTGACGACACGACAATGATTTCTGTTGACGAATTATTGTTATTCAGATGGGAATGGATGTTTTGCACCCCACTATGATGCGTGCCAAGTCATATTTGATTTATGAAGTCATTTTGATAATGAAAAATCCCTCTATACCCCCTCTGACGACCCGAAAATGATTTCTGTTGACAAATTATTGATATTTGGGTGGAAATGCATGTTTTGCACCCCACTATGATGCGTGCCAAGTCATATTTGATTTATGAAGTCATTTTGATAATGAAAAATCCCTCTATACCCCCTCTGACGACCCGAAAATGATTTCTGATGACGAATTATTGTTATTTAGAAGAAAATGGATATTATGCGCTCCACTATGATACGTGCCAAGTCATATTTGATTTTTGAAGTAATTTTGAAAATGAAAAATCCCTCTATGCCCCCTCTAACGACCCGTCAATGATTTCTGTTGACTAATTATTGATATTCAGATGGAAATGGATATTCTGCACCCCACCATGATGCGTGCCAAGTCATATTATATTTTGAGGTAATTTTGAAAATGAAAAATCCCTCGATACCCCCTCTGACGACACGACAATGATTTCTGTTGACGAATTATTGTTATTCAGATGGGAATGGATGTTTTGCACCCCACTATGATGCGTGCCAAGTCCCATTTGATTTTGAGGTAATTTTGAAAATGAAAAATCCCTCTATACCCCCTCTGACGACCCGACAATGATTTCTGTTGACAAATTATTTTTATAGAGAAGAAAATGGATATTCTGTACCCCACCATGATGCGTGCCAAATCATATTTGATTTATGAAGTCATTTTGAGAATGAAAAATCCCTCTATACCCCCTCTGACGACCCGACAATGATTTCTGTTGACGAATTATTCTCATTCAGATGGAAATTGATATTCTGCACCCCACCATGATGCGTGCCAAGTCATATTTTATTTTGAAGTAATTTTGAAAATGAAAATTCCCTCCATACCCCCTCTGACGACACGACAATGATTTCTGTTGACAATTTATCGTTATTGAGATGGAAATGGATATTCTGTACCCCACCATGATGCGTGCCAACTCATATTTGATTTTAGAAGTCATTTTGAAAATGAAAAATCCGTCTATAACCCCTCTAACGACCCGTCAATGATTTCTGTTGACGAATTATGGTTATTCAGATGGGAATGGATATTCTGCACCCCACCATAATGCGTGCCAAGTCATATTTGATTTTGAGGTAATTTTGAAAATGAAAAATCCCTCTATACTCCCTCTAACGACCCGTCAATGATTTCTGTGTACAAATTATTGTTATTCAGATGGAAATAGATATTCTGCACGCCACCATGATGCGTGCCAAGTCATATTTGATTTTTGAAGTCATTTTGAAAATGAAAAATCCCTCTATTCCCTCTCTGACGACCCGACAATGATTTCTGTCGACGAATTATTGTTATTTGGATGGAAATGCATGTTTTGCACCCCCCTATGATGCGTGCCAAGTCTTATTTGATTTTTGAAGTCATTTTGATAATGAAAAATCCCTCTATACCCCCTCTGACGACCCGACAATGATTTTTGTTGACGAATTATTGTTATTTAGATGAAAATGGATATTATGCACTCCACTATGATACGTGCCAAGTCATATTTGATTTTTGAAGTAATTTTGAAAATGAAAAATCCCTCTATGCCCCCTCTAACGACCCGTCAATGACTTCTGTTGACGAATTATTGTTATTCAGATGGAAATGGATATTCTGCACCCCTCCATGATGCGTGCCAAGTCATATTTGATTTTGATGTAATTTTGAAAATTAAAAATCCCTCTATACCCCGTCTGACGACCCGTCAATGATTTCTGTTGACTAATTATTGATATTCAGATGGAAATGGATATTCTGCACCCCACCATGATGCGTGCCAAGTCATATCAGATTTTGAGGTAATTTTGAAAATGAAAAATCCCTCCATACCCCCTCTGACGACACGACAATGATTTCTGTTGACGAATTATTGTTATTCAGTTGGGAATGGATGTTTTGCACCCCACTATGATGCGTGCCCAGTCCTATTTGATTTTGAGGTAATTTTGAAAATGAAAAATCCCTCTATACCCCCTCTGACGTCCCGACAATGATTTCTGTTGACAAATTATTTTTATAGAGATGGAAATGGATATTCTGTACCCCACCATGATGCGTGCCAAGTCATATTTGATTTTTGAAGTCATTTTGAAAATGAAAAATCCCTCTATACCGCCTCTGACGACGCGACAATGATTTCTGTTGACGAATTATTGTTTTTCAGATGGAAATAGATGTTTTGCACCCTACTATGATGCGTGCCAAGCCTTATTTGAATTTTGAAGTCATTTTGATAATGAAAAATCCCTCTATTCCCCCTCTAACGACCCGTCAATGATTTCTGTTGACGAATTATTGTTAATTAGTTGGAAATGGATATTCTGCACCCCACCATGATGCGTGCCAAGTCATATTTGATTTCGAGGTAATTATGAAAATGAAAAATCCCTCTATTCCCCCTCTGACGACCCGACAATGATTTCTGTTGACGAAATATTGTTATTCAGATGGAAATGGATGTTTTGCACCCTACTATGATGCGTGCCAAGCCTTATTTGAATTTTGAAGTCATTTTGATAATGAAAAATCCCTCTATACCCCCTCTAACGACCCGTCAATGATTTCCATTGACGAATTATTGTTATTCAGATGGAAATGGATATTCTGCAGCCCACCATGATGCGTGCCAAGTCATATTTGATTTTGAGGTAATTTTGAAAATGAGAAATCCCTCTATACCCCCTCTGACGACCCGACAATGATTTCTTTTGACAAATTATTGTTATTGAGATGGAAATGAATATTCTGTACCCCACCATGTTGCGTGCCAAGTCATATTTGATTTTGGGGTAATTTTGATAATGAGAAATCCCTCTATACCCCCTCTGACGACCCGACAATGATTTCTTTCGACAAATTATTGTTATTGAGATGAAAATGGTTATTCTGTACCCCACCATGATGCGTGCCAAGTCATATTTGAATTTTGAAGTCAATTTGAAAATGAAAAATCCCTCTATACCCCCTCTGACGACCCGACAATGATTTCTGTTGACGAATTATTGTTTTTCAGATGGAAATGGATGTTTTGCACCTTAGTATGATGCGTGCCAAGCCTTATTTGAATTTTGAAGTCATTTTGATAATGAAAAATCCCTCTATACCCCCTCTAACGACCCGTCAATGATTTCGTATTGACGAATTATTGTTATTCAGATGGAAATGGATATTCTGCAGCCCACCATTATGCGTGCCAAGTCATATTTGATTTTGAGGTAATTTTGAAAATGAAAAATCCCTCTATACCCCCTCTGACGACCCGACAATGATTTCTTTTGTCAAATTATTGTTATTGAGATGGAAATGAATATTCTGTACCCCACCATGTTGCGTGCCAAGTCATATTTGATTTTGGGGTAATTTTGATAATGAAAAATCCCTCTATACCCCCTCTAACGACCTGTCAATGATTTCTTTTGACAAATTATTGTTATTGAGATGGAAATGAATATTGTGTACCCCACCATGTTGCGTGCCAAGTCATATTTGATTTTGGGGTAATTTTGAAAATGAAAAATCCCTCTATACCCCCTCTGACGACACGACAATGATTTATCTTAAGGAATTATTGTTATTCAGATGGGAATGGATATTCTGCACCCCACCATGATGCGTGCCAAGTCATTTTTGATTTTTGAAGTCATTTTGAAAATGAAAAATCCCTCTATTCCCTCTCTGACGACCCGACAATGATTTCTGTTTACGAATTATTGTTATTCAGATGGAAATAGATATTCTGCACCCCACCATGATGCGTGCCAAGTCATATTTGATTTCGAGGTAATTATGAAAATGAAAAAACCCTCTATACCCCCTCTGACGACCCGACAATGTTTTCTGTTGACGAAAAATTGTTATTCAGATGAAAATGAATATTTTGCACCCCACTATGATGCGTGCCAAGTCATATTTGATTTTGGGGTAATTTTGATAATGAAAAATCCCTTTATTCCCTCTCTGACGACCCGACAATGATTTCTGTGGATAATTTATTTTTATAGAAATGGAAATGGATATTCTGTACTCCACCATGATGCGTGCCAAGTCATATTTGATTTTTGAAGTCATTTTGAAAATGAAAAATCCCTCTCTACCCCCTCTAACGACCCGTCAATGATTTCTGTTTACGAATTATTGTTATTCAGATGGAAATAGATATTCTGCACCCCACCATGATGCGTGCCAAGTCATATTTGATTTTTGAAGTCATTTTGAAAATGAAAAATCCCTCTATTCCCTCTCTGACAACCCGACAATGATTTTTGTTGACGAATTATTGTTATTTGGATGGAAATGCATGTTTTGCACCCCACTATGATGCGTGCCAAGTCATATTGGATTTATGAAGTCATTTTGATACTGAAAAATCCCTCTATACCCCCTCTGACGACCAGAAAATGATTTCTGTTGACGAATTATTGTTATTTAGATGAGAATGGATATTATGCACTCCACTATGATACGTGCCAAGTCATATTTGATTTTTGAAGTAATTTTGAAAATGAAAAATCCCTCTATGCCCCCTCTAACGACCCGTCAATGATTTCTGTTGACGAATTATTGTTATTCAGATGGAAATGGATATTCTGCACCCCACCATGATGCGTGCCAAGTCATATTTGATTTTGATGTAATTTTGAAAATGAAAAATCCCTCGATACCCCGTCTGACGACCCTTCAATGATTTCTGTTGACTAATTATTGATATTCAGATGGAAATGGATATTCTGCACCCCACCATGATGCGTGCCAAGTCATATTAGATTTTGAGGTAATTTTGAAATTGAAAAATCCCTCGATACCCCCTCTGACGACACGACAATGATTTCTGTTGACGAATTATTGTCATTCAGATGGAAATGGATGTTTTGCACCCCACTATGATGCGTGCCAAAACCTATTTGATTTTGAGGTAATTTTGAAAATGAAAAATCCCTCTATACCCCCTCTGACGTCCCGACAATGATTTCTGTTGACCAATTATTTTTATAGAGATGGAAATGGATATTCTGTACCCCACCATGATGCGTGCCAAGTCATATTTGATTTTGGGGTAATTTTGAAAATGAAATATCCATCTATACCCCCTCTGACGACACCACAATGATTTATCTTAAGGAATTATTGTTATTCAGATAAGAATGGATATTCTGCAACCCACCATGATGCGTGCCAAGTCATTTTTGATTTTTGAAGTCATTTTGAAAATGAAAAATCCCTCTATACCCCCTCTAACGACCCGTCAATGATTTTGTATTGACGAATTATTGTTATTCAGATGGAAATGGATATTCTGCAGACAACCATGATGCGTGCCAAGTCATATTTGATTTTGAGGTAATTTTGAAAATGAAAAATCCCTCTATACCCCCTCTGACGACACGACAATGATTTAACTTAAGGAATTATTGTTATTCAGATGGGAATGGATATTCTGCACCCCACCATGATGCGTGCCAAGTCATTTTTGATTTTTGAAGTCATTTTGAAAATGAAATATCCCTCTATTCCCTCTCTGACGACCCGACAATGATTTCTGTTTACGAATTATTGTTATTCAGATAGAAATATATATTCTGCACACCATCATGATGCGTGCCAAATCATATTTGATTTTGAGGTTATTTTGATAATGCAAAATCTCTCTATAACCCCTCTGACGTCCCGACAATGATTTCTGTTGACAAATTATTGTTATTTAGATGAAAATGCATGTTTTGAACCCCACTATGATGCGTGCCAAGTCATATTTGATTTTTGAAGTCATTTTGATAATGAAAAATCCCTTTATTCCCTCTCTGACGACCCGACAATGATTTCTGTAGACAATTTATTTTTATAGAGATGGAAATGGATATTCTGTACCCCACCATGATGCGTGCCAAGTCATATTTGATTTTTGAAGTCATTTTGAAAATGAAAAATCCCTCTCTACCCCCTCTAAAGACCCGTCAATGATTTCTGTTTACGAATTATTGTTATTCAGATGGAAATAGATATTCTGCACCCCACCATGATGCGTGCCAAGTCATATTTGATTTTTGAAGTCCTTTTGAAAATGAAAAATCCCTCTATTCCCTCTCTGACGACCCGAAAATGATTTCTGTTGACGAATTATTGTTATTTGGATGGAAATGCATGTTTTGCCCCCCACTATGATGCGTGC
This sequence comes from Chrysolina americana, assembly GCA_958502065.1. Taxonomy (NCBI): domain Eukaryota; kingdom Metazoa; phylum Arthropoda; class Insecta; order Coleoptera; family Chrysomelidae; genus Chrysolina; species Chrysolina americana. The sequence goes on from OY293414.1 coordinate 42,780,231, forward strand.
CAAGTCATATTTGATTTATGAAGTCATTTCGAAAATGAAAAATCCCTCTATACCCCCTCTGACGACCCGAAAATGATTTCTGTTGACGAATTATTGATATTTGGATGAAAATGGATATTATGCGCTCCACTATGATACGTGCCAAGTCATATTTGATTTTTGAAGTAATTTTGAAAATGAAAAATCCCTCTATGCCCCCTCTAACGACCCGTCAATGATTTCTGTTGACGAATTATTGTTATTCAGATGGAAATGGATATTCTGCACCCCACCATGATGCGTGCCAAGTCATATTTGATTTTGATGTAATTTTGATAAAGAAAAATCCCTCTATACCCCGTCTGACGACCCGTCAATGATTTCTGTTGACTAATTATTGATATTCAGATGGAAATGGATATTCTGCACCCCACCATGATGCGTGCCAAGTCATATTAGATTTTGAGGTAATTTTGAAAATGAAAAATCCCTCGATACCCCCTCTGACGACACTACAATGATTTCTGTTGACGAATTATTGTTATTCAGATGGGAATGGATGTTTTGCACCCCATTATGATGCGTGCCAAGTCCTATTTGATTTTGAGGTAATTTTGAAAATGAAAAATCCCTCTATACCCCCTCTGACATCCCAACAATGATTTCTGTTGACAAATTATTTTTATAGAGATGGAAATGGATATTCTGTACCCCACCATGATGCGTGCCAAGTCATATTTGATTTTTGAAGTCATTTTGAAAATGAAAAATCCCTCTATACCCCATCTGACGACCCGACAATGATTTCTGTTGACGAATTATTCTCATTCAGATGGAAATTGATATTCTGCACCCCACCATGATGCGTGCCAAGTCATATTAGATTTTGAGGTAATTTTGAAAATGAAAAATCCCTCTATAATCCCTCTGACGACCCGACAATGATATCTGTTGACGAATTATTCTCATTCAGATGGAAATTGATATTCTGCACCCCACCATGATGCGTGCCAAGTCATATTTGATTTTGAGGTAATTTTGAAAATGAAAATTCCCTCCATACCCCCTCTGACGACACGACAATGATTTCTGTTGACAATTTATCGTTATTGAGATGGAAATGGATATTCTGTACCCCACCATGATGCGTGCCAAGTCATATTTGATTTTAGAAGTCATTTTGAAAATGAAAAATCCGTCTATAACCCCTCTAACGACCCGTCAATGATTTCTGTTGACGAATTATGGTTATTCAGATGGGAATGGATATTCTGCACCCCACCATAATGCGTGCCAAGTCATATTTGATTTTGAGGTAATTTTGAAAATGAAAAATCCCTCTGTACTCCCTCTTACGACCCGTCAATGATTTCTGTGTACAAATTATTGTTATTCAGATGGAAATAGATATTCTGCACTCCACCATGATGCGTGCCAAGTCATATTTGATTTTTGAAGTCATTTTGAAAATGAAATATCCCTCTATTCCCTCTTTGACAACCCGACAATGATTTCTGTCGACGAATTATTGTTATTTGGATGGAAATGCATGTTTTGCACCCCACTATGATGCGTGCCAAGTCTTATTTGATTTTTGAAGTCATTTTGATAATGAAAAATTCCTCTATACCCCCTCTGACGACCCGATAATGATTTCTGTTGACGAATTATTGTTATTTAGATGAAAATGGATATTATGCACTCCACTATGATACGTGCCAAGTCATATTTGATTTTTGAAGTAATTTTGAAAATGAAAAATCCCTCTATGCCCCCTCTAACGACCCGTCAATGACTTCTGTTGACGAATTATTGTTATTCAGATGGAAATGGATATTCTGCACCCCACCATGATGCGTGCCAAGTCATATTTGATTTTGATGTAATTTTGAAAATTAAAAATCCCTCTATACCCCGTCTGACGACCCGTCAATGATTTCTGTTGACAAATTATTGATATTCAGATGGGAATGGATATTCTGCACCCCACTATGATGCGTGCCAAGTCATATTGGATTTATGAAGTCATTTTGATACTGAAAAATCCCTCTATACCCCCTCTGACGACCAGAAAATGATTTCTGTTGACGAATTATTGTTATTTAGATGAAAATGGATATTATGCACTCCACTATGATACGTGCCAAGTCATATTTGATTTTTGAAGTAATTTTGAAAATGAAAAATCCCTCTATGCCCCCTCTAACGACCCGTCAATGATTTCTGTTGACGAATTATTGTTATTCAGATGGAAATGGATATTCTGCACCCCACCATGATGCGTGCCAAGTCATATTTGATTTTGATGTAATTTTGAAAATGAAAAATCCCTCTATACCCCGTCTGACGACCCTTCAATGATTTCTGTTGACTAATTATTGATATTCAGATGGAAATGGATATTCTGCACCCCACCATGATGCGTGCCAAGTCATATTAGATTTTGAGGTAATTTTGAAATTGAAAAATCCCTCGATACCCCCTCTGACGACACGACAATGATTTCTGTTGACGAATTATTGTCATTCAGATGGAAATGGATGTTTTGCACCCCACTATGATGCGTGCCAAAACCTATTTGATTTTGAGGTAATTTTGAAAATGAATAATCCCTCTATACCCCCTCTGACGACACCACAATGATTTATCTTAAGGAATTATTGTTATTCAGATAAGAATGGATATTCTGCAACCCACCATGATGCGTGCCAAGTCATTTTTGATTTTTGAAGTCATTTTGAAAATGAAAAATCCCTCTATACCCCCTCTAACGACCCGTCAATGATTTTGTATTGACGAATTATTGTTATTCAGATGGAAATGGATATTCTGCAGACAACCATGATGCGTGCCAAGTCATATTTGATTTTGAGGTAATTTTGAAAATGAAAAATCCCTCTATACCCCCTCTGACGACACGACAATGATTTAACTTAAGGAATTATTGTTATTCAGATGGGAGTGGATATTCTGCACCCCACCATGATGCGTGCCAAGTCATTTTTGATTTTTGAAGTCATTTTGAAAATGAAATATCCCTCTATTCCCTCTCTGACGACCCGACAATGATTTCTGTTTACGAATTATTGTTATTCAGATAGAAATATATATTCTGCACACCATCATGATGCGTGCCAAATCATATTTGATTTTGAGGTTATTTTGATAATACAAAATCCCTCTATACCCCCTCTGACGTCCCGACAATGATTTCTGTTGACAAATTATTGTTATTTAGATGAAAATGCATGTTTTGAACCCCACTATGATGCGTGCCAAGTCATATTTGATTTTTGAAGTCATTTTGATAATGAAAAATCCCTTTATTCCCTCTCTGACGACCCGACAATGATTTCTGTAGACAATTTATTTTTATAGAGATGGAAATGGATATTCTGTACCCCACCATGATGCGTGCCAAGTCATATTTGATTTTTGAAGTCATTTTGAAAATGAAAAATCCCTCTCTACCCCCTCTAAAGACCCGTCAATGATTTCTGTTTACGAATTATTGTTATTCAGATGGAAATAGATATTCTGCACCCCACCATGATGCGTGCCAAGTCATATTTGATTTTTGAAGTCCTTTTGAAAATGAAAAATCCCTCTATTCCCTCTCTGACGACCCGAAAATGATTTCTGTTGACGAATTATTGTTATTTGGATGGAAATGCATGTTTTGCCCCCCACTATGATGCGTGCCAAGTCATATTTGATTTATGAAGTCATTTCGATAATGAAAAATCCCTCTATACCCCCTCTGACGACCCGAAAATGATTTCTGTTGACGAATTATTGATATTTGGATGAAAATGGATATTATGCGCTCCACTATGATACGTGCCAAGTCATATTTGATTTTTGAAGTAATTTTGAAAATGAAAAATCCCTCTATGCCCCCTCTAACGACCCGTCAATGATTTCTGTTGACGAATTATTGTTATTCAGATGGAAATGGATATTCTGCACCCCACCATGATGCGTGCCAAGTCATATTTGATTTTGATGTAATTTTGATAAAGAAAAATCCCTCTATACCCCGTCTGACGACCCGTCAATGATTTCTGTTGACTAATTATTGATATTCAGATGGAAATGGATATTCTGCACCCCACCATGATGCGTGCCAAGTCATATTAGATTTTGAGGTAATTTTGAAAATGAAAAATCCCTCGATACCCCCTCTGACGACACTACAATGATTTCTGTTGACGAATTATTGTTATTCAGATGGAAATGGATGTTTTGCACCCCATTATGATGCGTGCCAAGTCCTATTTGATTTTGAGGTAATTTTGAAAATGAAAAATCCCTCTATACCCCCTCTGACATCCCAACAATGATTTCTGTTGACAAATTATTTTTATAGAGATGGAAATGGATATTCTGTACCCCACCATGATGCGTGCCAAGTCATATTTGATTTTTGAAGTCATTTTGAAAATGAAAAATCCCTCTATACCCCATCTGACGACCCGACAATGATTTCTGTTGACGAATTATTCTCATTCAGATGGAAATTGATATTCTGCACCCCACCATGATGCGTGCCAAGTCATATTAGATTTTGAGGTAATTTTGAAAATGAAAAATCCCTCTATAATCCCTCTGACGACCCGACAATGATATCTGTTGACGAATTATTCTCATTCAGATGGAAATTGATATTCTGCACCCCACCATGATGCGTGCCAAGTCATATTTGATTTTGAGGTAATTTTGAAAATGAAAATTCCCTCCATACCCCCTCTGACGACACGACAATGATTTCTGTTGACAATTTATCGTTATTGAGATGGAAATGGATATTCTGTACCCCACCATGATGCGTGCCAAGTCATATTTGATTTTAGAAGTCATTTTGAAAATGAAAAATCCGTCTATAACCCCTCTAACGACCCGTCAATGATTTCTGTTGACGAATTATGGTTATTCAGATGGGAATGGATATTCTGCACCCCACCATAATGCGTGCCAAGTCATATTTGATTTTGAGGTAATTTTGAAAATGAAAAATCCCTCTATACTCCCTCTAACGACCCGTCAATGATTTCTGTGTACAAATTATTGTTATTCAGATGGAAATAGATATTCTGCACTCCACCATGATGCGTGCCAAGTCATATTTGATTTTTGAAGTCATTTTGAAAATGAAATATCCCTCTATTCCCTCTTTGACAACCCGACAATGATTTCTGTCGACGAATTATTGTTATTTGGATGGAAATGCATGTTTTGCACCCCACTATGATGCGTGCCAAGTCTTATTTGATTTTTGAAGTCATTTTGATAATGAAAAATTCCTCTATACCCCCTCTGACGACCCGACAATGATTTCTGTTGACGAATTATTGTTATTTAGATGAAAATGGATATTATGCACTCCACTATGATACGTGCCAAGTCATATTTGATTTTTGAAGTAATTTTGAAAATGAAAAATCCCTCTATGCCCCCTCTAACGACTCGTCAATGACTTCTGTTGACGAATTATTGTTATTCAGATGGAAATGGATATTCTGCACCCCACCATGATGCGTGCCAAGTCATATTTGATTTTGATGTAATTTTGAAAATTAAAAATCCCTCTATACCCCGTCTGACGACCCGTCAATGATTTCTGTTGACAAATTATTGATATTCAGATGGGAATGGATATTCTGCACCCCACTATGATGCGTGCCAAGTCATATTGGATTTATGAAGTCATTTTGATACTGAAAAATCCCTCTATACCCCCTCTGACGACCAGAAAATGATTTCTGTTGACGAATTATTGTTATTTAGATGAAAATGGATATTATGCACTCCACTATGATACGTGCCAAGTCATATTTGATTTTGAGGTAATTTTGAAACTGAAAAATCTCTCTATACCCCCTCTGACGTCCCGACAATGATTTCTGTTGACAAATTATTTTTATAGAGATGGAAATGGATATTCTGTACCCCACCATGATGCGTGCCAAGTCATATTTGATTTTTGAAGTCATTTTGAAAATGAAAAATCCCTCTATACCCCCTCTGACTACCCGACAATGATTTCTGTTGACGAATTATTGTTTTTCAGATGGAAATGGATGTTTTGCACCCTACTATGATGCGTGCCAAGCCATATTTGAATTTTGAAGTCATTTTGATAATGAGAAATCCCTCTATTCCCCCTCTAACGACCCGTCAATGATTTCTGTTGACGAATCATTGTTATTTAGATGGAAATGGATATTCTGCACCCCACCATGATGCGTGCCAAGTCATATTTGATTTCGAGGTAATTATGAAAATGAAAAATCCCTCTATACCCCCTCTGACGACCCGACAATGATTTCTGTTGACGAAATATTGTTATTCAGATGAAAATGAATATTTTGCACCCTACTATTATGCGTGCCAAGCCTTATTTGAATTTTGAAGTCATTTTGATAATGAAAAATCCCTCTATACCCCCTCTAACGAGCCGTCAATGATTTCCATTGACGAATTATTGTTATTCAGATGGAAATGAATTTTCTGCAGCCCACCATGATGCGTGCCAAGTCATATTTGATTTTGAGGTAATTTTGAAAATGAAAAATCCCTCTATACCCCCTCTGACGACCCGACAATGATTTCTTTTGACAAATTATTGTTATTGAGATGGAAATGAATATTCTGTACCCCACCATGATGCGTGCCAAGTCATATTTGATTTTTGAAGTCATTTTGAAATTGAAAAATCCCTCTATACCCCCTCTGACGACCCGACAATGATTTCTGTTGACGAATTATTGTTTTTCAGATGGAAATGGATGTTTTGCACCCTACTATGATGTGTGCCAAGCCTTATTTGAATTTTGAAGTCATTTTGATAATGAAAAATCCCTCTATACCCCCTCTAACGACCCGTCAATGATTTCCATTGACGAATTATAGTTATTCAGATGGAAATGGATATTCTGCAGCCCACCTTGATGCGTGCCAAGTCATATTTGATTTTGAGGTAATTTTGAAAATGAGAAATCCCTCTATACCCCCTCTGACGACCCGACAATGATTTCTTTTGACAAATTATTGTTATTGAGATGGAAATGAATATCCTGTACCCCACCATGTTGCGTGCCAAGTTATATTTGATTTTGGGGTAATTTTGATAATGAGAAATCCCTCTATACCCCCTCTGACGATCCGACAATGATTTCTTTCGACAAATTATTGTTATTGAGATGAAAATGGTTATTCTGTACCCCACCATGATGCGTGCCAAGTCATATTTGATTTTTGAAGTCATTTTGAAAATGAAAAATCTCTCTATACCCCCTCTGACGACCCGACAATGATTTCTGTTGACGAATTATTGTTTTTCAGATGGAAATGGATGTTTTGCACCCTACTATGATGCGTGCCAAGCCTAATTTGAATTTTGAAGTCATTTTGATAATGAAAAATCCCTCTATACCCCCTCTAACGACCCGTCAAAGATTTTGTATTGACGAATTATTGTTATCCAGATGGAAATGGATATTCTGCAGCCCACCATGATGCGTGCCAAGTCATATTTGATTTTGAGGTAATTTTGAAAATGAAAAATCCCTCTATACCCCCTCTGACGACCCGACAATGATTTCTTTTGACAAATTATTGTTATTGAGATGGAAATGAATATTGTGTACCCCACCATGTTGCGTGCCAAGTCATATTTGATTTTGGGGTAATTTTGAAAATGAAATATCCCTCTATACCACCTCTGACGACACGACAATGATTTATCCTAAGGAATTATTGTTATTCAGATGGGAATGGATATTCTGCACCCCACCATGATGCGTGCCAAGTCATTTTTGATTTTTGAAGTAATTTTGAAAATGATAAATCCCTCTATTCCCTCTCTGACGACCCGACAATGATTTCTGTTTACGAATTATTGTTATTCAGATGGAAATAGATATTCTGCACCCCACCATGATGCGTGCCAAGTCATATTTGATTTTGAGGTTATTTTGATAATGAAAAATCCCTCTATACTCCCTCTGACGTCCCGACAATGATTTCTGTTGACAAATTATTGTTATTTAGATGAAAATGCATGTTTTGCACCCCATTATGATGCGTGCCAAGTCATATTTGATTTTTGAAGTCATTTTGATAATGAAAAATCCCTTTATTCCCTCTCTGACGACCCGACAATGATTTCTGTAGACAATTTATTTTTATAGAGATGGAAATGGATGTTTTGCACCCTACTATGATGCGTGCCAAGCCTTATTTGAATTTTGAAGTCATTTTGATTATGAAAAATCCCTCTATACCCCCTCTAACGACCCGTCAATGATTTTGTATTGACGAATTATTGTTATTCAGATGGAAATGGATATTCTGCAGCCCACCATGATGCGTGCCAAGTCATATTTGATTTTGAGGTAATTTTTAAAATGAAAAATCCCTCTATACCCCCTCTGACGACCCGACAATGGTTTATTTTGACAAATTATTGTTATTGAGATGGAAATGAATATTCTGTACCCCACCATGTTGCGTGCCAAGTCATATTTGATTTTTGAAGTCCTTTTGAAAATGAAAAATCCCTCTATTCCCTCTCTGACGACCCGAAAATGATTTCTGTTGACGAATTATTGTTATTTGGATGGAAATGCATGTTTTGCCCCCCACTATGATGCGTGCCAAGTCATATTTGATTTATGAAGTCATTTCTATAATGAAAAATCCCTCTATACCCCCTCTGACGACCCGAAAATGATTTCTGTTGACGAATTATTGATATTTGGATGAAAATGGATATTATGCGCTCCACTATGATACGTGCCAAGTCATATTTGATTTTTGAAGTAATTTTGAAAATGAAAAATCCCTCTATGCCCCCTCTAACGACCCGTCAATGATTTCTGTTGACGAATTATTGTTATTCAGATGGAAATGGATATTCTGCACCCCACCATGATGCGTGCCAAGTCATATTTGATTTTGATGTAATTTTGATAATGAAAAATCCCTCTATACCCCGTCTGACGACCCGTCAATGATTTCTGTTGACTAATTATTGATATTCAGATGGAAATGGATATTCTGCACCCCACCATGATGCGTGCCAAGTCATATTAGATTTTGAGGTAATTTTGAAAATGAAAAATCCCTCGATACCCCCTCTGACGACACTACAATGATTTCTGTTGACGAATTATTGTTATTCAGATGGGAATGGATGTTTTGCACCCCACTATGATGCGTGCCAAGTCCTATTTGATTTTGAGGTAATTTTGAAAATGAAAAATCCCTCTATACCCCCTCTGACATCCCGACAATGATTTCTGTTGACAAATTATTTTTATAGAGATGGAAATGGATATTCTGTACCCCACCATGATGCGTGCCAAGTCATATTTGATTTTTGAAGTCATTTTGAAAATGAAAAATCCCTCTATACCCCCTCTGACGACCCGACAATGATTTCTGTTGACGAATTATTCTCATTCAGATGGAAATTGATATTCTGCACCCCACCATGATGCGTGCCAAGTCATATTAGATTTTGAGGTAATTTTGAAAATGAAAAATCCCTCTATAATCCCTCTGACGACCCGACAATGATATCTGTTGACGAATTATTCTCATTCAGATGGAAATTGATATTCTGCACCCCACCATGATGCGTGCCAAGTCATATTTGATTTTGAGGTAATTTTGAAAATGAAAATTCCCTCCATACCACCTCTGACGACACGACAATGATTTCTGTTGACAATTTATCGTTATTGAGATGGGAATGGATATTCTGTACCCCACCATGTTGCGTGCCAAGTCATATTTGATTTTGGGGTAATTTTGATAATGAGAAATCCCTCTATATCCCCTCTGACGATCCGACAATGATTTCTTTCGACAAATTATTGTTATTGAGATGAAAATGGTTATTCTGTACCCCACCATGATGCGTGCCAAGTCATATTTGATTTTTGAAGTCATTTTGAAAATGAAAAATCCTTCTATACCCCCTCTGACGACCCGACAATGATTTCTGTTGACAAATTATTGTTTTTCAGATGAAAATGGATGTTTTGCACCCTACTATGATGCGTGCCAAGACTTATTTGAATTTTGAAGTCATTTTGATAATGAAAAATCCCTCTAAACCCCCTCTAACGACCTGTCAATGATTTCCATTGACGAATTATTGTTATTCAGATGGAAATGGATATTCTGCAGCCCACCATGATGCGTGCCAAGTCATATTTGATTTTGAGTTAATTTTGAAAATCAAAATTCCCTCTATACCCCCTCTGACGACCCGACAATGATTTCTTTTGACAAATTATTGTTATTGAGATGGAAATGAATATTGTGTACCCCACCATGTTGCGTGCCAAGTCATATTTGATTTTGGGGTAATTTTGAAAATGAAATATCCCCCTATACCCCCTCTGACGACACGACAATGATTTATCCTAAGGAATTATTGTTATTCAGATAGGAATGGATATTCTGCACCCCACCATGATGCGTGCCAAGTCATTTTTGATTTTTGAAGTCATTTTGAAAATGAAAAATCCCTCTATTCCCTCTCTGACGACCCGACAATGATTTCTGTTTACGAATTATTGTTATTCAGATGGAAATAGATATTCTGCACCCCACCATGATGCGTGCCAAGTCATATTTGATTTTGAGGTTATTTGGATAATGAAAAATCCCTCTATACCCCCTCTGACGTCCCGACAATGATTTCTGTTGACAAATTATTGTAATTTAGATGAAAATGCATGTTTTGCACCCCACTATGATGCGTGTCAAGTCATATTTGATTTTTGAAGTCATTTTGATAATGAAAAATCCCTTTATTCCCTCTCTGACGACCCGACAATGATTTCTGTAGACAATTTATTTTTATAGAGATGGAAATGGATATTCTGTACCCCACCATGATGCGTGCCAAGTCATATTTGATTTTTGAAGTCATTTTGAAAATGAAAAATCCCTCTCTACCCCCTCTAACGACCCGTCAATGATTTCTGTTTACGAATTATTGTTATTCAGATGGAAATAGATATTCTGCACCCCACCATGATGCGTGCCAAGTCATATTTGATTTTTGAAGTCATTTTGAAAATGAAAAATCCCTCTATTCCCTCTCTGACGACCCGAAAATGATTTCTGTTGACGAATTATTGTTATTTGGATGGAAATGCATGTTTTGCACCCCACTATGATGCGTGCCAAGTCATATTTGATTTATGAAGTCATTTTGATAATGAAAAATCCCTCTATACCCCCTCTGACGACCCGAAAATGATTTCTGTTGACAAATTATTGATATTTGGATGGAAATGCATGTTTTGCACACCACTATGATGCGTGCCAAGTCATATTTGATTTATGAAGTCATTTTGATAATGAAAAATCCCTCTATACCCCCTCTGACGACCCGAAAATGATTTCTGATGACGAATTATTGTTATTTAGAAGAAAATGGATATTATGCGCTCCACTATGATACGTGCCAAGTCATATTTGATTTTTGAAGTAATTTTGAAAATGAAAAATCCCTCTATGCCCCCTCTAACGACCCGTCAATGATTTCTGTTGACTAATTATTGATATTCAGATGGAAATGGATATTCTGCACCCCACCATGATGCGTGCCAAGTCATATTAGATTTTGAGGTAATTTTGAAAATGAAAAATCCCTCCATACACCCTCTGACGACACGACAATGATTTCTGTTGACGAATTATTGTTATTCAGTTGGGAATGGATGTTTTGCACCCCACTATGATGCGTGCCCAGTCCTATTTGATTTTGAGGTAATTTTGAAAATGAAAAATCTCTCTATACCCCCTCTGACGTCCCGACAATGATTTCTGTTGACAAATTATTTTTATAGAGATGGAAATGGATATTCTGTACCCCACCATGATGCGTGCCAAGTCATATTTGATTTTTGAAGTCATTTTGAAAATGAAAAATCCCTCTATACCCCCTCTGACTACCCGACAATGATTTCTGTTGACGAATTATTGTTTTTCAGATGGAAATGGATGTTTTGCACCCTACTATGATGCGTGCCAAGCCTTATTTGAATTTTGAAGTCATTTTGATAATGAGAAATCCCTCTATTCCCCCTCTAACGACCCGTCAATGATTTCTGTTGACGAATCATTGTTATTTAGATGGAAATGGATATTCTGCACCCCACCATGATGCGTGCCAAGTCATATTTGATTTCGAGGTAATTATGAAAATGAAAAATCCCTCTATACCCCCTCTGACGACCCGACAATGATTTCTGTTGACGAAATATTGTTATTCAGATGAAAATAAATATTTTGCACCCTACTATTATGCGTGCCAAGCCTTATTTGAATTTTGAAGTCATTTTGATAATGAAAAATCCCTCTATACCCCCTCTAACGAGCCGTCAATGATTTCCATTGACGAAATATTGTTATTCAGATGAAAATAAATATTTTGCACCCTACTATTATGCGTGCCAAGTCATATTTGATTTTGAGGTAATTTTGAAAATGATAAATCCCTCTATACCCCCTCTGACGACCCGACAATGATTTCTTTTGACAAATTATTGTTATTGAGATGGAAATGAATATTCTGTACCCCACCATGATGCGTGCCAAGTCATATTTGATTTTAGAAGTCATTTTGAAATTGAAAAATCCCTCTATACCCCCTCTGACGACCCGACAATGATTTCTGTTGACGAATTATTGTTTTTCAGATGGAAATGGATGTTTTGCACCCTACTATGATGTGTGCCAAGCCTTATTTGAATTTTGAAGTCATTTTGATAATGAAAAATCCCTCTATACCCCCTCTAACGACCCGTCAATGATTTCCATTGACGAATTATTGTTATTCAGATGGAAATGGATATTCTGCAGCCCACCTTGATGCGTGCCAAATCATATTTGATTTTGAGGTTATTTTGATAATGCAAAATCCCTCTATACCCCCTCTGACGTCCCGACAATGATTTCTGTTGACAAATTATTGTTATTTAGATGAAAATGCATGTTTTGAACCCCACTATGATGCGTGCCAAGTCATATTTGATTTTTGAAGTCATTTTGATAATGAAAAATCCCTTTATTCCCTCTCTGACGACCCGACAATGATTTCTGTAGACAATTTATTTTTATAGAGATGGAAATGGATATTCTGTACCCCACCATGATGCGTGCCAAGTCATATTTGATTTTTGAAGTCATTTTGAAAATGAAAAATCCCTCTCTACCCCCTCTAAAGACCCGTCAATGATTTCTGTTTACGAATTATTGTTATTCAGATGGAAATAGATATTCTGCACCCCACCATGATGCGTGCCAAGTCATATTTGATTTTTGAAGTCCTTTTGAAAATGAAAAATCCCTCTATTCCCTCTCTGACGACCCGAAAATGATTTCTGTTGACGAATTATTGTTATTTGGATGGAAATGCATGTTTTGCCCCCCACTATGATGCGAGCCAAGTCATATTTGATTTATGAAGTCATTTCGATAATGCAAAATCCCTCTATACCCCCTCTGACGTCCCGACAATGATTTCTGTTGACAAATTATTGTTATTTAGATGAAAATGCATGTTTTGAACCCCACTATGATGCGTGCCAAGTCATATTTGATTTTTGAAGTCATTTTGATAATGAAAAATCCCTTTATTCCCTCTCTGACGACCCGACAATGATTTCTGTAGTCAATTTATTTTTATAGAGATGGAAATGGATATTCTGCACCCCACCATGATGCGTGCCAAGTCATATTTGATTTTGAGGTAATTTTGAAAATGAAAATTCCCTCCATTCCCCCTCTGACGACACGACAATGATTTCTGTTGACAATTTATCGTTTTTGAGATGAAAATGGATATTCTGTACCCCACCATGATGCGTGCCAAGTCATATTTGATTTTAGAAGTCATTTTGAAAATGAAAAATCCGTCTATAACCCCTCTAACGACCCGTCAATGATTTTTGTTGACGAATTATGGTTATTCAGATGGGAATGGATATTCTGCACCCCACCATATTGCGTGCCAAGTCATATTTGATTTTGAGGTAATTTTGAAAATGAAAAATCCCTCTATACTCCCTCTAACGACCCGTCAATGATTTCTGTGTACAAATTATTGTTATTCAGATGGAAATAGATATTCTGCACCCCACCATGATGCGTGCCAAGTCATATTTGATTTTTGAAATCATTTTGAAAATGAAAAATCCCTCTATTCCCTCTCTGACGACCCGACAATGATTTCTGTCGACGAATTATTGTTATTTGGATGGAAATGCATGTTGCACCCCACTATGATGCGTGCCAAGTCTTATTTGATTTTTGAAGTCATTTTGATAATGAAAAATCCCTCTATACCCCCTCTGACGACCCGACAATGATTTCTGTTGACGAATTATTGTTATTTAGATGAAAATGGATATTATGCACTCCACTACGATACGTGCCAAGTCATATTTTATTTTTGAAGTAATTTTGAAAATGAAAAATCTCTCTATGCCCCCTCTAACGACCCGTCAATGACTTCTGTTGACGAATTATTGATATTCAGATGGAAATGGATATTCTGCACCCCTCCATGATGCGTGCCAAGTCATATTTGATTTTGATGTAATTTTGAAAATTAAAAATCCCTCTATACCCCGTCTGACGACCCGTCAATGATTTCTGTTGACTAATTATTGATATTCAGATGGAAATGGATATTCTGCACCCCACCATGATGCGTGCCAAGTCATATTAGATTTTGAGGTAATTTTGAAAACGAAAAATCACTCCATACCCCCTCTGACGACACGACAATGATTTCTGTTGACGAATTATTGTTATTCAGTTGGGAATGGATGTTTTGCACCCCACTATGATGCGTGCCCAGTCCTATTTGATTTTGAGGTGATTTTGAAAATGAAAAATCTCTCTATACCCCCTCTGACGTCCCGACAATGATTTCTGTTGACAAATTATTTTTATAGAGATGGAAATGGATATTCTGTACCCCACCATGATGCGTGCCAAGTCATATTTGATTTTTGAAGTCATTTTGAAAATGAAAAATCCCTCTATACCCCCTCTGACGACCCGACAATGATTTCTGTTGACGAATTATTGTTTTTCAGATGGAAATGGATGTTTTGCACCCTTCTATTATGCGTGCCAAGCCTTATTTGAATTTTGAAGTCATTTTGATAATGAAAAATCCCTCTATACCCCCTCTAACGAGCCGTCAATGATTTCCATTGACGAATTATTGTTATTCAGATGGAAATGAATTTTCTGCAGCCCACCATGATGCGTGCCAAGTCATATTTGATTTTGAGGTAATTTTGAAAATGAAAAATCCCTCTATACCCCCTCTGACGACCCGACAATGATTTCTTTTGACAAATTATTGTTATTGAGATGGAAATGAATATTCTGTACCCCACCATGATGCGTGCCAAGTCATATTTGATTTTTGAAGTCATTTTGAAAATGAAAAATCCCTCTATACCCCCTCTGACGACCCGACAATGATTTCTGTTGACGAATTATTGTTTTTCAGATGGAAATGGATGTTTTGCACCCTACTATGATGCGTGCCAAGCCTTATTTGAATTTTGAAGTCATTTTGATAATGAAAAATCCCTCTATACCCCCTCTAACGACCCGTCAATGATTTCCATTGACGAATTATTGTTATTCAGATGGAAATGGATATTCTGCAGCCCACCATGATGCGTGCCAAGTCATATTTGATTTTGAGGTAATTTTGAAAATGAGAAATCCCTCTATACCCCCTCTGACGACCCGACAATGATTTCTTTTGACAAATTATTGTTACTGAGATGGAAATGAATATTCTGTACCCCACCATGTTGCGTGCCAAGTCATATTTGATTTTAGGGTAATTTTGATAATGAGAAATCCCTCTATACCGCCTCTGACGACCCGACAATGATATCTTTCGACAAATTATTGTTATTGAGATGAAAATGGTTATTCTGTACCCCACCATGATGCGTGCCAAGTCATATTTGATTTTTGAAGTCATTTTGAAAATGAAAAATCTCTCTATACCCCCTCTGACGACCCGACAATGATTTCTGTTGACGAATTATTGTTTTTCAGATGGAAATGGATGTTTTGCACCCTACTATGATGCGTGCCAAGCCTTATTTGAATTTTGAAGTCATTTTGATAATGAAAAATCCCTCTATACCCCCTCTAACGACCCGTCAATGATTTTGTATTTACGAATTATTGTTATTCAGATGGAAATGGATATTCTGCAGCCCACCATGATGCGTGCCAAGTCATATTTGATTTTGAGGTAATTTTGAAAATGAAAAATCCCTCTATACCCCCTCTGACGACCCGACAATGATTTCTTTTGTCAAATTATTGTTATTGAGATGGAAATGAATATTCTGTACCCCACTATGTTGCGTGCCAAGTCATATTTGATTTTGGGGTAATTTTGATAATGAAAAATCCCTCTATACCCCCTCTAACGACCTGTCAATGATTTCCATTGACGAATTATCGTTATTCAGATGGAAATGGATATTCTGCAGCCCACCATGATGCGTGCCAAGTCATATTTGATTTTGAGGTAATTTTGAAAATGAGAAATCCCTCTATACCCCCTCTGACGACCCGACAATGATTTCTTTTGACAAATTATTGTTATTGAGATGGAAATGAATATTGTGTACCCCACCATGTTGCGTGCCAAGTCATATTTGAATTTAGGATAATTTTGAAAATGAAAAATCCCTCTATACCCCCTCTGACGACACGACAATGATTTATCTTAAGGAATTATTGTTATTCAGATGGGAATGGATATTCTGCACCCCACCATGATGCGTGCCAAGTCATTTTTGATTTTTGAAGTCATTTTGAAAATGAAAAATCCCTCTATTCCCTCTCTGACGACCCGACAATGATTTCTGTTTACGAATTATTGTTATTCAGATGGAAATAGATATTCTGCACCCCACCATGATGCGTGCCAAGTCATATTTGATTTTGAGTTTATTTTGATAATGAAAAATCCCTCTATACCCCCTCTGACGTCCCGACAATGATTTCTGTTGACAAATTATTGTTATTTAGATGAAATTGCATGTTTTGCACCCCACTATGATGCGTGCCAAGTCATATATGATTTTTGAAGTCATTTTGATAATGAAAAATCCCTTTATTTCCTCTCTGACGACCCGACAATGATTTCTGTAGACAATTTATTTTTATAGAGATGGAAATGGATATTCTGTACTACACCATGATGCGTGCCAAGTCATATTTGATTTTTGAAGTCATTTTGAAAATGAAAAATCCCTCTCTACCCCCTCTAACGACCCGTCAATGATTTCTGTTTACGAATTATTGTTATTCAGATGGAAATAGATATTCTGCACCCCACCATGATGCTTGCCAAGTCATATTTGATTTTTGAAGTCATTTTGAAAATGAAAAATCCCTCTATTCCCTCTCTGACGACCCGACAATGATTTCTGTTGACGAATTATTGTTATTCGGATGGAAATGCATGTTTTGCGCCCCACTATGATGCGTGCCAAGTCATATTTGATTTATGAAGTCATTTCGATAATGAAAAATCCCTCTATACCCCCTCTGACGACCCGAAAATGATTTCTGTTGACGAATTATTGTTATTTAGATGAAAATGGATATTATGCACTCCACTATGATACGTGCCAAGTCATATTTGATTTTTGAAGTAATTTGAAAATGAAAAATCCCTCTATGCCCCCTTTAACGACCCGTCAATGATTTCTGTTGACGAATTATTGTTATTCAGATGGAAATAGTTATTCTGCACCCCACCATGATGCGTGCCAAGTCATATTAGATTTTAAGGTAATTTTGAAAATGAAAAATCCCTCTATACCCCGTCTGACGACCCGTCAATGATTTCTGTTGACTAATTATTGATATTCAGATGGAAATGGATATTCTGCACCCCACCATGATGCGTGCCTAGTCATATTAGATTTTGAGGTAATTTTGAAAATGAAAAATCCCTCGATACCCCCTCTGACGACACGACAATGATTTCTGTTGACGAATTATTGTCATTCAGATGAAAATGGATGTTTTGCACCCCACTATGATGCGTACCAAGTCCTATTTGATTTTGAGGTAATTTTGAAAATGAAAAATCCCTCTATACCCCCTCTGACGTCCCGACAATGATTTCTGTTGACAAATTATTTTTATAGAGATGGAAATGGATATTCTGTACCCCACCATGATGCGTGCCAAGTCATATTTTATTTTGGGGTAATTTTGAAAATGAAATATCCATCTATACCCCCTCTGACGACACGACAATGATTTATCTTAAGGAATTATTGTTATTCAGATGGGAATGGATATTCTGCACCCCACCATGATGCGTGCCAAGTCATTTTTGATTTCTGAAGTCATTTTGAAAAATCCCTCTATTCCCTCTCTGACGACCCGACAATGATTTCTGTTTACGAATTATTGTTATTCAGATGGAAATAGATATTCTGCACCCCACCATGATGCGTGCCAAGTCATATTTGATTTTGAGTTTATTTTGATAATGAAAAATCCCTCTATACCCCCTCTGACGTCCCGACAATGATTTCTGTTGACAAATTATTGTTATTTAGATGAAATTGCATGTTTTGCACCCCACTATGATGCGTGCCAAGTCATATATGATTTTTGAAGTCATTTTGATAATGAAAAATCCCTTTATTCCCTCTCTGACGACCCGACAATGATTTCTGTAGACAATTTATTTTTATAGAGATGGAAATGGATATTCTGTACTACACCATGATGCGTGCCAAGTCATATTTGATTTTTGAAGTCATTTTGAAAATGAAAAATCCCTCTCTACCCCCTCTAACGACCCGTCAATGATTTCTGTTTACGAATTATTGTTATTCAGATGGAAATAGATATTCTGCACCCCACCATGATGCTTGCCAAGTCATATTTGATTTTTGAAGTCATTTTGAAAATGAAAAATCCCTCTATTCCCTCTCTGACGACCCGACAATGATTTCTGTTGACGAATTATTGTTATTCGGATGGAAATTCATGTTTTGCGCCCCACTATGATGCGTGCCAAGTCATATTTGATTTATGAAGTCATTTTGATAATGAAAAATCCCTCTATACCCCCTCTGACGACCCGAAAATGATTTCTGTTGACGAATTATTGTTATTTAGATGAAAATGGATATTATGCACTCCACTATGATACGTGCCAAGTCATATTTGATTTTTGAAGTAATTTGAAAATGAAAAATCCCTCTATGCCCCCTTTAACGACCCGTCAATGATTTCTGTTGACGAATTATTGTTATTCAGATGGAAATAGTTATTCTGCACCCCACCATGATGCGTGCCAAGTCATATTAGATTTTAAGGTAATTTTGAAAATGAAAAATCCCTCTATACCCCGTCTGACGACCCGTCAATGATTTCTGTTGACTAATTATTGATATTCAGATGGAAATGGATATTCTGCACCCCACCATGATGCGTGCCTAGTCATATTAGATTTTGAGGTAATTTTGAAAATGAAAAATCCCTCGATACCCCCTCTGACGACACGACAATGATTTCTGTTGACGAATTATTGTCATTCAGATGAAAATGGATGTTTTGCACCCCACTATGATGCGTACCAAGTCCTATTTGATTTTGAGGTAATTTTGAAAATGAAAAATCCCTCTATACCCCCTCTGACGTCCCGACAATGATTTCTGTTGACAAATTATTTTTATAGAGATGGAAATGGATATTCTGTACCCCACCATGATGCGTGCCAAGTCATATTTTATTTCGGGGTAATTTTGAAAATGAAATATCCATCTATACCCCCTCTGACGACACGACAATGATTTATCTTAAGGAATTATTGTTATTCAGATGGGAATGGATATTCTGCACCCCACCATGATGCGTGCCAAGTCATTTTTGATTTCTGAAGTCATTTTGAAAAATCCCTCTATTCCCTCTCTGACGACCCGACAATGATTTCTGTTTACGAATTATTGTTATTCAGATGGAAATAGATATTCTGCACCCCACCATGATGCGTGCCAAATCATATTTGATTTTGAGGTTATTTTGATAATGAAAAATCCCTCCATACCCCCTCTGTCGTCCCGACAATGATTTCTGTTGACAAATTATTGTTATTTAGATGAAAATGCATGTTTTGCACCCCACTATGATGCGTGCCAAGTCATATTTGATTTTTGAAGTCATTTTGATAATGAAAAATCCCTTTATTCCCTCTCTGACGACCCGACAATGATTTCTGTAGACAATTTATTTTTATAGAGATGGAAATGGATATTCTGTACCCCACCATGATGCGTGCCAAGTCATATTTGATTTTTGAAGTCATTTTGAAAATGAAAAATCCCTCTCTACCCCCTCTAACGACCCGTCAATGATTTCTGTTTACGAATTATTGTTATTCAGATGGTAATAGATATTCTGCACCCCACCATGATGCGTGCCAAGTCATATTTGATTTTGAGGTAATTTTGAAAACGAAAATTCCCTCCATTCCCCCTCTGACGACACGACAATGATTTCTGTTGACAATTCATCGTTTTTGAGATGAAAATGGATATTCTGTACCCCACCATGATGCGTGCCAAGTCATATTTGATTTTAGAAGTCATTTTGAAAATGAAAAATCCGTCTATAACCCCTCTAACGACCCGTCAATGATTTCTGTTGACGAATTATGGTTATTCAGATGGGAATGAATATTCTGCACCCCACCATAATGCGTGCCAAGTCATATTTGATTTTGAGGTAATTTTGAAAATGAAAAATCCCTCTATACTCCCTCTAACGACCCGTCAATGATTTCTGTGTAGAAATTATTGTTATTCAGATGGAAATAGATATTCTGCACCCCACCATGATGCGTGCCAAGTCATATTTGATTTTTGAAGTCATTTTGAAAATGAAAAATCCCTCTATTCCCTCTCTGACGACCCGACAATGATTTCTGTCGACGAATTATTGTTATTTGGATGGAAATGCATGTTTTGCACCCCACTATGATGCGTGCCAAGTCATATTTGATTTTGATGTAATTTTGAAAATTAAAAATCCCTCCATTCCCCCTCTGACGACACGACAATGATTTCTGTTGACAATTTATCGTTTTTGAGATGAAAATGGATATTCTGTACCCCACCATGATGCGTGCCAAGTCATATTTGATTTTAGAAGTCATTTTGAAAATGAAAAATCCGTCTATAACCCCTCTAACGACCCGTCAATGATTTCTGTTGACGAATTATTGTTATTCAGTTGGGAATGGATGTTTTGCACCACAATATGATGCCCAGTCCTATTTGATTTTGAGGTAATTTTGAAAATGAAAAATCTCTCTATACCCCCTCTGACGTCCCGACAATGATTTCTGTTGACAAATTATTTTTATAGAGATAGAAATGGATATTCTGTACCCCACCATGATGCGTGCACAGTCATATTTGATTTCTGAAGCCATTTTGAAAATGAAAAATCCCTCTATACCCCCTCTGACGACCCGACAATGATTTCTGTTGACGAATTATTGTTTTTCAGATGGAAATGGATGTTTTGCACCCTGCTATGATGCGTGCCAAGCCTTATTTGAATTTTGAAGTCATTTTGATAATGAAAAATCCCTCTATTCCCCCTCTAACGACCCGTCAATGATTTCTGTTGACGAATTATTGTTATTTAGATGGAAATGGATATTCTGCACCCCAAAATGATGCGTGCCAAGTCATATTTGATTTCGAGGTAATTATGAAAATGAAAAATCCCTCTATACCCCCTCTGACGACCCGACAATGATTTCGGTTGACGAAATATTGCTATTCAGATGAAAATGAATATTTTGCACCCTACCATTATGCGTGCCAAGCCTTATTTGAATTTTGAAGTCATTTTGATAATGAAAAATCCCTCTATTCCCCCTCTAACGACCCGTCAATGATTTCTGTTGACGAATTATTGTTATTCAGATGGAAATGAATTTTCTGCAGCCCACCATGATGCGTGCCAAGTCATATTTGATTTTGAGGTAATTTTGAAAATGAAAAATCCCTCTATACCCCCTCCGACGACCCGACAATGATTTCTTTTGACAAATTATTGTTATTGAGATGGAAATGAATATTCTGTACCCCACCATGATGCGTGCCAAGTCATATTTGATTTTTGAATTCATTTTGAAAATGAAAAATCCCTCTATACCCCCTCTGACGACCCGACAATGATTTCTGTTGACGAATTATTGTTTTTCAGATGGAAATAGATGTTTTGCACCCTACTATGATGCGTGCCAAGCCTTATTTGAATTTTGAAGTCATTTTGATAATAAAAAATCACTCTATACCCCCTCTAACGACCCGTCAATGATTTCCATTGACGAATTATTGTTATTTAGATAGAAATAGATATTCTGCAGCCCACCATGATGCGTGCCAAGTCATATTTGATTTTGAGGTAATTTTGAAAATGAGAAATCCCTCTATACCCCCTCTGACGACCCGACAATGATTTCTTTTGACAAATTATTGTTATTGAGATGGAAATGAATATTCTGTACTCCACCATGTTGCGTGCCAAGTCATATTTGATTTTGGGGTAATTTTGATAATGAGAAATCCCTCTATATCCCCTCTGACGATCCGACAATGATTTCTTTCGACAAATTATTGTTATTGAGATGAAAATGGTTATTCTGTACCCCACCATGATGCGTGCCAAGTCATATTTGATTTTTGAAGTCATTTTGAAAATGAAAAATCCTTCTATACCTCCTCTGACGACCCGACAATGATTTCTGTTGACAAATTATTGTTTTTCAGATGAAAATGGATGTTTTGCACCCTACTATGATGCGTGCCAAGACTTATTTGAATTTTGAAGTCATTTTGATAATGAAAAATCCCTCTAAACCCCCTCTAACGACCTGTCAATGATTTCCATTGACGAATTATTGTTATTCAGATGGAAATGGATATTCTGCAGCCCACCATGATGCGTGCCAAGTCATAATTGATTTTGAGGTAATTTTGAAAATCAAAAATCCCTCTATACCCCCTCTGACGACCCGACAATGATTTCTTTTGACAAATTATT
Organism: Chrysolina americana; assembly: GCA_958502065.1. Classification (NCBI taxonomy): domain Eukaryota; kingdom Metazoa; phylum Arthropoda; class Insecta; order Coleoptera; family Chrysomelidae; genus Chrysolina; species Chrysolina americana. The sequence goes on from OY293414.1 coordinate 42,803,382, forward strand.
GTTATTGAGATGGAAATGAATATTGTGTACCCCACCATGTTGCGTGCCAAGTCATATTTGATTTTGGGGTAATTTTGAAAAAAAAAATATCCCCCTATACCCCCTCTGACGACACGACAATGATTTATCCTAAGGAATTATTGTTATTCAGATAGGAATGGATATTCTGCACCCCACCATGATGCGTGCCAAGTCATTTTTGATTTTTGAAGTCATTTTGAAAATGAAAAATCCCTCTATTCCCTCTCTGACGACCCGACAATGATTTCTGTTTACGAATTATTGTCATTCAGATGGAAATAGATATTCTGCACCCCACCATGATGCGTGCCAAGTCATATTTGATTTTGAGGTTATTTGGATAATGAAAAATCCCTCTATACCCCCTCTGACGTCCCGACAATGATTTCTGTTGACAAATTATTGTAATTTAGATGAAAATGCATGTTTTGCACCCCACTATGATACGTGTCAAGTCATATTTGATTTTTGAAGTCATTTTGATAATGAAAAATCCCTTTATTCCCTCTCTGACGACCCGACAATGATTTCTGTAGACAATTTATTTTTATAGAGATGGAAATGGATATTCTGTACCCCACCATGATGCGTGCCAAGTCATATTTGATTTTTGAAGTCATTTTGAAAATGAAAAATCCCTCTCTACCCCCTCTAACGACCCGTCAATGATTTCTGTTTACGAATTATTGTTATTCAGATGGAAATAGATATTCTGCACCCCACCATGATGCGTGCCAAGTCATATTTGATTTTTGAAGTCATTTTGAAAATGAAAAATCCCTCTATTCCCTCTCTGACGACCCGAAAATGATTTCTGTTGACGAATTATTGTTATTTGGATGGAAATGCATGTTTTGCACCCCACTATGATGCGTGCCAAGTCATATTTGATTTATGAAGTCATTTTGATAATGAAAAATCCCTCTATACCCCCTCTGACGACCCGAAAATGATTTCTGTTGACAAATTATTGATATTTGGATGGAAATGCATGTTTTGCACCCCACTATGATGCGTGCCAAGTCATATTTGATTTATGAAGTCATTTTGATAATGAAAAATCCCTCTATACCCCCTCTGACGACCCGAAAATGATTTCTGATGACGAATTATTGTTATTTAGAAGAAAATGGATATTATGCGCTCCACTATGATACGTGCCAAGTCATATTTGATTTTTGAAGTAATTTTGAAAATGAAAAATCCCTCTATGCCCCCTCTAACGACCCGTCAATGATTTCTGTTGACTAATTATTGATATTCAGATGGAAATGGATATTCTGCACCCCACCATGATGCGTGCCAAGTCATATTATATTTTGAGGTAATTTTGAAAATGAAAAATCCCTCGATACCCCCTCTGACGACACGACAATGATTTCTGTGGACGAATTATTGTTATTCAGATGGGAATGGATGTTTTGCACCCCACTATGATGCGTGCCAAGTCCTATTTGATTTTGAGGTAATTTTGAAAATGAAAAATCCCTCTATACCCCCTCTGACGACCCGACAATGATTTCTGTTGACAAATTATTCTTATAGAGAAGAAAATGGATATTCTGTACCTCACCATGATGCGTGCCAAATCATATTCGATTTTTGAAGTCATTTTGAAAATGAAAAATCCCTCTATACCCCCTCTGACGACCCGACAATGATTTCTGTTGACGAATTATTCTCATTCAGATGGAAATTGATATTCTGCACCCCACCATGATGCGTGCCAAGTCATATTTGATTTTGAAGTAATTTTGAAAATGAAAATTCCCTCCATACCCCCTCTGACGACACGACAATGATTTCTGTTGACAATTTATCGTTATTGAGATGAAAATGGATATTCTGTACCCCACCATGATGCGTGCCAAGTCATATTTGATTTTAGAAGTCATTTTGAAAATGAAAAATCCGTCTATAACCCCTCTAACGACCCGTCAATGATTTCTGTTGATGAATTATGGTTATTCAGATGGGAATGGATATTCTGCACCCCACCATAATGCGTGCCAAGTCATATTTGATTTTGAGGTAATTTTGAAAATGAAAAATCCCTCTATACTCCCTCTAACGACCCGTCAATGATTTCTGTGTACAAATTATTGTTATTCAGATGGAAATAGATATTCTGCACCCCACCATGATGCGTGCCAAGTCATATTTGATTTTTGAAGTCATTTTGAAAATGAAAAATCCCTCTATTCCCTCTCTGACGACCCGACAATGATTTCTGTCGACGAATTATTGTTATTTGGATGGAAATGCATGTTTTGCACCCCACTATGATGCGTGCCAAGTCTTATATGATTTTTGAAGTCATTTTGATAATGAAAAATCCCTCTATACCCCCTCTGACGACCCGACAATGATTTTTGTTGACGAATTATTGTTATTTAGATGAAAATGGATATTATGCACTCCACTATGATACGTGCCAAGTCATATTTGATTTTTGAAGTAATTTTGAAAATGAAAAATCCCTCTATGCCCCCTCTAACGACCCGTCAATGACTTCTGTTGACGAATTATTGTTATTCAGATGGAAATGGATATTCTGCACCCCTCCATGATGCGTGCCAAGTCATATTTGATTTTGATGTAATTTTGAAAATTAAAAATCCCTCTATACCCCGTCTGACGACCCGTCAATGATTTCTGTTGACTAATTATTGATATTCAGATGGAAATGGATATTCTGCACCCCACCATGATGCGTGCCAAGTCATATCAGATTTAGAGGTAATTTTGAAAATGAAAAATCCCTCCATACCCCCTCTGACGACACGACAATGATTTCTGTTGACGAATTATTGTTATTCAGTTGGGAATGGATGTTTTGCACCCCACTATGATGCGTGCCCAGTCCTATTTGATTTTGAGGTAATTTTGAAAATGAAAAATCCCTCTATACCCCCTCTGACGTCCCGACAATGATTTCTGTTGACAAATTATTTTTATAGAGATGGAAATGGATATTCTGTACCCCACCATGATGCGTGCCAAGTCATATTTGATTTTTGAAGTCATTTTGAAAATGAAAAAACCCCCTATACCGCCTCTGACGACGCGACAATGATTTCTGTTGACGAATTATTGTTTTTCAGATGGAAATAGATGTTTTGCACCCTACTATGATGCGTGCCAAGCCTTATTTGAATTTTGAAGTCATTTTGATAATGAAAAATCCCTCTATTCCCCCTCTAACGACCCGTCAATGATTTCTGTTGACGAATTATTGTTAATTAGTTGGAAATGGATATTCTGCACCCCACCATGATGCGTGCCAAGTCATATTTGATTTCGAGGTAATTATGAAAATGAAAAATCCCTCTATACCCCCTCTGACGACCCGACAATGATTTCTGTTGACGAAATATTGTTATTCAGATGAAAATGAATATTTTGCACCCTACTATTATGCGTGCCAAGCCTTATTTGAATTTTGAAGTCATTTTGATAATGAAAAATCCCTCTATACCCCCTCTAACGAGCCGTCAATGATTTATATTGACGAATTATTGTTATTGAGATGGAAATGAATTTTCTGCAGCCCACCATGATGCGTGCCAAGTCATATTTGATTTCGAGGTAATTATGAAAATGAAAAATCCCTCTATTCCCCCTCTGACGACCCGACAATGATTTCTGTTGACGAAATATTGTTATTCAGATGGAAATGGATGTTTTGCACCCTACTATGATGCGTGCCAAGCCTTATTTGAATTTTGAAGTCATTTTGATAATGAAAAATCCCTCTATACCACCTCTAACGACCCGTCAATGATTTCCATTGACGAATTATTGTTATTCAGATGGAAATGGATATTCTGCAGACCACCATGATGCGTGCCAAGTCATATTTGATTTTGAGGTAATTTTGAAAATGAGAAATCCCTCTATACCCCCTCTGACGACCCGACAATGATTTCTTTTGACAAATTATTGTTATTGAGATGGAAATGAATATTCTGTACCCCACCATGTTGCGTGCCAAGTCATATTTGATTTTGGGGTAATTTTGATAATGAGAAATCCCTCTATACCCCCTCTGACGACCCGACAATGATTTCTTTCGACGAATTATTGTTATTGAGATGAAAATGGTTATTCTGTACCCCACCATGATGCGTGCCAAGTCATATTTGAATTTTGAAGTCATTTTGAGAATGAAAAATCCCTCTATACCCCCTCTGACGACCCGACAATGATTTCTGTTGACGAATTATTGTTTTTCAGATGGAAATGAATGTTTTGCACCTTACCATGATGCGTGCCAAGCCTTATTTGAATTTTGAAGTCATTTTGATAATGAAAAATCCCTCTATACCCCCTCTAACGACCCGTCAATGATTTCGTATTGACGAATTATGGTTATTCAGATGGAAATGGATATTCTGCAGCCCACCATTATGCGTGCCAAGTCATATTTGATTTTGAGGTAATTTTGAAAATGAAAAATCCCTCTATACCCCCTCTGACGACCCGACAATGATTTCTTTTGTCAAATTATTGTTATTGAGATGGAAATGAATATTCTGTACCCCACCATGTTGCGTGCCAAGTCATATTTGATTTTGGGGTAATTTTGATAATGAAAAATCCCTCTATACCCCCTCTAACGACCTGTCAATGATTTCTATTGACGAATTATTGTTATTCAGATGGAAATGGATATTCTGCAGCCCACCATGATGCGTGCCAAGTCATATTTGATTTTGAGGTAATTTTGAAAATGAAAAATCCCTCTATACCCCCTCTGACGACCCGACAATGATTTCTTTTGACAAATTATTGTTATTGAGATGGAAATGAATATTGTGTACCCCACCATGTTGCGTGCCAAGTCATATTTGATTTTGGGGTAATTTTGAAAATGAAAAATCCCTCTATACCCCCTCTGACGACACGACAATGATTTATCTTAAGGAATTATTGTTATTCAGATGGGAATGGATATTCTGCACCCCACCATGATGCGTGCCAAGTCATTTTTGATTTTTGAAGTCATTTTGAAAATGAAAAATCCCTCTATTCCCTCTCTGACGACCCGACAATGATTTCTGTTTACGAATTATTGTTATTCAGATGGAAATAGATATTCTGCACCCCACCATGATGCGTGCCAAGTCATATTTGATTTCGAGGTAATTATGAAAATGAAAAAACCCTCTATACCCCCTCTGACGACCCGACAATGATTTCTGTTGACGAAAAATTGTTATTCAGATGAAAATTAATATTTTGCACCCCACTATGATGCGTGCCAAGTCATTTTTGATTTTTGAAGTCATTTTGATAATGAAAAATCCCTTTATTCCCTCTCTGACGACCCGACAGTGATTTCTGTGGATAATTTATTTTTATAGAAATGGAAATGGATATTCTGTACTCCACCATGATGCGTGCCAAGTCATATTTGATTTTTGAAGTCATTTTGAAAATGAAAAATCCCTCTCTACCCCCTCTAACGACCCGTCAATGATTTCTGTTTACGAATTATTGTTATTCAGATGGAAATAGATATTCTGCACCCCACCATGATGCGTGCCAAGTCATATTTGATTTTTGAAGTCATTTTGAAAATGAAAAATCCCTCTATTCCCTCTCTGACGACCCGACAATGATTTCTGTTGACGAATTATTGTTATTTGGATGGAAATGCATGTTTTGCACCCCACTATGATGCGTGCCAAGTCATATTGGATTTATGAAGTCATTTTGATACTGAAAAATCCCTCTATACCCCCTCTGACGACCAGAAAATGATTTCTGTTGACGAATTATTGTTATTTAGATGAAAATGGATATTATGCACTCCACTATGATACGTGCCAAGTCATATTTGATTTTTGAAGTAATTTTGAAAATGAAAAATCCCTCTATGCCACCTCTAACGACCCGTCAATGATTTCTGTTGACGAATTATTGTTATTCAGATGGAAATGGATATTCTGCACCCCACCATGATGCGTGCCAAGTCATATTTGATTTTGATGTAATTTTGAAAATGAAAAATCCCTCTTTACCCCGTCTGACGACCCTTCAATGATTTCTGTTGACTAATTATTGATATTCAGATGGAAATGGATATTCTGCACCCCACCATGATGCGTGCCAAGTCATATTAGATTTTGAGGTAATTTTGAAATTGAAAAATCCCTCGATACCCCCTCTGACGACACGACAATGATTTCTGTTGACGAATTATTGTCATTCAGATGGAAATGGATGTTTTGCACCCCACTATGATGCGTGCCAAAACCTATTTGATTTTGAGGTAATTTTGAAAATGAAAAATCCCTCTATACCCCCTCTGACGTCCCGACAATGATTTCTGTTGACAAATTATTTTTATAGAGATGGAAATGGATATTCTGTACCCCACCATGATGCGTGCCAAGTCATATTTGATTTTGGGGTAATTTTGAAAATGAAATATCCATCTATACCCCCTCTGACGACACCACAATGATTTATCTTAAGGAATTATTGTTATTCAGATAAGAATGGATATTCTGCAACCCACCATGATGCGTGCCAAGTCATTTTTGATTTTTGAAGTCATTTTGAAAATGAAAAATCCCTCTATACCCCCTCTAACGACCCGTCAATGATTTTGTATTGACGAATTATTGTTATTCAGATGGAAATGGATATTCTGCAGACAACCATGATGCGTGCCAAGTCATATTTGATTTTGAGGTAATTTTGAAAATGAAAAATCCCTCTATACCCCCTCTGACGACACGACAATGATTTAACTTAAGGAATTATTGTTATTCAGATGGGAATGGATATTCTGCACCCCACCATGATGCGTGCCAAGTCATTTTTGATTTTTGAAGTCATTTTGAAAATGAAATATCCCTCTATTCCCTCTCTGACGACCCGACAATGATTTCTGTTTACGAATTATTGTTATTCAGATGGAAATAGATATTCTGCACCCCATCATGATGCGTGCCAAATCATATTTGATTTTGAGGTTATTTTGATAATGCAAAATCCCTCTATACCCCCTCTGACGTCCCGACAATGATTTCTGTTGACAAATTATTGTTATTTAGATGAAAATGCATGTTTTGAACCCCACTATGATGCGTGCCAAGTCATATTTGATTTTTGAAGTCATTTTGATAATGAAAAATCCCTTTATTCCCTCTCTGACGACCCGACAATGATTTCTGTAGACAATTTATTTTTATAGAGATGGAAATGGATATTCTGTACCCCACCATGATGCGTGCCAAGTCATATTTGATTTTTGAAGTCATTTTGAAAATGAAAAATCCCTCTCTACCCCCTCTAAAGACCCGTCAATGATTTCTGTTTACGAATTATTGTTATTCAGATGGAAATAGATATTCTGCACCCCACCATGATGCGTGCCAAGTCATATTTGATTTTTGAAGTCCTTTTGAAAATGAAAAATCCCTCTATTCCCTCTCTGACGACCCGAAAATGATTTCTGTTGACGAATTATTGTTATTTGGATGGAAATGCATGTTTTGCCCCCCACTATGATGCGTGCCAAGTCATATTTGATTTATGAAGTCATTTCGATAATGAAAAATCCCTCTATACCCCCTCTGACGACCCGAAAATGATTTCTGTTGACGAATTATTGATATTTGGATGAAAATGGATATTATGCGCTCCACTATGATACGTGCCAAGTCATATTTGATTTTTGAAGTAATTTTGAAAATGAAAAATCCCTCTATGCCCCCTCTAACGACCCGTCAATGATTTCTGTTGACGAATTATTGTTATTCAGATGGAAATGGATATTCTGCAGCCCACCATGATGCGTGCCAAGTCATATTTGATTTTGAGGTAATTTTGAAAATGAAAAATCCCTCTATACCCCCTCTGACGACCCGACAATGATTTCTTTTGACAAATTATTGTTATTGAGATGGAAATGAATATTGTGTACCCCACCATGTTGCGTGCCAAGTCATATTTGATTTTGAGGTAATTTTGAAAATGAAAAATCCCTCTATACCCCCTCTGACGACACGACAATGATTTAACTTAAGGAATTATTGTTATTCAGATGGGAATGGATATTCTGCACCCCACCATGATGCGTGCCAAGTCATTTTTGATTTTTGAAGTCATTTTGAAAATGAAATTTCCCTCTATTCCCTCTCTGACGACCCGACAATGATTTCTGTTTACGATTTATTGTTATTCAGATGGAAATAGATATTCTGCACCCCATCATGATGCGTGCCAAATCATATTTGATTTTGAGGTTATTTTGATAATGCAAAATCCCTCTATACCCCCTCTGACGTCCCGACAATGATTTCTGTTGACAAATTATTGTTATTTAGATGAAAATGCATGTTTTGAACCCCACTATGATGCGTGCCAAGTCATATTTGATTTTTGAAGTCATTTTGATAATGAAAAATCCCTTTATTCCCTCTCTGACGACCCGACAATGATTTCTGTAGACAATTTATTTTTATAGAGATGGAAATGGATATTCTGTACCCCACCATGATGCGTGCCAAGTCATATTTGATTTTTGAAGTCATTTTGAAAATGAAAAATCCCTCTCTACCCCCTCTAAAGACCCGTCAATGATTTCTGTTTACGAATTATTGTTATTCAGATGGAAATAGATATTCTGCACCCCACCATGATGCGTGCCAAGTCATATTTGATTTTTGAAGTCCTTTTGAAAATGAAAAATCCCTCTATTCCCTCTCTGACGACCCGAAAATGATTTCTGTTGACGAATTATTGTTATTTGGATGGAAATGCATGTTTTGCCCCCCACTATGATGCGTGCCAAGTCATATTTGATTTATGAAGTCATTTCGATAATGAAAAATCCCTCTATACCCCCTCTGACGACCCGAAAATGATTTCTGTTGACGAATTATTGATATTTGGATGAAAATGGATATTATGCGCTCCACTATGATACGTGCCAAGTCATATTTGATTTTTGAAGTAATTTTGAAAATGAAAAATCCCTCTATGCCCCCTCTAACGACCCGTCAATGATTTCTGTTGACGAATTATTGTTATTCAGATGGAAATGGATATTCTGCACCCCACCATGATGCGTGCCATGTCATATTTGATTTTGATGTAATTTTGATAATGAAAAATCCCTCTATACCCCGTCTGACGACCCGTCAATGATTTCTGTTGACTAATTATTGATATTCAGATGGAAATGGATATTCTGCACCCCACCATGATGCGTGCCAAGTCATATTAGATTTTGAGGTAATTTTGAAAATGAAAAATCCCTCGATACCCCCTCTGACGACACTACAATGATTTCTGTTGACGAATTATTGTTATTCAGATGGGAATGGATGTTTTGCACCCCACTATGATGCGTGCCAAGTCCTATTAGATTTTGAGGTAATTTTGAAAATGAAAAATCCCTCTATACCCCCTCTGACATCCCGACAATGATTTCTGTTGACAAATTATTTTTATAGAGATGGAAATGGATATTCTGTACCCCACCATGATGCGTGCCAAGTCATATTTGATTTTTGAAGTCATTTTGAAAATGAAAAATCCCTCTATACCCCCTCTGACGACCCGACAATGATTTCTGTTGACGAATTATTCTCATTCAGATGGAAATTGATATTCTGCACCCCACTATGATGCGTGCCAAGTCATATTAGATTTTGAGGTAATTTTGAAAATGAAAAATCCCTCTATAATCCCTCTGACGACCCGACAATGATATCTGTTGACGAATTATTCTCATTCAGATGGAAATTGATATTCTGCACCCAACCATGATGCGTGCCAAGTCATATTTGATTTTGAGGTAATTTTGAAAATGAAAATTCCCTCCATACCCCCTCTGACGACACGACAATGATTTCTGTTGACAATTTATCGTTATTGAGATGGGAATGGATATTCTGTACCCCACCATGATGCGTGCCAAGTCATATTTGATTTTAGAAGTCATTTTGAAAATGAAAAATCCGTCTATAACCCCTCTAACGACCCGTCAATGATTTCTGTTGACGAATTATGGTTATTCAGATGGGAATGGATATTCTGCACCCCACCATAATGCGTGCCAAGTCATATTTGATTTTGAGGTAATTTTGAAAATGAAAAATCCCTCTATACTCCCTCTAACGACCCGTCAATGATTTCTGTGTACAAATTATTGTTATTCAGATGGAAATAGATATTCTGCACTCCACCATGATGCGTGCCAAGTCATATTTGATTTTTGAAGTCATTTTGAAAATGAAATATCCCTCTATTCCCTCTTTGACAACCCGACAAGGATTTCTGTCGACGAATTATTGTTATTTGGATGGAAATGCATGTTTTGCACCCCACTATGATGCGTGCCAAGTCTTATTTGATTTTTGAAGTCATTTTGATAATGAAAAATTCCTCTATACCCCCTCTGACGACCCGACAATGATTTCTGTTGACGAATTATTGTTATTTAGATGAAAATGGATATTATGCACTCCACTATGATACGTGCCAAGTCATATTTGATTTTTGAAGTAATTTTGAAAATGAAAAATCCCTCTATGCCCCCTCTAACGACCCGTCAATGACTTCTGTTGACGAATTATTGTTATTCAGATGGAAATGGATATTCTGCACCCCACCATGATGCGTGCCAAGTCATAATTGATTTTGATGTAATTTTGAAAATTAAAAATCCCTCTATACCCCGTCTGACGACCCGTCAATGATTTCTGTTGACAAATTATTGATATTCAGATAGGAATGGATATTCTGCACCCCACCATGATGCGTGCCAAGTCATATTAGATTTTGAGGTAATTTTGAAAATGAAAAATCCCTCCATACACCCTCTGACGACACGACAATGATTTCTGTTGACGAATTATTGTTATTCAGTTGGGAATGGATGTTTTGCACCCCACTATGATGCGTGCCCAGTCCTATTTGATTTTGAGGTAATTTTGAAAATGAAAAATCTCTCTATACCCCCTCTGACGTCCCGACAATGATTTCTGTTGACAAATTATTTTTATAGAGATGGAAATGGATATTCTGTACCCCACGATGATGCGTGCCAAGTCATATTTGATTTTTGAAGTCATTTTGAAAATGAAAAATCCCTCTATACCCCCTCTGACTACCCGACAATGATTTCTGTTGACGAATTATTGTTTTTCAGATGGAAATGGATGTTTTGCACCCTACTATGATGCGTGCCAAGCCTTATTTGAATTTTGAAGTCATTTTGATAATGAGAAATCCCTCTATTCCCCCTCTAACGACCCGTCAATGATTTCTGTTGACGAATCATTGTTATTTAGATGGAAATGGATATTCTGCACCCCACCATAATGCGTGCCAAGTCATATTTGATTTCGAGGTAATTATGAAAATGAAAAATCCCTCTATACCCCCTCTGACGACCCGACAATGATTTCTGTTGACGAAATATTGTTATTCAGATGAAAATGAATATTTTGCACCCTACTATTATGCGTGCCAAGCCTTACTTGAATTTTGAAGTCATTTTGATAATGAAAAATCCCTCTATACCCCCTCTAACGAGCCGTCAATGATTTCCATTGACGAATTATTGTTATTCAGATGGAAATGAATTTTCTGCAGCCCACCATGATGCGTGCCAAGTCATATTTGATTTTGAGGTAATTTTGAAAATAAAAATCCCTCTATACCCCCTCTGACGACCCGACAATGATTTCTTTTGACAAATTATTGTTATTGAGATGGAAATGAATATTCTGTACCCCACCATGATGCGTGCCAAGTCATATTTGATTTTTGAAGTCATTTTGAAATTGAAAAATCCCTCTATACCCCCTCTGACGACCCGACAATGATTTCTGTTGACGAATTATTGTTTTTCAGATGGAAATGGATGTTTTGCACCCTACTATGATGTGTGCCAAGCCTTATTTGAATTTTGAAGTCATTTTGATAATGAAAAATCCCTCTATACCCCCTCTAACGACCCGTCAATGATTTCCATTGACGAATTATTGTTATTCAGATGGAAATGGATATTCTGCAGCCCACCTTGATGCGTGCCAAGTCATATTTGATTTTGAGGTAATTTTGAAAATGAGAAATCCCTCTATACCCCCTCTGACGACCCGACAATGATTTCTTTTGACAAATTATCGTTATTGAGATGGAAATGAATATCCTGTACCCCACCATGTTGCGTGCCAAGTCATATTTGATTTTGGGGTAATTTTGATAATGAGAAATCCCTCTATACCCCCTCTGACGATCCGACAATGATTTCTTTCGACAAATTATTGTTATTGAGATGAAAATGGTTATTCTGTACCCCACCATGATGCGTGCCAAGTCATATTTGATTTTTGAAGTCATTTTGAAAATGAAAAATCCCTCTATACCCCCTCTGACGACCCGACAATGATTTCTGTTGACGAATTATTGTTTTTCAGATGGAAATGGATGTTTTGCACCCTACTATGATGCGTGCCAAGCCTTATTTGAATTTTGAAGTCATTTTGATAATGAAAAATCCCTCTATACCCCCTCTAACGACCCGTCAAAGATTTTGTATTGACGAATTATTGTTATTCAGATGGAAATGGATATTCTGCAGCCCACCATGATGCGTGCCAAGTCATATTTGATTTTGAGGTAATTTTGAAAATGAAAAATCCCTCTATACCCCCTCTGACGACCCGACAATGATTTCTTTTGACAAATTATTGTTATTGAGATGGAAATGAATATTGTGTACCCCACCATGTTGCGTGCCAAGTCATATTTGATTTTGGGGTAATTTTGAAAATGAAATATCCCTCTATACCCCCTCTGACGACACGACAATGATTTATCCTAAGGAATTATTGTTATTCAGATGGGAATGGATATTCTGCACCCCACCATGATGCGTGCCAAGTCATTTTTGATTTTTGAAGTAATTTTGAAAATGAAAAATCCCTCTATTCCCTCTCTGACGACCCGACAATGATTTCTGTTTACGAATTATTGTTATTCAGATGGAAATAGATATTCTGCACCCCACCATGATGCGTGCCAAGTCATATTTGATTTTGAGGTTATTTTGATAATGAAAAATCCCTCTATACCCCCTCTGACGTCCCGACAATGATTTCTGTTGACAAATTATTGTTATTTAGATGAAAATGCATGTTTTGCACCCCATTATGATGCGTGCCAAGTCATATTTGATTTTTGAAGTCATTTTGATAATGAAAAATCCCTTTATTCCCTCTCTGACGACCCGACAATGATTTCTGTAGACAATTTATTTTTATAGAGATGGAAATGGATGTTTTGCACCCTACTATGATGCGTGCCAAGCCTTATTTGAATTTTGAAGTCATTTTGATAATGAAAAATCCCTCTATACCCCCTCTAACGACCCGTCAATGATTTTGTATTGACGAATTATTGTTATTCAGATGGAAATGGATATTCTGCAGCCCACCATGATGCGTGCCAAGTCATATTTGATTTTGAGGTACTTTTGAAAATGAAAAATCCCTCTATACCCCCTCTGACGACCCAACAATGATTTATTTTGACAAATTAATGTTATTGAGATGGAAATGAATATTCTGTACCCCACCATGTTGCGTGCCAAGTCATATTTGATTTTTGAAGTCCTTTTGAAAATGAAAAATCCCTCTATTCCCTCTCTGACGACCCGAAAATGATTTCTGTTGACGAATTATTGTTATTTGGAAGGAAATGCATGTTTTGCCCCCCACTATGATGCGTGCCAAGTCATATTTGATTTATGAAGTCATTTCTATAATGAAAAATCCCTCTATACCCCCTCTGACGACCCGAAAATGATTTCTGTTGACGAATTATTGATATTTGGATGAAAATGGATATTATGCGCTCCACTATGATACGTGCCAAGTCATATTTGATTTTTGAAGTAATTTTGAAAATGAAAAATCCCTCTATGCCCCCTCTAACGACCCGTCAATGATTTCTGTTGACGAATTATTGTTATTCAGATGGAAATGGATATTCTGCACCCCACCATGATGCGTGCCAAGTCATATTTGATTTTGATGTAATTTTGATAATGAAAAATCCCTCTATACCCCGTCTGACGACCCGTCAATGATTTCTGTTGACTAATTATTGATATTCAGATGGAAATGGATATTCTGCACCCCACCATGATGCGTGCCAAGTCATATTAGATTTTGAGGTAATTTTGAAAATGAAAAATCCCTCGATACCCCCTCTGACGACACTACAATGATTTCTGTTGACGAATTATTGTTATTCAGATGGGAATGGATGTTTTGCACCCCACTATGATGCGTGCCAAGTCCTATTTGATTTTGAGGTAATTTTGAAAATGAAAAATCCCTCTATACCCCCTCTGACATCCCGACAATGATTTCTGTTGACAAATTATTTTTATGGAGATGGAAATGGATATTCTGTACCCCACCATGATGCGTGCCAAGTCATATTTGATTTTTGAAGTCATTTTGAAAATGAAAAATCCCTCTATACCCCCTCTGACGACCCGACAATGATTTCTGTTGACGAATTATTCTCATTCAGATGAAAATTGATATTCTGCACCCCACCATGATGCGTGCCAAGTCATATTAGATTTTGAGGTAATTTTGAAAATGAAAAATCCCTCTATAATCCCTCTGACGACCCGACAATGATATCTGTTGACGAATTATTCTCATTCAGATGGAAATAGATATTCTGCACCCCACCATGATGCGTGCCAAGTCATATTTGATTTTGAGGTAATTTTGAAAATGAAAATTCCCTCCATACCCCCTCTGACGACACGACAATGATTTCTGTTGACAATTTATCGTTATTGAGATGGGAATGGATATTCTGTACCCCACCATGTTGCGTGCCAAGTCATATTTGATTTTGGGGTAATTTTGATAATGAGAAATCCCTCTATATCCCCTCTGACGATCCGACAATGATTTCTTTCGACAAATTATTGTTATTGAGATGAAAATGGTTATTCTGTACCCCACCATGATGCGTGCCAAGTCATATTTGATTTTTGAAGTCATTTTGAAAATGAAAAATCCTTCTATACCCCCTCTGACGACCCGACAATGATTTCTGTTGACAAATTATTGTTTTTCAGATGAAAATGGATGTTTTTGCACTCAACTATGATGCGGGCCAAGACTTATTTGAATTTTGAAGTCATTTTGATAATGAAAAATCCCTCTAAACCCCCTCTAACGACCTACAAATGATTTCCATTGACGAATTATTGTTATTCAGATGGAAATGGATATTCTGCAGCCCACCATGATGCGTGCCAAGTCATATTTGATTTTGAGGTAATTTTGAAAATCAAAAATCCCTCTATACCCCCTCTGACGACCCGACAATGATTTCTTTTGACAAATTATTGTTATTGAGATGGAAATGAATATTGTGTACCCCACCATGTTGCGTGCCATGTCATATTTGATTTTGGGGTAATTTTGAAAATGAAATATCCCCCTATACCCCCTCTGACGACACGACAATGATTTCTGTTGACAAATTATTGTAATTTAGATGAAAATGCATGTTTTGCACCCCACTATGATGCGTGTCAAGTCATATTTGATTTTTGAAGTCATTTTGATAATGAAAAATCCCTTTATTCCCTCTCTGACGACCCGACAATGATTTCTGTAGACAATTTATTTTTATAGAGTTGGAAATGGATATTCTGTTCCCCACCATGATGCGTGCCAAGTCATATTTGATTTTTGAAGTCATTTTGAAAATGAAAAATCCCTCTCTACCCCCTCTAACGACCCGTCAATGATTTCTGTTTACGAATTATTGTTATTCAGATGGAAATAGATATTCTGCACCCCACCATGATGCGTGCCAAGTCATATTTGATTTTTGAAGTCATTTTGAAAATGAAAAATCCCTCTATTCCCTCTCTGACGACCCGAAAATGATTTCTGTTGACGAATTATTGTTATTTGGATGGAAATGCATGTTTTGCACCCCACTATGATGCGTGCCAATTCATATTTGATTTATGAAGTCATTTTGATAATGAAAAATCCCTCTATACCCCCTCTGACGACCCGAAAATGATTTCTGTTGACAAATTATTGATATTTGGATGGAAATGCATGTTTTGCACCCCACTATGATGCGTGCCAAGTCATATTTGATTTATGAAGTCATTTTGATAATGAAAAATCCCTCTATACTCCCTCTGACGACCCGAAAATGATTTCTGATGACGAATTATTGTTATTTAGTAGAAAATGGATATTATGCGCTCCACTATGATACGTGCCAAGTCATATTTGATTTTTGAAGTAATTTTGAAAATGAAAAATCCCTCTATGCCCCCTCTAACGACCCGTCAATGATTTCTGTTGACTAATTATTGATATTCAGATGGAAATGGATATTCTGCACCCTACCATGATGCGTGCCAAGTCATATTATATTTTGAGGTAATTTTGAAAATGAAAAATCCCTCGATACCCCCTCTGACGACACGACAATGATTTCTGTTGACGAATTATTGTTATTCAGATGGGAATGGATGTTTTGCACCCCACTATGATGCGTGCCAAGTCCTATTTGATTTTGAGGTAATTTTGAAAATGAAAAATCCCTCTATACCCCCTCTGACGACCCGACAATGATTTCTGTTGACAAATTATTTTTATAGAGAAGGAAATGGATATTCTGTACCCCACCATGATGCGTGCCATATCATATTTGATTTTTGAAGTCATTTTGAAAATGAAAAATCCCTCTATACCCCCATCTGACGACCCGACAATGATTTCTTTTGACGAATTATTCTCATTCAGATGGAAATTGATATTCTGCACCCCACCATGATGCGTGCCAAGTCATATTTGATTTTGAAGTAATTTTGAAAATGAAAATTCCCTCCATACCCCCTCTGACGACACGACAATGATTTCTGTTTACAATTTATCGTTATTGAGATGGAAATGGATATTCTGTACCCCGCCATGATGCGTGCCAAGTCATATTTGATTTTAGAAGTCATTTTGAAAATGAAAAATCCGTCTATAACCCCTCTAACGACCCGTCAATGATTTCTGTTGACGAATTATGGTTATTCAGATGGGAATGGATATTCTGCACCCCACCATAATGCGTGCCAAGTCATATTTGATTTTGAGGTAATTTTGAAAATGAAAAATCCCTCTATACTCCCTCTAACGACCCGTCAATGATTTCTGTGTACAAATTATTGTTATTCAGATGGAAATAGATATTCTGCACCCCACCATGATGCGTGCCAAGTCATATTTGATTTTTGAAGTCATTTTGAAAATGAAAAATCCCTCTATTCCCTCTCTGACGACCCGACAATGATTTCTGTCGACGAATTATTGTTATTTGGATGGAAATGCATGTTTTGCACCCCACTATGATGCGTGCCAAGTCTTATTTGATTTTTGAAGTCATTTTGATAATGAAAAATCCCTCTATACCCCCTCTGACGACCCGACAATGATTTTTGTTGACGAATTATTGTTATTTAGATGAAAATGGATATTATGCACTCCACTATGATACGTGCCAAGTCATATTTGATTTTTGAAGTAATTTTGAAAATGAAAAATCCCTCTATGCCCCCTCTAACGACCCGTCAATGACTTCTGTTGACGAATTATTGTTATTCAGATGGAATTGGATATTCTGCACCCCTCCATGATGCGTGCCAAGTCATATTTGATTTTGATGTAATTTTGAAAATTAAAAATCCCTCTATACCCCGTCTGACGACCCGTCAATGATTTCTGTTGACTAATTATTGATATTCAGATGGAAATGGATATTCTGCACCCCACCATGATGCGTGCCAAGTCATATCAGATTTTGAGGTAATTTTGAAAATGAAAAATCCCTCCATACCCCCTCTGACGACACGACAATGATTTCTGTTGACGAATTATTGTTATTCAGTTGGGAATGGATGTTTTGCACCCCACTATGATGCGTGCCCAGTCCTATTTGATTTTGAGGTAATTTTGAAAATGAAAAATCCCTCTATACCCCCTCTGACGTCCCGACAATGATTTCTGTTGACAAATTATTTTTATAGAGATGGAAATGGATATTCTGTACCCCACCATGATGCGTGCCAAGTCATATTTGATTTTTGAAGTCATTTTGAAAATGAAAAATCCCTCTATACCGCCTCTGACGACGCGACAATGATTTCTGTTGACGAATTATTGTTTTTCAGATGGAAATAGAGGTTTTGCACCCTACTATGATGCGTGCCAAGCCTTATTTGAATTTTGAAGTCATTTTGATAATGAAAAATCCCTCTATTCCCCCTCTAACGACCCGTCAATGATTTCTGTTGACGAATTATTGTTAATTAGTTGGAAATGGATATTCTGCACCCCACCATGATGCGTGCCAAGTCATATTTGATTTCGAGGTAATTATGAAAATGAAAAATCCCTCTATACCCCCTCTGACGACCCGACAATGATTTCTGTTGACGAAATATTGTTATTCAGATGAAAATGAATATTTTGCACCCTACTATTATGCGTGCCAAGCCTTATTTGAATTTTGAAGTCATTTTGATAATGAAAAATCCCTCTATACCCCCTCTAACGAGCCGTCAATGATTTCCATTGACGAATTATTGTTATTGAGATGGAAATGAATTTTCTGCAGCCCACCATGATGCGTGCCAAGTCATATTTGATTTCGAGGTAATTATGAAAATGAAAAATCCCTCTATTCCCCCTCTGACGACCCGACAATGATTTCTGTTGACGAAATATTGTTATTCAGATGGAAATGGATGTTTTGCACCCTACTATGATGCGTGCCAAGCCTTATTTGAATTTTGAAGTCATTTTGATAATGAAAAATCCCTCTATACCCCCTCTAACGACCCGTCAATGATTTCCATTGACGAATTATTGTTATTCAGATGGAAATGGATATTCTGCAGCCCACCATGATGCGTGCCAAGTCATATTTGATTTTGAGGTAATTTTGAAAATGAGAAATCCCTCTATACCCCCTCTGACGACCCGACAATGATTTCTTTTGACAAATTATTGTTATTGAGATGGAAATGAATATTCTGTACCCCACCATGTTGCGTGCCAAGTCATATTTGATTTTGGGGTAATTTTGATAATGAGAAATCCCTCTATACCCCCTCTGACGACCCGACAATGATTTCTTTCGACAAATTATTGTTATTGAGATGAAAATGGTTATTCTGTACCCCACCATGATGCGTGCCAAGTCATATTTGAATTTTGAAGTCATTTTGAAAATGAAAAATCCCTCTATACCCCCTCTGACGACCCGACAATGATTTCTGTTGACGAATTATTGTTTTTCAGATGAAAATGGATGTTTTGCACCTTACTATGATGCGTGCCAAGCCTTATTTGAATTTTGAAGTCATTTTGATAATGAAAAATCCCTCTATACCCCCTCTAACGACCCGTCAATGATTTCGTATTGACGAATTATTGTTATTCAGATGGAAATGGATATTCTGCAGCCCACCATTATGCGTGCCAAGTCATATTTGATTTTGAGGTAATTTTGAAAATGAAAAATCCCTCTATACCCCCTCTGACGACCCGACAATGATTTCTTTTGTCAAATTATTGTTATTGAGATGGAAATGTATATTCTGTACCCCACCATGTTGCGTGCCAAGTCATATTTGATTTTGGGGTAATTTTGATAATGAAAAATCCCTCTATACCCCCTCTAACGACCTGTCAATGATTTCTATTGACGAATTATTGTTATTCAGATGGAAATGGATATTCTGCAGCCCACCATGATGCGTGCCAAGTCATATTTGATTTTGAGGTAATTTTGAAAATGAAAAATCCCTCTATACCCCCTCTGACGACCCGACAATGATTTCTTTTGACAAATTATTGTTATTGAGATGGAAATGAATATTGTGTACCCCACCATGTTGCGTGCCAAGTCATATTTGATTTTGGGGTAATTTTGAAAATGAAAAATCCCTCTATACCCCCTCTGACGACACGACAATGATTTATCTTAAGGAATTATTGTTATTCAGATGGGAATGGATATTCTGCACCCCACCATGATGCGTGCCAAGTCATTTTTGATTTTTGAAGTCATTTTGAAAATGAAAATTCCCTCTATTCCCTCTCTGACGACCCGACAATGATTTCTGTTTACGAATTATTGTTATTCAGATGGAAATAGAAATTCTGCACCCCACCATGATGCGTGCCAAGTCATATTTGACTTCGAGGT
Organism: Chrysolina americana; assembly: GCA_958502065.1. NCBI lineage: Eukaryota > Metazoa > Arthropoda > Insecta > Coleoptera > Chrysomelidae > Chrysolina > Chrysolina americana. The sequence continues at coordinate 42,823,698 of OY293414.1, forward strand.
AATTATGAAAATGAAAAAACCCTCTATACCCCCTCTGACGACCCGACAATGATTTCTGTTGACGAAAAATTGTTATTCAGATGAAAATGAATATTTTGCACCCCACTATGATGCGTGCCAAGTCATATTTGATTTTTGAAGTCATTTTGATAATGAAAAATCCCTTTATTCCCTCTCTGACGACCCGACAATGATTTCTGTGGATAATTTATTTTTATAGAAATGGAAATGGATTTTCTGTACTCCACCATGATGCGTGCCAAGTCATATTTGATTTTTGAAGTCATTTTGAAAATGAAAAATCCCTCTCTACCCCCTCTAACGACCCGTCAATGATTTCTGTTTACGAATTATTGTTATTCAGATGGAAATAGATATTCTGCACCCCACCATGATGCGTGCCAAGTCATATTTGATTTTTGAAGTCATTTTGAAAATGAAAAATCCCTCTATTCCCTCTCTGACGACCCGACAATGATTTCTGTTGACGAATTATTGTTATTTGGATGGAAATGCATGTTTTGCACCCCACTATGATGCGTGCCAAGTCATATTGGATTTATGAAGTCATTTTGATAATGAAAAATCCCTCTATACCCCCTCTAACGACCCGTCAATGATTTTGTATTGACGAATTATTGTTATTCAGATGGAAATGGATATTCTGCAGCCCACCATGATGCGTGCCAAGTCATATTTGATTTTGAGGTAATTTTGAAAATGAAAAATCCCTCTATACCCCCTCTGACGACCCAACAATGATTTATTTTGACAAATTAATGTTATTGAGATGGAAATGAATATTCTGTACCCCACCATGTTGCGTGCCAAGTCATATTTGATTTTTGAAGTCCTTTTGAAAATGAAAAATCCCTCTATTCCCTCTCTGACGACCCGAAAATGATTTCTGTTGACGAATTATTGTTATTTGGAAGGAAATGCATGTTTTGCCCCCCACTATGATGCGTGCCAAGTCATATTTGATTTATGAAGTCATTTCTATAATGAAAAATCCCTCTATACCCCCTCTGACGACCCGAAAATGATTTCTGTTGACGAATTATTGATATTTGGATGAAAATGGATATTATGCGCTCCACTATGATACGTGCCAAGTCATATTTGATTTTTGAAGTAATTTTGAAAATGAAAAATCCCTCTATGCCCCCTCTAACGACCCGTCAATGATTTCTGTTGACGAATTATTGTTATTCAGATGGAAATGGATATTCTGCACCCCACCATGATGCGTGCCAAGTCATATTTGATTTTGATGTAATTTTGATAATGAAAAATCCCTCTATACCCCGTCTGACGACCCGTCAATGATTTCTGTTGACTAATTATTGATATTCAGATGGAAATGGATATTCTGCACCCCACCATGATGCGTGCCAAGTCATATTAGATTTTGAGGTAATTTTGAAAATGAAAAATCCCTCGATACCCCCTCTGACGACACTACAATGATTTCTGTTGACGAATTATTGTTATTCAGATGGGAATGGATGTTTTGCACCCCACTATGATGCGTGCCAAGTCCTATTTGATTTTGAGGTAATTTTGAAAATGAAAAATCCCTCTATACCCCCTCTGACATCCCGACAATGATTTCTGTTGACAAATTATTTTTATAGAGATGGAAATGGATATTCTGTACCCCACCATGATGCGTGCCAAGTCATATTTGATTTTTGAAGTCATTTTGAAAATGAAAAATCCCTCTATACCCCCTCTGACGACCCGACAATGATTTCTGTTGACGAATTATTCTCATTCAGATGAAAATTGATATTCTGCACCCCACCATGATGCGTGCCAAGTCATATTAGATTTTGAGGTAATTTTGAAAATGAAAAATCCCTCTAAAATCCCTCTGACGACCCGACAATGATATCTGTTGACGAATTATTCTCATTCAGATGGAAATTGATATTCTGCACCCCACCATGATGCGTGCCAAGTCATATTTGATTTTGAGGTAATTTTGAAAATGAAAATTCCCTCCATACCCCCTCTGACGACACGACAATGATTTCTGTTGACAATTTATCGTTATTGAGATGGGAATGGATATTCTGTACCCCACCATGTTGCGTGCCAAGTCATATTTGATTTTGGGGTAATTTTGATAATGAGAAATCCCTCTATATCCCCTCTGACGATCCGACAATGATTTCTTTCGACAAATTATTGTTATTGAGATGAAAATGGTTATTCTGTACCCCACCATGATGCGTGCCAAGTCATATTTGATTTTTGAAGTCATTTTGAAAATGAAAAATCCTTCTATACCCCCTCTGACGACCCGACAATGATTTCTGTTGACAAATTATTGTTTTTCAGATGAAAATGGATGTTTTGCACTCAACTATGATGCGGGCCAAGACTTATTTGAATTTTGAAGTCATTTTGATAATGAAAAATCCCTCTAAACCCCCTCTAACGACCTACAAATGATTTCCATTGACGAATTATTGTTATTCAGATGGAAATGGATATTCTGCAGCCCACCATGATGCGTGCCAAGTCATATTTGATTTTGAGGTAATTTTGAAAATCAAAAATCCCTCTATACCCCCTCTGACGACCCGACAATGATTTCTTTTGACAAATTATTGTTATTGAGATGGAAATGAATATTGTGTACCCCACCATGTTGCGTGCCATGTCATATTTGATTTTGGGGTAATTTTGAAAATGAAATATCCCCCTATACCCCCTCTGACGACACGACAATGATTTATCCTAAGGAATTATTGTTATTCAGATAGGAATGGAGATTCTGCACCCCACCATGATGCGTGCCAAGTCATTTTTGATTTTTGAAGTCATTTTGAAAATGAAAAATCCCTCTATTCCCTCTCTGACGACCCGACAATGATTTCTGTTTACGAATTATTGTTATTCAGATGGAAATAGATATTCTGCACCCCACCATGATGCGTGCCAAGTCATATTTGATTTTGAGGTTATTTGGATAATGAAAAATCCCTCTATACCCCCTCTGACGTCCCGACAATGATTTCTGTTGACAAATTATTGTAATTTAGATGAAAATGCATGTTTTGCACCCCACTATGATGCGTGTCAAGTCATATTTGATTTTTGAAGTCATTTTGATAATGAAAAATCCCTTTATTCCCTCTCTGACGACCCGACAATGATTTCTGTAGACAATTTATTTTTATAGAGTTGGATATGGATATTCTGTTCCCCACCATGATGCGTGCCAAGTCATATTTGATTTTTGAAGTCATTTTGAAAATGAAAAATCCCTCTCTACCCCCTCTAACGACCCGTCAATGATATCTGTTTACGAATTATTGTTATTCAGATGGAAATAGATATTCTGCACCCCACCATGATGCGTGCCAAGTCATATTTGATTTTTGAAGTCATTTTGAAAATGAAAAATCCCTCTATTCCCTCTCTGACGACCCGAAAATGATTTCTGTTGACGAATTATTGTTATTTGGATGGAAATGCATGTTTTGCACCCCACTATGATGCGTGCCAAGTCATATTTGATTTATGAAGTCATTTTGATAATGAAAAATCCCTCTATACCCCCTCTGACGACCCGAAAATGATTTCTGTTGACAAATTATTGATATTTGGATGGAAATGCATGTTTTGCACCCCACTATGATGCGTGCCAAGTCATATTTGATTTATGAAGTCATTTTGATAATGAAAAATCCCTCTATACTCCCTCTGACGACCCGAAAATGATTTCTGATGACGAATTATTGTTATTTAGTAGAAAATGGATATTATGCGCTCCACTATGATACGTGCCAAGTCATATTTGATTTTTGAAGTAATTTTGAAAATGAAAAATCCCTCTATGCCCCCTCTAACGACCCGTCAATGATTTCTGTTGACTAATTATTGATATTCAGATGGAAATGGATATTCTGCACCCTACCATGATGCGTGCCAAGTCATTTTATATTTTGAGGTAATTTTGAAAATGAAAAATCCCTCGATACCCGCTCTGACGACACGACAATGATTTCTGTTGACGAATTATTGTTATTCAGATGGGAATGGATGTTTTGCACCCCACTATGATGCGTGCCAAGTCCTATTTGATTTTGAGGTAATTTTGAAAATGAAAAATCCCTCTATACCCCCTCTGACGACCCGACAATGATTTCTGTTGACAAATTATTTTTATAGAGAAGGAAATGGATATTCTGTACCCCACTATGATGCGTGCCATATCATATTTGATTTTTGAAGTCATTTTGAAAATGAAAAATCCCTCTATACCCCCTCTGACGACCCGACAATGATTTCTGTTGACGAATTATTCTCATTCAGATGGAAATTGATATTCTGCACCCCACCATGATGCGTGCCAAGTCATATTTGATTTTGAAGTAATTTTGAAAATGAAAATTCCCTCCATACCCCCTCTGACGACACGACAATGATTTCTGTTGACAATTTATCGTTATTGAGATGGAAATGGATATTCTGTACCCCGCCATGATGCGTGCCAAGTCATATTTGATTTTAGAAGTCATTTTGAAAATGAAAAATCCGTCTATACTCCCTCTAACGACCCGTCAATGATTTCTGTGTACAAATTATTGTTATTCAGATGGAAATAGATATTCTGCACCCCACCATGATGCGTGCCAAGTCATATTTGATTTTTGAAGTCATTTTGAAAATGAAAAATCCCTCTATTCCCTCTCTGACGACCCGACAATGATTTCTGTCGACGAATTATTGTTATTTGGATGGAAATGCATGTTTTGCACCCCACTATGATGCGTGCCAAGTCTTATTTGATTTTTGAAGTCATTTTGATAATGAAAAATCCCTCTATACCCCCTCTGACGACCCGACAATGATTTTTGTTGACGAATTATTGTTATTTAGATGAAAATGGATATTATGCACTCCACTATGATACGTGCCAAGTCATATTTGATTTTTGAAGTAATTTTGAAAATGAAAAATCCCTCTATGCCCCCTCTAACGACCCGTCAATGACTTCTGTTGACGAATTATTGTTATTCAGATGGAATTGGATATTCTGCACCCCTCCATGATGCGTGCCAAGTCATATTTGATTTTGATGTAATTTTGAAAATTAAAAATCCCTCTATACCCCGTCTGACGACCCGTCAATGATTTCTGTTGACTAATTATTGATATTCAGATGGAAATGGATATTCTGCACCCCACCATGATGCGTGCCAAGTCATATCAGATTTTGAGGTAATTTTGAAAATGAAAAATCCCTCCATACCCCCTCTGACGACACGACAATGATTTCTGTTGACGAATTATTGTTATTCAGTTGGGAATGGATGTTTTGCACCCCACTATGATGCGTGCCCAGTCCTATTTGATTTTGAGGTAATTTTGAAAATGAAAAATCCCTCTATACCCCCTCTGACGTCCCGACAATGATTTCTGTTGACAAATTATTTTTATAGAGATGGAAATGGATATTCTGTACCCCACCATGATGCGTGCCAAGTCATATTTGATTTTTGAAGTCATTTTGAAAATGAAAAATCCCTCTATACCGCCTCTGACGACGCGACAATGATTTCTGTTGACGAATTATTGTTTTTCAGATGGAAATAGAGGTTTTGCACCCTACTATGATGCGTGCCAAGCCTTATTTGAATTTTGAAGTCATTTTGATAATGAAAAATCCCTCTATTCCCCCTCTAACTACCCGTCAATGATTTCTGTTGACGAATTATTGTAAATTAGTTGGAAATGGATATTCTGCACCCCACCATGATGCGTGCCAAGTCATTTTTGATTTTTGAAGTCATTTTGAAAATGAAAATTCCCTCTATTCCCTCTCTGACGACCCGACAATGATTTCTGTTTACGAATTATTGTTATTCAGATGGAAATAGAAATTCTGCACCCCACCATGATGCGTGCCAAGTCATATTTGACTTCGAGGTAATTATGAAAATGAAAAAACCCTCTATACCCCCTCTGACGACCCGACAATGATTTCTGTTGACGAAAAATTGTTATTCAGATGAAAATGAATATTTTGCACCCCACTATGATGCGTGCCAAGTCATATTTGATTTTTGAAGTCATTTTGATAATGAAAAATCCCTTTATTCCCTCTCTGACGACCCGACAATGATTTCTGTGGATAATTTATTTTTATAGAAATGGAAATGGATTTTCTGTACTCCACCATGATGCGTGCCAAGTCATATTTGATTTTTGAAGTCATTTTGAAAATGAAAAATCCCTCTCTACCCCCTCTAACGACCCGTCAATGATTTCTGTTTACGAATTATTGTTATTCAGATGGAAATAGATATTCTGCACCCCACCATGATGCGTGCCAAGTCATATTTGATTTTTGAAGTCATTTTGAAAATGAAAAATCCCTCTATTCCCTCTCTGACGACCCGACAATGATTTCTGTTGACGAATTATTGTTATTTGGATGGAAATGCATGTTTTGCACCCCACTATGATGCGTGCCAAGTCATATTGGATTTATGAAGTCATTTTGATAATGAAAAATCCCTCTATACCCCCTCTAACGACCCGTCAATGATTTTGTATTGACGAATTATTGTTATTCAGATGGAAATGGATATTCTGCAGCCCACCATGATGCGTGCCAAGTCATATTTGATTTTGAGGTAATTTTGAAAATGAAAAATCCCTCTATACCCCCTCTGACGACCCAACAATGATTTATTTTGACAAATTAATGTTATTGAGATGGAAATGAATATTCTGTACCCCACCATGTTGCGTGCCAAGTCATATTTGATTTTTGAAGTCCTTTTGAAAATGAAAAATCCCTCTATTCCCTCTCTGACGACCCGAAAATGATTTCTGTTGACGAATTATTGTTATTTGGAAGGAAATGCATGTTTTGCCCCCCACTATGATGCGTGCCAAGTCATATTTGATTTATGAAGTCATTTCTATAATGAAAAATCCCTCTATACCCCCTCTGACGACCCGAAAATGATTTCTGTTGACGAATTATTGATATTTGGATGAAAATGGATATTATGCGCTCCACTATGATACGTGCCAAGTCATATTTGATTTTTGAAGTAATTTTGAAAATGAAAAATCCCTCTATGCCCCCTCTAACGACCCGTCAATGATTTCTGTTGACGAATTATTGTTATTCAGATGGAAATGGATATTCTGCACCCCACCATGATGCGTGCCAAGTCATATTTGATTTTGATGTAATTTTGATAATGAAAAATCCCTCTATACCCCGTCTGACGACCCGTCAATGATTTCTGTTGACTAATTATTGATATTCAGATGGAAATGGATATTCTGCACCCCACCATGATGCGTGCCAAGTCATATTAGATTTTGAGGTAATTTTGAAAATGAAAAATCCCTCGATTCCCCCTCTGACGACACTACAATGATTTCTGTTGACGAATTATTGTTATTCAGATGGGAATGGATGTTTTGCACCCCACTATGATGCGTGCCAAGTCCTATTTGATTTTGAGGTAATTTTGAAAATGAAAAATCCCTCTATACCCCCTCTGACATCCCGACAATGATTTCTGTTGACAAATTATTTTTATAGAGATGGAAATGGATATTCTGTACCCCACCATGATGCGTGCCAAGTCATATTTGATTTTTGAAGTCATTTTGAAAATGAAAAATCCCTCTATACCCCCTCTGACGACCCGACAATGATTTCTGTTGACGAATTATTCTCATTCAGATGAAAATTGATATTCTGCACCCCACCATGATGCGTGCCAAGTCATATTAGATTTTGAGGTAATTTTGAAAATGAAAAATCCCTCTATAATCCCTCTGACGACCCGACAATGATATCTGTTGACGAATTATTCTCATTCAGATGGAAATTGATATTCTGCACCCCACCATGATGCGTGCCAAGTCATATTTGATTTTGAGGTAATTTTGAAAATGAAAATTCCCTCCATACCCCCTCTGACGACACGACAATGATTTCTGTTGACAATTTATCGTTATTGAGATGGGAATGGATATTCTGTACCCCACCATGTTGCGTGCCAAGTCATATTTGATTTTGGGGTAATTTTGATAATGAGAAATCCCTCTATATCCCCTCTGACGATCCGACAATGATTTCTTTCGACAAATTATTGTTATTGAGATGAAAATGGTTATTCTGTACCCCACCATGATGCGTGCCAAGTCATATTTGATTTTTGAAGTCATTTTGAAAATGAAAAATCCTTCTATACCCCCTCTGACGACCCGACAATGATTTCTGTTGACAAATTATTGTTTTTCAGATGAAAATGGATGTTTTGCACTCAACTATGATGCGGGCCAAGACTTATTTGAATTTTGAAGTCATTTTGATAATGAAAAATCCCTCTAAACCCCCTCTAACGACCTACAAATGATTTCCATTGACGAATTATTGTTATTCAGATGGAAATGGATATTCTGCAGCCCACCATGATGCGTGCCAAGTCATATTTGATTTTGAGGTAATTTTGAAAATCAAAAATCCCTCTATACCCCCTCTGACGACCCGACAATGATTTCTTTTGACAAATTATTGTTATTGAGATGGAAATGAATATTGTGTACCCCACCATGTTGCGTGCCATGTCATATTTGATTTTGGGGTAATTTTGAAAATGAAATATCCCCCTATACCCCCTCTGACGACACGACAATGATTTATCCTAAGGAATTATTGTTATTCAGATAGGAATGGAGATTCTGCACCCCACCATGATGCGTGCCAAGTCATTTTTGATTTTTGAAGTCATTTTGAAAATGAAAAATCCCTCTATTCCCTCTCTGACGACCCGACAATGATTTCTGTTTACGAATTATTGTTATTCAGATGGAAATAGATATTCTGCACCCCACCATGATGCGTGCCAAGTCATATTTGATTTTGAGGTTATTTGGATAATGAAAAATCCCTCTATACCCCCTCTGACGTCCCGACAATGATTTCTGTTGACAAATTATTGTAATTTAGATGAAAATGCATGTTTTGCACCCCACTATGATGCGTGTCAAGTCATATTTGATTTTTGAAGTCATTTTGATAATGAAAAATCCCTTTATTCCCTCTCTGACGACCCGACAATGATTTCTGTAGACAATTTATTTTTATAGAGTTGGATATGGATATTCTGTTCCCCACCATGATGCGTGCCAAGTCATATTTGATTTTTGAAGTCATTTTGAAAATGAAAAATCCCTCTCTACCCCCTCTAACGACCCGTCAATGATATCTGTTTACGAATTATTGTTATTCAGATGGAAATAGATATTCTGCACCCCACCATGATGCGTGCCAAGTCATATTTGATTTTTGAAGTCATTTTGAAAATGAAAAATCCCTCTATTCCCTCTCTGACGACCCGAAAATGATTTCTGTTGACGAATTATTGTTATTTGGATGGAAATGCATGTTTTGCACCCCACTATGATGCGTGCCAAGTCATATTTGATTTATGAAGTCATTTTGATAATGAAAAATCCCTCTATACCCCCTCTGACGACCCGAAAATGATTTCTGTTGACAAATTATTGATATTTGGATGGAAATGCATGTTTTGCACCCCACTATGATGCGTGCCAAGTCATATTTGATTTATGAAGTCATTTTGATAATGAAAAATCCCTCTATACTCCCTCTGACGACCCGAAAATGATTTCTGATGACGAATTATTGTTATTTAGTAGAAAATGGATATTATGCGCTCCACTATGATACGTGCCAAGTCATATTTGATTTTTGAAGTAATTTTGAAAATGAAAAATCCCTCTATGCCCCCTCTAACGACCCGTCAATGATTTCTGTTGACTAATTATTGATATTCAGATGGAAATGGATATTCTGCACCCTACCATGATGCGTGCCAAGTCATTTTATATTTTGAGGTAATTTTGAAAATGAAAAATCCCTCGATACCCCCTCTGACGACACGACAATGATTTCTGTTGACGAATTATTGTTATTCAGATGGGAATGGATGTTTTGCACCCCACTATGATGCGTGCCAAGTCCTATTTGATTTTGAGGTAATTTTGAAAATGAAAAATCCCTCTATACCCCCTCTGACGACCCGACAATGATTTCTGTTGACAAATTATTTTTATAGAGAAGGAAATGGATATTCTGTACCCCACTATGATGCGTGCCATATCATATTTGATTTTTGAAGTCATTTTGAAAATGAAAAATCCCTCTATACCCCCTCTGACGACCCGACAATGATTTCTGTTGACGAATTATTCTCATTCAGATGGAAATTGATATTCTGCACCCCACCATGATGCGTGCCAAGTCATATTTGATTTTGAAGTAATTTTGAAAATGAAAATTCCCTCCATACCCCCTCTGACGACACGACAATGATTTCTGTTGACAATTTATCGTTATTGAGATGGAAATGGATATTCTGTACCCCGCCATGATGCGTGCCAAGTCATATTTGATTTTAGAAGTCATTTTGAAAATGAAAAATCCGTCTATACTCCCTCTAACGACCCGTCAATGATTTCTGTGTACAAATTATTGTTATTCAGATGGAAATAGATATTCTGCACCCCACCATGATGCGTGCCAAGTCATATTTGATTTTTGAAGTCATTTTGAAAATGAAAAATCCCTCTATTCCCTCTCTGACGACCCGACAATGATTTCTGTCGACGAATTATTGTTATTTGGATGGAAATGCATGTTTTGCACCCCACTATGATGCGTGCCAAGTCTTATTTGATTTTTGAAGTCATTTTGATAATGAAAAATCCCTCTATACCCCCTCTGACGACCCGACAATGATTTTTGTTGACGAATTATTGTTATTTAGATGAAAATGGATATTATGCACTCCACTATGATACGTGCCAAGTCATATTTGATTTTTGAAGTAATTTTGAAAATGAAAAATCCCTCTATGCCCCCTCTAACGACCCGTCAATGACTTCTGTTGACGAATTATTGTTATTCAGATGGAATTGGATATTCTGCACCCCTCCATGATGCGTGCCAAGTCATATTTGATTTTGATGTAATTTTGAAAATTAAAAATCCCTCTATACCCCGTCTGACGACCCGTCAATGATTTCTGTTGACTAATTATTGATATTCAGATGGAAATGGATATTCTGCACCCCACCATGATGCGTGCCAAGTCATATCAGATTTTGAGGTAATTTTGAAAATGAAAAATCCCTCCATACCCCCTCTGACGACACGACAATGATTTCTGTTGACGAATTATTGTTATTCAGTTGGGAATGGATGTTTTGCACCACACTATGATGCGTGCCCAGTCCTATTTGATTTTGAGGTAATTTTGAAAATGAAAAATCCCTCTATACCCCCTCTGACGTCCCGACAATGATTTCTGTTGACAAATTATTTTTATAGAGATGGAAATGGATATTCTGTACCCCACCATGATGCGTGCCAAGTCATATTTGATTTTTGAAGTCATTTTGAAAATGAAAAATCCCTCTATACCGCCTCTGACGACGCGACAATGATTTCTGTTGACGAATTATTGTTTTTCAGATGGAAATAGAGGTTTTGCACCCTACTATGATGCGTGCCAAGCCTTATTTGAATTTTGAAGTCATTTTGATAATGAAAAATCCCTCTATTCCCCCTCTAACGACCCGTCAATGATTTCTGTTGACGAATTATTGTTAATTAGTTGGAAATGGATATTCTGCACCCCACCATGATGCGTGCCAAGTCATATTTGATTTCGAGGTTATTTTGATAATGAAAAATCCCTCTATACCCCCTCTGACGTCCCGACAATGATTTCTGTTGACAAATTATTGTTATTTAGATGAAAATGCATGTTTTGCACCCCATTATGATGCGTGCCAAGTCATATTTGATTTTTGAAGTCATTTTGATAATGAAAAATCCCTTTATTCCCTCTCTGACGACCCGACAATGATTTCTGTAGACAATTTATTTTTATAGAGATGGAAATGGATGTTTTGCACCCTACTATGATGCGTGCCAAGCCTTATTTGAATTTTGAAGTCATTTTGATAATGAAAAATCCCTCTATACCCCCTCTAACGACCCGTCAATGATTTTGTATTGACGAATTATTGTTATTCAGATGGAAATGGATATTCTGCAGCCCACCATGATGCGTGCCAAGTCATATTTGATTTTGAGGTACTTTTGAAAATGAAAAATCCCTCTATACCCCCTCTGACGACCCAACAATGATTTATTTTGACAAATTAATGTTATTGAGATGGAAATGAATATTCTGTACCCCACCATGTTGCGTGCCAAGTCATATTTGATTTTTGAAGTCCTTTTGAAAATGAAAAATCCCTCTATTCCCTCTCTGACGACCCGAAAATGATTTCTGTTGACGAATTATTGTTATTTGGAAGGAAATGCATGTTTTGCCCCCCACTATGATGCGTGCCAAGTCATATTTGATTTATGAAGTCATTTCTATAATGAAAAATCCCTCTATACCCCCTCTGACGACCCGAAAATGATTTCTGTTGACGAATTATTGATATATGGATGAAAATGGATATTATGCGCTCCACTATGATACGTGCCAAGTCATATTTGATTTTTGAAGTAATTTTGAAAATGAAAAATCCCTCTATGCCCCCTCTAACGACCCGTCAATGATTTCTGTTGACGAATTATTGTTATTCAGATGGAAATGGATATTCTGCACCCCACCATGATGCGTGCCAAGTCATATTTGATTTTGATGTAATTTTGATAATGAAAAATCCCTCTATACCCCGTCTGACGACCCGTCAATGATTTCTGTTGACTAATTATTGATATTCAGATGGAAATGGATATTCTGCACCCCACCATGATGCGTGCCAAGTCATATTAGATTTTGAGGTAATTTTGAAAATGAAAAATCCCTCGATACCCCCTCTGACGACACTACAATGATTTCTGTTGACGAATTATTGTTATTCAGATGGGAATGGATGTTTTGCACCCCACTATGATGCGTGCCAAGTCCTATTTGATTTTGAGGTAATTTTGAAAATGAAAAATCCCTCTATACCCCCTCTGACATCCCGACAATGATTTCTGTTGACAAATTATTTTTATGGAGATGGAAATGGATATTCTGTACCCCACCATGATGCGTGCCAAGTCATATTTGATTTTTGAAGTCATTTTGAAAATGAAAAATCCCTCTATACCCCCTCTGACGACCCGACAATGATTTCTGTTGACGAATTATTCTCATTCAGATGAAAATTGATATTCTGCACCCCACCATGATGCGTGCCAAGTCATATTAGATTTTGAGGTAATTTTGAAAATGAAAAATCCCTCTATAATCCCTCTGACGACCCGACAATGATATCTGTTGACGAATTATTCTCATTCAGATGGAAATAGATATTCTGCACCCCACCATGATGCGTGCCAAGTCATATTTGATTTTGAGGTAATTTTGAAAATGAAAATTCCCTCCATACCCCCTCTGACGACACGACAATGATTTCTGTTGACAATTTATCGTTATTGAGATGGGAATGGATATTCTGTACCCCACCATGTTGCGTGCCAAGTCATATTTGATTTTGGGGTAATTTTGATAATGAGAAATCCCTCTATATCCCCTCTGACGATCCGACAATGATTTCTTTCGACAAATTATTGTTATTGAGATGAAAATGGTTATTCTGTACCCCACCATGATGCGTGCCAAGTCATATTTGATTTTTGAAGTCATTTTGAAAATGAAAAATCCTTCTATACCCCCTCTGACGACCCGACAATGATTTCTGTTGACAAATTATTGTTTTTCAGATGAAAATGGATGTTTTTGCACTCAACTATGATGCGGGCCAAGACTTATTTGAATTTTGAAGTCATTTTGATAATGAAAAATCCCTCTAAACCCCCTCTAACGACCTACAAATGATTTCCATTGACGAATTATTGTTATTCAGATGGAAATGGATATTCTGCAGCCCACCATGATGCGTGCCAAGTCATATTTGATTTTGAGGTAATTTTGAAAATCAAAAATCCCTCTATACCCCCTCTGACGACCCGACAATGATTTCTTTTGACAAATTATTGTTATTGAGATGGAAATGAATATTGTGTACCCCACCATGTTGCGTGCCATGTCATATTTGATTTTGGGGTAATTTTGAAAATGAAATATCCCCCTATACCCCCTCTGACGACACGACAATGATTTCTGTTGACAAATTATTGTAATTTAGATGAAAATGCATGTTTTGCACCCCACTATGATGCGTGTCAAGTCATATTTGATTTTTGAAGTCATTTTGATAATGAAAAATCCCTTTATTCCCTCTCTGACGACCCGACAATGATTTCTGTAGACAATTTATTTTTATAGAGTTGGAAATGGATATTCTGTTCCCCACCATGATGCGTGCCAAGTCATATTTGATTTTTGAAGTCATTTTGAAAATGAAAAATCCCTCTCTACCCCCTCTAACGACCCGTCAATGATTTCTGTTTACGAATTATTGTTATTCAGATGGAAATAGATATTCTGCACCCCACCATGATGCGTGCCAAGTCATATTTGATTTTTGAAGTCATTTTGAAAATGAAAAATCCCTCTATTCCCTCTCTGACGACCCGAAAATGATTTCTGTTGACGAATTATTGTTATTTGGATGGAAATGCATGTTTTGCACCCCACTATGATGCGTGCCAATTCATATTTGATTTATGAAGTCATTTTGATAATGAAAAATCCCTCTATACCCCCTCTGACGACCCGAAAATGATTTCTGTTGACAAATTATTGATATTTGGATGGAAATGCATGTTTTGCACCCCACTATGATGCGTGCCAAGTCATATTTGATTTATGAAGTCATTTTGATAATGAAAAATCCCTCTATACTCCCTCTGACGACCCGAAAATGATTTCTGATGACGAATTATTGTTATTTAGTAGAAAATGGATATTATGCGCTCCACTATGATACGTGCCAAGTCATATTTGATTTTTGAAGTAATTTTGAAAATGAAAAATCCCTCTATGCCCCCTCTAACGACCCGTCAATGATTTCTGTTGACTAATTATTGATATTCAGATGGAAATGGATATTCTGCACCCTACCATGATGCGTGCCAAGTCATATTATATTTTGAGGTAATTTTGAAAATGAAAAATCCCTCGATACCCCCTCTGACGACACGACAATGATTTCTGTTGACGAATTATTGTTATTCAGATGGGAATGGATGTTTTGCACCCCACTATGATGCGTGCCAAGTCCTATTTGATTTTGAGGTAATTTTGAAAATGAAAAATCCCTCTATACCCCCTCTGACGACCCGACAATGATTTCTGTTGACAAATTATTTTTATAGAGAAGGAAATGGATATTCTGTACCCCACCATGATGCGTGCCATATCATATTTGATTTTTGAAGTCATTTTGAAAATGAAAAATCCCTCTATACCCCCATCTGACGACCCGACAATGATTTCTTTTGACGAATTATTCTCATTCAGATGGAAATTGATATTCTGCACCCCACCATGATGCGTGCCAAGTCATATTTGATTTTGAAGTAATTTTGAAAATGAAAATTCCCTCCATACCCCCTCTGACGACACGACAATGATTTCTGTTTACAATTTATCGTTATTGAGATGGAAATGGATATTCTGTACCCCGCCATGATGCGTGCCAAGTCATATTTGATTTTAGAAGTCATTTTGAAAATGAAAAATCCGTCTATAACCCCTCTAACGACCCGTCAATGATTTCTGTTGACGAATTATGGTTATTCAGATGGGAATGGATATTCTGCACCCCACCATAATGCGTGCCAAGTCATATTTGATTTTGAGGTAATTTTGAAAATGAAAAATCCCTCTATACTCCCTCTAACGACCCGTCAATGATTTCTGTGTACAAATTATTGTTATTCAGATGGAAATAGATATTCTGCACCCCACCATGATGCGTGCCAAGTCATATTTGATTTTTGAAGTCATTTTGAAAATGAAAAATCCCTCTATTCCCTCTCTGACGACCCGACAATGATTTCTGTCGACGAATTATTGTTATTTGGATGGAAATGCATGTTTTGCACCCCACTATGATGCGTGCCAAGTCTTATTTGATTTTTGAAGTCATTTTGATAATGAAAAATCCCTCTATACCCCCTCTGACGACCCGACAATGATTTTTGTTGACGAATTATTGTTATTTAGATGAAAATGGATATTATGCACTCCACTATGATACGTGCCAAGTCATATTTGATTTTTGAAGTAATTTTGAAAATGAAAAATCCCTCTATGCCCCCTCTAACGACCCGTCAATGACTTCTGTTGACGAATTATTGTTATTCAGATGGAATTGGATATTCTGCACCCCTCCATGATGCGTGCCAAGTCATATTTGATTTTGATGTAATTTTGAAAATTAAAAATCCCTCTATACCCCGTCTGACGACCCGTCAATGATTTCTGTTGACTAATTATTGATATTCAGATGGAAATGGATATTCTGCACCCCACCATGATGCGTGCCAAGTCATATCAGATTTTGAGGTAATTTTGAAAATGAAAAATCCCTCCATACCCCCTCTGACGACACGACAATGATTTCTGTTGACGAATTATTGTTATTCAGTTGGGAATGGATGTTTTGCACCCCACTATGATGCGTGCCCAGTCCTATTTGATTTTGAGGTAATTTTGAAAATGAAAAATCCCTCTATACCCCCTCTGACGTCCCGACAATGATTTCTGTTGACAAATTATTTTTATAGACATGGAAATGGATATTCTGTACCCCACCATGATGCGTGCCAAGTCATATTTGATTTTTGAAGTCATTTTGAAAATGAAAAATCCCTCTATACCGCCTCTGACGACGCGACAATGATTTCTGTTGACGAATTATTGTTTTTCAGATGGAAATAGAGGTTTTGCACCCTACTATGATGCGTGCCAAGCCTTATTTGAATTTTGAAGTCATTTTGATAATGAAAAATCCCTCTATTCCCCCTCTAACGACCCGTCAATGATTTCTGTTGACGAATTATTGTTAATTAGTTGGAAATGGATATTCTGCACCCCACCATGATGCGTGCCAAGTCATATTTGATTTCGAGGTAATTATGAAAATGAAAAATCCCTCTATACCCCCTCTGACGACCCGACAATGATTTCTGTTGACGAAATATTGTTATTCAGATGAAAATGAATATTTTGCACCCTACTATTATGCGTGCCAAGCCTTATTTGAATTTTGAAGTCATTTTGATAATGAAAAATCCCTCTATACCCCCTCTAACGAGCCGTCAATGATTTCCATTGACGAATTATTGTTATTGAGATGGAAATGAATTTTCTGCAGCCCACCATGATGCGTGCCAAGTCATATTTGATTTCGAGGTAATTATGAAAATGAAAAATCCCTCTATTCCCCCTCTGACGACCCGACAATGATTTCTGTTGACGAAATATTGTTATTCAGATGGAAATGGATGTTTTGCACCCTACTATGATGCGTGCCAAGCCTTATTTGAATTTTGAAGTCATTTTGATAATGAAAAATCCCTCTATACCCCCTCTAACGACCCGTCAATGATTTCCATTGACGAATTATTGTTATTCAGATGGAAATGGATATTCTGCAGCCCACCATGATGCGTGCCAAGTCATATTTGATTTTGAGGTAATTTTGAAAATGAGAAATCCCTCTATACCCCCTCTGACGACCCGACAATGATTTCTTTTGACAAATTATTGTTATTGAGATGGAAATGAATATTCTGTACCCCACCATGTTGCGTGCCAAGTCATATTTGATTTTGGGGTAATTTTGATAATGAGAAATCCCTCTATACCCCCTCTGACGACCCGACAATGATTTCTTTCGACAAATTATTGTTATTGAGATGAAAATGGTTATTCTGTACCCCACCATGATGCGTGCCAAGTCATATTTGAATTTTGAAGTCATTTTGAAAATGAAAAATCCCTCTATACCCCCTCTGACGACCCGACAATGATTTCTGTTGACGAATTATTGTTTTTCAGATGAAAATGGATGTTTTGCACCTTACTATGATGCGTGCCAAGCCTTATTTGAATTTTGAAGTCATTTTGATAATGAAAAATCCCTCTATACCCCCTCTAACGACCCGTCAATGATTTCGTATTGACGAATTATTGTTATTCAGATGGAAATGGATATTCTGCAGCCCACCATTATGCGTGCCAAGTCATATTTGATTTTGAGGTAATTTTGAAAATGAAAAATCCCTCTATACCCCCTCTGACGACCCGACAATGATTTCTTTTGTCAAATTATTGTTATTGAGATGGAAATGTATATTCTGTACCCCACCATGTTGCGTGCCAAGTCATATTTGATTTTGGGGTAATTTTGATAATGAAAAATCCCTCTATACCCCCTCTAACGACCTGTCAATGATTTCTATTGACGAATTATTGTTATTCAGATGGAAATGGATATTCTGCAGCCCACCATGATGCGTGCCAAGTCATATTTGATTTTGAGGTAATTTTGAAAATGAAAAATCCCTCTATACCCCCTCTGACGACCCGACAATGATTTCTTTTGACAAATTATTGTTATTGAGATGGAAATGAATATTGTGTACCCCACCATGTTGCGTGCCAAGTCATATTTGATTTTGGGGTAATTTTGAAAATGAAAAATCCCTCTATACCCCCTCTGACGACACGACAATGATTTATCTTAAGGAATTATTGTTATTCAGATGGGAATGGATATTCTGCACCCCACCATGATGCGTGCCAAGTCATTTTTGATTTTTGAAGTCATTTTGAAAATGAAAATTCCCTCTATTCCCTCTCTGACGACCCGACAATGATTTCTGTTTACGAATTATTGTTATTCAGATGGAAATAGAAATTCTGCACCCCACCATGATGCGTGCCAAGTCATATTTGACTTCGAGGTAATTATGAAAATGAAAAAACCCTCTATACCCCCTCTGACGACCCGACAATGATTTCTGTTGACGAAAAATTGTTATTCAGATGAAAATGAATATTTTGCACCCCACTATGATGCGTGCCAAGTCATATTTGATTTTTGAAGTCATTTTGATAATGAAAAATCCCTTTATTCCCTCTCTGACGACCCGACAATGATTTCTGTGGATAATTTATTTTTATAGAAATGGAAATGGATTTTCTGTACTCCACCATGATGCGTGCCAAGTCATATTTGATTTTTGAAGTCATTTTGAAAATGAAAAATCCCTCTCTACCCCCTCTAACGACCCGTCAATGATTTCTGTTTACGAATTATTGTTATTCAGATGGAAATAGATATTCTGCACCCCACCATGATGCGTGCCAAGTCATATTTGATTTTTGAAGTCATTTTGAAAATGAAAAATCCCTCTATTCCCTCTCTGACGACCCGACAATGATTTCTGTTGACGAATTATTGTTATTTGGATGGAAATGCATGTTTTGCACCCCACTATGATGCGTGCCAAGTCATATTGGATTTATGAAGTCATTTTGATAATGAAAAATCCCTCTATACCCCCTCTAACGACCCGTCAATGATTTTGTATTGACGAATTATTGTTATTCAGATGGAAATGGATATTCTGCAGCCCACCATGATGCGTGCCAAGTCATATTTGATTTTGAGGTAATTTTGAAAATGAAAAATCCCTCTATACCCCCTCTGACGACCCAACAATGATTTATTTTGACAAATTAATGTTATTGAGATGGAAATGAATATTCTGTACCCCACCATGTTGCGTGCCAAGTCATATTTGATTTTTGAAGTCCTTTTGAAAATGAAAAATCCCTCTATTCCCTCTCTGACGACCCGAAAATGATTTCTGTTGACGAATTATTGTTATTTGGAAGGAAATGCATGTTTTGCCCCCCACTATGATGCGTGCCAAGTCATATTTGATTTATGAAGTCATTTCTATAATGAAAAATCCCTCTATACCCCCTCTGACGACCCGAAAATGATTTCTGTTGACGAATTATTGATATTTGGATGAAAATGGATATTATGCGCTCCACTATGATACGTGCCAAGTCATATTTGATTTTTGAAGTAATTTTGAAAATGAAAAATCCCTCTATGCCCCCTCTAACGACCCGTCAATGATTTCTGTTGACGAATTATTGTTATTCAGATGGAAATGGATATTCTGCACCCCACCATGATGCGTGCCAAGTCATATTTGATTTTGATGTAATTTTGATAATGAAAAATCCCTCTATACCCCGTCTGACGACCCGTCAATGATTTCTGTTGACTAATTATTGATATTCAGATGGAAATGGATATTCTGCACCCCACCATGATGCGTGCCAAGTCATATTAGATTTTGAGGTAATTTTGAAAATGAAAAATCCCTCGATACCCCCTCTGACGACACTACAATGATTTCTGTTGACGAATTATTGTTATTCAGATGGGAATGGATGTTTTGCACCCCACTATGATGCGTGCCAAGTCCTATTTGATTTTGAGGTAATTTTGAAAATGAAAAATCCCTCTATACCCCCTCTGACATCCCGACAATGATTTCTGTTGACAAATTATTTTTATAGAGATGGAAATGGATATTCTGTACCCCACCATGATGCGTGCCAAGTCATATTTGATTTTTGAAGTCATTTTGAAAATGAAAAATCCCTCTATACCCCCTCTGACGACCCGACAATGATTTCTGTTGACGAATTATTCTCATTCAGATGAAAATTGATATTCTGCACCCCACCATGATGCGTGCCAAGTCATATTAGATTTTGAGGTAATTTTGAAAATGAAAAATCCCTCTATAATCCCTCTGACGACCCGACAATGATATCTGTTGACGAATTATTCTCATTCAGATGGAAATTGATATTCTGCACCCCACCATGATGCGTGCCAAGTCATATTTGATTTTGAGGTAATTTTGAAAATGAAAATTCCCTCCATACCCCCTCTGACGACACGACAATGATTTCTGTTGACAATTTATCGTTATTGAGATGGGAATGGATATTCTGTACCCCACCATGTTGCGTGCCAAGTCATATTTGATTTTGGGGTAATTTTGATAATGAGAAATCCCTCTATATCCCCTCTGACGATCCGACAATGATTTCTTTCGACAAATTATTGTTATTGAGATGAAAATGGTTATTCTGTACCCCACCATGATGCGTGCCAAGTCATATTTGATTTTTGAAGTCATTTTGAAAATGAAAAATCCTTCTATACCCCCTCTGACGACCCGACAATGATTTCTGTTGACAAATTATTGTTTTTCAGATGAAAATGGATGTTTTGCACTCAACTATGATGCGGGCCAAGACTTATTTGAATTTTGAAGTCATTTTGATAATGAAAAATCCCTCTAAACCCCCTCTAACGACCTACAAATGATTTCCATTGACGAATTATTGTTATTCAGATGGAAATGGATATTCTGCAGCCCACCATGATGCGTGCCAAGTCATATTTGATTTTGAGGTAATTTTGAAAATCAAAAATCCCTCTATGCCCCTCTGACGACCCGACAATGATTTCTTTTGACAAATTATTGTTATTGAGATGGAAATGAATATTGTGTACCCCACCATGTTGCGTGCCATGTCATATTTGATTTTGGGGTAATTTTGAAAATGAAATATCCCCCTATACCCCCTCTGACGACACGACAATGATTTATCCTAAGGAATTATTGTTATTCAGATAGGAATGGAGATTCTGCACCCCACCATGATGCGTGCCAAGTCATTTTTGATTTTTGAAGTCATTTTGAAAATGAAAAATCCCTCTATTCCCTCTCTGACGACCCGACAATGATTTCTGTTTACGAATTATTGTTATTCAGATGGAAATAGATATTCTGCACCCCACCATGATGCGTGCCAAGTCATATTTGATTTTGAGGTTATTTGGATAATGAAAAATCCCTCTATACCCCCTCTGACGTCCCGACAATGATTTCTGTTGACAAATTATTGTAATTTAGATGAAAATGCATGTTTTGCACCCCACTATGATGCGTGTCAAGTCATATTTGATTTTTGAAGTCATTTTGATAATGAAAAATCCCTTTATTCCCTCTCTGACGACCCGACAATGATTTCTGTAGACAATTTATTTTTATAGAGTTGGATATGGATATTCTGTTCCCCACCATGATGCGTGCCAAGTCATATTTGATTTTTGAAGTCATTTTGAAAATGAAAAATCCCTCTCTACCCCCTCTAACGACCCGTCAATGATATCTGTTTACGAATTATTGTTATTCAGATGGAAATAGATATTCTGCACCCCACCATGATGCGTGCCAAGTCATATTTGATTTTTGAAGTCATTTTGAAAATGAAAAATCCCTCTATTCCCTCTCTGACGACCCGAAAATGATTTCTGTTGACGAATTATTGTTATTTGGATGGAAATGCATGTTTTGCACCCCACTATGATGCGTGCCAAGTCATATTTGATTTATGAAGTCATTTTGATAATGAAAAATCCCTCTATACCCCCTCTGACGACCCGAAAATGATTTCTGTTGACAAATTATTGATATTTGGATGGAAATGCATGTTTTGCACCCCACTATGATGCGTGCCAAGTCATATTTGATTTATGAAGTCATTTTGATAATGAAAAATCCCTCTATACTCCCTCTGACGACCCGAAAATGATTTCTGATGACGAATTATTGTTATTTAGTAGAAAATGGATATTATGCGCTCCACTATGATACGTGCCAAGTCATATTTGATTTTTGAAGTAATTTTGAAAATGAAAAATCCCTCTATGCCCCCTCTAACGACCCGTCAATGATTTCTGTTGACTAATTATTGATATTCAGATGGAAATGGATATTCTGCACCCTACCATGATGCGTGCCAAGTCATTTTATATTTTGAGGTAATTTTGAAAATGAAAAATCCCTCGATACCCCCTCTGACGACACGACAATGATTTCTGTTGACGAATTATTGTTATTCAGATGGGAATGGATGTTTTGCACCCCACTATGATGCGTGCCAAGTCCTATTTGATTTTGAGGTAATTTTGAAAATGAAAAATCCCTCTATACCCCCTCTGACGACCCGACAATGATTTCTGTTGACAAATTATTTTTATAGAGAAGGAAATGGATATTCTGTACCCCACTATGATGCGTGCCATATCATATTTGATTTTTGAAGTCATTTTGAAAATGAAAAATCCCTCTATACCCCCTCTGACGACCCGACAATGATTTCTGTTGACGAATTATTCTCATTCAGATGGAAATTGATATTCTGCACCCCACCATGATGCGTGCCAAGTCATATTTGATTTTGAAGTAATTTTGAAAATGAAAATTCCCTCCATACCCCCTCTGACGACACGACAATGATTTCTGTTGACAATTTATCGTTATTGAGATGGAAATGGATATTCTGTACCCCGCCATGATGCGTGCCAAGTCATATTTGATTTTAGAAGTCATTTTGAAAATGAAAAATCCGTCTATAACCCCTCTAACGACCCGTCAATGATTTCTGTTGACGAATTATGGTTATTCAGATGGGAATGGATATTCTGCACCCCACCATAATGCGTGCCAAGTCATATTTGATTTTGAGGTAATTTTGAAAATGAAAAATCCCTCTATACTCCCTCTAACGACCCGTCAATGATTTCTGTGTACAAATTATTGTTATTCAGATGGAAATAGATATTCTGCACCCCACCATGATGCGTGCCAAGTCATATTTGATTTTTGAAGTCATTTTGAAAATGAAAAATCCCTCTATTCCCTCTCTGACGACTCGACAATGATTTCTGTCGACGAATTATTGTTATTTGGATGGAAATGCATGTTTTGCACCCCACTATGATGCGTGCCAAGTCTTATTTGATTTTTGAAGTCATTTTGATAATGAAAAATCCCTCTATACCCCCTCTGACGACCCGACAATGATTTTTGTTGACGAATTATTGTTATTTAGATGAAAATGGATATTATGCACTCCACTATGATACGTGCCAAGTCATATTTGATTTTTGAAGTAATTTTGAAAATGAAAAATCCCTCTATGCCCCCTCTAACGACCCGTCAATGACTTCTGTTGACGAATTATTGTTATTCAGATGGAAATGGATATTCTGCACCCCTCCATGATGCGTGCCAAGTCATATTTGATTTTGATGTAATTTTGAAAATTAAAAATCCCTCTATACCCCGTCTGACGACCCGTCAATGATTTCTGTTGACTAATTATTGATATTCAGATGGAAATGGATATTCTGCACCCCACCATGATGCGTGCCAAGTCATATCAGATTTTGAGGTAATTTTGAAAATGAAAAATCCCTCCATACCCCCTCTGACGACACGACAATGATTTCTGTTGACGAATTATTGTTATTCAGTTGGGAATGGATGTTTTGCACCCCACTATGATGCGTGCCCAGTCCTATTTGATTTTGAGGTAATTTTGAAAATGAAAAATCCCTCTATACCCCCTCTGACGTCCCGACAATGATTTCTGTTGACAAATTATTTTTATAGAGATGGAAATGGATATTCTGTACCCCACTATGATGCGTGCCAAGTCATATTTGATTTTTGAAGTCATTTTGAAAATGAAAAATCCCTCTATACCGCCTCTGACGACGCGACAATGATTTCTGTTGACGAATTATTGTTTTTCAGATGGAAATAGAGGTTTTGCACCCTACTATGATGCGTGCCAAGCCTTATTTGAATTTTGAAGTCATTTTGATAATGAAAAATCCCTCTATTCCCCCTCTAACGACCCGTCAATGATTTCTGTTGACGAATTATTGTTAATTAGTTGGAGATGGATATTCTGCACCCCACCATGATGCGTGCCAAGTCATATTTGATTTCGAGGTAATTATGAAAATGAAAAATCCCTCTATACCCCCTCTGACGACCCGACAATGATTTCTGTTGACGGAATATTGTTATTCAGATGAAAATGAATATTTTGCACCCTACTATTATGCGTGCCAAGCCTTATTTGAATTTTGAAGTCATTTTGATAATGAAAAATCCCTCTATACCCCCTCTAACGAGCCGTCAATGATTTCCATTGACGAATTATTGTTATTGAGATGGAAATGAATTTTCTGCAGCCCACCATGATGCGTGCCAAGTCATATATGATTTCGAGGTAATTATGAAAATGAAAAATCCCTCTATTCCCCCTCTGACGACCCGACAATGATTTCTGTTGACGAAATATTGTTATTCAGAGGGAAATGGATGTTTTGCACCCTACTATGATGCGTGCCAAGCCTTATTTGAATTTTGAAGTCATTTTGATAATGAAAAATCCCTCTATACCCCCTCTAACGACCCGTCAATGATTTCCATTGACGAATTATTGTTATTCAGATGGAAATGGATATTCTGCAGCCCACCATGATGCGTGCCAAGTCATATTTGATTTTGAGGTAATTTTGAAAATGAGAAATCCCTCTATACCCCCTCTGACGACCCGACAATGATTTCTTTTGACAAATTATTGTTATTGAGATGGAAATGAATATTCTGTACCCCACCATGTTGCGTGCCAAGTCATATTTGATTTTGGGGTAATTTTGATAATGAGAAATCCCTCTATACCCCCTCTGACGACCCGACAATGATTTCTTTCGACAAATTATTGTTATTGAGATGAAAATGGTTATTCTGTACCCCACCATGATGCGTGCCAAGTCATATTTGAATTTTGAAGTCATTTTGAAAATGAAAAATCCCTCTATACCCCCTCTGACGACCCGACAATGATTTCTGTTGACGAATTATTGTTTTTCAGATGAAAATGGATGTTTTGCACCTTACTATGATGCGTGCCAAGCCTTATTTGAATTTTGAAGTCATTTTGATAATGAAAAATCCCTCTATACCCCCTCTAACGACCCGTCAATGATTTCGTATTGACGAATTATTGTTATTCAGATGGAAATGGATATTCTGCAGCCCACCATTATGCGTGCCAAGTCATATTTGATTTTGAGGTAATTTTGAAAATGAAAAATCCCTCTATACCCCCTCTGACGACCCGACAATGATTTCTTTTGTCAAATTATTGTTATTGAGATGGAAATGTATATTCTGTACCCCACCATGTTGCGTGCCAAGTCATATTTGATTTTGGGGTAATTTTGATAATGAAAAATCCCTCTATACCCCCTCTAACGACCTGTCAATGATTTCTATTGACGAATTATTGTTATACAGATGGAAATGGATATTCTGCAGCCCACCATGATGCGTGCCAAGTCATATTTGATTTTGAGGTAATTTTGAAAATGAAAAATCCCTCTATACCCCCTCTGACGACCCGACAATGATTTCTTTTGACAAATTATTGTTATTGAGATGGAAATGAATATTGTGTACCCCACCATGTTGCGTGCCAAGTCATATTTGATTTTGGGGTAATTTTGAAAATGAAAAATCCCTCTATACCCCCTCTGACGACACGACAATGATTTATCTTAAGGAATTATTGTTATTCAGATGGGAATGGATATTCTGCACCCCACCATGATGCGTGCCAAGTCATTTTTGATTTTTGAAGTCATTTTGAAAATGAAAAATCCCTCTATTCCCTCTCTGACGACCCGACAATGATTTCTGTTTACGAATTATTGTTATTCAGATGGAAATAGATATTCTGCACCCCACCATGATGCGTGCCAAGTCATATTTGATTTCGAGGTAATTATGAAAATGAAAAAACCCTCTATACCCCCTCTGACGACCCGACAATGATTTCTGTTGACGAAAAATTGTTATTCAGATGAAAATGAATATTTTGCACCCCACTAGGATGCGTGCCAAGTCATATTTGATTTTTGAAGTCATTTTGATAATGAAAAATCCCTTTATTCCCTCTCTGACGACCCGACAATGATTTCTGTGGATAATTTATTTTTATAGAAATGGAAATGGATATTCTGTACTCCACCATGATGCGTGCCAAGTCATATTTGATTTTTGAATTCATTTTGAAAATGAAAAATCCCTCTCTACCCCCTCTAACGACCCGTCAATGATTTCTGTTTACGAATTATTGTTATTCAGATGGAAATAGATATTCTGCACCCCACCATGATGCGTGCCAAGTCATATTTGATTTTTGAAGTCATTTTGAAAATGAAAAATCCCTCTATTCCCTCTCTGACGACCCGACAATGATTTCTGTTGACGAATTATTGTTATTTGGATGGAAATGCATGTTTTGCACCCCACTATGATGCGTGCCAAGTCATATTGGATTTATGAAGTCATTTTGATACTGAAAAATCCCTCTATACCCCCTCTGACGACCAGAAAATGATTTCTGTTGACGAATTATTGTTATTTAGATGAAAATGGATATTATGCACTCCACTATGATACGTGCCAAGTCATATTTGATTTTTGAAGTAATTTTGAAAATGAAAAATCCCTCTATGCCCCCTCTAACGACCCGTCAATGATTTCTGTTGACGAATTATTGTTATTCAGATGGAAATGGATATTCTGCACCCCACCATGATGCGTGCCAAGTCATATTTGATTTTGATGTAATTTTGAAAATGAAAAATCCCTCTATACCCCGTCTGACGACCCTTCAATGATTTCTGTTGACTAATTATTGATATTCAGATAGAAATGGATATTCTGCACCCCACCATGATGCGTGCCAAGTCATATTAGATTTTGAGGTAATTTTGAAAATGAAAAATCCCTCGATACCCCCTCTGACGACACGACAATGATTTCTGTTGACGAATTATTGTCATTCAGATGGAAATGGATGTTTTGCACCCCACTATGATGCGTGCCAAAACCTATTTGATTTTGAGGTAATTTTGAAAATGAAAAATCCCTCTATACCCCCTCTGACGTCCCGACAATGATTTCTGTTGACAAATTATTTTTATAGAGATGGAAATGGATATTCTGTACCCCACCATGATGCGTGCCAAGTCATATTTGATTTTGGGGTAATTTTGAAAATGAAATATCCATCTATACCCCCTCTGACGACACCACAATGATTTATCTTAAGGAATTATTGTTATTCAGATAAGAATGGATATTCTGCAACCCACCATGATGCGTGCCAAGCCATTTTTGATTTTTGAAGTCATTTTGAAAATGAAAAATCCCTCTATACCCCCTCTAACGACCCGTCAATGATTTTGTATTGACGAATTATTGTTATTCAGATGGAAATGGATATTCTGCAGACAACCATGATGCGTGCCAAGTCATATTTGATTTTGAGGTAATTTTGAAAATGAAAAATCCCTCTATACCCCCTCTGACGACACGACAATGATTTAACTTAAGGAATTATTGTTATTCAGATGGGAATGGATATTCTGCACCCCACCATGATGCGTGCCAAGTCATTTTTGATTTTTGAAGTCATTTTGAAAATGAGATATCCCTCTATTCCCTCTCTGACGACCCGACAATGATTTCTGTTTACGAATTATTGTTATTCAGATGGAAATAGATATTCTGCACCCCATCATGATGCGTGCCAAATCATATTTGATTTTGAGGTTATTTTGATAATGCAAAATCCCTCTATACCCCCTCTGACGTCCCGACAATGATTTTTGTTGACAAATTATTGTTATTTAGATGGGAATGCATGTTTTGAACCCCACTATGATGCGTGCCAAGTCATATTTGATTTTTGAAGTCATTTTGATAATGAAAAATCCCTTTATTCCCTCTCTGACGACCCGACAATGATTTCTGTAGACAATTTATTCTTATAGAGATGGAAATGGATATTCTGTACCCCACCATGATGCGTGCCAAGTCATATTTGATTTTTGAAGTCATTTTGAAAATGAAAAATCCCTCTCTACCCCCTCTAAAGACCCGTCAATGATTTCTGTTTACGAATTATTGTTATTCAGATGGAAATAGATATTCTGCACCCCACCATGATGCGTGCCAAGTCATATTTGATTTTTGAAGTCCTTTTGAAAATGAAAAATCCCTCTATTCCCTCTCTGACGACCCGAAAATGATTTCTGTTGACGAATTATTGTTATTTGGATGGAAATGCATGTTTTGCCCCCCACTATGATGCGTGCCAAGTCATATTTGATTTATGAAGTCATTTCGATAATGAAAAATCCCTCTATACCCCCTCTGACGACCCGAAAATGATTTCTGTTGACGAATTATTGATATTTGGATGAAAATGGATATTATGCGCTCCACTATGATACGTGCCAAGTCATATTTGATTTTTGAAGTAATTTTGAAAATGAAAAATCCCTCTATGCCCCCTCTAACGACCCGTCAATGATTTCTGTTGACGAATTATTGTTATTCAGATGGAAATGGATATTCTGCACCCCACCATGATGCGTGCCAAGTCATATTTGATTTTGATGTAATTTTAATAATGAAAAATCCCTCTATACCCCGTCTGACGACCCGTCAATGATTTCTGTTGACTAATTATTGATATTCAGATGGAAATGGATATTCTGCACCCCACCATGATGCGTGCCAAGTCATAATAGATTTTGAGGTAATTTTGAAAATGAAAAATCCCTCGATACCCCCTCTGACGACACTACAATGATTTCTGTTAACGAATTATTGTTATTCAGATGGGAATGGATGTTTTGCACCCCACTATGAAGCGTGCCAAGTCCTATTTGATTTTGAGGTAATTTTGAAAATGAAAAATCCCTCTATACCCCCTCTGACATCCCGACAATGATTTCTGTTGACAAATTATTTTTATAGAGATGGAAATGGATATTCTGTACCCCACCATGATGCGTGCCAAGTCATATTTGATTTTTGAAGTCATTTTGAAAATGAAAAATCCCTCTATACCCCCTCTTACGACCCGACAATGATTTCTGTTGACGAATTATTCTCATTCAGATGGAAATTGATATTCTGCACCCCACCATGATGCGTGCCAAGTCATATTAGATTTTGAGGTACTTTTGAAAATGAAAAATCCCTCTATAATCCCTCTGACGACCCGACAATGATATCTGTTGACGAATTATTCTCATTCAGATGGAAATTGATATTCTGCACCCCACCATGATGCGTGCCAAGTCATATTTGATTTTGAGGTAATTTTGAAAATGAAAATTCCCTCCATACCCCCCCTGACGACACGACAATGATTTCTGTTGACAATTTATCGTTATTGAGATGGGAATGGATATTCTGAACCCCACCATGATGCGTGCCAAGTCATATTTGATTTTAGAAGTCATTTTGAAAATGAAAAATCCGTCTATAACCCCTCTAACGACCTGTCAATGATTTCTGTTGACGAATTATGGTTATTCAGATGGGAATGGATATTCTGCACCCCACCATAATGCGTTCCAAGTCATATTTGATTTTGAGGTAATTTTGAAAATGAAAAATCCCTCTATACTCCCTCTAACGACCCGTCAATGATTTCTGTGTACAAATTATTGTTATTCAGATGGAAATAGATATTCTGCACTCCACCATGATGCGTGCCAAGTCATATTTGATTTTTGAAGTCATTTTGAAAATGAAATATCCCTCTATTCCCTCTTTGACAACCCGACAATGATTTCTGTCGACCAATTATTGTTATTTGGATGGAAATGCATGTTTTGCACCCCACTATGATGCGTGCCAAGTCTTATTTGATTTTTGAAGTCATTTTGATAATGAAAAATTCCTCTATACCCCCTCTGACGACCCGACAATGATTTCTGTTGACGAATTATTGTTATTTAGATGAAAATGGATATTATGCACTCCACTATGATACGTGCCAAGTCATATTTGATTTTTGAAGTAATTTTGAAAATGAAAAGTCCCTCTATGCCCCCTCTAACGACCCGTCAATGACTTCTGTTGACGAATTATTGTTATTCAGATGGAAATGGATATTCTGCACCCCACCATGATGCGTGCCAAGTCATATTTGATTTTGATGTAATTTTGAAAATTAAAAATCCCTCTATACCCCGTCTGACGACCCGTCAATGATTTCTGTTGACAAATTATTGATATTCAGATGGGAATGGATATTCTGCACCCCACCATGATGCGTGCCAAGTCATATTAGATTTTGAGGTAATTTTGAAAATGAAAAATCCCTCCATACACCCTCTGACGACACGACAATGATTTCTGTTGACGAATTATTGTTATTCAGTTGGGAATGGATGTTTTGCACCCCACTATGATGCGTGCCCAGTCCTATTTGATTTTGAGGTAATTTTGAAAATGAAAAATCTCTCTATACGCCCTCTGACGTCCCGACAATGATTTCTGTTGACAAATTATTTTTATAGAGATGGAAATGGATATTCTGTACCCCACCATGATGCGTGCCAAGTCATATTTGATTTTTGAAGTCATTTTGAAAATGAAAAATCCCTCTATACCCCCTCTGACTACCCGACAATGATTTCTGTTGACGAATTATTGTTTTTCAGATGGAAATGGATGTTTTGCACCCTACTATGATGCGTGCCAAGCCTTATTTGAATTTTGAAGTCATTTTGATAATGAGAAATCCCTCTATTCCCCCTCTAACGACCCGTCAATGATTTCTGTTGACGAATCATTGTTATTTAGATGGAAATGGATATTTTGCACCCCACCATGATGTGTGCCAAGTCATATTTGATTTCGAGGTAATTATGAAAATGAAAAATCCCTCTATACCCCCTCTGACGACCCGACAATGATTTCTGTTGACGAAATATTGTTATTCAGATGAAAATGAATATTTTGCACCCTACTATTATGCGTGCCAAGCCTTATTTGAATTTTGAAGTCATTTTGATAATGAAAAATCCCTCTATACCCCCTCTAACGAGCCATCAATGATTTCCATTGACGAATTATTGTTATTCAGATGGAAATGAATTTTCTGCAGCCCACCATGGTGCGTGCCAAGTCATATTTGATTTTTGAAGTCATTTCGAAATTGAAAAATCCCTCTATACCCCCTCTGACGACCCGACAATGATTTCTGTTGACGAATTATTGTTTTTCAGATGGAAATGGATGTTTTGCACCCTACTATGATGTGTGCCAAGCCTTATTTGAATTTTGAAGTCATTTTGATAATGAAAAATCCCTCTATACCCCCTCTAACGACCCGTCAATGATTTCCATTGACGAATTATTGTTATTCAGATGGAAATGGATATTCTGCAGCCCACCTTGATGCGTGCCAAGTCATATTTGATTTTGAGGTAATTTTGAAAATGAGAAATCCCTCTATACCCCCTCTGACGACCCGACAATGATTTCTTTTGACAAATTATTGTTATTGAGATGGAAATGAATATCCTGTACCCCACCATGTTGCGTGCCAAGTCATATTTGATTTTGGGGTAATTTTGATAATGAGAAATCCCTCTATACCCCCTCTGACGATCCGACAATGATTTCTTTCGACAAATTATTGTTATTGAGATGAAAATGGTTATTCTGTACCCCACCATGATGCGTGCCAAGTCATATTTGATTTTTGAAGTCATTTTGAAAATGAAAAATCCCTCTATACCCCCTCTGACGACCCGACAATGATTTCTGTTGACAAATTATTGTTTTTCAGATGGAAATGGATGTTTTGCACCCTACTATGATGCGTGCCAAGCCTTATTTGAATTTTGAAGTCATTTTGATAATGAAAAATCCCTCTATACCCCCTCTAACGACCCGTCAAAGATTTTGTATTGACGAATTATTGTTATTCAGATGGAAATGGATATTCTGCAGCTCACCATGATGCGTGCCAAGTCATATTTGATTTTGAGGTAATTTTGAAAATGAAAAATCCCTCTATACCCCCTCTGACGACCCGACAATGATTTCTTTTGACAAATTATTGTTATTGAGATGGAAATGAATATTGTGTACCCCACCATGTTGCGTGCCAAGTCATATTTGATTTTGGGGTAATTTTGAAAATGAAATATCCCTCTATACCCCCTCTGACGACACGACAATGATTAATCCTAAGGAATTATTGTTATTCAGATGGGAATGGATATTCTGCACCCCACCATGATGCGTGCCAAGTCATTTTTGATTTTTGAAGTAATTTTGAAAATGAAAAATCCCTCTATTCCCTGTCTGACGACCCGACAATGATTTCTGTTTACGAATTATTGTTATTCAGATGGAAATAGATATTCTGCACCCCACCATGATGCGTGCCAAGTCATATTTGATTTTGAGGTTATTTTGATAATGAAAAATCCCTCTATACCCCCTCTGACGTCCCGACAATGATTTCTGTTGACAAATTATTGTTATTTAGATGAAAATGCATGTTTTGCACCCCATTATGATGCGTGCCAAGTCATATTTGATTTTTGAAGTCATTTTGATAATGAAAAATCCCTTTATTCCCTCTCTGACGACCCGACAATGATTTCTGTAGACAATTTATTTTTATAGAGATGGAAATTGATGTTTTGCACCCTACTATGATGCGTGCCAAGCCTTATTTGAATTTTGAAGTCATTTTGATAATGAAAAATCCCTCTATACCCCCTCTAACGACCCGTCAATGATTTTGTATTGACGAATTATTGTTATTCAGATGGAAATGGATATTCTGCAGCCCACCATGATGCGTGCCAAGTCATATTTGATTTTGAGGTAATTTTGAAAATGAAAAATCCCTCTATACCCCCTCTGACGACCCGACAATGATTTATTTTGACAAATTATTGTTATTGAGATGGAAATGAATATTCTGTACCCCACCATGTTGCGTGCCAAGTCATATTTGATTTTGGGGTAATTTTGATAATGAAAAATCCCTCTATACCCCCTCTAACGACCTGTCAATGATTTCCATTGACAAATTATTGTTATTTAGATGAAAATGCATGTTTTGCACCCCACTATGATGCGTGCCAAGTCATATTTGATATTTGAAGTCATTTTGATAATGAAAAATCCCTTTATTCCCTCTCTGACGACCCGACAATGATTTCTGTAGACAATTTATTTTTATAGAGATGGAAATGGATATTCTGTACCCCACCATGATGCGTGCCAAGTCATATTTGATTTTTGAAGTCATTTTGAAAATGAAAAATCCCTCTCTACCCCCTCTAACGACCCGTCAATGATTTCTGTTTACGAATTATTGTTATTCAGATGGAAATAGATATTCTGCACCCCACCATGATGCGTGCCAAGTCATATTTGATTTTTGAAATCATTTTGAAAATGAAAAATCCCTCTATTCCCTCTCTGACGACCCGAAAATGATTTCTGTTGACGAATTATTGTTATTTGGATGGAAATGCATGTTTTGCACCCCACTATGATGCGTGCCAAGTCATATTTGATTTATGAAGTCATTTTGATAATGAAAAATCCCTCTATACCCCCTCTGACGACCCGAAAATGATTTCTGTTGACGAATTATTGATATTTGGATGGAAATGCATGTTTTGCACCCCACTATGATGCGTGCCAAGTCTTATTTGATTTATGAAGTCATTTTGATAATGAAAAATCCCTCTATACCCCCTCTGACGACCCGAAAATGATTTCTGATGACGAATTATTGTTATTTAGATGAAAATGGATATTATGCGCTCCACTATGATACGT
Source organism: Chrysolina americana (assembly GCA_958502065.1). Classification (NCBI taxonomy): domain Eukaryota; kingdom Metazoa; phylum Arthropoda; class Insecta; order Coleoptera; family Chrysomelidae; genus Chrysolina; species Chrysolina americana. The sequence continues at coordinate 42,858,364 of OY293414.1, forward strand.
GCCAAGTCATATTTGATTTTTGAAGTAATTTTGAAAATGAAAAATCCCTCTATGCCCCCTCTAACGACCCGACAATGATTTCTTTCGACAAATTATTGTTATTGAGATGAAAATGGTTATTCTGTACCCCACCATGATGCGTGCCAAGTCATATTTGATTTTTGAAGTCATTTTGAAAATGAAAAATCCCTCTATACCCCCTCTGACGACCCGACAATGATTTCTGTTGACGAATTATTGTTTTTCAGATGGAAATGGATGTTTTGCACCCTACTAAGATGCGTGCCAAGCCTTATTTGAATTTTGAAGTCATTTTGATAATGAAAAATCCCTCTATACCCCCTCTAACGACCCGTCAAAGATTTTGTATTGACGAATTATTGTTATTCAGATGGAAATGGATATTCTGCAGCCCACCATGATGCGTGCCAAGTCATATTTGATTTTGAGGTAATTTTCAAAAATGAAAAATCCCTCTATACCCCCTCTGACGACCCGACAATGATTTCTTTTGACAAATTATTGTTATTGAGATGGAAATGAATATTGTGTACCCCACCATGTTGCGTGCCAAGTCATATTTGATTTTGGGGTAATTTTGAAAATGAAAAATCCCTCTATACCCCCTCTAACGACCTGTCAATGATTTCCATTGACAAATTATTGTAATTTAGATGGAAATGGATATTCTGCAGCCCACCATGATGCGTGCCAAGTCATATTTGATTTTGAGGTAATTTTGTTAATGAAAAATCCCTCTATACCCCCTCTGACGACCCGACAATGAGTTCTTTTGACAAATTATTGTTATTGAGATGGAAATGAATATTGTGTACCCCACCATGTTGCGTGCCAAGTCATATTTGATTTTGGGGTAATTTTGAAAATGAAATATCCCTCTATACCCCCTGTGACAACACGAAAATGATTTTTCCTAAATAATTATTGTTATTCAGATGGGAATGGATATTCTGCACCCCACCATGATGCGTGCCAAGTCATTTTTGATTTTTGAAGTCATTTTGAAAATGAAAAATCCCTCTATTCCCTATCTGACGACCCGACAATGATTTCTGTTTACGAATTATTGTTATTCAGGTGGAAATAGATATTCTGCACCCCACCATGATGCGTGCCAAGTCATATTTGATTTTGAGGTTATTTTGATAATGAAAAATCCCTCGATACCTCCTCTGACGTCCCGACAATGATTTCTGTTGACAAATTATTGTTATTTAGATGAAAATGCATGTTTTGCACCCCACTATGATGAGTGCCAAGTCATATTTGATTTTTGAAGTCATTTTGATAATGAAAAATCCCTTTATTCCCTCTCTGACGACCCGACAATGATTTCTGTAGACAATTTATTTTTATAGAGATGGAAATGGATATTTTGTACCCCACCATGATGCGTGCCAAGTCATATTTGATTTTTGAAGTCATTTTGAAAATGAAAAATCCCTCTCTACCCCCTCTAACGACCCGTCAATGATTTCTGTTTACGAATTATTGTTATTCAGATGGAAATAGATATTCTGCACCCCACCATGATGCGTGCCAAGTCATATTTGATTTTTGAAGTCATTTTGAAAATGAAAAATCCCTCTATTCCCTCTCTGACGACCCGAAAATGATTTCTGTTGACGAATTATTGTTATTTGGATGGAAATGCATGTTTTGCACCCCACTATGATGCGTGCCAAGTCATATTTGATTTATGAAGTCATTTTGATAATGAAAAATCCCTCTATACCCCCTCTGACGACCCGAAAATGATTTCTGTTGACGAATTATTGATATTTGGATGGAAATGCATGTTTTGCACCCCACTATGATGCGTGCCAAGTCTTATTTGATTTATTAAGTCATTTTGATAATGAAAAATCCCTCTATACCCCCTCTGACGACCCGAAAATGATTTCTGATGACGAATTATTGTTATTTAGATGAAAATGGATTTTATGCGCTCCACTATGATACGTGCCAAGTCATATTTGATTTTTGAAGTAATTTTGAAAATGAAAAATCCCTCTATGCCCCCTCTAACGACCCGTCAATGATTTCTGTTGACGAATTATTGTTATTCAGATGAAAATGGATATTCTGCACCCCACCATGATGCGTGCCAAGTCATATTTGATTTTGATGTAATTTTGATAATGAAAAATCCCTCTATACCACGTCTGACGACCCGTCAATGATTTCTGTTGACTAATTATTGATATTCAGATGGAAATGGATATTCTGCACCCCACCATGATGCGTGCCAAGTCATATTAGATATTGAGGTAATTTTGAAAATGAAAAATCCCTCGATACCCCCTCTGACGACACGACAATGATTTCTGTTGACGAATTATTGTTATTCAGATGAGAATGGATGTTTTGCACCACACTATGATGCGTGCCAAGTCCTATTTGATTTTGAGGTAATTTTGAAAATGGATAATCCCTCTATACCCCCTCTGACGTCCCGACAATGATTTCTGTTGACAAATTATTTTTATAGAGATGGAAATGGATATTCTGTACCCCACCATGATGCGTGCCAAGTCATATTTGATTTTTGAAGTCATTTTGAAAATGAAAAATCCCTCTATACCCCCTCTGACGACCCGACAATGATTTCTGTTGACGAATTATTCTCATTCAGATGGAAATTGATATTCTGCACCCCACCATGATGCGTTCCAAGTCATATTAGAATTTGAGGTAATTTTGAAAATGAAAAATCCCTCTATAATCCCTCTGACGTCCCGATAATGATATCTGTTGACGAATTATTCTCATTCAGATGGAAATTGATATTCTGCACCCCACTATGATGCGTGCCAAGTCATATTTGATTTTGAGGTAATTTTGAAAATGAAAATTCCCTCCATACCCCCTCTGACGACACGACAATGATTTCTGTTGACAATTTATCGTTATTGAGATGGAAATGGATATTCTGTACCCCACCATGATGCGTGCCAAGTCATATTTGATTTTAGAAGTCATTTTGAAAATGAAAAATCCGTCTATAACCCCTCTAACGACCCGTCAATGATTTCTGTGTACAAATTATTGTTATTCAGATGGAAATAGATATTCTGCACCCCACCATGATGCGTGCCAAGTCATATTTGATTTTTGAAGTCATTTTGAAAATGAAAAATCCCTCTATTCCCTCTCTGACGACCCGACAATGATTTCTGTCGAAGAATTATTGTTATTCGGATGGAAATGCATGTTTTGCACCCCACTATGATGCGTGCCAAGTCTTATTTGATTTTTGAAGTCATTTTGATAATGAAAAATCCCTCTATACCCCCTCTGACGACCCGTCAATGACTTCTGTTGACGAATTATTGTTATTCAGATGAAAATGGATATTCTGCACCCCTCCATGATGCGTGCCAAGTCATATTTGATTTTGATGTAATTTTGAAAATTAAAAATCCCTCTATACCCCGTCTGACGACCCGTCAATGATTTCTGTTGACTAATTATTGATATTCAGATGGAAATGGATATTCTGCACCCCACCATGATGCGTGCCAAGTCATATTAGATTTTGAGGTAATTTTGAAAATGAAAAATCCCTCCATACCCCCTCTGACGACACGACAATGATTTCTGTTGACGAATTATTGTTATTTAGTTGGGAATGGATGTTTTGCACCCCACTATGATGCGTGCCCAGTCCTATTTGATTTTGAGGTAATTTTGAAAATGAAAAATCTCTCTATACCCCCTCTGACGTCCCGACAATGATTTCTGTTGACAAATTATTTTTATAGAGATGGAAATGGATATTCTGTACCCCACCATGATGCGTGCCAAGTCATATTTGATTTTTGAAGTCATTTTGAAAATGAAAAATTCCTCTATACCCCCTCTGACGACCCGACAATGATTTCTGTTGACGAATTATTGTTTTTCAGATGGAAATGGATGTTTTGCACCCTACTATGATGCGTGCCAAGCCTTATTTGAATTTTGAAGTCATTTTGATAATGAAAAATCCCTCTATTCCCCCTCTAACGACCCGTCAATGATTTCTGTTGACGAATTATTGTTATTTAGATGGAAATGGATATTCTGCACCCCACCATAATGCGTGCCAAGTCATATTTGATTTCGAGGTAATTATGAAAATGAAAAATCCCTCTATACCCCCTCTGACGACCCGACAATGATTTCTGTTGACGAAATATTGTTATTCAGATGAAAATGAATATTTTGCACCCTACTATTATGCGTGCCAAGCCTTATTTGAATTTTGAAGTCATTTTGATAATGAAAAATCCCTCTATACCCCCTCTAACGAGCCGTCAATGATTTCCATTGACGAATTATTGTTATTCAGATGGAAATGAATTTTCTGCAGCCCACCATGATGCGTGCCAAGTCATATTTGATTTTGAGGTAATTTTGAAAATGAAAAATCCCTCTATACCCCCTCTGACGACCCGACAATGATTTCTGTTGACAAATTATTGTTTTTCAGATGGAAATGGATGTTTTGCACCCTACTATGATGCGTGCCAAGCCTTATTTGAATTTTGAAGTCATTTTGATAATGAAAAATCCCTCTATACCCCCTCTAACGACCCGTCAAAGATTTTGTATTGACGAATTATTGTTATTCAGATGAAAATGAATATTTTGCACCCTACTATTATGCGTGCCAAGCCTTATTTGAATTTTGAAGTCATTTTGATAATGAAAAATCCCTCTATACCCCCTCTAACGAGCCGTCAATGATTTCCATTGACGAATTATTGTTATTGAGATGGAAATGAATTTTCTGCAGCCCACCATGATGCGTGCCAAGTCATATATGATTTCGAGGTAATTATGAAAATGAAAAATCCCTCTATTCCCCCTCTGACGACCCGACAATGATTTCTGTTGACGAAATATTGTTATTCAGAGGGAAATGGATGTTTTGCACCCTACTATGATGCGTGCCAAGCCTTATTTGAATTTTGAAGTCATTTTGATAATGAAAAATCCCTCTATACCCCCTCTAACGACCCGTCAATGATTTCCATTGACGAATTATTGTTATTCAGATGGAAATGGATATTCTGCAGCCCACCATGATGCGTGCCAAGTCATATTTGATTTTGAGGTAATTTTGAAAATGAGAAATCCCTCTATACCCCCTCTGACGACCCGACAATGATTTCTTTTGACAAATTATTGTTATTGAGATGGAAATGAATATTCTGTACCCCACCATGTTGCGTGCCAAGTCATATTTGATTTTGGGGTAATTTTGATAATGAGAAATCCCTCTATACCCCCTCTGACGACCCGACAATGATTTCTTTCGACAAATTATTGTTATTGAGATGAAAATGGTTATTCTGTACCCCACCATGATGCGTGCCAAGTCATATTTGAATTTTGAAGTCATTTTGAAAATGAAAAATCCCTCTATACCCCCTCTGACGACCCGACAATGATTTCTGTTGACGAATTATTGTTTTTCAGATGAAAATGGATGTTTTGCACCTTACTATGATGCGTGCCAAGCCTTATTTGAATTTTGAAGTCATTTTGATAATGAAAAATCCCTCTATACCCCCTCTAACGACCCGTCAATGATTTCGTATTGACGAATTATTGTTATTCAGATGGAAATGGATATTCTGCAGCCCACCATTATGCGTGCCAAGTCATATTTGATTTTGAGGTAATTTTGAAAATGAAAAATCCCTCTATACCCCCTCTGACGACCCGACAATGATTTCTTTTGTCAAATTATTGTTATTGAGATGGAAATGTATATTCTGTACCCCACCATGTTGCGTGCCAAGTCATATTTGATTTTGGGGTAATTTTGATAATGAAAAATCCCTCTATACCCCCTCTAACGACCTGTCAATGATTTCTATTGACGAATTATTGTTATACAGATGGAAATGGATATTCTGCAGCCCACCATGATGCGTGCCAAGTCATATTTGATTTTGAGGTAATTTTGAAAATGAAAAATCCCTCTATACCCCCTCTGACGACCCGACAATGATTTCTTTTGACAAATTATTGTTATTGAGATGGAAATGAATATTGTGTACCCCACCATGTTGCGTGCCAAGTCATATTTGATTTTGGGGTAATTTTGAAAATGAAAAATCCCTCTATACCCCCTCTGACGACACGACAATGATTTATCTTAAGGAATTATTGTTATTCAGATGGGAATGGATATTCTGCACCCCACCATGATGCGTGCCAAGTCATTTTTGATTTTTGAAGTCATTTTGAAAATGAAAAATCCCTCTATTCCCTCTCTGACGACCCGACAATGATTTCTGTTTACGAATTATTGTTATTCAGATGGAAATAGATATTCTGCACCCCACCATGATGCGTGCCAAGTCATATTTGATTTCGAGGTAATTATGAAAATGAAAAAACCCTCTATACCCCCTCTGACGACCCGACAATGATTTCTGTTGACGAAAAATTGTTATTCAGATGAAAATGAATATTTTGCACCCCACTAGGATGCGTGCCAAGTCATATTTGATTTTTGAAGTCATTTTGATAATGAAAAATCCCTTTATTCCCTCTCTGACGACCCGACAATGATTTCTGTGGATAATTTATTTTTATAGAAATGGAAATGGATATTCTGTACTCCACCATGATGCGTGCCAAGTCATATTTGATTTTTGAAGTCATTTTGAAAATGAAAAATCCCTCTCTACCCCCTCTAACGACCCGTCAATGATTTCTGTTTACGAATTATTGTTATTCAGATGGAAATAGATATTCTGCACCCCACCATGATGCGTGCCAAGTCATATTTGATTTTTGAAGTCATTTTGAAAATGAAAAATCCCTCTATTCCCTCTCTGACGACCCGACAATGATTTCTGTTGACGAATTATTGTTATTTGGATGGAAATGCATGTTTTGCACCCCACTATGATGCGTGCCAAGTCATATTGGATTTATGAAGTCATTTTGATACTGAAAAATCCCTCTATACCCCCTCTGACGACCAGAAAATGATTTCTGTTGACGAATTATTGTTATTTAGATGAAAATGGATATTATGCACTCCACTATGATACGTGCCAAGTCATATTTGATTTTTGAAGTAATTTTGAAAATGAAAAATCCCTCTATGCCCCCTCTAACGACCCGTCAATGATTTCTGTTGACGAATTATTGTTATTCAGATGGAAATGGATATTCTGCACCCCACCATGATGCGTGCCAAGTCATATTTGATTTTGATGTAATTTTGAAAATGAAAAATCCCTCTATACCCCGTCTGACGACCCTTCAATGATTTCTGTTGACTAATTATTGATATTCAGATAGAAATGGATATTCTGCACCCCACCATGATGCGTGCCAAGTCATATTAGATTTTGAGGTAATTTTGAAAATGAAAAATCCCTCGATACCCCCTCTGACGACACGACAATGATTTCTGTTGACGAATTATTGTCATTCAGATGGAAATGGATGTTTTGCACCCCACTATGATGCGTGCCAAAACCTATTTGATTTTGAGGTAATTTTGAAAATGAAAAATCCCTCTATACCCCCTCTGACGTCCCGACAATGATTTCTGTTGACAAATTATTTTTATAGAGATGGAAATGGATATTCTGTACCCCACCATGATGCGTGCCAAGTCATATTTGATTTTGGGGTAATTTTGAAAATGAAATATCCATCTATACCCCCTCTGACGACACCACAATGATTTATCTTAAGGAATTATTGTTATTCAGATAAGAATGGATATTCTGCAACCCACCATGATGCGTGCCAAGCCATTTTTGATTTTTGAAGTCATTTTGAAAATGAAAAATCCCTCTATACCCCCTCTAACGACCCGTCAATGATTTTGTATTGACGAATTATTGTTATTCAGATGGAAATGGATATTCTGCAGACAACCATGATGCGTGCCAAGTCATATTTGATTTTGAGGTAATTTTGAAAATGAAAAATCCCTCTATACCCCCTCTGACGACACGACAATGATTTAACTTAAGGAATTATTGTTATTCAGATGGGAATGGATATTCTGCACCCCACCATGATGCGTGCCAAGTCATTTTTGATTTTTGAAGTCATTTTGAAAATGAGATATCCCTCTATTCCCTCTCTGACGACCCGACAATGATTTCTGTTTACGAATTATTGTTATTCAGATGGAAATAGATATTCTGCACCCCATCATGATGCGTGCCAAATCATATTTGATTTTGAGGTTATTTTGATAATGCAAAATCCCTCTATACCCCCTCTGACGTCCCGACAATGATTTTTGTTGACAAATTATTGTTATTTAGATGGGAATGCATGTTTTGAACCCCACTATGATGCGTGCCAAGTCATATTTGATTTTTGAAGTCATTTTGATAATGAAAAATCCCTTTATTCCCTCTCTGACGACCCGACAATGATTTCTGTAGACAATTTATTCTTATAGAGATGGAAATGGATATTCTGTACCCCACCATGATGCGTGCCAAGTCATATTTGATTTTTGAAGTCATTTTGAAAATGAAAAATCCCTCTCTACCCCCTCTAAAGACCCGTCAATGATTTCTGTTTACGAATTATTGTTATTCAGATGGAAATAGATATTCTGCACCCCACCATGATGCGTGCCAAGTCATATTTGATTTTTGAAGTCCTTTTGAAAATGAAAAATCCCTCTATTCCCTCTCTGACGACCCGAAAATGATTTCTGTTGACGAATTATTGTTATTTGGATGGAAATGCATGTTTTGCCCCCCACTATGATGCGTGCCAAGTCATATTTGATTTATGAAGTCATTTCGATAATGAAAAATCCCTCTATACCCCCTCTGACGACCCGAAAATGATTTCTGTTGACGAATTATTGATATTTGGATGAAAATGGATATTATGCGCTCCACTATGATACGTGCCAAGTCATATTTGATTTTTGAAGTAATTTTGAAAATGAAAAATCCCTCTATGCCCCCTCTAACGACCCGTCAATGATTTCTGTTGACGAATTATTGTTATTCAGATGGAAATGGATATTCTGCACCCCACCATGATGCGTGCCAAGTCATATTTGATTTTGATGTAATTTTAATAATGAAAAATCCCTCTATACCCCGTCTGACGACCCGTCAATGATTTCTGTTGACTAATTATTGATATTCAGATGGAAATGGATATTCTGCACCCCACCATGATGCGTGCCAAGTCATAATAGATTTTGAGGTAATTTTGAAAATGAAAAATCCCTCGATACCCCCTCTGACGACACTACAATGATTTCTGTTAACGAATTATTGTTATTCAGATGGGAATGGATGTTTTGCACCCCACTATGAAGCGTGCCAAGTCCTATTTGATTTTGAGGTAATTTTGAAAATGAAAAATCCCTCTATACCCCCTCTGACATCCCGACAATGATTTCTGTTGACAAATTATTTTTATAGAGATGGAAATGGATATTCTGTACCCCACCATGATGCGTGCCAAGTCATATTTGATTTTTGAAGTCATTTTGAAAATGAAAAATCCCTCTATACCCCCTCTTACGACCCGACAATGATTTCTGTTGACGAATTATTCTCATTCAGATGGAAATTGATATTCTGCACCCCACCATGATGCGTGCCAAGTCATATTAGATTTTGAGGTACTTTTGAAAATGAAAAATCCCTCTATAATCCCTCTGACGACCCGACAATGATATCTGTTGACGAATTATTCTCATTCAGATGGAAATTGATATTCTGCACCCCACCATGATGCGTGCCAAGTCATATTTGATTTTGAGGTAATTTTGAAAATGAAAATTCCCTCCATACCCCCCCTGACGACACGACAATGATTTCTGTTGACAATTTATCGTTATTGAGATGGGAATGGATATTCTGAACCCCACCATGATGCGTGCCAAGTCATATTTGATTTTAGAAGTCATTTTGAAAATGAAAAATCCGTCTATAACCCCTCTAACGACCTGTCAATGATTTCTGTTGACGAATTATGGTTATTCAGATGGGAATGGATATTCTGCACCCCACCATAATGCGTTCCAAGTCATATTTGATTTTGAGGTAATTTTGAAAATGAAAAATCCCTCTATACTCCCTCTAACGACCCGTCAATGATTTCTGTGTACAAATTATTGTTATTCAGATGGAAATAGATATTCTGCACTCCACCATGATGCGTGCCAAGTCATATTTGATTTTTGAAGTCATTTTGAAAATGAAATATCCCTCTATTCCCTCTTTGACAACCCGACAATGATTTCTGTCGACCAATTATTGTTATTTGGATGGAAATGCATGTTTTGCACCCCACTATGATGCGTGCCAAGTCTTATTTGATTTTTGAAGTCATTTTGATAATGAAAAATTCCTCTATACCCCCTCTGACGACCCGACAATGATTTCTGTTGACGAATTATTGTTATTTAGATGAAAATGGATATTATGCACTCCACTATGATACGTGCCAAGTCATATTTGATTTTTGAAGTAATTTTGAAAATGAAAAGTCCCTCTATGCCCCCTCTAACGACCCGTCAATGACTTCTGTTGACGAATTATTGTTATTCAGATGGAAATGGATATTCTGCACCCCACCATGATGCGTGCCAAGTCATATTTGATTTTGATGTAATTTTGAAAATTAAAAATCCCTCTATACCCCGTCTGACGACCCGTCAATGATTTCTGTTGACAAATTATTGATATTCAGATGGGAATGGATATTCTGCACCCCACCATGATGCGTGCCAAGTCATATTAGATTTTGAGGTAATTTTGAAAATGAAAAATCCCTCCATACACCCTCTGACGACACGACAATGATTTCTGTTGACGAATTATTGTTATTCAGTTGGGAATGGATGTTTTGCACCCCACTATGATGCGTGCCCAGTCCTATTTGATTTTGAGGTAATTTTGAAAATGAAAAATCTCTCTATACGCCCTCTGACGTCCCGACAATGATTTCTGTTGACAAATTATTTTTATAGAGATGGAAATGGATATTCTGTACCCCACCATGATGCGTGCCAAGTCATATTTGATTTTTGAAGTCATTTTGAAAATGAAAAATCCCTCTATACCCCCTCTGACTACCCGACAATGATTTCTGTTGACGAATTATTGTTTTTCAGATGGAAATGGATGTTTTGCACCCTACTATGATGCGTGCCAAGCCTTATTTGAATTTTGAAGTCATTTTGATAATGAGAAATCCCTCTATTCCCCCTCTAACGACCCGTCAATGATTTCTGTTGACGAATCATTGTTATTTAGATGGAAATGGATATTTTGCACCCCACCATGATGTGTGCCAAGTCATATTTGATTTCGAGGTAATTATGAAAATGAAAAATCCCTCTATACCCCCTCTGACGACCCGACAATGATTTCTGTTGACGAAATATTGTTATTCAGATGAAAATGAATATTTTGCACCCTACTATTATGCGTGCCAAGCCTTATTTGAATTTTGAAGTCATTTTGATAATGAAAAATCCCTCTATACCCCCTCTAACGAGCCATCAATGATTTCCATTGACGAATTATTGTTATTCAGATGGAAATGAATTTTCTGCAGCCCACCATGGTGCGTGCCAAGTCATATTTGATTTTTGAAGTCATTTCGAAATTGAAAAATCCCTCTATACCCCCTCTGACGACCCGACAATGATTTCTGTTGACGAATTATTGTTTTTCAGATGGAAATGGATGTTTTGCACCCTACTATGATGTGTGCCAAGCCTTATTTGAATTTTGAAGTCATTTTGATAATGAAAAATCCCTCTATACCCCCTCTAACGACCCGTCAATGATTTCCATTGACGAATTATTGTTATTCAGATGGAAATGGATATTCTGCAGCCCACCTTGATGCGTGCCAAGTCATATTTGATTTTGAGGTAATTTTGAAAATGAGAAATCCCTCTATACCCCCTCTGACGACCCGACAATGATTTCTTTTGACAAATTATTGTTATTGAGATGGAAATGAATATCCTGTACCCCACCATGTTGCGTGCCAAGTCATATTTGATTTTGGGGTAATTTTGATAATGAGAAATCCCTCTATACCCCCTCTGACGATCCGACAATGATTTCTTTCGACAAATTATTGTTATTGAGATGAAAATGGTTATTCTGTACCCCACCATGATGCGTGCCAAGTCATATTTGATTTTTGAAGTCATTTTGAAAATGAAAAATCCCTCTATACCCCCTCTGACGACCCGACAATGATTTCTGTTGACAAATTATTGTTTTTCAGATGGAAATGGATGTTTTGCACACTACTATGATGCGTGCCAAGCCTTATTTGAATTTTGAAGTCATTTTGATAATGAAAAATCCCTCTATACCCCCTCTAACGACCCGTCAAAGATTTTGTATTGACGAATTATTGTTATTCAGATGGAAATGGATATTCTGCAGCTCACCATGATGCGTGCCAAGTCATATTTGATTTTGAGGTAATTTTGAAAATGAAAAATCCCTCTATACCCCCTCTGACGACCCGACAATGATTTCTTTTGACAAATTATTGTTATTGAGATGGAAATGAATATTGTGTACCCCACCATGTTGCGTGCCAAGTCATATTTGATTTTGGGGTAATTTTGAAAATGAAATATCCCTCTATACCCCCTCTGACGACACGACAATGATTAATCCTAAGGAATTATTGTTATTCAGATGGGAATGGATATTCTGCACCCCACCATGATGCGTGCCAAGTCATTTTTGATTTTTGAAGTAATTTTGAAAATGAAAAATCCCTCTATTCCCTGTCTGACGACCCGACAATGATTTCTGTTTACGAATTATTGTTATTCAGATGGAAATAGATATTCTGCACCCCACCATGATGCGTGCCAAGTCATATTTGATTTTGAGGTTATTTTGATAATGAAAAATCCCTCTATACCCCCTCTGACGTCCCGACAATGATTTCTGTTGACAAATTATTGTTATTTAGATGAAAATGCATGTTTTGCACCCCATTATGATGCGTGCCAAGTCATATTTGATTTTTGAAGTCATTTTGATAATGAAAAATCCCTTTATTCCCTCTCTGACGACCCGACAATGATTTCTGTAGACAATTTATTTTTATAGAGATGGAAATTGATGTTTTGCACCCTACTATGATGCGTGCCAAGCCTTATTTGAATTTTGAAGTCATTTTGATAATGAAAAATCCCTCTATACCCCCTCTAACGACCCGTCAATGATTTTGTATTGACGAATTATTGTTATTCAGATGGAAATGGATATTCTGCAGCCCACCATGATGCGTGCCAAGTCATATTTGATTTTGAGGTAATTTTGAAAATGAAAAATCCCTCTATACCCCCTCTGACGACCCGACAATGATTTATTTTGACAAATTATTGTTATTGAGATGGAAATGAATATTCTGTACCCCACCATGTTGCGTGCCAAGTCATATTTGATTTTGGGGTAATTTTGATAATGAAAAATCCCTCTATACCCCCTCTAACGACCTGTCAATGATTTCCATTGACAAATTATTGTTATTTAGATGAAAATGCATGTTTTGCACCCCACTATGATGCGTGCCAAGTCATATTTGATATTTGAAGTCATTTTGATAATGAAAAATCCCTTTATTCCCTCTCTGACGACCCGACAATGATTTCTGTAGACAATTTATTTTTATAGAGATGGAAATGGATATTCTGTACCCCACCATGATGCGTGCCAAGTCATATTTGATTTTTGAAGTCATTTTGAAAATGAAAAATCCCTCTCTACCCCCTCTAACGACCCGTCAATGATTTCTGTTTACGAATTATTGTTATTCAGATGGAAATAGATATTCTGCACCCCACCATGATGCGTGCCAAGTCATATTTGATTTTTGAAGTCATTTTGAAAATGAAAAATCCCTCTATTCCCTCTCTGACGACCCGAAAATGATTTCTGTTGACGAATTATTGTTATTTGGATGGAAATGCATGTTTTGCACCCCACTATGATGCGTGCCAAGTCATATTTGATTTATGAAGTCATTTTGATAATGAAAAATCCCTCTATACCCCCTCTGACGACCCGAAAATGATTTCTGTTGACGAATTATTGATATTTGGATGGAAATGCATGTTTTGCACCCCACTATGATGCGTGCCAAGTCTTATTTGATTTATGAAGTCATTTTGATAATGAAAAATCCCTCTATACCCCCTCTGACGACCCGAAAATGATTTCTGATGACGAATTATTGTTATTTAGATGAAAATGGATATTATGCGCTCCACTATGATACGTGCCAAGTCATATTTGATTTTTGAAGTAATTTTGAAAATGAAAAATCCCTCTATGCCCCCTCTAACGACCCGACAATGATTTCTTTCGACAAATTATTGTTATTGAGATGAAAATGGTTATTCTGTACCCCACCATGATGCGTGCCAAGTCATATTTGATTTTTGAAGTCATTTTGAAAATGAAAAATCCCTCTATACCCCCTCTGACGACCCGACAATGATTTCTGTTGACGAATTATTGTTTTTCAGATGGAAATGGATGTTTTGCACCCTACTAAGATGCGTGCCAAGCCTTATTTGAATTTTGAAGTCATTTTGATAATGAAAAATCCCTCTATACCCCCTCTAACGACCCGTCAAAGATTTTGTATTGACGAATTATTGTTATTCAGATGGAAATGGATATTCTGCAGCCCACCATGATGCGTGCCAAGTCATATTTGATTTTGAGGTAATTTTCAAAAATGAAAAATCCCTCTATACCCCCTCTGACGACCCGACAATGATTTCTTTTGACAAATTATTGTTATTGAGATGGAAATGAATATTGTGTACCCCACCATGTTGCGTGCCAAGTCATATTTGATTTTTGGGTAATTTTGAAAATGAAAAATCCCTCTATACCCCCTCTAACGACCTGTCAATGATTTCCATTGACAAATTATTGTAATTTAGATGGAAATGGATATTCTGCAGCCCACCATGATGCGTGCCAAGTCATATTTGATTTTGAGGTAATTTTGTTAATGAAAAATCCCTCTATACCCCCTCTGACGACCCGACAATGAGTTCTTTTGACAAATTATTGTTATTGAGATGGAAATGAATATTGTGTACCCCACCATGTTGCGTGCCAAGTCATATTTGATTTTGGGGTAATTTTGAAAATGAAATATCCCTCTATACCCCCTGTGACAACACGAAAATGATTTTTCCTAAATAATTATTGTTATTCAGATGGGAATGGATATTCTGCACCCCACCATGATGCGTGCCAAGTCATTTTTGATTTTTGAAGTCATTTTGAAAATGAAAAATCCCTCTATTCCCTATCTGACGACCCGACAATGATTTCTGTTTACGAATTATTGTTATTCAGGTGGAAATAGATATTCTGCACCCCACCATGATGCGTGCCAAGTCATATTTGATTTTGAGGTTATTTTGATAATGAAAAATCCCTCGATACCTCCTCTGACGTCCCGACAATGATTTCTGTTGACAAATTATTGTTATTTAGATGAAAATGCATGTTTTGCACCCCACTATGATGAGTGCCAAGTCATATTTGATTTTTGAAGTCATTTTGATAATGAAAAATCCCTTTATTCCCTCTCTGACGACCCGACAATGATTTCTGTAGACAATTTATTTTTATAGAGATGGAAATGGATATTTTGTACCCCACCATGATGCGTGCCAAGTCATATTTGATTTTTGAAGTCATTTTGAAAATGAAAAATCCCTCTCTACCCCCTCTAACGACCCGTCAATGATTTCTGTTTACGAATTATTGTTATTCAGATGGAAATAGATATTCTGCACCCCACCATGATGCGTGCCAAGTCATATTTGATTTTTGAAGTCATTTTGAAAATGAAAAATCCCTCTATTCCCTCTCTGACGACCCGAAAATGATTTCTGTTGACGAATTATTGTTATTTGGATGGAAATGCATGTTTTGCACCCCACTATGATGCGTGCCAAGTCATATTTGATTTATGAAGTCATTTTGATAATGAAAAATCCCTCTATACCCCCTCTGACGACCCGAAAATGATTTCTGTTGACGAATTATTGATATTTGGATGGAAATGCATGTTTTGCACCCCACTATGATGCGTGCCAAGTCTTATTTGATTTATGAAGTCATTTTGATAATGAAAAATCCCTCTATACCCCCTCTGACGACCCGAAAATGATTTCTGATGACGAATTATTGTTATTTAGATGAAAATGGATTTTATGCGCTCCACTATGATACGTGCCAAGTCATATTTGATTTTTGAAGTAATTTTGAAAATGAAAAATCCCTCTATGCCCCCTCTAACGACCCGTCAATGATTTCTGTTGACGAATTATTGTTATTCAGATGAAAATGGATATTCTGCACCCCACCATGATGCGTGCCAAGTCATATTTGATTTTGATGTAATTTTGATAATGAAAAATCCCTCTATACCACGTCTGACGACCCGTCAATGATTTCTGTTGACTAATTATTGATATTCAGATGGAAATGGATATTCTGCACCCCACCATGATGCGTGCCAAGTCATATTAGATATTGAGGTAATTTTGAAAATGAAAAATCCCTCGATACCCCCTCTGACGACACGACAATGATTTCTGTTGACGAATTATTGTTATTCAGATGAGAATGGATGTTTTGCACCACACTATGATGCGTGCCAAGTCCTATTTGATTTTGAGGTAATTTTGAAAATGGATAATCCCTCTATACCCCCTCTGACGTCCCGACAATGATTTCTGTTGACAAATTATTTTTATAGAGATGGAAATGGATATTCTGTACCCCACCATGATGCGTGCCAAGTCATATTTGATTTTTGAAGTCATTTTGAAAATGAAAAATCCCTCTATACCCCCTCTGACGACCCGACAATGATTTCTGTTGACGAATTATTCTCATTCAGATGGAAATTGATATTCTGCACCCCACCATGATGCGTTCCAAGTCATATTAGAATTTGAGGTAATTTTGAAAATGAAAAATCCCTCTATAATCCCTCTGACGTCCCGATAATGATATCTGTTGACGAATTATTCTCATTCAGATGGAAATTGATATTCTGCACCCCACTATGATGCGTGCCAAGTCATATTTGATTTTGAGGTAATTTTGAAAATGAAAATTCCCTCCATACCCCCTCTGACGACACGACAATGATTTCTGTTGACAATTTATCGTTATTGAGATGGAAATGGATATTCTGTACCCCACCATGATGCGTGCCAAGTCATATTTGATTTTAGAAGTCATTTTGAAAATGAAAAATCCGTCTATAACCCCTCTAACGACCCGTCAATGATTTCTGTGTACAAATTATTGTTATTCAGATGGAAATAGATATTCTGCACCCCACCATGATGCGTGCCAAGTCATATTTGATTTTTGAAGTCATTTTGAAAATGAAAAATCCCTCTATTCCCTCTCTGACGACCCGACAATGATTTCTGTCGAAGAATTATTGTTATTCGGATGGAAATGCATGTTTTGCACCCCACTATGATGCGTGCCAAGTCTTATTTGATTTTTGAAGTCATTTTGATAATGAAAAATCCCTCTATACCCCCTCTGACGACCCGTCAATGACTTCTGTTGACGAATTATTGTTATTCAGATGAAAATGGATATTCTGCACCCCTCCATGATGCGTGCCAAGTCATATTTGATTTTGATGTAATTTTGAAAATTAAAAATCCCTCTATACCCCGTCTGACGACCCGTCAATGATTTCTGTTGACTAATTATTGATATTCAGATGGAAATGGATATTCTGCACCCCACCATGATGCGTGCCAAGTCATATTAGATTTTGAGGTAATTTTGAAAATGAAAAATCCCTCCATACCCCCTCTGACGACACGACAATGATTTCTGTTGACGAATTATTGTTATTTAGTTGGGAATGGATGTTTTGCACCCCACTATGATGCGTGCCCAGTCCTATTTGATTTTGAGGTAATTTTGAAAATGAAAAATCTCTCTATACCCCCTCTGACGTCCCGACAATGATTTCTGTTGACAAATTATTTTTATAGAGATGGAAATGGATATTCTGTACCCCACCATGATGCGTGCCAAGTCATATTTGATTTTTGAAGTCATTTTGAAAATGAAAAATTCCTCTATACCCCCTCTGACGACCCGACAATGATTTCTGTTGACGAATTATTGTTTTTCAGATGGAAATGGATGTTTTGCACCCTACTATGATGCGTGCCAAGCCTTATTTGAATTTTGAAGTCATTTTGATAATGAAAAATCCCTCTATTCCCCCTCTAACGACCCGTCAATGATTTCTGTTGACGAATTATTGTTATTTAGATGGAAATGGATATTCTGCACCCCACCATAATGCGTGCCAAGTCATATTTGATTTCGAGGTAATTATGAAAATGAAAAATCCCTCTATACCCCCTCTGACGACCCGACAATGATTTCTGTTGACGAAATATTGTTATTCAGATGAAAATGAATATTTTGCACCCTACTATTATGCGTGCCAAGCCTTATTTGAATTTTGAAGTCATTTTGATAATGAAAAATCCCTCTATACCCCCTCTAACGAGCCGTCAATGATTTCCATTGACGAATTATTGTTATTCAGATGGAAATGAATTTTCTGCAGCCCACCATGATGCGTGCCAAGTCATATTTGATTTTGAGGTAATTTTGAAAATGAAAAATCCCTCTATACCCCCTCTGACGACCCGACAATGATTTCTTTTGACAAATTATTGTTATTGAGATGGAAATGAATATTCTGTACCCCACCATGATGCGTGTCAAGTCATATTTGATTTTTGAAGTCATTTTGAAAATGAAAAATCCCTCTATACCCCCTCTGACGACCCGACAATGATTTCTGTTGACGAATTATTGTTTTTCAGACGGAAATAGATGTTTTGCACCCTACTATGATGCGTGCCAAGCCTTATTTGAATTTTGAAGTCATTTTGATAATGAAAAATCCTTCTATACCCCCTCTAACGACCCGTCAATGATTTCCATTGACGAATTATTGTTATTCAGATGGAAATTAATATTCTGCAGCCCACCATGATGCGTGCCAAGTCATATTTGATTTTGAGGTAATTTTGAAAATGAGAAATCCCTCTATACCCCCTCTGACGACCCGACAATGATTTCTTTTGACAAATTATTGTCATTGAGATGGAAATGAATATTCTGTACCCCACCATGTTGCGTGCCAAGTCATATTTGATTTTGGGGTAATTTTGATAATGAGAAATCCCTCTATACCCCCTCTGACGATCCGACAATTATTTCTTTCGACAAATTATTGTTATTGAGATGAAAATGGTTATTCTGTACCCCACCATGATGCGTGCCAAGTCATATTTGATTTTTGAAGTCATTTTGAAAATGAAAAATCCCTCTATACCCCCTCTGACGACCCGACAATGATTTCTGTTGACGAATTATTGTTTTTCAGATGGAAATGGATGTTTTGCACCCTACTATGATGCGTGCCAAGCCTTATTTGAATTTTGAAGTCATTTTGATAATGAAAAATCCCTCTATACCCCCTCTAACGACCCGTCAATGATTTTGTATTGACGAATTATTGTTATTCAGATGGAAATGGATATTCTGCAGCCCACCATGATGCGTGCCAAGTCATATTTGATTTTGAGGTAATTTTGAAAATGAAAAATCCCTCTATACCCCCTCTGACGACCCGACAATGATTTCTTTTGTCAAATTATTGTTATTGAGATGGAAATGAATATTCTGTACATCACCATGTTGCGTGCCAAGTCATATTTGATTTTGGGGTAATTTTGATAATGAAAAATCCCTCTATACCCCCTCTAACGACCTGTCAATGATTTCCATTGACGAATTATTGTTATTCAGATGGAAATGGATATTCTGCAGCCCACCATGATGCGTGCCAAGTCATATTTGATTTCGAGATAATTTTGAAAATGAAAAATCCCTCTATACCCCCTCTGACGACCCGACAATGATTTCTGTTGACAAATTATTGTTATTTAGATGAAAATGCATGTTTTGCACCCCACTATGATGCGTGCCAAGTCATATTTGATTTTTGAAGTCATTTTGATAATGAAAAATCCCTTTATTCCCTCTCTGACGACCCGACAATGATTTCTGTAGACAATTTATTTTTATAGAGATGGAAATGGATATTCTGTACCCCACCATGATGCGTGCCAAGTCTTATTTGATTTTTGAAGTCATTTTGAAAATGAAAAATCCCTCTCTACCCCCTCTAACGACCCGTCAATGATTTCTGTTTACGAATTATTGTTATTCAGATGGAAATAGATATTCTGCACCCCACCATGATGCGTGCCAAGTCATATTTGATTTTTGAAGTCATTTTGAAAATGAAAAATCCCTCTATTCCCTCTCTGACGACCCGAAAATGATTTCTGTTGACGAATTATTGTTATTTGGATGGAAATGCATGTTTTGCACCCCACTATGATGCGTGCCAAGTCATATTTGATTTATGAAGTCATTTTGATAATGAAAAATCCCTCTATACCCCCTCTGACGACCCGAAAATGATTTCTGTTGACGAATTATTGATATTTGGATGGAAATGCATGTTTTGCACCCCACTATGATGCGTGCCAAGTCTTATTTGATTTATGAAGTCATTTTGATAATGAAAAATCCCTCTATACCCCCTCTGACGACCCGAAAATGATTTCTGATGACGAATTATTGTTATTTAGATGAAAATGGATAATATGCGCTCCACTATGATACGTGCCAAGTCATATTTGATTTTTGAAGTAATTTTGAAAATGAAAAATCCCTCTATGCCCCCTCTAACGACCCGTCAATGATTTCTGTTGACGAATTATTGTTATTCAGATGGAAATGGATATTCTGCACCCCACCATGATGCGTGCCAAGTCATATTTGATTTTGATGTAATTTTGATAATGAAAAATCCCTCTATACCACGTCTGACGACCCGTCAATGATTTCTGTTGACTAATTATTGATATTCAGATGGAAATGGATATTCTGCACCCCACCATGATGCGTGCCAAGTCATATTAGATTTTGAGGTAATTTTGAAAATGAAAAATCCCTCGATACCCCCTCTGACGACACGACAATGATTTCTGTTGACGAATTATTGTTATTCAGATGAGAATGGATGTTTTGCACCACACTATGATGCGTGCCAAGTCCTATTTGATTCTGAGGTAATTTTGAAAATGGAAAATCCCTCTATACCCCCTCTGACGTCCCGACAATGATTTCTGTTGACAAATTTATTTTTATAGAGATGGAAATGGATATTCTGTACCCCACCATGATGCGTGCCAAGTCATATTTGATTTTTGAATACATTTTGAAAATGAAAAATCCCTCTATACCCCCTCTGACGACCCGACAATGATTTCTGTTGACGAATTACTCTCATTCAGATGGAAATTGATATTCTGCACCCCACCATGATGCGTTCCAAGTCATATTAGAATTTGAGGTAATTTTGAAAATGAAAAATCCCTCTATAATCCCTCTGACGACCCGACAATGATATCTGTTGACGAATTATTCTCATTCAGATGGAAATTGATATTCTGCACCCCACTATGATGCGTGCCAAGTCATATTTGATTTTGAGGTAATTTTGAAAATGAAAATTCCCTCCATACCTCCTCTGACGACACGACAATGATTTCTGTTGACAATTTATCGTTATTGAGATGGAAATGGATATTCTGTACCCCACCATGATGCGTGCCAAGTCATATTTGATTTTAGAAGTCATTTTGAAAATGAAAAATCCGTCTTTAACCCCTCTAACGACCCGTCAATGATTTCTGTTGACGAATTATGGTTATTCAGATGGGAATGGATATTCTGCACCCCACCATAATGCGTGCCAAGTCATATTTGATTTTGAGGTAATTTTGAAAATGAAAAATCCCTCTATACCCCCTCTGACGACCCGACAATGATATCTTTTGACAAATTATTGTTATTGAGATGGAAATGAATATTCTGTACCCCACCATGATGCGTGCCAAGTCATACTTGATTTTTGAAGTCATTTTGAAAATGAAAAATCCCTCTATACCCCCTCTGACGACCCGACAATGATTTCTGTTGATGAATTATTGTTTTTCAGATGGAAATAGATGTTTTGCACCCTACTATGATGCGTGCCAAGCCTTATTTGAATTTTGAAGTCATTTTGATAATGAAAAATCCCTCTATACCCCCTCTAACGACCCGTCAATGATTTCCATTGACGAATTATTGTTATTCAGATGGAAATTAATATTCTGCAGCCCACCATGATGCGTGCCAAGTCATATTTGATTTTGAGGTAATTTTGAAAATGAGAAATCCCTCTATACCCCCTCTGACGACCCGACAATGATTTCTTTTGACAAATTATTGTTATTGAGATAGAAATGAATATTCTGTACCCCACCATGTTGCGTGCCAAGTCATATTTGATTTTGGGGTAATTTTGATAATGAGAAATCCCTCTATACCCCCTCTGACGATCCGACAATGATTTCTTTCGACAAATTATTGTTATTGAGATGAAAATGGTTATTCTGTACCCCACCATGATGCGTGCCAAGTCATATTTGATTTTTGAAGTCATTTTGAAAATGAAAAATCCCTCTATACCCCCTCTGACGACCCGACAATGATTTCTGTTGACGAATTATTGTTTTTCAGATGGAAATGGATGTTTTGCACCCTACTATGATGCGTGCCAAGCCTTATTTGAATTTTGAAGTCATTTTGATATTGAAAAATCCCTCTATACCCCCTCTAACGACCCGTCAATGATTTTGTATTGACGAATTATTGTTATTCAGATGGAAATGGATATTCTGCAGCCCACCATGATGCGTGCCAAGTCATATTTGATTTTGAGGTAATTTTGAAAATGAAAAATCCCTCTATACCCCCTCTGACGACCCGACAATGATTTCTTTTGTCAAATTATTGTTATTGAGATGGAAATGAGTATTCTGTACCCCACCATGTTGCGTGCCAAGTCATATTTGATTTTGGGGTAATTTTGATAATGAAAAATCCCTCTATACCCCCTCTAACGACCTGTCAATGATTTCCATTGACGAATTATTGTTATTCAGATGGAAATGGATATTCTGCAGCCCACCATGATGCGTGCCAAGTCATATTTGATTTTGAGATAATTTTGAAAATGAAAAATCCCTCTATACCCCCTCTGACGACCCGACAATGATTTCTTTTGACAAATTATTGTTATTGAGATGGAAATGAATATTGTGTACCCCACCATGTTGCGTGCCAAGTCATATTTGATTTTGGGGTAATTTTGAAAATGAAAAATCCCTCTATACCCCCTCTGACGACACGACAATGATTTATCTTAAGGAATTATTGTTATTCAGATGGGAATGGATATTCTGCACCCCACCATGATGCGTGCCAAGTCATTTTTCATTTTTGAATTCATTTTGAAAATGAAAAATCCCTCTATTCCCTCTCTGACGACCCGACAATGATTTCTGTTTACGAATTATTGTTATTCAGATGGTAATAGATATTCTGCACCCCACCATGATGCGTGCCAAGTCATATTTGATTTTGAGGTTATTTTGATAATGAAAAATCCCTCTATACCCCCTCTGACGTCCCGACAATGATTTCTGTTGACAAATTATTGTTATTAAGATGAAATTGCATGTTTTGCACCCCACTATGATGCGTGCCAAGTCATATTTGATTTTTGAAGTCATTTTGATAATGAAAAATCCCTTTATTCCCTCTCTGACGACCCGACAATGATTTCTGTAGACAATTCATTTTTATAGAGATGGAAATGGATATTCTGTACTCCACCATGATGCGTGCCAAGTCATATTTGATTTTTGAAGTCATTTTGAAAATGAAAAATCCCTCTCTACCCCCTCTAACGACCCGTCAATGATTTCTGTTTACGAATTATTGTTATTCAGATAGAAATAAATATTCTGCACCCCACCATGATGCGTGCCAAGTCATATTTGATTTTTGAAGTCATTTTGAAAATGAAAAATCTCTCTATTCCCTCTCTGACGACCCGTCAATGATTTCTGTTGACGAATTATTGTTATTTGGATGGAAATGCATGTTTTGCACCCCACTATGATGCGTGCCAAGTCATATTTGATTTATGAAGTCATTTTGATAATGAAAAATCCCTCTATACCCCCTCTGACGACCCGAAAATGATTTATGTTGACGAATTATTGTTATTTAGATGAAAATGGATATTATGCACTCCACTATGATACGTGCCAAGTCACATTTGATTTTTGAAGTAATTTTGAAAATGAAAAATCCCTCTATGCCCCCTCTAACGACCCGTCAATGATTTCTGTCGACGAATTATTGTTATTCAGATGGAAATGGATATTCTGCACCCCACCATGATGCGTGCCAATTCATATTTGATTTTGATGTAATTTTGAAAATGAAAAATCCCTCTATACCCCGTCTGACGACCCGTCAATGATTTCTGTTGACTAATTATTCATATTCAGATGGAAATGGATATTCTGCACCCCACCATGATGCGTGCCAAGTCATATTAGATTTTGAGGTAATTTTGAAAATGAAAAATCCCTCGATACCCCCTCTGACGACACGACAATGATTTCTGTTGACGAATTATTGTCATTCAGATGGTAATGGATGTTTTGCACCCCACTATGATGCGTGCCAAGTCCTATTTGATTTTGAGGTAATTTTGAAAATGAAAAATCCCTCTATACCCCCTCTGACGTCCCGACAATGATTTCTGTTGACAAATTATTTATATAGAGATGGAAATGGATATTCTGTACACCACCATGATGCGTGCCAAGTCATATTTGATTTTGGGGTAATTTTGAAAATGAAATATCCATCTATACCCCCTCTGACGACACGACAATTATTTATCTTAAGGAATTATTGTTATTCAGATGGGAATGGATATTCTGCACCCCACCATGATGCGTGCCAAGTCGTTTTTGATTTTTGAAGTCATTTTGAAAATGAAAAATCCCTCTATACCCCCTCTAACGACCCGTCAATGATATTGTATTGACGAATTATTGTTATTCAGATGGAAATGGATATTCTGCAGCCCACCATGATGCGTGCCAAGTCATATTTGATTTTGAGGTAATTTTGAAAAAGAAAAATCCCTCTATACCCCCTCTGACGACCCGACAATGATTTCTTTTGACAAATCATTGTTATTGAGATGGAAATGAATATTCTGTACCCCACCATGTTGCGTGCCAAGTCATATTTGATTTTGGGGTAATTTTGATAATGAAAAATCCCTCTATACCCCCTCTAACGACCTGTCAATGATTTCCATTGACGAATTATTGTTATTCAGATGGAAATGGATATTCTGCAGCCCACCATGATGCGTGCCAAGTCATATTTGATTTTGAGGTAATTTTGAAAATGAAAAATCCCTCTATACCCCCTCCGACGACCCGACAATGATTTCTTTTAACAAATTATTGTTATTGAGATGGAAATGAATATTCTGTACCCCACCATGATGCGTGCCAAGTCATATTTGATTTTGGGGTAATTTTGATAATGAAAAATCCCTCTATACCCCCTCTAACGACCTGTCAATGATTTCCATCGACGAATTATTGTTATTCAGATGGAAATGGATATTCTGCAGCCCACCATGATGCGTGCCAAGTCATATTTGATTTTAAGGTAATTTTGAAAATGAAAAATCCCTCTATACCCCCTCTGACGACCCGACAATGATTTCTTTTGACAAATTATTGTTATTGAGATGGATATGAATATTGTGTACCCCACCATGTTGCGTGCCAAGTCATATTTGATTTTGGGGTAATTTTGAAAATGAAATATCCCTCTATACCCCCTCTGACGATACGACAATGATTTATCTTAAGGAATTATTGTTATTCAGATGGGAATGGATATTCTGCACCCCACCATGATGCGTGCCAAGTCATTTTTGATTTTTGAAGTCATTTTGAAAATGAAAAATTCCTCTATTCCCTCTCTGACGTCCCGACAATGATTTCTGATGACAAATTATTGTTATTTAGATGAAATTGCATGTTTTGCACCCCACTATGATGCGTGCCAAGTCATATTTGATTTTTGAAGTCATTTTGATAATGAAAAATCCCTTTATTCCCTCTCTGACGACCCGACATTGATTTCTGTAGACAATTTATTTTTATAGAGATGGAAATGGATATTCTGTACTCCACCATGATGCGTGCCAAGTCATATTTGATATTTGAAGTCATTTTGAAAATGAAAAATCCCTCTCTACCCCCTCTAACGACCCGTCAATGATTTCTGTTTACGAATTATTGTTATTCAGATAGAAATAGATATTCTGCACCCCACCATGATGCGTGCCAAGTCATATTTGATTTTTGAAGTCATTTTGAAAATGAAAAATCCCTCTATTCCCTCTCTGACGACCCGACAATGATTTCTGTTGACGAATTATTGTTATTTGGATGGAAATGCATGTTTTGCACCCCACTATGATGCGTGCCAAGTCATATTTGAATCATGAAGTCATTTTGATAATGAAAAATCCCTCTATACCCCCTCTGACGACCCGAAAATGATTGCTGTTGACGATTTATTGTTATTTACATGAAAATGGATATTATGCACTCCACTATGATACATGCCAAGTCATATTTGATTTTTGAAGTAATTTTGAAAATGAAAAATCTCTTTAACCCCCTCTGACGACCCGACAATAATTTATGTTGACGAATTATTGTTATTTAGATGAAAATGGATATTATGCACCCCACCATGATGCGTGCCAAGTCATATTAGATTTTTGAAGAAATATTGATAATGAAAAATCCCTCTATACCCCCTCTAACGACCCGTCGATGATTTCTGTTGACGAATTATTGTTATTCATATGGAAATGGATATTCTGCAGCCCACCATGATGCGTGCCAAGTCATAATTGATTTTGAGGTAATTTTGAAAATGAAAAATCCCCCTATACCCCTTCTGACGACCCGTCAATGATTTCTGTTGACGAATTATTGTTATTCAGATGAAAATGGATATTTTGTACCCCACCATGATGCGAGCCAAGTCATATTTGATTTTGATTTTGAGGTAATTTTGAAAATGAAAAATCCCTCTATACCCCCTCTGACGTCCCGACAATGATTTCTGTTGACAAGTTATTGTTGTTGAGATGGAAATGGATATTCTGTACCCCATCATGATGCGTGCCAAGTTATATTTGATTTATGAAGTCGTTTTGTTAATGAAAAATCACTCTATACCACCTCTGACGACCCGACAATGATTTCTGTTGACGAATTATTGTTAATCAGATGGAAATGAATATTTTGCACCCTACTATGATGCGTGCCAAGTTATATTTGATTTTTGAAGTAATTTTGAAAATAAAAAATCTCTTTAACCCCCTCTGACGACCCGACAATAATTTATGTTGACGAATTATTGTTATTTAGATGAAAATGGATATTATGCACCCCACCATGATGCGTGCCAAGTCATATTAGATTTTTGAAGAAATATTGATTATGAAAAATCCCTCTATACCCCCTCTAACGACCCGTCAATGATTTCTGTTGACGAATTATTGTTATTTAGATGGAAATGGATATTCTGCAGCCCACCATGATGCGTGCCAAGTCATATTTGATTTTGAGGTAATTTTGAAAATGAAAAATCCCTCTATACCGCCTCTGACGACCCTACATTGATTTCTTTTGACAAATTATTGTTATTGAGATGGAAATGAATATTCTGTATCCCACCATGATGCGTGCCTAGACATATTTGATTTTTGAAGTCATTTTGAAAATGAAAAATCACTCTATACCCCCTCTGACGACCCCACAATGATTTCTGTTGACGAATTATTGTTATTCAGATGAAAATGAATATTCTGCACCCTACCATGATGCGTGCTAAGTCATATTAGATTTTGAGGTAATTTTGAAAATTAAAAATCCCTCTATACCCCCTCTGACGTCCCGACAATGATTTCTGTTGACAAATTATTGTTATCGAGATAGAAATGGATATTCTGTACCTCACCATGATGCGAGCCAAGTCATATTTGATTTTTGAAGTCATTTTGATAATGAAAAATCCCTCTATACCCCCTCTGACGACCTGACAATGATTTCTGTTGACGAATTATTGTTTTTCAGATGGAAATGGATGTTTTGCACCCTACCATGATGCGTGCCAAGCCATATTTGAATTTTGAAGTCATTTTGATAATGAAAAATCCCTCTATACCCCCTCTAACGACCCGTCAATGATTTCTGTTGAAGAATTATTGTTATTCAGATGGAAATGGATATTCTGCAGCCCACCATGTTGCGTGCCAAGTCATATTTGATTTTGAGGTAATTTTGAAAATGAAAAATCCCTCTATACCCCCTCTGACGACCCGACAATGATTTCTTTTGACAAATTATTGTTATTGAGATGGAAATGAATATTCTGTACCCCACCATGATGCGTGCCAAGTCATATTTGATTTTTGAAGTCATTTTGAAAATGAGAAATCCCTGTATCCCCCCTCTAACGACCAGACAATGATTTCTGTTGATGAATTATTGTTATTCAGAAGGAAATGGATATTCTGCACCCCAAATGATGCGTGCCAAGTCATATTAGATTCTTGAAGAAATATTGAAAAAGAAAAATCCCTGTATCCCCTCTCTAATGACCCGACAATGATTTCTGTTGACGAAATATTGTTATTCAGATGGAAATGGATATTCTGCACCCCACCAAGTTGCGTGCCAAGTCTTATTTGATTTTGAAGTAAATTTGAAAATGAAAAATCCCTCTATACCCCCTCTAACGACCCGACAATGATTTCTGTTAACGAATTAATGTTATTCAGATAGAAATGGATATTCTGTACCCCCCCATGATGCGTGCCAAGTCATATTTGATTTTTGAAGTCATTTTGAAAATGAAAAATCCCTCTATACCCCCTCTGACGACCCGACAATGATTTCTGTTGATGAATTATTGTTATTCAGAAGGAAATGGATATTCTGCACCCCACCATGATGCTTGCCAAGTCATATTAGATTCTTGAAGAAATATTGAAAAAGAAAAATCCCTGTATCCCCTCTCTAATGACCCGACAATGATTTCTGTTGACGAAATATTGTTATTCAGATGGAAATGGATATTCTGCACCCCACCAAGTTGCGTGCCAAGTCATATTTGATTTATAGGTAACTTTGAAAATGAAAAATCCCTCTATACTCCCTCTAACGATCCGACAATGATTTCTGTTAACGAATTATTGTTATTCAGATAGAAATGGATATTCTGCAGCCCACCATGATGCGTGCCAAGTCATATTAGATTTTTGAAGAAATATTGAAAATGAAAAATCCCTCCATACCCCCTATGACGACACGACAATGATTTAAGTTGACGAATTATTGTTATCTAGATGGACATGGATACTTTGCACCCCACCATGTTGCGTGCCTAGTCATATTTGATTTTGAGGTAATTTTGAAAATGAAAAATCCCTCTATACCCCCTCTGACGACCCGACAATGATTTCTGTTGACGAAATATTGTTATTCAGATGAAAATGAATATTTTGCACCCTACTATTATGCGTGCCAAGCCTTGTTTGAATTTTGAAGTCATTTTGATAATGAAAAATCCCTCTATACCCCCTCTAACGAGCCGTCAATGATTTCCATTGACGAATTATTGTTATTCAGATGGAAATAAATTTTCTGCAGCCCACCATGATGCGTGCCAAGTCATATTTGATTTTGAGGTAATTTTGAAAATGAAAAATCCCTCTTTACCCCCTCTGACGACCCGACAATGATTTCTTTTGACAAATTATTGTTATTGAGATGGAAATGAATATTCTGTACCCCACCATGATGCGTGCCAAGTCATATTTGATTTTTGAAGTCATTTTGAAAATGAAAAATCCCTCTGACGACCCGACAATGATTTCTGTTGACGAATTATTGTTTTTCAGATGGAAATGGATGTTTTGCAACCTACTATGATGCGTGCCAAGCCTTATTTGAATTTTGAAGTCATTTTGAGAATGAAAAATCCCTCTATACCCCCTCTAACGACCCGTCAATGATTTCCATTGACGAATTATTGTTATTCAGATGGAAATGGATATTTTGCAGCCCACCATGATGCGTGCCAAGTCTTATTTGATTTTTAGGTAATTTTGAAAATGAGAAATCCCTCTATACCCCCTCCTACGACCCGACATTGATTTCTTTTGACAAATTATTGTTATTGAGATGGAAATGAATATTCTGTACCCCACCATGTTGCGTGCCAAGTAATATTTGATTTTCGGGTAATTTTGATAATGAGAAATCCCTCTATACCCCCTCTGACGACCCGACAATGATTTCCATTGACAAATTATTGTTATTGAGATGGAAATGAATATTCTGTACCCCACCATGATGCGTGCCAAGTCATATTTGATTTTTGAAGTCATTTTGAAAATGAGAAATCCCTGTATCCCCCCTCTAACGACCCGACAATGATTTCTGTTGATGAATTATTGTTATTCAGAAGGAAATGGATATTCTGCACCCCACCATGATGCGTGCCAAGTCATATTAGATTCTTGAAGAAATATTGAAAAAGAAAAATCCCTGTATCCCCTCTCTAATGACCCAACAATGATTTCTGTTGACGAAATATTGTTATTCAGATGGAAATGGATATTCTGCACCCCACCAAGTTGCGTGCCAAGTCTTATTTGATTTTGAAGTAATTTTGAAAATGAAAAATCCCTCTATACCCCCTCTAACGACCCGACAATGATTTCTGTTAACGAATTATTGTTATTCAGATAGAAATGGATATTCTGTACCCCCCCATGATGCGTGCCAAGTCATATTTGATTTTTGAAGTCATTTTGAAAATGAAAAATCCCTCTATACCCCCTCTGACGACCCGACAATGATTTCTGTTGATGAATTATTGTTATTCAGAAGGAAATGGATATTCTGCACCCCACCATGATGCTTGCCAAGTCATATTAGATTCTTGAAGAAATATTGAAAAAGAAAAATCCCTGTATCCCCTCTCTAATGACCCGACAATGATTTCTGTTGACGAAATATTGTTATTCAGATGGAAATGGATATTCTGCACCCCACCAAGTTGCGTGCCAAGTCATATTTGATTTAGAGGTAACTTTGAAAATGAAAAATCCCTCTATACTCCCTCTAACGATCCGACAATGATTTCTGTTAACGAATTATTGTTATTCAGATAGAAATGGATATTCTGCAGCCCACCATGATGCGTGCCAAGTCATATTAGATTCTTGAAGAAATATTGAAAAAGAAAAATCCCTGTATCCCCTCTCTAATGACCCGACAATGATTTCTGTTGACGAAATATTGTTATTCAGATGGAAATGGATATTCTGCACCCCACCAAGTTGCGTGCCAAGTCATATTTGATTTTTGAAGTCATTTTGAAAATGAAAAATCCCTCTATACCCCCTCTGACGACCCGACAATGATTTCTGTTGACAAATTATTGTTTTTCAGATGGAAATGGATGTTTTGCAACCTACTATGATGCGTGCCAAGCCTTATTTGAATTTTGAAGTCATTTTGAGAATGAAAAATCCCTCTATACCCCCTCTAACGACCCGTCAATGATTTCCATTGACGAATTATTGTTATTCAGATGGAAATGGATATTTTGCAGCCCACCATGATGCGTGCCAAGTCTTATTTGATTTTGAGGTAATTTTGAAAATGAAAAATCCCTCTATACCCCCTCTGACGACCCGACAATGATTTCTTTTGACAAATTATTGTTATTGAGATGGAAATGAATATTCTGTACCCCACCATGATGCGTGCCAAGTCATATTTGATTTTTGAAGTCATTTTGAAAATGAAAAATCCCTCTATACCCCCTCTGACGACCCGACAATGATTTCTGTTGACGAATTATTGTTATTCAGATGGAAATAAATTTTCTGCAGCCCACCATGATGCGTGCCAAGTCATATTTGATTTTGAGGTAATTTTGAAAATGAAAAATCCCTCTATACCCCCTCTGACGACCCGACAATGATTTCTTTTGACAAATTATTGTTATTGAGATGGAAATGAATATTCTGTACCCCACCATGATGCGTGCCAAGTCATATTTGATTTTTGAAGTCATTTTGAAAATGAAAAATCCCTCTATACCCCCTCTGACGACCCGACAATGATTTCTGTTGACGAATTATTGTTTTTCAGATGGAAATGGATGTTTTGCAACCTACTATGATGCGTGCCAAGCCTTATTTGAATTTTTAAGTCATTTTGAGAATGAAAAATCCCTCTATACCCCCTCTAACGACCCGTCAATGATTTCCATTGACGAATTATTGTTATTCAGATGGAAATGGATATTTTGCAGCCCACCATGATGCGTGCCAAGTCTTATTTGATTTTGAGGTAATTTTGAAAATGAGAAATCCCTCTATACCCCCTCCTACGACCCGACATTGATTTCTTTTGACAAATTATTGTTATTGAGATGGAAATGAATATTCTGTACCCCACCATGTTGCGTGCCAAGTCATATTTGATTTTCGGGTAATTTTGATAATGAGAAATCCCTCTATACCCCCTCTGACGACCCGACAATGATTTCTTTTGACAAATTATTGTTATTGAGATAGAAATGAATATTCTGTACCCCACCATGATGCGTGCCAAGTCATATTTGATTTTTGAAGTCATTTTGAAAATGAGAAATCCCTGTATCCCCCCTCTAACGACCCGACAATGATTTCTGTTGATGAATTATTGTTATTCAGAAGGAAATGGATATTCTGCACCCCACCATGATGCGTGCCAAGTCATATTAGATTCTTGAAGAAATATTGAAAAAGAAAAATCCCTGTATCCCCTCTCTAATGACCCGACAATGATTTCTGTTGACGAAATATTGTTATTCAGATGGAAATGGATATTCTGCATCCCACCAAGTTGCGTGCCAAGTCTTATTTGATTTTGAAGTAATTTTGAAAATGAAAAATCCCTCTATACCCCCTCTAACGACCCGACAATGATTTCTGTTAACGAATTATTGTTATTCAGATAGAAATGGATATTCTGTACCCCCCCATGATGCGTGCCAAGTCATATTTGATTTTTGAAGTCATTTTGAAAATGAAAAATCCCTCTATACCCCCTCTGACGACCCGACAATGATTTCTGTTGATGAATTATTGTTATTCAGAAGGAAATGGATATTCTGCACCCCACCATGATGCTTGCCAAGTCATATTAGATTCTTGAAGAAATATTGAAAAAGAAAAATCCCTGTATCCCCTCTCTAATGACCCGACAATGATTTCTGTTGACGAAATATTGTTATTCAGATGGAAATGGATATTCTGCACCCCACCAAGTTGCGTGCCAAGTCATATTTGATTTAGAGGTAACTTTGAAAATGAAAAATCCCTCTATACTCCCTCTAACGATCCGACAATGATTTCTGTTAACGAATTATTGTTATTCAGATAGAAATGGATATTCTGCAGCCCACCATGATGCGTGCCAAGTCATATTAGATTCTTGAAGAAATATTGAAAAAGAAAAATCCCTGTATCCCCTCTCTAATGACCCAACAATGATTTCTGTTGACGAAATATTGTTATTCAGATGGAAATGGATATTCTGCACCCCACCAAGTTGCGTGCCAAGTCTTATTTGATTTTGAAGTAATTTTGAAAATGAAAAATCCCTCTATACCCCCTCTAACGACCCGACAATGATTTCTGTTAACGAATTATTGTTATTCAGAAAGAAATGGATATTCTGTACCCCCCCATGATGCGTGCCAAGTCATATTTGATTTTTGAAGTCATTTTGAAAATGAAAAATCCCTCTATACACCCTCTGACGACCCGACACTGATTTCTGTTGATGAATTATTGTTATTCAGAAGGAAATGGATATTCTGCTACCCACCATGATGCTTGCCAAGTAGTCATATTAGATTCTTGAAGAAATATTGAAAAAGAAAAATCCCTGTATCCCCTCTCTAATGACCCGACAATGATTTCTGTTGACGAAATATTGTTTTTCAGATGGAAATGGATATTCTGCACCCCACCAAGTTGCGTGCCAAGTCATATTTGATTTAGAGGTAACTTTGAAAATGAAAAATCCCTCTATACTCCCTCTAACGATCCGACAATGATTTCTGTTAACGAATTATTGTTATTCAGATAGAAATGGATATTCTGCAGCCCACCATGATGCGTGCCAAGTCATATTAGATTTTTGAA
This sequence comes from Chrysolina americana, assembly GCA_958502065.1. Taxonomy (NCBI): domain Eukaryota; kingdom Metazoa; phylum Arthropoda; class Insecta; order Coleoptera; family Chrysomelidae; genus Chrysolina; species Chrysolina americana. The sequence goes on from OY293414.1 coordinate 42,892,792, forward strand.
GAAATATTGAAAATGAAAAATCCCTCCATACCCCCTATGACGACACGACAATGATTTATGTTGACGAATTATTGTTATCTAGATGGACATGGATACTTTGCACCCCACCATGTTGCGTGCCTAGTCATATTTGATTTTGAGGTAATTTTGAAAATGAAAAATCCCTCTATACCCCCTCTGACGACCCGACAATGATTTCTGTTGACGAAATATTGTTATTCAGATGAAAATGAATATTTTGCACCCTACTATTATGCGTGCCAAGCCTTGTTTGAATTTTGAAGTCATTTTGATAATGAAAAATCCCTCTATACCCCCTCTAACGAGCCGTCAATGATTTCCATTGACGAATTATTGTTATTCAGATGGAAATAAATTTTCTGCAGCCCACCATGATGCGTGCCAAGTCATATTTGATTTTGAGGTAATTTTGAAAATGAAAAATCCCTCTATACCCCCTCTGACGACCCGACAATGATTTCTTTTGACAAATTATTGTTATTGAGATGGAAATGAATATTCTGTACCCCATTATGATGCGTGCCAAGTCATATTTGATTTTTGAAGTCATTTTGAAAATGAAAAATCCCTCTATACCCCCTCTGACGACCCGACAATGATTTCTGTTGACGAATTATTGTTTTTCAGATGGAAATGGATGTTTTGCAACCTACTATGATGCGTGCCAAGCCTTATTTGAATTTTGAAGTCATTTTGAGAATGAAAAATCCCTCTATACCCCCTCTAACGACCCGTCAATGATTTCTTCTGACAAATTATTGTTATTGAGATGAAAATGAATATTCTGTACCCCACCATGATGCGTGCTAAGTCATATTTGATTTTTGAAGTCATTTTGAAAATGAGAAATCCCTCTATACCCCCTCTGACGACCCGACAATGATTTCTGTTAATGAATTATTGTTTTTCAGATGGAAATGAATGTTTTGCACCCTACTATGATGCGTGCCAAGCCTTATTTGAATTTTGAAGTCATTTTGATAATGAAAAATCCCTCTATACCCCCTCTAACGACCCGTCAATGATTTTGTATTGACGAATTATTGTTATCCAGATGGAAATGGATATTCTGCAGCCCACCATGATGCGTGCCAAGTCATATTTGATTTTGAGGTAATTTTGAAAATGAAAAATCCCTCTATACCCCCTCTGACGACCCGACAATGATTTCTTTTGACAAATCATTGGTATTGAGATGGAAATGAATATTCTGTACCCCTCCATTTTGCGTGCCAAGTCATATTTGATTTTGGGGTAATTTTGATAATGAAAAATCCCTCTATACCCCCTCTAACGACCTGTCAATGATTTCCATTGACGAATTATTGTTATTCAGATGGAAATGGATATTCTGCAGCCCACCATGATGCGTGCCAAGTCATATTTGATTTTGAGGTAATTTTGAAAATGAAAAATCCCTCTATACCCCCTCTGACGACCCGACAATGATTTCTTTTGACAAATTATTGTTATTGAGATGGAAATGGATATTCTGTACCCCACCATGATGCGTGCCAAGTCATATTTGATTTTGGGGTAATTTTGATAATGAAAAATCCCTCTATACCCCCTCTAACGACCTGTCAATGATTTCCATTGACGAATTATTGTTATTCAGATGGAATTGGATATTCTGCAGCCCACCATGATGCGTGCCAAGTCATATTTGATTTTGAGGTAATTTTGAAAATGAAAAATCCCTCTATACCCCCTCTGACGACCCGACAATGATTTCTTTTGACAAATTATTGTTATTGAGATGGAAATGAATATTGTGTACCCCACCATGTTGCGTGCCAAGTCATATTTGATTTTGGGGTAATTTTGAAAATGAAATATCCCTCTATACCCCCTCTGACGACACGACAATGATTTATCTTAAGGAATTATTGTTATTCAGATGGGAATGGATATTCTGCACCCCACCATGATGCTTGCCAAGTCATTTTTGATTTTTGAAGTCATTTTGAAAATGAAAAATCCCTCTATTCCCTCTCTGACGACCCGACAATGATTTCTGTTTACGAAATATTGTTATTCAGATGGAAATAGATATTCTGCACCCCACCATGATGCGTGCCAAGTCATATTTGATTTTGAGGTAATTTTGAAAATGAAAAATCCCTCTATACCCCCTCTGACGACCCGACAATGATTTCTGTTGACGAAATATTGTTATTCAGATGAAAATGAATATTTTGCACCCTACTATTATGCGTGCCAAGCCTTGTTTGAATTTTGAAGTCATTTTGATAATGAAAAATCCCTCTATACCCCCTCTAACGAGCCGTCAATGATTTCCATTGACGAATTATTGTTATTCAGATGGAAATAAATTTTCTGCAGCCCACCATGATGCGTGCCAAGTCATATTTGATTTTGAGGTAATTTTGAAAATGAAAAATCCCTCTATACCCCCTCTGACGACCCGACAATGATTTCTTTTGACAAATTATTGTTATTGAGATGGAAATGAATATTCTGTACCCCATTATGATGCGTGCCAAGTCATATTTGATTTTTGAAGTCATTTTGAAAATGAAAAATCCCTCTATACCCCCTCTGACGACCCGACAATGATTTCTGTTGACGAATTATTGTTTTTCAGATGGAAATGGATGTTTTGCAACCTACTATGATGCGTGCCAAGCCTTATTTGAATTTTGAAGTCATTTTGAGAATGAAAAATCCCTCTATACCCCCTCTAACGACCCGTCAATGATTTCTTCTGACAAATTATTGTTATTGAGATGAAAATGAATATTCTGTACCCCACCATGATGCGTGCTAAGTCATATTTGATTTTTGAAGTCATTTTGAAAATGAGAAATCCCTCTATACCCCCTCTGACGACCCGACAATGATTTCTGTTAATGAATTATTGTTTTTCAGATGGAAATGAATGTTTTGCACCCTACTATGATGCGTGCCAAGCCTTATTTGAATTTTGAAGTCATTTTGATAATGAAAAATCCCTCTATACCCCCTCTAACGACCCGTCAATGATTTTGTATTGACGAATTATTGTTATCCAGATGTAAATGGATATTCTGCAGCCCACCATGATGCGTGCCAAGTCATATTTGATTTTGAGGTAATTTTGAAAATGAAAAATCCCTCTATACCCCCTCTGACGACCCGACAATGATTTCTTTTGACAAATCATTGGTATTGAGATGGAAATGAATATTCTGTACCCCTCCATTTTGCGTGCCAAGTCATATTTGATTTTGGGGTAATTTTGATAATGAAAAATCCCTCTATACCCCCTCTAACGACCTGTCAATGATTTCCATTGACGAATTATTGTTATTCAGATGGAAATGGATATTTTGCAGCCCACCATGATGCGTGCCAAGTCATATTTGATTTTGAGGTAATTTTGAAAATGAAAAATCCCTCTATACCCCCTCTGACGACCCGACAATGATTTCTTTTGACAAATTATTGTTATTGAGATGGAAATGGATATTCTGTACCCCACCATGATGCGTGCCAAGTCATATTTGATTTTGGGGTAATTTTGATAATGAAAAATCCCTCTATACCCCCTCTAACGACCTGTCAATGATTTCCATTGACGAATTATTGTTATTCAGATGGAATTGGATATTCTGCAGCCCACCATGATGCGTGCCAAGTCATATTTGATTTTGAGGTAATTTTGAAAATGAAAAATCCCTCTATACCCCCTCTGACGACCCGACAATGATTTCTTTTGACAAATTATTGTTATTGAGATGGAAATGAATATTGTGTACCCCACCATGTTGCGTGCCAAGTCATATTTGATTTTGGGGTAATTTTGAAAATGAAATATCCCTCTATACCCCCTCTGACGACACGACAATGATTTATCTTAAGGAATTATTGTTATTCAGATGGGAATGGATATTCTGCACCCCACCATGATGCTTGCCAAGTCATTTTTGATTTTTGAAGTCATTTTGAAAATGAAAAATCCCTCTATTCCCTCTCTGACGACCCGACAATGATTTCTGTTTACGAAATATTGTTATTCAGATGGAAATAGATATTCTGCACCCCACCATGATGCGTGCCAAGTCATATTTGATTTTGAGGTTATTTTGATATTGAAAAATCCCTCTATACTCCCTCTGACGTCCCGACAATGATTTCTGTTGACAAATTATTGTTATTTAGATGATATTGCATGTTTTGCATCCCACTATGATGCGTGCCAAGTCATATTTGATTTTTGAAGTCATTTTGATAATGAAAAATCCCTTTATTCCCCCTCTGACGACCCGACAATGATTTCTGTAGACAATTTATTTTTATAGAGATGGAAATGGATATTCTGTACTCCACCATGATGCGTGCCAAGTCATATTTGATTTTTGAAGTCATTTTGAAAATGAAAAATCCCTCTCTACCCCCTCTAACGACCCGTCAATGATTTCTGTTTACGAATTATTGTTATTCAGATGGAAATAGATATTCTGCACCCCACAATGATGCGTGCCAAGTCATATTTGATTTTTGAAGTCATTTTGAAAATGAAAAATCCCTCTATTCCCTCTCTGACGACCCGACAATGATTTCTGTTGACGAATTATTGTTATTTGGATGGAAATGCATGTTTTGCACCCCACTATGATGCGTGCCAAGTCATATTTGATTTGTGAAGTCATTTTGATAATGAAAAATCCCTCTATACCCCCTCTCACGACCCGACAATGATTTCTGTTGACGAATTATTGTTATTCAGATGAAAAGGGATTTTCTGCACCCTACCATGATGCGTGCCAAGTCATATTAGCTTTCTGAAGAAATATTGAACATGAAAAATCCCTGTATACCCCCTTCAACGACCCGACAATGATTTCTGTTGACGAATTATTGTTATTCAGATGGAAATGGATATTCTGCACTTCACCATGTTGCGTGCCAAGTCTTATTTGATTTTGGGGTAATTTTGAAAATGAAGAATCTCTCTATACCCCTTCTAACGACCCGACAATGATTTCTGTTGATAAATTATTGTTATTCAGATAGAAATGGATATTCTGCACCCCACCATGATGCGTGCCAAGTCATATTAGATTTTTGAAGAAATATTGAAAATGAAAAATCCCTCCATACCCCCTATGACGACACGACAATGATTTATGTTGACGAATTATTGTTATTCAGATGGACATGGATACTTTGCACCCCACCATGATGCGTGCCTAGTCATATTAGATTTTTGAAGTGATTTTGAAAATGACAAATCCCTCTTTACCACCTCTAACGACCTGTCAATGATTTCTGTTGACAAATTAATGTTATTCAGATAGAAATGGAGATTCTGCACCCCACCATGATGCGTGCCAAGTCATATTTGATTTTGAGGTAATTTTGAAAATGAAAAATCCCTCTATACCCCCTCTAACGACCCGTCAATGATTTCTGTTGACGAATTATTGTTATTCAGATGGAAATGGATATTCTGCACCCCACCATGATGCGTGCCAAGTCATATTTGATTTTTGAAGTCATTTTGAAATTGAAAATTCCCTCTATACCCACCTCTGACGACCTGACAATAATTTCTGTTGACGAATTATTGTTTTTCAGATGGAAATGATGTTTTGCACCCTACTATGATGCGTGCCAAGCCATATTTGTATTTTGAAGTCATTTTGATAATGAAAAATCCCTCTATACCCCCTCTAACGACCCGTCAATGATTTCTGTTGACGAATTATTGTTATTCAGATGGAAATGGATATTCTGCAGCCCACCATGTTGCGTGCCAAGTCATAATTGATTTTGAGGTAATTTTGAAAATGAAAAATCCCTCTATACCCCCTCTGACGACCCTACAATGATTTCTTTTGACAAATTATTGTTATTGAGATGGAAATGAATATTCTGTATCCCACCATGATGCGTGCCTAGACATATTTGATTTTTGAAGTAATTTTGAAAATGAAAAATCACTCTATACCCCCTCTGACGACCCGACAATGACTTCTGTTGACGAATTATTGTTATTCAGATGAAAATGGATATTCTGCACCCTACCATGATGCGTGCCAAGTCATATTAGATTTTGAGGTAATTTTGAAAATTAAAAATCCCTCTATACCCCCTCTGACGTCCCGACAATGATTTCTGTTGACAAATTATTGTTATTGAGATGGAAATGGATATTCTGTACCTCACCACGATGCGAGCCAAGTCATATTTGATTTTTGAAGTCATTTTGATAATGAAGAATACCTCTATACCCCCTCTAACGACCCGTCAATGATTTCTGTTGACGAATTATTGTTATTCAGATGGAAATGGATATTCTGCACCCCACCATGATGCGTGCCAAGTCATATTTGATTTTTGAAGTCATTTTGAAATTGAAAATTCCCTCTATACCCCCTCTGACGACCTGACAATGATATCTGTTGACGAATTATTGTTTTTTAGATGGAAATAGATGTTTTGCACCCTACTATGATGCGTGCCAAGCCATATTTGAATTTTGAAGTCATTTTGATGATGAAAAAATCCCTCTATACCCCCTCTAACGACCCGTCAATGATTTCTGTTGACGAATTATTGTTATTCAGATGGAAATGGATATTCTGCAGCCCACCATGTTGCGTGCCAAGTCATATTTGATTTTGAGGTAATTTTGAAAATGAAAAATCCCTCTATACCCCCTCTGACGACCCGACAATGATTTCTCTTGACAAATTATTGTTATTGAGATGGAAATGAATATTCTGTACCCCACCATGATGCGTGCCAAGTCATATTTGATTTTTGAAGTCATTTTGAAAATGAGAAATCCCTGTATCCCCCCTCTAACGACCCGACAATGATTTCTGTTGACGAATTATTGTTATTCAGATGGAAATGGATATTCTGCACCCCATCAAGTTGCGTGCCAAGTCTTATTTGATTTTGAGGTGATTTTGAAAATGAAAAATCCCTCTATACCCCCTCTAACGACCCGACAATGATTTCTGTTAACGAATTATTGTTATTCAGATAGAAATGGATATTCTGTACCCCCCCATGATGCGTGCCAAGTCATATTTGATTTTTGAAGTCAATTTGAAAATGAAAAATCCCTCTATACCCCCTCTGACGACCCGACAATGATTTCTGTTGATGAATTATTGTTATTCAGAAGGAAATGGATATTCTGCACCCCACCATGATGCGTGCCAAGTCATATTAGATTTTTTAAGAAATATTGAAAAAGAAAAATCCCTGTATCCCCTCTCTAATGATCCGACAATGATTTCTGTTGACGAATTATTGTTATTCAGATGGAAATGGATATTCTGCACCCCACCAAGTTGCGTGCCAAGTCATATTTGATTTTGAGGTAATTTTGAAAATGAAAAATCCCTCTATACTCCCTCTAACGACCCGACGATGATTTCTGTTAACGAATTATTGTTATTCAGATAGAAATGGATATTCTGCAGCCCACCATGATGCGTGCCAAGTCATATTAGATTTTTGAAGAAATATTGAAAATGAAAAATCCCTCCATACCCCCTATGACGACACGACAATGTTTTATGTTGAAGAATTATTGTTATCTAGATGGACATGGATACTTTGCACCCCACCATGATGCGTGCCTAGTCATATTTGATTTTGGGGTAATTTTGAAAATGAAAAATCCCTCTATACCCCCTCTGACGACCCGACAATGATTTCTGTTGACGAAATATTGTTATTCAGATGAAAATGAATATTTTGCACCCTACTATTATGCGTGCCAAGCCTTGTTTGAATTTTGAAGTCATTTTGATAACGAAAAATCCCTCTATACCCCCTCTAACGACCCGTCAATGATTTTGTATTGACGAATTATTGTTATTCAGATGGAAATGGATATTCTGCAGCCCACCATGATGCGTGCCAAGTCATATTTGATTTTGAAGTAATTTTGAAAATGAAAAATCCCTCTATACCCCCTCTGACGACCCGACAATGATTTCTTTTGACAAATTATTGTTATTGAGATGGAAATGAATATTCTATACCCCACCATGATGCGTGCCAAGTCATATTTGATTTTTGAAGTCATTTTGAAAATGAAAAATCCCTCTATACCCCCTCTGACGACCCGACAATGATTTCTGTTGACGAATTATTGTTATTCAGATGAAAATGGATATTCTGCACCCCACCTTGATGCGTGCCAAGTCATATTTGATTTTTGAAGTCATTTTGAAATTGAAAATTCCCTCTATACCACCTCTGACGACCTGACAATGATTTCTGTTGACGAATTATTGTTTTTCAGATGGAAATGGATGTTTTGCACCCTACTATGATGCGTGCCAAGCCATATTTGTATTTTGAAGTCATTTTGATAATGAAAAATCCCTCTATAACCCCTCTGACGACCCGAAAATGATTTCTGTTGACGAATTATTGTTATTTAGATGAAAATGGATATTATGCACTCCACTATGATACGTGCCAAGTCATATTTGATTTTTGAAGTAATTTTGAAAATGAAAAATCTCTTTAACCCCCTCTGACGACCCGACAATAATTTATGTTGACGAATTATTGTTATTCAGATGAAAATGGATATTATGCACCCCACCATGATGCGTGCCAAGTCATATTAGATTTTTGAAGAAATATTGATAATGAAAATTCCCTCTATACCCCCTCTAACGACCCGTCAATGATTTCTGTTGACGAATTATTGTTATTCAGATGGAAATGGATATTCTGCAGCCCACCATGATGCGTGCCAAGTCATATTTGATTTTGAGGTAATTTTGAAAATGAAAAATCCCCCTATACCCCTTCTGACGACCCGTCAATGATTTCTGTTGACGAATCATTGTTATTCAGATGAAAATGGATATTTTGTACCCCACCATGATGCGAGCCAAGTCATATTTGATTTTGAGGTAATTTTGAAAATGAAAAATCCCTCTATACCCCCTCTGACGTCCCGACAATGATTTCTGTTGACAAGTTATTGTTGTTGAGATGGAAATGGATATTCTGTACCCCATCATGATGCGTGCCAAGTCATATTTGATTTATGAAGTCGTTTTGTTAATGAAAAATCCCTCTATACCACCTCTGACGACCCGACAATGATTTCTGTTGACGAATTATTGTTAATCAGATGGAATTGAATATTTTGCACCCTACTATGATGCGTGCCAAGTTATATTTGATTTTTGAAGTAATTTTGAAAATGAAAAATCTCTTTAACTCTCTCTGAGGACCCGACAATAATTTATGTTGACGAATTATTGTTATTTAGATGAAAATGGATATTATGCACCCCACCATGATGCGTGCCAAGTCATATTAGATTTTTGAAGAAATATTGATAATGAAAAATCCCTCTATACCCCCTCTAACGACCTGTCAATGATTTCTGTTGACGAATTATTGTTATTCAGATGGAAATGGATATTCTGCAGCCCACCATGATGCGTTCCAAGTCATATTTGATTTTGAGGTAATTTTGAAAATGAAAAATCCCTCTATACCCCCTCTGACGACCCGACAATGATTTCTTTTGACAAATTATTGTTATTGCGATGGAAATGAATATTCTGTACCCCACCATGATGCGTGCCAAGTCATATTTGAATTTTGAAGTCATTTTGAAAATGAAAAATCCCTCTTTATCCCCTCTCACGACCCGACAATGATTTCTGTTGACGAATTATTGTTATTCAGATGAAAAGGGATTTTCTGCACCCTACCATGATGCGTGCCAAGTCATATTAGCTTTCTGAAGAAATATTGAACATGAAAAATCCCTGTATACCCCCTTCAACGACCCGACAATGATTTCTGTTGACGAATTATTGTTATTCAGATGGAAATGGATATTCTGCACTTCACCATGTTGCGTGCCAAGTCTTATTTGATTTTGGGGTAATTTTGAAAATGAAGAATCTCTCTATACCCCTTCTAACGACCCGACAATGATTTCTGTTGATAAATTATTGTTATTCAGATAGAAATGGATATTCTGCACCCCACCATGATGCGTGCCAAGTCATATTAGATTTTTGAAGAAATATTGAAAATGAAAAATCCCTCCATACCCCCTATGACGACACGACAATGATTTATGTTGACGAATTATTGTTATTCAGATGGACATGGATACTTTGCACCCCACCATGATGCGTGCCTAGTCATATTAGATTTTTGAAGTGATTTTGAAAATGACAAATCCCTCTTTACCACCTCTAACGACCTGTCAATGATTTCTGTTGACAAATTAATGTTATTCAGATAGAAATGGAGATTCTGCACCCCACCATGATGCGTGCCAAGTCATATTTGATTTTGAGGTAATTTTGAAAATGAAAAATCCCTCTATACCCCCTCTAACGACCCGTCAATGGTTTCCATCGACGAATTTTTGTTATTCAGATGGAAATAAATTTTCTGCACCCCACCATGATGCGTGCCAAGTCATATTTGATTTTTGAAGTCATTTTGAAATTGAAAATTCCCTCTATACCCACCTCTGACGACCTGACAATAATTTCTGTTGACGAATTATTGTTTTTCAGATGGAAATGATGTTTTGCACCCTACTATGATGCGTGCCAAGCCATATTTGTATTTTGAAGTCATTTTGATAATGAAAAATCCCTCTATACCCCCTCTAACGACCCGTCAATGATTTCTGTTGACGAATTATTGTTATTCAGATGGAAATGGATATTCTGCAGCCCACCATGTTGCGTGCCAAGTCATAATTGATTTTGAGGTAATTTTGAAAATGAAAAATCCCTCTATACCCCCTCTGACGACCCTACAATGATTTCTTTTGACAAATTATTGTTATTGAGATGGAAATGAATATTCTGTATCCCACCATGATGCGTGCCTAGACATATTTGATTTTTGAAGTAATTTTGAAAATGAAAAATCACTCTATACCCCCTCTGACGACCCGACAATGATTTCTGTTGACGAATTATTGTTATTCAGATGAAAATGGATATTCTGCACCCTACCATGATGCGTGCCAAGTCATATTAGATTTTGAGGTAATTTTGAAAATTAAAAATCCCTCTATACCCCCTCTGACGTCCCGACAATGATTTCTGTTGACAAATTATCGTTATTGAGATGGAAATGGATATTCTGTACCTCACCACGATGCGAGCCAAGTCATATTTGATTTTTGAAGTCATTTTGAAATTGAAAATTCCCTCTATACCCCCTCTGACGACCCGACAATGATTTCTGTTGACGAATTATTGTTATTCAGATGAAAATGGATATTCTGCACCCTACCATGATGCGAGCCAAGTCATATTAGATTTTGAGGTAATTTTGAAAATTAAAAATCCCTCTATACCCCCTCTAACGACCCGTCAATGATTTCTGTTGACGAATTATTGTTATTCAGATGGAAATGGATATTCTGCACCCCACCATGATGCGTGCCAAGTCATATTTGATTTTTGAAGTCATTTTGAAATTGAAAATTCCCTCTATACCCCCTCTGACGACCTGACAATGATTTCTGTTGACGAATTATTGTTTTTCAGATGGAAATAGATGTTTTGCACCCTACTATGATGCGTGCCAAGCCATATTTGAATTTTGAAGTCATTTTGATGATGAAAAATCCCTCTATACCCCCTCTAACGACCCGTCAATGATTTCTGTTGACGAATTATTGTTATTCAGATGGAAATGGATATTCTGCACCCTACCATGATGCGTGCCAAGTCATATTAGATTTTGAGGTAATTTTGAAAATTAAAAATCCCTCTATACCCCCTCTGACGTCCCGACAATGATTTCTGTTGACAAATTATCGTTATTGAGATGGAAATGGATATTCTGTACCTCACCACGATGCGAGCCAAGTCATATTTGATTTTTGAAGTCATTTTGAAATTGAAAATTCCCTCTATACCCCCTCTGACGACCCGACAATGATTTCTGTTGACGAATTATTGTTATTCAGATGAAAATGGATATTCTGCACCCTACCATGTTGCGTGCCAAGTCATATTTGATTTTGAGGTAATTTTGAAAATGAAAAATCCCTCTATACCCCCTCTGACGACCCGACAATGATTTCTCTTGACAAATTATTGTTATTGAGATGGAAATGAATATTCTGTACCCCACCATGATGCGTGCCAAGTCATATTTGATTTTTGAAGTCATTTTGAAAATGAGAAATCCCTGTATCCCCCCTCTAACGACCCGACAATGATTTCTGTTGACGAATTATTGTTATTCAGATGGAAATGGATATTCTGCACCCCATCAAGTTGCGTGCCAAGTCTTATTTGATTTTGAGGTAATTTTGAAAATGATAAATCCCTCTATACCCCCTCTAACGACCCGACAATGATTTCTGTTAACGAATTATTGTTATTCAGATAGAAGTGGATATTCTGTACCCCCCCATGATGCGTGCCAAGTCATATTTGATTTTTGAAGTCATTTTGAAAATGAAAAATCCCTCTATACCCCCTCTGACGACCCGACAATGATTTCTGTTGATGAATTATTGTTATTCAGAAGGAAATGGATATTCTGCACCCCACCATGATGCGTGCCAAGTCATATTAGATTTTTTAAGAAATATTGAAAAAGAAAAATCCCTGTATCCCCTCTCTAATGATCCGACAATGATTTCTGTTGACGAATTATTGTTATTCAGATGGAAATGGATATTCTGCACCCCACCAAGTTGCGTGCCAAGTCATATTTGATTTTGAGGTAATTTTGAAAATGAAAAATCCCTCTATACTCCCTCTAACGACCCGACGATGATTTCTGTTAACGAATTATTGTTATTCAGATAGAAATGGATATTCTGCAGCCCACCATGATGCGTGCCAAGTCATATTAGATTTTTGAAGAAATATTGAAAATGAAAAATCCCTCCATACCCCCTATGACGACACGACAATGATTTATGTTGAAGAATTATTGTTATCTAGATGGACATGGATACTTTGCACCCCACCATGATGCGTGCCTAGTCATATTTGATTTTGGGGTAATTTTGAAAATGAAAAATCCCTCTATACCCCCTCTGACGACCCGACAATGATTTCTGTTGACGAAATATTGTTATTCAGATGAAAATGAATATTTTGCACCCTACTATTATGCGTGCCAAGCCTTGTTTGAATTTTGAAGTCATTTTGATAATGAAAAATCCCTCTATACCCCCTCTAACGAGCCGTCAATGATTTCCATTGACGAATTATTGTTATTAAGATGGAAATAAATTGTCTGCAGCCCACCATGATGCGTGCCAAGTCATATTTGATTTCGAGGTAATTTTGAAAATGAAAAATCCCTCTATACCCCCTCTGACGACCCGACAATGATTTCTTTTGACAAATTATTGTTATTGAGATGGAAATGAATATTCTATACCCCACCATGATGCGTGCCAAGTCATATTTGATTTTTGAAGTCATTTTGAAAATGAAAAATCCCTCTATACCCCCTCTGACGACCCGACAATGATTTCTGTTGACGAATTATTGTTTTTCAGATGGAAATGGATGTTTTGCAACCTACTATGATGCGTGCCAAGCCTTATTTGAATTTTGAAGTCATTTTGATAATGAAAAATCCCTCTATACCCTTTCTAACGACCCGTCAATGATTTCCATTGATGAATTATTGTTATTCAGATGGAAATGGATATTCTGCAGCCCACCATGATGCGTGCCAAGTCTTATTTGATTTTGAGGTAATTTTGAAAATGAGAAATCCCTCTATACCCCCTCTGACGACCCGACAATGATTTCTTTTGACAAATTATTGTTATTGAGACGGAAATGAATATTCTGTACCCCACCATGTTGCGTGCCAAGTCATATTTGATTTTGGGGTAATTTTGATAATGAGAAATCCCTCTATACCCCCTCTGACGACCCGACAATGATTTCTTCTGACAAATTATTGTTATTGAGATGAAAATGAATATTCTGTACCCCACCATGATGCGTGCCAAGTCATATTTGATTTTTGAAGTCATTTTGAAAATGAAAAATCCCTCTATACCCCCTCTGACGACCCGACAATGATTTCTGTTGACGAATTATTGTTTTTCAGATGGAAATGGATGTTTTGCACCCTACTATGATGCGTGCCAAGCCTTATTTGAATTTTGAAGTCGTTTTGATAATGAAAAATCCCTCTATACCCCCTCTAACGACCCGTCAATGATTTTGTATTGACGAATTATTGTTATTCAGATGGAAATGGATATTCTGCAGCCCACCATGATGCGTGCCAAGTCATATTTGATTTTGAGGTAATTTTGAAAATGAAAAATTTCTCTATACCCCCTCTGACGACCCGACAATGATTTCTCTTGACGAATTATTGTTATTGAGATGGGAATGAATATTCTGTACCCCACCATGATGCGTGCCAAGTCATATTTGATTTTTGAAGTCATTTTGAAAATGAGAAATCCCTGTATCCCCCCTCTAACGACCCGACAATGATTTCTGTTGACGAATTATTGTTATTCAGATGGAAATGGATATTCTGCACCCCATCAAGTTGCGTGCCAAGTCTTATTTGATTTTGAGGTAATTTTGAAAATGAAAAATCCCTCTATACCCCCTCTAACGACCCGACAATGATTTCTGTTGACGAATTATTGTTATTCAGATGGAAATGGATATTCTGCACCCCACCATGATGCGTGCCAAGTCATATTTGATTTTTGAAGTCATTTTGAAATTGAAAATTCCCTCTATACCCACCTCTGACGACCTGACAATAATTTCTGTTGACGAATTATTGTTTTTCAGATGGAAATGATGTTTTGCACCCTACTATGATGCGTGCCAAGCCATATTTGTATTTTGAAGTCATTTTGATAATGAAAAATCCCTCTATACCCCCTCTAACGACCCGTCAATGATTTCTGTTGACGAATTATTGTTATTCAGATGGAAATGGATATTCTGCAGCCCACCATGTTGCGTGCCAAGTCATAATTGATTTTGAGGTAATTTTGAAAATGAAAAATCCCTCTATACCCCCTCTGACGACCCTACAATGATTTCTTTTGACAAATTATTGTTATTGAGATGGAAATGAATATTCTGTATCCCACCATGATGCGTGCCTAGACATATTTGATTTTTGAAGTAATTTTGAAAATGAAAAATCACTCTATACCCCCTCTGACGACCCGACAATGATTTCTGTTGACGAATTATTGTTATTCAGATGAAAATGGATATTCTGCACCCTACCATGATGCGTGCCAAGTCATATTAGATTTTGAGGTAATTTTGAAAATTAAAAATCCCTCTATACCCCCTCTGACGTCCCGACAATGATTTCTGTTGACAAATTATTGTTATTGAGATGGAAATGGATATTCTGTACCTCACCACGATGCGAGCCAAGTCATATTTGATTTTTGAAGTCATTTTGAAATTGAAAATTCCCTCTATACCCCCTCTGACGACCCGACAATGATTTCTGTTGACGAATTATTGTTATTCAGATGAAAATGGATATTCTGCACCCTACCATGATGCGTGCCAAGTCATATTAGATTTTGAGGTAATTTTGAAAATTAAAAATCCCTCTATACCCCCTCTAACGACCCGTCAATGATTTCTGTTGACGAATTATTGTTATTCAGATGGAAATGGATATTCTGCACCCCACCATGATGCGTGCCAAGTCATATTTGATTTTTGAAGTCATTTTGAAATTGAAAATTCCCTCTATACCCCCTCTGACGACCTGACAATGATTTCTGTTGACGAATTATTGTTTTTCAGATGGAAATAGATGTTTTGCACCCTACTATGATGCGTGCCAAGCCATATTTGAATTTTGAAGTCATTTTGATGATGAAAAATCCCTCTATACCCCCTCTAACGACCCGTCAATGATTTCTGTTGACGAATTATTGTTATTCAGATGGAAATGGATATTCTGCAGCCCACCATGTTGCGTGCCAAGTCATATTTGATTTTGAGGTAATTTTGAAAATGAAAAATCCCTCTATACCCCCTCTGACGACCCGACAATGATTTCTCTTGACAAATTATTGTTATTGAGATGGAAATGAATATTCTGTACCCCACCATGATGCGTGCCAAGTCATATTTGATTTTTGAAGTCATTTTGAAAATGAGAAATCCCTGTATCCCCCCTCTAACGACCCGACAATGATTTCTGTTGACGAATTATTGTTATTCAGATGGAAATGGATATTCTGCACCCCATCAAGTTGCGTGCCAAGTCTTATTTGATTTTGAGGTAATTTTGAAAATGAAAAATCCCTCTATACCCCCTCTAACGACCCGACAATGATTTCTGTTAACGAATTATTGTTATTCAGATAGAAGTGGATATTCTGTACCCCCCCATGATGCGTGCCAAGTCATATTTGATTTTTGAAGTCATTTTGAAAATGAAAAATCCCTCTATACCCCCTCTGACGACCCGACAATGATTTCTGTTGATGAATTATTGTTATTCAGAAGGAAATGGATATTCTGCACCCCACCATGATGCGTGCCAAGTCATATTAGATTTTTTAAGAAATATTGAAAAAGAAAAATCCCTGTTTCCCCTCTCTAATGATCCGACAATGATTTCTGTTGACGAATTATTGTTATTCAGATGGAAATGGATATTCTGCACCCCACCAAGTTGCGTGCCAAGTCATATTTGATTTTGAGGTAATTTTGAAAATGAAAAATCCCTCTATACTCCCTCTAACGACCCGACGATGATTTCTGTTAACGAATTATTGTTATTCAGATAGAAATGGATATTCTGCAGCCCACCATGATGCGTGCCAAGTCATATTAGATTTTTGAAGAAATATTGAAAATGAAAAATCCCTCCATACCCCCTATGACGACACGACAATGATTTATGTTGAAGAATTATTGTTATCTAGATGGACATGGATACTTTGCACCCCACCATGATGCGTGCCTAGTCATATTTGATTTTGGGGTAATTTTGAAAATGAAAAATCCCTCTATACCCCCTCTGACGACCCGACAATGATTTCTGTTGACGAAATATTGTTATTCAGATGAAAATGAATATTTTGCACCCTACTATTATGCGTGCCAAGCCTTGTTTGAATTTTGAAGTCATTTTGATAATGAAAAATCCCTCTATACCCCCTCTAACGAGCCGTCAATGATTTCCATTGACGAATTATTGTTATTAAGATGGAAATAAATTGTCTGCAGCCCACCATGATGCGTGCCAAGTCATATTTGATTTTGAGGTAATTTTGAAAATGAAAAATCCCTCTATACCCCCTCTGACGACCCGACAATGATTTCTTTTGACAAATTATTGTTATTGAGATGGAAATGAATATTCTATACCCCACCATGATGCGTGCCAAGTCATATTTGATTTTTGAAGTCATTTTGAAAATGAAAAATCCCTCTATACCCCCTCTGACGACCCGACAATGATTTCTGTTGACGAATTATTGTTTTTCAGATGGAAATGGATGTTTTGCAACCTACTATGATGCGTGCCAAGCCTTATTTGAATTTTGAAGTCATTTTGATAATGAAAAATCCCTCTATACCCTTTCTAACGACCCGTCAATGATTTCCATTGATGAATTATTGTTATTCAGATGGAAATGGATATTCTGCAGCCCACTATGATGCGTGCCAAGTCTTATTTGATTTTGAGGTAATTTTGAAAATGAGAAATCCCTCTATACCCCCTCTGACGACCCGACAATGATTTCTTTTGACAAATTATTGTTATTGAGACGGAAATGAATATTCTGTACCCCACCATGTTGCGTGCCAAGTCATATTTGATTTTGGGGTAATTTTGATAATGAGAAATCCCTCTATACCCCCTCTGACGACCCGACAATGATTTCTTCTGACAAATTATTGTTATTGAGATGAAAATGAATATTCTGTACCCCACCATGATGCGTGCCAAGTCATATTTGATTTTTGAAGTCATTTTGAAAATGAAAAATCCCTCTATACCCCCTCTGACGACCCGACAATGATTTCTGTTGACGAATTATTGTTTTTCAGATGGAAATGGATGTTTTGCACCCTACTATGATGCGTGCCAAGCCTTACTTGAATTTTGAAGTCGTTTTGATAATGAAAAATCCCTCTATACCCCCTCTAACGACCCGTCAATGATTTTGTATTGACGAATTATTGTTATTCAGATGGAAATGGATATTCTGCAGCCCACCATGATGCGTGCCAAGTCATATTTGATTTTGAGGTAATTTTGAAAATGAAAAATTTCTCTATACCCCCTCTGACGACCCGACAATGATTTCTCTTGACAAATTATTGTTATTGAGATGGAAATGAATATTCTGTACCCCACCATGATGCGTGCCAAGTCATATTTGATTTTTGAAGTCATTTTGAAAATGAGAAATCCCTGTATCCCCCCTCTAACGACCCGACAATGATTTCTGTTGACGAATTATTGTTATTCAGATGGAAATGGATATTCTGCACCCCATCAAGTTGCGTGCCAAGTCTTATTTGATTTTGAGGTAATTTTGAAAGTGAAAAATCCCTCTATACCCCCTCTAACGACCCGACAATGATTTCTGTTAACGAATTATTGTTATTCAGATAGTAATGGATATTCTGTACCCCCCCATGATGCGTGCCAAGTCATATTTGATTTTTGAAGTCATTTTGAAAATGAAAAATCCCTCTATACCCCCTCTGACGACCCGACAATGATTTCTGTTGATGAATTATTGTTATTCAGAAGGAAATGGATATTCTGCACCCCACCATGATGCGTGCCAAGTCATATTAGATTTTTTAAGAAATATTGAAAAAGAAATATCCCTGTATCCCCTCTCTAATGATCCGACAATGATTTCTGTTGACGAATTATTGTTATTCAGATGGAAATGGATATTCTGCACCCCACCAAGTTGCGTGCCAAGTCATATTTGATTTTGAGGTAATTTTGAAAATGAAAAATCCCTCTATACTCCCTCTAACGACCCGACGATGATTTCTGTTAACGAATTATTGTTATTCAGATAGAAATGGATATTCTGCAGCCCACCATGATGCGTGCCAAGTCATATTAGATTTTTGAAGAAATATTGAAAATGAAAAATCCCTCCATACCCCCTATGACGACACGACAATGATTTATGTTGAAGAATTATTGTTATCTAGATGGACATGGATACTTTGCACCCCACCATGATGCGTGCCTAGTCATATTTGATTTTGAGGTAATTTTGAAAATGAAAAATCCCTCTATACCCCCTCTGACGACCCGACAATGATTTCTGTTGACGAAATATTGTTATTCAGATGAAAATGAATATTTTGCACCCTACTATTATGCGTGCCAAGCCTTGTTTGAATTTTTAAGTCATTTTGATAATGAAAAATCCCTCTTTACCCCCTCTAACGAGCCGTCAATGATTTCCATTGACGAATTATTGTTATTAAGATGGAAATAAATTGTCTGCAGCCCACCATGATGCGTGCCAAGTCATATTTGATTTTGAGGTAATTTTGAAAATGAAAAATCCCTCTATACCCCCTCTGACGACCCGACAATGATTTCTTTTGACAAATTATTGTTATTGAGATGGAAATGAATATTCTATACCCCACCATGATGCGTGCCAAGTCATATTTGATTTTTGAAGTCATTTTGAAAATGAAAAATCCCTCTATACCCCCTCTGACGACCCGACAATGATTTCTGTTGACGAATTATTGTTTTTCAGATGGAAATGGATGTTTTGCAACCTACTATGATGCGTGCCAAGCCTTATTTGAATTTTGAAGTCATTTTGATAATGAAAAATCCCTCTATACCCTTTCTAACGACCCGTCAATGATTTCCATTGATGAATTATTGTTATTCAGATGGAAATGGATATTCTGCAGCCCACCATGATGCGTGCCAAGTCTTATTTGATTTTGAGGTAATTTTGAAAATGAAAAATCTCTCTATACCCCCTCTGACGACCCGACAATGATTTCTTTTGACAAATCATTGTTATTGAGATGGAAATGAATATTCTGTACCCCACCATGATGCGTGCCAAGTCATATTTGATTTTAGGGTAATTTTGATAATGAAAAATCCCTCTATACCCCCTCTAACGACCTGTCAATGATTTCTTTTGACAAATCATTGTTATTGAGATGGAAATGAATATTCTGTACCCCCCCATGATGCGTGCCAAGTCATATTTGATTTTTGAAGTCATTTTGAAAATGAAAAATCCCTCTATACCCCCTCTGACGACCCGACAATGATTTCTGTTGATGAATTATTGTTATTCAGAAGGAAATGGATATTCTGCACCCCACCATGATGCGTGCCAAGTCATATTAGATTTTTTAAGAAATATTGAAAAAGAAAAATCCCTGTATCCCCTCTCTAATGATCCGACAATGATTTCTGTTGACGAATTATTGTTATTCAGATGGAAATGGATATTCTGCACCCCACCAAGTTGCGTGCCAAGTCATATTTGATTTTGAGGTAATTTTGAAAATGAAAAATCCCTCTATACTCCCTCTAACGACCCGACGATGATTTCTGTTAACGAATTATTGTTATTCAGATAGAAATGGATATTCTGCAGCCCACCATGATGCGTGCCAAGTCATATTAGATTTTTGAAGAAATATTGAAAATGAAAAATCCCTCCATACCCCCTATGACGACACGACAATGATTTATGTTGAAGAATTATTGTTATCTAGATGGACATGGATACTTTGCACCCCACCATGATGCGTGCCTAGTCATATTTGATTTTGGGGTAATTTTGAAAATGAAAAATCCCTCTATACCCCCTCTGACGACCCGACAATGATTTCTGTTGACGAAATATTGTTATTCAGATGAAAATGAATATTTTGCACCCTACTATTATGCGTGCCAAGCCTTGTTTGAATTTTGAAGTCATTTTGATAATGAAAAATCCCTCTATACCCCCTCTAACGAGCCGTCAATGATTTCCATTGACGAATTATTGTTATTAAGATGGAAATAAATTGTCTGCAGCCCACCATGATGCGTGCCAAGTCATATTTGATTTTGAGGTAATTTTGAAAATGAAAAATCCCTCTATACCCCCTCTGACGACCCGACAATGATTTCTTTTGACAAATCATTGTTATTGAGATTGAAATGAATATTCTATACCCCACCATGATGCGTGCCAAGTCATATTTGATTTTTGAAGTCATTTTGAAAATGAAAAATCCCTCTATACCCCCTCTGACGACCCGACAATGATTTCTGTTGACGAATTATTGTTTTTCAGATGGAAATGGATGTTTTGCAACCTACTATGATGCGTGCCAAGCCTTATTTGAATTTTGAAGTCATTTTGATAATGAAAAATCCCTCTATACCCTTTCTAACGACCCGTCAATGATTTCCATTGATGAATTATTGTTATTCAGATGGAAATGGATATTCTGCAGCCCACTATGATGCGTGCCAAGTCTTATTTGATTTTGAGGTAATTTTGAAAATGAGAAATCCCTCTATACCCCCTCTGACGACCCGACAATGATTTCTTTTGACAAATTATTGTTATTGAGACGGAAATGAATATTCTGTACCCCACCATGTTGCGTGCCAAGTCATATTTGATTTTGGGGTAATTTTGATAATGAGAAATCCCTCTATACCCCCTCTGACGACCCGACAATGATTTCTTCTGACAAATTATTGTTATTGAGATGAAAATGAATATTCTGTACCCCACCATGATGCGTGCCAAGTCATATTTGATTTTTGAAGTCATTTTGAAAATGAAAAATCCCTCTATACCCCCTCTGACGACCCGACAATGATTTCTGTTGACGAATTATTGTTTTTCAGATGGAAATGGATGTTTTGCACCCTACTATGATGCGTGCCAAGCCTTATTTGAATTTTGAAGTCGTTTTGATAATGAAAAATCCCTCTATACCCCCTCTAACGACCCGTCAATGATTTTGTATTGACGAATTATTGTTATTCAGATGGAAATGGATATTCTGCAGCCCACCATGATGCGTGCCAAGTCATATTTGATTTTGAGGTAATTTTGAAAATGAAAAATTTCTCTATACCCCCTCTGACGACCCGACAATGATTTCTCTTGACAAATTATAGTTATTGAGATGGAAATGAATATTCTGTACCCCACCATGATGCGTGCCAAGTCATATTTGATTTTTGAAGTCATTTTGAAAATGAGAAATCCCTGTATCCCCCCTCTAACGACCCGACAATGATTTCTGTTGACGAATTATTGTTATTCAGATGGAAATGGATATTCTGCACCCCATCAAGTTGCGTGCCAAGTCTTATTTGATTTTGAGGTAATTTTGAAAATGAAAAATCCCTCTATACCCCCTCTAACGACCCGACAATGATTTCTGTTAACGAATTATTGTTATTCAGATAGAAATGGATATTCTGTACCCCCCCATGATGCGTGCCAAGTCATATTTGATTTTTGAAGTCATTTTGAAAATGAAAAATCCCTCTATACCCCCTCTGACGACCCGACAATGATTTCTGTTGATGAATTATTGTTATTCAGAAGGAAATGGATATTCTGCACCCCACCATGATGCGTGCCAAGTCATATTAGATTTTTTAAGAAATATTGAAAAAGAAAAATCCCTGTATCCCCTCTCTAATGATCCGACAATGATTTCTGTTGACGAATTATTGTTATTCAGATGGAAATGGATATTCTGCACCCCACCAAGTTGCGTGCCAAGTCATATTTGATTTTGAGGTAATTTTGAAAATGAAAAATCCCTCTATACTCCCTCTAACGACCCGACGATGATTTCTGTTAACGAATTATTGTTATTCAGATAGAAATGGATATTCTGCAGCCCACCATGATGCGTGCCAAGTCATATTAGATTTTTGAAGAAATATTGAAAATGAAAAATCCCTCCATACCCCCTATGACGACACGACAATGATTTATGTTGAAGAATTATTGTTATCTAGATGGACATGGATACTTTGCACCCCACCATGATGCGTGCCTAGTCATATTTGATTTTGAGGTAATTTTGAAAATGAAAAATCCCTCTATACCCCCTCTGACGACCCGACAATGATTTCTGTTGACGAAATATTGTTATTCAGATGAAAATGAATATTTTGCACCCTACTATTATGCGTGCCAAGCCTTGTTTGAATTTTTAAGTCATTTTGATAATGAAAAATCCCTCTATACCCCCTCTAACGAGCCGTCAATGATTTCCATTGACGAATTATTGTTATTAAGATGGAAATAAATCGTCTGCAGCCCACCATGATGCGTGCCAAGTCATATTTGATTTTGAGGTAATTTTGAAAATGAAAAATCCCTCTATACCCCCTCTGACGACCCGACAATGATTTCTTTTGACAAATTATTGTTATTGAGATGGAAATGAATATTCTATACCCCACCATGATGCGTGCCAAGTCATATTTGATTTTTGAAGTCATTTTGAAAATGAAAAATCCCTCTATACCCCCTCTGACGACCCGACAATGATTTCTGTTGACAAATTATTGTTTTTCAGATGGAAATGGATGTTTTGCAACCTACTATGATGCGTGCCAAGCCTTATTTGAATTTTGAAGTCATTTTGATAATGAAAAATCCCTCTATACCCTTTCTAACGACCCGTCAATGATTTCCATTGATGAATTATTGTTATTCAGATGGAAATGGATATTCTGCAGCCCACCATGAAGCGTGCCAAGTCATATTTGATTTTGAGGTAATTTTGAAAATGAAAAATTTCTCTATACCCCCTCTGACGACCCGACAATGATTTCTCTTGACAAATTATTGTTATTGAGATGGAAATGAATATTCTGTACCCCACCATGATGCGTGCCAAGTCATATTTGATTTTTGAAGTCATTTTGAAAATGAGAAATCCCTGTATCCCCCCTCTAACGACCCGACAATGATTTCTGTTGACGAATTATTGTTATTCAGATGGAAATGGATATTCTGCACCCCATCAAGTTGCGTGCCAAGTCTTATTTGATTTTGAGGTAATTTTGAAAATGAAAAATCCCTCTATACCCCCTCTAACGACCCGACAATGATTTCTGTTAACGAATTATTGTTATTCAGATAGAAATGGATATTCTGTACCCCCCCATGATGCGTGCCAAGTCATATTTGATTTTTGAAGTCATTTTGAAAATGAAAAATCCCTCTATACCCCCTCTGACGACCCGACAATGATTTCTGTTGATGAATTATTGTTATTCAGAAGGAAATGGATATTCTGCACCCCACCATGATGCGTGCCAAGTCATATTAGATTTTTTAAGAAATATTGAAAAAGAAAAATCCCTGTATCCCCTCTCTAATGATCCGACAATGATTTCTGTTGACGAATTATTGTTATTCAGATGGAAATGGATATTCTGCACCCCACCAAGTTGCGTGCCAAGTCATATTTGATTTTGAGGTAATTTTGAAAATGAAAAATCCCTCTATACTCCCTCTAACGACCCGACGATGATTTCTGTTAACGAATTATTGTTATTCAGATAGAAATGGATATTCTGCAGCCCACCATGATGCGTGCCAAGTCATATTAGATTTTTGAAGAAATATTGAAAATGAAAAATCCCTCCATACCCCCTATGACGACACGACAATGATTTATGTTGAAGAATTATTGTTATCTAGATGGACATGGATACTTTGCACCCCACCATGATGCGTGCCTAGTCATATTTGATTTTGAGGTAATTTTGAAAATGAAAAATCCCTCTATACCCCCTCTGACGACCCGACAATGATTTCTGTTGACGAAATATTGTTATTCAGATGAAAATGAATATTTTGCACCCTACTATTATGCGTGCCAAGCCTTGTTTGAATTTTTAAGTCATTTTGATAATGAAAAATCCCTCTATACCCCCTCTAACGAGCCGTCAATGATTTCCATTGACGAATTATTGTTATTAAGATGGAAATAAATCGTCTGCAGCCCACCATGATGCGTGCCAAGTCATATTTGATTTTGAGGTAATTTTGAAAATGAAAAATCCCTCTATACCCCCTCTGACGACCCGACAATGATTTCTTTTGACAAATTATTGTTATTGAGATGGAAATGAATATTCTATACCCCACCATGATGCGTGCCAAGTCATATTTGATTTTTGAAGTCATTTTGAAAATGAAAAATCCCTCTATACCCCCTCTGACGACCCGACAATGATTTCTGTTGACAAATTATTGTTTTTCAGATGGAAATGGATGTTTTGCAACCTACTATGATGCGTGCCAAGCCTTATTTGAATTTTGAAGTCATTTTGATAATGAAAAATCCCTCTATACCCTTTCTAACGACCCGTCAATGATTTCCATTGATGAATTATTGTTATTCAGATGGAAATGGATATTCTGCAGCCCACCATGATGCGTGCCAAGTCTTATTTGATTTTGAGGTAATTTTGAAAATGAAAAATCTCTCTATACCCCCTCTGACGACCCGACAATGATTTCTTTTGACAAATCATTGTTATTGAGATGGAAATGAATATTCTGTACCCCACCATGATGCGTGCCAAGTCATATTTGATTTTAGGGTAATTTTGATAATGAAAAATCCCTCTATACCCCCTCTAACGACCTGTCAATGATTTCTTTTGACAAATCATTGTTATTGAGATGGAAATGAATATTCTGCACCCCACCATGATGCGTGCCAAGTCATATTTGATTTTAGGGTAATTTTGATAATGAGAAATCCCTCTATACCCCCTCTGACGACCCGACAATGATTTCTTTTGACAAATTATTGTTATTGAGACGGAAATGAATATTCTGTACCCCACCATGTTGCGTGCCAAGTCATATTTGATTTTGAGGTAATTTTGATAATGAGAAATCCCTCTATACCCCCTCTGACGACCCGACAATGATTTCTTCTGACAAATTATTGTTATTGAGATGAAAATGAATATTCTGTACCCCACCATGATGCGTGCCAAGTCATATTTGATTTTTGAAGTCATTTTGAAAATGAAAAATCCCTCTATACCCCCTCTGACGACCCGACGATGATTTCTGTTGACGAATTATTGTTTTTCAGATGGAAATGGATGTTTTGCACCCTACTATGATGCGTGCCAAGCCTTATTTGAATTTTGAAGTCATTTTGATAATGAAAAATCCCTCTATACCCCCTCTAACGACCCTTCAATGATTTTGTATTGACGAATTATTGTTATTCAGATGGAAATGGATATTCTGCAGCCCACCATGATGCGTGCCAAGTCATATTTGATTTTGAGGTAATTTTGAAAATGAAAAATCTCTCTATACCCCCTCTGTCGACCCGACAATGATTTCTTTTGACAAATCATTGTTATTGAGATGGAAGTGAATATTCTGTACCCCACCATGATGCGTGCCAAGTCATATTTGATTTTAGGGTAATTTTGATAATGAAAAATCCCTCTATACCCCCTCTAACGACCTGTCAATGATTTCCATTGACGAATTATTGTTATTCTGATGGAAATGGATATTCTGTAGCCCACCATGATGCGTGCCAAGTCATATTTGATTTTGAGGTAATTTTGAAAATGAAAAATCCCTCTATACCCCCTCTGACGACCCGACAATGATTTCTTTTGACAAATTATTGTTATTAAGATGGAAATGAATATTGTGTACCCCACCATGTTGCGTGCCAAGTCATATTTGATTTTGGGGTCATTTTGAAAATAAAATATCCCTCTATACCCCCTCTGACGACACGACAATGATTTATCTTAAGGAATTATTGTTATTCAGATGGGAATGGATATTCTGCACCCCACCATGATGTGTGGTAAGTCATTTTTGATTTTTGAAGTCATTTTGAAAATGAAAAATCACTCTATTCCCTCTCTGACGACCCGACAATGATTTCTGTTTACGAATTATTGTTATTCAGATGGAAATAGATATTCTGCACCCCACCATGATGCGTGCCAAGTCATATTTGATTTTGAAGTTATTTTGATAATGAAAAATCCCTCTATACCCCCTCTGACGTCCCGACAATGATTTCTGTTGACGAATTATTGTTATTTAGATGAAATTGCATGTTTTGCACCCCACTATGATGCGTGCCAAGTCATATTTGATTTTTGAAGTCATTTTGATAATGAAAAATCCCTTTATTCCCTCTCTGACGACCCGACAATGATTTCTGTAGACAATTTATTTTTATAGAGATGGAAATGGATATTCTGTACTCCACCATGATGCGTGCCAAGTCATATTTGATTTTTGAAGTCATTTTGAAAATGAAAAATCCCTCTCTACCCCCTCTAACGACCCGTCAATGATTTCTGTTTACGAATTATTGTTATTCAGATGGAAATAGATATTCTGCACCCCACCATGATGCGTGCCAGTTCATATTTTATTTTTGAAAATGAAAAATCCCTCTATTCCCTCTCTGACGACCCGACAATGATTTCTGTTGACGAATTATTGTTAATCGGATGGAAATGCATGTTTTGCACCCCACTATGATGCGTGCCAAGTCATATTTGATTTATGAAGTCATTTTGATAATGAAAAATCCCTCTATACCCCCTCTGATGACCCGAAAATGATTTCTGTTGACGAATTATTGTTATTTAGATGAAAATGGATATTATGCACTCCACTATGATACGTGCCAAGTCATATTTGATTTTTGAAGTAATTTTGAAAATGAAAAATCCCTCTATGCCCCCTCTAACGACCCGTCAATGACATCTGTTGACGAATTATTGTTATTCAGATGGAAATGGATATTTTGCACCCCACCATGATGCGTGCCAAGTCATATTTGATTTTGATGTAATTTTGAAAATGAAAAATCCCTCTATACCCCGTCTGACGACCCGTCAATGATTTCTGTAGACGAATTATTGTTTTTCAGATGGAAATGGATATTTTGCACCCTACTATGATGCGTGCCAAGCCATATTTGTATTTTGAAGTCATTTTGATAATTAAAAATCCCTCTATACCCCCTCTAACGACCCGTCAATGATTTCTGTTGACGAATTATTGTTATTCAGATGGAAATGGATATTCTGCACCCCGTCAAGTTGCGTGCCAAGTCTTATTTGATTTTGAGGTAATTTTGAAAATGAAAAATCCCTCTATACCCCCTCTAACGACCCGACAATGATTTCTGTTAACGAATTATTGTTATTCAGATAGAAATGGATATTCTGTACCCCCCCATGATGCGTGCCAAGTCATATTTGATTTTTGAAGTCATTTTGAAAATGAGAAATCCCTGTATCCCCCCTCTAACGACCCGACAATGATTTCTGTTGACGAATTATTGTTATTCAGATGAGAATGGATATTCTGCACCCCATCAAGTTGCGTGCCAAGTCTTATTTGATTTTGAGGTAATTTTGAAAATGAAAAATCCCTCTATACCCCCTCTAACGACCCGACAATGATTTCTGTTAACGAATTATTGTTATTCAGATAGAAATGGATATTCTGTACCCCCCCATGATGCGTGCCAAGTCATATTTGATTTTTGAAGTCATTTTGAAAATGAAAAATCCCTCTATACCCCCTCTGACGACCCGACAATGATTTCTGTTGACGAAATATTGTTATTCAGATGAAAATGAATATTTTGCACCCTACTATTATGCGTGCCAAGCCTTGTTTGAATTTTTAAGTCATTTTGATAATGAAAAATCCCTCTATACCCCCTCTAACGAGCCGTCAATGATTTCCATTGACGAATTATTGTTATTAAGATGGAAATAAATTGTCTGCAGCCCACCATGATGCGTGCCAAGTCATATTTGATTTTGAGGTAATTTTGAAAATGAAAAATCCCTCTATACCCCCTCTGACGACCCGACAATGATTTCTTCTGACAAATTATTGTTATTGAGATGGAAATGAATATTCTATACCCCACCATGATGCGTGCCAAGTCATATTTGATTTTTGAAGTCATTTTGAAAATGAAAAATCCCTCTATACCCCCTCTGACGACCCGACAATGATTTCTGTTGACGAATTATTGTTTTTCAGATGGAAATGGATGTTTTGCAACCTACTATGATGCGTGCCAAGCCTTATTTGAATTTTGAAGTCATTTTGATAATGAAAAATCCCTCTATACCCTTTCTAACGACCCGTCAATGATTTCCATTGATGAATTATTGTTATTCAGATGGAAATGGATATTCCGCAGCCCACCATGATGCGTGCCAAGTCTTATTTGATTTTGAGGTAATTTTGAAAATGAAAAATCTCTCTATACCCCCTCTGACGACCCGACAATGATTTCTTTTGACAAATCATTGTTATTGAGATGGAAATGAATATTCTGTACCCCATCATGATGCGTGCCAAGTCATATTTGATTTTAGGGTAATTTTGATAATGAAAAATCCCTCTATACCCCCTCTAACGACCTGTCAATGATTTCTTTTGACAAATCATTGTTATTGAGATGGAAATGAATATTCTGTACCCCATCATGATGCGTGCCAAGTCATATTTGATTTTAGGGTCATTTTGAAAATAAAATATCCCTCTATACCCCCTCTGACGACACGACAATGATTTATCTTAAGGAATTATTGTTATTCAGATAGGAATGGATATTCTGCACCCCACCATGATGTGTGGTAAGTCATTTTTGATTTTTGAAGTCATTTTGAAAATGAAAAATCACTCTATTCCCTCTCTGACGACCCGACAATGATTTCTGTTTACGAATTATTGTTATTCAGATGGAAATAGATATTCTGCACCCCACCATGATGCGTGCCAAGTCATATTTGATTTTGAGGTTATTTTGATAATGAAAAATCCCTCTATACCCCCTCTGACGTCCCGACAATGATTTCTGTTGACGAATTATTGTTATTTAGATGAAATTGCATGTTTTGCACCCCACTATGATGCGTGCCAAGTCATATTTGATTTTTGAAGTCATTTTGATAATGAAAAATCCCTTTATTCCCTCTCTGACGACCCGACAATGATTTCTGTAGACAATTTATTTTTATAGAGATGGAAATGGATATTCTGTACTCCACCATGATGCGTGCCAAGTCATATTTGATTTTTGAAGTCATTTTGAAAATGAAAAATCCCTCTCTACCCCCTCTAACGACCCGTCAATGATTTCTGTTTACGAATTATTGTTATTCAGATGGAAATAGATATTCTGCACCCCACCATGATGCGTGCCAGTTCATATTTTATTTTTGAAGTCATTTTGAAAATGAAAAATCCCTCTATTCCCTCTCTGACGACCCGACAATGATTTCTGTTGACGAATTATTGTTATTCGGATGGAAATGCATGTTTTGCACCCCACTATGATGCGTGCCAAGTCATATTTGATTTATGAAGTCATTTTGATAATGAAAAATCCCTCTATACCCCCTCTGATGACCCGAAAATGATTTCTGTTGACGAATTATTGTTATTTAGATGAAAATGGATATTATGCACTCCACTATGATACGTGCCAAGTCATATTTGATTTTTGAAGTAATTTTGAAAATGAAAAATCCCTCTATGCCCCCTCTAACGACCCGTCAATGACATCTGTTGACGAATTATTGTTATTCAGATGGAAATGGATATTTTGCACCCCACCATGATGCGTGCGAAGTCATATTTGATTTTGATGTAATTTTGAAAATGAAAAATCCCTCTATACCCCGTCTGACGACCCGTCAATGATTTCTGTAGACGAATTATTGTTTTTCAGATGGAAATGGATATTTTGCACCCTACTATGATGCGTGCCAAGCCATATTTGTATTTTGAAGTCATTTTGATAATTAAAAATCCCTCTATACCCCCTCTAACGACCCGTCAATGATTTCTGTTGACGAATTATTGTTATTCAGATGGAAATGGATATTCTGCAGCCCATCATGTTGCGTGCCAAGTCATATTTGATGTTGAGGTAATTTTGAAAATGAAAAATCCCTCTATACCCCCTCTGATGACCCTACAATGATTTCTTTTGACAAATTATTGTTATTGAGATGGAAATGGATATTCTGTACCTCACCATGATGCGAGCCAAGTCATATTTGATTTTTGAAGTCATTTTGAAATTGAAAATTCCCTCTATACCCCCTCTGACGACCTGACAATGATTTCTGTTGACGAATTATTGTTTTTCAGATGGAAATGGATGTTTTGCACCCTACTATGATGCGTGCCAAGTCATATTTGATTTTGAGGTAATTTTGAAAATAAAAAATCCCTCTATACCCCCTCTGACGACCCTACAATGATTTCTTTTGACAAATTATTGTTATTGAGATGGAAATGAATATTCCGTATCCCACCATGATGCGTGCCTAGACATATTTGATTTTTGAAGTCATTTTGAAAATGAAAAATCACTCTATACCCCCTCTGACGACCCGACAATGATTTCTGTTGACGAATTATTGTTATTCAGATGAAAATAGATATTCTGCACCCTACCATGATTCGTGCCAAGTCATATTAGATTTTGAGGTAATTTTGAAAATTAAAAATCCCTCTATACCCCCTCTGACGTCCCGACAATGATTTCTGTTGACAAATTATTGTTATCGAGATGGAAATGGATATTCTGTACCTCACCATGATGCGAGCCAAGTCATATTTGATTTTTGAAGTCATTTTGATAATGAAAAATCCCTCCATACCCCCTCTAACGATCCGTCAGTGATTTCTGTTGACGAATTATTGTTATTCAGATGGAAATGGATATTCTGCACCCCACCATGATGCGTGCCAATTCATATTTGATTTTTGAAGTCATTTTGAAATTGAAAATTCCCTCTATACCCCCTCTGACGTCCCGACAATGATTTCTGTTGACGAATTATTGTTATCGAGATGGAAATGGATATTCTGTACCTCACCATGATGCGAGCCAAGTCATATTTGATTTTTGAAGTCATTTTGATAATGTAAAATCCCTCCATACCCCCTCTAACGACCCGTCAGTGATTTCTTTTGACAAATTATTGTTATTGAGATGGAAATGAATATTCTGTACCCCATTTTGATGCGTGCCAAGTCATATTTGATTTTTGAAGTCATTTTGAAAATGAGAAATCGACAATGATTTCTGTTGACGAATTATTGTTATTCAGATGAAAATGGATATTCTGCACCCCATCAAGTTGCGTGCCAAGTCTTATTTGATTTTGAGGTAATTTTGAAAATGAAAAATCCCTCTATACCCCCTCTAACGAACCGACAATGATTTCTATTAACGAATTATTGATATTCAGATAGAAATGGATATTCTGTACCCCCCCATGATGCGTGCCAAGTCATATTTGATTTTTGAAGTCATTTTGAAAATGAAAAATCCCTCTATACCCCCTCTGACGACCCGACAATGATTTCTGTTGATGAATTATTGTTATTCAGAAGGAAATGGATATTCTGCACCCCACCATGATGCGTGCCAAGTCATATTAGATTTTTGAAGAAATATTGAAAAAGAAAAATCCCTGTATCCCCTCTCTAATGACCCGACAATGATTTCTGTTGACGAATTATTGTTATTCAGATGGAAATGGATATTCTGCACCCCACTAAGTTGCGTGCCAAGTCATATTTGATTTGGAGGTAATTTTGAAAATGAAAAATCCCTCTATACTCCCTCTAACGACCCGACAATGATTTCTGTTAACGAATTATTGTTATTCAGATAGAAATGGATATTCTCCAGCCCACCATGATGCGTGCCAAGTCATATTAGATTTTTGAAGAAATATTGAAAATGAAAAATCCCTCCATACCCCCTATGACGACACGACAATGATTTATGTTGACGAATTATTGTTATCTAGATGGACATGGATACTTTGCACCACACCATGATGCGTGCCTAGTCATATTTGATTTTGAGGTAATTTTGAAAATGAAAAATCCCTCTATACCCCCTCTGACGACCCGACAATGATTTCTGTTGACGAAATATTGTTATTCAGATGAAAATGAATATTTTGCACCCTACTATTATGCGTGCCAAGCCTTGTTTGAATTTTGAAGTCATTTTGATAATGAAAAATCCCTCTATACCCCCTCTAACGAGCCGTCAATGATTTCCATTGACGAATTATTGTTATTCGGATGGAAAAAAAATTTCTGCAGCCCACCATGATGCGTGCCAAGTCGTATTTGATTTTGAGGTAATTTTGAAAATGAAAAATCCCTCTATACCCCCTCTGACGACCCGACAATGATTTCTTTTGACAAATTATTGTTATTGAGATGGAAATGAATAATCTGTACCCCACCATGATGCGTGCCAAGTCATATTTGATTTTTGAAGTCATTTTGAAAATGAAAAATCCCTCTATACCCCCTCTGACGACCCGACAATGATTTCTTTTGACAAATTATTGTTATTGAGATGGAAATGAATATTCTGTACCCCACCATGATGCGTGCCAAGTCATATTTGATTTTTGAAGTCATTTTGAAAATGAAAAATCCCTCTATACCCCCTCTGACGACCC
The DNA here is from genome assembly GCA_958502065.1 of Chrysolina americana. Classification (NCBI taxonomy): domain Eukaryota; kingdom Metazoa; phylum Arthropoda; class Insecta; order Coleoptera; family Chrysomelidae; genus Chrysolina; species Chrysolina americana. The sequence continues at coordinate 42,926,362 of OY293414.1, forward strand.
GACAATGATTTCTGTTGACAAATTATTGTTATTGAGATGGAAATGAATATTCTGTACCCCACCATGATGCGTGCCAAGTCATATTTGATTTTTGAAGTCATTTTGAAAATGAAAAATCCCTCTATACCCCCTCTAACGACCCGTCAATGATTTCCATTGATGAATTATTGTTATTCAGATGAAAATGGATATTCTGCAGCCCACCATGATGCGTGCCAAGTCTTATTTGATTTTGAGATAATTTTGAAAATGAGAAATCCCTCTATACCCCCTCTGACGACCCGACAATGATTTCTTTTGACAAATTATTGTTATTGAGATGGAAATGAATATTCTGTACCCCACCATGTTGCGTGCCAAGTCATATTTGATTTTGGGGTAATTTTGATAATGAGAAATCCCTCTATACCCCCTCTGACGACCCAACAATGATTTCTTCTGACAAATTATTGTTATTGAGATGAAAATGAATATTCTGTACCCCACCATGATGCGTGCCAAGTCATATTTGATTTTTGAAGTCATTTTGAAAATGAAAAATCCCTCTATACCCCCTCTGACGACCCGACAATGATTTCTGTTGACGAATTATTGTTATTCAGATGAAAATGGATATTCTGCACCCCACCTTGATGCGTGCCAAGTCATATTTGATTTTTGAAGTCATTTTGAAATTGAAAATTCCCTCTATACCACCTCTGACGACCTGACAATGATTTCTGTTGACGAATTATTGTTTTTCAGATGGAAATGGATGTTTTGCACCCTACTATGATGCGTGCCAAGCCATATTTGTATTTTGAAGTCATTTTGATAATGAAAAATCCCTCTATAACCCCTCTGACGACCCGAAAATGATTTCTGTTGACGAATTATTGTTATTTAGATGAAAATGGATATTATGCACTCCACTATGATACGTGCCAAGTCATATTTGATTTTTGAAGTAATTTTGAAAATGAAAAATCTCTTTAACCCCCTCTGACGACCCGACAATAATTTATGTTGACGAATTATTGTTATTCAGATGAAAATGGATATTATGCACCCCACCATGATGCGTGCCAAGTCATATCAGATTTTTGAAGAAATATTGATAATGAAAAATCCCTCTATACCCCCTCTAACGAACCGTCAATGATTTCTGTTGACGAATTATTGTTATTCAGATGGAAATGGATATTCTGCAGCCCACCATGATGCGTGCCAAGTCATATTTGATTTTGAGGTAATTTTGAAATTGAAAAATCCCTCTATACCCCCTCTGACGTCTCGACAATGATTTCTGTTGACAAGTTATTGTTGTTGAGATGGAAATGGATATTCTGTACCCCATCATGATGCGTGCCAAGTCATATTTGATTTATGAAGTCGTTTTGTTAATGAAAAATCCCTCTATACCACCTCTGACGACCCGACAATGATTTCTGTTGACGAATTATTGTTAATCAGATGGAAATGAATATTTTGCACCCTACTATGATGCGTGCCAAGTTATATTTGATTTTTGAAGTAATTTTGAAAATGAAAAATCTCTTTAACCCCCTCTGACGACCCGACAATAATTTATGATGACGAATTATTGTTATTTAGATGAAAGTGGATATTATGCACCCCACCATGATGCGTGCCAAGTCATATTTGATTTAGAGGTAATTTTGAAAATGAAAAATCCCTCTATACCCCCTCTAACGACCCGTCAATGATTTCTGTTGACGAATTATTGTTATTTAGATGGAAATGGATATTCTGCAGCCCACCATGATGCGTGCCAAGTCATATTTGATTTTTAGGTAATTTTGAAAATGAAAAATCCCTCTATACCCCCTCTGACGACCCGACAATGATTTCTTCTGACAAATTATTGTTATTGCGATGGAAATGAATATTCTCTACCCCACCATGATGCGTGCCAAGTCATATTTGATTTTTGATGTAATTTTGAAAATGTAAAATCCCTCTATACCCCCTCTCACGACCCGACAATGATTTCTGTTGACGAATTATTGTTATTCAGATGAAAAGGGATTTTCTGCACCCTACCATGATGCGTGCCAAGTCATATTAGCTTTATGAAGAAATATTGAAAATGAAAAATCCCTGTATACCCCCTTCAACGACCCGTCAATGATTTCTGTTGACGAATTATTGTTATTCAGATGGAAATGGATATTCTGCACTTCACCATGTTGCGTGCCAAGTCATATTTGATTTTGGGGTAATTTTGAAAATGAAGAATCCCTCTATACCCCTTCTAACGACCCGACAATGATTTCTGTTGAAGAATTATTGTTATTCAGATGGAAATGGATATTCTGCACCCCACTATGTTGCGTGCCAAGTGATATTTGATTTTGAGGTGATTTTGAAAATGAAAAATCCCTCTATACCCCCTCTGACGACCCGACAATGATTTATTTTTACAAATTATTGTTATTGAGATGAAAATGGATATTCTGTACCCCACCATGATGCGTGCCAAGTCATATTAGATTTTTGAAGAAATATAGAAAAAGAAAAATCCCTGTATCCCCTCTTTGATGACCCGACAATGATTTCTGTTGACGAATTATTGTTATTCAGATGGAAATGGATATTCTGCACCCCACCAAGTTGCGTGCCAAGTCATATTTGATTTAGAGGTAATTTTGAAAATGAAAAATCCCTCTATACCCCCTCTAACGACCCGACAATGATTTCTGTTAACGAATTATTGTTATTCAGATAGAAATGGATATTCTGCAGCCCACCATGATGCGTGCCAAGTCATATTAGATTTTTGAAGAAATATTGAAAATGAAAAATCCCTCCATACCCCCTATGACGACACGACAATGATTTATGTTGACGAATTAATGTTATTCAGATGGACATGGATACTTTGCACCCCACCATGATGCGTGCCTAGTCATATTAGATTTTTGAAGTGATTTTGAAAATGACAAATCCCTCTTTACCACCTCTAACGACCTGTCAATGATTTCTGTTGACGAATTATTGTTATTCAGATGGAAATAGATATTCTGCACCCCACCATGATGCGTGCCAAGTCATTTTAGATTTTGAGGTAATTTTGAAAATGAAAAATCCCTCTATAATCCCTCTGACGACCCGACAATGATTTCTGTTGACAAATTAATGTTATTCAGATAGAAATGGAGATTCTGCACCCCACCATGATGCGTGCCAAGTCATATTTGATTTTGAAGTAATTTTGAAAATGAAAAATCCCTCTCTACCCCCTCTGACGACCCTACAATGATTTCTTTCGACAAATTATTGTTATTGAGATGGAAATGAATATTCTGTATCCCACCATGATGCGTGCCTAGACATATTTGATTTTTGAAGTCATTTTGAAAATGAAAAATCACTCTATACCCCCTCTGACGACCCGACAATGATTTCTGTTGACGAATTATTGTTATTCAGATGAAAATGGATATTCTGCACCCTACCATGATGCGTGCCAAGTCATATTAGATTTTGAGGTAATTTTGAAAATTAAAAATCCCTCTATACCCCCTCTAACGTCCCGTCAGTGATTTCTGTTGACGAATTATTGTTATTCAGATGGAAATGGATATTTTGCACCCCACCATGATGCGTGCCAAGTCATATTTGATTTTTGAAGTCATTTTGAAATTGAAAATTCCCTCTATACCCCCTCTGACGACCTGACAATGATTTCTGTTGACGAATTATTGTTTTTCAGATGGAAATGGATGTTTTGCACCCTACTATGATGCGTGCCAAGCCATATTTGAATTTTGATGTCATTTTGATAATGAAAAATTCCTCTATACCCCCTCTAACGACCCGTCAATGATTTCTGTTGACGAAATATTCTTATTCAGATGAAAATGAATATTTTGCACCCTACTATTATGCGTGCCAAGCCTTGTTTGAATTTTGAAGTCATTTTGATAATGAAAAATCCCTTTATACCCCCTCTAACGAGCCGTCAATGATTTCCATTGACGAATTATTGTTATTCAGATGGAAAAAAAAATTCTGCAGCCCACCATGATGCGTGCCAAGTCATATTTGATTTTGAGGTAATTTTTAAAATGAAAAATCCCTCTATACCCCCTCTGACGACCCGACAATGATTTCTTTCGACAAATTATTGTTATTGAGATGGAAATGAATATTCTGTACCCCACCATGATGCGTGCCAAGTCATATTTGATTTTTGAAGTCATTTTGAAAATGAAAAATCCCTCTATACCCCCTCTGACGACCCGACAATGATTTCTGTTGACGAAATATTGTTATTCAGATGAAAATGAATATTTTGCACCCTACTATTATGCGTGCCAAGCCTTGTTTGAATTTTGAAGTCATTTTGATAATGAAAAATCCCTCTATACCCCCTCTAACGAGCCGTCAATGATTTCCATTGACGAATTATTGTTATTCAGATGGAAAAAAATTTTCTGCAGCCCACCATGATGCGTGCCAAGTCATATTTGATTTTGGGGTAGTTTTGATAATGAAAAATCCCTCTATACCCCCTCTAACGACCTGTCAATGATTTCCATTGACGAATTATTGTTATTCAGATAGAAATGGATATTCTGCAGCCCACCATGATGCGTGCCAAGTCATATTTGATTTTGAGGTAATTTTGAAAATGAAAAATTCCCTCTATACCCCCTCTGACGACCCGACAATGATTTCTTTTGACAAATTATTGTTATTGAGATGGAAATGAATATTGTGTACCCCACCATATTGCGTGCCAAGTCATATTTGATTTTGGGGTAATTTTGAAAATGAAATATCCCTCTATACCCCCTCTGACGACACGACAATGATTTAACTTAAGGAATTATTGTTATTCAGATGGGAATGGATATTCTGCACCCCACCATGATGCGTGCCAAGTCATTTTTGATTTTTGAAGTCATTTTGAAAATGAAAAATCCCTCTATTCTCCCTCTGACGACACGACAATGATTTAACTTAAGGAATTATTGTTATTCAGATGGGAATGGATATTCTGCACCCCACCATGATGCGTGCCAAGTCATTTTTGATTTTTGAAGTCATTTTGAAAATGAAAAATCCCTCTATTCCCTCTCTGACGACCCGACAATGATTTCTGTTTACGAATTATTGTTATTCAGATGGAAATAGATATTCTGCACCCCACCATGATGCGTGCCAAGTCATATTTGATTTTGGGGTTATTTTGATAATGAAAAATCCCTCTATACCCCCTCTGACGTCCCGACAATGATTTCTGTTGACAAATTATTGTTATTTAGATGAAAATGAATATTCTGTACCCCACCATGATGCGTGCCAAGTCATATTTGATTTTTGAAGTCATTTTGAAAATGAAAAATCCCTCTATACCCCCTCTGACGACCCGACAATGATTTGTGTTGACGAATTATTGTTTTTCAGATGGAAATGGATGTTTTGCACCCTACTATGATGCGTCCCTAGCCTTATTTGAATTTTGAAGTCATTTAGATAATGAAAAATCCCTCTATACCCCCTCTAACGACCCGTCAATGATTTTGTATTGACGAATTATTGTTATTCAGATGGAAATGGATATTCTGCAGCCCACCATGATGCGTGCCAAGTCATATTTGATTTTGAGGTAATTTTGAAAATGAAAAATCCCTCTATACCCCCTCTGACGACCCGACAATGATTTCTTTTGACAAAACATTGTTATTGAGATGGAAATGAATATTCTGTACCCCACCATGTTGCGTGCCAAGTCATATTTGATTTTGGGGTAATTTTGATAATGAAAAATCCCTCTATACCCCCTCTGACGACCCGACAATGATTTCTGTTGACGAATTATTGTTATTCAGATGGAAATGGGTATTCTGCAGCCCACTATGATGCGTGCCAAGTCATATTTGATTTTGAGGTAATTTTGAAAATGAAAAATCACTCTATACCCCCTCTGACGACCCGACAATGATTTCTTTTGACAAATTATTGTTATTGAGATGGAAATGAATATTCTGTACCCCACCATGATGCGTGCCAAGTCATATTTGATTTTGGGGTAATTTTGAAAATGAAATATCCATCTATACCCCCTCTGATGACACGACAATGATTTATCTTAAGGAATTATTGTTATTCAGATGGGAATGGATATTCTGCACCCCACTATGATGCGTGCCAAGTCATTTTTGATTTTTGAAGTCATTTTGAAAATGAAAAATCCCTCTATTCCCTCTCTGACGACCCGACAATGATTTCTGTTTACGAATTATTGTTATTCAGATGGAAATAGATATTCTGCACCCCTCCATGATGCGTGTGAAGTCATATTTTATTTTGAGGTTATTTTGATAATGAAAAATCCCTCTGATAATATCAGTAAAATCAAAAATCAATGAACACACAACACATTTGTCAATCCATCCCTATGATACCAAACACAATATTTTCATGCCATTATATTGCCTAAAGAACACAAAGGGACGATAAACGACTCTTCAACTTTTTTCCTAACACACCTTTAAACCATTTCAAACTTCAATTGAATCGAATACTGTCCCAGAACTTTGATCCAGGATAATGGAAGCATCTAGTAACCTATCATTTTATTCATACTACATAATATGATTATTCGTAATCTGATAATGCCTTTGTACTTATTCATATATCATTTGCTTATTTGTCTCGTTGTATGGTACCTTCAATTTAATATTTAATGCTATTTTTCATATTATTTTTTTAATTATTTCATCACTGACCAACTGATGTTCCTATGAAATGTAAATTTGTAAGAGAGAATAAACATATTATTAGCATTATATAATTATGGAATATTATAAACTTCGATATAATACGTCTTGAACTTCCCTATATATGAAAGGATGAAAGAGGTTTCTGTACGTGTGAATATTAACCTACTATTAGTTATCGAACTCATCATTTTTAAATTGCAAATATGCGTTAATTATTTTAGGTAATCAACGCGGAAAATATTGACGGTCTTGACGAGTGCTGTTTAAAATACTGAAGTCGGATATATAAAAAATATAGACTGTAGAAAAGAGAAAATGGATATTCGTGAGAAAATTCGAAGGCAAAAGAACCCAAGAGAAAAAGCTAACATTCTTTCTAGACTGTCATTCGCGTAAGAGGTTCTGTTTGTTTTGTGTTTCTAATGTCTTTCAGTCTCAGGTGGACGTGGAAATGATAACGAATAACTACACCTTTTTCAGTAATATTTCAGAAAGCGTCATTTGAATTTCAGAATAACCAGTTATAGTTCGGAAAATATCAATTGTATTTCAGACTAGTGAGTTGAATTTCGGTAAGTGTCAATTGTATTTCAGAATAGTAGGTTGAAGTTCAGTAAAGTCAATTTTATTTCAGAAAGCATTAATTGATTTCAGAAACAATCATTGGAATTTCAGAATAGTCAGTTGCATTTCAGAAAGTATGATATATATTTCGGAAAGTGTCATTTGTATTTCCGAAAACTTGAAAATAATTTTAGAAAGTATGTTTTCTAAAATGCAGAAATCATTAAATTCAGTTTGTGTTTGACTTCTTCCTAACCATATAATCCCTCTGACGACCCGACAATGATTTCTGTTGACGAATTATTCTCATTCAGATGGAAATTGATATTCTGCACCCCACCATGATGCGTGCCAAGTCATATTTGATTTTAAGGTAATTTTGATAATGAAAAATCCCTTTATTCCCTCTCTGACGACCCTACAATGATTTCTGTAGACAATTTATTTTTATAGAGACGGAAATGGATATTCTGTACCCCACCATGATGCGTGCCAAGTCATATTTGATTTTTGAAGTCATTTTGAAAATGAAAAATCCCTCTCTACCCCCTCTAACGATCCGTCAATGATTTCTGTTTACGAATTATTGTTATTCAGATGGAAATAGATATTCTGCACCCCACCATGATGCGTGCCAAGTCTTATTTGATTTTTGAAGTCATTTTGAAAATGAAAAATCCCTCTATTCCCTCTCTGACGACACGAAAATAATTTCTGTTGACGAATTATTGTTATTTGGATGAAAATGGATATTATGCGCTCCACTATGATACGTGCCAAGTCATATTTGATTTTTGAAGTAATTTTGAAAATGAAAAATCCCTCTATGCCCCCTCTAACGACCCGTCAATGATTTCTGTTGACGAATTATTGTTATTCAGATGGAAATGGATATTCTGCACCCCTCCATGATGCGTGCCAAGTCATATTTGATTTTGATGTAATTTTGATAATGAAAAATCCCTCTATACCCCGTCTGACGACCCGTCAATGATTTCTGTTGACTAATTATTGATATTCAGATGGAAATGGATATTCTGCACCCCACCATGATGCGTGTCAAGTCATATTAGATTTTGAGGTAATTTTGAAAATGAAAAATCTCTCGATACCCCCTCTGACGACAAGATAATGATTTCTGTTGACGAATTATTGTTATTCAGATGGATATGGTTGTTTTGCACCCCACTATGATGCGTGCCTAGTCCTATTTGATTTTGAGGTAATTTTGAAAATAAAAAATCCCTCTATACCCCCTCTGACGTCCCGACAATGATTTCTGTTGACAAATTATTTTTATAGAGATGGAAATGGATATTCTGTACCCCACCATGATGCGTGCCAAGTCATATTTGATTTTTGAAGTCATTTTGAAAATGAAAAATCCCTCTATACCCCCTCTGACGACCCGACAATGATTTCTGTTGACGAATTATTCTCATTCAGATGGAAATTGATATTCTGCACCCCACCATGATGCGTGCCAAGTCATATTAGATTTTGAGGTAATTTTTAAAATGAAAAATCCCTCTATAATCCCTCTGACGACCCGACAATGATATCTGTTGACGAATTATTCTCATTCAGATGGAAATTGATATTCTGCAGCCCACCATGATGCGTGCCAAGTCATATTTGATTTTGAGGTAATTTTGAAAATGAAAAATCCCTCTATACCCCCTCTGACGACCCGACAATGATTTCTTTTGACAAATTATTGTTATATAGATGGAAATGAATATTCTGTACCCCACCATGTTGCGTGCCAAGTCATATTTGATTTTGGGGTAATTTTGATAATGAAAAATCCCTCTATACCCCCTCTAACGACCTGTCAATGATTTCCATTGACGAATTATTGTTATTCAGATGGAAATGGATATTCTGCAGCCCACCATGATGCGTGCCAAGTCATATTTGATTTTGAGGTAATTTTGAAAATGAAAAATCCCTCTATACCCCCTCTGACGACCCGTCAATGATTTCTTTTGACAAATTATTGTTATTGAGATGGAAATGAATATTGTGTACCCCACCATGTTGCGTGCCAAGTCATATTTGATTTTGGGGTAATTTTGAAAATGAAATATCCCTCTATACCCCCTCTGACGACACGACAATGATTTATCTTAAGGAATTATTGTTATTCAGATGGGAATGGATATTCTGCACCCCACCATGATGCGTGCCAAGTCATATTTGATTTTGAGGTAATTTTGAAAATGAAAACTCCCTCCATACCCGCTCTGACGACACGACAATGATTTCTGTTGACGAATTATTGTTATTCAGTTGGGAATGGATGTTTTGCACCCCACCATGATGCGTGCCAAGTCATATTAGATTTTGAGGTAATTTTGAAAATGAAAAATCCCTCTATAATCCCTCTGACGACCCGACAATGATATCTGTTGACGAATTATCCTCATTCAGATGGAAATTGATATTCTGCACCCCACCATGATGCGTGCCCAGTCCTATTTGATTTTGAGGTAATTTTGAAAATGAAAAATCTCTCTATACCCCCTCTGACGTCCCGACAATGATTTCTGTTGACAAATTATTTTTATAAAGATGGAAATGGATATTCTGTACCCCACCATGATGCGTGCCAAGTCATATTTGATTTTTGAAGTCATTTTGAAAATGAGAAATCCCTCTATACCCCCTCTGACGACCCGACAATGATTTCTGTTTACGAATTATAGTTTTTCAGATGGAAATGGATGTTTTGCACCCCACCATGATGCGTGCCAAGTCATATTTGATTTCGAGGTAATTATGAAAATGAAAAATCCCTCTATACCCCCTCTGACGACCCGACTATGATTTCTTTTGACAAATTATTGTTATTGAGATGGAAATGAATATTCTGTACCCCACCATGATGCGTGCCAAGTCATATTTGATTTTTGAAGTCATTTTGAAAATGAAAAATCCCTCTATACCCCCTCTGACGACCCGACAATGATTTCTGTTGACGAATTATTGTTTTTCAGATGAAAATGGATGTTTTGCACCCTACTATGATGCGTGCCAAGCCTTATTTGAATTTTGAAGTCATTTTGATAATGAAAAATCCCTCTATTTCCCCTCTAACGACCCGTCAATGATTTCTGTTGACGAATTATTGTTATTTAGATGGAAATGGATATTCTGCACCCCACCATGATGCGTGCCAAGTCATATTTGATTTCGAGGTAATTATGAAAATGAAAAATCCCTCTATACCCCCTCTGACGACCCGACTATGATTTCTTTTGACAAATTATTGTTATTGAGATGGAAATGAATATTCTGTACCCCACCATGATGCGTGCCAAGTCATATTTGATTTTTGAAGTCATTTTGAAAATGAAAAATCCCTCTATACCCCCTCTGACGACCCGACAATGATTTCTGTTGACGAATTATTGTTTTTCAGATGAAAATGGATGTTTTGCACCCTACTATGATGCGTGCCAAGCCTTATTTGAATTTTGAAGTCATTTTGATAATGAAAAATCCCTCTATACCCCCTCTAACGACCCGTCAATGATTTCCATTGACGAATTATTGTTACTCAGATGGATATGGATATTCTGCAGCCCACCATGATGCGTGCCAAGTCATATTTGATTTTGAGGTAATTTTGAAAATGAAAAATCCCTCTATACCCCCTCTGACGACCCGACAATGATTTCTTTTGACAAATTATTGTTATATAGATGGAAATGAATATTCTGTACCCCACCATGTTGCGTGCCAAGTCATATTTGATTTTGGGGTAATTTTGATGATGAAAAATCCCTCTATACCCCCTCTAACGACCTGTCAATGATTTCCATTGACGAATTATTGTTATTCAGATGGAAATGGATATTCTGCAGCCCACCATGATGCGTGCCAAGTCATATTTGATTTTGAGGTAATTTTGAAAATGAAAAATCCCTCTATACCCCCTCTGACGACCCGACAATGATTTCTTTTGACAAATTATTGTTATTGAGATGGAAATGAATATTGTGTACCCCACCATGTTGCGTGCCAAGTCATATTTGATTTTGGGGTAATTTTGAAAATGAAATATCCCTCTATACCCCCTCTGACGACACGACAATGATTTATCTTAGAAAATTATTGTTATTCAGATGGGAATGGATATTCTGCACCCCACCATGATGCGTGCCAAGTCATTTTTTATTTTTGAATTCATTTTGAAAATGAAAAATCCCTCTATTCCCTCTCTGACGACCCGACAATGATTTCTGTTTACGAATTATTGTTATTCGGATGGAAATAGATATTCTGCACCCCACCATGATGCGTGCCAAGTCATATTTGATTTTGAGGTTATTTTGAAAATGAAAAATCCCTCTATACCCCCTCTGACGTCCCGACAATGATTTCTGTTGACAAATTATTGTTATTTAGAAGAAATTGCATGTTTTGCACCCCACTATGATGCGTGCCAAGTCATATTTGATTTTTGAAGTCATTTTGAAAATGAGAAATCCCTTTATTCCCTCTCTGACGACCCGACAATGATTTCTGTAGACAATTTATTTTTATAGAGATGGAAATGGATATTCTGTACTCCACCATGATGCGTGCCAAGTCATATTTGATTTTTGAAGTCATTTTGAAAATGAAAAATCCCTCTCTACCCCCTCTAACGACCCGTCAATGATTTCTGTTTACGAATTATTGTTATTCAGATGGAAATGGATATTCTGCACCCCATCAAGTTGCGTGCCAAGTCTTATTTGATTTTGAGGTAATTTTGAAAATGAGAAATCCCTCTATACCCCCTCTGACGACCCGACAATGATTTCTTTTGACAAATTATTGTTATTGAGATGGAAATGAATATTCTGTACCCCACCATGATGCGTGCCAAGTCATATTTGATTTTTGAAGTCATTTTGAAAATGAAAAATCCCTCTATACCCCCTCTGACGACCCGACAATGATTTCTGTTGACAAATTATTGTTTTTCAGATGGAAATGGATGTTTTGCAACCTACTATGATGCGTGCCAAGCCTTATTTGAATTTTGAAGTCATTTTGATAATGAAAAATCCCTCTATACCCCCTCTAACGACCCGTCAATGATTTCCATTGACGAATTATTGTTATTCAGATGGAAATGGATATTCTGCAGCCCACCATGATGCGTGCCAAGTCTTATTTGATTTTGAGGTAATTTTGAAAATGAGAAATCCCTCTATACCCCCTCTGACGACCCGACAATGATTTCTTTTGACAAATTATTGTTATTGAGATGGAAATGAATATTCTGTACCCCACCATGTTGCGTGCCAAGTCATATTTGATTTTGGGGTAATTTTGATAATGAGAAATCCCTCTATACCCCCTCTGACGACCCGAATATGATTTCTTCTGACAACTTATTGTTATTGAGATGAAAATGAATATTTTGTACCCCACCATGATGCGTGCCAAGTCATATTTGATTTTTGAAGTCATTTTGAAAATGAAAAATCCCTCTATACCCCCTCTGACGACCCGACAATGATTTCTGTTGACGAATCATTGTTTTTCAGATGGAAATGAATGTTTTGCACCCTACTATGATGCGTGCCAAGCCTTATTTGAATTTTGAAGTCATTTTGATAATGAAAAATCCCTCTATACCCCCTCTAACGACCCTTCAATGATTTTGTATTGACGAATTATTGTTATTCAGATGGAAATGGATATTCTGCAGCCCACCATGAGGCGTGCCAAGTCATATTTGATTTTGAGGTAATTTTGAAAATGAAAAATCACTCTATACCCCCTCTGACGACCCGACAATGATTTCTTTTGACAAATTATTGTTATTGAGATGGAAATGAATATTCTGTACCCCTCCATGATGCGTGCCAAGTCATATTTGATTTTAGAAGTCATTTTGAAAATGAGAAATCCCTGTATCCCCCCTCTAACGACCCGACAATGATTTCTGTTGACGAATTATTGTTATTCAGATGGAAATGGATATTTTGCACCCCATCAAGTTGCGTGCCAAGTCTTATTTGATTTTGAGGTAATTTTGAAAATGAAAAATCCCTCTATACCCCCTCTAACGACCCGACAATGATTTCTGTTAACGAATTATTGTTATTCAGATAGAAATGGATATTCTGTACCCCCCCATGATGCGTGCCAAGTCATATTTGATTTTTGAAGTCATTTTGAAAATGAAAAATCCCTCTATACCCCCTCTGACGACCAGACAATGATTTCTGTTGATGAATTATTGTTATTCAGAAGGAAATGGATATTCTGTACCCTCCATGATGCGTGCCAAGTCATATTTGATTTTTGAAGTCATTTTGAAAATGAAAAATCCCTCTATACCCCCTCTCACGACCCGACAATGATTTCTGTTGACGAATTATTGTTATTCAGATGGAAATGGATATTCTGCACCCCATCAAGTTGCGTGCCAAGTCTTATTTGATTTTGAGGTAATTTTGAAAATGAAAAATCCCTCTATACCCCCTCTAACGACCCGACAATGATTTCTGTTATCGAATTATTGTTATTCAGATATAAATGGATATTCTGTACCCCCCCATGATGCGTGCCAAGTCATATTTGATTTTTGAAGTCATTTTGAAAATGAGAAATCCCTCTATACCCCCTCTGACGACCCGACAATGATTTCTGTTGACGAATTATTGTTATTCAGATGGAAATGGATATTCTGCACCCCACCAAGTTGCGTGCCAAGTCATATTTGATTTAGAGGTAATTTTGAAAATGAAAAAGTCCTCTATACTCCCTCTAACGACCCGACAATGATTTCTGTTAACGAATTATTGTTATTCAGATAGAAATGGATATTCTGCTGCCCACCATGATGCGTGCCAAGTCATATTAGATTTTTGAAGAAATATTGAAAATGAAAAATCCCTCCATACCCCCTATGACGACACGACAATGATTTATGTTGACGAATTATTGTTATCTAGATGGACATGGATACTTTGCACCCCACCATGATGCGTGCCTAGTCATATTTGATTTTGAGGTAATTTTGAAAATGAAAAATCCCTCTATACCCCCTCTGACGACCCGACAATGATTTCTGGTGACGAAATATTGTTATTCAGATGAAAATGAATATTTTGCACCCTACTATCATGCGTGCCAAGCCTTGTTTGAATTTTGAAGTCATTTTGATAATGAAAAATCCCACTATACCCCCTCTAACGAGCCGTCAATGGTTTCCATCGACGAATTTTTGTTATTCAGATGGAAATAAATTTTCTGCAGCCCACCATGATGCGTGCCAAGTCATATTTGATTTTGAGGTAATTTTGAAAATGAAAAATCCCTCTATACCCCCTCTGACGACCCGACAATGATTTCTTTCGACAAATTATTGTTATTGAGATGGAAATGAATAATCTGTACCCCACCATGAAGCGTGCCAAGTCATATTTGATATTTGAAGTCATTTTGAAAATGAAAAATCCCTCTATACCCCCTCTGACGACCCGACAATGATTTCTGTTGACAAATTATTGTTTTTCAGATGGAAATGGATGTTTTGCAACCTACTATGATGCGTGCCAAGCCTTATTTGAATTTTGAAGTCATTTTGATAATGAAAAATCCCTCTATACCCCCTCTAACGACCCGTCAATGATTTCCATTGACGAATTATTGTTATTCAGATGGAAATGGATATTCTGCAGCCCACCATGATGCGTGCCAAGTCTTATTTGATTTTGAGGTAATTTTGAAAATGAGAAATCCCTCTATACCCCCTCTGACGACCCGACAATGATTTCTTTTGACAAATTATTGTTATTGAGATGGAAATGAATATTCTGTACCCCACCATGTTGCGTGCCAAGTCATATTTGATTTTGGGGTAATTTTGATAATGAGAAATCCCTCTATACCCCCTCTGACGACCCGAATATGATTTCTTCTGACAAATTATTGTTATTGAGATGAAAATGAATATTTTGTACCCCACCATGATGCGTGCCAAGTCATATTTGATTTTTGAAGTCATTTTGAAAATGAAAAATCCCTCTATACCCCCTCTGACGATCCGACAATGATTTCTGTTGACGAATTATTGTTTTTCAGATGGAAATGAATGTTTTGCACCCCACTATGATGCGTGCCAAGCCTTATTTGAATTTTGAAGTCATTTTGATAATGAAAAATCCCACTATACCCCCTCTAACGAGCCGTCAATGGTTTCCATCGACGAATTTTTGTTATTCAGATGGAAATAAATTTTCTGCAGCCCACCATGATGCGTGCCAAGTCATATTTGATTTTGAGGTAATTTTGAAAATGAAAAATCCCTCTATACCCCCTCTGACGACCCGACAATGATTTCTTTTGACAAATTATTGTTATTGAGATGGAAATGAATAATCTGTACCCCACCATGATGCGTGCCAAGTCATATTTGATTTTTGAAGTCATTTTGAAAATGAAAAATCCCTCTATACCCCCTCTGACGACCCGACAATGATTTCTGTTGACAAATTATTGTTTTTCAGATGGAAATGGATGTTTTGCAACCTACTATGATGCGTGCCAAGCCTTATTTGAATTTTGAAGTCATTTTGATAATGAAAAATCCCTCTATACCCCCTCTAACGACCCGTCAATGATTTTTATTGACGAATTATTGTTATTCAGATGGAAATGGATATTCTGCAGCCCACCATGATGCGTGCCAAGTCTTATTTGATTTTGAGGTAATTTTGAAAATGAGAAATCCCTCTATACCCCCTCTGACGACCCGACAATGATTTCTTTTGACAAATTATTGTTATTGAGATGGAAATGAATATTCTGTACCCCACCATGTTGCGTGCCAAGTCATATTTGATTTTGGGGTAATTTTGATAATGAGAAATCCCTCTATACCCCCTCTGACGACCCGAATATGATTTCTTCTGACAAATTATTGTTATTGAGATGAAAATGAATATTTTGTACCCCACCATGATGCGTGCCAAGTCATATTTGATTTTTGAAGTCATTTTGAAAATGAAAAATCCCTCTATACCCCCTCTGACGATCCGACAATGATTTCTGTTGACGAATTATTGTTTTTCAGATGGAAATGAATGTTTTGCACCCTACTATGATGCGTGCCAAGCCTTATTTGAATTTTGAGGTCATTTTGATAATGAAAAATCCCTCTATACCCCCTCTAACGACCCTTCAATGATTTTGTATTGACGAATTATTGTTATTCAGATGGAAATGGATATTCTGCAGCCCACCATGAGGCGTGCCAAGTCATATTTGATTTTGAGGTAATTTTGAAAATGAAAAATCACTCTATACCCCCTCTGACGACCCGACAATGATTTCTTTTGACAAATTATTGTTATTGAGATGGAAATGAATATTCTGTACCCCACCATGATGCGTGCCAAGTCATATTTGATTTTGGGGTAATTTTGAAAATGAAATATCCATCTATACCCCCTCTGATGACACGACAATGATTTATCTTAAGGAATTATTGTTATTCAGATGGGAATGGATATTCTGCACCCCACTATGATGCGTGCCAAGTCATTTTTTATTTTTGAAGTCATTTTGAAAATGAAAAATCCCTCTATTCCCTCTCTGACGACCCGACAATGATTTCTGTTTACGAATTATTGTTATTCAGATGGAAATAGATATTCTGCACCCCACCATGATGCGTGCCAAGTCATATTTTATTTTGAGGTTATTTTGATAATGAAAAATCCCTCTGATAATATCAGTAAAATCAAAAATCAATGAACACACAACACATTTGTCAATCCATCCCTATGATACCAAACACAATATTTTCAAGCCATTATATTGCCTAAAGAACACAAAGGGACGATAAACGACTCTTCAACTCTTTTCCTAACACACCTTTAAACCATTTCAAACTTCAATTGAATCGAATACTGTCCCAGAACTTTGATCCAGGATAATGGAAGCATCTAGTAACCTATCATTTTATTCATACTACATAATATGATTATTCGTAATCTGATAATGCCTTTGTACTTATTCATATATCATTTGCTTATTTGTCTCGTTGTATGGCACCTTCAATTTAATATTTAATGCTATTTTTCATATTATTTTTTTAATTATTTCATCACTGACCAACTGATGTTCCTATGAAATGTAAATTTGTAAGAGAGAATAAACATATTATTAGCATTATATTATTATGGAATATTATAAACTTCGATATAATACGTCTTGAACTTCCCTATATATGAAAGGATGAAAGAGGTTTCTGTACGTGTGAATATTAACCTACTATTAGTTATCGAACTCATCATTTTTAAATTGCAAATATGCGTTAATTATTTTAGGTAATCAACGCGGAAAATATTGACGGTCTTGACGAGTGCTGTTTAAAATACTGAAGTCGGATATATAAAAAATATAGACTGTAGAAAAGAGAAAATGGATATTCGTGAGAAATTTCGAAGGCAAAAGAACCCAAGAGAAAAAGCTAACATTCTTTCTAGACTGTCATTCGCGTAAGTGGTTCTGTTTGTTTTGTGTTTCTAATGTCTTTCAGTCTCAGGTGGACGTGGAAATGATAACGAATAACTACACCTTTTTCAGTAATATTTCAGAAAGCGTCATTTGAATTTCAGAATAACCAGTTATAGTTCGGAAAATATCAATTGTATTTCAGACTAGTGAGTTGAATTTCGGTAAGTGTCAATTGTATTTCAGAATAGTAGGTTGAAGTTCAGTAAAGTCAATTTTATTTCAGAAAGCATTAATTGATTTCAGAAACAATCATTGGAATTTCAGAATAGTCAGTTGCATTTCAGAAAGTATGATATATATTTCGGAAAGTGTCATTTGTATTTCCGAAAACTTGAAAATAATTTTAGAAAGTATGTTTTCTAAAATGCAGAAATCATTAAATTCAGTTTGTGTTTGACTTCTTTCTAACCATATAATCCCTCTGACGACCCGACAATGATTTCTGTTGACGAATTATTCTCATTCAGATGGAAATTGATATTCTGCACCCCACCATGATGCGTGCCAAGTCATATTTGATTTTGAGGTAATTTTGATAATGAAAAATCCCTTTATTCCCTCTCTGACGACCCTACAATGATTTCTGTAGACAATTTATTTTTATAGAGATGGAAATGGATATTCTGTACCCCACCATGATGCGTGCCAAGTCATATTTGATTTTTGAAGTCATTTTGAAAATGAAAAATCCCTCTCTACCCCCTCTAACGACCCGTCAATGATTTCTGTTTACGAATTATTGTTATTCAGATGGAAATAGATATTCTGCACCCCACCATGATGCGTGCCAAGTCTTATTTGATTTTTGAAGTCATTTTGAAAATGAAAAATCCCTCTATTCCCTCTCTGACGACCCGAAAATAATTTCTGTTGACGAATTATTGTTATTTGGATGGAAATGCATGTTTTGCACCCCACTATGATGCGTGCCAAGTCATATTTGATTTATGAAGTCATTTTGATAATGAAAAATCCCTCTATACCCCCTCTGACGACCCGAAAATGATTTCTGTTGACGAATTATTGTTATTTAGATGAAAATGGATATTATGCGCTCCACTATGATACGTGCCAAGTCATATTTGATTTTTGAAGTAATTTTGAAAATGAAAAATCCCTCTATGCCCCCTCTAACGACCCATCAATGATTTCTGTTGACGAATTATTGTTATTCAGATGGAAATGGATATTCTGCACCCCACCATGATGCGTGCCAAGTCATATTTGATTTTGATGTAATTTTGATAATGAAAAATCCCTCTATACCCCGTCTGACGACCCGTCAATGATTTCTGTTGACTAATTATTGATATTCAGATGGAAATGCATATTCTGCACCCCACCATGATGCGTGTCAAGTCATATTAGATTTTGAGGTAATTTTGAAAATGAAAAATCCCTCGATACCCCCTCTGACGACAAGACAATGATTTCTTTTGACGAATTATTGTTATTCAGATGGATATGGTTGTTTTGCACCCCACTATGATGCGTGCCTAGTCCTATTTGATTTTGAGGTAATTTTGAAAATAAAAAATCCCTCTATACCCCCTCTGACGTCCCGACAATGATTTCTGTTGACAAATTATTTTTATAGAGATGGAAATGGATATTCTGTACCCCACCATGATGCGTGCCAAGTCATATTTGATTTTTGAAGTCATTTTGAAAATGAAAAATCCCTCTATACCCCCTCTGACGACCCGACAATGATTTCTGTTGACGAATTATTCTCATTCAGATGGAAATTGATATTCTGCACCCCACCATGATGCGTGCCAAGTCATATTAGATTTTGATGTAATTTTGATAATGAAAAATCCCTCTATACCCCGTCTGACGACCCGTCAATGATTTCTGTTGACTAATTATTGATATTCAGATGGAAATGGATATTCTGCACCCCACCATGATGCGTTTCAAGTCATATTAGATTTTGAGGTAATTTTGAAAATGAAAAATCCCTCGATACCCCCTCTGACGACAAGACAATGATTTCTGTTGACGAATTATTGTTATTCAGATGGATATGGTTGTTTTGCACCCCACTATGATGCGTGCCTAGTCCTATTTGATTTTGAGGTAATTTTGAAAATAAAAAATCCCTCTATACCCCCTCTGACGTCCCGACAATGATTTCTGTTGACAAATTATTTTTATAGAGATGGAAATGGATATTCTGTACCCCACCATGATGCGTGCCAAGTCATATTTGATTTTTGAAGTCATTTTGAAAATGAAAAATCCCTCTATACCCCCTCTAACGACCCGACAATGATTTCTGTTGACGAATTATTGTTATTCAGATGGAAATGGATATTCTGCACCCCATCAAGTTGCGTGCCAAGTCTTATTTGATTTTGAGGTAATTTTGAAAATGAAAAATCCCTCTATACCCCCTCTAACGACCCGACAATGATTTCTGTTATCGAATTATTGTTATTCAGATATAAATGGATATTCTGTACCCCCCCATGATGCGTGCCAAGTCATATTTGATTTTTGAAGTCATTTTGAAAATGAAAAATCCCTCTATACCCCCTCTGACGACCCGACAATGATTTCTGTTGACGAATTATTGTTATTCAGATGGAAATGGATGTTCTGCACCCCACCAAGTTGCGTGCCAAGTCATATTTGATTTAGAGGTAATTTTGAAAATGAAAAAGTCCTCTATACTCCCTCTAACGACCCGACAATGATTTCTGTTAACGAATTATTGTTATTCAGATAGAAATGGATATTCTGCTGCCCACCATGATGCGTGCCAAGTCATATTAGATTTTTGAAGAAATATTGAAAATGAAAAATCCCTCCATACCCCCTATGACGACACGACAATGATTTATGTTGACGAATTATTGTTATCTAGATGGACATGGATACTTTGCACCCCACCATGATGCGTGCCTAGTCATATTTGATTTTGAGGTAATTTTGAAAATGAAAAATCCCTCTATACCCCCTCTGACGACCCGACAATGATTTCTGGTGACGAAATATTGTTATTCAGATGAAAATGAATATTTTGCACCCTACTATCATGCGTGCCAAGCCTTGTTTGAATTTTGAAGTCATTTTGATAATGAAAAATCCCACTATACCCCCTCTAACGAGCCGTCAATGGTTTCCATCGACGAATTTTTGTTATTCAGATGGAAATAAATTTTCTGCAGCCCACCATGATGCGTGCCAAGTCATATTTGATTTTGAGGTAATTTTGAAAATGAAAAATCCCTCTATACCCCCTCTGACGACCCGACAATGATTTCTTTTGACAAATTATTGTTATTGAGATGGAAATGAATATTCTGTACCCCACCATGATGCGTGCCAAGTCATATTTGGTTTTTGAAGTCATTTTGAAAATGAAAAATCCCTCTATACCCCCTCTGACGACCCGACAATGATTTCTGTTGACAAATTATTGTTTTTCAGATGGAAATGGATGTTTTGCAACCTACTATGATGCGTGCCAAGCCCTATTTGAATTTTGAAGTCATTTTGATAATGAAAAATCCCTCTATACCCCCTCTAACGACCCGTCAATGATTTCCATTGACGAATTATTGTTATTCAGATGGAAATGGATATTCTGCAGCCCACCATGATGCGTGCCAAGTCTTATTTGATTTTGAGGTAATTTTGAAAATGAGAAATCCCCCTATACCCCCTCTGACGACCCGACAATGATTTCTTTTGACAAATTATTGTTATTGAGATGAAAATGAATATTTTGTACCCCACCATGATGCGTGCCAAGTCATATTTGATTTTTGAAGTCATTTTGAAAATGAAAAATCCCTCTATACCCCCTCTGACGACCCGACAATGATTTCTGTTGACGAATTATTGTTTTTCAGATGGAAATGAATGTTTTGCACCCTACTATGATTCGTGCCAAGCCTTATTTGAATTTTGAAGTCATTTTGATAATGAAAAATCCCTCTATACCCCCTCTAACGACCCTTCAATGATTTTGTATTGACGAATTATTGTTATTCAGATGGAAATGGATATTCTGCAGCCCACCATGAGGCGTGCCAAGTCATATTTGATTTTGAGGTAATTTTGAAAATGAAAAATCACTCTATACCCCCTCTGACGACCCGACAATGATTTCTTTTGACAAATTATTGTTATTGAGATGGAAATGAATATTTTGTACCCCACCATGATGCGTGCCAAGTCATATTTGATTTTGGGGTAATTTTGAAAATGAAATATCCATCTATACCCCCTCTGATGACACGACAATGATTTATCTTAAGGAATTATTGTTATTCAGATGGGAATGGATATTCTGCACCCCACTATGATGCGTGCCAAGTCATTTTTTATTTTTGAAGTCATTTTGAAAATGAAAAATCCCTCTATTCCCTCTCTGACGACCCGACAATGATTTCTGTTTACGAATTATTGTTATTCAGATGGAAATAGATATTCTGCACCCCACCATGATGCGTGCCAAGTCATATTTTATTTTGAGGTTATTTTGATAATGAAAAATCCCTCTGATAATATCAGTAAAATCAAAAATCAATGAACACACAACACATTTGTCAATCCATCCCTATGATACCAAACACAATATTCTCATGCCATTATATTGCCTAAAGAACACAAAGGGACGATAAACGACTCTTCAACTTTTTTCCTAACACACCTTTAAACCATTTCAAACTTCAATTGAATCGAATACTGTCCCAGAACTTTGATCCAGGATAATGGAAGCATCTAGTAACCTATCATTTTATTCATACTACATAATATGATTATTCGTAATCTGATAATGCCTTTGTACTTATTCATATATCATTTGCTTATTTGTCTCGTTGTATGGCACCTTCAATTTAATATTTAATGCTATTTTTCATATTATTTTTTTAATTATTTCATCACTGACCAACTGATGTTCCTATGAAATGTAAATTTGTAAGAGAGAATAAACATATTATTAGCATTATATTATTATGGAATATTATAAACTTCGATATAATACGTCTTGAACTTCCCTATATATGAAAGGATGAAAGAGGTTTCTGTACGTGTGAATATTAACCTACTATTAGTTATCGAACTCATCATTTTTAAATTGCAAATATGCGTTAATTATTTTAGGTAATCAACGCGGAAAATATTGACGGTCTTGACGAGTGCTGTTTAAAATACTGAAGTCGGATATATAAAAAATATAGACTGTAGAAAAGAGAAAATGGATATTCGTGAGAAAATTCGAAGGCAAAAGAACCCAAGAGAAAAAGCTAACATTCTTTCTAGACTGTCATTCGCGTAAGTGGTTCTGTTTGTTTTGTGTTTCTAATGTCTTTCAGTCTCAGGTGGACGTGGAACAGATAACGAATAACTACACCTTTTTCAGTAATATTTCAGAAAGCGTCATTTGAATTTCAGAATAACCAGTTATAGTTCGGAAAATATCAATTGTATTTCAGACTAGTGAGTTGAATTTCGGTAAGTGTCAATTGTATTTCAGAATAGTAGGTTGAAGTTCAGTAAAGTCAATTTTATTTCAGAAAGCATTAATTGATTTCAGAAACAATCATTGGAATTTCAGAATAGTCAGTTGCATTTCAGAAAGTATGATATATATTTCGGAAAGTGTCATTTGTATTTCCGAAAACTTGAAAATAATTTTAGAAAGTATGTTTTCTAAAATGCAGAAATCATTAAATTCAGTTTGTGTTTGACTTCTTCCTAACCATATAATCCCTCTGACGACCCGACAATGATTTCTGTTGACGAATTATTCTCATTCAGATGGAAATTGATATTCTGCACCCCACCATGATGCGTGCCAAGTCATATTTGATTTTGAGGTAATTTTGATAATGAAAAATCCCTTTATTCCCTCTCTGACGACCCTACAATGATTTCTGTAGACAATTTATTTTTATAGAGATGGAAATGGATATTCTGTACCCCACCATGATGCGTGCCAAGTCATATTTGATTTTTGAAGTCATTTTGAAAATGAAAAATCCCTCTCTACCCCCTCTAACGACCCGTCAATGATTTCTGTTTACGAATTATTGTTATTCAGATGGAAATAGATATTCTGCACCCCACCATGATGCGTGCCAAGTCTTATTTGATTTTTGAAGTCATTTTGAAAATGAAAAATCCCTCTATTCCCTCTCTGACGACCCGAAAATAATTTCTGTTGACGAATTATTGTTATTTGGATGGAAATGCATGTTTTGCACCCCACTATGATGCGTGCCAAGTCATATTTGATTTATGAAGTCATTTTGATAATGAAAAATCCCTCTATACCCCCTCTGACGACCCGAAAATGATTTCTGTTGACGAATTATTGTTATTTAGATGAAAATGGATATTATGCGCTCCACTATGATACGTGCCAAGTCATATTTGATTTTTGAAGTAATTTTGAAAATGAAAAATCCCTCTATGCCCCCTCTAACGACCCGTCAATGATTTCTGTTGACGAATTATTGTTATTCAGATGGAAATGGAAATTCTGCACCCCACCATGATGCGTGCTAAGACATATTTGATTTTGATGTAATTTTGATAATGAAAAATCCCTCTATACCCCGTCTGACGACCCGTCAATGATTTCTGTTGACTAATTATTGATATTCAGATGGAAATGGATATTCTGCACCCCACCATGATGCGTGCCAAGTCATATTTGATTTCGAGGTAATTATGAAAATGAAAAATCCCTCTATACCCCCTCTGACGACCCGAATATGATTTCTGTTGACAAATTATTTTTATAGAGATGGAAATGGATATTCTGTACCCCACCATGATGCGTGCCAAGTCATATTTGATTTTTGAAGTCATTTTGAAAATGAAAAATCCCTCTATACCCCCTCTGACGACCCGACAATGATTTCTGTTGACGAATTATTCTCATTCAGATGGAAATTGATATTCTGCACCCCACCATGATGCGTGCCAAGTCATATTAGATTTTGAGGTAATTTTGAAAATGAAAAATCCCTCTATAATCCCTCTGACGACCCGACAATGATATCTGTTGACGAATTATTCTCATTCAGATGGAAATTGATATTCTGCACCCCACCATGATGCGTGCCAAGTCATATTTGATTTTAAGGTAATTTTGAAAATGAAAATTCCCTCTATACCCCCTCTAACGACCTGTCAATGATTTCCATTGACGAATTATTGTTATTCAGATGGAAATGGATATTCTGCAGCCCACCATGATGCGTGCCAAGTCATATTTGATTTTGAGGTAATTTTGAAAATGAAAAATCCCTCTATACCCCCTCTGACGACCCGACAATGATTTCTTTTGACAAATTATTGTTATATAGATGGAAATGAATATTCTGTACCCCACCATGTTGCGTGCCAAGTCATATTTGATTTTGGGGTAATTTTGATAATGAAAAATCCCTCTATACCCCCTCTAACGACCTGTCAATGATTTCCATTGACGAATTATTGTTATTCAGATGGAAATGGATATTCTGCAGCCCACCATGATGCGTGCCAAGTCATATTTGATTTTGAGGTAATTTTGAAAATGAAAAATCCCTCTATACCCCCTCTGACGACCCGACAATGATTTCTTTTGACAAATTATTGTTATTGAGATGGAAATGAATATTGTGTACCCCACCATGTTGCGTGCCAAGTCATATTTGATTTTGGGGTAATTTTGAAAATGAAATATCCCTCTATACCCCCTCTGACGACACGACAATGATTTATCTTAAGGAATTATTGTTATTCAGATGGGAATGGATATTCTGCACCCCACCATGATGCGTGCCAAGTCATATTTGATTTTGAGGTAATTTTGAAAATGAAAATTCCCTCCATACCACCTCTGACGACACGACAATGATTTCTGTTGACGAATTATTGTTATTCAGTTGGGAATGGATGTTTTGCACCCCACCATGATGCGTGCCAAGTCATATTAGATTTTGAGGTAAATTTGAAAATGAAAAATCCCTCTATAATCCCTCTGACGACCCGACAATGATATCTGTTGACAAATTATCCTCATTCAGATGGAAATTGATATTCTGCACCCCACCATGATGCGTGCCCAGTCCTATTTGATTTTGAGATAATTTTGAAAATGAAAAATCTCTCTATACCCCCTCTGACGTCCCGACAATGATTTCTGTTGACAAATTATTTTTATAGAGATGGAAATGGATATTCTGTACCCCACCATGATGCGTGCCAAGTCATATTTGATTTTTGAAGTCATTTTGAAAATGAGAAATCCCTCTATACCCCCTCTGACGACCCGACAATGATTTCTGTTGACGAATTATAGTTTTTCAGATGGAAATGGATGTTTTGCACCCTACTATGATGTGTGCCAAGCCTTATTTGAATTTTGAAGTCATTTTGATAATGAAAAATCCCTCTATTCCCCCTCTAACGACCCGTCAATGATTTCTGTTGACGAATTATTGTTATTTAGATGGAAATGGATATTCTGCACCCCACCATGATGCGTGCCAAGTCATATTTGATTTCGAGGTAATTATGAAAATGAAAAATCCCTCTATACCCCCTCTGACTACCCGAATATGATTTCTTTTGACAAATTATTGTTATTGAGATGGAAATGAATATTCTGTACCCCACCATGATGCGTGCCAAGTCATATTTGATTTTTGAAGTCATTTTGAAAATGAAAAATCCCTCTATACCCCCTCTGACGACCCGACAATGATTTCTGTTGACGAATTATTGTTTTTCAGATGAAAATGGATGTTTTGCGACCTACTATGATGCGTGCCAAGCCTTATTTGAATTTTGAAGTCATTTTGATAATGAAAAATCCCCCTATACCCCCTCTAACGACCCGTCAATGATTTCCATTGACGAATTATTGTTATTCAGATGGATATGGATATTCTGCAGCCCACCATGATGCGTGCCAAGTCATATTTGATTTTGAGGTAATTTTGAAAATGAAAAATCCCTCTATACCCCCTCTGACGACCCGACAATGATTTCTTTTGACAAATTATTGTTATTGAGATGGAAATGAATATTCTGTACCCCACCATGTTGCGTGCCAAGTCATATTTGATTTTGGGGTAATTTTGATAATGAAAAATCCCTCTATACCCCCTCTAACGACCTGTCAATGATTTCCATTGACGAATTATTG
This sequence comes from Chrysolina americana, assembly GCA_958502065.1. NCBI lineage: Eukaryota > Metazoa > Arthropoda > Insecta > Coleoptera > Chrysomelidae > Chrysolina > Chrysolina americana. Next base: position 42,953,356 of record OY293414.1, read on the forward strand.
TTATTCAGATGGAAATGGATATTCTGCAGCCCACCATGATGCGTGCCAAGTCATATTTGATTTTGAGGTAATTTTGAAAATGAAAAATCCCTCTATACCCCCTCTGACGACCCGACAATAATTTCTTTTGACAAATTATTGTTATATAGATGGAAATGAATATTCTATACCCCACCATGTTGCGTGCCAAGTCATATTTGATTTTGGGGTAATTTTGATAATGAAAAATCCCTCTATACCCCCTCTAACGACCTGTCAATGATTTCCATTGACGAATTATTGTTATTCAGATGGAAATGGATATTCTGCAGCCCACCATGATGCGTGCCAAGTCATATTTGATTTTGAGGTAATTTTGAAAATGAAAAATCCCTCTATACCCCCTCTGACGACCCGACAATGATTTCTTTTGACAAATTATTGTTATTGAGATGGAAATGAATATTGTGTACCCCACCATGTTGCGTGCCAAGTCATATTTGATTTTGGGGTAATTTTGAAAATGAAAAATCCCTCTATACCCCCTCTGACGTCCCGACAATGATTTCTGTTGACAAATTATTGTTATTTAGATGAAATTGCATGTTTTGCACCCCACTATGATGCGTGCCAAGTCATATTTGATTTTTGAAGTCATTTTGAAAATGAGAAATCCCTTTATTCCCTCTCTGACGACCCGACAATGATTTCTGTAGACAATTTATTTTTATAGAGATGCAAATGGATATTCTGTGCTCCACCATGATGCGTGCCAAGTCATATTTGATTTTTGAAGTCATTTTGAAAATGAGAAATCCCTCTCTACCCCCTCTAACGACCCGTCAATGATTTCTGTTTACGAATTATTGTTATTCAGATGGAAATGGATATTCTGCACCCCATCAAGTTGCGTGCCAAGTCTTATTTGATTTTGAGGTAATTTTGAAAATGAAAAATCCCTCTATACCCCCTCTGACGACCCGACAATGATTTCTTTTGACAAATTATTGTTATTGAGATGGAAATGAATATTCTGTACCCCTCCATGATGCGTGCCAAGTCATATTTGATTTTAGAAGTCATTTTGAAAATGAGAAATCCCTGTATCCCCCCTCTAACGACCCGACAATGATTTCTGTTGACGAATTATTGTTATTCAGATGGAAATGGATATTTTGCACCCCATCAAGTTGCGTGCCAAGTCTTATTTGATTTTGAGGTAATTTTGAAAATGAAAAATCCCTCTATACCCCCTCTAACGACCCGACAATGATTTCTGTTAACGAATTATTGTTATTCAGATAGAAATGGATATTCTGTACCCCCCCATGATGCGTGCCAAGTCATATTTGATTTTTGAAGTCATTTTGAAAATGAAAAATCCCTCTATACCCCCTCTGACGACCCGACAATGATTTCTGTTGATGAATTATTGTTATTCAGAAGGAAATGGATATTCTGTACCCCCCATGATGCGTGCCAAGTCATATTTGATTTTTGAAGTCATTTTGAAAATGAAAAATCCCTCTATACCCCCTCTAACGACCCGACAATGATTTCTGTTGACGAATTATTGTTATTCAGATGGAAATGGATATTCTGCACCCCATCAAGTTGCGTGCCAAGTCTTATTTGATTTTGAGGTAATTTTGAAAATGAAAAATCCCTCTATACTCCCTCTAACGACCCGACAATGATTTCTGTTATCGAATTATTGTTATTCAGATATAAATGGATATTCTGTACCCCCCCATGATGCGTGCCAAGTCATATTTGATTTTTGAAGTCATTTTGAAAATGAAAAATCCCTCTATACCCCCTCTGACGACCCGACAATGATTTCTGTTGACGAATTATTGTTATTCAGATGGAAATGGATATTCTGCACCCCACCAAGTTGCGTGCCAAGTCATATTTGATTTAGAGGTAATTTTGAAAAAGAAAAAGTCCTCTATACTCCCTCTAACGACCCGACAATGATTTCTGTTAACGAATTATTGTTATTCAGATAGAAATGGATATTCTGCTGCCCACCATGATGCGTGCCAAGTCATATTAGATTTTTGAAGAAATATTGAAAATGAAAAATCCCTCCATACCCCCTATGACGACACGACAATGATTTATGTTGACGAATTATTGTTATCTAGATGGACATGGATACTTTGCACCCCACCATGATGCGTGCCTAGTCATATTTGATTTTGTGGTAATTTTGAAAATGAAAAATCCCTCTATACCCCCTCTGACGACCCGACAATGATTTCTGGTGACGAAATATTGTTATTCAGATGAAAATGAATATTTTGCACCCTACTATCATGCGTGCCAAGCCTTGATTGAATTTTGAAGTCATTTTGATAATGAAAAATCCCACTATACCCCCTCTAACGAGCCGTCAATGGTTTCCATCGACGAATTTTTGTTATTCAGATAGAAATAAATTTTCTGCAGCCCACCATGATGCGTGCCAAGTCATATTTGATTTTGAGGTAATTTTGAAAATGAAAAATCCCTCTATACCCCTCTGACGACCCGACAATGATTTCTTTTGACAAATTATTGTTATTGAGATGGAAATGAATATTCTGTACCCCACCATGATGCGTGCCAAGTCATATTTGATTTTTGAAGTCATTTTGAAAATGAAAAATCCCTCTATACCCCCTCTGACGACCCGACAATGATTTCTGTTGACAAATTATTGTTTTTCAGATGGAAATGGATGTTTTGCAACCTACTATGATGCGTGCCAAGCCTTATTTGAATTTTGAAGTCATTTTGATAATGAAAAATCCCTCTATACCCCCTCTAACGACCCGTCAATGATTTCCATTGACGAATTATTGTTATTCAGATGAGAATGGATATTCTTCACCCCACCATGATGCGTGCCAAGTCATTTTTGATTTTTGAAGTCATTTTGAAAATGAAAAATCCCTCTATACCCCCTCTATCGACCCGTCAATGATATTGTATTGACGAATTATTGTTATTCAGATGGAAATGGATATTCTGCAGCCCACCATGATGCGTGCCAAGTCATATTTGATTTTGAGGTAATTTTGAAAATGAAAAATCCCTCTATACTTCCTCTGACGACCCGACAATGATTTCTTTTGACAAATCATTGTTATTGAGATGGAAATGAATATTCTGTACCCCACCATGTTGCGTGCCAAGTCATATTTGATTTTGGGGTAATTTTGATAATGAAAAATCCCTCTATACCCCCTCTAACGACCTGTCAATGATTTCCATTGACGAATTATTGTTATTCAGATGGAAATGGATATTCTGCAGCCCACCATGATGCGTGCCAAGTCATATTTGATTTTGAGGTAATTTTGAAAATGAAAAATCCCTCTATACCCCCTCCGACGACCCGAAAATGATTTCTTTTAACAAATTATTGTTATTGAGATGGAAATGAATATTCTGTACCCCACCATGATGCGTGCCAAGTCATATTTGATTTTGGGGTAATTTTGATAATGAAAAATCCCTCTATACCCCCTCTAACGACCTGTCAATGATTTCCTTCGACGAATTATTGTTATTCAGATGGAAATGGATATTCTGCAGCCCACCATGATGCGTGCCAAGTCATATTTGATTTTGAGGTAATTTTGAAAATGAAAAATCCCTCTATACCCCCTCTGACGACCCGACAATGATTTCTTTTGAAAAATTATTGTTATTGAGATGGATATGAATATTGTGTACCCCACCATGTTGCGTGCCAAGTCATATTTGATTTTGGGGTAATTTTGAAAATGAAATATCCCTCTATACCCCCTCTGACGACACGACAATGATTTATCTTAAGGAATTATTGTTATTCAGATGGGAATGGATATTCTGCACCCCACCATGATGCGTGCCAAGTCATTTTTGATTTTTGAAGTCATTTTGAAAATGAAAAATCCCTCTATTCCCTCTCTGACGTCCCGACAATGATTTCTGTTGACAAATTATTGTTATTTAGATGAAATTGCATGTTTTGCACCCCACTATGATGCGTGCCAAGTCATATTTGATTTTTGAAGTCATTTTGATAATGAAAAATCCCTTTATTCCCTCTCTGACGACCCGACAATGATTTCTGTAGACAATTTATTTTTATAGAGATGGAAATGGATATTCTGTACTCCACCATGATGCGTGCCAAGTCATATTTGATATTTGAAGTCATTTTGAAAATGAAAAATCCCTCTCTACCCCCTCTAACGACCCGTCAATGATTTCTGTTTACGAATTATTGTTATTCAGATAGAAATAGATATTCTGCACCCACCATGATGCGTGCCAAGTCATATTTGATTTTTGAAGTCATTTTGAAAATGAAAAATCCCTCTATTCCCTCTCTGACGACCCGACAATGATTTCTGTTGACGAATTATTGTTATTTGGATGGAAATGCATGTTTTGCACCCCACTATGATGCGTGCCAAGTCATATTTGAATCATGAAGTCATTTTGATAATGAAAAATCCCTCTATACCCCCTCTGACGACCCGAAAATGATTTCTGTTGACGAATTATTGTTATTTAGATGAAAATGGATATTATGCACTCCACTATGATACGTGCCAAGTCATATTTGATTTTTGAAGTAATTTTGAAAATGAAAAATCTCTTTAACCCCCTCTGACGACCCGACAATAATTAATGTTGACGAATTATTGTTATTTAGATGAAAATGGATATTATGCACCCCACCATGATGCGTGCCAAGTCATATTAGATTTTTGAAGAAATATTGATAATGAAAAATCCCTCTATACCCCCTCTAACGACCCGTCAATGATTTCTGTTGACGAATTATTGTTATTCAGATGGAAATGGATATTCTGCAGCCCACCATGATTCGTGCCAAGTCATAATTGATTTTGAGGTAATTTTGAAAATGAAAAATCCCCCTATACCCCTTCTGACGACCCGTCAATGATTTCTGTTGACGAATTATTGTTATTCAGATGGAAATGGATATTCTGCAGCCCACCATGATTCGTGCCAAGTCATAATTGATTTTGAGGTAATTTTGAAAATGAAAAATCCCCCTATACCCCTTCTGACGACCCGTCAATGATTTCTGTTGACGAATTATTGTTAATCAGATGGAAATGAATATTTTGCACCCTACTATGATGCGTGCCAAGTTATATTTGATTTTTGAAGTAATTTTGAAAATGAAAAATCTCTTTAACCCCCTCTGACGACCCGACAATAATTTATGTTGACGAATTATTGTTATTTAGATGAAAATGGATATTATGCACCCCACCATGATGCGTGCCAAGTCATATTAGATTTTTGAAGAAATATTGATTATGAAAAATCCCTCTATACCCCCTCTAACGACCCGTCAATGATTTCTGTTGACTAATTATTGTTATTAAGATGGAAATGGATATTCTGCAGCCCACCATGATGCGTGCCAAGTCATATTTGATTTTGAGGTAATTTTGAAAATGAAAAATCCCTCTATACCGCCTCTGACGACCCTACAATGATTTCTTTTGACAAATTATTGTTATTGAGATGGAAATGAATATTCTGTATCCCACCATGATGCGTGCCTAGACATATTTGATTTTTGAAGTCATTTTGAAAATGAAAAATCACTCTATACCCCCTCTGACGACCCGACAATGATTTCTGTTGACGAATTATTGTTATTCAGATGAAAATGGATATTCTGCACCCTACCATGATGCGTGCTAAGTCATATTAGATTTTGAGGTAATTTTGAAAATTAAAAATCCCTCTATACCCCCTCTGACGTCCCGACAATGATTTCTGTTGACAAATTATTGTTATCGAGATGGAAATGGATATTCTGTACCTCACCATGATGCGAGCCAAGTCATATTTGATTTTTGAAGTCATTTTGATAATGAAAAATCCCTCTATACCCCCTCTGACGACCTGACAATGATTTCTGTTGACGAATTATTGTTTTTCAGATGGAAATGGATGTTTTGCACCCTACTATGATGAGTGCCAAGCCATATTTGAATTTTGAAGTCATTTTGATAATGAAAAATCCCTCTATACCCCCTCTAACGACCCGTCAATGATTTCTGATGAAGAATTATTGTCATTCAGATGGAAATGGATATTCTGCAGCCCACCATGTTGCGTGCCAAGTCATATTTGATTTTGAGGTAATTTTGAAAATGAAAAATCCCTCTATACCCCCTCTGACGACCCGACAATGATTTCTTTTGACAAATTATTGTTATTGAGATGGAAATGAATATTCTGTACCCCATTATGATGCGTGCCAAGTCATATTTGATTTTTGAAGTCATTTTGAAAATGAGAAATCCCTGTATCCCCCCTCTAACGACCCGACAATGATTTCTGTTGATGAATTATTGTTATTCAGAAGGAAATGGATATTCTGCACCCCACCATGATGCGTGCCAAGTCATATTAGATTCTTGAAGAAATATTGAATAAGAAAAATCCCTGTATCCCCTCTCTAATGACCCGACAATGATTTCTGTTGACGAAATATTGTTATTCAGATGGAAATGGATATTCTGCACCCCACCAAGTTGCGTGCCAAGTCTTATTTGATTTTGAGGTAATTTTGAAAATGAAAAATCCCTCTATACCCCCTCTAACGACCCGACAATGATTTCTGTTAACGAATTATTGTTATTCAGATAGAAATGGATATTCTGTACCTCCCCATGATGCGTGCCAAGTCATATTTGATTTTTGAAGTCATTTTGAAAATGAAAAATCCCTCTATACCCCCTCTGACGACCCGACAATGATTTCTGTTGATGAATTATAGTTATTCAGAAGGAAATGGATATTCTGCACCCCACCATGATGCGTGCCAAGTCATATTAGATTCTTGAAGAAATATTGAAAAAGAAAAATCCCTGTATCCCCTCTCTAATGACCCGACAATGATTTCTGTTGACGAAATATTGTTATTCAGATGGAAATGGATATTCTGCACCCCACCAAGTTGCGTGCCAAGTCATATTTGATTTAGAGGTAATTTTGAAAATGAAAAATCCCTCTATACCCCCTCTGACGACCCGAAAATGATTTATGTTGACGAATTATTGTTATTTAGATGAAAATGGATATTATGCACTCCACTATGATACGTGCCAAGTCACATTTGATTTTTGAAGTAATTTTGAAAATGAAAAATCCCTCTATGCCCCCTCTAACGACCCGTCAATGATTTCTGTTGACTAATTATTTATATTCAGAAGGAAATGGATATTCTGCACCCCACCATGATGCGTGCCAAGTCATATTAGATTTTGAGGTAATTTTGAAAAAGAAAAATCCCTCGATACCCCCTCTGACGACACGACAATGATTTCTTTTGACGAATTATTGTCATTCAGATGGAAATGGATGTTTTGCACCCCACTATGATGCGTGCCAAGTCCTATTTGATTTTGAGGTAATTTTGAAAATGAAAAATCCCTCTATACACCCTCTGACGTCCCGACAATGATTTCTGTTGACAAATTATTTATATAGAGATGGAAATGGATATTCTGTACCCCACCATGATGCGTGCCAAGTCATATTTGATTTTGGGGTAATTTTGAAAATGAAATATCCATCTATACCCCCTCTGACGACACGACAATTATTTATCTTAAGGAATTATTGTTATTCAGATGAGAATGGATATTCTGCACCCCACCATGATGCGTGCCAAGTCATTTTTGATTTTTGAAGTCATTTTGAAAATGAAAAATCCCTCTATACCCCCTCTATCGACCCGTCAATGATATTGTATTGACGAATTATTGTTATTCAGATGGAAATGGATATTCTGCAGCCCACCATGATGCGTGCCAAGTCATATTTGATTTTGAGGTAATTTTGAAAATGAAAAATCCCTCTATACTTCCTCTGACGACCCGACAATGATTTCTTTTGACAAATCATTGTTATTGAGATGGAAATGAATATTCTGTACCCCACCATGTTGCGTGCCAAGTCATATTTGATTTTGGGGTAATTTTGATAATGAAAAATCCCTCTATACCCCCTCTAACGACCTGTCAATGATTTTCATTGACGAATTATTGTTATTCAGATGGAAATGGATATTCTGCAGCCCAACATGATGCGTGCCAAGTCATATTTGATTTTGAGGTAATTTTGAAAATGAAAAATCCCTCTATACCCCCTCCGACGACCCGACAATGATTTCTTTTAACAAATTATTGTTATTGAGATGGAAATGAATATTCTGTACCCCACCATGATGCGTGCCAAGTCATATTTGATTTTGGGGTAATTTTGATAATGAAAAATCCCTCTATACCCCCTTTAACGACCTGTCAATGATTTCCATCGACGAATTATTGTTATTCAGATGGAAATGGATATTCTGCAGCCCACCATGATGCGTGCCAAGCCATATTTGATTTTGAGGTAATTTTGAAAATGAAAAATCCCTCTATACCCCCTCTGACGACCCGACAATGATTTCTTTTGACAAATTATTGTTATTGAGATGGATATGAATATTGTGTACCCCACCATGTTGCGTGCCAAGTCATATTTGATTTTGGGGTAATTTTGAAAATGAAATATCCCTCTATACCCCCTCTGACGACACGACAATGATTTATCTTAAGGAATTATTGTTATTCAGATGGGAATGGATATTCTGCACCCCACCATGATGCGTGCCAAGTCATTTTTGATTTTTGAAGTCATTTTGAAAATGAAAAATCCCTCTATTCCCTCTCTGACGTCCCGACAATGATTTCTGTTGACAAATTATTGTTATTTAGATGAAATTGCATGTTTTGCACCCCACTATGATGCGTGCCAAGTCATATTTGATTTTTGAAGTCATTTTGATAATGAAAAATCCCTTTATTCCCTCTCTGACGACCCGACAATGATTTCTGTAGACAATTCATTTTTATAGAGATGGAAATGGATATTCTGTACTCCACCATGATGCGTGCCAAGTCATATTTGATATTTGAAGTCATTTTGAAAATGAAAAATCCCTCTCTACCCCCTCTAACGACCCGTCAATGATTTCTGTTTACAAATTATTGTTATTCAGATAGAAATAGATATTCTGCACCCGCCATGATGCGTGCCAAGTCATATTTGATTTTTGAAGTCATTTTGAAAATGAAAAATCCCTCTATTCCCTCTCTGACGACCCGACAATGATTTCTGTTGAAGAATTATTGTTATTTGGATGGAAATGCATGTTTTGCACCCCACTATGATGCGTGCCAAGTCATATTTGAATCATGAAGTCATTTTGATAATGAAAAATCCCTCTATACCCCCTCTGACGACCCGAAAATGATTTGTGTTGACGAATTATTGTTATTTAGATGAAAATGGATATTATGCACTCCACTATGATACGTGCTAAGTCATATTTGATTTTTGAAGTAATTTTGAAAATGAAAAATCTCTTTAACCCCCTCTGACGACCCGACAATAATTTATGTTGACGAATTATTGTTATTTAGATGAAAATGGATATTATGCACCCCACCATGATGCGTGCCAAGTCATATTAGATTTTTGAAGAAATATTGATAATGAAAAATCCCTCTATACCCCCTCTAACGACCCGTCAATGATTTCTGTTGACGAATTATTGTTATTCAGATGGAAATGGATATTCTGCAGCCCACCATGATTCGTGCCAAGTCATAATTGATTTTGAGGTAATTTTGAAAATGAAAAATCCCCCTATACCCCTTCTGACGACCCGTCAATGATTTCTGTTGACGAATTATTGTTATTCAGATGAAAATGGATATTTTGTACCCCACCATGATGCGAGCCAAGTCATATTTGATTTTGAGGTAATTTTGTAAATGAAAAATCCCTCTACACCCCCTCTGACGTCCCGACAATGATTTCTGTTGACAAGTTATTGTTGTTGAGATGGAAATGGATATTCTGTACCCCATCATGATGCGTGCCAAGTTATATTTGATTTATGAAGTCGTTTTGTTAATGAAAAATCCCTCTATACCACCTCTGACGACCCGACAATGATTTCTGTTGACGAATTATTGTTAATCAGATGGAAATGAATATTTTGCACCCTACTATGATGCGTGCCAAGTTATATTTGATTTTTGAAGTAATTTTGAAAATGAAAAATCTCTTTAACCCCCTCTGACGACCCGACAATAATTTATGTTGACGAATTATTGTTATTTAGATGAAAATGGATATTATGCACCCAACCATGATGCGTGCCAAGTCATATTAGATTTTTGAAGAAATATTGATTATGAAAAATCCCTCTATACCCCCTCTAACGACCCGTCAATGATTTCTGTTGACGAATTATTGTTATTAAGATGGAAATGGATATTCTGCAGCCCACCATGATGCGTGCCAAGTCATATTTGATTTTGAGGTAATTTTGAAAATGAAAAATCCCTCTATACCGCCTCTGACGACCCTACAATGATTTCTTTTGACAAATTATTGTTATTGAGATGGAAATGAATATTCTGTATCCCACCATGATGCGTGCCTAGACATATTTGATTTTTGAAGTCATTTTGAAAATGAAAAATCACTCTATACCCCCTCTGACGACCCGACAATGATTTCTGTTGACGAATTATTGTTATTCAGATGAAAATGGATATTCTGCACCCTACCATGATGCGTGCTAAGTCATATTAGATTTTGAGGTAATTTTGAAAATTAAAAATCCCTCTATACCCCCTCTGACGTCCCGACAATGATTTCTGTTGACAAGTTATTGTTGTTGAGATGGAAATGGATATTCTGTACCCCATCATGATGCGTGCCAAGTTATATTTGATTTATGAAGTCGTTTTGTTAATGAAAAATCCCTCTATACCACCTCTGACGACCCGACAATGATTTCTGTTGACGAATTATTGTTAATCAGATGGAAATGAATATTTTGCACCCTACTATGATGCGTGCCAAGTTATATTTGATTTTTGAAGTAATTTTGAAAATGAAAAATCCCCCTATACCCCTTCTGACGACCCGTCAATGATTTCTGTTGACGAATTATTGTTATTCAGATGAAATTGGATATTTTGTACCCCACCATGATGCAAGCCAAGTCATATTTGATTTTGAGGTAATTTTGAAAATGAAAAATCCCTATATACCCCCTCTGACGTCCCGACAATGATTTCTGTTGACAAGTTATTGTTGATGAGATGGAAATGGATATTCTGTACCCCATCATGATGCGTGCCAAGTTATATTTGATTTATGAAGTCGTTTTGTTAATGAAAAATCCCTCTATACCACCTCTGACGACCCGACAATGATTTCTGTTGACGAATTATTGTTAATCAGATGGAAATGAATATTTTGCACCCTACTATGATGCGTGCCAAGTTATATTTGATTTTTGAAGTAATTTTGAAAATGAAAAATCTCTTTAACCCCCTCTGACGACCCGACAATAATTTATGTTGACGAATTATTGTTATTTAGATGAAAATGGATATTATGCACCCCACCATGATGCGTGCCAAGTCATATTAGATTTTTGAAGAAATATTGATTATGAAAAATTCCTCTATACCCCCTCTAACGACCCGTCAATGATTTCTGTTGACGAATTATTGTTATTAAGATGGAAATGGATATTCTGCAGCCCACCATGATGCGTGCCAAGTCATATTTGATTTTGAGGTAATTTTGAAAATGAAAAATCCCTCTATACCGCCTCTGACGACCCTACAATGATTTCTTTTGACAAATTATTGTTATTGAGATGGAAATGAATATTCTGTATCCCACCATGATGCGTGCCTAGACATATTTGATTTTTGAAGTCATTTTGAAAATGAAAAATCACTCTATACCCCCTCTGACGACCCGACAATGATTTCTGTTGACGAATTATTGTTATTCAGATGAAAATGGATATTCTGCACCCTACCATGATGCGTGCTAAGTCATATTAGATTTTGAGGTAATTTTGAAAATTAAAAATCCCTCTATACCCCCTCTGACGTCCCGACAATGATTTCTGTTGACAAATTATTGTTATCGAGATGGAAATGGATATTCTGTACCTCACCATGATGCGAGCCAAGTCATATTTGATTTTTGAAGTCATTTTGATAATGAAAAATCCCTCTATACCCCCTCTGACGACCTGACAATGATTTCTGTTGACGAATTATTGTTTTTCAGATGGAAATGGATGTTTTGCACCCTACTATGATGAGTGCCAAGCCATATTTGAATTTTGAAGTCATTTTGATAATGAAAAATCCCTCTATACCCCCTCTAACGACCCGTCAATGATTTCTGTTGAAGAATTATTGTTATTCAGATGGAAATGGATATTCTGCAGCCCACCATGTTGCGTGCCAAGTCATATTTGATTTTGAGGTAATTTTGAAAATGAAAAATCCCTCTATACCCCCTCTGACGACCCGACAATGATTTCTTTTGACAAATTATTGTTATTGAGATGGAAATGAATATTCTGTACCCCACCATGATGCGTGCCAAGTCATATTTGATTTTTGAAGTCATTTTGAAAATGAGAAATCCCTGTATCCCCCCTCTAACGACCCGACAATGATTTCTGTTGATGAATTATTGTTATTCAGAAGGAAATGGATATTCTGCACCCCACCATGATGCGTGCCAAGTCATATTAGATTCTTGAAGAAATATTGAAAAAGAAAAATCCCTGTATCCCCTCTCTAATGACCCGACAATGATTTCTGTTGACGAAATATTGTTATTCAGATGGAAATGGATATTCTGCACCCCACCAAGTTGCGTGCCAAGTCTTATTTGATTTTGAGGTAATTTTGAAAATGAAAAATCCCTCTATACCCCCTCTAACGACCCGACAATGATTTCTGTTAACGAATTATTGTTATTCAGATAGAAATGGATATTCTGTACCTCCCCATGATGCGTGCCAAGTCATATTTGATTTTTGAAGTCATTTTGAAAATGAAAAATCCCTCTATACCCCCTCTGACGACCCGACAATGATTTCTGTTGATGAATTATAGTTATTCAGAAGGAAATGGATATTCTGCACCCCACCATGATGCGTGCCAAGTCATATTAGATTCTTGAAGAAATATTGAAAAAGAAAAATCCCTGTATCCCCTCTCTAATGACCCGACAATGATTTCTGTTGACGAAATATTGTTATTCAGATAGAAATGGATATTCTGCACCCCACCAAGTTGCGTGCCAAGTCATATTTGATTTAGAGGTAATTTTGAAAATGAAAAATCCCTCTATACCCCCTCTGACGACCCGAAAATGATTTATGTTGACGAATTATTGTTATTTAGATGAAAATGGATATTATGCACTCCACTATGATACGTGCCAAGTCACATTTGATTTTTGAAGTAATTTTGAAAATGAAAAATCCCTCTATGCCCCCTCTAACGACCCGTCAATGATTTCTGTTGACTAATTATTTATATTCAGAAGGAAATGGATATTCTGCACCCCACCATGATGCGTGCCAAGTCATATTAGATTTTGAGGTAATTTTGAGAAAGAAAAATCCCTCGATACCCCCTCTGACGACACGACAATGATTTCTTTTGACGAATTATTGTCATTCAGATGGAAATGGATGTTTTGCACCCCACTATGATGCGTGCCAAGTCCTATTTGATTTTGAGGTAATTTTGAAAATGAAAAATCCCTCTATACACCCTCTGACGTCCCGACAATGATTTCTGTTGACAAATTATTTATATAGAGATGGAAATGAATATTCTGTACCCCACCATGATGCGTGCCAAGTCATATTTGATTTTGGGGTAATTTTGAAAATGAAATATCCATCTATACCCCCTCTGACGACACGACAATTATTTATCTTAAGGAATTATTGTTATTCAGATGAGAATGGATATTCTGCACCCCACCATGATGCGTGCCAAGTCATTTTTGATTTTTGAAGTCATTTTGAAAATGAAAAATCCCTCTATACCCCCTCTATCGACCCGTCAATGATATTGTATTGACGAATTATTGTTATTCAGATGGAAATGGATATTCTGCAGCCCACCATGATGCGTGCCAAGTCATATTTGATTTTGAGGTAATTTTGAAAATGAAAAATCCCTCTATACTTCCTCTGACGACCCGACAATGATTTCTTTTGACAAATCATTGTTATTGAGATGGAAATGAATATTCTGTACCCCACCATGTTGCGTGCCAAGTCATATTTGATTTTGGGGTAATTTTGATAATGAAAAATCCCTCTATACCCCCTCTAACGACCTGTCAATGATTTCCATTGACGAATTATTGTTATTCAGATGGAAATGGATATTCTGCAGCCCACCATGATGCGTGCCAAGTCATATTTGATTTTGAGGTAATTTTGAAAATGAAAAATCCCTCTATACCCCCTCCGACGACCCGACAATGATTTCTTTTAACAAATTATTGTTATTGAGATGGAAATGAATATTCTGTACCCCACCATGATGCGTGCCAAGTCATATTTGATTTTGGAGTAATTTTGATAATGAAAAATCCCTCTATACCCCCTCTAACGACCTGTCAATGATTTCCATCGACGAATTATTGTTATTCAGATGGAAATGGATATTCTGCAGCCCACCATGATGCGTGCCAAGTCATATTTGATTTTGAGGTAATTTTGAAAATGAAAAATCCCTCTATACCCCCTCTGACGACCCGACAATGATTTCTTTTGACAAATTATTGTTATTGAGATGGATATGAATATTGTGCACCCCACCATGTTGCGTGCCAAGTCATATTTGATTTTGGGGTAATTTTGAAAATGAAATATCCCTCTATACCCCCTCTGACGACACGACAATGATTTATCTTAAGGAATTATTGTTATTCAGATGGGAATGGATATTCTGCACCCCACCATGATGCGTGCCAAGTCATTTTTGATTTTTGAAGTCATTTTGAAAATGAAAAATCCCTCTATTCCCTCTCTGACGTCCCGACAATGATTTCTGTTGACAAATTATTGTTATTTAGATGAAATCGCATGTTTTGCACCCCACTATGATGCGTGCCAAGTCATATTTGATTTTTGAAGTCATTTTGAAAATGAAAAATCCCTCTATACCCCCTCTGACGACCCGACAATGATTTCTGTTGATGAATTATAGTTATTCAGAAGGAAATGGATATTCTGCACCCCACCATGATGCGTGCCAAGTCATATTAGATTCTTGAAGAAATATTGAAAAAGAAAAATCCCTGTATCCCCTCTCTAATGACCCGACAATGATTTCTGTTGACGAAATATTGTTATTCAGATAGAAATGGATATTCTGCACCCCACCAAGTTGCGTGCCAAGTCATATTTGATTTAGAGGTAATTTTGAAAATGAAAAATCCCTCTATACCCCCTCTGACGACCCGAAAATGATTTATGTTGACGAATTATTGTTATTTAGATGAAAATGGATATTATGCACTCCACTATGATACGTGCCAAGTCACATTTGATTTTTGAAGTAATTTTGAAAATGAAAAATCCCTCTATGCCCCCTCTAACGACCCGTCAATGATTTCTGTTGACTAATTATTTATATTCAGAAGGAAATGGATATTCTGCACCCCACCATGATGCGTGCCAAGTCATATTAGATTTTGAGGTAATTTTGAGAAAGAAAAATCCCTCGATACCCCCTCTGACGACACGACAATGATTTCTTTTGACGAATTATTGTCATTCAGATGGAAATGGATGTTTTGCACCCCACTATGATGCGTGCCAAGTCCTATTTGATTTTGAGGTAATTTTGAAAATGAAAAATCCCTCTATACACCCTCTGACGTCCCGACAATGATTTCTGTTGACAAATTATTTATATAGAGATGGAAATGAATATTCTGTACCCCACCATGATGCGTGCCAAGTCATATTTGATTTTGGGGTAATTTTGAAAATGAAATATCCATCTATACCCCCTCTGACGACACGACAATTATTTATCTTAAGGAATTATTGTTATTCAGATGAGAATGGATATTCTGCACCCCACCATGATGCGTGCCAAGTCATTTTTGATTTTTGAAGTCATTTTGAAAATGAAAAATCCCTCTATACCCCCTCTATCGACCCGTCAATGATATTGTATTGACGAATTATTGTTATTCAGATGGAAATGGATATTCTGCAGCCCACCATGATGCGTGCCAAGTCATATTTGATTTTGAGGTAATTTTGAAAATGAAAAATCCCTCTATACTTCCTCTGACGACCCGACAATGATTTCTTTTGACAAATCATTGTTATTGAGATGGAAATGAATATTCTGTACCCCACCATGTTGCGTGCCAAGTCATATTTGATTTTGGGGTAATTTTGATAATGAAAAATCCCTCTATACCCCCTCTAACGACCTGTCAATGATTTCCATTGACGAATTATTGTTATTCAGATGGAAATGGATATTCTGCAGCCCACCATGATGCGTGCCAAGTCATATTTGATTTTGAGGTAATTTTGAAAATGAAAAATCCCTCTATACCCCCTCCGACGACCCGACAATGATTTCTTTTAACAAATTATTGTTATTGAGATGGAAATGAATATTCTGTACCCCACCATGATGCGTGCCAAGTCATATTTGATTTTGGGGTAATTTTGATAATGAAAAATCCCTCTATACCCCCTCTAACGACCTGTCAATGATTTCCATCGACGAATTATTGTTATTCAGATGGAAATGGATATTCTGCAGCCCACCATGATGCGTGCCAAGTCATATTTGATTTTGAGGTAATTTTGAAAATGAAAAATCCCTCTATACCCCCTCTGACGACCCGACAATGATTTCTTTTGACAAATTATTGTTATTGAGATGGATATGAATATTGTGCACCCCACCATGTTGCGTGCCAAGTCATATTTGATTTTGGGGTAATTTTGAAAATGAAATATCCCTCTATACCCCCTCTGACGACACGACAATGATTTATCTTAAGGAATTATTGTTATTCAGATGGGAATGGATATTCTGCACCCCACCATGATGCGTGCCAAGTCATTTTTGATTTTTGAAGTCATTTTGAAAATGAAAAATCCCTCTATTCCCTCTCTGACGTCCCGACAATGATTTCTGTTGACAAATTATTGTTATTTAGATGAAATCGCATGTTTTGCACCCCACTATGATGCGTGCCAAGTCATATTTGATTTTTGAAGTCATTTTGATAATGAAAAATCCCTTTATTTCCTCTCTGACGACCCGACAATGATTTCTGTAGACAATTTATTTTTATAGAGATGGAAATGGATATTCTGTACTCCACCATGATGCGTGCCAAGTCATATTTGATATTTGAAGTCATTTTGAAAATGAAAAATCCCTCTCTACCCCCTCTAACGCCCCGTCAATGATTTCTGTTTACGAATTATTGTTATTCAGATAGAAATAGATATTCTGCACCCACCATGATGCGTGCCAAGTCATATTTGATTTTTGAAGTCATTTTGAAAATGAAAAATCCCTCTATTCCCTCTCTGACGACCCGACAATGATTTCTGTTGACGAATTATTGTTATTTGGATGGAAATGCATGTTTTGCACCCCACTATGATGCGTGCCAAGTCATATTTGAATCATGAAGTCATTTTGATAATGAAAAATCCCTCTATACCCCCTCTGACGACCCGAAAATGATTTCTGTTGACGAATTATTGTTATTTAGATGAAAATGGATATTATGCACTCCACTATGATACGTGCCAAGTCATATTTGATTTTTGAAGTAATTTTGAAAATGAAAAATCTCTTTAACCCCCTCTGACGACCCGACAATAATTTATGTTGACGAATTATTGTTATTTAGATGAAAATGGATATTATGCACCCCACCATGATGCGTGCCAAGTCATATTAGATTTTTGAAGAAATATTGATAATGAAAAATCCCTCTATACCCCCTCTAACGACCCGTCAATGATTTCTGTTGACGAATTATTGTTATTCAGATGGAAATGGATATTCTGCAGCCCACCATGATTCGTGCCAAGTCATAATTGATTTTGAGGTAATTTTGAAAATGAAAAATCCCCCTATACCCCTTCTGACGACCCGTCAATGATTTCTGTTGACGAATTATTGTTATTCAGATGAAAATGGATATTTTGTACCCCACCATGATGCGAGCCAAGTCATATTTGATTTTGAGGTAATTTTGAAAATGAAAAATCCCTCTATACCCCCTCTGACGTCCCGACAATGATTTCTGTTGACAAGTTATTGTTGTTGAGATGGAAATGGATATTCTGTACCCCATCATGATGCGTGCCAAGTTATATTTGATTTATGAAGTCGTTTTGTTAATGAAAAATCCCTCTATACCACCTCTGACGACCCGACAATGATTTCTGTTGACGAATTATTGTTAATCAGATGGAAATGAATATTTTGCACCCTACTATGATGCGTGCCAAATTATATTTGATTTTTGAAGTAATTTTGAAAATGAAAAATCTCTTTAACCCCCTCTGACGACCCGACAATAATTTATGTTGACGAATTATTGTTATTTAGATGAAAATGGATATTATGCACCCCACCATGATGCGTGCCAAGTCATATTAGATTTTTGAAGAAATATTGATTATGAAAAATCCCTCTATACCCCCTCTAACGACCCGTCAATGATTTCTGTTGACGAATTATTGTTATTAAGATGGAAATGGATATTCTGCAGCCCACCATGATGCGTGCCAAGTCATATTTGATTTTGAGGTAATTTTGAAAATGAAAAATCCCTCTTTACCGCCTCTGACGACCCTACAATGATTTCTTTTGACAAATTATTGTTATTGAGATGGAAATGAATATTCTGTATCCCACCATGATGCGTGCCTAGACATATTTGATTTTTGAAGTCATTTTGAAAATGAAAAATCACTCTATACCCCCTCTGACGACCCGACAATGATTTCTGTTGACGAATTATTGTTATTCAGATGAAAATGGATATTCTGCACCCTACCATGATGCGTGCTAAGTCATATTAGATTTTGAGGTAATTTTGAAAATTAAAAATCCCTCTATACCCCCTCTGACGTCCCGACAATGATTTCTGTTGACAAATTATTGTTATCGAGATGGAAATGGATATTCTGTACCTCACCATGATGCGAGCCAAGTCATATTTGATTTTTGAAGTCATTTTGATAATGAAAAATCCCTCTATACCCCCTCTGACGACCTGACAATGATTTCTGTTGACGAATTATTGTTTTTCAGATGGAAATGGATGTTTTGCACCCTACTATGATGAGTGCCAAGCCATATTTGAATTTTGAAGTCATTTTGATAATGAAAAATCCCTCTATACCCCCTCTAACGACCCGTCAATGATTTCTGTTGAAGAATTATTGTTATTCAGATGGAAATGGATATTCTGCAGCCCACCATGTTGCGTGCCAAGTCATATTTGATTTTGAGGTAATTTTGAAAATGAAAAATCCCTCTATACCCCCTCTGACGACCCGACAATGATTTCTTTTGACAAATTATTGTTATTGAGATGGAAATGAAAATTCTGTACCCCACCATGATGCGTGCCAAGTCATATTTGATTTTTGAAGTCATTTTGAAAATGAGAAATCCCTGTATCCCCCCTCTAACGACCCGACAATGATATCTGTTGATGAATTATTGTTATTCAGAAGGAAATGGATATTCTGCACCCCACCATGATGCGTGCCAAGTCATATTAGATTCTTGAAGAAATATTGAAAAAGAAAAATCCCTGTATCCCCTCTCTAATGACCCGACAATGATTTCTGTTGACGAAATATTGTTATTCAGATGGAAATGGATATTCTGCACCCCACCAAGTTGCGTGCCAAGTCTTATTTGATTTTGAGGTAATTTTGAAAATGAAAAATCCCTCTATACCCCCTCTAACGACCCGAAAATGATTTCTGTTAACGAATTATTGTTATTCAGATAGAAATGGATATTCTGTACCCCCCTATGATGCGTGCCAAGTCATATTTGATTTTTGAAGTCATTTTGAAAATGAAAAATCTCTATACCCCCTCTGACGACCCGACAATGATTTCTGTTGATGAATTATAGTTATTCAGAAGGAAATGGATATTCTGCACCCCACCATGATGCGTGCCAAGTCATATTAGATTCTTGAAGAAATATTGAAAAAGAAAAATCCCTGTATCCCCTGTCTAATGACCCGACAATGATTTCTGTTGACGAAATATTGTTATTCAGATGGAAATGGATATTCTGCACCCCACCAAGTTGCGTGCCAAGTCATATTTGATTTAGAGGTAATTTTGAAAATGAAAAATCCCTCTATACTCCCTCTAACGATCCGACAATGATTTCTGTTAACGAATTATTGTTATTCAGATAGAAATGGATATTCTGCAGCCCACCATGATGCGTGCCAAGTCATATTAGATTTTTGACGAAATATTGAAAATGAAAAATCCCTCCATACCCCCTATGACGACACGACAATGATTTATGTTGACGAATTATTGTTATCTAGATGGACATGGATACTTTGCACCCCACCATGATGCGTGCCTAGTCATATTTGATTTTGAGGTAATTTTGAAAATGAAAAATCCCTCTATACCCCCTCTGACGACCCGACAATGATTTCTGTTGACGAAATATTGTTATTCAGATGAAAATGAATATTTTGCACCCTACTATTATGCGTGCCAAGCCTTGTTTGAATTTTGAAGTCATTTTGATAATGAAAAATCCCTCTATACCCCCTCTAACGAGCCGTCAATGATTTCCATTGACGAATTATTGTTATTCAGATGGAAATAAATTTTCTGCAGCCCACCATGATGCGTGCCAAGTCATATTTGATTTTGAGGTAATTTTGAAAATGAAAAATCCCTCTATACCCCCTCTGACGACCCGACAATGATTTCTTTTGACAAATTATTGCTATTGAGATGGAAATGAATATTCTGTACCCCACCATGATGCGTGCCAAGTCATATTTGATTTTTGAAGTCATTTTGAAAATGAAAAATCCCTCTATACCCCCTCTGACGACCCGACAATGATTTCTGTTGACGAATTATTGTTTTTCAGATGGAAATGGGTGTTTTGCAACCTACTATGATGTGTGCCAAGACTTATTTGAATTTTGAAGTCATTTTGAGAATAAAAAATCCCTCTATACCCCCTCTAACGACCCGTCAATGATTTCCATTGACGAATTATTGTTATTCAGATGGAAATGGATATTCTGCAGCCCACCATGATGCGTGCCAAGTCTTATTTGATTTTGAGGTAATTTTGAAAATGAGAAATCCCTCTATACCCCTTCTGACGACCCGACAATGATTTCTTTTGACAAATTATTGTTAATGAGATGGAAATGAATATTCTGTACCCCACCATGTTGCGTGCCAAGTCATATTTGATTTTCGGGTAATATTGATAATGAGAAATCCCTCTATACCCCCTCTGACGACCCGACAATGATTTCTTCTGACAAATTATTGTTATTGAGATGAAAATGAATATTCTGTACCCCACCATGATGCGTGCTAAGTCATATTTGATTTTTGAAGTCATTTTGAAAATGAAAAATCCCTCTATACCCCCTCTGACGACCCGACAATGATTTCTGTTAACGAATTATTGTTTTTCAGATTGAAATAGATGTTTTGCACCCTACTATGATGCGTGCCAAGCCTTATTTGAATTTTGAAGTCATTTTGATAATGAAAAATCCCTCTATACCCCCTCTAACGACCCGTCAATGATTTTGTATTGACGAATTATTGTTATCCAGATGGAAATGGATATTCTGCAGCCCACCATGATGCGTGCCAAGTCATATTTGATTTTGAGGTAATTTTGAAAATGAAAAATCCCTCTATACCCCCTCTGACGACCCGACAATGATTTCTTCTGACAAATCATTGTTATTGAGATGGAAATGAATATTCTGTACCCCACCATGTTGCGTGCCAAGTCATATTTGATTTTGGGGTAATTTTGATAATGAAAAATCCCTCTATACCCCCTCTAACGACCTGTCAATGATTTCCATTGACGAATTATTGTTATTCAGATGGAAATGGATATTCTGCAGCCCACCATGATGCGTGCCAAGTCATATTAGATTTTTGACGAAATATTGAAAATGAAAAATCCCTCCATACCCCCTATGACGACACGACAATGATTTATGTTGACGAATTATTGTTATCTAGATGGACATGGATACTTTGCACCCCACCATGATGCGTGCCTAGTCATATTTGATTTTGAGGTAATTTTGAAAATGATAAATCCCTCTATACCCCCTCTGACGACCCGACAATGATTTCTGTTAACGAATTATTGTTATTCAGATAGAAATGGATATTCTGCAGCCCACCATGATGCGTGCCAAGTCATATTTGATTTTGAGGTAATTTTGAAAATGAAAAATCCCTCTATACCCCCTCTGACGACCCGACAATGATTTCTTTTGACAAATTATTGTTATTGAGATGGAAATGAATATTGTGTACCCCACCATGTTGCGTGCCAAGTCATATTTGATTTTGGGGTAATTTTGAAAATGAAATATCCCTCTATACCCCCTCTGACGACACGACAATGATTTATCTTGAGGAATTATTGTTATTCAGATGGGAATGGATATTCTGCACCCCACCATGATGCGTGCCAAGTCATTTTTGATTTTTGAAGTCATTTTGAAAATGAAAAATTCCTCTATTCCCTCTCTGACGACCCGACAATGATTTCTGTTTACGAAATATTGTTATTCAGATGGAAATAGATATTCTGCACCCCACCATGATGCGTGCCAAGTCATATTTGATTTTGAGGTTATTTTGATAATGAAAAATCCCTCTATACTCCCTCTGACGTCCCGACAATGACTTCTGTTGACTAATTATTGTTATTTAGATGATATTGCATGTTTTGCACCCCACTATGATGCGTGCCAAGTCATATTTGATTTTTGAAGTCATTTTGATAATGAAAAATCCCTTTATTCCCTCTCTGACGACCCGACAATGATTTCTGTAGACAATTTATTTTTATAGAGATGGAAATGGATATTCTGTACTCCACCATGATGCGTGCCAAGTCATATTTGATTTTTGAAGTAATTTTGAAAATGAAAAATCCCACTCTACCCCCTCTAACGACCCGTCAATGATTTCTGTTTACGAATTATTGTTATTCAGATGGAAAAAGATATTCTGCACCCCACAATGATGCGTGCCAAGTCATATTTGATTTTTGAAGTCATTTTGAAAATGAAAAATCCCTCTATTCCCTCTCTGACGACCCGACAATGATTTCTGTTGACGAATTATTGTTATTTGGATGGAAATGCATGTTTTGCACCCCACTATGATGCGTGCCAAGTCATATTTGATTTGTGAAGTCATTTTGATAATGAAAAATCCCTCTATACCCCCTCTGCCGACCCGAAAATGATTTCTGTTGACGAATTATTGTTATTTAGATGAAAATGGATATTATGCACTCCACTATGATACGTGCCAAGTCATATTTGATTTTTGAAGTAATTTTGAAAATGAAAAATCTCTTTAACCCCCTCTGACGACCCGACAATAATTTATGTTGACGAATTATTGTTATTTAGATGAAAATGGATATTATGCACCCCACCATGATGCGTGCCAAGTCATATTAGATTTTTGAAGAAATATTGATAATGAAAAATCCCTCTATACCCCCTCTAACGACCCGTCAATGATTTCTGTTGACGAATTATTGTTATTCAGATGGAAATGGATATTCTGCAGCCCACCATGATGCGTGCCAAGTCATATTTGATTTTGAGGTAATTTTGAAAATGAAAAATCCCCCTATACCCCTTCTGACGACCCGTCAATGATTTCTGTTGACGAATTATTGTTATTCAGATGAAAATGGATATTTTGTACCCCACCATGATGCGAGCCAAGTCATATTTGATTTTGAGGTAATTTTGAAAATGAAAAATCCCTCTATACCCCCTCTGACGTCCCGACAATGATTTCTGTTGACAAGTTATTGTTGTTGAGATGGAAATGGATATTTTGTACCCCATCATGATGCGTGCCAAGTCATATTTGATTTATGAAGTCGTTTTGTTAATGAAAAATCCCTCTATACCACCTCTGACGACCCGACAATGATTTCTGTAGACGAATTATTGTTAATCAGATGGAATTGAATATTTTGCACCCTACTATGATGCGTGCCAAGTTATATTTGATTTTTGAAGTAGTTTTGAAAATGAAAAATCTCTTTAACTCCCTCTGACGACCCGACAATAATTTATGTTGACGAATTATTGTTATTTAGATGAAAATGGATATTATGCACCCCACCATGATGCGTGCCAAGTCATATTAGATTTTTAAAGAAATATTGATAATGAAAAATCCCTCAATACCCCCTCTAACGACCCGTCAATGATTTCTGTTGACGAATTATTGTTATTCAGATGGAATTGAATATTTTGCACCCTACTATGATGCGTGCCAAGTTATATTTGATTTTTGAAGTAATTTTGAAAATGAAAAATCTCTTTAACTCCCTCTGACGACCCGACAATAATTTATGTTGACGAATTATTGTTATTTAGATGGAAATGGATATTCTGCACCTCACCATGATGCGTGCCAAGTCATATTAGATTTTTGAAGAAATATTGATAATGAAAAATCCCTCTATACCCCCTCTAACGACCCGTCAATGATTTCTGTTGACGAATTATTGTTATTCAGATGGAAATGGATATTCTGCAGCCCACCATGATGCGTGCCAAGTCATATTTGATTTTGAGGTAATTTTGAAAATGAAAAATCCCCCTATACCCCTTCTGACGACCCGTCAATGATTTCTGTTGACGAATTATTGTTATTCAGATGAAAATGGATATTTTGTACCCCACCATGATGCGAGCCAAGTCATATTTGATTTTGAGGTAATTTTGAAAATGAAAAATCCCTCTATACCCCCTCTGACGTCCCGACAATGATTTCTGTTGACAAGTTATTGTTGTTGAGATGGAAATGGATATTTTGTACCCCATCATGATGCGTGCCAAGTCATATTTGATTTATGAAGTCGTTTTGTTAATGAAATATCCCTCTATACCACCTCTGACGACCCGACAATGATTTCTGTTGACGAATTATTGTTAATCAGATGGAATTGAATATTTTGCACCCTACTATGATGCGTGCCAAGTTATATTTGATTTTTGAAGTAATTTTGAAAATGAAAAATCTCTTTAACTCCCTCTGACGACCCGACAATAATTTATGTTGACGAATTATTGTTATTTAGATGGAAATGGATATTCTGCAGCCCACCATGATGCGTGCCAAGTCATATTTGATTTTGAGGTAATTTTGAAAATGAAAAATCCCTCTATACCCCCTCTGACGACCCGACAATGATTTCTTTTGACAAATTATTGTTATTGCGATGGAAATGAATATTCTGTACCCCACCATGATGCGTGCCAAGTCATATTTGAATTTTGAAGTCATTTTGAAAATGAAAAATCCCTCTATACCCCCTCTCACGACCCGACAATGATTTCTGTTGACGAGTTATTGTTATTCAGATGAAAAGGGATTTTCTGCACTCTACCATGATGCGTGCCAAGTCATATTAGCTTTCTGAAGAAATATTGAACATGAAAAATCCCTGTATACCCCCTTCAACGACCCGACAATGATTTCTGTTGACGAATTATTGTTATTCAGATGGAAATGGATATTCTGCACTTCACCATGTTGCGTGCCAAGTCTTATTTGATTTTTGGGTAATTTTGAAAATGAAGAATCCCTCTATACCCCTTCTAACGACCCGACAATGATTTCTGTTGACGAATTATTGTTATTCAGATGGAAATGGATAATCTGCACCCCACTATGTTGCGTGCCAAGTGATATTTGATTTTGAGGTGATTTTGAAAATGAAAAATCCCTCTATACCACCTCTGACGACCCGACAATGATTTCTGGTGATAAATTATTGTTATTCAGATGGAAATGGATATTCTGCACCCCACCATGATGCGTGCCAAGTCATTTTAGATTTTTGAAGAAATATTGAAAATGAAAAATCCCTCCATACCCCCTATGACGACACGACAATGATTTATGTTGACGAATTATTGTTATTCAGATGGACATGGATACTTCGCACCCCACCATGATGCGTGCCTAGTCATATTAAATTTTTGAAGTGATTTTGAAAATGACAAATCCCTCTATACCACCTCTGACGACCTGTCAATGATTTCTGTTGACAAATTAATGTTATTCAGATAGAAATGGAGATTCTGCACCCCACCATGATGCGTGCCAAGTCATATTTGATTTTGAGGTAATTTTGAAAATGAAAAATCCCTCTATACCCCCTCTAACGACCCGTCAATGATTTCTGTTGACGAATTATTGTTATTCAGATGGAAATGGATATTCTGCACCCCACCATGATGCGTGCTAAGTCATATTTGAATTTTGAAGTCATTTTGAAATTGAAAATTCCCTCTATACCCACCTCTGACGACCTGACAATAATTTCTGTTGACGAATTTTTGTTTTTCAGATGGAAATGATGTTTTGCACCCTACTATGATGCGTGCCAAGCCATATTTGTATTTTGAAGTCATTTTGATAATGAAAAATCCCTCTATACCCCCTCTAACGACCCGTCAATGATTTCTGTTGACGAATTATTGTTATTCAGATGGAAATGGATATTCTGCAGCCCACCATGTTGCGTGCCAAGTCATATTTGATTTTGAGGTAATTTTAAAAATGAAAAATCCCTCTATACCCCCTCTGACGACACTACAATGATTTCTTTTGACAAATTATTGTTAATGAGATGGAAATGAATATTCTGTATCCCACCATGATGCGTGCCTAGACATATTTGATTTTTGAAGTAATTTTGAAAATGAAAAATCACTCTATACCCCCTCTGACGACCCGACAATGATTTCTGTTGACAAATTATTGTTATTCAGATGAAAATGGATATTCTGCACCCTACCATGATGCGTGCCAAGTCATATTAGATTTTGAGGTAATTTTGAAAATTAAAAATCCCTCTATACCCCCTCTGACGTCCCGACAATGATTTCTGTTGACAAATTATTGTTATCGAGATGGAAATGGATATTCTGTACCTCACCACGATGCGAGCCAAGTCATATTTGATTTTTGAAGTCATTTTGATAATGAAGAATCCCTCTATACCCCCTCTAACGACCCGTCAATGATTTCTGTTGACGAATTATTGTTATTCAGATGGAAATGGATATTCTGCACCCCACCATGATGCGTGCCAAGTCATATTTGATTTTTGAAGTCATTTTGAAATTGAAAATTCCCTCTATACCCCCTCTGACGACCTGACAATGATTTCTGTTGACGAATTATTGTTTTTCAGATGGAAATAGATGTTTTGCACCCTACTATGATGCGTGCCAAGCCATATTTGAATTTTGAAGTCATTTTGATAATGAAAAATCCCTCTATACCCCCTCTAACGACCCGTCAATGATTTCTGTTGACGAATTATTGTTATTCAGATGGAAATGGATATTCTGCAGCCCACCATGTTGCGTGCCAAGTCATATTTGATTTTGAGGTAATTTTGAAAATGAAAAATCCCTCTATACCCCCTCTGACGACCCGACAATGATTTCTCTTGACAAATTATTGTTATTGAGATGGAAATGAATATTCTGTACCACACCATGATGCGTGCCAAGTCATATTTGATTTTTGAAGTCATTTTGAAAATGAGAAATCCCTGTATCCCCCCTCTAACGACCCGACAATAATTTCTGTTGACGAATTATTGTTATTCAGATGGAAATGGATATTCTGCACCCCATCAAGTTGCGTGCCAAGTCTTATTTGATTTTGAGGTAATTTTGAAAATGAAAAATCCCTCTATACCCCCTCTAACGACCCGACAATGATTTCTGTTAACGAATTATTGTTATTCAGATAGAAATGGATATTCTGTACCCCCCCATGATGCGTGCCAAGTCATATTTGATTTTTGAAGTCATTTTGAAAATGAAAAATCCCTCTAAACCCCCTCTGACGACCCGACAATGATTTCTGTTGATGAATTATTGTTATTCAGAAGGAAATGGATATTCTGCACCCCACCATGATGCGTGCCAAGTCATATTAGATTTTTTAAGAAATATTGAAAAAGAAAAATCCCTGTATCCCCTCTCTAATGATCCGACAATGATTTCTGTTGACGAATTATTTTTATTCAGATGGAAATGGATATTCTGCACCCCACCAAGTAGCGTGCCAAGTCATATTTGATTTAGAGGTAATTTTGAAAATGAAAAATCCCTCTATACTCCCTCTAACGACCCGACAATGATTTCTGTTAACGAATTATTGTTATTCAGATAGAAATGGATATTCTGCAGCCCACCATGATGCGTGCCAAGTCATATTAGATTTTTGAAGAAATATTGAAAATGAAAAATCCCTTCATACCCCCTATGACGACACGACAATGATTTATGTTGAAGAATTATTGTTATCTAGATGGACATGGATACTTTGCACCCCACCATGATGCGTGCCTAGTCATATTTGATTTTGAGGTAATTTTGAAAATGAAAAATCCCTCTATACCCCCCCTGACGACCCGACAATGATTTCTGTTGACGAAATATTGTTATTCAGATGAAAATGAATATTTTGCACCCTTCTATTATGCGTGCCAAGCCTTGTTTGAATTTTGAAGTCATTTTGATAATGAAAAATCCCTCTATACCCCCTCTAACGAGCCGTCAATGATTTCCATTGACGAATTATTGTTATTAAGATGGAAATAAATTGTCTGCAGCCCACCATGATGCGTGCCAAGTCATATTTGATTTTGAGGTAATTTTGAAAATGAAAAATCCCTCTATACCCCCTCTGACTACCCGACAATGATTTCTTTTGACAAATTATTGTTATTGAGATAGAAATGAATATTCTATACCACACCATGATGCGTGCCAAGTCATATTTGATTTTTGAAGTCATTTTGAAAATGAAAAATCCCTCTATACCCCCTCTGACGACCCGACAATGATTTCTGTTGACGAATTATTGTTTTTCAGATGGAAATGGATGTTTTGCAACCTACTATGATGCGTGCCAAGCCTTATTTGAATTTTGAAGTCATTTTGATAATGAAAAATCCCTCTATACCCTCTCTAACGACCCGTCAATGATTTCTATTGATGAATTATTGTTATTCAGATGGAAATGGATATTCTGCAGCCCACCATGATGCGTGCCAAGTCTTATTTGATTTTGAGGTAATTTTGAAAATGAGAAATCCCTCTATACCCCCTCTGACGACCCGACAATGATTTCTTTTGACAAATTATTGTTATTGAGATGGAAATGAATATTCTGTACCCCACCATGTTGCGTGCCAAGTCATATTTGATTTTGGGGTAATTTTGATAATGAGAAATCCCTCTATACCCCCTCTGACGACCCGACAATGATTTCTTCTGACAAATTATTGTTATTGAGATGAAAATGAATATTCTGTACCCCACCATGATGC
Source organism: Chrysolina americana (assembly GCA_958502065.1). Classification (NCBI taxonomy): domain Eukaryota; kingdom Metazoa; phylum Arthropoda; class Insecta; order Coleoptera; family Chrysomelidae; genus Chrysolina; species Chrysolina americana. The sequence goes on from OY293414.1 coordinate 42,982,968, forward strand.
GTGCCAAGTCATATTTGATTTTTGAAGTCATTTTGAAAATGAAAAATCCCTCTATACCCCCTCTGACGACCCGACAATGATTTCTGTTGACGAATTATTGTTTTTCAGATGGAAATGGATGTTTTGCACCCTACTATGATGCGTGCCAAGCCTTATTTGAATTTTGAAGTCATTTTGATAATGAAAAATCCCTCTATACCCCCTCTAACGACCCGTCAATGATTTTGTATTGACGAATTATTGTTATTCAGATGGAAATGGATATTCTGCAGCCCACCATGATGCGTGCCAAGTCATATTTGATTTTGAGGTAATTTTGAAAATGAAAAATCTCTCTATACCCCCTCTGACGACCCGACAATGATTTCTTTTGACAAATTATTGTTATTGAGATGGAAATGAATATTCTGTACCCACCATGTTGCGTGCCAAGTCATATTTGAGTTTGGGGTAATTTTGATAATGAAAAATCCCTCTATACCCCCTCTAACGACCCGTCAATGATTTTGTATTGACGAATTATTGTTATTCAGATGGAAATGGATATTCTGCAGCCCACCATGATGCGTGCCTAGTCATATTAGATTTTTGAAGAAATATTGATAATGAAAAATCCCTCTATACCCCCTCTAACGACCCGTCAATGATTTCTGTTGACGAATTATTGTTATTCAGATGGAAATGGATATTCTGCAGCCCACCATGATGCGTGCCAAGTCATATTTGATTTTGAGGTAATTTTGAAAATGAAAAATCCCCCTATACCCCTTCTGACGACCCGTCAATGATTTCTGTTGACGAATTATTGTTATTCAGATGAAAATGGATATTTTGTACCCCACCATGATGCGAGCCAAGTCATATTTGATTTTGAGGTAATTTTGAAAATGAAAAATCCCTCTATACCCCCTCTGACGTCCCGACAATGATTTCTGTTGACAAGTTATTGTTGTTGAGATGGAAATGGATATTTTGTACCCCAACATGATGCGTGCCAAGTCATATTTGATTTATGAAGTCGTTTTGTTAATGAAAAATCCCTCTATACCACCTCTGACGACCCGACAATGATTTCTGTTGACGAATTATTGTTATTTGGATGGAAATGCATGTTTTGCACCCCACTATGATGCGTGCCAAGTCATATTTGATTTGTGAAGTCATTTTGATAATGAAAAATCCCTCTATACCCCCTCTGCCGACCCGAAAATGATTTCTGTTGACGAATTATTGTTATTTAGATGAAAATGGATATTATGCATTCCACTATGATACGTGCCAAGTCATATTTGATTTTTGAAGTAATTTTGAAAATGAAAAATCTCTTTAACCCCCTCTGACGACCCGACAATAATTTATGTTGACGAATTATTGTTATTTAGATGAAAATGGATATTATGCACCCCACCATGATGCGTGCCAAGTCATATTAGATTTTTGAAGAAATATTGATAATGAAAAATCCCTCTATACCCCCTCTAACGACCCGTCAATGATTTCTGTTGACGAATTATTGTTATTCAGATGGAAATGGATATTCTGCAGCCCACCATGATGCGTGCCAAGTCATATTTGATTTTGAGGTAATTTTGAAAATGAAAAATCCCCCTATACCCCTTCTGACGACCCGTCAATGATTTCTGTTGACGAATTATTGTTATTCCGATGAAAATGGATATTTTGTACCCCACCATGATGCGAGCCAAGTCATATTTGATTTTGAGGTAATTTTGAAAATGAAAAATCCCTCTATACCCCCTCTGACGTCCCGACAATGATTTCTGTTGACAAGTTATTGTTGTTGAGATGGAAATGGATATTTTGTACCCCATCATGATGCGTGCCAAGTCATATTTGATTTATGAAGTCGTTTTGTTAATGAAAAATCCCTCTATACCACCTCTGACGACCCGACAATGATTTCTGTAGACGAATTATTGTTAATCAGATGGAATTGAATATTTTGCACCCTACTATGATGCGTGCCAAGTTATATTTGATTTTTGAAGTAATTTTGAAAATGAAAAATCTCTTTAACTCCCTCTGACGACCCGACAATAATTTATGTTGACGAATTATTGTTATTTAGATGAAAATGGATATTATGCACCCCACCATGATGCGTGCCAAGTCATATTAGATTTTTAAAGAAATATTGATAATGAAAAATCCCTCAATACCCCCTCTAACGACCCGTCAATGATTTCTGTTGACGAATTATTGTTATTCAGATGGAATTGAATATTTTGCACCCTACTATGATGCGTGCCAAGTTATATTTGATTTTTGAAGTAATTTTGAAAATGAAAAATCTCTTTAACTCCCTCTGACGACCCGACAATAATTTATGTTGACGAATTATTGTTATTTAGATGGAAATGGATATTCTGCACCCCACCATGATGCGTGCCAAGTCATATTAGATTTTTGAAGAAATATTGATAATGAAAAATCCCTCTATACCCCCTCTAACGACCCGTCAATGATTTCTGTTGACGAATTATTGTTATTCAGATGGAAATGGATATTCTGCAGCCCACCATGATGCGTGCCAAGTCATATTTGATTTTGAGGTAATTTTGAAAATGAAAAATCCCCCTATACCCCTTCTGACGACCCGTCAATGATTTCTGTTGACGAATTATTGTTATTCAGATGAAAATGGATATTTTGTACCCCACCATGATGCGAGCCAAGTCATATTTGATTTTGAGGTAATTTTGAAAATGAAAAATCCCTCTATACCCCCTCTGACGTCCCGACAATGATTTCTGTTGACAAGTTATTGTTGTTGAGATGGAAATGGATATTTTGTACCCCATCATGATGCGTGCCAAGTCATATTTGATTTATGAAGTCGTTTTGTTAATGAAATATCTCTCTATACCACCTCTGACGACCCGACAATGATTTCTGTTGACGAATTATTGTTAATCAGATGGAATTGAATATTTTGCACCCTACTATGATGCGTGCCAAGTTATATTTGATTTTTGAAGTAATTTTGAAAATGAAAAATCTCTTTAACTCCCTCTGACGACCCGACAATAATTTATGTTGACGAATTATTGTTATTTAGATGGAAATGGATATTCTGCAGCCCACCATGATGCGTGCCAAGTCATATTTGATTTTGAGGTAATTTTGAAAATGAAAAATCCCTCTATACCCCCTCTGACGACCCGACAATGATTTCTTTTGACAAATTATTGTTATTGCGATGGAAATGAATATTCTGTACCCCACCATGATGCGTGCCAAGTCATATTTGAATTTTGAAGTCATTTTGAAAATGAAAAATCCCTCTATACCCCCTCTCACGACCCGACAATGATTTCTGTTGACGAATTATTGTTATTCAGATGAAAAGGGATTTTCTGCACCCTACCATGATGCGTGCCAAGTCATATTAGCTTTCTGAAGAAATATTGAACATGAAAAATCCCTGTATACCCCCTTCAACGACCCGACAATGATTTCTGTTGACGAATTATTGTTATTCAGATGGAAATGGATATTCTGCACTTCACCATGTTGCGTGCCAAGTCTTATTTGATTTTTGGGTAATTTTGAAAATGAAGAATCCCTCTATACCCCTTCTAACGACCCGACAATGATTTCTGTTGACGAATTATTGTTATTCAGATGGAAATGGATAATCTGCACCCCACTATGTTGCGTGCCAAGTGATATTTGATTTTGAGGTGATTTTGAAAATGAAAAATCCCTCTATACCACCTCTGACGACCCGACAATGATTTCTGGTGATAAATTATTGTTATTCAGATGGAAATGGATATTCTGCACCCCACCATGATGCGTGCCAAGTCATATTAGATTTTTGAAGAAATATTGAAAATGAAAAATCCCTCCATACCCCCTATGACGACACGACAATGATTTATGTTGACGAATTATTGTTATTCAGATGGACATGGATACTTTGCACCCCACCATGATGCGTGCCTAGTCATATTAAATTTTTGAAGTGATTTTGAAAATGACAAATCCCTCTATACCACCTCTGACGACCTGTCAATGATTTCTGTTGACAAATTAATGTTATTCAGATAGAAATGGAGATTCTGCACCCCACCATGATGCGTGCCAAGTCATATTTGATTTTGAGGTAATTTTGAAAATGAAAAATCCCTCTATACCCCCTCTAACGACCCGTCAATGATTTCTGTTGACGAATTATTGTTATTCAGATGGAAATGGATATTCTGCACCCCACCATGATGCGTGCCAAGTCATATTTGAATTTTGAAGTCATTTTGAAATTGAAAATTCCCTCTATACCCACCTCTGACGACCTGACAATAATTTCTGTTGACGAATTATTGTTTTTCAGATGGAAATGATGTTTTGCACCCTACTATGATGCGTGCCAAGCCATATTTGTATTTTGAAGTCATTTTGATAATGAAAAATCCCTCTATACCCCCTCTAACGACCCGTCAATGATTTCTGTTGACGAATTATTGTTATTCAGATGGAAATGGATATTCTGCAGCCCACCATGTTGCGTGCCAAGTCATATTTGATTTTGAGGTAATTTTAAAAATGAAAAATCCCTCTATACCCCCTCTGACGACACTACAATGATTTCTTTTGACAAATTATTGTTAATGAGATGGAAATGAATATTCTGTATCCCACCATGATGCGTGCCTAGACATATTTGATTTTTGAAGTAATTTTGAAAATGAAAAATCACTCTATACCCCCTCTGACGACCCGACAATGATTTCTGTTGACGAATTATTGTTATTCAGATGAAAATGGATATTCTGCACCCTACCATGATGCGTGCCAAGTCATATTAGATTTTGAGGTAATTTTGAAAATTAAAAATCCCTCTATACCCCCTCTGACGTCCCGACAATGATTTCTGTTGACAAATTATTGTTATCGAGATGGAAATGGATATTCTGTACCTCACCACGATGCGAGCCAAGTCATATTTGATTTTTGAAGTCATTTTGATAATGAAGAATCCTTCTATACCCCCTCTAACGACCCGTCAATGATTTCTGTTGACGAATTATTGTTATTCAGATGGAAATGGATATTCTGCACCCCACCATGATGCGTGCCAAGTCATATTTGATTTTTGAAGTCATTTTGAAATTGAAAATTCCCTCTATACCCCCTCTGACGACCTGACAATGATTTCTGTTGACGAATTATTGTTTTTCAGATGGAAATAGATGTTTTGCACCCTACTATGATGCGTGCCAAGCCATATTTGAATTTTGAAGTCATTTTGATAATGAAAAATCCCTCTATACCCCCTCTAACGACCCGTCAATGATTTCTGTTGACGAATTATTGTTATTCAGATGGAAATGGATATTCTGCAGCCCACCATGTTGCGTGCCAAGTCATATTTGATTTTGAGGTAATTTTGAAAATGAAAAATCCCTCTATACCCCCTCTGACGACCCGACAATGATTTCTCTTGACAAATTATTGTTATTGAGATGGAAATGAATATTCTGTACCACACCATGATGCGTGCCAAGTCATATTTGATTTTTGAAGTCATTTTGAAAATGAGAAATCCCTGTATCCCCCCTCTAACGACCCGACAATGATTTCTGTTGACGAATTATTGTTATTCAGATGGAAATGGATATTCTGCACCCCATCAAGTTGCGTGCCAAGTCTTATTTGATTTTGAGGTAATTTTGAAAATGAAAAATCCCTCTATACCCCCTCTAACGACCCGACAATGATTTCTGTTAACGAATTATTGTTATTCAGATAGAAATGGATATTCTGTACCCCCCCATGATGCGTGCCAAGTCATATTTGATTTTTGAAGTCATTTTGAAAATGAAAAATCCCTCTAAACCCCCTCTGACGACCCGACAATGATTTCTGTTGATGAATTATTGTTATTCAGAAGGAAATGGATATTCTGCACCCCACCATGATGCGTGTCAAGTCATATTAGATTTTTTAAGAAATATTGAAAAAGAAAAATCCCTGTATCCCCTCTCTAATGATCCGACAATGATTTCTGTTGACGAATTATTGTTATTCAGATGGAAATGGATATTCTGCACCCCACCAAGTAGCGTGCCAAGTCATATTTGATTTAGAGGTAATTTTGAAAATGAAAAATCCCTCTATACTCCCTCTAACGACCCAACAATGATTTCTGTTAACGAATTATTGTTATTCAGATAGAAATGGATATTCTGCAGCCCACCATGATGCGTGCCAAGTCATATTAGATTTTTGAAGAAATATTGAAAATGAAAAATCCCTCCATACCCCCTATGACGACACGACAATGATTTATGTTGAAGAATTATTGTTATCTAGATGGACATGGATACTTTGCACCCCACCATGATGCGTGCCTAGTCATATTTGATTTTGAGGTAATTTTGAAAATGAAAAATCCCTCTATACCCCCCCTGACGACCCGACAATGATTTCTGTTGACGAAATATTGTTATTCAGATGAAAATGAATATTTTGCACCCTTCTATTATGCGTGCCAAGCCTTGTTTGAATTTTGAAGTCATTTTGATAATGAAAAATCCCTCTATACCCCCTCTAACGAGCCGTCAATGATTTCCATTGACGAATTATTGTTATTAAGATAGAAATAAATTGTCTGCAGCCCACCATGATGCGTGCCAAGTCATATTTGATTTTGAGGTAATTTTGAAAATGAAAAATCCCTCTATACCCCCTCTGACTACCCGACAATGATTTCTTTTGACAAATTATTGTTATTGAGATAGAAATGAATATTCTATACCACACCATGATGCGTGCCAAGTCATATTTGATTTTTGAAGTCATTTTGAAAATGAAAAATCCCTCTATACCCCCTCTGACGACCCGACAATGATTTCTGTTGACGAATTATTGTTTTTCAGATGGAAATGGATGTTTTGCAACCTACTATGATGCGTGCCAAGCCTTATTTGAATTTTGAAGTCATTTTGATAATGAAAAATCCCTCTATACCCTCTCTAACGACCCGTCAATGATTTCTATTGATGAATTATTGTTATTCAGATGGAAATGGATATTCTGCAGCCCACCATGATGCGTGCCAAGTCTTATTTGATTTTGAGGTAATTTTGAAAATGAGAAATCCCTCTATACCCCCTCTGACGACCCGACAATGATTTCTTTTGACAAATTATTGTTATTGAGATGGAAATGAATATTCTGTACCCCACCATGTTGCGTGCCAAGTCATATTTGATTTTGGGGTAATTTTGATAATGAGAAATCCCTCTATACCCCCTCTGACGACCCGACAATGATTTCTTCTGACAAATTATTGTTATTGAGATGAAAATGAATATTCTGTACCCCACCATGATGCGTGCCAAGTCATATTTCATTTTTGAAGTCATTTTGAAAATGAAAAATCCCTCTATACCCCCTCTGACGACCCGACAATGATTTCTGTTGACGAATTATTGTTTTTCAGATGGAAATGGATGTTTTGCACCCTACTATGATGCGTGCCAAGCCTTATTTGAATTTTGAAGTCATTTTGATAATGAAAAATCCCTCTATACCCCCTCTAACGACCCGTCAATGATTTTGTATTGACGAATTATTGTTATTCAGATGGAAATGGATATTCTGCAGCCCACCATGATGCGTGCCAAGTCATATTTGATTTTGAGGTAATTTTGAAAATGAAAAATCTCTCTATACCCCCTCTGACGACCCGACAATGATTTCTTTTGACAAATCATTGTTATTGAGATGGAAATGAATATTCTGTACCCACCATGTTGCGTGCCAAGTCATATTTGAGTTTGGGGTAATTTTGATAATGAAAAATCCCTCTATACCCCCTCTAACGACCCGTCAATGATTTTGTATTGACGAAGTATTGTTATTCAGATGGAAATGGATATTCTGCAGCCCACCATGATGCGTGCCAAGTCATATTAGATTTTTGAAGAAATATTGATAATGAAAAATCCCTCTATACCCCCTCTAACGACCCGTCAATGATTTCTGTTGACGAATTATTGTTATTCAGATGGAAATGGATATTCTGCAGCCCACCATGATGCGTGCCAAGTCATATTTGATTTTGAGGTAATTTTGAAAATGAAAAATCCCCCTATACCCCTTCTGACGACCCGTCAATGATTTCTGTTGACGAATTATTGTTATTCAGATGAAAATGGATATTTTGTACCCCACCATGATGCGAGCCAAGTCATATTTGATTTTGAGGTAATTTTGAAAATGAAAAATCCCTCTATACCCCCTCTGACGTCCCGACAATGACTTCTGTTGACAAGTTATTGTTGTTGAGATGGAAATGGATATTTTGTACCCCAACATGATGCGTGCCAAGTCATATTTGATTTATGAAGTCGTTTTGTTAATGAAAAATCCCTCTATACCACCTCTGACGACCCGACAATGATTTCTGTTGACGAATTATTGTTAATCAGATGGAATTGAATATTTTGCACCCTACTGTGATGCGTGCCAAGTTATGTTTGATTTTTGAAGTAATTTTGAAAATGAAAAATCTCTTTAACTCCCTCTGACGACCCGACAATAATTTATGTTGACGAATTATTGTTATTTAGATGGAAATGGATATTCTGCAGCCCACCATGATGCGTGCCAAGTCATATTTGATTTTGAAGTAATTTTGAAAATGAAAAATCTCTTTAACTCCCTCTGACGACCCGACAATAATTTATGTTGACGAATTATTGTTATTTAGATGAAAATGGATATTATGCACCCCACCATGATGCGTGCCAAGTCATATTAGATTTTTAAAGAAATATTGATAATGAAAAATCCCTCAATACCCCCTCTAACGACCCGTCAATGATTTCTGTTGACGAATTATTGTTATTCAGATGGAATTGAATATTTTGCACCCTACTATGATGCGTGCCAAGTTATATTTGATTTTTGAAGTAATTTTGAAAATGAAAAATCTCTTTAACTCCCTCTGACGACCCGACAATAATTTATGTTGACGAATTATTGTTATTTAGATGGAAATGGATATTCTGCACCCCACCATGATGCGTGCCAAGTCATATTAGATTTTTGAAGAAATATTGATAATGAAAAATCCCTCTATACCCCCTCTAACGACCCGTCAATGATTTCTGTTGACGAATTATTGTTATTCAGATGGAAATGGATATTCTGCAGCCCACCATGATGCGTGCCAAGTCATATTTGATTTTGAGGTAATTTTGAAAATGAAAAATCCCCCTATACCCCTTCTGACGACCCGTCAATGATTTCTGTTGACGAATTATTGTTATTCAGATGAAAATGAATATTTTGCACCCTACTATTATGCGTGCCAAACCTTGTTTGAATTTTGAAGTCATTTTGATAATGAAAAATCCCTCTATACCCCCTCTAACGAGCCGTCAATGATTTCCATTGACGAATTATTGTTATTCAGATGGAAATGGATATTCTGCAGCCCACCATGATGCGTGCCAAGTCATATTTGATTTTGAGGTAATTTTGAAAATGAAAAATCCCCCTATACCCCTTCTGACGACCCGTCAATGATTTCTGTTGACGAATTATTGTTATTCAGATGAAAATGAATATTTTGCACCCTACTATTATGCGTGCCAAGCCTTATTTGAATTTTGAAGTCATTTTGATAATGAAAAATCCCTCTATACCCCCTCTAACGACCCGTCAATGATTTTGTATTGACGAATTATTGTTATTCAGATGGAAATGGATATTCTGCAGCCCACCATGATGCGTGCCAAGTCATATTTGATTTTGAGGTAATTTTGAAAATGAAAAATCTCTCTATACCCCCTCTGACGACCCGACAATGATTTCTTTTGACAAATCATTGTTATTGAGTTGGAAATGAATATTCTGTACCCACCATGTTGCGTGCCAAGTCATATTTGAGTTTGGGGTAATTTTGATAATGAAAAATCCCTCTATACCCCCTCTAACGACCCGTCAATGATTTTGTATTGACGAATTATTGTTATTCAGATGGAAATGGATATTCTGCAGCCCACCATGATGCGTGCCAAGTCATATTAGATTTTTGAAGAAATATTGATAATGAAAAATCCCTCTATACCCCCTCTAACGACCCGTCAATGATTTCTGTTGACGAATTATTGTTATTCAGATGGAAATGGATATTCTGCAGCCCACCATGATGCGTGCCAAGTCATATTTGATTTTGAGGTAATTTTGAAATTGAAAAATCCCCCTATACCCCTTCTGACGACCCGTCAATGATTTCTGTTGACGAATTATTGTTATTCAGATGAAAATGGATATTTTGTACCCCACCATGATGCGAGCCAAGTCATATTTGATTTTGAGGTAATTTTGAAAATGAAAAATCCCTCTATACCCCCTCTGACGTCCCGACAATGATTTCTGTTGACAAGTTATTGTTGTTGAGATGGAAATGGATATTTTGTACCCCAACATGATGCGTGCCAAGTCATATTTGATTTATGAAGTCGTTTTGTTAATGAAAAATCCCTCTATACCACCTCTGACGACCCGACAATGATTTCTGTTGACGAATTATTGTTAATCAGATGGAATTGAATATTTTGCACCCTACTGTGATGCGTGCCAAGTTATGTTTGATTTTTGAAGTAATTTTGAAAATGAAAAATCTCTTTAACTCCCTCTGACGACCCGACAATAATTTATGTTGACGAATTATTGTTATTTAGATGGAAATGGATATTCTGCAGCCCACCATGATGCGTGCCAAGTCATATTTGATTTTGAAGTAATTTTGAAAATGAAAAATCTCTTTAACTCCCTCTGACGACCCGACAATAATTTATGTTGACGAATTATTGTTATTTAGATGAAAATGGATATTATGCACCCCACCATGATGCGTGCCAAGTCATATTAGATTTTTAAAGAAATATTGATAATGAAAAATCCCTCAATACCCCCTCTAACGACCCGTCAATGATTTCTGTTGACGAATTATTGTTATTCAGATGGAATTGAATATTTTGCACCCTACTATGATGCGTGCCAAGTTATATTTGATTTTTGAAGTAATTTTGAAAATGAAAAATCTCTTTAACTCCCTCTGACGACCCGACAATAATTTATGTTGACGAATTATTGTTATTTAGATGGAAATGGATATTATGCACCCCACCATGATGCGTGCCAAGTCATATTTGATTTTGAAGTAATTTTGAAAATGAAAAATCTCTTTAACTCCCTCTGACGACCCGACAATAATTTATGTTGACGAATTATTGTTATTTAGATGAAAATGGATATTATGCACCCCACCATGATGCGTGCCAAGTCATATTAGATTTTTAAAGAAATATTGATAATGAAAAATCCCTCAATACCCCCTCTAACGACCCGTCAATGATTTCTGTTGACGAATTATTGTTATTCAGATGGAATTGAATATTTTGCACCCTACTATGATGCGTGCCAAGTTATATTTGATTTTTGAAGTAATTTTGAAAATGAAAAATCTCTTTAACTCCCTCTGACGACCCGACAATAATTTATGTTGACGAATTATTGTTATTTAGATGGAAATGGATATTCTGCACCCCACCATGATGCGTGCCAAGTCATATTAGATTTTTGAAGAAATATTGATAATGAAAAATCCCTCTATACCCCCTCTAACGACCCGTCAATGATTTCTGTTGACGAATTATTGTTATTCAGATGGAAATGGATATTCTGCAGCCCACCATGATGCGTGCCAAGTCATATTTGATTTTGAGGTAATTTTGAAAATGAAAAATCCCCCTATACCCCTTCTGACGACCCGTCAATGATTTCTGTTGACGAATTATTGTTATTCAGATGAAAATGAATATTTTGCACCCTACTATTATGCGTGCCAAACCTTGTTTGAATTTTGAAGTCATTTTGATAATGAAAAATCCCTCTATACCCCCTCTAACGAGCCGTCAATGATTTCCATTGACGAATTATTGTTATTCAGCACCCCACCATGATGCGTGCCAAGTCATATTAGATTTTTGAAGAAATATTGATAATGAAAAATCCCTCTATACCCCCTCTAACGACCCGTCAATGATTTCTGTTGACGAATTATTGTTATTCAGATGGAAATGGATATTCTGCAGCCCACCATGATGCGTGCCAAGTCATATTTGATTTTGAGGTAATTTTGAAAATGAAAAATCCCCCTATACCCCTTCTGACGACCCGTCAATGATTTCTGTTGACGAATTATTGTTATTGAGATGGAAATGAATATTCTGTACCCACCATGTTGCGTGCCAAGTCATATTTGAGTTTGGGGTAATTTTGATAATGAAAAATCCCTCTATACCCCCTCTAACGACCCGTCAATGATTTTGTATTGACGAATTATTGTTATTCAGATGGAAATGGATATTCTGCAGCCCACCATGATGCGTGCCAAGTCATATTAGATTTTTGAAGAAATATTGATAATGAAAAATCCCTCTATACCCCCTCTAACGACCCGTCAATGATTTCTGTTGACGAATTATTGTTATTCAGATGGAAATGGATATTCTGCAGCCCACCATGATGCGTGCCAAGTCATATTTGATTTTGAGGTAATTTTGAAAATGAAAAATCCCCCTATACCCCTTCTGACGACCCGTCAATGATTTCTGTTGACGAATTATTGTTATTCAGATGAAAATGGATATTTTGTACCCCACCATGATGCGAGCCAAGTCATATTTGATTTTGAGGTAATTTTGAAAATGAAAAATCCCTCTATACCCCCTCTGACGTCCCGACAATGATTTCTGTTGACAAGTTATTGTTGTTGAGATGGAAATGGATATTTTGTACCCCAACATGATGCGTGCCAAGTCATATTTGATTTATGAAGTCGTTTTGTTAATGAAAAATCCCTCTATACCACCTCTGACGACCCGACAATGATTTCTGTTGACGAATTATTGTTAATCAGATGGAATTGAATATTTTGCACCCTACTGTGATGCGTGCCAAGTTATGTTTGATTTTTGAAGTAATTTTGAAAATGAAAAATCTCTTTAACTCCCTCTGACGACCCGACAATAATTTATGTTGACGAATTATTGTTATTTAGATGGAAATGGATATTCTGCAGCCCACCATGATGCGTGCCAAGTCATATTTGATTTTGAAGTAATTTTGAAAATGAAAAATCTCTTTAACTCCCTCTGACGACCCGACAATAATTTATGTTGACGAATTATTGTTATTTAGATGAAAATGGATATTATGCACCCCACCATGATGCGTGCCAAGTCATATTAGATTTTTAAAGAAATATTGATAATGAAAAATCCCTCAATACCCCCTCTAACGACCCGTCAATGATTTCTGTTGACGAATTATTGTTATTCAGATGGAATTGAATATTTTGCACCCTACTATGATGCGTGCCAAGTTATATTTGATTTTTGAAGTAATTTTGAAAATGAAAAATCTCTTTAACTCCCTCTGACGACCCGACAATAATTTATGTTGACGAATTATTGTTATTTAGATGGAAATGGATATTCTGCACCCCACCATGATGCGTGCCAAGTCATATTAGATTTTTGAAGAAATATTGATAATGAAAAATCCCTCTATACCCCCTCTAACGACCCGTCAATGATTTCTGTTGACGAATTATTGTTATTCAGATGGAAATGGATATTCTGCAGCCCACCATGATGCGTGCCAAGTCATATTTGATTTTGAGGTAATTTTGAAAATGAAAAATCCCCCTATACCCCTTCTGACGACCCGTCAATGATTTCTGTTGACGAATTATTGTTATTCAGATGAAAATGAATATTTTGCACCCTACTATTATGCGTGCCAAACCTTGTTTGAATTTTGAAGTCATTTTGATAATGAAAAATCCCTCTATACCCCCTCTAACGAGCCGTCAATGATTTCCATTGACGAATTATTGTTATTCAGATGGAAATAAATTTTCTGCAGCCCACCATGATGCGTGCCAAGTCATATTTGATTTTGAGGTAATTTTTAAAATGAAAAATCCCTCTATACCCCCTCTGACGACCCGACAATGATTTCTTTTGACAAATTATTGTTATTGAGATGGAAATGAATATTCTGTACCCCACCATGATGCGTGCCAAGTCATATTTGATTTTTGAAGTCATTTTGAAAATGAAAAATTCCTCTATACCCCCTCTGACGACCCGACAATGATTTCTGTTGACGAATTATTGTTTTTCAGATGGAAATGGGTGTTTTGCAACCTACTATGATGCGTGCCAAGCCTTATTTGAATTTTGAAGTCATTTTGAGAATGAAAAATCCCTCTATACCCCCTCTAACGACCCGTCAATGATTTCCATTGACGAATTATTGTTATTCAGATGGAAATGGATATTCTGCAGCCCACCATGATGCGTGCCAATTCTTATTTGATTTTGAGGTAATTTTGAAAATGAGAAATCCCTCTATACCCCTTCTGACGACCCGACAAAGATTTCTTTTGACAAATTATTGTTAATGAGATGGAAATGAATATTCTGTACCCCACCATGTTGCGTGCCAAGTCATATTTGATTTTCGGGTAATTTTGATAATGAGATATCCCTCTGTACCCCCTCTGACGACCCGACAATGATTTCTTCTGACAAATTATTGTTATTGAGATGAAAATTAATATTCTGTACCCCACCATGATGCGTGCTAAGTCATATTTGATTTTTGAAGTCATTTTGAAAATGAAAAATCCCTCTATACCCCCTCTAACGAGCCGTCAATGATTTCCATTGACGAATTATTGTTATTCAGATGGAAATAAATTTTCTGCAGCCCACCATGATGCGAGCCAAGTCATATTTGATTTTGAGGTAATTTTGAAAATGAAAAATCCCTCTATACCCCCTCTGACGTCCCGACAATGATTTCTGTTGACAAGTTATTGTTGTTGAGATGGAAATGGATATTTTGTACCCCATCATGATGCGTGCCAAGTCATATTTGATTTATGAAGTCGTTTTGTTAATGAAAAATCCCTCTATACCACCTCTGACGACCCGACAATGATTTCTGTTGACGAATTATTGTTAATCAGATGGAATTGAATATTTTGCACCCTACTATGATGCGTGCCAAGTTATGTTTGATTTTTGAAGTAATTTTGAAAATGAAAAATCTCTTTAACTCCCTCTGACGACCCGACAATAATTTATGTTGACGAATTATTGTTATTTAGATGGAAATGGATATTCTGCACCCCACCATGATGCGTGCCAAGTCATATTAGATTTTTGAAGAAATATTGATAATGAAAAATCCCTCAATACCCCCTCTAACGACCCGTCAATGATTTCTGTTGACGAATTATTGTTATTCAGATGGAATTGAATGTTTTGCACCCTACTATGATGCGTGCCAAGTTATATTTGATTTTTGAAGTAATTTTGAAAATGAAAAATCTCTTTAACTCCCTCTGACGACCCGACAATAATTTATGTTGACGAATTATTGTTATTTAGATGGAAATGGATATTCTGCACCCCACCATGATGCGTGCCAAGTCATATTAGATTTTTGAAGAAATATTGATAATGAAAAATCCCTCTATACCCCCTGTAACGACCCGTCAATGATTTCTGTTGACGAATTATTGTTATTCAGATGGAAATGGATATTCTGCAGCCCACCATGATGCGTGCCAAGTCATATTTGATTTTGAGGTAATTTTGAAAATGAAAAATCCCTCTATACCCCCTCCAACGACCTGTCAATGATTTCCATTGACGAATTATTGTTATTCAGATGGAAATAAATTTTCTGCAGCCCACCATGATGCGTGCCAAGTCATATTTGATTTTGAGGTAATTTTGAAAATGAAAAATCCCTCTATACCCCCTCTGACGACCCGACAATGATTTCTTTTGACAAATTATTGTTATTGAGATGGAAATGAATATTCTGTACCCCACCATGATGCGTGCCAAGTCATATTTGATTTTTGAAGTCATTTTGAAAATGAAAAATTCCTCTATACCCCCTCTGACGACCCGACAATGATTTCTGTTGACGAATTATTGTTTTTCAGATGGAAATGGGTGTTTTGCAACCTACTATGATGCGTGCCAAGCCTTATTTGAATTTTGAAGTCATTTTGAGAATAAAAAATCCCTCTATACCCCCTCTAACGACCCGTCAATGATTTCCATTGACGAATTATTGTTATTCAGATGGAAATGGATATTCTGCAGCCCACCATGATGCGTGCCAAGTCTTATTTGATTTTGAGGTAATTTTGAAAATGAGAAATCCCTCTATACCCCTTCTGACGACCCGACAATGATTTCTTTTGACAAATTATTGTTAATGAGATGGAAATGAATATTCTGTACCCCACCATGTTGCGTGCCAAGTCATATTTGATTTTCGGGTAATTTTGATAATGAGATATCCCTCTATACCCCCTCTGACGACCCGACAATGATTTCTTCTGACAAATTATTGTTATTGAGATGAAAATTAATATTCTGTACCCCACCATGATGCGTGCTAAGTCATATTTGATTTTTGAAGTCATTTTGAAAATGAAAAATCCCTCTATACCCCCTCTGACGACCCGACAATGATTTCTGTTAACGAATTATTGTTTTTCAGATTGAAATGGATGTTTTGCACCCTACTATGATGCGTGCCAAGCCTTATTTGAATTTTGAAGTCATTTTGATAATGAAAAATCCCTCTATACCCCCTCTAACGACCCGTCAATGATTTTGTATTGACGAATTATTGTTATCCAGATGGAAATGGATATTCTGCAGCCCACCATGATGCGAGCCAAGTCATATTTGATTTTGAGGTAATTTTGAAAATGAAAAATCCCTCTATACCCCCTCTGACGACCCGACAATGATTTCTTTTGACAAATCATTGTTATTGAGATGGAAATGAATATTCTGTACCCCACCATGTTGCGTGCCAAGTCATATTTGATTTTAGGGTAATTTTGATAATGAAAAATCCCTCTATACCCCCTCTAACGACCTGTCAATGATTTCCATTGACGAATTATTGTTATTCAGATGGAAATGGATATTCTGCAGCCCACCATGATGCGTGCCAAGTCATATTTGATTTTGAGGTAATTTTGAAAATGAAAAATCCCTCTATACCCCCTCTGACGACCCGACAATGATTTCTTTTGACAAATTATTGTTATTGAGATGGAAATGAATATTCTTTACCCCACCATGATGCGTGCCAAGTCATATTTGATTTTGGGGTAATTTTGATAATGAAAAATCCCTCTATACCCCCTCTAACGACCTGTCAATGATTTCCATTGACGAATTATTGTTATTCTGATGGAATTGGATATTCT
Source organism: Chrysolina americana (assembly GCA_958502065.1). Lineage (NCBI taxonomy): Eukaryota > Metazoa > Arthropoda > Insecta > Coleoptera > Chrysomelidae > Chrysolina > Chrysolina americana. The sequence goes on from OY293414.1 coordinate 43,000,333, forward strand.
GCAGCCCACCATGAGGCGTGCCAAGTCATATTTGATTTTGAGGTAATTTTGAAAATGAAAAATTCCTCTATACCCCCTCTGACGACCCGACAATGATTTCTTTTGACAAATTATTGTTATTGAGATGGAAATGAATATTGTGTACCCCACCATGTTGCGTGCCAAGTCATATTTGATTTTGGGGTAATTTTGAAAATGAAATATCCCTCTATACCCCCTCTGACGACACGACAATGATTTATCTTGAGGAATTATTGTTATTCAGATGGGAATGGATATTCTGCACCCCACCATGATGCGTGCCAAGTCATTTTTTATTTTTGAAGTCATTTTGAAAATGAAAAATTCCTCTATTCCCTCTCTGACGACCCGACAATGATTTCTGTTTACGAAATATTGTTATTCAGATGGAAATAGATATTCTGCACCCCACCATGATGCGTGCCAAGTCATATTTGATTTTGAGGTTATTTTGATAATGAAAAATCCCTCTATACTCCCTCTGACGTCCCGACAATGATTTCTGTTGACTAATTATTGTTATTTAGATGATATTGCATGTTTTGCACCCCACTATGATGCGTGCCAAGTCATATTTGATTTTTGAAGTCATTTTGATAATGAAAAATCCCTTTATTCCCTCTCTGACGACCCGACAATGATTTCTGTAGACAATTTATTTTTATAGAGATGGAAATGGATATTCTGTACTCCACCATGATGCGTGCCAAGTCATATTTGATTTTTGAAGTAATTTTGAAAATGAAAAATCCCTCTCTACCCCCTCTAACGACCCGTCAATGATTTCTGTTTACGAATTATTGTTATTCAGATGGAAAAAGATATTCTGCACCCCACAATGATGCGAGCCAAGTCATATTTGATTTTTGAAGTCATTTTGAAAATGAAAAATCCCTCTATTCCCTCTCTGACTACCCGACAATGATTTCTGTTGACGAATTATTGTTATTTGGATGGAAATGCATGTTTTGCACCCCACTATGATGCGTGCCAAGTCATATTTGATTTGTGAAGTCATTTTGATAATGAAAAATACCTCTATACCCCCTCTGCCGACCCGAAAATGATTTCTGTTGACGAATTATTGTTATTTAGATGAAAATGGATATTATGCACTCCACTATGATACGTGCCAAGTCATATTTGATTTTTGAAGTAATTTTGAAAATGAAAAATCTCTTTAACCCCCTCTGACGACCCGACAATAATTTATGTTGACGAATTATTGTTATTTAGATGAAAATGGATATTATGCACCCCACCATGATGCGTGCCAAGTCATATTAGATTTTTGAAGAAATATTGATAATGAAAAATCCCTCTATACCCCCTCTAACGACCCGTCAATGATTTCTGTTGACGAATTATTGTTATTCAGATGGAAATGGATATTCTGCAGCCCACCATGATGCGTGCCAAGTCATATTTGATTTTGAGGTAATTTTGAAAATGAAAAATCCCCCTATACCCCTTCTGACGACCCGTCAATGATTTCTGTTGACGAATTATTGTTATTCAGATGAAAATGGATATTTTGTACCCCACCATGATGCGAGCCAAGTCATATTTGATTTTGAGGTAATTTTGAAAATGAAAAATCCCTCTATACCCCCTCTGACGTCCCGACAATGATTTCTGTTGACAAGTTATTGTTGTTGAGATGGAAATGGATATTTTGTACCCCATCATGATGCGTGCCAAGTCATATTTGATTTATGAAGTCGTTTTGTTAATGAAAAATCCCTCTATACCACCTCTGACGACCCGACAATGATTTCTGTTGACGAATTATTGTTAATCAGATGGAATTGAATATTTTGCACCCTACTATGATGCGTGCCAAGTTATATTTGATTTTTGAAGTAATTTTGAAAATGAAAAATCTCTTTAACTCCCTCTGACGACCCGACAATAATTTATGTTGACGAATTATTGTTATTTAGATGGAAATGGATATTCTGCAGCCCACCATGATGCGTGCCAAGTCATATTTGATTTTGAGGTAATTTTGAAAATGAAAAATACCTCTATACCCCCTCTGACGACCCGACAATGATTTCTTTTGACAAATTATTGTTATTGCGATGGAAATGAATATTCTGTACCCCACCATGATGCGTGCCAAGTCATATTTGAATTTTGAAGTCATTTTGAAAATGAAAAATCCCTCTATACCCCCTCTCACGACCCGACAATGATTTCTGTTGACGAATTATTGTTATTCAGATGAAAAGGGATTTTCTGCACCCTACCATGATGCGTGCCAAGTCATATTAGCTTTCTGAAGAAATATTGAACATGAAAAATCCCTGTATACCCCCTTCAACGACCCGACAATGATTTCTGTTGACGAATTATTGTTATTCAGATGGAAATGGATATTCTGCACTTCACCATGTTGCGTGCCAAGTCTTATTTGATTTTGGGGTAATTTTGAAAATGAAGAATCCCTCTATACCCCTTCTAACGACCCGACAATGATTTCTGTTGACGAATTATTGTTATTCAGATGGAAATGGATAATCTGCACCCCACTATGTTGCGTGCCGAGTGATATTTGATTTTGAGGTGATTTTGAAAATGAAAAATCCCTCTATACCACCTCTGACGACCCGACAATGGAGATGAAAATGGATATTCTGTACCCCACCATGATGCGTGCCAAGTCATATTTGATTTTTGAAGTCATTTTGAAAATGAAAAATCCCTCTATACCCCCTCTGACGACCCGACAATGATTTCTGTTGATAAATTATTGTTATTCAGATGGAAATGGATATTCTGCACCCCACCATGATGCGTGCCAAGTCATATTAGATTTTTGAAGAAATATTGAAAATGAAAAATCCCTCCATACCCCCTATGACGACACGACAATGATTTATGTTGACGAATTATTGTTATTCAGATGGACATGGATACTTTGCACCCCACCATGATGCGTGCCTAGTCATATTAAATTTTTGAAGTGATTTTGAAAATGACAAATCCCTCTTTACCACCTCTAACGACCTGTCAATGATTTCTGTTGACAAATTAATGTTATTCAGATAGAAATGGAGATTCTGCACCCCACCATGATGCGTGCCAATTCATATTTGATTTTGAGGTAATTTTGAAAATGAAAAATCCCTCTATACCCCCTCTAACGACCCGTCAATGATTTCTGTTGACGAATTATTGTTATTCAGATGGAAATGGATATTCTGCACCACACCATGATGCGTGCCAAGTCATATTTGATTTTTGAAGTCATTTTGAAATTGAAAATTCCCTCTATACCCACCTCTGACGACCTGACAATAATTTCTGTTGGCGAATTATTGTTTTTCAGATGGAAATGATGTTTTGCACCCTACTATGATGCGTGCCAAGCCATATTTGTATTTTGAAGTCATTTTGATAATGAAAAATCCCTCTTTACCCCCTCTAACGACCCGTCAATGATTTCTGTTGACGAATTATTGTTATTCAGATGGAAATGGATATTCTGCAGCCCACCATGTTGCGTGCCAAGTCATATTTGATTTTGAGGTAATTTTAAAAATGAAAAATCCCTCTATACCCCCTCTGACGACACTACAATGATTTCTTTTGACAAATTATTGTTAATGAGATGGAAATGAATATTCTGTATCCCACCATGATGCGTGCCTAGACATATTTGATTTTTGAAGTAATTTTGAAAATGAAAAATCACTCTATACCCCCTCTGACGACCCGACAATGATTTCTGTTAACGAATTATTGTTATTCAGATGAAAATGGATATTCTGCACCCTACCATGATGCGTGCCAAGTCATATTAGATTTTGAGGTAATTTTGAAAATTAAAAATCCCTCTATACCCCTCTGACGTCCCGACAATGATTTCTGTTGACAAATTATTGTTATCGAGATGGAAATGGATATTCTGTACCTCACCACGATGCGAGCCAAGTCATATTTGATTTTTGAAGTCATTTTGATAATGAAGAATCCCTCTATACCCCCTCTAACGACCCGTCAATGATTTCTGTTGACGAATTATTGTTATTCAGATGGAAATGGATATTCTGCACCCCACCATGATGCGTGCCAAGTCATATTTGATTTTTGAAGTCATTTTGAAATTGAAAATTCCCTCTATACCCCCTCTGACGACCTGACAATGATTTCTGTTGACGAGTTATTGTTTTTCAGATGGAAATAGATGTTTTGCACCCTACTATGATGCGTGCCAAGCCATATTTGAATTTTGAAGTCATTTTGATAATGAAAAATCCCTCTATACCCCCTCTAACGACCCGTCAATGATTTCTGTTGACGAATTATTGTTATTCAGATGGAAATGGATATTCTGCAGCCCACCATGTTGCGTGCCAAGTCATATTTGATTTTGAGGTAATTTTGAAAATGAAAAATCCCTCTATACCCCCTCTGACGACCCGACAATGATTTCTCTTGACAAATTATTGTTATTGAGATGGAAATGAATATTCTGTACCACACCATGATGCGTGCCAAGTCATATTTGATTTTTGAAGTCATTTTGAAAATGAGAAATCCCTGTATCCCCCCTCTAACGACCCGACAATGATTTCTGTTGACGAATTATTGTTATTCAGATGGAAATGGATATTCTGCACCCCATCAAGTTGCGTGCCAAGTCTTATTTGATTTTGAGGTAATTTTGAAAATGAAAAATCCCTCTATACCCCCTCTAACGACCCGACAATGATTTCTGTTAACGAATTATTGTTATTCAGATAGAAATGGATATTCTGTACGCCCCCATGATGCGTGCCAAGTCATATTTGATTTTTGAAGTCATTTTGAAAATGAAAAATCCCTCTATACCCCCTCTGACGACCCGACAATGATTTCTGTTGATGAATTATTGTTATTCAGAAGGAAATGGATATTCTGCACCCCACCATGATGCGTGCCAAGTCATATTAGATTTTTTAAGAAATATTGAAAAAGAAAAATCCCTGTATCCCCTCTCTAATGATCCGACAATGATTTCTGTTGACGAATTATTGTTATTCAGATGGAAATGGATATTCTGCACCCCACCAAGTAGCGTGCCAAGTCATATTTGATTTAGAGGTAATTTTGAAAATGAAAAATCCCTCTATACTCCCTCTAACGACCCGACAATGATTTCTGTTAACGAATTATTGTTATTCAGATAGAAATGGATATTCTGCAGCCCACCATGATGCGTGCCAAGTCATATTAGATTTTTGAAGAAATATTGAAAATGAAAAATCCCTCCATACCCCCTATGACGACACGACAATGATTTATGTTGAAGAATTATTGTTATCTAGATGGACATGGATACTTTGCACCCCACCATGATGCGTGCCTAGTCATATTTGATTTTGAGGTAATTTTGAAAATGAAAAATCCCTCTATACCCCCTCTGACGACCCGACAATGATTTCTGTTGACGAAATATGGTTATTCAGATGAAAATGAATATTTTGCACCCTACTATTATGCGTGCCAAGCCTTGTTTGAATTTTGAAGTCATTTTGATAATGAAAAATCCCTCTATACCCCCTCTAACGAGCCGTCAATGATTTCCATTGACGAATTATTGTTATTAAGATGGAAATAAATTGTCTGCAGCCCACCATGATGCGTGCCAAGTCATATTTGATTTTGAGGTAATTTTGAAAATGAAAAATCCCTCTATACCCCCTCTGACGACCCGACAATGATTTCTTTTGACAAATTATTGTTATTGAGATAGAAATGAATATTCTATACCACACCATGATGCGTGCCAAGTCATATTTGATTTTTGAAGTCATTTTGAAAATGAAAAATCCCTCTATACCCCCTCTGACGACCCGACAATGATTTCTGTTGACGAATTATTGTTTTTCGGATGGAAATGGATGTTTTGCAACCTACTATGATGCGTGCCAAGCCTTATTTGAATTTTGAAGTCATTTTGATAATGAAAAATCCCTCTATACCCCCTCTAACGACCCGTCAATGATTTTGTATTGACGAATTATTGTTATCCAGATGGAAATGGATATTCTGCAGCCCACCATGATGCGTGCCAAGTCATATTTGATTTTGAGGTAATTTTGAAAATGAAAAATCCCTCTATACCCCCTCTGACGACCCGACAATGATTTCTTTTGACAAATCATTGTTATTGAGATGGAAATGAATATTCTGTACCCCACCATGTTGCGTGCCAAGTCATATTTGATTTTAGGGTAATTTTGATAATGAAAAATCCCTCTATACCCCCTCTAACGACCTGTCAATGATTTCCATTGACGAATTATTGTTATTCAGATGGAAATGGATATTCTGCAGCCCACCATGATGCGTGCCAAGTCATATTTGATTTTGAGGTAATTTTGAAAATGAAAAATCCCTCTATACCCCCTCTGACGACCCGACAATGATTTCTTTTGACAAATTATTGTTATTGAGATGGAAATGAATATTCTTTACCCCACCATGATGCGTGCCAAGTCATATTTGATTTTGGGGTAATTTTGATAATGAAAAATCCCTCTATACCCCCTCTAACGACCTGTCAATGATTTCCATTGACGAATTATTGTTATTCTGATGGAATTGGATATTCTGCAGCCCACCATGAGGCGTGCCAAGTCATATTTGATTTTGAGGTAATTTTGAAAATGAAAAATCCCTCTATACCCCCTCTGACGACCCGACAATGATTTCTTTTGACAAATTATTGTTATTGAGATGGAAATGAATATTGTGTACCCCACCATGTTGCGTGCCAAGTCATTTTTGATTTTGGGGTAATTTTGAAAATGAAATATCCCTCTATACCCCCTCTGACGACACGACAATGATTTATCTTGAGGAATTATTGTTATTCAGATGGGAATGGATATTCTGCACCCCACCATGATGCGTGCCAAGTCATTTTTTATTTTTGAAGTCATTTTGAAAATGAAAAATTCCTCTATTCCCTCTCTGACGACCCGACAATGATTTCTGTTTACGAAATATTGTTATTCAGATGGAAATAGATATTCTGCACCCCACCATGATGCGTGCCAAGTCATATTTGATTTTGAGGTTATTTTGATAATGAAAAATCCCTCTATACTCCCTCTGACGTCCCGACAATGATTTCTGTTGACTAATTATTGTTATTTAGATGATATTGCATGTTTTGCACCCCACTATGATGCGTGCCAAGTCATATTTGATTTTTGAAGTCATTTTGATAATGAAAAATCCCTTTATTCCCTCTCTGACGACCCGACAATGATTTCTGTAGACAATTTATTTTTATAGAGATGGAAATGGATATTCTGTACTCCACCATGATGCGTGCCAAGTCATATTTGATTTTTGAAGTAATTTTGAAAATGAAAAATCCCTCTCTACCCCCTCCAACGACCCGTCAATGATTTCTGTTTACGAATTATTGTTATTCAGATGGAAAAAGATATTCTGCACCCCACAATGATGCGTGCCAAGTCATATTTGATTTTTGAAGTCATTTTGAAAATGAAAAATCCCTCTATTCCCTCTCTGACTACCCGACAATGATTTCTGTTGACGAATTATTGTTATTTGGATGGAAATGCATGTTTTGCACCCCACTATGATGCGTGCCAAGTCATATTTGATTTGTGAAGTCATTTTGATAATGAAAAATCCCTCTATACCCCCTCTGCCGACCCGAAAATGATTTCTGTTGACGAATTATTGTTATTTAGATGAAAATGGATATTATGCACTCCACTATGATACGTGCCAAGTCATATTTGATTTTTGAAGTAATTTTGAAAATGAAAAATCTCTTTAACCCCCTCTGACGACCCGACAATAATTTATGTTGACGAATTATTGTTATTTAGATGAAAATGGATATTATGCACCCCACCATGATGCGTGCCAAGTCATATTAGATTTTTGAAGAAATATTGATAATGAAAAATCCCTCTATACCCCCTCTAACGACCCGTCAATGATTTCTGTTGACGAATTATTGTTATTCAGATGGAAATGGATATTCTGCAGCCCACCATGATGCGTGCCAAGTCATATTTGATTTTGAGGTAATTTTGAAAATGAAAAATCCCCCTATACCCCTTCTGACGACCCGTCAATGATTTCTGTTGACGAATTATTGTTATTCAGATGAAAATGGATATTTTGTACCCCACCATGATGCGAGCCAAGTCATATTTGATTTTGAGGTAATTTTGAAAATGAAAAATCCCTCTATACCCCCTCTGACGACCCGACAATGATTTCTGTTGACAAGTTATTGTTGTTGAGATGGAAATGGATATTTTGTACCCCATCATGATGCGTGCCAAGTCATATTTGATTTATGAAGTCGTTTTGTTAATGAAAAATCCCTCTATACCACCTCTGACGACCCGACAATGATTTCTGTTGACGAATTATTGTTAATCAGATGGAATTGAATATTTTGCACCCTACTATGATGCGTGCCAAGTTATATTTGATTTTTGAAGTAATTTTGAAAATGAAAAATCTCTTTAACTCCCTCTGACGACCCGACAATAATTTATGTTGACGAATTATTGTTATTTAGATGGAAATGGATATTCTGCAGCCCACCATGATGCGTGCCAAGTCATATTTGATTTTGAGGTAATTTTGAAAATGAAAAATACCTCTATACCCCCTCTGACGACCCGACAATGATTTCTTTTGACAAATTATTGTTATTGCGATGGAAATGAATATTCTGTACCCCACCATGATGCGTGCCAAGTCATATTTGAATTTTGAAGTCATTTTGAAAATGAAAAATCCCTCTATACCCCCTCTCACGACCCGACAATGATTTCTGTTGACGAATTATTGTTATTCAGATGAAAAGGGATTTTCTGCACCCTACCATGATGCGTGCCAAGTCATATTAGCTTTCTGAAGAAATATTGAACATGAAAAATCCCTGTATACCCCCTTCAACGACCCGACAATGATTTCTGTTGACGAATTATTGTTATTCAGATGGAAATGGATATTCTGCACTTCACCATGTTGCGTGCCAAGTCTTATTTGATTTTGGGGTAATTTTGAAAATGAAGAATCCCTCTATACCCCTTCTAACGACCCGACAATGATTTCTGTTGACGAATTATTGTTATTCAGATGGAAATGGATAATCTGCACCCCACTATGTTGCGTGCCGAGTGATATTTGATTTTGAGGTGATTTTGAAAATGAAAAATCCCTCTATACCACCTCTGACGACCCGACAATGGAGATGAAAATGGATATTCTGTACCCCACCATGATGCGTGCCAAGTCATATTTGATTTTTGAAGTCATTTTGAAAATGAAAAATCCCTCTATACCCCCTCTGACGACCCGACAATGATTTCTGTTGATAAATTATTGTTATTCAGATGGAAATGGATATTCTGCACCCCACCATGATGCGTGCCAAGTCATATTAGATTTTTGAAGAAATATTGAAAATGAAAAATCCCTCCATACCCCTTATGACGACACGACAATGATTTATGTTGACGAATTATTGTTATTCAGATGGACATGGATACTTTGCACCCCACCATGATGCGTGCCTAGTCATATTAAATTTTTGAAGTGATTTTGAAAATGACAAATCCCTCTTTACCACCTCTAACGACCTGTCAATGATTTCTGTTGACAAATTAATGTTATTCAGATAGAAATGGAGATTCTGCACCCCACCATGATGCGTGCCAATTCATATTTGATTTTGAGGTAATTTTGAAAATGAAAAATCCCTCTATACCCCCTCTAACGACCCGTCAATGATTTCTGTTGACGAATTATTGTTATTCAGATGGAAATGGATATTCTGCACCACACCATGATGCGTGCCAAGTCATATTTGATTTTTGAAGTCATTTTGAAATTGAAAATTCCCTCTATACCCACCTCTGACGACCTGACAATAATTTCTGTTGACGAATTATTGTTTTTCAAATGAAAATGATGTTTTGCACCCTACTATGATGCGTGCCAAGCCATATTTGTATTTTGAAGTCATTTTGATAATGAAAAATCCCTCTTTACCCCCTCTAACGACCCGTCAATGATTTCTGTTGACGAATTATTGTTATTCAGATGGAAATGGATATTCTGCAGCCCACCATGTTGCGTGCCAAGTCATATTTGATTTTGAGGTAATTTTAAAAATGAAAAATCCCTCTATACCCCCTCTGACGACACTACAATGATTTCTTTTGACAAATTATTGTTAATGAGATGGAAATGAATATTCTGTATCCCACCATGATGCGTGCCTAGACATATTTGATTTTTGAAGTAATTTTGAAAATGAAAAATCACTCTATACCCCCTCTGACGACCCGACAATGATTTCTGTTGACGAATTATTGTTATTCAGATGAAAATGGATATTCTGCACCCTACCATGATGCGTGCCAAGTCATATTAGATTTTGAGGTAATTTTGAAAATTAAAAATCCCTCTATACCCCCTCTGACGTCCCGACAATGATTTCTGTTGACAAATTATTGTTATCGAGATGGAAATGGATATTCTGTACCTCACCACGATGCGAGCCAAGTCATATTTGATTTTTGAAGTCATTTTGATAATGAAGAATCCCTCTATACCCCCTCTAACGACCCGTCAATGATTTCTGTTGACGAATTATTGTTATTCAGATGGAAATGGATATTCTGCACCCCACCATGATGCGTGCCAAGTCATATTTGATTTTTGAAGTCATTTTGAAATTGAAAATTCCCTCTATACCCCCTCTGACGACCTGACAATGATTTCTGTTGACGAATTATTGTTTTTCAGATGGAAATAGATGTTTTGCACCCTACTATGATGCGTGCCAAGCCATATTTGAATTTTGAAGTCATTTTGATAATGAAAGATCCCTCTATACCCCCTCTAACGACCCGTCAATGATTTCTGTTGACGAATTATTGTTATTCAGATGGAAATGGATATTCTGCAGCCCACCATGTTGCGTGCCAAGTCATATTTGATTTTGAGGTAATTTTGAAAATGAAAAATCCCTCTATACCCCCTCTGACGACCCGACAATGATTTCTCTTGACAAATTATTGTTATTGAGATGGAAATGAATATTCTGTACCACACCATGATGCGTGCCAAGTCATATTTGATTTTTGAAGTCATTTTGAAAATGAGAAATCCCTGTATCCCCCCTCTAACGACCCGACAATGATTTCTGTTGACGAATTATTGTTATTCAGATGGAAATGGATATTCTGCACCCCATCAAGTTGCGTGCCAAGTCTTATTTGATTTTGAGGTAATTTTGAAAATGAAAAATCCCTCTATACCCCCTCTAACGACCCGACAATGATTTCTGTTAACGAATTATTGTTATTCAGATAGAAATGGATATTCTGTACGCCCCCATGATGCGTGCCAAGTCATATTTGATTTTTGAAGTCATTTTGAAAATGAAAAATCCCTCTATACCCCCTCTGACGACCCGACAATGATTTCTGTTGATGAATTATTGTTATTCAGAAGGAAATGGATATTCTGCACCCCACCATGATGCGTGCCAAGTCATATTAGATTTTTTAAGAAATATTGAAAAAGAAAAATCCCTGTATCCCCTCTCTAATGATCCGACAATGATTTCTGTTGACGAATTATTGTTATTCAGATGGAAATGGATATTCTGCACCCCACCAAGTAGCGTGCCAAGTCATATTTGATTTAGAGGTAATTTTGAAAATGAAAAATCCCTCTATACTCCCTCTAACGACCCGACAATGATTTCTGTTAACGAATTATTGTTATTCAGATAGAAATGGATATTCTGCAGCCCACCATGATGCGTGCCAAGTCATATTAGATTTTTGAAGAAATATTGAAAATGAAAAATCCCTCCATACCCCCTATGACGACACGACAATGATTTATGTTGAAGAATTATTGTTATCTAGATGGACATGGATACTTTGCACCCCACCATGATGCGTGCCTAGTCATATTTGATTTTGAGGTAATTTTGAAAATGAAAAATCCCTCTATACCCCCTCTGACGACCCGACAATGATTTCTGTTGACGAAATATTGTTATTCAGATGAAAATGAATATTTTGCACCCTACTATTATGCGTGCCAAGCCTTGTTTGAATTTTGAAGTCATTTTGATAATGAAAAATCCCTCTATACCCCCTCTAACGAGCCGTCAATGATTTCCATTGACGAATTATTGTTATTAAGATGGAAATAAATTGTCTGCAGCCCACCATGATGCGTGCCAAGTCATATTTGATTTTGAGGTAATTTTGAAAATGAAAAATCCCTCTATACCCCCTCTGACGACCCGACAATGATTTCTTTTGACAAATTATTGTTATTGAGATAGAAATGAATATTCTATACCACACCATGATGCGTGCCAAGTCATATTTGATTTTTGAAGTCATTTTGAAAATGAAAAATCCCTCTATACCCCCTCTGACGACCCGACAATGATTTCTGTTGACGAATTATTGTTTTTCAGATGGAAATGGATGTTTTGCAACCTACTATGATGCGTGCCAAGCCTTTTTTGAATTTTGAAGTCATTTTGATAATGAAAAATCCCCCTATACCCTCTCTAACGACCCGTCAATGATTTCCATTGATGAATTATTGTTATTCAGATGGAAATGGATATTCTGCAGCCCACCATGATGCGTGCCAAGTCTTATTTGATTTTGAGGTAATTTTGAAAATGAGAAATCCCTCTATACCCCCTCTGACGACCCGACAATGATTTCTTTTGACAAATTATTGTTATTGAGATTGAAATGAATATTCTGTACCCCACCATGTTGCGTGCCAAGTCATATTTGATTTTGGGGTAATTTTGATAATGATAAATCCCTCTATACCCCCTCTGACGACCCGACAATGATTTCTTCTGACAAATTATTGTTATTGAGATGAAAATGAATATTCTGTACCCCACCATGATGCGTGCCAAGTCATATTTGATTTTTGAAGTCATTTTGAAAATGAAAAATCCCTCTATACCCCCTCTGACGACCCGACAATGATTTCTGTTGACGAATTATTGTTTTTCAGATGGAAATGGATGTTTTGCACCCTACTATGATGCGTGCCAAGCCTTATTTGAATTTTGAAGTCATTTTGATAATGAAAAATCCCTCTATACCCCCTCTAACGACCCGTCAATGATTTTGTATTGACGAATTATTGTTATTCAGATGGAAATGGATATTCTGCAGCCCACCATGATGCGTGCCAAGTCATATTTGATTTTGAGGTAATTTTGAAAATGAAAAATCTATACCCCCTCTGACAACCCGACAATGATTTCTTTTGACAAATCATTGTTATTGAGATGGAAATGAATATTCTGTACCCCACCATGTTGCGTGCCAAGTCATATTTGAGTTTGGGGTAATTTTGATAATGAAAAATCCCTCTATACCCCCTCTAACGACCCGTCAATGATTTTGTATTGACGAATTATTGTTATTCAGATGGAAATGGATATTCTGCAGCCCACCATGATGCGTGCCAAGTCATATTTGATTTTGAGGTAATTTTGAAAATGAAAAATCCCTCTATACCCCCTCTGACGACCCGACAATCATTTCTTTTGACAAATTATTGTTATTGAGATGGATATGAATATTCTGTACCCCACCATGATGCGTGCCAAGTCATATTTGATTTTGGGGTAATTTTGATAATGAAAAATCCCTCTATACCCCCTCCAACGACCTGTCAATGATTTCCATTGACGAATTATTGTTATTCAGATGGAAATGGATATTCTGCAGCCCACCATGATGCGTGCCAAGTCATATTTGATTTTGAGGTAATTTTGAAAATGAAAAATCCCTCTATACCCCCTCTGACGACCCGACAATGATTTCTTTTGACAAATTATTGTTATTGAGATGGAAATGAATATTGTGTAACCCACCATGTTGCGTGCCAAGTCATATTTGATTTTGGGGTAATTTTGAAAATGAAATATCCCTCTATACCCCCTCTGACGACACGACAATGATTTATCTTAAGGAATTATTGTTATTCAGATGGGAATGGATATTCTGTACTCCACCATGATGCGTGCCAAGTCATATTTGATTTTGAGGTAATTTTGAAAATGAAAAATCTATACCCCCTCTGACAACCCGACAATGATTTCTTTTGACAAATCATTGTTATTGAGATGGAAATGAATATTCTGTACCCCACCATGTTGCGTGCCAAGTCATATTTGAGTTTGGGGTAATTTTGATAATGAAAAATCCCTCTATACCCCCTCTAACGACCCGTCAATGATTTTGTATTGACGAATTATTGTTATTCAGATGGAAATGGATATTCTGCAGCCCACCATGATGCGTGCCAAGTCATATTTGATTTTGAGGTAATTTTGAAAATGAAAAATCCCTCTATACCCCCTCTGACGACCCGACAATCATTTCTTTTGACAAATTATTGTTATTGAGATGGATATGAATATTCTGTACCCCACCATGATGCGTGCCAAGTCATATTTGATTTTGGGGTAATTTTGATAATGAAAAATCCCTCTATACCCCCTCCAACGACCTGTCAATGATTTCCATTGACGAATTATTGTTATTCAGATGGAAATGGATATTCTGCAGCCCACCATGATGCGTGCCAAGTCATATTTGATTTTGAGGTAATTTTGAAAATGAAAAATCCCTCTATACCCCCTCTGACGACCCGACAATGATTTCTTTTGACAAATTATTGTTATTGAGATGGAAATGAATATTGTGTAACCCACCATGTTGCGTGCCAAGTCATATTTGATTTTGGGGTAATTTTGAAAATGAAATATCCCTCTATACCCCCTCTGACGACACGACAATGATTTATCTTAAGGAATTATTGTTATTCAGATGGGAATGGATATTCTGTACTCCACCATGATGCGTGCCAAGTCATATTTGATTTTTGAAGTCATTTTGAAAATGAAAAATCCCTCTCTACCCCCTCTAACGACCCGTCAATGATTTCTGTTTACGAATTATTGTTATTCAGATGGAAATAGATATTCTGCACCCCACCATGATGCGTGCCAGTTCATATTTGATTTTTGAAGTCATTTTGAAAATGAAAAATCCCTCTATTCCCTCTCTGACGACCCGACAATGATTTCTGTTGACGAATTATTGTTATTTGGATGGAAGTGCATGTTTTGCACCCCACTATGATGCGTGCCAAGTCATATTTGATTTATGAAGTCATTTTGATAATGAAAAATCCCTCTATACCCCCTCTGACGACCCGAAAATGATTTCTGTTGACGAATTATTGTTATTTAGATGAAAATGGATATTATGCACTCCACTATGATACGTGCCAAGTCATATTTGATTTTTGAAGTAATTTTGAAAATGAAAAATCCCTCTCTACCCCCTCTAACGACCCGTCAATGATTTCTGTTTACGAATTATTGTTATTCAGATGGAAATAGATATTCTGCACCCCACCATGATGCGTGCCAGTTCATATTTGATTTTTGAAGTCATTTTGAAAATGAAAAATCCCTCTATTCCCTCTCTGACGACCCGACAATGATTTCTGTTGACGAATTATTGTTATTTGGATGGAAATGCATGTTTTGCACCCCACTATGATGCGTGCCAAGTCATATTTGATTTATGAAGTCATTTTGAAAATGAAAAATCCCTCTATACCCCCTCTGACGACCCGACAATGATTTCTGTTGATAAATTATTGTTATTCAGATGGAAATGGATACTCTGCACCCCACCATGATGCGTGCCAAGTCATATTAGATTTTTGAAGAAATATTGAATATGAAAAATCCCTCCATACCCCCTATGACGACACGACAATGATTTATGTTGACGAATTATTGTTATTCAGATGGACATGGATACTTTGCACCCCACCATGATGCGTGCCTAGTCATATTAAATTTTTGAAGTGATTTTGAAAATGACAAATCCCTCTTTACCACCTCTAACGACCTGTCAATGATTTCTGTTGACAAATTAATGTTATTCAGATAGAAATGGAGATTCTGCACCCCACCATGATGCGTGCCAATTCATATTTGATTTTGAGGTAATTTTGAAAATGAAAAATCCCTCTATACCCCCTCTAACGACCCGTCAATGATTTCTGTTGACGAATTATTGTTATTCAGATGGAAATGGATATTCTGCACCACACCATGATGCGTGCCAAGTCATATTTGATTTTTGAAGTCATTTTGAAATTGAAAATTCCCTCTATACCCACCTTTGACGACCTGACAATAATTTCTGTTGACGAATTATTGTTTTTCAGATGGAAATGATGTTTTGCACCCTACTATGATGCGTGCCAAGCCATATTTGTATTTTGAAGTCATTTTGATAATGAAAAATCCCTCTATACCCCCTCTAACGACCCGTCAATGATTTCTGTTGACGAATTATTGTTATTCAGATGGAAATGGATATTCTGCAGCCCACCATGTTGCGTGCCAAGTCATATTTGATTTTGAGGTAATTTTAAAAATGAAAAATCCCTCTATACCCCCTCTGACGACACTACAATGATTTCTTTTGACAAATTATTGTTAATGAGATGGAAATGAATATTCTGTATCCCACCATGATGCGTGCCTAGACATATTTGATTTTTGAAGTAATTTTGAAAATGAAAAATCACTCTATACCCCCTCTGACGACCCGACAATGATTTCTGTTGACGAATTATTGTTATTCAGATGAAAATGGATATTCTGCACCCTACCATGATGCGTGCCAAGTCATATTAGATTTTGAGGTAATTTTGAAAATTAAAAATCCCTCTATACCCCCTCTGACGTCCCGACAATGATTTCTGTTGACAAATTATTGTTATCGAGATGGAAATGGATATTCTGTACCTCACCACGATGCGAGCCAAGTCATATTTGATTTTTGAAGTCATTTTGATAATGAAGAATCCCTCTATACCCCCTCTAACGACCCGTCAATGATTTCTGTTAACGAATTATTGTTATTCAGATGGAAATGGATATTCTGCACCCCACCATGATGCGTGCCAAGTCATATTTGATTTTTGAAGTCATTTTGAAATTGAAAATTCCCTCTATACCCCCTCTGACGACCTGACAATGATTTCTGTTGACGAATTATTGTTTTTCAGATGGAAATAGATGTTTTGCACCCTACTATGATGTGTGCCAAGCCATATTTGAATTTTGAAGTCATTTTGATAATGAAAAATCCCTCTATACCCCCTCTAACGACCCGTCAATGATTTCTGTTGACGAATTATTGTTATTCAGATGGAAATGGATATTCTGCAGCCCACCATGTTGCGTGCCAAGTCATATTTGATTTTGAGGTAATTTTGAAAATGAAAAATCCCTCTATACCCCCTCTGACGACCCGACAATGATTTCTCTTGACAAATTATTGTTATTGAGATGGAAATGAATATTCTGTACCACACCATGATGCGTGCCAAGTCATATTTGATTTTTGAAGTCATTTTGAAAATGAGAAATCCCTGTATCCCCCCTCTAACGACCCGACAATGATTTCTGTTGACGAATTATTGTTATTCAGATGGAAATGGATATTCTGCACCCCATCAAGTTGCGTGCCAAGTCTTATTTGATTTTGAGGTAATTTTGAAAATGAAAAATCCCTCTATACCCCCTCTAACGACCCGACAATGATATCTGTTAACGAATTATTGTTATTCAGATAGAAATGGATATTCTGTACCCCCCCATGATGCGTGCCAAGTCATATTTGATTTTTGAAGTCATTTTGAAAATGAAAAATCCCTCTATACCCCCTCTGACGACCCGACAATGATTTCTGTTGATGAATTCTTGTTATTCAGAAGGAAATGGATATTCTGCACCCCACCATGATGCGTGCCAAGTCATATTAGATTTTTTAAGAAATATTGAAAAAGAAAAATCCCTGTATCCCCTCTCTATTGATCCGACAATGATTTCTGTTGACGAATTATTGTTATTCAGATGGAAATGGATATTCTGCACCCCACCAAGTAGCGTGCCAAGTCATATTTGATTTAGAGGTAATTTTGAAAATGAAAAATCCCTCTATACTCCCTCTAACGACCCGACAATGATTTCTGTTAACGAATTATTGTTATTCAGATAGAAATGGATATTCTGCAGCCCACCATGATGCGTGCCAAGTCATATTAGATTTTTGAAGAAATATTGAAAATGAAAAATCCCTCCATACCCCCTATGACGACACGACAATGATTTATGTTGGAGAATTATTGTTATCTAGATGGACATGGCTACTTTGCACCCCACCATGATGCGTGCCTAGTCATATTTGATTTTGAGGTAATTTTGAAAATGAAAAATCCCTCTATACCCCCTCTGACGACCCGACAATGATTTCTTTTGACAAATTATTGTTATTGAGATAGAAATGAATATTCTATACCACACCATGATGCGTGCCAAGTCATATTTGATTTTTGAAGTCATTTTGAAAATGAAAAATCCCTCTATACCCCCTCTGACGACCCGACAATGATTTCTGTTGACGAATTATTGTTTTTCAGATGGAAATGGATGTTTTGCAACCTACTATGATGCGTGCCAAGCCTTATTTGAATTTTGAAGTCATTTTGATAATGAAAAATCCCTCTATACCCTCTCTAACGACCCGTCAATGATTTCCATTGATGAATTATTGTTATTCAGATGGAAATGGATATTCTGCAGCCCACCATGATGCGTGCCAAGTCTTATTTGATTTTGAGGTAATTTTGAAAATGAGAAATCCCTCTATACCCCCTCTGACGACCCGACAATGATTTCTTTTGACAAATTATTGTTATTGAGATGGAAATGAATATTCTGTACCCCACCATGTTGCGTGCCAAGTCATATTTGATTTTGGGGTAATTTTGATAATGAGAAGTCCCTCTATACCCCCTCTGACGACCCGACAATGATTTCTTCTGACAAATTATTGTTATTGAGATGAAAATGAATATTCTGTACCCCACCATGATGCGTGCCAAGTCATATTTGATTTTTGAAGTCATTTTGAAAATGAAAAATCCCTCTATACCCCCTCTGACGACCCGACAATGATTTCTGTTGACGAATTATTGTTTTTCAGATGGAAATGGATGTTTTGCACCCTACTATGATGCGTGCCAAGCCTTATTTGAATATTGAAGTCATTTTGATAATGAAAAATCCCTCTATACCCCCTCTAACGACCCGTCAATGATTTTGTATTGACGAATTATTGTTATTCAGATGGAAATGGATATTCTGCAGCCCACCATGATGCGTGCCAAGTCATATTTGATTTTGAGGTAATTTTGAAAATGAAAAATCTCTCTATACCCCCTCTGACAACCCGACAATGATTTCTTTTGACAAATCATTGTTATTGAAATGGAAATGAATATTCTGTACCCCACCATGTTGCGTGCCAAGTCATATTTGAGTTTGGGGTAATTTTGATAATGAAAAATCCCTCTATACCCCCTCTAACGACCCGTCAATGATTTTGTATTGACGAATTATTGTTATTCAGATGGAAATGGATATTCTGCAGCCCATCATGATGCGTGCCAAGTCATATTTGATTTTGAGGTAATTTTGAAAATGAAAAATCCCTCTATACCCCCTCTGACGACCCGACAATCATTTCTTTTGACAAATTATTGTTATTGAGATGGAAATGAATATTCTGTACCCCACCATGATGCGTGCCAAGTCATATTTGATTTTGGGGTAATTTTGATAATGAAAAATCCCTCTATACCCCCTCCAACGACCTGTCAATGATTTCCATTGACGAATTATTGTTATTCAGATGGAAATGGATATTCTGCAGCCCACCATGATGCGTGCCAAGTCATATTTGATTTTGAGGTAATTTTGAAAATGAAAAATCCCTCTATACCCCCTCTGACGACCCGACAATGATTTCTTTTGACAAATTATTGTTATTGAGATGGAAATGAATATTGTGTATCCCACCATGTTGCGTGCCAAGTCATATTTGATTTTGGGGTAATTTTGAAAATGAAATATCCCTCTATACCCCCTCTGACGACACGACAATGATTTATCTTAAGGAATTATTGTTGTTCAGATGGGAATGGATATTCTGCACCCCACCATGATGCGTGCCAAGTCATTTTTGATTTTTGAAGTCATTTTGAAAATGAAAAATCCCTCTATTCCCTCTCTGACGACACGACAATGATTTCTGTTTACGAATTATTGTTATTCAGATGGAAATAGATATTCTGCACCCCACCATGATGCTTGCCAAGTCATATTTGATTTTGAGGTTATTTTGATAATGAAAAATCCCTCTATACCCCCTCTGACGTCCCGACAATGATATCTGTTGACGAATTATTGTTATTTAGATGAAATTGCATATTTTGCACCCCACTATGATGCGTGCCAAGTCATATTTGATTTTTGAAGTCATTTTGATAATGAAAAATCCCTTTATTCCCTCTCTGACGACCCGACAATGATTTCTGTAGACAATTTATTTTTATAGAGATGGAAATGGATATTCTGTACTCCACCATGATGCGTGCCAAGTCATATTTGATTTTTGAAGTCATTTTGAAAATGAAAAATCCCTCTCTACCCCCTCTAACGACCCGTCAATGATTTCTGTTTACGAATTATTGTTATTCAGATGGAAATAGATATTCTGCACCCCACCATGATGCGTGCCAGTTCATATTTGATTTTTGAAGTCATTTTGAAAATGAAAAATCCCTCTATTCCCTCTCTGACGACCCGACAATGATTTCTGTTGACGAATTATTGTTATTTGGATGGAAATGCATGTTTTGCACCCCACTATGATGCGTGCCAAGTCATATTTGATTTATGAAGTCATTTTGATAATGAAAAATCCCTCTATACCCCCTCTGACGACCCGAAAATGATTTCTGTTGACGAATTATTGTTATTTAGATGAAAATGGATATTATGCACTCCACTATGATACGTGCCAAGTCATATTTGATTTTTGAAGTAATTTTGAAAATGAAAAATCCCTCTATGCCCCCTCTAACGACCCGTCAATGACTTCTGTTGACGAATTATTGTTATTCAGATGGAAATGGATATTCTGCACCCCACCATAATGCGTGCCAAGTCATATTTGATTTTGATGTAATTTTGAAAATGAAAAATCCCTCTATACCCCGTCTGACGACCCGTCAATGATTTCTGTTGACTAATTATTGATATTCAGATGGAAATGGATATTCTGCACCCCACCATGATGCGTGCCAAGTCATATTAGATTTTGAGGTAATTTTGAAAATGAAAAATCCCTCTATAATCCCTCTGACGACCCGACAATGATTTCTGTTGACAAATTAATGTTATTCAGATAGAAATGGAGATTCTGCACCCCACCATGATGCGTGCCAAGTCATATTTGATTTTGAGGTAATTTTGAAAATGAAAAATCCCTCTATACCCCCTCTAACGACCCGTCAATGATTTCTGTTGACGAATTATTATTATTCAGATGGAAATGGATATTCTGCACCCCACCATGATGCGTGCCTAGTCATATTTGAATTTTGAAGTCATTTTGAAATTGAAAATTCCCTCTATACCCCCTCTGACGACCTGACAATGATTTCTGTAGACGAATTATTGTTTTTCAGATGGAAATGGATATTATGCAGCCCACCATGTTGCGTGCCAAGTCATATTTGATGTTGAGGTAATTTTGAAAATGAAAAATCTCTCTATACCCCCTCTGACGACCCTACAATGATTTCTTTTGACAAATTATTGTTATTGAGATGGAAATGAATATTTTGTATCCCACCATGATGCGTGCCTAGACATATTTGAATTTTGAAGTCATTTTGAAAATGAAAAATCACTCTATACCCCCTCTGACGACCCGACAATGATTTCTGTTGACGAATTATTGTTATTCAGATGAAAATGGAAATTCTGCACCCTACCATGATGCGTGCCAAGTCATATTAGATTTTGAGGTAATTTTGAAAATTAAAAATCCCTCTATACCCCCTCTGACGTCCCGACAATGATTTCTGTTGACAAATTATTGTTATTGAGATGAAATTGCATGTTTTGCACCCCACTATGATGCGTGCCAAGTCATATTTGATTTTTGAAGTCATTTTGATAATGAAAAATCCCTCTATTCCCTCTCTGACGACCCGACAATGATTTCTGTTGACAAATTATTGTTATTTAGATGAAATTGCATGTTTTGCACCCCACTATGATGCGTGCCAAGTCATATTTGATTTTTGAAGTCATTTTGATAATGAAAAATCCCTTTATTCCCTCTCTGACGACCCGACAATGATTTCTGTAGACAATTTATTTTTATAGAGATGGAAATGGATATTCTGTAATCCACCATGATGCGTGCCAAGTCATATTTGATTTTTGAAGTCATTTTGATAATGAAAAATCCCTTTATTCCCTCTCTGACGACCCGACAATGATTTCTGTAGACAATTTATTTTTATAGAGATGGAAATGGATATTCTGTAATCCACCATGATGCGTGCCAAGTCATATTTGATTTTTGAAGTCATTTTGAAAATGAAAAATCCCTTTCTACCCCCTCTAACGACCCGTCAATGATTTCTGTTTACGAATTATTGTTATTCAGATGGAAATGAATATTTTGCACCCTACTATTATGCGTGCCAAGCCTTATTTGAATTTTGAAGTCATTTTGATAATGAAAAATCCCTCTATACCCCCTCTAACGAGCCGTCAATGATATCCATTGACGAATTATTGTTATTCAGATGGAAATGAATTTTCTGCAGCCCACCATGATGCGTGCCAAGTCATATTTGATTTTGAGGTAATTTTGAAAATGAAAAATCCCTCTATACCCCCTCTGACGACCCGACAATGATTTCTTTTGACAAATTATTGTTATTGAGATGGAAATGAATATTCTGTAACCCACCATGATGCGTGCCAAGTCATATTTGATTTTTGAAGTCATTTTGAAAATGAAAAATCCCTCTATACCCCCTCTGACGACCCGACAATGATTTCTGTTGACGAATTATTGTTTTTCAGATGGAAATGGATGTTTTGCAACCTACTATGATGCGTGCCAAGCCTTATTTGAATTTTGAAGTCATTTTGATAATGAAAAATCCCTCTATACCCTCTCTAACGACCCGTCAATGATTTCCATTGATGAATTATTTTTATTCAGATGGAAATGGATATTCTGCAGCCCACCATGATGCGTGCCAAGTCTTATTTGATTTTGAGGTAATTTTGAAAATGAGAAATCCCTCTATACCCCCTCTGACGACCCGACAATGATTTCTTTTGACAAATTATTGTTATTGAGATGGAAATGAATATTCTGTACCCCACCATGTTGCGTGCCAAGTCATATTTGATTTTGGGGTAATTTTGATAATGAGAAATCCCTCTATACCCCCTCTGACGACCCGACAATGATTTCTTTTGACGAATTATTGTTTTTCAGATGGAAATGGATGTTTTGCACCCTACTATGATGCGTGCCAAGCCTTATTTGATTTTGAGGTAATTTTGAAAATGAGAAATCCCTCTATACCCCCTCTGACGACCCGACAATGATTTCTTCTGACAAATTATTGTTATTGAGATGAAAATGAATATTCTGTACCCCACCATGATGCGTGCCAAGTCATATTTGATTTTTGAAGTCATTTTGAAAATGAAAAATCCCTCTATACCCCCTCTGACGACCCGACAATGATTTCTTTTGACGAATTATTGTTTTTCAGATGGAAATGGATGTTTTGCACCCTACTATGATGCGTGCCAAGCCTTATTTGAATTTAGAAGTCATTTTGATAATGAAAAATCCCTCTATACCCCCTCTAACGACCCGTCAATTATTTTGTATTGACGAATTATTGTTATTCAGATGGAAATGGATATTCTGCAGCCCACCATGATGCGTGCCAAGTCATATTTGATTTTGAGGTAAATTTGAAAATGAAAAATCTCTCTATACCCCCTCTGACGAGCCGACAATGATTTCTTTTGACAAATCATCGTTATTGAGATGGAAATGAATATTCTGTACCCCACCATGTTGCGTGCCAAGTCATATTTGATTTTGGGGTAATTTTGATAATGAAAAATCCCTCTATACCCCCTCTAACGACCCGTCAATGATTTTGTATTGACGAATTATTGTTATTCAGATGGAAATGGATATTCTGCAGCCCACCATGATGCGTGCCAAGTCATATTTGATTTTGAGGTAATTTTGAAAATGAAAAATCCCTCTATACCCCCTCTGACGACCCGACAATGATTTCTTTTGACAAATTATTGTTATTGAGATGGAAATGAATATTCTGTACCCCACCATGATGCGTGCCAAGTCATATTTGATTTTTGAAGTAATTTTGAAAATGAAAAATCCCTCTATGCCCCCTCTAACGACCCGTCAATGACTTCTGTTGACGAATTATTGTTATTCAGATGGAAATGGATATTCTGCACCCCACCATGATGCGTGCCAAGTCATATTTGATTTTGATGTAATTTTGAAAATGAAAAATCCCTCTATACCCCGTCTGACGACCCGTCAATGATTTCTGTTGACTAATTATTGATATTCAGATGGAAATGGATATTCTGCACCCCACCATGATGCGTGCCAAGTCATATTAGATTTTGAGGTAATTTTGAAAATGAAAAATCCCTCTATAATCTCTCTGACGACCCGACAATGATTTCTGTTGACAAATTAATGTTATTCAGATAGAAATGGAGATTCTGCACCCCACCATGATGCGTGCCAAGTCATATTTGATTTTGAGGTAATTTTGAAAATGAAAAATCCCTCTATACCCCCTCTAACGACCCGTCAATGATTTCTGTTGACGAATTATTGTTATTCAGATGGAAATGGATATTCTGCACCCCACCATGATGCGTGCCTAGTCATATTTGAATTTTGAAGTCATTTTGAAATTGAAAATTCCCTCTATACCCACCTCTTACGACCTGACAATAATTTCTGTTGACGAATTATTGTTTTTCAGATGGAAATGATGTTTTGCACCCTACTATGATGCGTGCCAAGCCATATTTGTATTTTGAAGTCATTTTGATAATGAAAAATCCCTCTATACCCCCTCTAACGACCCGTCAATGATTTCTGTTGACGAATTATTGTTATTCAGATGGAAATG
This sequence comes from Chrysolina americana, assembly GCA_958502065.1. Classification (NCBI taxonomy): domain Eukaryota; kingdom Metazoa; phylum Arthropoda; class Insecta; order Coleoptera; family Chrysomelidae; genus Chrysolina; species Chrysolina americana. The sequence continues at coordinate 43,025,605 of OY293414.1, forward strand.
GATATTCTGCAGCCCACCATGTTGCGTGCCAAGTCATATTTGATTTTGAGGTAATTTTAAAAATGAAAAATCCCTCTATACCCCCTCTGACGACACTACAATGATTTCTTTTGACAAATTATTGTTAATGAGATGGAAATGAATATTCTGTATCCCACCATGATGCGTGCCTAGACATATTTGATTTTTGAAGTAATTTTGAAAATGAAAAATCACTCTATACCCCCTCTGACGACCCGACAATGATTTCTGTTGACGAATTATTGTTATTCAGATGAAAATGGATATTCTGCACCCTACCATGATGCGTGCCAAGTCATATTAGATTTTGAGGTAATTTTGAAAATTAAAAATCCCTCTATACCCCCTCTGACGTCCCGACAATGATTTCTGTTGACAAATTATTGTTATCGAGATGGAAATGGATATTCTGTACCTCACCACGATGCGAGCCAAGTCATATTTGATTTTTGAAGTCATTTTGATAATGAAGAATCCCTCTATACCCCCTCTAACGACCCGTCAATGATTTCTGTTGACGAATTATTGTTATTCAGATGGAAATGGATATTCTGCACCCCACCATGATGCGTGCCAAGTCATATTTGATTTTTGAAGTCATTTTGAAATTGAAAATTCCCTCTATACCCCCTCTGACGACCTGACAATGATTTCTGTTGACGAATTATTGTTTTTCAGATGGAAATAGATGTTTTGCACCCTACTATGATGCGTGCCAAGCCATATTTGAATTTTGAAGTCATTTTGATAATGAAAAATCCCTCTATACCCCCTCTAACGACCCGTCAATGATTTCTGTTGACGAATTATTGTTATTCAGATGGAAATGGATATTCTGCAGTCCACCATGTTGCGTGCCAAGTCATATTTGATTTTGAGGTAATTTTGAAAATGAAAAATCCCTCTATACCCCCTCTGACGACCCGACAATGATTTCTCTTGACAAATTATTGTTATTGAGATGGAAATGAATATTCTGTACCACACCATGATGCGTGCCAAGTCATATTTGATTTTTGAAGTCATTTTGAAAATGAGAAATCCCTGTATCCCCCCTCTAACGACCCGACAATGATTTCTGTTGACGAATTATTGTTATTCAGATGGAAATGGATATTCTGCACCCCATCAAGTTGCGTGCCAAGTCTTATTTGATTTTGAGGTAATTTTGAAAATGAAAAATCCCTCTATACCCCCTCTAACGACCCGACAATGATTTCTGTTAACGAATTATTGTTATTCAGATAGAAATGGATATTCTGTACCCCCCATGATGCGTGCCAAGTCATATTTGATATTTGAAGTCATTTTGAAAATGAAAAATCCCTCTATACCCCCTCTGACGACCCGACAATGATTTCTGTTGATGAATTATTGTTATTCAGAAGGAAATGGATATTCTGCACCCCACCATGATGCGTGCCAAGTCATATTAGATTTTTTAAGAAATATTGAAAAAGAAAAATCCCTGTATCCCCTCTCTAATGATCCGACAATGATTTCTGTTGACGAATTATTGTTATTCAGATGGAAATGGATATTCTGCACCCCACCAAGTAGCGTGCCAAGTCATATTTGATTTAGAGGTAATTTTGAAAATGAAAAATCCCTCTATACTCCCTCTAACGACCCGACAATGATTTCTGTTAACGAATTATTGTTATTCAGATAGAAATGGATATTCTGCAGCCCACCATGATGCGTGCCAAGTCATATTAGATTTTTGAAGAAATATTGAAAATGAAAAATCCCTCCATACCCCCTATGACGACACGACAATGATTTATGTTGAAGAATTATTGTTATCTAGATGGACATGGATACTTTGCACCCCACCATGATGCGTGCCTAGTCATATTTGATTTTGAGGTAATTTTGAAAATGAAAAATCCCTCTATACCCCCTCTGACGACCCGACAATGATTTCTGTTGACGAAATATTGTTATTCTGATGAAAATGAATATTTTGCACCCTACTATTATGCGTGCCAAGCCTTGTTTGAATTTTGAAGTCATTTTGATAATGAAAAATCCCTCTATACCCCCTCTAACGAGCCGTCAATGATTTCCATTGACGAATTATTGTTATTAAGATGGAAATAAATTGTCTGCAGCCCACCATGATGCGTGCCAAGTCATATTTGATTTTTGAAGTCATTTTGAAAATGAAAAATCTCTCTATACCCCCTCTGACGACCCGACAATGATTTCTGTTGACGAATTATTGTTTTTCAGATGGAAATGGATGTTTTGCAACCTACTATGATGCGTGCCAAGCCTTATTTGAATTTTGAAGTCATTTTGATAATGAAAAATCCCTCTATACCCTCTCTAACGACCCGTCAATGATTTCCATTGATGAATTATTGTTATTCAGATGGAAATGGATATTCTGCAGCCCACCATGATGCGTGCCAAGTCTTATTTGATTTTGAGGTAATTTTGAAAATGAGAAATCCCTCTATACCCTCTCTGACGACCCGACAATGATTTCTTTTGACAAATTATTGTTATTGAGATGGAAATGAATATTCTGTACCCCACCATGTTGCGTGCCAAGTCATATTTGATTTTGGGGTAATTTTGATAATGAGAAATCCCTCTATACCCCCTCTGACGACCCGACAATGATTTCTTCTGACAAATTATTGTTATTGAGATGAAAATGAATATTCTGTACCCCACCATGATGCGTGCCAAGTCATATTTGATTTTTGAAGTCATTTTGAAAATGAAAAATCCCTCTATACCCCCTCTGACGACCCGACAATGATTTCTGTTGACGAATTATTGTTTTTCAGATGGAAATGGATGTTTTGCACCCTACTATGATGCGTGCCAAGCCTTATTTGAATTTTGAAGTCATTTTGATAATGAAAAATCCCTCTATACCCCCTCTAACGACCCGTCAATGAATTTGTATTGACGAATTATTGTTATTCAGATGGAAATGGATATTCTGCAGCCCACCATGATGCGTGCCAAGTCATATTTGATTTTGAGGTAATTTTGAAAATGAAAAATCTCTCTATACCCCCTCTGACAACCCGACAATGATTTCTTTTGACAAATCATTGTTATTGAGATGGAAATGAATATTCTGTACCCCACCATGTTGCGTGCCAAGTCATATTTGAGTTTGGGGTAATTTTGATAATGAAAAATCCCTCTATACCCCCTCTAACGACCCGTCAATGATTTTGTATTGACGAATTATTGTTATTCAGATGGAAATGGATATTCTGCAGCCCACCATGATGCGTGCCAAGTCATATTTGATTTTGAGGTAATTTTGAAAATGAAAAATCCCTCTATACCCCCTCTGACGACCCGACAATCATTTCTTTTGACAAATTATTGTTATTGAGATGGAAATGAATATTCTGTACCCCACCATGATGCGTGCCAAGTCATATTTGATTTTGGGGTAATTTTGATAATGAAAAATCCCTCTATACCCCCTCCAACGACCTGTCAATGATTTCCATTGACGAATTATTGTTATTCAGATGGAAATGGATATTCTGCAGCCCACCATGATGCGTGCCAAGTCATATTTGATTTTGAGGTAATTTTGAAAATGAAAAATCCCTCTATACCCCCTCTGACGACCCGACAATGATTTCTTTTGACAAATTATTGTTATTGAGATGGAAATGAATATTGTGTAACCCACCATGTTGCGTGCCAAGTCATATTTGATTTTGGGGTAATTTTGAAAATGAAATATCCCTCTATACCCCCTCTGACGACACGACAATGATTTATCTTAAGGAATTATTGTTATTCAGATGGGAATGGATATTCTGCACCCCACCATGATGCGTGCCAAGTCATTTTTGATTTTTGAAGTCATTTTGAAAATGAAAAATCCCTCTATTCCCTCTCTGACGACCCGACAATGATTTCTGTTTACGAATTATTGTTATTCAGATGGAAATAGATATTCTGCACCTCACCATGATGCTTGCCAAGTCATATTTGATTTTGAGGTTATTTTGATAATGAAAAATCCCTCTATACCCCCTCTGACGTCCCGACAATGATATCTGTTGACGAATTATTGTTATTTAGATGAAATTGCATATTTTGCACCCCACTATGATGCGTGCCAAGTCATATTTGATTTTTGAAGTCATTTTGATAATGAAAAATCCCTTTATTCCCTCTCTGACGACCCGACAATGATTTCTGTAGACAATTTATTTTTATAAAGATGGAAATGGATATTCTGTTCTCCACCATGATGCGTGCCAAGTCATATTTGATTTTTGAAGTCATTTTGAAAATGAAAAATCCCTCTCTACCCCCTCTAACGACCCGTCAATGATTTCTGTTTACGAATTATTGTTATTCAGATGGAAATAGATATTCTGCACCCCACCATGATGCGTGCCAGTTCATATTTGATTTTTGAAGTCATTTTGAAAATGAAAAATCCCTCTATTCCCTCTCTGACGACCCGACAATGATTTCTGTTGACGAATTATTGTTATTTGGATGGAAATGCATGTTTTGCACCCCACTATGATGCGTGCCAAGTCATATTTGATTTATGAAGTCATTTTGATAATGAAAAATCCCTCTATACCCCCTCTGACGACCCGAAAATGATTTCTGTTGACGAATTATTGTTATTTAGATGAAAATGGATATTATGCACTCCACTATGATACGTGCCAAGTCATATTTGATTTTTGAAGTAATTTTGAAAATGAAAAATCCCTCTATGCCCCCTCTAACGACCCGTCAATGACTTCTGTTGACGAATTATTGTTATTCAGATGGAAATGGATATTCTGCACCCCACCATGATGCGTGCCAAGTCATATTTGATTTTGATGTAATTTTGAAAATGAAAAATCCCTCTATACCCCGTCTGACGACCCGTCAATGATTTCTGTTGACTAATTATTGATATTCAGATGGAAATGGATATTCTGCACCCCACCATGATGCGTGCCAAGTCATATTAGATTTTGAGGTAATTTTGAAAATGAAAAATCCCTCTATAATCCCTCTGACGACCCGACAATGATTTCTGTTGACAAATTAATGTTATTCAGATAGAAATGGAGATTCTGCACCCCACCATGATGCGTGCCAAGTCATATTTGATTTTGAGGTAATTTTGAAAATGAAAAATCCCTCTATACCCCCTCTAACGACCCGTCAATGATTTCTGTTGACGAATTATTATTATTCAGATGGAAATGGATATTCTGCACCCCACCATGATGCGTGCCTAGTCATATTTGAATTTTGAAGTCATTTTGAAATTGAAAATTCCCTCTATACCCCCTCTGACGACCTGACAATGATTTCTGTAGACGAATTATTGTTTTTCAGATGGAAATGGATATTATGCAGCCCACCATGTTGCGTGCCAAGTCATATTTGATGTTGAGGTAATTTTGAAAATGAAAAATCTCTCTATACCCCCTCTGACGACCCTACAATGATTTCTTTTGACAAATTATTGTTATTGAGATGGAAATGAATATTTTGTATCCCACCATGATGCGTGCCTAGACATATTTGAATTTTGAAGTCATTTTGAAAATGAAAAATCACTCTATACCCCCTCTGACGACCCGACAATGATTTCTGTTGACGAATTATTGTTATTCAGATGAAAATGGATATTCTGCACCCTACCATGATGCGTGCCAAGTCATATTAGATTTTGAGGTAATTTTGAAAATTAAAAATCCCTCTATACCCCCTCTGACGTCCCGACAATGATTTCTGTTGACAAATTATTGTTATTGAGATGAAATTGCATGTTTTGCACCCCACTATGATGCGTGCCAAGTCATATTTGATTTTTGAAGTCATTTTGATAATGAAAAATCCCTCTATTCCCTCTCTGACGACCCGACAATGATTTCTGTTGACAAATTTTTGTTATTTAGATGAAATTGCATGTTTTGCACCCCACTATGATGCGTGCCAAGTCATATTTGATTTTTGAAGTCATTTTGATAATGAAAAATCCCTTTATTCCCTCTCTGACGACCCGACAATGATTTCTGTAGACAATTTATTTTTATAGAGATGGAAATGGATATTCTGTAATCCACCATGATGCGTGCCAAGTCATATTTGATTTTTGAAGTCATTTTGATAATGAAAAATCCCTTTATTCCCTCTCTGACGACCCGACAATGATTTCTGTAGACAATTTATTTTTATAGAGATGGAAATGGATATTCTGTAATCCACCATGATGCGTGCCAAGTCATATTTGATTTTTGAAGTCATTTTGAAAATGAAAAATCCCTCTCTACCCCCTCTAACGACCCGTCAATGATTTCTGTTTACGAATTATTGTTATTCAGATGGAAATGAATATTTTGCACCCTACTATTATGCGTGCCAAGCCTTATTTGAATTTTGAAGTCATTTTGATAATGAAAAATCCCTCTATACCCCCTCTAACGAGCCGTCAATGATTTCCATTAACGAATTATTGTTATTCAGATGGAAATGAATTTTCTGCAGCCCACCATGATGCGTGCCAAGTCATATTTGATTTTGAGGTAATTTTGAAAATGAAAAATCCCTCTATACCCCCTCTGACGACCCGACAATGATTTCTTTTGACAAATTATTGTTATTGAGATGGAAATGAATATTCTGTAACCCACCATGATGCGTGCCAAGTCATATTTGATTTTTGAAGTCATTTTGAAAATGAAAAATCCCTCTATACCCCCTCTGACGACCCGACAATGATTTCTGTTGACGAATTATTGTTTTTCAGATGGAAATGGATGTTTTGCAACCTACTATGATGCGTGCCAAGCCTTATTTGAATTTTGAAGTCATTTTGATAATGAAAAATCCCTCTATACCCTCTCTAACGACCCGTCAATGATTTCCATTGATGAATTATTTTTATTCAGATGGAAATGGATATTCTGCAGCCCACCATGATGCGTGCCAAGTCTTATTTGATTTTGAGGTAATTTTGAAAATGAGAAATCCCTCTATACCCCCTCTGACGACCCGACAATGATTTCTTTTGACAAATTATTGTTATTGAGATGGAAATGAATATTCTGTACCCCACCATGTTGCGTGCCAAGTCATATTTGATTTTGGGGTAATTTTGATAATGAGAAATCCCTCTATACCCCCTCTGACGACCCGACAATGATTTCTTCTGACAAATTATTGTTATTGAGATGAAAATGAATATTCTGTACCCCACCATGATGCGTGCCAAGTCATATTTGATTTTTGAAGTCATTTTGAAAATGAAAAATCCCTCTATACCCCCTCTGACGACCCGACAATGATTTCTTTTGACGAATTATTGTTTTTCAGATGGAAATGGATGTTTTGCACCCTACTATGATGCGTGCCAAGCCTTATTTGAATTTTGAAGTCATTTTGATAATGAAAAATCCCTCTATACCCCCTCTAACGACCCGTCAATTATTTTGTATTGACGAATTATTGTTATTCAGATGGAAATGGATATTCTGCAGCCCACCATGATGCGTGCCAAGTCATATTTGATTTTGAGGTAAATTTGAAAATGAAAAATCTCTCTATACCCCCTCTGACGACCCGACAATGATTTCTTTTGACAAATCATCGTTATTGAGATGGAAATGAATATTCTGTACCCCACCATGTTGCGTGCCAAGTCATATTTGATTTTGGGGTAATTTTGATAATGAAAAATCCCTCTATACCCCCTCTAACGACCCGTCAATGATTTTGTATTGACGAATTATTGTTATTCAGATGGAAATGGATATTCTGCAGCCCACCATGATGCGTGCCAAGTCATATTTGATTTTGAGGTAATTTTGAAAATGAAAAATCCCTCTATACCCCCTCTGACGACCCGACAATGATTTCTTTTGACAAATTATTAATATTGAGATGGAAATGAATATTCTGTACCCCACCATGATGCGTGCCAAGTCATATTTGATTTTTGAAGTAATTTTGAAAATGAAAAATCCCTCTATGCCCCCTCTAACGACCCGTCAATGACTTCTGTTGACGAATTATTGTTATTCAGATGGAAATGGATATTCTGCACCCCACCATGATGCGTGCCAAGTCATATTTGATTTTGATGTAATTTTGAAAATGAAAAATCCCTCTATACCCCGTCTGACGACCCGTCAATGATTTCTGTTGACTAATTATTGATATTCAGATGGAAATGGATATTCTGCACCCCACCATGATGCGTGCCAAGTCATATTAGATTTTGAGGTAATTTTGAAAATGAAAAATCCCTCTATAATCTCTCTGACGACCCGACAATGATTTCTGTTGACAAATTAATGTTATTCAGATAGAAAGGGAGATTCTGCACCCCACCATGATGCGTGCCAAGTCATATTTGATTTTGAGGTAATTTTGAAAATGAAAAATCCCTCTATACCCCCTCTAACGACCCGTCAATGATTTCTGTTGACGAATTATTGTTATTCAGATAGAAATGGATATTCTGCACCCCACCATGATGCGTGCCTAGTCATATTTGAATTTTGAATTCATTTTGAAATTGAAAATTCCCTCTATACCCCCTCTGACGACCTGACAATGATTTCTGTAGACGAATTATTGTTTTTCAGATGGAAATGGATGTTTTGCACCCTACTATGATGCGTGCCAAGCCATATTTGTATTTTGAAGTCATTTTGATAATGAAAAATCCCTCTATACCCCCTCTAACGACCCGTCTATGATTTCTGTTGACGAATTATTGTTATTCAGATGGGAATGGATATTCTGCAGCCCACCAGGTTGCGTGCCAAGTCATATTTGATGTTGAGGTAATTTTGAAAATGAAAAATCCCTCTATACCCCCTCTGACGACCCTACAATGATTTCTCTTGACAAATTATTGTTATTGAGATGGAAATGAATATTCTGTATCCTACCATGATGCGTGCCTAGACATATTTGAATTTTGAAGTCATTTTGAAAATGAAAAATCACTCTATACCCCCTGTGACGACCCGACAATGATTTCTGTTGACGAATTATTGTTATTCAGATGAAAATGGATATTCTGCACACTACCATGATGCGTGCCAAGTCATATTAGATTTTGAGGTAATTTTGAAAATTAAAAATCCCTCTATACCCCCTCTGACGTCCCGACAATGATTTCTGTTGACAAATTATTGTTATTTAGATGAAATTGCATGTTTTGCAACCCACTATGATGCATGCCAAGTCATATTTGATTTTTGAAGTCATTTTGATAATGAAAAATGCCTCTATTCCCTCTCTGACGACCCGACAATGATTTCTGTAGACAATTTATATTTATAGAGATGGAAATGGATATTCTGTAATCCACCATGATGCGTGCCAAGTCATATTTGATTTTTGAAGTCATTTTGATAATGAAAAATCCCTTTATTCCCTCTCTGACGACCCGACAATGATTTCTGTAGACAATTTATTTTTATAGAGATGGAAATGGATATTCTGTAATCCACCATGATGCGTGCCAAGTCATATTTGATTTTTGAAGTCATTTTGAAAATGAAAAATCCCTCTCTACCCCCTCTAACGACCCGTCAATGATTTCTGTTTACGAATTATTGTTATTCAGATGGAAATGAATATTTTGCACCCTACTATTATGCGTGCCAAGCCTTATTTGAATTTTGAAGTCATTTTGATAATGAAAAATCCCTCTATACCCCCTCTAACGAGCCGTCAATGATTTCCATTGACGAATTATTGTTATTCAGATGGAAATGAATTTTCTGCAGCCCACCATGATGCGTGCCAAGTCATATTTGATTTAGAGGTAATTTTGAAAATGAAAAATCCCTCTATACCCCCTCTGACGACCCGACAATGATTTCTTTTGACAAATTATTGTTATTGAGATGGAAATGAATATTCTGTATTCCACCATGATGCGTGCCAAGTCATATTTGATTTTTGAAGTCATTTTGATAATGAAAAATCCCTTTATTCCCTCTCTGACGACCCGACAATGATTTCTGTAGACAATTTATTTTTATAGAGATGGAAATGGATATTCTGTAATCCACCATGATGCGTGCCAAGTCATATTTGATTTTTGAAGTCATTTTGATAATGAAAAATCCCTTTATTCCCTCTCTGACGACCCGACAATGATTTCTGTAGACAATTTATTTTTATAGAGATGGAAATGGATATTCTGTAATCCACCATGATGCGTGCCAAGTCATATTTGATTTTTGAAGTCATTTTGAAAATGAAAAATCCCTCTCTACCCCCTCTAACGACCCGTCAATGATTTCTGTTTACGAATTATTGTTATTCAGATGGAAATGAATATTTTGCACCCTACTATTATGCGTGCCAAGCCTTATTTGAATTTTGAAGTCATTTTGATAATGAAAAATCCCTCTATACCCCCTCTAACGAGCCGTCAATGATTTCCATTGACGAATTATTGTTATACAGATGGAAATAAATTTTCTGCAGCCCACCATGATGCGTGCCAAGTCATATTTGATTTTGAGGTAATTTTGAAAATGAAAAATCCCTCTATACCCCCTCTGACGACCCGACAATGATTTCTTTTGAAAAATTATTATTATTGAGATGGAAATGAATATTCTGTAACCCACCATGATGCGTGCCAAGTCATATTTGATTTTTGAAGTCATTTTGAAAATGAAAAATCCCTCTATACCCCCTCTGACGACCCGACAATGATTTCTGTTGACGAATTATTGTTTTTCAGATGGAAATGGATGTTTTGCAACCTACTATGATGCGTGCCAAGCCTTATTTGAATTTTGAAGTCATTTTGATAATGAAAAATCCCTCTATACCCTCTCTAACGACCCGTCAATGATTTCCATTGATGAATTATTGTTATTCAGATGGAAATGGATATTCTGCAGCCCACCATGATGCGTGCCAAGTCTTATTTGATTTTGAGGTAATTTTGAAAATGAGATATCCCTCTATACCCCCTCTGACGACCCGACAATGATTTCTTTTGACAAATTATTGTTATTGAGATGGAAATGAATATTCTGTACCCCACCATGTTGCGTGCCAAGTCATATTTGATTTTGGGGTAATTTTGATAATGAGAAATCCCTCTATACCCCCTCTGACGACCCGACAATGATTTCTTCTGACAAATTATTGTTATTGAGATGAAAATCAATATTCTGTACCCCACCATGATGCGTGCCAAGTCATATTTGATTTTTGAAGTCATTTTGAAAATGAAAAATCCCTCTATACCCCCTCTGACGACCCGACAATGATTTCTTTTGACGAATTATTGTTTTTCAGATGGAAATGGATGTTTTGCACCCTACTATGATGCGTGCCAAGCCTTATTTGAATTTTGAAGTCATTTTGATAATGAAAAATCCCTCTATACCCCCTCTAACGACCCGTCAATTATTTTGTATTGACGAATTATTGTTATTCAGATGGAAATGGATATTCTGCAGCCCACCATGATGCGTGCCAAGTCATATTTGATTTTGAGGTAAATTTGAAAATGAAAAATCTCTCTATACCCCCTCTGACGACCCGACAATGATTTCTTTTGACAAATCATTGTTATTGAGATGAAAATGAATATTCTGTACCCCACCATGTTGCGTGCCAAGTCATATTTGATTTTGGGGTAATTTTGATAATGAAAAATCCCTCTATACCCCCTCTGACGACCCGACAATGATTTCTTTTGACAAATTATTGTTATTGAGATGGAAATGAATATTCTGTACCCCACCATGATGCGTGCCAAGTCATATTTGATTTTTGAAGTAATTTTGAAAATGAAAAATCCCTCTATGCCCCCTCTAACGACCCGTCAATGACTTCTGTTGACGAATTAATGTTATTCAGATGGAAATGGATATTCTGCACCCCACCATGATGCGTGCCAAGTCATATTTGATTTTGATGTAATTTTGAAAATGAAAAATCCCTCTATACCCCGTCTGACGACCCGTCAATGATTTCTGTTGACTAATTATTGATATTCAGATGGAAATGGATATTCTGCACCCCACCATGATGCATGAAAAATCCCTCTATAATCCCTCTGACGACCCGACAATGATTTCTGTTGACAAATTAATGTTATTCAGATAGAAATGGAGATTCTGCACCCCACCATGATGCGTGCCAAGTCATATTTGATTTTGAGGTAATTTTGAAAATGAAAAATCCCTCTATACCCCCTCTAACGACCCGTCAATGATTTCTGTTGACGAATTATTGTTATTCAGATGGAAATGGATATTCTGCACCCCACCATGATGCGTGCCTAGTCATATTTGAATTTTGAAGTCATTTTGAAATTGAAAATTCCCTCTATACCCCCTCTGACGATCTGACAATGATTTCTGTAGACGAATTATTGTTTTTCAGATGGAAATGGATGTTTTGCACCCTACTATGATGCGTGCCAAGCCATATTTGTATTTTGAAGTCATTTTGATAATGAGAAATCCCTCTATACCCCCTCTAACGACCCGTCTATGATTTCTGTTGACGAATTATTGTTATTCAGATGGGAATGGATATTCTGCAGCCCACCAGGTTGCGTGCCAAGTCATATTTGATGTTGAGGTAATTTTGAAAATGAAAAATCCCTCTATACCCCCTCTGACGACCCTACAATGATTTCTTTTGACAAATTATTGTTATTGAGATGGAAATGAATATTCTGTATCCTACCATGATGCGTGCCTAGACATATTTGAATATTGAAGTCATTTTGAAAATGAAAAATCACTCTATACCCCCTCTGACGACCCGACAATGATTTCTGTTGACGAATTATTGTTATTCAGATGAAAATGGATATTCTGCACACTACCATGATGCGTGCCAAGTCATATTAGATTTTGAGGTAATTTTGAAAATTAAAAATCCCTCTATACCCCCTCTGACGTACCGACAATGATTTCTGTTGACAAATTATTGTTATTTAGATGAAATTGCATGTTTTGCACCCCACTATGATGCATGCCAAGTCATATTTGATTTTTGAAGTCATTTTGATAATGAAAAATCCCTCTATTCCCTCTCTGACGACCCGACAATGATTTCTGTTGACAAATTATTGTTATTTAGATGAAATTGCATGTTTTGCACCCCACTATGATGCGTGCCAAGTCATATTTGATTTTTGAAGTCATTTTGATAATGAAAAATCCCTTTATTCCCTCTCTGACGACCCAACAATGATTTCTGTAGACAATTTATTTTTATAGAGATGGAAATGGATATTCTGTAATCCACCATGATGCGTGCCAAGTCATATTTGATTTTTGAAGTCATTTTGATAATGAAAAATCCCTTTATTCCCTCTCTGACGACCCGACAATGATTTCTGTAGACAATTTATTTTTATAGAGATGGAAATGGATATTCTGTAATCCACCATGATGCGTGCCAAGTCATATTTGATTTTTGAAGTCATTTTGAAAATGAGAAATCCCTCTCTACCCCCTCTAACGACCCGTCAATGATTTCTGTTTACGAATTATTGTTATTCAGATGGAAATGAATATTTTGCACCCTACTATTATGCGTGCCAAGCCTTATTTGAATTTTGAAGTCATTTTGATAATGAAAAATCCCTCTATACCCCCTCTAACGAGCCGTCAATGATTTCCATTGACGAATTATTGTTATTCAGATGGAAATGAATTTTCTGCAGCCCACCATGATGCGTGCCAAGTCATATTTGATTTTGAGGTAATTTTGAAAATGAAAAATCCCTCTATACCCCCTCTGACGACCCGACAATGATTTCTTTTGACAAATTATTGTTATTGAGATGGAAATGAATATTCTGTTTTCCACCATGACGCGTGCCAAGTCATATTTGATTTTTGAAGTCATTTTGAAAATGAAAAATCCCTCTATACCCCCTCTGACGACCCGACAATGATTTCTGTTGACGAATTATTGTTTTTCAGATGGAAATGGATGTTTTGCAACCTACTATGATGCGTGCCAAGCCTTATTTGAATTTTGAAGTCATTTTGATAATGAAAAATCCCTCTATACCCTCTCTTACGACCCGTCAATGATTTCCATTGATGAATTATTGTTATTCAGATGGAAATGGATATTCTGCAGCCCACCATGATGCGTGCCAAGTCTTATTTGATTTTGAGGTAATTTTGAAAATGAGAAATCCCTCTATACCCCCTCTGACGACCCGACAATGATTTCTTTTGACAAATTATTGTTATTGAGATGGAAATGAATATTCTGTACCCCACCATGTTGCGTGCCAAGTCATATTTGATTTTGGGGTAATTTTGATAATGAGAAATCCCTCTATACCCCCTCTGACGACCCGACAATGATTTTTTCTGACAAATTATTGTTAATGAGATGAAAATGAATATTTTGTACCCCACCATGATGCGTGCCAAGTCATATTTGATTTTTGAAGTCATTTTGAAAATGAAAAATCCCTCTATACCCCCTCTGACGACCCGACAATGATTTCTTTTGACGAATTATTGTTTTTCAGATGGAAATAGATGTTTTGCACCCTACTATGATGCGTGCCAAGCCTTATTTGAATTTTGAAGTCATTTTGATAATGAAAAATCCCTCTATACCCCCTCTAACGACCCGTCAATTATTTTGTATTGACGAATTATTGTTATTCAGATGGAAATGGATATTCTGCAGCCCACCATGATGCGTGCCAAGGCATATTTGATTTTGAGGTAAATTTGAAAATGAAAAATCTCTCTATACCCCCTCTGACGACCCGACAATGATTTCTTTTGACAAATCATTGTTATTGAGATGGAAATGAATATTCTGTACCCCACCATGTTGCGTGCCAAGTCATATTTGATTTTGGGGTAATTTTGATAATGAAAAATCCCTCTATACCCCCTCTGACGACCCGACAATGATTTCTTTTGACAAATTATTGTTATTGAGATGGAAATGAATATTCTGTACCCCACCATGATGCGTGCCAAGTCATATTTGATTTTTGAAGTAATTTTGAAAATGAAAAATCCCTCTATGCCCCCTCTAACGACCCGTCAATGACTTCTGTTGACGAATTATTGTTATTCAGATGGAAATGGATATTCTGCACCCCACCATGATGCGTGCCAAGTCATATTTGATTTTGATGTAATTTTGAAAATGAAAAATCCCTCTATACCCCGTCTGACGACCCGTCAATGATTTCTGTTGACTAATTATTGATATTCAGATGGAAATGGATATTCTGCACCCCACCATGATGCGTGCCAAGTCATATTAGATTTTGAGGTAATTTTGAAAATGAAAAATCCCTCTATAATCCCTCTGACGACCCGACAATGATTTCTGTTGACAAATTAATGTTATTCAGATAGGAATGGAGATTCTGCACCCCACCATGATGCGTGCCAAGTCATATTTGATTTTGAGGTAATTTTGAAAATGAAAAATCCCTCTATACCCCCTCTAACGACCCGTCAATGATTTCTGTTGAAGAATTATTGTTATTCAGATGGAAATGGATATTCTGCACCCCACCATGATGCGTGCCTAGTCATATTTGAATTTTGAAGTCATTTTGAAATTGAAAATTCCCTCTATACCCCCTCTGACGACCTGACAATGATTTCTGTAGACGAATTATTGTTTTTTAGGATGGAAATGGATGTTTTGCACCCTACTATGATGCGTGCCAAGCCATATTTGTATTTTGAAGTCATTTTGATAATGAAAAATCCCTCTATACCCCCTCTAACGACCCGTCTATGATTTCTGTTGACGAATTATTGTTATTCAGATGGGAATGGATATTCTGCAGCCCACCAGGTTGCGTGCCAAGTCATATTTGATGTTGAGGTAATTTTGAAAATGAAAAATCCCTCTATACCCCCTCTGACGACCCTACAATGATTTCTTTTGACAAATTATTGTTATTGAGATGGAAATGAATATTCTGTATCCTACCATGATGCGTGCCTAGACATATTTGAATTTTGAAGTCATTTTGAAAATGAAAAATCACTCTATACCCCCTCTGACGACCCGACAATGATTTCTGTTGACGAATTATTGTTATTCAGATGAAAATGGATATTCTGCACACTACCATGATGCGTGCCAAGTCATATTAGATTTTGAGGTAATTTTGAAAATTAAAAATCCCTCTATACCCCCTCTGACGTCCCGACAATGATTTCTGTTGACAAATTATTGTTATTTAGATGAAATTGCATGTTTTGCACCCCACTATGATGCATGCCAAGTCATATTTGATTTTTGAA
The DNA here is from genome assembly GCA_958502065.1 of Chrysolina americana. Taxonomy (NCBI): domain Eukaryota; kingdom Metazoa; phylum Arthropoda; class Insecta; order Coleoptera; family Chrysomelidae; genus Chrysolina; species Chrysolina americana. Next base: position 43,041,903 of record OY293414.1, read on the forward strand.
GTCATTTTGATAACGAAAAATCCCTCTATTCCCTCTCTGACGACCCGACAATGATTTCTGTTGACAAATTATTGTTATTTAGATGAAATTGCATGTTTTGCACCCCACTATGATGCGTGCCAAGTCATATTTGATTTTTGAAGTTATTTTGATAATGAAAAATCCCTTTATTCCCTCTCTGACGACCCGACAATGATTTCTGTAGACAATTTATTTTTATAGAGATGGAAATGGATATTCTGTAATCCACCATGATGCGTGCCAAGTCATATTTGATTTTTGAAGTCATTTTGAAAATGAAAAATCCCTCTCTACCCCCTCTAACAACCCGCCAATGATTTCTGTTTACGAATTATTGTTATTCAGATGGAAATGAATATTTTGCACCCTACTATTATGCGTGCCAAGCCTTATTTGAATTTTGAAGTCATTTTGATAATGAAAAATCCCTCTATACCCCCTCTAACGAGCCGTCAATGATTTCCATTGACGAATTATTGTTATTCAGATGGAAATGAATTTTCTGCAGCCCACCATGATGCGTGCCAAGTCATATTTGATTTTGAGGTAATTTTGAAAATGAAAAATCCCTCTATACCCCCTCTGACGACCCGACAATGATTTCTTTTGACAAATTATTGTTATTGAGATGGAAATGAATATTCTGTATTCCACCATAATGCGTGCCAAGTCATATTTGATTTTTGAAGTCATTTTGAAAATGAAAAATCCCTCTATACCCCCTCTGACGACCCGACAATTATTTCTGTTGACGAATTATTGTTTTTCAGATGGAAATGGATGTTTTGCAAACTACTATGATGCGTGCCAAGCCTTATTTGAATTTTGAAGTCATTTTGATAATGAAATATCCCTCTATACCCTCTCTAACGACCCGTCAATGATTTCCATTGATGAATTATTGTTATTCAGATGGAAATGGATATTCTGCAGCCCACCATGATGCGTGCCAAGTCTTATTTGATTTTGAGGTAATTTTGAAAATGAGAAATCCCTCTATACCCCCTCTGACGACCCGACAATGATAACTTCTGACAAATTATTGTTATTGAGATGAAAATGAATATTCTGTACCCCACCATGATGCGTGCCAAGTCATATTTGAATTTTGAAGTCATTTTGATAATGAAAAATCCCTCTATACCCCCTCTAACGACCCGTCAATGATTTTGTATTGACGAATTATTGTTATTCAGATGGAAATGGATATTCTGCAGCCCACCATGATGCGTGCCAAGTCATATTTGATTTTGAGGTAATTTTGAAAATGAAAAATCTCTCTATACCCCCTCTGACGACCCGACAATGATTTCTTTTGACAAATCATTGTTATTGAGATGGAAATGAATATTCTGTACCCCACCATGTTGCGTGCCAAGTCATATTTGATTTTGGGGTAATTTTGATAATGAAAAATCCCTCTATACCCCCTCTAACGACCCGTCAATGATTTTGTATTGACGAATTATTGTTATTCAGATGGAAATGGATATTCTGCAGCCCACCATGATGCGTGCCAAGTCATATTTGATTTTGAGGTAATTTTGAAAATGAAAAATCCCTCTATACCCCCTCTGACGACCCGACAATGATTTCTTTTGACGAATTATTGTTTTTCAGATGGAAATAGATGTTTTGCACCCTACTATGATGCGTGCCAAGCCTTATTTGAATTTTGAAGTCATTTTGATAATGAAAAATCCCTCTATACCCCCTCTAACGACCCGTCAATTATTTTGTATTGACGAATTATTGTTATTCAGATGGAAATGGATATTCTGCAGCCCACCATGATGCGTGCCAAGGCATATTTGATTTTGAGGTAAATTTGAAAATGAAAAATCTCTCTATACCCCCTCTGACGACCCGACAATGATTTCTTTTGACAAATCATTGTTATTGAGATGGAAATGAATATTCTGTACCCCACCATGTTGCGTGCCAAGTCATATTTGATTTTGGGGTAATTTTGATAATGAAAAATCCCTCTATACCCCCTCTGACGACCCGACAATGATTTCTTTTGACAAATTATTGTTATTGAAATGGAAATGAATATTATGTACCCCACCATGATGCGTGCCAAGTCATATTTGATTTTTGAAGTAATTTTTTAAAATGAAAAATCCCTCTATGCCCCCTCTAACGACCCGTCAATGACTTCTGTTGACGAATTATTGTTATTCAGATGGAAATGGATATTCTGCACCCCACCATGATGCGTGCCAAGTCATATTTGATTTTGATGTAATTTTGAAAATGAAAAATCCCTCTATACCCCGTCTGACGACCCGTCAATGATTTCTGTTGACTAATTATTGATATTCAGATGGAAATGGATATTCTGCACCCCACCATGATGCATGCCAAGTCATATTAGATTTTGAGGTAATTTTGAAAATGAAAAATCCCTCTATAATCCCTCTGACGACCCGACAATGATTTCTGTTGACAAATTAATGTTATTCAGATAGGAATGGAGATTCTGCACCCCACCATGATGCGTGCCAAGTCATATTTGATTTTGAGGTAATTTTGAAAATGAAAAATCCCTCTATACCCCCTCTAACGACCCGTCAATGATTTCTGTTGAAGAATTATTGTTATTCAGATGGAAATGGATATTCTGCACCCCACCATGATGCGTGCCTAGTCATATTTGAATTTTGAAGTCATTTTGAAATTGAAAATTCCCTCTATACCCCCTCTGACGACCTGACAATGATTTCTGTAGACGAATTATTGTTTTTCAGATGGAAATGGATGTTTTGCACCCTACTATGATGCGTGCCAAGCCATATTTGTATTTTGAAGTCATTTTGATAATGAAAAATCCCTCTATACCCCCTCTAACGACCCGTCTATGATTTCTGTTGACGAATTATTGTTATTCAGATGGGAATGGATATTCTGCAGCCCACCAGGTTGCGTGCCAAGTCATATTTGATGTTGAGGTAATTTTGAAAATGAAAAATCCCTCTATACCCCCTCTGACGACCCTACAATGATTTCTTTTGACAAATTATTGTTATTGAGATGGAAATGAATATTCTGTATCCTACCATGATGCGTGCCTAGACATATTTGAATTTTGAAGTCATTTTGAAAATGAAAAATCACTCTATACCCCCTCTGACGACCCGACAATGATTTCTGTTGACGAATTATTGTTATTCAGATGAAAATGGATATTCTGCACACTACCATGATGCGTGCCAAGTCATATTAGATTTTGAGGTAATTTTGAAAATTAAAAATCCCTCTATACCCCCTCTGACGTCCCGACAATGATTTCTGTTGACAAATTATTGTTATTTAGATGAAATTGCATGTTTTGCACCCCACTATGATGCATGCCAAGTCATATTTGATTTTTGAAGTCATTTTGATAACGAAAAATCCCTCTATTCCTTCTCTGACGACCCGACAATGATTTCTGTTGACAAATTATTGTTATTTAGATGAAATTGCATGTTTTGCACCCCACTATGATGCGTGCCAAGTCATATTTGATTTTTGAAGTCATTTTGATAATGAAAAATCCCTTTATTCCCTCTCTGACGACCCGACAATGATTTCTGTAGACAATTTATTTTTATAGAGATGGAAATGGATATTCTGTAATCCACCATGATGCGTGCCAAGTCATATTTGATTTTTGAAGTCATTTTGAAAATGAAAAATCCCTCTCTACCCCCTCTAACGACCCGTCAATGATTTCTGTTTACGAATTATTGTTATTCAGATGGAAATGAATATTTTGCACCCTACTATTATGCGTGCCAAGCCTTATTTGAATTTTGAAGTCATTTTGATAATGAAAAATCCCTCTATACCCCCTCTAACGAGCCGTCAATGATTTCCATTGACGAATTATTGTTATTCAGATGGAAATGAATTTTCTGCAGCCCACCATGATGCGTGCCAAGTCATATTTGATTTTGAGGTAATTTTGAAAATGAAAAATCCCTCTATACCCCCTCTGACGACCCGACAATGATTTCTTTTGACAAATTATTGTTATTGAGATGGAAATGAATATTCTGTATTCCACCATAATGCGTGCCAAGTCATATTTGATTTTTGAAGTCATTTTGAAAATGAAAAATCCCTCTATACCCCCTCTGACGACCCGACAATTATTTCTGTTGACGAATTATTGTTTTTCAGATGGAAATGGATGTTTTGCAACCTACTATGATGCGTGCCAAGCCTTATTTGAATTTTGAAGTCATTTTGATAATGAAAAATCCCTCTATACCCTCTCTAACGACCCGTCAATGATTTCCATTGATGAATTATTGTTATTCAGATGGAAATGGATATTCTGCAGCCCACCATGATGCGTGCCAAGTCTTATTTGATTTTGAGGTAATTTTGAAAATGAGAAATCCCTCTATACCCCCTCTGACGACCCGACAATGATTTCTTCTGACAAATTATTGTTATTGAGATGAAAATGAATATTCTGTACCCCACCATGATGCGTGCCAAGTCATATTTGAATTTTGAAGTCATTTTGATAATGAAAAATCCCTCTATACCCCCTCTAACGACCCGTCAATGATTTTGTATTGACGAATTATTGTTATTCAGATGGAAATGGATATTCTGCAGCCCACCATGATGCGTGCCAAGTCATATTTGATTTTGAGGTAATTTTGAAAATGAAAAATCTCTCTATACTCCCTCTGACGACCCGACAATGATTTCTTTTGACAAATCATTGTTATTGAGATGGAAATGAATATTCTGTACCCCACCATGTTGCGTGCCAAGTCATATTTGATTTTGGGGTAATTTTGATAATGAAAAATCCCTCTATACCCCCTCTAACGACCCGTCAATGATTTTGTATTGACGAATTATTGTTATTCAGATGGAAATGGATATTCTGCAGCCCACCATGATGCGTGCCAAGTCATATTTGATTTTGAGGTAATTTTGAAAATGAAAAATCCCTCTATACCCCCTCTGACGACCCGACAATGATTTCTTTTGACAAATTATTGTTATTGAGATGGAAATGAATATTCTGTACCCCACCATGATGCGTGCCAAGTCATATTTGATTTTGTGGTAATTTTGATAATGAAAAATCCCTCTATACCCCCTCTAACGACCTGTCAATGATTTCCATTGACGAATTTTTGTTATTCAGATGGAAATGGATATTCTGCAGCCCACCATGATGCGTGCCAAGTCATATTTGATTTTGAGGTAATTTTGAAAATGAAAAATCCCTCTATACCCCCTCTGACGACCCGACAATGATTTCTTTTGACAAATTATTGTTATTGAGATGGAAATGAATATTGTGTACCCCACCATGTTGCGTGCCAAGTCATATTTGATTTTGGGGTAATTTTGAAAATGAAATATCCCTCTATACCCCCTCTGACGACACGACAATGATTTATCTTAAGGAATTATTGTTATTCAGATGGGAGTGGATATTCTGCACCCCTCCATGATGCGTGCCAAGTCATTTTTGATTTTTGAAGTCATTTTGAAAATGAAAAATCCCTCTATTCCCTCTCTGACGACCCGACAATGATTTCTGTTTACGAATTATTGTTATTCAGATGGAAATAGATATTCTGCACCCCACCATGATGCGTGCCAAGTCATATTTGATTTTGAGGTTATTTTGATAATGAAAAATCCCTCTATACCCCCTCTGACGTCCCGACAATGATTTCTGTTGACGAATTATTGTTATTTAGATGAAATTGCATGTTTTGCACCCCACTATGATGCGTGCCAAGTCATATTTGATTTTTGAAGTCATTTTGATAATGAAAAATCCCTTTATTCCCTCTCTGACGACCCGACAATGATTTCTGTAGACAATTTATTTTTATAGAGATGGAAATGGATATTCTGTACTCCACCATGATGCGTGCCAAGTCATATTTGATTTTTGAAGTCATTTTGAAAATGAAAAATCCCTCTATTCCCTCTCTGACGACCCGACAATGATTTCTGTTGACGAATTATTGTTATTTGGATGGAAATGCATGTTTTGCACCCCACTATGATGCGTGCCAAGTCATATTTGATTTATGAAGTCATTTTGATAATGAAAAATCCCTCTATACCCCCTCTGACGACCCGAAAATGATTTCTGTTGACGAATTATTGTTATTTAGATGAAAATGGATATTATGCACTCCACTATGATACGTGCCAAGTCATATTTGATTTTTGAAGTAATTTTGAAAATGAAAAATCCCTCTATGCCCCCTCTAACGACCCGTCAATGACTTCTGTTGACGAATTATTGTTATTCAGATGGAAATGGATATTCTGCACCCCACCATGATGCGTGCCAAGTCATATTTGATTTTGATGTAATTTTGAAAATGAAAAATCCCTCTATACCCCGTCTGACGACCCGTCAATGATTTCTGTTGACTAATTATTGATATTCAGATGGAAATGGATATTCTGCACCCCACCATGATGCGTGCCAAGTCATATTAGATTTTGAGGTAATTTTGAAAATGAAAAATCCCTCTACACCCCCTCTGACGACCCGACAATGATTTATTTTGACGAATTATTGTTTTTCAGATGGAAATGGATGTTTTGCACCCTACTATGATGCGTGCCAAGCCTTATTTGAATTTTGAAGTCATTTTGATAATGAAAAATCCCTCTATACCCCCTCTAACGACCCGTCAATGATTTCTGTTGACGAATTATTGTTATTCAGATGGAAATGGATATTCTGCAGCCCACCATGATGCGTGCCAAGTCATATTTGATTTTGAGGTAAATTTGAAAATGAAAAATCTCTCTATACCCCCTCTGACGACCCGACAATGATTTCTTTTGACAAATCATTGTTATTGAGATGGAAATGAATATTCTGTACCCCACCATGTTGCGTGCCAAGTCATATTTGATTTTGGGGTAATTTTGATAATGAAAAATCCCTCTATACCCCCTCTAACGACCCGTCAATGATTTTGTATTGACGAATTATTGTTATTCAGATGGAAATGGATATTCTGCAGCCCACCATGATGCGTGCCAAGTCATATTTGATTTTGAGGTAATTTTGAAAATGAAAAATCCCTCTATACCCCCTCTGACTACCCGACAATGATTTCTTTTGACAAATTATTTTAATGAGATGGAAATGAATATTCTGTACCCCACCATGATGCGTGCCAAGTCATATTTGATTTTTGAAGTAATTTTGAAAATGAAAAATCCCTCTATGCCCCCTCTAACGACCCGTCAATGACATCTGTTGACGAATTATTGTTATTCAGATGGATATGGATATTCTGCACCCTACCATGATGCGTGCCAAGTCATATTTGATTTTGATGTAATTTTGAAAATGAAAAATCCCTCTATACCCCGTCTGACGACCCGTCAATGATTTCTGTTGACTATTTATTGATATTCAGATGGAAATGGATATTCTGCACCCCACCATGATGCGTGCCAAGTCATATTAGATTTTGAGGTAATTTTGAAAATGAAAAATCCCTCTATAATCCCTCTGACGACCCGACAATGATTTCTGTTGACAAATTAATGTTATTCAGATAGAAATGGAGATTCTGCACCCCACCATGATGCGTGCCAAGTCATATTTGATTTTGAGGTAATTTTGAAAATGAAAAATCCCTCTATACCCCCTCTAACGACCCGTCAATGATTTCTGTTGACGAATTATTGTTATTCAGATGGAAATGGATATTCTGCACCCCACCATGATGCGTGCCTAGTCATATTTGAATTTTGAAGTCATTTTGAAAATGAAAAATCACTCTATACCCCCTCTGACGACCCGACAATGATTTCTGTTGACGAATTATTGTTATTCAGATGAAAATGGATATTCTGCACCCTACCATGATGCGTGCCAAGTCATATTAGATTTTGAGGTAATTTTGAAAATTAAAAATCCCTCTATACCCCCTCTGACGTCCCGACAATGATTTCTGTTGACAAATTATTGTTATTTAGATGAAATTGCATGTTTTGCACCCCACTATGATGCATGCCAAGTCATATTTGATTTTTGAAGTCATTTTGATAATGAAAAATCCCTCTATTCCCTCTCTGACGACCCGACAATGATTTCTGTTGACAAATTATTGTTATTTAGATGAAATTGCATGTTTTGCACCCCACTATGATGCGTGCCAAGTCATATTTGATTTTTGAAGTCATTTTGATAATGAAAAATCCCTTTATTCCCTCTCTGACGACCCGACAATGATTTCTGTAGACAATTTATTTTTATAGAGATGGAAATGGATATTCTGTAATCCACCATGATGCGTGCCAAGTCATATTTGATTTTTGAAGTCATTTTGATAATGAAAAATCCCTTTATTCCCTCTCTGACGACCCGACAATGATTTCTGTAGACAATTTATTTTTATAGAGATGGAAATGGATATTCTGTAATCCACCATGATGCGTGCCAAGTCATATTTGATTTTTGAAGTCATTTTGATAATGAAAAATCCCTTTATTCCCTCTCTGACGACCCGACAATGATTTCTGTAGACAATTTATTTTTATAGAGATGGAAATGGATATTCTGTAATCCACCATGATGCGTGCCAAGTCATATTTGATTTTTGAAGTCATTTTGAAAATGAAAAATCCCTCTCTACCCCCTCTAACGACCCGTCAATGATTTCTGTTTACGAATTATTGTTATTCAGATGGAAATGAATATTTTGCACCCTATTATTATGCGTGCCAAGCCTTATTTGAATTTTGAAGTCATTTTGATAATGAAAAATCCCTCTATACCCCCTCTAACGAGCCGTCAATGATTTCCATTGACGAATTATTGTTATTCAGATGGAAATGAATTTTCTGCAGCCCACCATGATGCGTGCCAAGTCATATTTGATTTTGAGGTAATTTTGAAAATGAAAAATCCCTCTATACCCCCTCTGACGACCCGACAATGATTTCTTTCGACAAATTATTGTTATTGAGATGGAAATGAATATTCTGTATTCCACCATGATGCGTGCCAAGTCATATTTGATTTTTGAAGTCATTTTGAAAATGAAAAATCCCTCTATACCCCCTCTGACGACCCGACAATGATTTCTGTTGACGAATTATTGTTTTTCAGATGGAAATGGATGTTTTGCAACTTACTATGATGCGTGCCAAGCCTTATTTGAGTTTTGAAGTCATTTTGATAATGAAAAATCCCTCTATACCCCCTCTAAGGACCCGTCAATGATTTTGTATTGACGAATTATTGTTATTCAGATGGAAATGGATATTCTGCAGCCCACCATGATGCGTGCCAAGTCATATTTGATTTTGAGGTAATTTTGAAAATGAAAAATCTCTCTATACCCCCTCTGACGACCCGACAATGATTTCTTTTGACAAATCATTGTTATTGAGATGGAAATGAATATTCTGTACCCCACCATGTTGCGTGCCAAGTCATATTTGATTTTGAGGTAATTTTGAAAATGAAAAATCCCTCTATACCCCCTCTGACGACCCGACAATGATTTCTTTTGACAAATTATTGTTATTGAGATGGAAATGAATATTCTGTACCCCACCATGATGCGTGCCAAGTCATATTTGATTTTGGGGTAATTTTGATAATGAAAAATCCCTCTATACCCCCTCTTACGACCTGTCAATGATTTCCATTGACGAATTATTGTTATTCAGATGGAAATGGATATTCTGCAGCCCACCATGATGCGTGCCAAGTCATATTTGATTTTGAGGTAATTTTGAAAATGAAAAATCCCTCTATACCCCCTCTGACGACCCGACAATGATTTCTTTTGACAAATTATTGTTATTGAGATGGAAATGAATATTGTGTACCCCACCATGTTGCGTGCCAAGTCATATTTGATTTTGGGGTAATTTTGAAAATGAAATATCTCTCTATACCCCCTCTGACGACACGACAATGATTTATCTTAAGGAATTATTGTTATTCAGATGGAAATGGATATTCTGCACCCCACCATGATGCGTGCCAAGTCATTTTTGATTTTTGAAGTCATTTTGAAAATGAAAAATCCCTCTATTCCCTCTCTGACGACCCGACAATGATTTCTGTTTACGAATTATTGTTATTCAGATGGAAATAGATATTCTGCACCCCACCATGATGCGTGCCAAGTCATATTTGATTTTGAGGTTATTTTGATAATGAAAAATCCCTCTATACCCCCTCTGACGTCCCGACAATGATTTCTGTTGACGAATTATTGTTATTTAGATGAAATTGCATGTTTTGCACCCCACTATGATGCGTGCCAAGTCATATTTGATTTTTGAAGTCATTTTGATAATGAAAAATCCCTTTATTTCCTCTCTGACGACCCGACAATGATTTCTGTAGACAATTTATTTTTATAGAGATGGAAATGGATATTCTGTACTCCACCATGATGCGTGCCAAGTCATATTTGAATTTTGAAGTCATTTTGAAAATGAAAAATCCCTCTCTACCCCCTCTAACGACCCGTCAATGATTTCTGTTTACGAATTATTGTTATTCAGATGGAAATAGATATTCTGCACCCCACCATGATGCGTGCCAGTTCATATTTGATTTTTGAAGTCATTTTGAAAATGAAAAATCCCTCTATTCCCTCTCTGACGACCCGACAATGATTTCTGTTGACGAATTATTGTTATTTGGATGGAAATGCATGTTTTGCACCCCACTATGATGCGTGCCAAGTCATATTTGATTTATGAAGTCATTTTGATAATGAAAAATCCCTCTATACCCCCTCTGACGACCCGAAAATGATTTCTGTTGACGAATTATTGTTATTTAGATGAAAATGGATATTATGCACTCCACTATGATACGTGCCAAGTCATATTTGATTTTTGAAGTAATTTTGAAAATGAAAAATCCCTCTATGCCCCCTCTAACGACCCGTCAATGACTTCTGTTGACGAATTATTGTTATTCAGATGGAAATGGATATTCTGCAGCCCACCATGTTGCGTGCCAGGTCATATTTGATGTTGAGGTAATTTTGAAAATGAAAAATCCCTCTATACCCCCTCTGACGACCCTACAATGATTTCTTTTGACAAATTATTGTTATTGAGATGGAAATGAATATTCTGTATCCCACCATGATGCGTGCCTAGACATATTTGATTTTTGAAGTCATTTTGAAAATGAAAAATCACTCTATACCCCCTCTGACGACCCGACAATGATTTCTGTTGACGAATTATTGTTATTCAGATGAAAATGGATATTCTGCACCCTACCATGATGCGTGCCAAGTCATATTAGATTTTGAGGTAATTTTGAAAATTAAAAATCCCTCTATACCCCCTCTGACGTCCCGACAATGATTTCTGTTGACAAATTATTGTTATTTAGATGAAATTGCATGTGTTGCACCCCACTATGATGCGTGCCAAGTCATATTTGATTTTTGAAGTCATTTTGATAATGAAAAATCCCTCTATTCCCTCTCTGACGACCCGACAATGATTTCTGTTGACGAATTATTGTTATTTAGATGAAATTGCATGTTTTGCACCCCACTATGATGCGTGCCAAGTCATATTTGATTTTTGAAGTCATTTTGATAATGAAAAATCCCTTTATTCCCTCTCTGACGACCCGACAATGATTTCTGTAGACAATTTATTTTTATAGAGATGGAAATGGATATTCTGTAATCCACCATGATGCGTGCCAAGTCATATTTGATTTTTGAAGTCATTTTGATAATGAAAAATCCCTTTATTCCCTCTCTGACGACCCGACAATGATTTCTGTAGACAATTTATTTTTATAGAGATGGAAATGGATATTCTGTAATCCACCATGATGCGTGCCAAGTCATATTTGATTTTTGAAGTCATTTTGAAAATGAAAAATCCCTCTCTACCCCCTCTAACGACCCGTCAATGATTTCTGTTTACGAATTATTGTTATTCAGATGGAAATGAATATTTTGAACCCTACTATTATGCGTGCCAAGCCTTATTTGAATTTTGAAGTCATTTTGATAATGAAAAATCCCTCTATACCCCCTCTAACGACCCGTCAATGATTTCCATTGACGAATTATTGTTATTCAGATGGAAATAGATATTCTGCAGCCCACCATGATGCGTGCCAAGTCATATTTGATTTTGAGGTAATTTTGAAAATGAGAAATCCCTCTATACCCCCTCTGACGACCCGACAATGATTTCTTTCGACAAATTATTGTTATTGAGATGGGAATGAATATTCTGTAACCCACCATGATGCGTGCCAAGTCATATTTGATTTTTGAAGTCATTTTGAAAATGAAAAATCCCTCTATACCCCCTCTGACGACCCGACAATGATTTCTGTTGACGAATTATTGTTTTTCAGATGGAAATGGATGTTTTGCACCCTACTATGATGCGTGCCAAGCCTTATTTGAATTTTGAAGTCATTTTGATAATGAAAAATCCCTCTATACCCCCTCTAACGACCCGTCAATGATTTCCATTGACGAATTATTGTTATTCAGATGGAAATAGATATTCTGCAGCCCACCATGATGCGTGCCAAGTCATATTTGATTTTGAGGTAATTTTGAAAATGAGAAATCCCTCTATACCCCCTCTGACGACCCGACAATGATTTCTTTTGACAAATTATTGTTATTGAGATGGAAATGAATATTCTGTACCCCACCATGTTGCGTGCCAAGTCATATTTGATTTTGGGGTAATTTTGATAATGAGAAATCCCTCTATACCCCTTCTGACGACCCGACAATGATTTCTTTCGACAAATTATTGTTATTGAGATGAAAATGGTTATTCTGTACCCCACCATGATGCGTGCCAAGTCATATTTGATTTTTGAAGTCATTTTGAAAATGAAAAATCCCTCTATACCCCCTCTGACGACCCGACAATGATTTCTGTTGACGAATTATTGTTTTTCAGATGGAAATGGATGTTTTGCACCCTACTATGATGCGTGCCAAGCCTTATTTGAATTTTGAAGTCATTTTGATAATGAAAAATCCCTCAATACCCCCTCTAACGACCCGTCAATGATTTTGTATTGACGAATTATTGTTATTGAGATGGAAATGAATATTCTGTACCCCACCATGTTGCGTGCCAAGTTATATTTGATTTTGGGGTAATTTTGATAATGAAAAATCCCTCTATACCCCCTCTAACGACCTGTCAATGATTTCTATTGACGAATTATTGTTATTCAGATGGAAATGGATATTCTGCAGCCCACCATGATGCGTGCCAAGTCATATTTGATTTTGAGGTAATTTTGAAAATGAAAAATCCCTCTATACCCCCTCTGACGACCCGACAATGATTTCTTTTGACACATTATTGTTATTGAGATGGAAATGAATATTGTGTACCCCACCATGTTGCGTGCCAAGTCATATTTGATTTTGGGGTAATTTTGAAAATGAAAAATCCCTCTATACCCCCTCTGACGACACGACAATGATTTATCTTAAGGAATTATTGTTATTCAGATGGGAATGGATATTCTGCACCCCACCATGATGCGTGCCAAGTCATATTTGATTTCGAGGTAATTATGAAAATGAAAAAACCCTCTATACCCCGTCTGACGACCCTTCAATGATTTCTGTTGACGAAAAATTGTTATTCCGATGAAAATGAATATTTTGCACCCCACTATGATGCGTGCCAAGTCATATTTGATTTTTGAAGTCATTTTGATAATGAAAAATCCCTTTATTCCCTCTCTGACGACCAGACAATGATTTCTGTGAACAATTTATTTTTATAGAGATGGAAATGGATATTCTGTACTCCACCATGATGCGTGCCAAGTCATATTTGATTTTTGAAGTCATTTTGAAAATGAAAAATCCCTCTCTACCCCCTCTAACGACCCGTCAATGATGTATGTTTACGAATTATTGTTATTCAGATGGAAATAGATATTCTGCACCCCACCATGATGCGTGCCAAGTCATATTTGATTTTTGAAGTCATTTTGAAAATGAAAAATCCCTCTATTCCCTCTCTGACGACCCGACAATGATTTCTGTTGACGAATTATTGTTATTTGGATGGAAATGCATGTTTTGCACCCCACTATGATGCGTGCCAAGTCATATTTGATTTATGAAGTCATTTTGATACTGAAAAATCCCTCTATACCCCCTCTGACGACCCGAAAATGATTTCTGTTGACGAATTATTGTTATTTAGATGAAAATGGATATTATGCACTCCACTATGATACGTGCCAAGTCATATTTGATTTTTGAAGTAATTTTGAAAATGAAAAATCCCTCTATGCCCCCTCTAACGACCCGTCAATGATTTCTGTTGACGAATTTTTGTTATTCAGATGGAAATGGATATTCTGCACCCCACCATGATGCGTGCCAAGTCATATTTGATTTTGATGTAATTTTGAAAATGAAAAATCCCTCTATACCCCGTCTGACGACCCTTCAATGATTTCTGTTGACTAATTATTGATATTCAGATGGAAATGGATATTCTGCACCCCACCATGATGCGTGCCAAGTCATATTAGATTTTGAGGTAATTTTGAAAATGAAAAATCCCTCGATACCCCCTCTGACGACACGACAATGATTTCTGTTGACGAATTATTGTCATTCAGATGGAAATGGATGTTTTGCACCCCACTATGATGCGTGCCAAAACCTATTTGATTTTGAGGTAATTTTGAAAATGAAAAATCCCTCTATACCCCCTTTGACGTCCCGACAATGATTTCTGTTGACAAATTATATTTATAGAGATGGAAATGGATATTCTGTACCCCACCATGATGCGTGCCAAGTCATATTTGATTTTGGGGTAATTTTGAAAATGAAATATCCATCTATACCCCCTCTGACGACACCACAATGATTTATCTTAAGGAATTATTGTTATTCAGATGGGAATGGATATTCTGCCCCCCACCATGATGCGTGCCAAGTCATTTTTGATTTTTGAAGTCATTTTGAAAATGAAAAATCCCTCTATACCCCCTCTAACGACCCGGCAATGATTTTGTATTGACGAATTATTGTTATTCAGATGGAAATGGATATTCTGCAGCCCACCATGATGCGTGCCAAGTCATATTTGATTTTGAGGTAATTTTGAAAATGAAAAATCCCTCTATACCCCCTCTGACGACACGACAATGATTTAACTTAAGGAATTATTGTTATTCAGATGGGAATGGATATTCTGCACCCCACCATGATGCGTGCCAAGTCATTTTTGATTTTTGAAGTCATTTTGAAAATGAAATATCCCTCTATTCCCTCTCTGACGACCTGACAATGATTTCTGTTTACGAATTATTGTTATTCAGATGGAAATAGATATTCTGCACCCCACCATGATGCGTGCCAAGTCATATTTGATTTTGGGGTAATTTTGAAAATGAAATATCCCTCTATACCCCCTCTGACTACCCGACAATGATTTCTGTTGACGAATTATTGTTTTTCAGATGGAAGTGGAAGTTTTGCACCCTACTATGATGCGTGCCAAGCCTTATTTGAATTTTGAAGTCATTTTGATAATGAGAAATCCCTCTATTCCCCCTCTAACGACCCGTCAATGATTTCTGTTGACGAATTATTGTTATTTTGATGAAAATGGATATTCTGCACCCCACCATGATGCGTGCCAAGTCATATTTGATTTCGAGGTAATTATGAAAATGAAAAATCCCTCTATACCCCCTCTGACGACCCGACAATGATTTCTGTTGACGAAATATTGTTATTCAGATGAAAATGAATATTTTGCACCCTACTATTATGCGTGCCAAGCCTTATTTGAATTTTGAAGTCATTTTGATAATGAAAAATCCCTCTATACCCCCTCTAACGAGCCATCAATGATTTCCATTGACAAATTATTGTTATTCAGATGGAAATGAATTTTCTGCAGCCCACCATGATGCGTGCCAAGTCATATTTGATTTTGAGGTAATTTTGAAAATGAAAAATCCCTCTATACCCCCTCTGACGACCCGACAATGATTTCTTTTGACAAATTATTGTTATTGAGATGGAAATGAATATTCTGTACCCCACCATGATGCGTGCCAAGTCATATTTGATTTTTGAAGTCATTTTGAAAATGAAAAATCCCTCTATACCCCCTCTGACTACCCGACAATGATTTCTGTTGACGAATTATTGTTTTTCAGATGGAAATGGATGTTTTGCACCCTACTATGATGTGTGCCAAGCCTTATTTGAATTTTGAAGTCATTTTGATAATGAAAAATCCCTCTATACCCCCTCTAACGATCCGTCAATGATTTCCATTGACGAATTATTGTTATTCAGATGGAAATGGATATTCTGCAGCCCACCTTGATGCGTGCCAAGTCATATTTGATTTTGAGGTAATTTTGAAAATGAGAAATCCCTCTATACCCCCTCTGTTGACCCGACAATGATTTCTTTTGACAAATTATTGTTATTGAGATGGAAATGAATATCCTGTACCCCACCATGTTGCGTGCCAAGTCATATTTGATTTTGGGGTAATTTTGATAATGAGAAATCCCTCTATACCCCCTCTGACGATCCGACAATGATTTCTTTCAACAAATTATTGTTATTGAGATGAAAATGGTTATTCTGTACCCCACCATGATGCGTGCCAAGTCATATTTGATTTTTGAAGTCATTTTGAAAATGAAAAATCCCTCTATACCCCCTCTGACGACCCGACAATGATTTCTGTTGACGAATTATTGTTTTTCAGATGGAAATGGATGTTTTGCACCCTACTATGATGCGTGCCAAGCCTTATTTGAATTTTGAAGTCATTTTGATAATGAAAAATCCCTCTATACCCCCTCTAACGACCCGTCAAAGATTTTGTATTGACGAATTATTGTTATTCAGATGGAAATGGATATTCTGCAGCCCACCATGATGCGTGCCAAGTCATATTTGATTTTGAGGTAATTTTGAAAATGAAAAATCCCTCTATACCCCCTCTGACGACCCGACAATGATTTCTTTTGACAAATTATTGTTATTGAGATGGAAATGATTATTGTGTACCCCACCATGTTACGTGCCAAGTCATATTTGATTTTGGGGTAATTTTGAAAATGAAATATCCCTCTATACCCCCTCTGACGACACGACAATGATTTATCCTAAGGAATTATTGTTATTCAGATGGGAATGGATATTCTGCATCCCACCATGATGCGTGCCAAGTCATTTTTGATTTTTGAAGTAATTTTGAAAATGAAAAATCCCTCTATTCCCTCTCTGACGACCCGACAATGATTTCTGTTTACGAATTATTGTTATTCAGATATAAATAGATATTCTGCACCCCACCATGATGCGTGCCAAGTCATATTTGATTTTGAGGTTATTTTGATAATGAAAAATCCCTCTATACCCCCTCTGACGTCCCGACAATGATTTCTGTTGACAAATTATTGTTATTTAGATGAAAATGCATGTTTTGCACCCTACTATGATGCGTGCCAAGCCTTATTTGAATTTTGAAGTCATTTTGATAATGAAAAATCCCTCTATACCCCCTCTAACGACCCGTCAATGATTTTGTATTGACGAATTATTGTTATTCAGATGGAAATGGATATTCTGCAGCCCACCATGATGCGTGCCAAGTCATATTTGATTTTGAGGTAATTTTGAAAATGAAAAATCCCTCTATACCCCCTCTGACGACCCGACAATGATTTCTTTTGACAAATTATTGTTATTGAGATGGAAATGAATATTCTGTACCCCACCATGTTGCGTGCCAAGTCATATTTGATTTTGGGGTAATTTTGATAATGAAAAATCCCTCTATACCCCCTCTAACGACCTGTCAATGATTTCCATTGACAAATTATTGTTATTTAGATGGAAATGGATATCCTGCAGCCCACCATGATGCGTGCCAAGTCATATTTGATTTTGAGGTAATTTTGTTAATGAAAAATCCCTCTATACCCCCTCTGATGACCCGACAATGAGTTCTTTTGACAAATTATTGTTATTGAGATGGAAATGAATATTGTGTACCCCACCATGTTGCGTGCCAAGGCATATTTGATTTTGAGGTAATTTTGAAAATGAAAAATCCCTCTATAATCCCTCTGACGACCCGACAATGATTTCTGTTGACAAATTAATGTTATTCAGATAGAAATGGAGATTCTGCACCCCACCATGATGCGTGCCAAGTCATATTTGATTTTTGAAGTCATTTTGAAAATGAAAAATCCCTCTATTCCCTCTCTGACGACCCGACAATGATTTCTGTCGAAGAATTATTGTTATTTGGATGGAAATGCATGTTTAGCACCCCACTATGATGCGTGCCAAGTCTTATTTGATTTTTGAAGTCATTTTGATAATGAAAAATCCCTCTATACCCCCTCTGACGACCCGTCAATGACTTCTGTTGACGAATTATTGTTATTCAGATGAAAATGGATATTCTGCACCTCTCCATGATGCGTGCCAAGTCATATTTGATTTTGATGTAATTTTGAAAATTAAAAATCCCTCTATACCCCGTCTGACGACCCGTCAATGATTTCTGTTGACTAATTATTGATATTCAGATGGAAATGGATATTCTGCACCCCACCGTGATGCGTGCCAAGTCATATTAGATTTTGAGGTAATTTTGAAAATGAAAAATCCCTCCATACCCCCTCTGACGACACGACAATGATTTCTGTTGACGAATTATTGTTATTTAGTTGGAAATGGATGTTTTGCACCCCACTATGATGCGTGCCCAGTCCTATTTGATTTTGAGGTAATTTTGAGAATGAAAAATCTCTCTATACCCCCTCTGACGTCCCGACAATGATTTCTGTTGACAAATTATTTTTATAGAGATGGGAATGGATATTCTGTACCCCACCATGATGCGTGCCAAGTCATATTTGATTTTTGAAGTCATTTTGAAAATGAAAAATCCCTCTTTACCCCCTCTGACGACCCGACAATGATTTCTGTTGACGAATTATTGTTTTCCAGATGGAAATGGATGTTTTGCACCCTACTATGAGGCGTGCCAAGCCTTATTTGAATTTTGAAGTCATTTTGATAATGATCAATCCCTCTATTCCCCCTCTAACGACCCGTCAATGATTTCTGTTGACGAATTATTGTTATTTAGATGGAAATGGATATTCTGCCCCCCACCATAATGCGTGCCAAGTCATATTTGATTTCGAGGTAATTATGAAAATGAAAAATCCCTCTATACCCCCTCTGACGACCCGACAATGATTTCTGTTGACGAAATATTGTTATTCAGATGAAAATGAATATTTTGCACCCTACTATTATGCGTGCCAAGCCTTATTTGAATTTTGAAGTCATTTTGATAATGAAAAATCCCTCTATACCCCCTCTAACGAGCCGTCAATGATTTCCATTGACGAATTATTGTTATTCAGATGGAAATGAATTTTCTGCAGCCCACCATGATGCGTGCCAAGTCATTTTTGATTTTTGAAGTAATTTTGAAAATGAAAAATCCCTCTATTCCCTCTCTGACGACCCGACAATGATTTCTGTTTACGAATTATTGTTATTCAGATGGAAATAGATATTCTGCACCCCACCATGATGCGTGCCAAGTCATATTTGATTTTGAGGTTATTTTGATAATGAAAAATCCCTCTATACCCCCTCTGACGTCCCGACAATGATTTCTGTTGACAAATTATTGTTATTTAGATGAAAATGCATGTTTTGCACCCCATTATGATGCGTGCCAAGTCATATTTGTATTTTGAAGTCATTTTGATAATGAAAAATCCCTTTATTCCCTCTCTGACGACCCGACAATGATTTCTGTAGACAATTTATTTTTATAGAGATGGAAATGGATGTTTTGCACCCTACTATGATGCGTGCCAAGCCTTATTTGAATTTTGAAGTCATTTTGATAATGAAAAATCCCTCTATACCCCCTCTAACGACCCGTCAATGATTTTGTATTGACGAATTATTGTTATTCAGATGGAAATGGATATTCTGCAGCCCACCATGATGCGTGCCAAGTCATATTTGATTTTGAGGTAATTTTGAAAATGAAAAATCCCTCTATACCCCCTCTGACGACCCGACAATGATTTCTTTTGACAAATTATTGTTATTGAGATGGAAATGAATATTCTGTACCCCACCATGTTGCGTGCCAAGTCATATTTGATTTTGGGGTAATTTTGATAATGAAAAATCCCTCTATACCCCCTCTAACGACCTGTCAATGATTTCCATTGACAAATTATTGTTATTTAGATGGAAATGGATATTCTGCAGCCCACCATGATGCATGCCAAGTCATATTTGATTTTGAGGTAATTTTGTTAATGAAAAATCCCTCTATACCCCCTCTGATGACCCGACAATGAGTTCTTTTGACAAATTATTGTTATTGAGATGGAAATGAATATTGTGTACCCCACCATGTTGCGTGCCAAGGCATATTTGATTTTGAGGTAATTTTGAAAATGAAAAATCACTCTATAATCCCTCTGACGACCCAACAATGATTTCTGTTGACAAATTAATGTTATTCAGATAGAAATGGAGATTCTGCACCCCACCATGATGCGTGCCAAGTCATATTTGATTTTTGAAGTCATTTTGAAAATGAAAAATCCCTCTATTCCCTCTCTGACGACCCGACAATGATTTCTGTCGAAGAATTATTGTTATTTGGATGGAAATGCATGTTTTGCACCCCACTATGATGCGTGCCAAGTCTTATTTGATTTTTGAAGTCATTTTGATAATGAAAAATCCCTCTATACCCCCTCTGACGACCCGTCAATGACTTCTGTTGACGAATTATTGTTATTCAGATGAAAATGGATATTCTGCACCTCTCCATGATGCGTGCCAAGTCATATTTGATTTTGATGTAATTTTGAAAATTAAAAATCCCTCTATACCCCGTCTGATGACCCGTCAATGATTTCTGTTGACTAATTATTGATATTCAGATGGAAATGGATATTCTGCACCCCACCGTGATGCGTGCCAAGTCATATTAGATTTTGAGGTAATTTTGAAAATGAAAAATCCCTCCATACCCCCTCTGACGACACGACAATGCTTTCTGTTGACGAATTATGGTTATTCAGATGGGAATGGATATTCTGCACCCCACCATAATGCGTGCCAAGTCATATTTGATTTTGAGGTAATTTTGAAAATGAAAAATCTCTCTATACTCCCTCTAACGACCCGTCAATGATTTCTGTGTACAAATTATTGTTATTCAGATGGAAATAGATATTCTGCACCCCACCATGATGCGTGCCAAGTCATATTTGATTTTTGAAGTCATTTTGAAAATGAAAAATCGCTCTTTACCCCCTCTGACGACCCGACAATGATTTCTGTTGACGAATTATTGTTTTTCAGATGGAAATGGATGTTTTGCAACCTACTATGATGCGTGCCAAGCCTTATTTGAATTTTGAAGTCATTTTGATAATGAAAAATCCCTCTATACCCTCTCTAACGACCCGTTAATGATTTCCATTGATGAATTATTGTTATTCAGATGGAAATGGATATTCTGCAGCCCACCATGATGCGTGCCAAGTCTTATTTGATTTTGAGGTAATTTTGAAAATGAGAAATCCCTCTATACCCCCTCTGACGACCCGACAATGATTTCTTTTGACAAATTATTGTTATTGAGATGGAAATGAATATTCTGTACCCCACCATGTTGCGTGCCAAGTCATATTTGATTTTGGGGTAATTTTGATAATGAGAAATCCCTCTATACCCCCTCTGACGACCCGACAATGATTTCTTCTGACAAATTATTGTTATTGAGATGAAAATGAATATTCTGTACCCCACCATGATGCGTGCCAAGTCATATTTGATTTTTGAAGTCATTTTGAAAATGAAAAATCCCTCTATACCCCCTCTGACGACCCGACAATGATTTCTGTTGACGAATTATTGTTTTTCAGATGGAAATGGATGTTTTGCACCCTACTATGATGCGTGCCAAGCCTTATTTGAATTTTGAAGTCATTTTGATAATGAAAAATGCCTCTATACCCCCTCTAACGACCCGTCAATGATTTTGTATTGACGAATTATTGTTATTCAGATGGAAATGGATATTCTGCAGCCCACCATGATGCGTGCCAAGTCATATTTGATTTTGAGGTAATTTTGAAAATGAAAAATCTCTCTATACCCCCTCTGACAACCCGACAATGATTTCTTTTGACAAATCATTGTTATTGAGATGGAAATGAATATTCTGTACCCCACCATGTTGCGTGCCAAGTCATATTTGAGTTTGGGGTAATTTTGATAATGAAAAATCCCTCTATACCCCCTCTAACGACCCGTCAATGATTTTGTATTGACGAATTATTGTTATTCAGATGGAAATGGATATTCTGCAGCCCACCATGATGCGTGCCAAGTCATATTTGATTTTGAGGTAATTTTGAAAATGAAAAATCCCTCTATACCCCCTCTGACGACCCGACAATGATTTCTTTTGACAAATTATTGTTATTGAGATGGAAATGAATATTGTGTAACCCACCATGTTGCGTGCCAAGTCATATTTGATTTTGGGGTAATTTTGAAAATGAAATATCCCTCTATACCCCCTCTGACGACACGACAATGATTTATCTTAAGGAATTATTGTTATTCAGATGGGAATGGATATTCTGCACCCCACCATGATGCGTGCCAAGTCATTTTTGATTTTTGAAGTCATTTTGAAAATGAAAAATCCCTCTATTCCCTCTCTGACGACCCGACAATGATTTCTGTTTACGAATTATTGTTATTCAGATGGAAATAGATATTCTGCACCCCACCATGATGCTTGCCAAGTCATATTTGATTTTGAGGTTATCTTGATAATGAAAAATCCCTCTATACCCCCTCTGACGTCTCGACAATGATATCTGTTGACGAATTATTGTTATTTAGATGAAATTGCATGTTTTGCACCCCACTATGATGCGTGCCAAGTCATATTTGATTTTTGAAGTCATTTTGATAATGAAAAATCCCTTTATTCCCTCTCTGACGACCCGACAATGATTTCTGTAGACAATTTATTTTTATAGAGATGGAAATGGATATTCTGTACTCCACCATGATGCGTGCCAAGTCATATTTGATTTTTGAAGTCATTTTGAAAATGAAAAATCCCTCTCTACCCCCTCTAACGACCCGTCAATGATTTCTGTTTACGAATTATTGTTATTCAGATGGAAATAGATATTCTGCACCCCACCATGATGCGTGCCAGTTCATATTTGATTTTTGAAGTCATTTTGAAAATGAAAAATCCCTCTATTCCCTCTCTGACGACCCGACAATGATTTCTGTTGACGAATTATTGTTATTTGGATGGAAATGCATGTTTTGCACCCCACTATGATGCGTGCCAAGTCATATTTGATTTATGAAGTCATTTTGATAATGAAAAATCCCTCTATACCCCCTCTGACGACCCGAAAATGATTTCTGTTGACGAATTATTGTTATTTAGATGAAAATGGATATTATGCACTCCACTATGATACGTGCCAAGTCATATTTGATTTTTGAAGTAATTTTGAAAATGAAAAATCCCTCTATGCCCCCTCTAACGACCCGTCAATGACTTCTGTTGACGAATTATTGTTATTCAGATGGAAATGGATATTCTGCACCCCACCATGATGCGTGCCAAGTCATATTTGATTTTGATGTAATTTTGAAAATGAAAAATCCCTCTATACCCCGTCTGACGACCCGTCAATGATTTCTGTTGACTAATTATTGATATTCAGATGGAAATGGATATTCTGCACCCCACTATGATGCGTGCCAAGTCATATTAGATTTTGAGGTAATTTTGAAAATGAAAAATCCCTCTATAATCCCTCTGACGACCCGACAATGATTTCTGTTGACAAATCAATGTTATTCAGATAGAAATGGAGACTCTGCACCCCACCATGATGCGTGCCAAGTCATATTTGATTTTGAGGTAATTTTGAAAATGAAAAATCCCTCTATACCCCCTCTAACGACCCGTCAATGATTTCTGTTGACGAATTATTATTATTCAGATGGAAATGGATATTCTGCACCCCACCATGATGCGTGCCTAGTCATATTTGAATTTTGAAGTCATTTTGAAATTGAAAATTCCCTCTATACCCCCTCTGACGACCTGACAATGATTTCTGTAGACGAATTATTGTTTTTCAGATGGAAATGGATGTTTTGCACCCTACTATGATGCGTGCCAAGCCATATTTGTATTTTGAAGTCATTTTGATAATGAAAAATCCCTCTATACCCCCTCTAACGACCCGTCAATGATTTCTGTTGACGAATTATTGTTATTCAGATGGAAATGGATATTATGCAGCCCACCATGTTGCGTGCCAAGTCATATTTGATGTTGAGGTAATTTTGAAAATGAAAAATCTCTCTATACCCCCTCTGACGACCCTACAATGATTTCTTTTGACAAATTATTGTTATTGAGATGGAAATGAATATTTTGTATCCCACCATGATGCGTGCCTAGACATATTTGAATTTTGAAGTCATTTTGAAAATGAAAAATCACTCTATACCCCCTCTGACGACCCGACAATGATTTCTGTTGACGAATTATTGTTATTCAGATGAAAATGGATATTCTGCACCCTACCATGATGCGTGCCAAGTCATATTAGATTTTGAGGTAATTTTGAAAATTAAAAATCCCTCTATACCCCCTCTGACGTCCCGACAATGATTTCTGTTGACAAATTATTGTTATTGAGATGAAATTGCATGTTTTGCACCCCACTATGATGCGTGCCAAGTCATATTTGATTTTTGAAGTCATTTTGATAATGAAAAATCCCTCTATTCCCTCTCTGACGACCCGACAATGATTTCTGTTGACAAATTATTGTTATTTAGATGAAATTGCATGTTTTGCACCCCACTATGATGCGTGCCAAGTCATATTTGATTTTTGAAGTCATTTTGATAATGAAAAATCCCTTTATTCCCTCTCTGACGACCCGACAATGATTTCTGTAGACAATTTATTTTTATAGAGATGGAAATGGATATTCTGTAATCCACCATGATGCGTGCCAAGTCATATTTGATTTTTGAAGTCATTTTGATAATGAAAAATCCCTTTATTCCCTCTCTGACGACCCGACAATGATTTCTGTAGACAATTTATTTTTATAGAGATGGAAATGGATATTCTGTAATCCACCATGATGCGTGCCAAGTCATATTTGATTTTTGAAGTCATTTTGAAAATGAAAAATCCCTCTCTACCCCCTCTAACGACCCGTCAATGATTTCTGTTTACGAAATATTGTTATTCAGATGGAAATGAATATTTTGCACCCTACTATTATGCGTGCCAAGCCTTATTTGAATTTTGAAGTCATTTTGATAATGATAAATCCCTCTATACCCCCTCTAACGAGCCGTCAATGATTTCCATTGACGAATTATTGTTATTCAGATGGAAATGAATTTTCTGCAGCCCACCATGATGCGTGCCAAGTCATATTTGATTTTGAGGTAATTTTGAAAATGAAAAATCCCTCTATACCCCCTCTGACGACCCGACAATGATTTCTTTTGACAAATTATTGTTATTGAGATGGAAATGAATATTCTGTAACCCACCATGATGCGTGCCAAGTCATATTTGATTTTTGAAGTCATTTTGAAAATGATAAATCCCTCTATACCCCCTCTGACGACCCGACACTGATTTCTGTTGACGAATTATTGTTTTTCAGATGGAAATGGATGTTTTTCAACCTACTATGATGCGTGCCAAGCCTTATTTGAATTTTGAAGTCATTTTGATAATGAAAAATCCCTCTATACCCTCTCTAACGACCCGTCAATGATTTCCATTGATGAATTATTGTTATTCAGATGGAAATGGATATTCTGCAGCCCACCATGATGCGTGCCAAGTCTTATTTGATTTTGAGGTAATTTTGAAAATGAGAAATCCCTCTATACCCCCTCTGACGACCCGACAATGATTTCTTTTGACAAATTATTGTTATTGAGATGGAAATGAATATTCTGTACCCCACCATGTTGCGTGCCAAGTCATATTTGATTTTGGGGTAATTTTGATAATGAGAAATCCCTCTATACCCCCTCTGACGACCCGACAATGATTTCTTCTGACAAATTATTGTTATTGAGATGAAAATGAATATTCTGTACCCCACCATGATG
Organism: Chrysolina americana; assembly: GCA_958502065.1. NCBI lineage: Eukaryota > Metazoa > Arthropoda > Insecta > Coleoptera > Chrysomelidae > Chrysolina > Chrysolina americana. The sequence continues at coordinate 43,068,212 of OY293414.1, forward strand.
CGTGCCAAGTCATATTTGATTTTTGAAGTCATTTTGAAAATGAAAAATCCCTCTATACCCCCTCTGACGACCCGACAATGATTTCTTTTGACGAATTAATGTTTTTCAGATGGAAATGGATGTTTTGCACCCTACTATGATGCGTGCCAAGCCTTATTTGAATTTTGAAGTCATTTTGATAATGAAAAATCCCTCTATACCCCCTCTAACGACCCGTCAATTATTTTGTATTGACGAATTATTGTTATTCAGATGGAAATGGATATTCTGCAGCCCACCATGATGCGTGCCAAGTTATATTTGATTTTGAGGTAAATTTGAAAATGAAAAATCTCTCTATACCCCCTCTGACGACCCGACAATGATTTCTTTTGACAAATCATTGTTATTGAGATGGAAATGAATATTCTGTACCCCACCATGTTGCGTGCCTAGTCATATTTGATTTTGAGGTAATTTTGATAATGAAAAATCCCTCTATACCCCCTTTAACGACCCGTCAATGATTTTGTATTGACGAATTATTGTTATTCAGATGGAAATGGATATTCTGCAGCCCACCATGATGCGTGCCAAGTCATATTTGATTTTGAGGTAATTTTGAAAATGAAAAATCCCTCTATACCCCCTCTGACGACCCGACAATGATTTCTTTTGATAAATTATTGTTATTGAGATGGAAATGAATATTCTGTACCCCACCATGATGCGTGCCAAGTCATATTTGATTTTTGAAGTAATTTTGAAAATGAAAAATCCCTCTATGCCCCCTCTAACGACCCGTCAATGACTTCTGTTGACGAATTATTGTTATTCAGATGGAAATGGATATTCTGCACCCCACCATGATGCGTGCCAAGTCATATTTGATTTTGATGTAATTTTGAAAATGAAAAATCCCTCTATACCCCGTCTGACGACCCGTCAATGATTTCTGTTGACTAATTATTGATATTCAGATGGAAATGGATATTCTGCACCCCACCATGATGCGTGCCAAGTCATATTAGATTTTGAGGTAATTTTGAAAATGAAAAATCCCTCTATAATCTCTCTGACGACCCGACAATGATTTCTGTTGACAAATTAATGTTATTCAGATAGAAATGGAGATTCTGCACCCCACCATTATGCGTGCCAAGTCATATTTGATTTTGAGGTAATTTTGAAAATGAAAAATCCCTCTATACCCCCTCTAACGACCCGTCAATGATTTCTGTTGACGAATTATTGTTATTCAGATGGAAATGGATATTCTGCACCCCACCATGATGCGTGCCTAGTCATATTTGAATTTTGAAGTCATTTTGAAATTGAAAATTCCCTCTATACCCCCTCTGACGACCTGACAATGATTTCTGTAGACGAATTATTGTTTTTCAGATGGAAATGGATGTTTTGCACCCTACTATGATGCGTGCCAAGCCATATTTGTATTTTGAAGTCATTTTGATAATGAAAAATCCCTCTATACCCCCTCTAACGACCCGTCTATGATTTCTGTTGACGAATTATTGTTATTCAGATGGGAATGGATATTCTGCAGCCCACCAGGTTGCGTGCCAAGTCATATTTGATGTTGAGGTAATTTTGAAAATGAAAAATCCCTCTATACCCCCTCTGACGACCCTACAATGATTTCTCTTGACAAATTATTGTTATTGAGATGGAAATGAATATTCTGTATCCTACCATGATGCGTGCCTAGACATATTTGAATTTTGAAGTCATTTTGAAAATGAAAAATCACTTTATACCCCCTCTGACGACCCGACAATGATTTCTGTTGACGAATTATTGTTATTCAGATGAAAATGGATATTCTGCACACTACCATGATGCGTGCCAAGTCATATTAGATTTTGAGGTAATTTTGAAAATTAAAAATCCCTCTATACCCCCTCTGACGTCCCGACAATGATTTCTGTTGACAAATTATTGTTATTTAGATGAAATTGCATGTTTTGCACCCCACTATGATGCATGCCAAGTCATATTTGATTTTTGAAGTCATTTTGATAATGAAAAATCCCTCTATTCCCTCTCTGACGACCCGACAATGATTTCTGTTGACAAATTATTGTTATTTAGATGAAATTGCATGTTTTGCACCCCACTATGATGCGTGCCAAGTCATATTTGATTTTTGAAGTCATTTTGATAATGAAAAATCCCTTTATTCCCTCTCTGACGACCCGACAATGATTTCTGTAGACAATTTATTTTTATAGAGATAAAAATGGATATTCTGTAATCCACCATGATGCGTGCCAAGTCATATTTGATTTTTGAAGTCATTTTGATAATGAAAAATCCCTTTATTCCCTCTCTGACGACCCGACAATGATTTCTGTAGACAATTTATTTTTATAGAGATGGAAATGGATATTCTGTAATCCACCATGATGCGTGCCAAGTCATATTTGATTTTTGAAGTCATTTTGAAAATGAAAAATCCCTCTCTACCCCCTCTAACGACCCGTCAATGATTTCTGTTTACGAATTATTGTTATTCAGATGGAAATGAATATTTTGCACCCTACTATTATGCGTGCCAAGCCTTATTTGAATTTTGAAGTCATTTTGATAATGAAAATTCCCTCTATACCCCCTCTAACGAGCCGTCAATGATTTCCATTGACGAATTATTGTTATTCAGATGGAAATGAATTTTCTGCAGCCCACCATGATGCGTGCCAAGTCATATTTGATATTGAGGTAATTTTGAAAATGAAAAATCCCTCTATACCCCCTCTGACGACCCGACAATGATTTCTTTTGACAAATTATTGTTATTGAGATGGAAATGAATATTCTGTATTCCACCATGATGCGTGCCAAGTCAAATTTGATTTTTGAAGTCATTTTGATAATGAAAAATCCCTTTATTCCCTCTCTGACGACCCGACAATGATTTCTGTAGACAATTTATTTTTATAGAGATGGAAATGGATATTCTGTAATCCACCATGATGCGTGCCAAGTCATATTTGATTTTTGAAGTCATTTTGATAATGAAAAATCCCTTTATTCCCTCTCTGACGACCCGACAATGATTTCTGTAGACAATTTATTTTTATAGAGATGGAAATGGATATTCTGTAATCCACCATGATGCGTGCCAAGTCATATTTGATTTTTGAAGTCATTTTGAAAATGAAAAATCCCTCTCTACCCCCTCTAACGACCCGTCAATGATTTCTGTTTACGAATTATTGTTATTCAGATGGAAATGAATATTTTGCACCCTACTATTATGCGTGCCAAGCCTTATTTGAATTTTGAAGTCATTTTGATAATGAAAAATCCCTCTATACCCCCTCTAACGAGCCGTCAATGATTTCCATTGACGAATTATTGTTATACAGATGGAAATGAATTTTCTGCAGCCCACCATGATGCGTGCCAAGTCATATTTGATTTTGAGGTAATTTTGAAAATGAAAAATCCCTCTATACCCCCTCTGACGACCCGACAATGATTTCTTTTGACAAATTATTGTTATTGAGATGGAAATGAATATTCTGTAACCCACCATGATGCGTGCCAAGTCATATTTGATTTTTGAAGTCATTTTGAAAATGAAAAATCCCTCTATACCCCCTCTGACGACCCGACAATGATTTCTGTTGACGAATTATTGTTTTTCAGATGGAAATGGATGTTTTGCAACCTACTATGATGCGTGCCAAGCCTTATTTGAATTTTGAAGTCATTTTGATAATGAAAAATCCCTCTATACCCTCTCTAACGACCCGTCAATGATTTCCATTGATGAATTATTGTTATTCAGATGGAAATGGATATTCTGCAGCCCACCATGATGCGTGCCAAGTCTTATTTGATTTTGAGGTAATTTTGAAAATGAGATATACCTCTATACCCCCTCTGACGACCCGACAATGATTTCTTTTGACAAATTATTGTTATTGAGATGGAAATGAATATTCTGTACCCCACCATGTTGCGTGCCAAGTCATATTTGATTTTGGGGTAATTTTGATAATGAGAAATCCCTCTATACCCCCTCTGACGACCCGACAATGATTTCTTCTGACAAATTATTGTTATTGAGATGAAAATGAATATTCTGTACCCCACCATGATGCGTGCCAAGTCATATTTGATTTTTGAAGTCATTTTGAAAATGAAAAATCCCTCTATACCCCCTCTAACGACCCGTCAATTATTTTGTATTGACGAATTATTGTTATTCAGATGGAAATGGATATTCTGCAGCCCACCATGATGCGTGCCAAGTCATATTTGATTTTGAGGTAAATTTGAAAATGAAAAATCTCTCTATACCCCCTCTGACGACCCGACAATGATTTCTTTTGACAAATCATTGTTATTGAGATGGAAATGAATATTCTGTACCCCACCATGTTGCGTGCCAAGTCATATTTGATTTTGGGGTAATTTTGATAATGAAAAATCCCTCTATACCCCCTCTGACGACCCGACAATGATTTCTTTTGACAAATCATTGTTATTGAGATGGAAATGAATATTCTGTACCCCACCATGATGCGTGCCAAGTCTTATTTGATTTTGAGGTAATTTTGAAAATGAGATATCCCTCTATACCCCCTCTGACGACCCGACAATGATTTCTTCTGACAAATTATTGTTATTGAGATGGAAATGAATATTCTGTACCCCACCATGTTGCGTGCCAAGTCATATTTGATTTTGGGGTAATTTTGATAATGAGAAATCCCTCTATACCCCCTCTGACGACCCGACAATGATTTCTTTTGACAAATTATTGTTATTGAGATGGAAATGAATATTCTGTACCCCACCATGATGCGTGCCAAGTCATATTTGATTTTTGAAGTCATTTTGATAATGAAAAATCCCTCTATTCCCTCTCTGACGACCCGACAATGATTTCTGTTGACAAATTATTGTTATTTAGATGAAATTGCATGTTTTGCACCCCACTATGATGCGTGCCAAGTCATATTTGATTTTTGAAGTCATTTTGATAATGAAAAATCCCTTTATTCCCTCTCTGACGACCCGACAATGATTTCTGTAGACAATTTATTTTTATAGAGATGGAAATGGATATTCTGTAATCCACCATGATGCGTGCCAAGTCATATTTGATTTTTGAAGTCATTTTGATAATGAAAAATCCCTTTATTCCCTCTCTGACGACCCGACAATGATTTCTGTAGACAATTTATTTTTATAGAGATGGAAATGGATATTCTGTAATCCACCATGATGCGTGCCAAGTCATATTTGATTTTTGAAGTCATTTTGAAAATGAAAAATCCCTCTCTACCCCCTCTAACGACCCGTCAATGATTTCTGTTTACGAAATATTGTTATTCAGATGGAAATGAATATTTTGCACCCTACTATTATGCGTGCCAAGCCTTATTTGAATTTTGAAGTCATTTTGATAATGAAAAATCCCTCTATACCCCCTCTAACGAGCCGTCAATGATTTCCATTGACGAATTATTGTTATTCAGATGGAAATGAATTTTCTGCAGCCCACCATGATGCGTGCCAAGTCATATTTGATTTTGAGGTAATTTTGAAAATGAAAAATCCCTCTATACCCCCTCTGACGACCCGACAATGATTTCTTTTGACAAATTATTGTTATTGAGATGGAAATGAATATTCTGTAACCCACCATGATGCGTGCCAAGTCATATTTGATTTTTGAAGTCATTTTGAAAATGATAAATCCCTCTATACCCCCTCTGACGACCCGACAATGATTTCTGTTGACGAATTATTGTTTTTCAGATGGAAATGGATGTTTTGCAACCTACTATGATGCGTGCCAAGCCTTATTTGAATTTTGAAGTCATTTTGATAATGAAAAATCCCTCTATACCCTCTCTAACGACCCGTCAATGATTTCCATTGATGAATTATTGTTATTCAGATGGAAATGGATATTCTGCAGCCCACCATGATGCGTGCCAAGTCTTATTTGATTTTGAGGTAATTTTGAAAATGAGAAATCCCTCTATACCCCCTCTGACGACCCGACAATGATTTCTTTTGACAAATTATTGTTATTGAGATGGAAATGAATATTCTGTACCCCACCATGTTGCGTGCCAAGTCATATTTGATTTTGGGGTAATTTTGATAATGAGAAATCCCTCTATACCCCCTCTGACGACCCGACAATGATTTCTTCTGACAAATTATTGTTATTGAGATGAAAATGAATATTCTGTACCCCACCATGATGCGTGCCAAGTCATATTTGATTTTTGAAGTCATTTTGAAAATGAAAAATCCCTCTATACCCCCTCTGACGACCCGACAATGATTTCTTTTGACGAATTATTGTTTTTCAGATGGAAATGGATGTTTTGCACCCTACTATGATGCGTGCCAAGCCTTATTTGAATTTTGAAGTCATTTTGATAATGAAAAATCCCTCTATACCCCCTCTAACGACCCGTCAATTATTTTGTATTGACGAATTATTGTTATTCAGATGGAAATGGATATTCTGCAGCCCACCATGATGCGTGCCAAGTTATATTTGATTTTGAGGTAAATTTGAAAATGAAAAATATCTCTATACCCCCTCTGACGACCCGACAATGATTTCTTTTGACAAATCATTGTTATTGAGATGGAAATGAATATTCTGTACCCCACCATGTTGCGTGCCAAGTCATATTTGATTTTGAGGTAATTTTGATAATGAAAAATCCCTCTATACCCCCTCTAACGACCCGTCAATGATTTTGTATTGACGAATTATTGTTATTCAGATGGAAATGGATATTCTGCAGCCCACCATGATGCGTGCCAAGTCATATTTGATTTTGAGGTAATTTTGAAAATGAAAAATCCCTCTATACCCCCTCTGACGACCCGACAATGATTTCTTTTGACAAATTATTGTTATTGAGATGGAAATGAATATTCTGTACCCCACCATGATGCGTGCCAAGTCATATTTGATTTTTGAAGTAATTTTGAAAATGAAAAATCCCTCTATGCCCCCTCTAACGACCCGTCAATGACTTCTGTTGACGAATTATTGTTATTCAGATGGAAATGGATATTCTGCACCCCACCATGATGCGTGCCAAGTCATATTTGATTTTGATGTAATTTTGAAAATGAAAAATCCCTCTATACCCCGTCTGACGACCCGTCAATGATTTCTGTTGACTAATTATTGATATTCAGATGGAAATGGATATTCTGCACCCCACCATGATGCGTGCCAAGTCATATTAGATTTTGAGGTAATTTTGAAAATGAAAAATCCCTCTATAATCTCTCTGACGACCCGACAATGATTTCTGTTGACAAATTAATGTTATTCAGATAGAAATGGAGATTCTGCACCCCACCATGATGCGTGCCAAGTCATATTTGATTTTGAGGTAATTTTGAAAATGAAAAATCCCTCTATACCCCCTCTAACGACCCGTCAATGATTTCTGTTAACGAATTATTGTTATTCAGATGGAAATGGATATTCTGCACCCCACCATGATGCGTGCCTAGTCATATTTGAATTTTGAAGTCATTTTGAAATTGAAAATTCCCTCTATACCCCCTCTGACGACCTGACAATGATTTCTGTAGACGAATTATTGTTTTTCAGATGGAAATGGATGTTTTGCACCCTACTATGATGCGTGCCAAGCCATATTTGTATTTTGAAGTCATTTTGATAATGAAAAATCCCTCTATACCCCCTCTAACGACCCGTCTATGATTTCTGTTGACGAATTATTGTTATTCAGATGGGAATGGATATTCTGCAGCCCACCAGGTTGCGTGCCAAGTCATATTTGATGTTGAGGTAATTTTGAAAATGAAAAATCCCTCTATACCCCCTCTGACGACCCTACAATGATTTCTCTTGACAAATTATTGTTATTGAGATGGAAATGAATATTCTGTATCCTACCATGATGCGTGCCTAGACATATTTGAATTTTGAAGTCATTTTGAAAATGAAAAATCACTCTATACCCCCTCTGACGACCCGACAATGATTTCTGTTGACGAATTATTGTTATTCAGATGAAAATGGATATTCTGCACACTACCATGATGCGTGCCAAGTCATATTAGATTTTGAGGTAATTTTGAAAATTAAAAATCCCTCTATACCCCCTCTGACGTCCCGACAATGATTTCTGTTGACAAATTATTGTTATTTAGATGAAATTGCATGTTTTGCACCCCACTATGATGCATGCCAAGTCATATTTGATTTTTGAAGTCATTTTGATAATGAAAAATCCCTCTATTCCCTCTCTGACGACCCGACAATGATTTCTGTTGACAAATTATTGTTATTTAGATGAAATTGCATGTTTTGCACCCCACTATGATGCGTGCCAAGTCATATTTGATTTTTGAAGTCATTTTGATAATGAAAAATCCCTTTATTCCCTCTCTGACGACCCGACAATGATTTCTGTAGACAATTTATTTTTATAGAGATAAAAATGGATATTCTGTAATCCACCATGATGCGTGCCAAGTCATATTTGATTTTTGAAGTCATTTTGATAATGAAAAATCCCTTTATTCCCTCTCTGACGACCCGACAATGATTTCTGTAGACAATTTATTTTTATAGAGATGGAAATGGATATTCTGTAATCCACCATGATGCGTGCCAAGTCATATTTGATTTTTGAAGTCATTTTGAAAATGAAAAATCCCTCTCTACCCCCTCTAACGACCCGTCAATGATTTCTGTTTACGAATTATTGTTATTCAGATGGAAATGAATATTTTGCACCCTACTATTATGCGTGCCAAGCCTTATTTGAATTTTGAAGTCATTTTGATAATGAAAAATCCCTCTATACCCCCTCTAACGAGCCGTCAATGATTTCCATTGACGAATTATTGTTATTCAGATGGAAATGAATTTTCTGCAGCCCACCATGATGCGTGCCAAGTCATATTTGATTTTGAGGTAATTTTGAAAATGAAAAATCCCTCTATACCCCCTCTGACGACCCGACAATGATTTCTTTTGACAAATTATTGTTATTGAGATGGAAATGAATATTCTGTATTCCACCATGATGCGTGCCAAGTCATATTTGATTTTTGAAGTCATTTTGATAATGAAAAATCCCTTTATTCCCTCTCTGACGACCCGACAATGATTTCTGTAGACAATTTATTTTTATAGAGATGGAAATGGATATTCTGTAATCCACCATGATGCGTGCCAAGTCATATTTGATTTTTGAAGTCATTTTGATAATGAAAAATCCCTTTATTCCCTCTCTGACGACCCGACAATGATTTCTGTAGACAATTTATTTTTATAGAGATGGAAATGGATATTCTGTAATCCACCATGATGCGTGCCAAGTCATATTTGATTTTTGAAGTCATTTTGAAAATGAAAAATCCCTCTCTACCCCCTCTAACGACCCGTCAATGATTTCTGTTTACGAATTATTGTTATTCAGATGGAAATGAATATTTTGCACCCTACTATTATGCGTGCCAAGCCTTATTTGAATTTTGAAGTCATTTTGATAATGAAAAATCCCTCTATACCCCCTCTAACGAGCCGTCAATGATTTCCATTGACGAATTATTGTTATACAGATGGAAATGAATTTTCTGCAGCCCACCATGATGCGTGCCAAGTCATATTTGATTTTGAGGTAATTTTGAAAATGAAAAATCCCTCTATACCCCCTCTGACGACCCGACAATGATTTCTTTTGAAAAATTATTGTTATTGAGATGGAAATGAATATTCTGTAACCCACCATGATGCGTGCCAAGTCATATTTGATTTTTGAAGTCATTTTGAAAATGAAAAATCCCTCTATACCCCCTCTGACGACCCGACAATGATTTCTGTTGACGAATTATTGTTTTTCAGATGGAAATGGATGTTTTGCAACCTACTATGATGCGTGCCAAGCCTTATTTGAATTTTGAAGTCATTTTGATAATGAAAAATCCCTCTATACCCTCTCTAACGACCCGTCAATGATATCCATTGATGAATTATTGTTATTCAGATGGAAATGGATATTCTGCAGCCCACCATGATGCGTGCCAAGTCTTTTTTGATTTTGAGGTAATTTTGAAAATGAGATATCCCTCTATACCCCCTCTGACGACCCGACAATGATTTCTTTTGACAAATTATTGTTATTGAGATGGAAATGAATATTCTGTACCCCACCATGTTGCGTGCCAAGTCATATTTGATTTTGGGGTAATTTTGATAATGAGAAATCCCTCTATACCCCCTCTGACGACCCGACAATGATTTCTTCTGACAAATTATTGTTATTGAGATGAAAATGAATATTCTGTACCCCACCATGATGCGTGCCAAGTCATATTTGATTTTTGAAGTCATTTTGAAAATGAAAAATCCCTCTATACCCCCTCTAACGACCCGTCAATTATTTTGTATTGACGAATTATTGTTATTCAGATGGAAATGGATATTCTGCAGCCCACCATGATGCGTGCCAAGTCATATTTGATTTTGAGGTAAATTTGAAAATGAAAAATCTCTCTATACCCCCTCTGACGACCCGACAAAGATTTCTTTTGACAAATCATTGTTATTGAGATGGAAATGAATATTCTGTACCCCACCATGTTGCGTGCCAAGTCATATTTGATTTTGGGGTAATTTTGATAATGAAAAATCCCTCTATACCCCCTCTGACGACCCGACAATGATTTCTTTTGACGAATTATTGTTTTCTAGATGGAAATGGATGTTTTGCACCCTACTATGATGCGTGCCAAGCCTTATTTGAATTTTGAAGTCATTTTGATAATGAAAAATCCCTCTATACCCCCTCTAACGACCCGTCAATTATTTTGTATTGACGAATTATTGTTATTCAGATGGAAATGGATATTCTGCAGCCCACCATGATGCGTGCCAAGTCATATTTGATTTTGAGGTAAATTTGAAAATGAAAAATCTCTCTATACCCCCTCTGACGACCCGACAATGATTTCTTTTGACAAATCATTGTTATTGAGATGGAAATGAATATTCTGTACCCCACCATGTTGCGTGCCAAGTCATATTTGATTTTGGGGTAATTTTGATAATGAAAAATCCCTCTATACCCCCTCTGACGACCCGACAATGATTTCTTTTGACAAATTATTGTTATTGAGATGGAAATGAATATTCTGTACCCCACCATGATGCGTGCCAAGTCATATTTGATTTTTGAAGTAATTTTGAAAATGAAAAATCCCTCTATGCCCCCTCTAACGACCCGTCAATGACTTCTGTTGACGAATTATTGTTATTCAGATGGAAATGGATATTCTGCACCCCACCATGATGCGTGCCAAGTCATATTTGATTTTGATGTAATTTTGAAAATGAAAAATCCCTCTATACCCCGTCTGACGACCCGTCAATGATTTCTGTTGACTAATTATTGATATTCAGATGGAAATGGATATTCTGCACCCCACCATGATGCGTGCCAAGTCATATTAGATTTTGAGGTAATTTTGAAAATGAAAAATCCCTCTATAATCCCTCTGACGACCCGATAATGATTTCTGTTGACAAATTAATGTTAATCAGATAGAAATGGAGATTCTGCACCCCACCATGATGCGTGCCAAGTCATATTTGATTTTGAGGTAATTTTGAAAATGAAAAATCCCTCTATACCCCCTCTAACGACCCGTCAATGATTTCTGTTGACGAATTATTGTTATTCAGATGGAAATGGATATTCTGCACCCCACCATGATGCGTGCCTAGTCATATTTGAATTTTGAAGTCATTTTGAAATTGAAAATTCCCTCTATACCCCCTCTGACGACCCGACAATGATTTCTGTAGACAATTTATTTTTATAGAGATGGAAATGGATATTCTGTAATCCACCATGATGCGTGCCAAGTCATATTTGATTTTTGAAGTCATTTTGATAATGAAAAATCCCTTTATTCCCTCTCTGACGACCCGACAATGATTTCTGTAGACAATTTATTTTTATAGAGATGGAAATGGATATTCTGTAATCCACCATGATGCGTGCCAAGTCATATTTGATTTTTGAAGTCATTTTGAAAATGAAAAATCCCTCTCTACCCCCTCTAACGACCCGTCAATGATTTCTGTTTACGAATTATTGTTATTCAGATGGAAATGAATATTTTGCACCCTACTATTATGCGTGCCAAGCCTTATTTGAATTTTGAAGTCATTTTGATAATGAAAAATCCCTCTATACCCCCTCTAACGAGCCGTCAATGATTTCCATTGACGAATTATTGTTATTCAGATGGAAATGAATTTTCTGCAGCCCACCATGATGCGTGCCAAGTCATATTTGATTTTGAGGTAATTTTGAAAATGAAAAATCCCTCTATACCCCCTCTGACGACCCGACAATGATTTCTTTTGACAAATTATTGTTATTGAGATGGAAATGAATATTCTGTATTCCACCATGATGCGTGCCAAGTCATATTTGATTTTTGAAGTCATTTTGATAATGAAAAATCCCTCTATACCCCCTCTAACGACCCGACAATGATTTCTGTTGACGAATTATTGTTTTTCAGATGGAAATGGATGTTTTGCAACCTACTATGATGCGTGCCAAGCCTTATTTGAATTTTGAAGTCATTTTGATAATGAAAAATCCCTCTATACCCTCTCTAACGACCCGTCAATGATTTCCATTGATGAATTATTGTTATTCAGATGGAAATGGATATTCTGCAGCCCACCATGATGCGTGCCAAGTCTTATTTGATTTTGAGGTAATTTTGAAAATGAGAAATCCCTCTATACCCCCTCTGACGACCTGACAATGATTTCTTTTGACAAATTATTGTTATTGAGATGGAAATGAATATTCTGTACCCCACCATGTTGCGTGCCAAGTCATATTTGATTTTGGGGTAATTTTGATAATGAGAAATCCCTCTATACCCCCTCTGACGACCCGACAATGATTTCTTCTGACAAATTATTGTTAATGAGATGAAAATGAATATTCTGTACCCCACCATGATGCGTGCCAAGTCATATTTGATATTTGAAGTCATTTTGAAAATGAAAAATCCCTCTATACCCCCTCTGACGACCCGACAATGATTTCTTTTGACGAATTATTGTTTTTCAGATGGAAATGGATGTTTTGCACCCTACTATGATGCGTGCCAAGCCTTATTTGAATTTTGAAGTCATTTTGATAATGAAAAATCCCTCTATACCCCCTCTAACGACCCGTCAATTATTTTGTATTGACGAATTATTGTTATTCAGATGGAAATGGATATTCTGCAGCCCACCATGATGCGTGCCAAGGCATATTTGATTTTGAGGTGAATTTGAAAATGAAAAATCTCTCTATACCCCCTCTGACGACCCGACAATGATTTCTTTTGACAAATCATTGTTATTGAGATGGAAATGAATATTCTGTACCCCACCATGTTGCGTGCCAAGTCATATTTGATTTTGGGGTAATTTTGATAATGAAAAATCCCTCTATACCCCCTCTGACGACCCGACAATGATTTCTTTTGACAAATTATTGTTATTGAGATGGAAATGAATATTCTGTACCCCACCATGATGCGTGCCAAGTCATATTTGATTTTTGAAGTAATTTTGAAAATGAAAAATCCCTCTATGCCCCCTCTAACGACCCGTCAATGACTTCTGTTGACGAATTATTGTTATTCAGATGGAAATGGATATTCTGCACCCCACCATGATGCGTGCCAAGTCATATTTGATTTTGATGTAATTTTGAAAATGAAAAATCCCTCTATACCCCGTCTGACGACCCGTCAATGATTTCTGTTGACTAATTATTGATATTCAGATGGAAATGGATATTCTGCACCCCACCATGATGCGTGCCAAGTCATATTAGATTTTGAGGTAATTTTGAAAATGAAAAATCCCTCTATAATCCCTCTGACGACCCGACAATGATTTCTGTTGACAAATTAATGTTATTCAGATAGGAATGGAGATTCTGCACCCCACCATGATGCGTGCCAAGTCATATTTGATTTTGAGGTAATTTTGAAAATGAAAAATCCCTCCATACCCCCTCTAACGACCCGTCAATGATTTCTGTTGAAGAATTATTGTTATTCAGATGGAAATGGATATTCTGCACCCCACCATGATGCGTGCCTAGTCATATTTGAATTTTGAAGTCATTTTGAAATTGAAAATTCCCTCAATACCCCCTCTGACGACCTGACAATGATTTCTGTAGACGAATTATTGTTTTTCAGATGGAAATGGATGTTTTGCACCCTACTATGATGCGTGCCAAGCCATATTTGTATTTTGAAGTCATTTTGATAATGAAAAATCCCTCTATACCCCCTCTAACGACCCGTCTATGATTTCTGTTGACGAATTATTGTTATTCAGATGGGAATGGATATTCTGCAGCCCACCAGGTTGCGTGCCAAGTCATATTTGATGTTGAGGTAATTTTGAAAATGAAAAATCCCTCTATACCCCCTCTGACGACCCTACAATGATTTCTTTTGACAAATTATTGTTATTGAGATGGAAATGAATATTCTGTATCCTACCATGATGCGTGCCTAGACATATTTGAATTTTGAAGTCATTTTGAAAATGAAAAATCACTCTATACCCCCTCTGACGACCCGACAATGATTTCTGTTGACGAATTATTGTTATTCAGATGAAAATGGATATTCTGCACACTACCATGATGCGTGCCAAGTCATATTAGATTTTGAGGTAATTTTGAAAATTAAAAATCCCTCTATACCCCCTCTGACGTCCCGACAATGATTTCTGTTGACAAATTATTGTTATTTAGATGAAATTGCATGTTTTGCACCCCACTATGATGCATGCCAAGTCATATTTGATTTTTGAAGTCATTTTGATAACGAAAAATCCCTCTATTCCCTCTCTGACGACCCGACAATGATTTCTGTTGACAAATCATTGTTATTTAGATGAAATTGCATGTTTTGCACCCCACTATGATGCGTGCCAAGTCATATTTGATTTTTGAAGTCATTTTGATAATGAAAAATCCCTTTATTCCCTCTCTGACGACCCGACAATGATTTCTGTAGACAATTTATTTTTATAGAGATGGAAATGGATATTCTGTAATCCACCATGATGCGTGCCAAGTCATATTTGATTTTTGAAGTCATTTTGAAAATGAAAAATCCCTCTCTACCCCCTCTAACGACCCGTCAATGATTTCTGTTTACGAATTATTGTTATTCAGATGGAAATGAATATTTTGCACCCTACTATTATGCGTGCCAAGCCTTATTTGAATTTTGAAGTCATTTTGATAATGAAAAATCCCTCTATACCCCCTCTAACGAGCCGTCAATGATTTCCATTGACGAATTATTGTTATTCAGATGGAAATGAATTTTCTGCAGCCCACCATGATGCGTGCCAAGTCATATTTGATTTTGAGGTAATTTTGAAAATGAAAAATCCCTCTATACCCCCTCTGACGACCCGACAATGATTTCTTTTGATAAATTATTGTTATTGAGATGGAAATGAATATTCTGTATTCCACCATAATGCGTGCCAAGTCATATTTGATTTTTGAAGTCATTTTGAAAATGAAAAATCCCTCTATACCCCCTCTGACGACCCGACAATGATTTCTGTTGACGAATTATTGTTTTTCAGATGGAAATGGATGTTTTGCAACCTACTATGATGCGTGCCAAGCCTTATTTGAATTTTGAAGTCATTTTGATAATGAAAAATCCCTCTATACCCTCTCTAACGACCCGTCAATGATTTCCATTGATGAATTATTGTTATTCAGATGGAAATGGATATTCTGCAGCCCACCATGATGCGTGCCAAGTCTTATTTGATTTTGAGGTAATTTTGAAAATGAGAAATCCCTCTATACCCCCTCTGACGACCCGACAATGATTTCTTCTGACAAATTATTGTTATTGAGATGAAAATGAATATTCTGTACCCCACCATGATGCGTGCCAAGTCATATTTGATTTTTGAAGTCATTTTGAAAATGAAAAATCCCTCTATACCCCCTCTGACGACCGGACAATGATTTCTTTTGACGAATTATTGTTTTTCAGATGGAAATGGATGTTTTGCACCCTACTATGATGCGTGCCAAGCCTTATTTGAATTTTGAAGTCATTTTGATAATGAAAAATCCCTCTATACCCCCTCTAACGACCCGTCAATGATTTTGTATTGACGAATTATTGTTATTCAGATGGAAATATATATTCTGCAGCCCACCATGATGCGTGCCAAGTCATATTTGATTTTGAGGTAATTTTGAAAATGAAAAATCTCTCTATACCCCCTCTGACGACCCGACAATGATTTCTTTTGACAAATCATTGTTATTGAGATGGAAATGAATATTCTGTACCCCACCATGTTTCGTGCCAAGTCATATTTGATTTTGGGGTAATTTTGATAATGAAAAATCCCTCTATACCCCCTCTAACGACCCGTCAATGATTTTGTATTGACGAATTATTGTTATTCAGATGGAAATGGATATTCTGCAGCCCACCATGATGCGTGCCAAGTCATATTTGATTTTGAGGTAATTTTGAAAATGAAAAATCCCTCTATACCCCCTCTGACGACCCGACAATGATTTCTTTTGACAAATTATTGTTATTGAGATGGAAATGAATATTCTGTACCCCACCATGATGCGTGCCAAGTCATATTTGATTTTGGGGTAATTTTGATAATGAAAAATCCCTCTATACCCCCTCTAACGACCTGTCAATGATTTCCATTGACGAATTATTGTTATTCAGATGGAAATGGATATTCTGCAGCCCACCATGATGCGTGCCAAGTCATATTTGATTTTGAGGTAATTTTGAAAATGAAAAATCCCTCTATACCCCCTCTGACGACCCGACAATGATTTCTTTTGACAAATTATTGTTATTGAGATGGAAATGAATATTGTGTACCCCACCATGTTGCGTGCCAAGTCATATTTGATTTTGGGGTAATTTTGAAAATGAAATATCCCTCTATACCCCCTCTGACGACACGACAATGATTTATCTTAAGGAATTATTGTTATTCAGATGGAAGTGGATATTCTGCACCCCACCATGATGCGTGCCAAGTCATTTTTGATTTTTGAAGTCATTTTGAAAATGAAAAATCCCTCTATTCCCTCTCTGACGACCCGACAATGATTTCTGTTTACGAATTATTGTTATTCAGATGGAAATAGATATTCTGCACCCCACCATGATGCGTGCCAAGTCATATTTGATTTTGAGGTTATTTTGATAATGAAAAATCCCTCTATACCCCCTCTGACGTCCCGACAATGATTTCTGTTGACGAATTATTGTTATTTAGATGAAATTGCATGTTTTGCACCCCACTATGATGCGTGCCAAGTCATATTTGATTTTTGAAGTCATTTTGATAATGAAAAATCCCTTTATTCCCTCTCTGACAACCCGACAATGATTTCTGTAGACAATTTATTTTTATAGAGATGGAAATGGATATTCTGTACTCCACCATGATGCGTGCCAAGTCATATTTGATTTTTGAAGTCATTTTGAAAATGAAAAATCCCTCTCTACCCCCTCTAACGACCCGTCAATGATTTCTGTTTACGAATTATTGTTATTCAGATGGAAATAGATATTCTGCACCCCACCATGATGCGTGCCAGTTCATATTTGATTTTTGAAGTCATTTTGAAAATGAAAAATCCCTCTATTCCCTCTCTGACGACCCGACAATGATTTCTGTTGACGAATTATTGTTATTTGGATGGAAATGCATGTTTTGCACCCCACTATGATGCGTGCCAAGTCATATTTGATTTATGAAGTCATTTTGATAATGAAAAATCCCTCTATACCCCCTCTGACGACCCGAAAATGATTTCTGTTGACGAATTATTGTTATTTAGATGAAAATGGATATTATGCACTCCACTATGATACGTGCCAAGTCATATTTGATTTTTGAAGTAATTTTGAAAATGAAAAATCCCTCTATGCCCCCTCTAACGACCCGTCAATGACTTCTGTTGACGAATTATTGTTATTCAGATGGAAATGGATATTCTGCACCCCACCATGATGCGTGCCAAGTCATATTTGATTTTGATGTAATTTTGAAAATGAAAAATCCCTCTATACCCCGTCTGACGACCCGTCAATGATTTCTGTTGACTAATTATTGATATTCAGATGGAAATGGATATTCTGCACCCCACCATGATGCGTGCCAAGTCATATTAGATTTTGAGGTAATTTTGAAAATGAAAAATCCCTCTATACCCCCTCTGACGACCCGACAATGATTTATTTTGACGAATTATTGTTTTTCAGATGGAAATGGATGTTTTGCACCCTACTATGATGCGTGCCAAGCCTTATTTGAATTTTGAAGTCATTTTGATAATGAAAAATCCCTCTATACCCCCTCTAACGACCCGTCAATGATTTCTGTTGACGAATTATTGTTATTCAGATGGAAATGGATATTCTGCAGCCCACCATGATGCGTGCCAAGTCATATTTGATTTTGAGGTAAATTTGAAAATGAAAAATCTCTCTATACCCCCTCTGACGACCCGACAATGATTTCTTTTGACAAATCATTGTTATTGAGATGGAAATGAATATTCTGTACCCCACCATGTTGCGTGCCAAGTCATATTTGATTTTGGGGTAATTTTGATAATGAAAAATCCCTCTATACCCCTTCTAACGACCCGTCAATGATTTTGTATTGACGAATTATTGTTATTCAGATGGAAATGGATATTCTGCAGCCCACCATGATGCGTGCCAAGTCATATTTGATTTTGAGGTAATTTTGAAAATGAAAAATCCCTCTATACCCCCTCTGACGACCCGACAATGATTTCTTTTGACAAATTATTGTTATTGAGATGGAAATGAATATTCTGTACCCCACCATGATGCGTGCCAAGTCATATTTGATTTTTGAAGTAATTTTGAAAATGAAAAATCCCTCTATGCCCCCTCTAACGACCCGTCAATGATATCTGTTGACGAATTATTGTTATTCAGATGGAAATGGATATTCTGCACCCTACCATGATGCGTGCCAAGTCATATTTGATTTTGATGTAATTTTGAAAATGAAAAATCCCTCTATACCCCGTCTGACGACCCGTCAATGATTTCTGTTGACTATTTATTGATATTCAGATGGAAATGGATATTCTGCACCCCACCATGATGCGTGCCAAGTCATATTAGATTTTGAGGTAATTTTGAAAATGAAAAATCCCTCTATAATCCCTCTGACGACCCGACAATGATTTCTGTTGACAAATTAATGTTATTCAGATAGAAATGGAGATTCTGCACCCCACCATGATGCGTGCCAAGTCTTATTTGATTTTGAGGTAATTTTGAAAATGAAAAATCCCTCTATACCCCCTCTAACGACCCGTCAATGATTTCTGTTGACGAATTATTGTTATTCAGATGGAAATGGATATTCTGCACCCCACCATGATGCGTGCCTAGTCATATTTGAATTTTGAAGTCATTTTGAAATTGAAAATTCCCTCTATACCCCCTCTGACGACCTGACAATGATTTCTGTAGACGAATTATTGTTTTTCAGATGGAAATGGATGTTTTGCACCCTACTATGATGCGTGCCAAGCCATATTTGTATTTTGAAGTCATTTTGATAATGAAAAATCCCTCTATACCCCCTCTAACGACCCGTCTATGATTTCTGTTGACGAATTATTGTTATTCAGATGGAAATGGATATTCTGCAGCCCACCAGGTTGCGTGCCAAGTCATATTTGATGTTGAGGTAATTTTGAAAATGAAAAATCCCTCTATACCCCCTCTGACGACCCTACAATGATTACTTTTGACAAATTATTGTTATTGAGATGGAAATGAATATTCTGTATCCTACCATGATGCGTGCCTAGACATATTGGAATTTTGAAGTCATTTTGAAAATGAAAAATCACTCTATACCCCCTCTGACGACCCGACAATGATTTCTGTTGACGAATTATTGTTATTCAGATGAAAATGGATATTCTGCACCCTACCATGATGCGTGCCAAGTCATATTAGATTTTGAGGTAATTTTGAAAATTAAAAATCCCTCTATACCCCCTCTGACGTCCCGACAATGATTTCTGTTGACAAATTATTGTTATTTAGATGAAATTGCATGTTTTGCACCCCACTATGATGCATGCCAAGTCATATTTGATTTTTGAAGTCATTTTGATAATGAAAAATCCCTCTATTCCCTCTCTGACGACCCGACAATGATTTCTGTTGACAAATTATTGTTATTTAGATGAAATTGCATGTTTTGCACCCCACTATGATGCGTGCCAAGTCATATTTGATTTTTGAAGTCATTTGGATAATGAAAAATCCCTTTATTCCCTCTCTGACGACCCGACAATGATTTCTGTAGACAATTTATTTTTATAGAGATGGAAATGGATATTCTGTAATCCGCCATGATGCGTGCCAAGTCATATTTGAATTTTGAAGTCATTTTGATAATGAAAAATCCCTTTATTCCCTCTCTGACGACCCGACAATGATTTCTTTTGAGAAATTATTGTTATTGAGATGGAAATGAATATTCTGTATTCCATGATGCGTGCCAAGTCATATTTGATTTTTGAAGTCATTTTGAAAATGAAAAATCCCTCTATACCCCCTCTGACGACCCGACAATGATTTCTGTTGACGAAAAATTATTGTTTTTCAGATGGAAATGGATGTTTTGCAACCTACTATGATGCGTGCCAAGCCTTATTTGAATTTTGAAGTCATTTTGATAATGAAAAATCCCTCTATACCCTCTCTGACGACCCGACAATGATTTCTTTTGACAAATTATTGATATTGAGATGGAAATGAATATTCTGTACCCCACAATGATGCGTGCCAAGTCATATTTGATTTTGGGGTAATTTTGATAATGAAAAATCCCTCTATACCCCCTCTTACGACCTGTCAATGATTTCCATTGACGAATTATTGTTATTCAGATGGAAATGGATATTCTGCAGCCCACCATGATGCGTGCCAAGTCATATTTGATTTTGAGGTAATTTTGAAAGTGAAAAATCCCTCTATACCCCCTCTGACGACCCGACAATGATTTCTTTTGACAAATTATTGTTATTGAGATGGAAATGAATATTGTGTACCCCACCATGTTGCGTGCCAAGTCATATTTGATTTTGGGGTAATTTTGAAAATGAAATATCCCTCTATACCCCCTCTGACGACACGACAATGATTTATCTTAAGGAATTATTGTTATTCAGATGGAAATGGATATTCTGCACCCCACCATGATGCGTGCCAAGTCATTTTTGATTTTGAAGTCATTTTGAAAATGAAAAATCCCTCTATTCCCTCTCTGACGACCCGACAATGATTTCTGTTTACGAATTATTGTTATTCAGATGGAAATAGATATTCTGCACCCCACCATGATGCGTGCCAAGTCATATTTGATTTTGAGGTTATTTTGATAATGAAAAATCCCTCTATACCCCCTCTGACGTCCCGACAATGATTTCTGTTGACGAATTATTGTTATTTAGATGAAATTGCATGTTTTGCACCCCACTATGATGCGTGCCAAGTCATATTTGATTTTTGAAGTCATTTTGATAATGAAAAATCCCTTTATTCCCTCTCTGACGACCCGACAATGATTTCTGTAGACAATTTATTTTTATAGAGATGGAAATGGATATTCTGTACTCCACCATGATGCGTGCCAAGTCATATTTGATTTTTGAAGTCATTTTGAAAATGAAAAATCCCTCTCTACCCCCTCTAACGACCCGTCAATGATTTCTGTTTACGAATTATTGTTATTCAGATGGAAATAGATATTCTGCACCCCACCATGATGCGTGCCAGTTCATATTTGATTTTTGAAGTCATTTTGAAAATGAAAAATCCCTCTATTCCCTCTCTGACGACCCGACAATGATTTCTGTTGACGAATTATTGTTATTTGGATGGAAATGCATGTTTTGCACCCCACTATGATGCGTGCCAAGTCATATTTGATTTATGAAGTCATTTTGATAATGAAAAATCCCTCTATACCCCCTCTGACGACCCGAAAATGATTTCTGTTGACGAATTATTGTTATTTAGATGAAAATGGATATTATGCACTCCACTATGATACGTGCCAAGTCATATTTGATTTTTGAAGTAATTTTGAAAATGAAAAATCCCTCTATGCCCCCTCTAACGACCCGTCAATGACTTCTGTTGACGAATTATTGTTATTCAGATGGAAATGGATATTCTGCACCCCACCATGATGCGTGCCAAGTCATATTTGATTTTGATGTAATTTTGAAAATGAAAAATCCCTCTATACCCCGTCTGACGACCCGTCAAGGATTTCTGTTGACTAATTATTGATATTCAGATGGAAATAGATATTCTGCACCCCACCATGATGCGTGCCAAGTCATATTAGATTTTGAGGTAATTTTGAAAATGAAAAATCCCTCTATAATCCCTCTGACGACCCGACAATGATTTCTGTTGACAAATTAATGTTATTCAGATAGAAATGGAGATTCTGCACCCCACCATGATGCGTGCCAAGTCATATTTGATTTTGAGGTAATTTTGAAAATGAAAAATCCCTCTATACCCCCTCTAACGACCCGTCAATGATTTCTGTTGACGAATTATTGTTATTCAGATGGAAATGGATATTCTGCACCCCACCATGATGCGTGCCTAGTCATATTTGAATTTTGAAGTCATTTTGAAATTGAAAATTCCCTCTATACCCCCTCTGACGACCTGACAATGATTTCTGTAGACGAATTATTGTTTTTCAGATGGAAATGGATGTTTTGCACCCTACTATGATGCGTGCCAAGCCATATTTGTATTTTGAAGTCATTTTGATAATGAAAAATCCCTCTATACCCCCTCAAACGACCCGTCAATGATTTCTGTTGACGAATTATTGTTATTCAGATGGAAATGGATGTTTTGCACCCTACTATGATGCGTGCCAAGCCATATTTGTATTTTGAAGTCATTTTGATAACGAAAAATCCCTCTATTCCCTCTCTGACGACCCGACAATGATTTCTGTTGACAAATCATTGTTATTTAGATGAAATTGCATGTTTTGCACCCCACTATGATGCGTGCCAAGTCATATTTGATTTTTGAAGTCATTTTGATAATGAAAAATCCCTTTATTCCCTCTCTGACGACCCGACAATGATTTCTGTAGACAATTTATTTTTATAGAGATGGAAATGGATATTCTGTAATCCACCATGATGCGTGCCAAGTCATATTTGATTTTTGAAGTCATTTTGAAAATGAAAAATCCCTCTCTACCCCCTCTAACGACCCGTCAATGATTTCTGTTTACGAATTATTGTTATTCAGATGGAAATGAATATTTTGCACCCTACTATTATGCGTGCCAAGCCTTATTTGAATTTTGAAGTCATTTTGATAATGAAAAATCCCTCTATACCCCCTCTAACGAGCCGTCAATGATTTCCATTGACGAATTATTGTTATTCAGATGGAAATGAATTTTCTGCAGCCCACCATGATGCGTGCCAAGTCATATTTGATTTTGAGGTAATTTTGAAAATGAAAAATCCCTCTATACCCCCTCTGACGACCCGACAATGATTTCTTTTGATAAATTATTGTTATTGAGATGGAAATGAATATTCTGTATTCCACCATAATGCGTGCCAAGTCATATTTGATTTTTGAAGTCATTTTGAAAATGAAAAATCCCTCTATACCCCCTCTGACGACCCGACAATGATTTCTGTTGACGAATTATTGTTTTTCAGATGGAAATGGATGTTTTGCAACCTACTATGATGCGTGCCAAGCCTTATTTGAATTTTGAAGTCATTTTGATAATGAAAAATCCCTCTATACCCTCTCTAACGACCCGTCAATGATTTCCATTGATGACTTATTGTTATTCAGATGGAAATGGATATTCTGCAGCCCACCATGATGCGTGCCAAGTCTTATTTGATTTTGAGGTAATTTTGAAAATGAGAAATCCCTCTATACCCCCTCTGACGACCCGACAATGATTTCTTCTGACAAATTATTGTTATTGAGATGAAAATGAATATTCTGTACCCCACCATGATGCGTGCCAAGTCATATTTGATTTTTGAAGTCATTTTGAAAATGAAAAATCCCTCTATACCCCCTCTGACGACCGGACAATGATTTCTTTTGACGAATTATTGTTTTTCAGATGGAAATGGATGTTTTGCACCCTACTATGATGCGTGCCAAGCCTTATTTGAATTTTGAAGTCATTTTGATAATGAAAAATCCCTCTATACCCCCTCTAACGACCCGTCAATGATTTTGTATTGACGAATTATTGTTATTCAGATGGAAATATATATTCTGCAGCCCACCATGATGCGTGCCAAGTCATATTTGATTTTGAGGTAATTTTGAAAATGAAAAATCTCTCTATACCCCCTCTGACGACCCGACAATGATTTCTTTTGACAAATCATTGTTATTGAGATGGAAATGAATATTCTGTACCCCACCATGTTTCGTGCCAAGTCATATTTGATTTTGGGGTAATTTTGATAATGAAAAATCCCTCTATACCCCCTCTAACGACCCGTCAATGATTTTGTATTGACGAATTATT
This sequence comes from Chrysolina americana, assembly GCA_958502065.1. NCBI lineage: Eukaryota > Metazoa > Arthropoda > Insecta > Coleoptera > Chrysomelidae > Chrysolina > Chrysolina americana. The sequence continues at coordinate 43,092,954 of OY293414.1, forward strand.
GTTATTCAGATGGAAATGGATATTCTGCAGCCCACCATGATGCGTGCCAAGTCATATTTGATTTTGAGGTAATTTTGAAAATGAAAAATCCCTCTATACCCCCTCTGACGACCCGACAATGATTTCTTTTGACAAATTATTGTTATTGAGATGGAAATGAATATTCTGTACCCCACCATGATGCGTGCCAAGTCATATTTGATTTTGGGGTAATTTTGATAATGAAAAATCCCTCTATACCCCCTCTAACGACCTGTCAATGATTTCCATTGACGAATTATTGTTATTCAGATGGAAATGGATATTCTGCAGCCCACCATGATGCGTGCCAAGTCATATTTGATTTTGAGGTAATTTTGAAAATGAAAAATCCCTCTATACCCCCTCTGACGACCCGACAATGATTTCTTTTGACAAATTATTGTTATTGAGATGGAAATGAATATTGTGTACCCCACCATGTTGCGTGCCAAGTCATATTTGATTTTGGGGTAATTTTGAAAATGAAATATCCCTCTATACCCCCTCTGACGACACGACAATGATTTATCTTAAGGAATTATTGTTATTCAGATGGAAGTGGATATTCTGCACCCCACCATGATGCGTGCCAAGTCATTTTTGATTTTTGAAGTCATTTTGAAAATGAAAAATCCCTCTATTCCCTCTCTGACGACCCGACAATGATTTCTGTTTACGAATTATTGTTATTCAGATGGAAATAGATATTCTGCACCCCACCATGATGCGTGCCAAGTCATATTTGATTTTGAGGTTATTTTGATAATGAAAAATCCCTCTATACCCCCTCTGACGTCCCGACAATGATTTCTGTTGACGAATTATTGTTATTTAGATGAAATTGCATGTTTTGCACCCCACTATGATGCGTGCCAAGTCATATTTGATTTTTGAAGTCATTTTGATAATGAAAAATCCCTTTATTCCCTCTCTGACAACCCGACAATGATTTCTGTAGACAATTTATTTTTATAGAGATGGAAATGGATATTCTGTACTCCACCATGATGCGTGCCAAGTCATATTTGATTTTTGAAGTCATTTTGAAAATGAAAAATCCCTCTCTACCCCCTCTAACGACCCGTCAATGATTTCTGTTTACGAATTATTGTTATTCAGATGGAAATAGATATTCTGCACCCCACCATGATGCGTGCCAGTTCATATTTGATTTTTGAAGTCATTTTGAAAATGAAAAATCCCTCTATTCCCTCTCTGACGACCCGACAATGATTTCTGTTGACGAATTATTGTTATTTGGATGGAAATGCATGTTTTGCACCCCACTATGATGCGTGCCAAGTCATATTTGATTTATGAAGTCATTTTGATAATGAAAAATCCCTCTATACCCCCTCTGACGACCCGAAAATGATTTCTGTTGACGAATTATTGTTATTTAGATGAAAATGGATATTATGCACTCCACTATGATACGTGCCAAGTCATATTTGATTTTTGAAGTAATTTTGAAAATGAAAAATCCCTCTATGCCCCCTCTAACGACCCGTCAATGACTTCTGTTGACGAATTATTGTTATTCAGATGGAAATGGATATTCTGCACCCCACCATGATGCGTGCCAAGTCATATTTGATTTTGATGTAATTTTGAAAATGAAAAATCCCTCTATACCCCGTCTGACGACCCGTCAATGATTTCTGTTGACTAATTATTGATATTCAGATGGAAATGGATATTCTGCACCCCACCATGATGCGTGCCAAGTCATATTAGATTTTGAGGTAATTTTGAAAATGAAAAATCCCTCTATACCCCCTCTGACGACCCGACAATGATTTATTTTGACGAATTATTGTTTTTCAGATGGAAATGGATGTTTTGCACCCTACTATGATGCGTGCCAAGCCTTATTTGAATTTTGAAGTCATTTTGATAATGAAAAATCCCTCTATACCCCCTCTAACGACCCGTCAATGATTTCTGTTGACGAATTATTGTTATTCAGATGGAAATGGATATTCTGCAGCCCACCATGATGCGTGCCAAGTCATATTTGATTTTGAGGTAAATTTGAAAATGAAAAATCTCTCTATACCCCCTCTGACGACCCGACAATGATTTCTTTTGACAAATCATTGTTATTGAGATGGAAATGAATATTCTGTACCCCACCATGTTGCGTGCCAAGTCATATTTGATTTTGGGGTAATTTTGATAATGAAAAATCCCTCTATACCCCTTCTAACGACCCGTCAATGATTTTGTATTGACGAATTATTGTTATTCAGATGGAAATGGATATTCTGCAGCCCACCATGATGCGTGCCAAGTCATATTTGATTTTGAGGTAATTTTGAAAATGAAAAATCCCTCTATACCCCCTCTGACGACCCGACAATGATTTCTTTTGACAAATTATTGTTATTGAGATGGAAATGAATATTCTGTACCCCACCATGATGCGTGCCAAGTCATATTTGATTTTTGAAGTAATTTTGAAAATGAAAAATCCCTCTATGCCCCCTCTAACGACCCGTCAATGATATCTGTTGACGAATTATTGTTATTCAGATGGAAATGGATATTCTGCACCCTACCATGATGCGTGCCAAGTCATATTTGATTTTGATGTAATTTTGAAAATGAAAAATCCCTCTATACCCCGTCTGACGACCCGTCAATGATTTCTGTTGACTATTTATTGATATTCAGATGGAAATGGATATTCTGCACCCCACCATGATGCGTGCCAAGTCATATTAGATTTTGAGGTAATTTTGAAAATGAAAAATCCCTCTATAATCCCTCTGACGACCCGACAATGATTTCTGTTGACAAATTAATGTTATTCAGATAGAAATGGAGATTCTGCACCCCACCATGATGCGTGCCAAGTCTTATTTGATTTTGAGGTAATTTTGAAAATGAAAAATCCCTCTATACCCCCTCTAACGACCCGTCAATGATTTCTGTTGACGAATTATTGTTATTCAGATGGAAATGGATATTCTGCACCCCACCATGATGCGTGCCTAGTCATATTTGAATTTTGAAGTCATTTTGAAATTGAAAATTCCCTCTATACCCCCTCTGACGACCTGACAATGATTTCTGTAGACGAATTATTGTTTTTCAGATGGAAATGGATGTTTTGCACCCTACTATGATGCGTGCCAAGCCATATTTGTATTTTGAAGTCATTTTGATAATGAAAAATCCCTCTATACCCCCTCTAACGACCCGTCTATGATTTCTGTTGACGAATTATTGTTATTCAGATGGAAATGGATATTCTGCAGCCCACCAGGTTGCGTGCCAAGTCATATTTGATGTTGAGGTAATTTTGAAAATGAAAAATCCCTCTATACCCCCTCTGACGACCCTACAATGATTACTTTTGACAAATTATTGTTATTGAGATGGAAATGAATATTCTGTATCCTACCATGATGCGTGCCTAGACATATTGGAATTTTGAAGTCATTTTGAAAATGAAAAATCACTCTATACCCCCTCTGACGACCCGACAATGATTTCTGTTGACGAATTATTGTTATTCAGATGAAAATGGATATTCTGCACCCTACCATGATGCGTGCCAAGTCATATTAGATTTTGAGGTAATTTTGAAAATTAAAAATCCCTCTATACCCCCTCTGACGTCCCGACAATGATTTCTGTTGACAAATTATTGTTATTTAGATGAAATTGCATGTTTTGCACCCCACTATGATGCATGCCAAGTCATATTTGATTTTTGAAGTCATTTTGATAATGAAAAATCCCTCTATTCCCTCTCTGACGACCCGACAATGATTTCTGTTGACAAATTATTGTTATTTAGATGAAATTGCATGTTTTGCACCCCACTATGATGCGTGCCAAGTCATATTTGATTTTTGAAGTCATTTGGATAATGAAAAATCCCTTTATTCCCTCTCTGACGACCCGACAATGATTTCTGTAGACAATTTATTTTTATAGAGATGGAAATGGATATTCTGTAATCCGCCATGATGCGTGCCAAGTCATATTTGAATTTTGAAGTCATTTTGATAATGAAAAATCCCTTTATTCCCTCTCTGACGACCCGACAATGATTTCTTTTGAGAAATTATTGTTATTGAGATGGAAATGAATATTCTGTATTCCACCATGATGCGTGCCAAGTCATATTTGATTTTTGAAGTCATTTTGAAAATGAAAAATCCCTCTATACCCCCTCTGACGACCCGACAATGATTTCTGTTGACGAATTATTGTTTTTCAGATGGAAATGGATGTTTTGCAACCTACTATGATGCGTGCCAAGCCTTATTTGAATTTTGAAGTCATTTTGATAATGAAAAATCCCTCTATACCCTCTCTGACGACCCGACAATGATTTCTTTTGACAAATTATTGATATTGAGATGGAAATGAATATTCTGTACCCCACAATGATGCGTGCCAAGTCATATTTGATTTTGGGGTAATTTTGATAATGAAAAATCCCTCTATACCCCCTCTTACGACCTGTCAATGATTTCCATTGACGAATTATTGTTATTCAGATGGAAATGGATATTCTGCAGCCCACCATGATGCGTGCCAAGTCATATTTGATTTTGAGGTAATTTTGAAAGTGAAAAATCCCTCTATACCCCCTCTGACGACCCGACAATGATTTCTTTTGACAAATTATTGTTATTGAGATGGAAATGAATATTGTGTACCCCACCATGTTGCGTGCCAAGTCATATTTGATTTTGGGGTAATTTTGAAAATGAAATATCCCTCTATACCCCCTCTGACGACACGACAATGATTTATCTTAAGGAATTATTGTTATTCAGATGGAAATGGATATTCTGCACCCCACCATGATGCGTGCCAAGTCATTTTTGATTTTGAAGTCATTTTGAAAATGAAAAATCCCTCTATTCCCTCTCTGACGACCCGACAATGATTTCTGTTTACGAATTATTGTTATTCAGATGGAAATAGATATTCTGCACCCCACCATGATGCGTGCCAAGTCATATTTGATTTTGAGGTTATTTTGATAATGAAAAATCCCTCTATACCCCCTCTGACGTCCCGACAATGATTTCTGTTGACGAATTATTGTTATTTAGATGAAATTGCATGTTTTGCACCCCACTATGATGCGTGCGAAGTCATATTTGATTTTTGAAGTCATTTTGATAATGAAAAATCCCTTTATTCCCTCTCTGACGACCCGACAATGATTTCTGTAGACAATTTATTTTTATAGAGATGGAAATGGATATTCTGTACTCCACCATGATGCGTGCCAAGTCATATTTGATTTTTGAAGTCATTTTGAAAATGAAAAATCCCTCTCTACCCCCTCTAACGACCCGTCAATGATTTCTGTTTACGAATTATTGTTATTCAGATGGAAATAGATATTCTGCACCCCACCATGATGCGTGCCAGTTCATATTTGATTTTTGAAGTCATTTTGAAAATGAAAAATCCCTCTATTCCCTCTCTGACGACCCGACAATGATTTCTGTTGACGAATTATTGTTATTTGGATGGAAATGCATGTTTTGCACCCCACTATGATGCGTGCCAAGTCATATTTGATTTATGAAGTCATTTTGATAATGAAAAATCCCTCTATACCCCCTCTGACGACCCGAAAATGATTTCTGTTGACGAATTATTGTTATTTAGATGAAAATGGATATTATGCACTCCACTATGATACGTGCCAAGTCATATTTGATTTTTGAAGTAATTTTGAAAATGAAAAATCCCTCTATGCCCCCTCTAACGACCCGTCAATGACTTCTGTTGACGAATTATTGTTATTCAGATGGAAATGGATATTCTGCACCCCACCATGATGCGTGCCAAGTCATATTTGATTTTGATGTAATTTTGAAAATGAAAAATCCCTCTATACCCCGTCTGACGACCCGTCAAGGATTTCTGTTGACTAATTATTGATATTCAGATGGAAATAGATATTCTGCACCCCACCATGATGCGTGCCAAGTCATATTAGATTTTGAGGTAATTTTGAAAATGAAAAATCCCTCTATAATCCCTCTGACGACCCGACAATGATTTCTGTTGACAAATTAATGTTATTCAGATAGAAATGGAGATTCTGCACCCCACCATGATGCGTGCCAAGTCATATTTGATTTTGAGGTAATTTTGAAAATGAAAAATCCCTCTATACCCCCTCTAACGACCCGTCAATGATTTCTGTTGACGAATTATTGTTATTCAGATGGAAATGGATATTCTGCACCCCACCATGATGCGTGCCTAGTCATATTTGAATTTTGAAGTCATTTTGAAATTGAAAATTCCCTCTATACCCCCTCTGACGACCTGACAATGATTTCTGTAGACGAATTATTGTTTTTCAGATGGAAATGGATGTTTTGCACCCTACTATGATGCGTGCCAAGCCATATTTGTATTTTGAAGTCATTTTGATAATGAAAAATCCCTCTATACCCCCTCAAACGACCCGTCAATGATTTCTGTTGACGAATTATTGTTATTCAGATGGAAATGGATATTCTGCAGCCCACCATGTTGCGTGCCAAGTCATATTTGATGTTGAGGTAATTTTGAAAATGAAAAATCCCTCTATACCCCCTCTGACGACCCTACAATGATTTCTTTTGACAAATTATTGTTATTGAGATGGAAATGAATATTCTGTATCCCACCATGATGCGTGCCTAGACATATTTGATTTTTGAAGTCATTTTGAAAATGAAAAATCACTCTATACCCCCTCTGACGACCCGACAATGATTTCTGTTGACGAATTATTGTTATTCAGATGAAAATGGATATTCTGCACCCTACCATGATGCGTGCCAAGTCATATTAGATTTTGAGGTAATTTTGAAAATTAAAAATCCCTCTATACCCCCTCTGACGTCCCAACAATGATTTCTGTTGACAAATTATTGTTATTTAGATGAAATTGCATGTTTTGCACCCCACTATGATGCGTGCCAAGTCATATTTGATTTTTGAAGTCATTTTGATAATGAAAAATCCCTCTATTCCCTCTCTGACGACCCGACAATGATTTCTGTTGACGAATTATTGTTATTTAGATGAAATTGCATGTTTTGCACCCCACTATGATGCGTGCCAAGTCATATTTGATTTTTGAAGTCATTTTGATAATGAAAAATCCCTTTATTCCCTCTCTGACGACCCGACAATGATTTCTGTAGACAATTTATTTTTATAGAGATGGAAATGGATATTCTGTAATCCACCATGATGCGTGCCAAGTCATATTTGATTTTTGAAGTCATTTTGATAATGAAAAATCCCTTTATTCCCTCTCTGACGACCCGACAATGATTTCTGTAGACAATTTATTCTTATAGAGATGGAAATGGATATTCTGTAATCCACCATGATGCGTGCCAAGTCATATTTGATTTTTGAAGTCATTTTGAAAATGAAAAATCCCTCTCTACCCCCTCTAACGACCCGTCAATGATTTCTGTTTACGAATTATTGTTATTCAGATGGAAATGAATATTTTGAACCCTACTATTATGCGTGCCAAGCCTTATTTGAATTTTGAAGTCATTTTGATAATGAAAAATCCCTCTATACCCCTCTAACGAGCCGTCAATGATTTCCATTGACGAATTATTGTTATTCAGATGGAAATGAATTTTCTGCAGCCCACCATGATGCGTGCCAAGTCATATTTGATTTTGAGGTAATTTTGAAAATGTAAAATCCCTCTATACCCCCTCTGACGACCCGACAATGATTTCTTTTGACAAATTATTGTTATTGAGATGGGAATGAATATTCTGTAACCCACCATGATGCGTGCCAAGTCATATTTGATTTTTGAAGTCATTTTGAAAATGAAAAATCCCTCTATACCCCCTCTGACGACCCGACAATGATTTCTGTTGACGAATTATTGTTTTTCAGATGGAAATGGATGTTTTGCACCCTACTATGATGCGTGCCAAGCCTTATTTGAATTTTGAAGTCATTTTGATAATGAAAAATCCCTCTATACCCCCTCTAACGACCCGTCAATGATTTCCATTGACGAATTATTGTTATTCAGATGGAAATAGATATTCTGCAGCCCACCATGATGCGTGCCAAGTCATATTTGATTTTGAGGTAATTTTGAAAATGAGAAATCCCTCTATACCCCCTCTGACGACCCGACAATGATTTCTTTTGACAAATTATTGTTATTGAGATGGAAATGAATATTCTGTACCCCACCATGTTGCGTGCCAAGTCATATTTGATTTTGTGGTAATTTTGATAATGAGAAATCCCTCTATACCCCCTCTGACGACCCGACAATGATTTCTTTCGACAAATTATTGTTATTGAGATGAAAATGGTTATTCTGTACCCCACCATGATGCGTGCCAAGTCATATTTGATTTTTGAAGTCATTTTGAAAATGAAAAATCCCTCTATACCCCCTCTGACGACCCGACAATGATTTCTGTTGACGAATTATTGTTTTTCAGATGGAAATGGATGTTTTGCACCCTACTATGATGCGTGCCAAGCCTTATTTGAATTTTGAAGTCATTTTGATAATGAAAAATCCCTCAATACCCCCTCTAACGACCCGTCAATGATTTTGTATTGACGAATTATTGTTATTGAGATGGAAATGAATATTCTGTACCCCACCATGTTGCGTGCCAAGTCATATTTGATTTTGGGGTAATTTTGATAATGAAAAATCCCTCTATACCCCCTCTAACGACCTGTCAATGATTTCTATTGACGAATTATTGTTATTCAGATGGAAATGGATATTCTGCAGCCCACCATGATGCGTGCCAAGTCATATTTGATTTTGAGGTAATTTTGAAAATGAAAAATCCCTCTATACCCCCTCTGACGACCCGACAATGATTTCTTTTGACAAATTATTGTTATTGAAATGGAAATGAATATTGTGTACCCCACCATGTTGCGTGCCAAGTCATATTTGATTTTGGGGTAATTTTGAAAATGAAAAATCCCTCTATACCCCCTCTGACGACACGACAATGATTTATCTTAAGGAATTATTGTTATTCAGATGGGAATGGATATTCTGCACCCCACCATGATGCGTGCCAAGTCATATTTGATTTCGAGGTAATTATGAAAATGAAAAAACCCTCTATACCCCCTCTGACGACCCGACAATGATTTCTGTTGACGAAAAACTGTTATTCCGATGAAAATGAATATTTTGCACCCCACTATGATGCGTGCCAAGTCATATTTGATTTTTGAAGTCATTTTGATAATGAAAAATCCCTTTATTCCCTCTCTGACGACCAGACAATGATTTCTGTGGACAATTTATTTTTATAGAGATGGAAATGGATATTCTGTACTCCACCATGATGCGTGCCAAGTCATATTTGATTTTTGAAGTCATTTTGAAAATGAAAAATCCCTCTCTACCCCCTCTAACGACCCGTCAATGATTTCTGTTTACGAATTATTGTTATTCAGATGAAAATAGATATTCTGCACCCCACCATGATGCATGCCAAGTCATATTTGATTTTTGAAGTCATTTTGAAAATGAAAAATCCCTCTATTCCCTCTCTGACGACCCGACAATGATTTCTGTTGACGAATTATTGTTATTTGGATGGAAATGCATGTTTTGCACCCCACTATGATGCGTGCCAAGTCATATTTGATTTATGAAGTCATTATGATACTGAAAAATCCCTCTATACCCCCTCTGACGACCCGAAAATGATTTCTGTTGACGAATTATTGTTATTTAGATGAAAATGGATATTATGCACTCCACTATGATACGTGCCAAGTCATATTTGATTTTTGAAGTAATTTTGAAAATGAAAAATCCCTCTATGCCCCCTCTAACGACCCGTCAATGATTTCTGTTGACGAATTTTTGTTATTCAGATGGAAATGGATATTCTGCACCCCACCATGATGCGTGCCAAGTCATATTTGATTTTGATGTAATTTTGAAAATGAAAAATCCCTCTATACCCCGTCTGACGACCCTTCAATGATTTCTGTTGACTAATTATTGATATTCAGATGGAAATGGATATTCTGCACCCCACCATGATGCGTGCCAAGTCATATTAGATTTTGAGGTAATTTTGAAAATGAAAAATCCCTCGATACCCCCTCTGACGACACGACAATGATTTCTGTTGACGAATTATTGTCATTCAGATGGAAATGGATGTTTTGCACCCCACTATGATGCGTGCCAAAACCTATTTGATTTTGAGGTAATTTTGAAAATGAAAAATCCCTCTATACCCCCTTTGACGTCCCGACAATGATTTCTGTTGACAAATTATATTTATAGAGATGGAAATGGATATTCTGTACCCCACCATGATGCGTGCCAAGTCATATTTGATTTTGGGGTAATTTTGAAAATGAAATATCCATCTATACCCCCTCTGACGACACCACAATGATTTATCTTAAGGAATTATTGTTATTCAGATGGGAATGGATATTCTGCCCCCTACCATGATGCGTGCCAAGTCATTTTTGATTTTTGAAGTCATTTTGAAAATGAAAAATCCCTCTATTCCCCCTCTAACGACCCGTCAATGATTTTGTATTGACGAATTATTGTTATTCAGATGGAAATGGATATTCTGCAGCCCACCATGATGCGTGCCAAGTCATATTTGATTTTGAGGTAATTTTGAAAATGAAAAATCCCTCTATACCCCCTCTGACGACACGACAATGATTTAACTTAAGGAATTATTGTTATTCAGATGGGAATGGATATTCTGCACCCCACCATGATGCGTGCCAAGTCATTTTTGATTTTTGAAGTCATTTTGAAAATGAAATATCCCTCTATTCCCTCTCTGACGACCTGACAATGATTTCTGTTTACGAATTATTGTTATTCAGATGGAAATAGATATTCTGCACCCCACCATGATGCGTGCCAAGTCATATTTGATTTTGGGGTAATTTTGAAAATGAAATATCCCTCTATACCCCCTCTGACTACCCGACAATGATTTCTGTTGACGAATTATTGTTTTTCAGATGGAAGTGGATGTTTTGCACCCTACTATGATGCGTGCCAAGCCATATTTGTATTTTGAAGTCATTTTGATAATGAAAAATCCCTCTATACCCCCTCTAACGACCCGTCAATGATTTCTGTTGACGAATTATTGTTATTCAGATGGAAATGGATATTCTGCAGCCCACCATGTTGCGTGCCAAGTCATATTTGATGTTGAGGTAATTTTGAAAATGAAAAATCCCTCTATACCCCCTCTGACGACCCTACAATGATTTCTTTTGACAAATTATTGTTATTGAGATGGAAATGAATATTCTGTATCCCACCATGATGCGTGCCTAGACATATTTGATTTTTGAAGTCATTTTGAAAATGAAAAATCACTCTATACCCCCTCTGACGACCCGACAATGATTTCTGTTGACGAATTATTGTTATTCAGATGAAAATGGATATTCTGCACCCTACCATGATGCGTGCCAAGTCATATTAGATTTTGAGGTAATTTTGAAAATTAAAAATCCCTCTATACCCCCTCTGACGTCCCGACAATGATTATTGTTGACAAATTATTGTTATTTAGATGAAATTGCATGTTTTGCACCCCACTATGATGCGTGCCAAGTCATATTTGATTTTTGAAGTCATTTTGATAATGAAAAATCCCTCTATTCCCTCTCTGACGACCCGACAATGATTTCTGTTGACGAATTATGGTTATTTAGATGAAATTGCATGTTTTGCACCCCACTATGATGCGTGCCAAGTCATATTTGATTTTGAGGTAATTTTGAAAATGAGAAATCCCTCTATACCCCCTCTGACGACCCGACAATGATTTCTTTTGACAAATTATTGTTATTGAGATGGAAATGAATATTCTGTAACCCACCATGATGCGTGCCAAGTCATATTTGATTTTTGAAGTCATTTTGAAAATGAAAAATCCCTCTATACTCCCTCTGACGACCCGACAATGATTTCTGTTGACGAATTATTGTTTTTCAGATGGAAATGGATGTTTTGCAACCTACTATGATGCGTGCCAAGCCTTATTTGAATTTTGAAGTCATTTTGATAATGAAAAATCCCTCTATACCCTCTCTAACGACCCGTCAATGATTTCCATTGATGAATTATTGTTATTCAGATGGAAATGGATATTCTGCAGCCCACCATGATGCGTGCCAAGTCTTATTTGATTTTGAGGTAATTTTGAAAATGAGATATCCCTCTATACCCCCTCTGACGACCCGACAATGATTTCTTTTGACAAATTATTGTTATTGAGATGGAAATGAATATTCTGTACCCCACCATGTTGCGTGCCAAGTCATATTTGATTTTGGGGTAATTTTGATAATGAGAAATCCCTCTATACCCCCTCTGACGACCCGACAATGATTTCTTCTGACAAATTATTGTTATTGAGATGAAAATGAATATTCTGTACCCCACCATGATGCGTGCCAAGTCATATTTGATTTTTGAAGTCATTTTGAAAATGAAAAATCCCTCTATACCCCCTCTAACGACCCGTCAATTATTTTGTATTGACGAATTATTGTTATTCAGATGGAAATGGATATTCTGCAGCCCACCATGATGCGTGCCAAGTCATATTTGATTTTGAGGTAAATTTGAAAATGAAAAATCTCTCTATACCCCCTCTGACGACCCGACAATGATTTCTTTTGACAAATCATTGTTATTGAGATGGAAATGAATATTCTGTACCCCACCATGTTGCGTGCCAAGTCATATTTGATTTTGGGGTAATTTTGATAATGAAAAATCCCTCTATACCCCCTCTGACGACCCGACAATGATTTCTTTTGACAAATCATTGTTATTGAGATGGAAATGAATATTCTGTACCCCACCATGATGCGTGCCAAGTCTTATTTGATTTTGAGGTAATTTTGAAAATGAGATATCCCTCTATACCCCCTCTGACGACCCGACAATGATTTCTTTTGACAAATTATTGTTATTGAGATGGAAATGAATATTCTGTACCCCACCATGTTGCGTGCCAAGTCATATTTGATTTTGGGGTAATTTTGATAATGAGAAATCCCTCTATACCCCCTCTGACGACCCGACAATGATTTCTTCTGACAAATTATTGTTATTGAGATGAAAATGAATATTCTGTACCCCACCATGATGCGTGCCAAGTCATATTTGATTTTTGAAGTCATTTTGAAAATGAAAAATCCCTCTATACCCCCTCTAACGACCCGTCAATTATTTTGTATTGACGAATTATTGTTATTCAGATGGAAATGGATATTCTGCAGCCCACCATGATGCGTGCCAAGTCATATTTGATTTTGAGGTAAATTTGAAAATGAAAAATCTCTCTATACCCCCTCTGACGACCCGACAATGATTTCTTTTGACAAATCATTGTTATTGAGATGGAAATGAATATTCTGTACCCCACCATGTTGCGTGCCAAGACATATTTGATTTTGGGGTAATTTTGATAATGAAAAATCCCTCTATACCCCCTCTGACGACCCGACAATGATTTCTTTTGACAAATCATTGTTATTGAGATGGAAATGAATATTCTGTACCCCACCATGATGCGTGCCAAGTCTTATTTGATTTTGAGGTAATTTTGAAAATGAGATATCCCTCTATACCCCCTCTGACGACCCGACAATGATTTCTTTTGACAAATTATTGTTATCGAGATGGAAATGAATATTCTGTACCCCACCATGATGCGTGCCAAGTCATATTTGATTTTTGAAGTCATTTTGAAAATGAAAAATCCCTCTATACCCCCTCTAACGACCCGTCAATTATTTTGTATTGACGAATTATTGTTATTCAGATGGAAATGGATATTCTGCAGCCCACCATGATGCGTGCCAAGTCATATTTGATTTTGAGGTAAATTTGAAAATGAAAAATCTCTCTATACCCCCTCTGACGACCCGACAATGATTTCTCTTGACAAATCATTGTTATTGAGATGGAAATGAATATTCTGTACCCCACCATGTTGCGTGCCAAGTCATATTTGATTTTGGGGTAATTTTGATAATGAAAAATCCCTCTATACCCCCTCTGACGACCCGACAATGATTTCTTTTGACGAATTATTGTTTTTCAGATGGAAATGGATGTTTTGCACCCTACTATGATGCGTGCCAAGCCTTATTTGAATTTTGAAGTCATTTTGATAATGAAAAATCCCTCTATACCCCCTCTAACGACCCGTCAATTATTTTGTATTGACGAATTATTGTTATTCAGATGGAAATGGATATTCTGCAGCCCACCATGATGCGTGCCAAGTCATATTTGATTTTGAGGTAAATTTGAAAATGAAAAATCTCTCTATACCCCCTCTGACGACCCGACAATGATTTCTTTTGACAAATCATTGTTATTGAGATGGAAATGAATATTCTGTACCCCACCATGTTGCGTGCCAAGTCATATTTGATTTTGGGGTAATTTTGATAATGAAAAATCCCTCTATACCCCCTCTGACGACCCGACAATGATTTCTTTTGACAAATTATTGTTATTGAGATGGAAATGAATATTCTGTACCCCACCATGATGCGTGCCAAGTCATATTTGATTTTTGAAGTAATTTTGAAAATGAAAAATCCCTCTATGCCCCCTCTAACGACCCGTCAATGACTTCTGTTGACGAATTATTGTTATTCAGATGGAAATGGATATTCTGCACCCCACCATGATGCGTGCCAAGTCATATTTGATTTTGATGTAATTTTGAAAATGAAAAATCCCTCTATACCCCGTCTGACGACCCGTCAATGATTTCTGTTGACTAATTATTGATATTCAGATGGAAATGGATATTCTGCACCCCACCATGATGCGTGCCAAGTCATATTAGATTTTGAGGTAATTTTGAAAATGAAAAATCCCTCTATAATCCCTCTGACGACCCGATAATGATTTCTGTTGACAAATTAATGTTAATCAGATAGAAATGGAGATTCTGCACCCCACCATGATGCGTGCCAAGTCATATTTGATTTTGAGGTAATTTTGAAAATGAAAAATCCCTCTATACCCCCTCTAACGACCCGTCAATGATTTCTGTTGACGAATTATTGTTATTCAGATGGAAATGGATATTCTGCACCCCACCATGATGCGTGCCTAGTCATGTTTGAATTTTGAAGTCATTTTGAAATTGAAAATTCCCTCTATACCCCCTCTGACGACCTGACAATGATTTCTGTAGACGAATTATTGGTTTTCAGATGGAAATGGATGTTTTGCACCCTACTATGATGCGTGCCAAGCCATATTTGTATTTTGAAGTCATTTTGATAATGAAAAATCCCTCTATACCCCCTCTAACGACCCGTCTATGATTTTTGTTGACGAATTATTGTTATTCAGATGGGAATGGATATTCTGCAGCCCACCAGGTTGCGTGCCAAGTCATATTTGATGTTGAGGTAATTTTGAAAATGAAAAATCCCTCTATACCCCCTCTGACGACCCTACAATGATTTCTTTTGACAAATTATTGTTATTGAGATGGAAATGAATATTCTGTATCCTACCATGATGCGTGCCTAGACATATTTGAATTTTGAAGTCATTTTGAAAATGAAAAATCACTCTATACCCCCTCTGACGACCCGACAATGATTTCTGTTGACGAATTATTGTTATTCAGATGAAAATGGATATTCTGCACACTACCATGATGCGTGCCAAGTCATATTAGATTTTGAGGTAATTTTGAAAATTAAAAATCCCTCTATACCCCCTCTGACGTCCCGACAATGATTTCTGTTGACAAATTATTGTTATTTAGATGAAATTGCATGTTTTGCACCCCACTAAGATGCATGCCAAGTCATATTTGATTTTTGAAATCATTTTGATAATGAAAAATCCCTCTATTCCCTCTCTGACGACCCGACAATGATTTCTGTTGACAAATTATTGTTATTCAGATGAAACTGCATGTTTTGCACCCCACTATGATGCGTGCCAAGTCATATTTGATTTTTGAAGTCATTTTGATAATGAAAAATCCCTTTATTCCCTCTCTGACGACCCGACAATGATTTCTGTAGACAATTTATTTTTATAGAGATGGAAATGGATATTCTGTAATCCACCATGATGCTTGCCAAGTCATATTTGATTTTTGAAGTCATTTTGATAATGAAAAATCCCTTTATTCCCTCTCTGACGACCCGACAATGATTTCTGTAGACAATTTATTTTTATAGAGATGGAAATGGATATTCTGTAATCCACCATGATGCGTGCCAAGTCATATTTGATTTTTGAAGTCATTTTGAAAATGAAAAATCCCTCTCTACCCCCTCTAACGACCCGTCAATGATTTCTGTTTACGAATTATTGTTATTCAGATGGAAATGAATATTTTGCACCCTACTATTATGCGTGCCAAGCCTTATTTGAATTTTGAAGTCATTTTGATAATGAAAAATCCCTCTATACCCCCTCTAACGAGCCGTCAATGATTTCCATTGACGAATTATTGTTATTCAGATGGAAATGAATTTTCTGCAGCCCACCATGATGCGTGCCAAGTCATATTTGATTTTGAGGTAATTTTGAAAATGAAAAATCCCTCTATACCCCCTCTGACGACCCGACAATGATTTCTTTTGACAAATTATTGTTATTGAGATGGAAATGAATATTCTGTATTCCACCATGATGCGTGCCAAGTCATATTTGATTTTTGAAGTCATTTTGAAAATGAAAAATCCCTCTATACCCCCTCTGACGACCCGACAATGATTTCTGTTGACGAATTATTGTTTTTCAGATGGAAATGGATGTTTTGCAACCTACTATGATGCGTGCCAAGCCTTATTTGAATTTTGAAGTCATTTTGATAATGAAAAATCCCTCTATACCCTCTCTAACGACCCGTCAATGATTTCCATTGATGAATTATTGTTATTCAGATGGAAATGGATATTCTGCAGCCCACCATGATGCGTGCCAAGTCTTATTTGATTTTGAGGTAATTTTGAAAATGAGAAATCCCTCTATACCCCCTCTGACGACCCGACAATGATTTCTTTTGACAAATTATTGTTATTGAGATGGAAATGAATATTCTGTACCCCACCATGTTGCGTGCCAAGTCATATTTGATTTTGGGGTAATTTTGATAATGAGAAATCCCTCTATACCCCCTCTGACGACCCGACAATGATTTCTTCTGACAAATTATTGTTAATGAGATGAAAATGAATATTCTGTACCCCACCATGATGCGTGCCAAGTCATATTTGATTTTTGAAGTCATTTTGAAAATGAAAAATCCCTCTATACCCCCTCTGACGACCCGACAATGATTTCTTTTGACGAATTATTGTTTTTCAGATGGAAATGGATGTTTTGCACCCTACTATGATGCGTGCCAAGCCTTATTTGAATTTTGAAGTCATTTTGATAATGAAAAATCCCTCTATACCCCCTCTAACGACCCGTCAATTATTTTGTATTGACGAATTATTGTTATTCAGATGGAAATGGATATTCTGCAGCCCACCATGATGCGTGCCAAGGCATATTTGATTTTGAGGTAAATTTGAAAATGAAAAATCTCTCTATACCCCCTCTGACGACCCGACAATGATTTCTTTTGACAAATCATTGTTATTGAGATGGAAATGAATATTCTGTACCCCACCATGTTGCGTGCCAAGTCATATTTGATTTTGGGGTAATTTTGATAATGAAAAATCCCTCTATACCCCCTCTGACGACCCGACAATGATTTCTTTTGACAAATTATTGTTATTGAGATGGAAATGAATATTCTGTACCCCACCATGATGCGTGCCAAGTCATATTTGATTTTTGAAGTAATTTTGAAAATGAAAAATCCCTCTATGCCCCCTCTAACGACCCGTCAATGACTTCTGTTGACGAATTATTGTTATTCAGATGGAAATGGATATTCTGCACCCCACCATGATGCGTGCCAAGTCATATTTGATTTTGATGTAATTTTGAAAATGAAAAATCCCTCTATACCCCGTCTGACGACCCGTCAATGATTTCTGTTGACTAATTATTGATATTCAGATGGAAATGGATATTCTGCACCCCACCATGATGCGTGCCAAGTCATATTAGATTTTGAGGTAATTTTGAAAATGAAAAATCCCTCTATAATCCCTCTGACGACCCGACAATGATTTCTGTTGACAAATCATTGTTATTTAGATGAAATTGCATGTTTTGCACCCCACTATGATGCGTGCCAAGTCATATTTGATTTTTGAAGTCATTTTGATAATGAAAAATCCCTTTATTCCCTCTCTGACGACCCGACAATGATTTCTGTAGACAATTTATTTTTATAGAGATGGAAATGGATATTCTGTAATCCACCATGATGCGTGCCAAGTCATATTTGATTTTTGAAGTCATTTTGAAAATGAAAAATCCCTCTCTACCCCCTCTAACGACCCGTCAATGATTTCTGTTTACGAATTATTGTTATTCAGATGGAAATGAATATTTTGCACCCTACTATTATGCGTGCCAAGCCTTATTTGAATTTTGAAGTCATTTTGATAATGAAAAATCCCTCTATACCCCCTCTAACGAGCCGTCAATGATTTCCATTGACGAATTATTGTTATTCAGATGGAAATGAATTTTCTGCAGCCCACCATGATGCGTGCCAAGTCATATTTGATTTTGAGGTAATTTTGAAAATGAAAAATCCCTCTATACCCCCTCTGACGACCCGACGATGATTTCTTTTGACAAATTATTGTTATTGAGATGGAAATGAATATTCTGTATTCCACCATAATGCGTGCCAAGTCATATTTGATTTTTGAAGTCATTTTGAAAATGAAAAATCCCTCTATACCCCCTCTGACGACCCGACAATGATTTCTGTTGACGAATTATTGTTTTTCAGATGGAAATGGATGTTTTGCAACCTACTATGATGCGTGCCAAGCCTTATTTGAATTTTGAAGTAATTTTGATAATGAAAAATCCCTCTATACCCTCTCTAACGACCCGTCAATGATTTCCATTAATGAATTATTGTTATTCAGATGGAAATGGATATTCTGCAGCCCACCATGATGCGTGCCAAGTCTTATTTGATTTTGAGGTAATTTTGAAAATGAGAAATCCCTCTATACCCCCTCTGACGACCCGACAATGATTTCTTCTGACAAATTATTGTTATTGAGATGAAAATGAATATTCTGTACCCCACCATGATGCGTGCCAAGTCATATTTGATTTTTGAAGTCATTTTGAAAATGAAAAATCCCTCTATACCCCCTCTGACGACCGGACAATGATTTCTTTTGACGAATTATTGTTTTTCAGATGGAAATGGATGTTTTGCACCCTACTATGATGCGTGCCAAGCCTTATTTGAATTTTGAAGTCATTTTGATAATGAAAAATCCCTCTATACCCCCTCTAACGACCCGTCAATGATTTTGTATTGACGAATTATTGTTATTCAGATGGAAATGGATATTCTGCAGCCCACCATGATGCGTGCCAAGTCATATTTGATTTTGAGGTAATTTTGAAAATGAAAAATCTCTCTATACCCCCTCTGACGACCCGACAATGATTTCTTTTGACAAATCATTGTTATTGAGATGGAAATGAATATTCTGTACCCCACCATGTTGCGTGCCAAGTCATATTTGATTTTGGGGTAATTTTGATAATGAAAAATCCCTCTATACCCCCTCTAACGACCCGTCAATGATTTTGTATTGACGAATTATTGTTATTCAGATGGAAATGGATATTCTGCAGCCCACCATGATGCGTGCCAAGTCATATTTGATTTTGAGGTAATTTTGAAAATGAAAAATCCCTCTATACCCCCTCTGACGACCCGACAATGATTTCTTTTGACAAATTATTGTTATTGAGATGGAAATGAATATTCTGTACCCCACCATGATGCGTGCCAAGTCATATTTGATTTTGGGGTAATTTTGATAATGAAAAATCCCTCTATACCCCCTCTAACGACCTGTCAATGATTTCCATTGACGAATTATTGTTATTCAGATGGAAATGGATATTCTGCAGCCCACCATGATGCGTGCCAAGTCATATTTGATTTTGAGGTAATTTTGAAAATGAAAAATCCCTCTATACCCCCTCTGACGACCCGACAATGATTTCTTTTGACAAATTATTGTTATTGAGATGGAAATGAATATTGTGTACCCCACCATGTTGCGTGCCAAGTCATATTTGATTTTGGGGTAATTTTGAAAATGAAATATCCCTCTATACCCCCTCTGACGACACGACAATGATTTATCTTAAGGAATTATTGTTATTCAGATGGAAGTGGATATTCTGCACCCCACCATGATGCGTGCCAAGTCATTTTTGATTTTTGAAGTCATTTTGAAAATGAAAAATCCCTCTATTCCCTCTCTGACGACCCGACAATGATTTCTGTTTACGAATTATTGTTATTCAGATGGAAATAGATATTCTGCACCCCACCATGATGCGTGCCAAGTCATATTTGATTTTGAGGTTATTTTGATAATGAAAAATCCCTCTATACCCCCTCTGACGTCCCGACAATGATTTCTGTTGACGAATTATTGTTATTTAGATGAAATTGCATGTTTTGCACCCCACTATGATGCGTGCCAAGTCATATTTGATTTTTGAAGTCATTTTGATAATGAAAAATCCCTTTATTCCCTCTCTGACCACCCGACAATGATTTCTGTAGACAATTTATTTTTATAGAGATGGAAATGGATATTCTGTACTCCACCATGATGCGTGCCAAGTCATATTTGATTTTTGAAGTCATTTTGAAAATGAAAAATCCCTCTCTACCCCCTCTAACGACCCGTCAATGATTTCTGTTTACGAATTATTGTTATTCAGATGGAAATAGATATTCTGCACCCCACCATGATGCGTGCCAGTTCATATTTGATTTTTGAAGTCATTTTGAAAATGAAAAATTCCTCTATTCCCTCTCTGACGACCCGACAATGATTTCTGTTGACGAATTATTGTTATTTGGATGGAAATGCATGTTTTGCACCCCACTATGATGCGTGCCAAGTCATATTTGATTTATGAAGTCATTTTGATAATGAAAAATCCCTCTATACCCCCTCTGACGACCCGAAAATGATTTCTGTTGACGAATTATTGTTATTTAGATGAAAATGGATATTATGCACTCCACTATGATACGTGCCAAGTCATATTTGATTTTTGAAGTAATTTTGAAAATGAAAAATCCCTCTATGCCCCCTCTAACGACCCGTCAATGACTTCTGTTGACGAATTATTGTTATTCAGATGGAAATGGATATTCTGCACCCCACCATGATGCGTGCCAAGTCATATTTGATTTTGATGTAATTTTGAAAATGAAAAATCCCTCTATACCCCGTCTGACGACCCGTCAATGATTTCTGTTGACTAATTATTGATATTCAGATGGAAATGGATATTCTGCACCCCACCATGATGCGTGCCAAGTCATATTAGATTTTGAGGTAATTTTGAAAATGAAAAATCCCTCTATACCCCCTCTGACGACCCGACAATGATTTATTTTGACGAATTATTGTGTTTCAGATGGAAATGGATGTTTTGCACCCTACTATGATGCGTGCCAAGCCTTATTTGAATTTTGAAGTCATTTTGATAATGAAAAATCCCTCTATACCCCCTCTAACGACCCGTCAATGATTTCTGTTGACGAATTATTGTTATTCAGATGGAAATGGATATTCTGCAGCCCACCATGATGCGTGCCAAGTCATATTTGATTTTGAGGTAAATTTGAAAATGAAAAATCTCTCTATTCCCCCTCTGACGACCCGACAATGATTTCTTTTGACAAATCATTGTTATTGAGATGGAAATGAATATTCTGTACCCCACCATATTGCGTGCCAAGTCATATTTGATTTTGGGGTAATTTTGATAATGAAAAATCCCTCTATACCCCTTCTAACGACCCGTCAATGATTTTGTTTTGACGAATTATTGTTATTCAGATGGAAATGGATATTCTGCAGCCCACCATGATGCGTGCCAAGTCATATTTGATTTTGAGGTAATTTTGAAAATGAAAAATCCCTCTATACCCCCTCTGACGACCCGACAATGATTTCTTTTGACAAATTATTGTTATTGAGATGGAAATGAATATTCTGTACCCCACCATGATGCGTGCCAAGTCATATTTGATTTTTGAAGTAATTTTGAAAATGAAAAATCCCTCTATGCCCCCTCTAACGACCCGTCAATGATATCTGTTGACGAATTATTGTTATTCAGATGGAAATGGATATTCTGCACCCAACCATGATGCGTGCCTAGTCATATTTGATTTTGATGTAATTTTGAAAATGAAAAATCCCTCTATACCCCGTCTGACGACCCGTCAATGATTTCTGTTGACTATTTATTGATATTCAGATGGAAATGGATATTCTGCACCCCACCATGATGCGTGCCAAGTCATATTAGATTTTGAGGTAATTTTGAAAATGAAAAATCCCTCTATAATCCCTCTGACGACCCGACAATCATTTCTGTTGACAAATTAATGTTATTCAGATAGAAATGGAGATTCTGCACCCCACCATGATGCGTGCCAAGTCATATTTGATTTTGGGGTAATTTTGAAAATGAAAAATCCCTCTATACCCCCTCTAACGACCCGTCAATGATTTCTGTTGACGAATTATTGTTATTCAGATGGAAATGGATATTCTGCACCCCACCATGATGCGTGCCTAGTCATATTTGAATTTTGAAGTCATTTTGAAATTGAAAATTCCCTCTATACCCCCTCTGACGACCTGACAATGATTTCTGTAGACGAATTATTGTTTTTCAGATGGAAATGGATGTTTTGCACCCTACTATGATGCGTGCCAAGCCATATTTGTATTTTGAAGTCATTTTGATAATGAAAAATCCCTCTATACCCCCTCTAACGACCCGTCTATGATTTCTGTTGACGAATTATTGTTATTCAGATGGAAATGGATATTCTGCAGCCCACCAGGTTGCGTGCCAAGTCATATTTGATGTTGAGGTAATTTTGAAAATGAAAAATCCCTCTATACCCCCTCTGACGACCCTACAATGATTACTTTTGACAAATTATTGTTATTGAGATGGAAATGAATATTCTGTATCCTACCATGATGCGTGCCTAGACATATTTGAATTTTGAAGTCATTTTGAAAATGAAAAATCACTCTATACCCCCTCTGACGACCCGACAATGATTTCTGTTGACGAATTATTGTTATTCAGATGAAAATGGATATTCTGCACCCTACCATGATGCGTGCCAAGTCATATTAGATTTTGAGGTAATTTTGAAAATCAAAAATCCCTCTATACCCCCTCTGACGTCCCGACAATGATTTCTGTTGACAAATTATTGTTATTTAGATGAAATTGCATGTTTTGCACCCCACTATGATGCATGCCAAGTCATATTTGATTTTTGAAGTCATTTTGATAATGAAAAATCCCTCTATTCCCTCTCTGACGACCCGACAATGATTTCTGTTGACAAATTATTGTTATTTAGATGAAATTGCATGTTTTGCACCCCACTATGATGCGTGCCAAGTCATATTTGATTTTTGAAGTCATTTTGATAATGAAAAATCCCTTTATTCCATCTCTGACGACCCGACAATGATTTCTGTAGACAATTTATTTTTATAGAGATGGAAATGGATATTCTGTAATCCACCATGATGCGTGCCAAGTCATATTTGATTTTTGAAGTCATTTTGATAATGAAAAATCCCTTTATTCCCTCTCTGACGACCCGACAATGATTTCTGTAGACAATTTATTTTTATAGAGATGGAATTGGATATTCTGTAATCCACCATGATGCGTGCCAAGTCATATTTGATTTTTGAAGTCATTTTGAAAATGAAAAATCCCTCTCTACCCCCTCTAACGACCCGTCAATGATTTCTGTTTACGAATTATTGTTATTCAGATGGAAATGAATATTTTGCACCCTACTATTATGCGTGCCAAGCCTTATTTGAATTTTGAAGTCATTTTGATAATGAAAAATCTCTCTATAACCCCTCTAACGAGCCGTCAATGATTTCCATTGACGAATTATTGTTATTCAGATGGAAATGAATTTTCTGCAGCCCACCATGATGCGTGCCAAGTCATATTTGATTTTGAGGTAATTTTGAAAATGAAAAATCCCTCTATACCCCCTCTGACGACCCGACAATGATTTCTTTTGACAAATTATTGTTATTGAGATGGAAATGAATATTCTGTATTCCACCATGATGCGTGCCAGGTCATATTTGATTTTTGAAGTCATTTTGAAAATGAAAAATCCCTCTATACCCCCTCTGACGACCCGACAATGATTTCTGTTGACGAATTATTGTTTTTCAGATGGAAATGGATGTTTTGCAACCTACTATGATGCGTGCCAAGCCTTATTTGAATTTTGAAGTCATTTTGATAATGAAAAATCCCTCTATACCCTCTCTGACGACCCGACAATGATTTCTTTTGACAAATTATTGTTATTGAGATGGAAATGAATATTCTGTACCCCACAATGATGCGTGCCAAGTCATATTTGATTTTGGGGTAATTTTGATAATGAAAAATCCCTCTATACCTCCTCTTACGACCTGTCAATGATTTCCATTGACGAATTATTGTTATTCAGATGGAAATGGATATTCTGCAGCCCACCATGATGCGTGCCAAGTCATATTTGATTTTGAGGTAATTTTGAAAATGAAAAATCCCTCTATACCCCCTCTGACGACCCGACAATGATTTCTTTTGACAAATTATTGTTATTGAGATGGAAATGAATATTGTGTACCCCACCATGTTGCGTGCCAAGTCATATTTGATTTTGGGGTAATTTTGAAAATGAAATATCCCTCTATACCCCCTCTGACGACACGACAATGATTTATCTTAAGGAATTATTGTTATTCAGATGGAAATGGATATTCTGCACCCCACCATGATGCGTGCCAAGTCATTTTTGATTTTGAAGTCATTTTGAAAATGAAAAATCCCTCTATTCCCTCTCTAACGACCCGACAATGATTTCTGTTTACGAATTATTGTTATTCAGATGGAAATAGATATTCTGCACCCCACCATGATGCGTGCCAAGTCATATTTGATTTTGAGGTTATTTTGATAATGAAAAATCCCTCTATACCCCCTCTGACGTCCCGACAATGATTTATGTTGACGAATTATTGTTATTTAGATGAAATTGCATGTTTTGCACCCCACTATGATGCGTGCCAAGTCATATTTGATTTTTGAAGTCATTTTGATAATGAAAAATCCCTTTATTCCCTCTCTGACGACCCGACAATGATTTCTGTAGACAATTTATTTTTATAGAGATGGAAATGGATATTCTGTACTCCACCATGATGCGTGCCAAGTCATATTTGATTTTTGAAGTCATTTTGAAAATGAAAAATCCCTCTCTACCCCCTCTAACGACCCGTCAATGATTTCTGTTTACGAATTATTGTTATTCAGATGGAAATAGATATTCTGCACCCCACCATGATGCGTGCCAGTTCATATTTGATTTTTGAAGTCATTTTGAAAATGAAAAATCCCTCTATTCCCTCTCTGACGACCCGACAATGATTTCTGTTGACGAATTATTGTTATTTGGATGGAAATGCATGTTTTGCACCCCACTATGATGCGTGCCAAGTCATATTTGATTTATGAAGTCATTTTGATAATGAAAAATCCCTCTATACCCCCTCTGACGACCCGAAAATGATTTCTGTTGACGAATTATTGTTATTTAGATGAAAATGGATATTATGCACTCCACTATGATACGTGCCAAGTCATATTTGATTTTTGAAGTAATTTTGAAAATGAAAAATCCCTCTATGCCCCCTCTAACGACCCGTCAATGACTTCTGTTGACGAATTATTGTTATTCAGATGGAAATGGATATTCTGCACCCCACCATGATGCGTGCCAAGTCATATTTGATTTTGATGTAATTTTGAAAATGAAAAATCCCTCTATACCCCGTCTGACGACCCGTCAATGATTTCTGTTGACTAATTATTGATATTCAGATGGAAATAGATATTCTGCACCCCACCATGATGCGTGCCAAGTCATATTAGATTTTGAGGTAATTTTGAAAATGAAAAATCCCTCTATAATCCCTCTGACGACCCGACAATGATTTCTGTTGACAAATTAATGTTATTCAGATAGAAATGGAGATTCTGCACCCCACCATGATGCGTGCCAAGTCATATTTGATTTTGAGGTAATTTTGAAAATGAAAAATCCCTCTATACCCCCTCTAACGACCCGTCAATGATTTCTGTTGACGAATTATTGTTATTCAGATGGAAATGGATATTCTGCACCCCACCATGATGCGTGCCTAGTCATATTTGAATTTTGAAGTCATTTTGAAATTGAAAATTCCCTCTATACCCCCTCTGACGACCTGACAATGATTTCTGTAGACGAATTATTGTTTTTCAGATGAAAATGGATATTCTGCACCCTACCATGATGCGTGCCAAGTCATATTAGATTTTGAGGTAATTTTGAAAATTAAAAATCCCTCTATACCCCCTCTGACGTCCCAACAATGATTTCTGTTGACAAATTATTGTTATTTAGATGAAATTGCATGTTTTGCACCCCACTATGATGCGTGCCAAGTCATATTTGATTTTTGAAGTCATTTTGATAATGAAAAATCCCTCTATTCCCTCTCTGACGACCCGACAATGATTTCTGTTGACGAATTATTGTTATTTAGATGAAATTGCATGTTTTGCACCCCACTATGATGCGTGCCAAGTCATATTTGATTTTTGAAGTCATTTTGATAATGAAAAATCCCTTTATTCCCTCTCTGACGACCCGACAATGATTTCTGTAGACAATTTATTTTTATAGAGATGGAAATGGATATTCTGTAATCCACCATGATGCGTGCCAAGTCATATTTGATTTTTGAAGTCATTTTGATAATGAAAAATCCCTTTATTCCCTCTCTGACGACCCGACAATGATTTCTGTAGACAATTTATTCTTATAGAGATGGAAATGGATATTCTGTAATCCACCATGATGCGTGCCAAGTCATATTTGATTTTTGAAGTCATTTTGAAAATGAAAAATCCCTCTCTACCCCCTCTAACGACCCGTCAATGATTTCTGTTTACGAATTATTGTTATTCAGATGGAAATGAATATTTTGAACCCTACTATTATGCGTGCCAAGCCTTATTTGAATTTTGAAGTCATTTTGATAATGAAAAATCCCTCTATACCCCTCTAACGAGCCGTCAATGATTTCCATTGACGAATTATTGTTATTCAGATGGAAATGAATTTTCTGCAGCCCACCATGATGCGTGCCAAGTCATATTTGATTTTGAGGTAATTTTGAAAATGTAAAATCCCTCTATACCCCCTCTGACGACCCGACAATGATTTCTTTTGACAAATTATTGTTATTGAGATGGGAATGAATATTCTGTAACCCACCATGATGCGTGCCAAGTCATATTTGATTTTTGAAGTCATTTTGAAAATGAAAAATCCCTCTATACCCCCTCTGACGACCCGACAATGATTTCTGTTGACGAATTATTGTTTTTCAGATGGAAATGGATGTTTTGCACCCTACTATGATGCGTGCCAAGCCTTATTTGAATTTTGAAGTCATTTTGATAATGAAAAATCCCTCTATACCCCCTCTAACGACCCGTCAATGATTTCCATTGACGAATTATTGTTATTCAGATGGAAATAGATATTCTGCAGCCCACCATGATGCGTGCCAAGTCATATTTGATTTTGAGGTAATTTTGAAAATGAGAAATCCCTCTATACCCCCTCTGACGACCCGACAATGATTTCTTTTGACAAATTATTGTTATTGAGATGGAAATGAATATTCTGTACCCCACCATGTTGCGTGCCAAGTCATATTTGATTTTGTGGTAATTTTGATAATGAGAAATCCCTCTATACCCCCTCTGACGACCCGACAATGATTTCTTTCGACAAATTATTGTTATTGAGATGAAAATGGTTATTCTGTACCCCACCATGATGCGTGCCAAGTCATATTTGATTTTTGAAGTCATTTTGAAAATGAAAAATCCCTCTATACCCCCTCTGACGACCCGACAATGATTTCTGTTGACGAATTATTGTTTTTCAGATGGAAATGGATGTTTTGCACCCTACTATGATGCGTGCCAAGCCTTATTTGAATTTTGAAGTCATTTTGATAATGAAAAATCCCTCAATACCCCCTCTAACGACCCGTCAATGATTTTGTATTGACGAATTATTGTTATTGAGATGGAAATGAATATTCTGTACCCCACCATGTTGCGTGCCAAGTCATATTTGATTTTGGGGTAATTTTGATAATGAAAAATCCCTCTATACCCCCTCTAACGACCTGTCAATGATTTCTATTGACGAATTATTGTTATTCAGATGGAAATGGATATTCTGCAGCCCACCATGATGCGTGCCAAGTCATATTTGATTTTGAGGTAATTTTGAAAATGAAAAATCCCTCTATACCCCCTCTGACGACCCGACAATGATTTCTTTTGACAAATTATTGTTATTGAAATGGAAATGAATATTGTGTACCCCACCATGTTGCGTGCCAAGTCATATTTGATTTTGGGGTAATTTTGAAAATGAAAAATCCCTCTATACCCCTTCTGACGACACGACAATGATTTATCTTAAGGAATTATTGTTATTCAGATGGGAATGGATATTCTGCACCCCACCATGATGCGTGCCAAGTCATATTTGATTTCGAGGTAATTATGAAAATGAAAAAACCCTCTATACCCCCTCTGACGACCCGACAATGATTTCTGTTGACGAAAAACTGTTATTCCGATGAAAATGAATATTTTGCACCCCACTATGATGCGTGCCAAGTCATATTTGATTTTTGAAGTCATTTTGATAATGAAAAATCCCTTTATTCCCTCTCTGACGACCAGACAATGATTTCTGTGGACAATTTATTTTTATAGAGATGGAAATGGATATTCTGTACTCCACCATGATGCGTGCCAAGTCATATTTGATTTTTGAAGTCATTTTGAAAATGAAAAATCCCTCTCTACCCCCTCTAACGACCCGTCAATGATTTCTGTTTACGAATTATTGTTATTCAGATGAAAATAGATATTCTGCACCCCACCATGATGCATGCCAAGTCATATTTGATTTTTGAAGTCATTTTGAAAATGAAAAATCCCTCTATTCCCTCTCTGACGACCCGACAATGATTTCTGTTGACGAATTATTGTTATTTGGATGGAAATGCATGTTTTGCACCCCACTATGATGCGTGCCAAGTCATATTTGATTTATGAAGTCATTATGATACTGAAAAATCCCTCTATACCCCCTCTGACGACCCGAAAATGATTTCTGTTGACGAATTATTGTTATTTAGATGAAAATGGATATTATGCACTCCACTATGATACGTGCCAAGTCATATTTGATTTTTGAAGTAATTTTGAAAATGAAAAATCCCTCTATGCCCCCTCTAACGACCCGTCAATGATTTCTGTTGACGAATTTTTGTTATTCAGATGGAAATGGATATTCTGCACCCCACCATGATGCGTGCCAAGTCATATTTGATTTTGATGTAATTTTGAAAATGAAAAATCCCTCTATACCCCGTCTGACGACCCTTCAATGATTTCTGTTGACTAATTATTGATATTCAGATGGAAATGGATATTCTGCACCCCACCATGATGCGTGCCAAGTCATATTAGATTTTGAGGTAATTTTGAAAATGAAAAATCCCTCGATACCCCCTCTGACGACACGACAATGATTTCTGTTGACGAATTATTGTCATTCAGATGGAAATGGATGTTTTGCACCCCACTATGATGCGTGCCAAAACCTATTTGATTTTGAGGTAATTTTGAAAATGAAAAATCCCTCTATACCCCCTTTGACGTCCCGACAATGATTTCTGTTGACAAATTATATTTATAGAGATGGAAATGGATATTCTGTACCCCACCATGATGCGTGCCAAGTCATATTTGATTTTGGGGTAATTTTGAAAATGAAATATCCATCTATACCCCCTCTGACGACACCACAATGATTTATCTTAAGGAATTATTGTTATTCAGATGGGAATGGATATTCTGCCCCCTACCATGATGCGTGCCAAGTCATTTTTGATTTTTGAAGTCATTTTGAAAATGAAAAATCCCTCTATTCCCTTCTAACGACCCGTCAATGATTTTGTATTGACGAATTATTGTTATTCAGATGGAAATGGATATTCTGCAGCCCACCATGATGCGTGCCAAGTCATATTTGATTTTGAGGTAATTTTGAAAATGAAAAATCCCTCTATACCCCCTCTGACGACACGACAATGATTTAACTTAAGGAATTATTGTTATTCAGATGGGAATGGATATTCTGCACCCCACCATGATGCGTGCCAAGTCATTTTTGATTTTTGAAGTCATTTTGAAAATGAAATATCCCTCTATTCCCTCTCTGACGACCTGACAATGATTTCTGTTTACGAATTATTGTTATTCAGATGGAAATAGATATTCTGCACCCCACCATGATGCGTGCCAAGTCATATTTGATTTTGGGGTAATTTTGAAAATGAAATATCCCTCTATACCCCCTCTGACTACCCGACAATGATTTCTGTTGACGAATTATTGTTTTTCAGATGGAAGTGGATGTTTTGCACCCTACTATGATGCGTGCCAAGCCATATTTGTATTTTGAAGTCATTTTGATAATGAAAAATCCCTCTATACCCCCTCTAACGACCCGTCAATGATTTCTGTTGACGAATTATTGTTATTCAGATGGAAATGGATATTCTGCAGCCCACCATGTTGCGTGCCAAGTCATATTTGATGTTGAGGTAATTTTGAAAATGAAAAATCCCTCTATACCCCCTCTGACGACCCTACAATGATTTCTTTTGACAAATTATTGTTATTGAGATGGAAATGAATATTCTGTATCCCACCATGATGCGTGCCTAGACATATTTGATTTTTGAAGTCATTTTGAAAATGAAAAATCACTCTATACCCCCTCTGACGACCCGACAATGATTTCTGTTGACGAATTATTGTTATTCAGATGAAAATGGATATTCTGCACCCTACCATGATGCGTGCCAAGTCATATTAGATTTTGAGGTAATTTTGAAAATTAAAAATCCCTCTATACCCCCTCTGACGTCCCGACAATGATTATTGTTGACAAATTATTGTTATTTAGATGAAATTGCATGTTTTGCACCCCACTATGATGCGTGCCAAGTCATATTTGATTTTTGAAGTCATTTTGATAATGAAAAATCCCTCTATTCCCTCTCTGACGACCCGACAATGATTTCTGTTGACGAATTATGGTTATTTAGATGAAATTGCATGTTTTGCACCCCACTATGATGCGTGCCAAGTCATATTTGATTTTGAGGTAATTTTGAAAATGAGAAATCCCTCTATACCCCCTCTGACGACCCGACAATGATTTCTTTTGACAAATTATTGTTATTGAGATGGAAATGAATATTCTGTAACCCACCATGATGCGTGCCAAGTCATATTTGATTTTTGAAGTCATTTTGAAAATGAAAAATCCCTCTATACTCCCTCTGACGACCCGACAATGATTTCTGTTGACGAATTATTGTTTTTCAGATGGAAATGGATGTTTTGCAACCTACTATGATGCGTGCCAAGCCTTATTTGAATTTTGAAGTCATTTTGATAATGAAAAATCCCTCTATACCCTCTCTAACGACCCGTCAATGATTTCCATTGATGAATTATTGTTATTCAGATGGAAATGGATATTCTGCAGCCCACCATGATGCGTGCCAAGTCTTATTTGATTTTGAGGTAATTTTGAAAATGAGATATCCCTCTATACCCCCTCTGACGACCCGACAATGATTTCTTTTGACAAATTATTGTTATTGAGATGGAAATGAATATTCTGTACCCCACCATGTTGCGTGCCAAGTCATATTTGATTTTGGGGTAATTTTGATAATGAGAAATCCCTCTATACCCCCTCTGACGACCCGACAATGATTTCTTCTGACAAATTATTGTTATTGAGATGAAAATGAATATTCTGTACCCCACCATGATGCGTGCCAAGTCATATTTGATTTTTGAAGTCATTTTGAAAATGAAAAATCCCTCTATACCCCCTCTAACGACCCGTCAATTATTTTGTATTGACGAATTATTGTTATTCAGATGGAAATGGATATTCTGCAGCCCACCATGATGCGTGCCAAGTCATATTTGATTTTGAGGTAAATTTGAAAATGAAAAATCTCTCTATACCCCCTCTGACGACCCGACAATGATTTCTTTTGACAAATCATTGTTATTCAGATGGAAATGAATATTCTGTACCCCACCATGTTGCGTGCCAAGTCATATTTGATTTTGGGGTAATTTTGATAATGAAAAATCCCTCTATACCCCCTCTGACGACCCGACAATGATTTCTTTTGACAAATCATTGTTATTGAGATGGAAATGAATATTCTGTACCCCACCATGATGCGTGCCAAGTCTTATTTGATTTTGAGGTAATTTTGAAAATGAGATATCCCTCTATACCCCCTCTGACGACCCGACAATGATTTCTTTTGACAAATTATTGTTATTGAGATGGAAATGAATATTCTGTACCCCACCATGTTGCGTGCCAAGTCATATTTGATTTTGGGGTAATTTTGATAATGAGAAATCCCTCTATACCCCCTCTGACGACCCGACAATGATTTCTTCTGACAAATTATTGTTATTGAGATGAAAATGAATATTCTGTACCCCACCATGATGCGTGCCAAGTCATATTTGATTTTTGAAGTCATTTTGAAAATGAAAAATCCCTCTATACCCCCTCTAACGACCCGTCAATTATTTTGTATTGACGAATTATTGTTATTCAGATGGAAATGGATATTCTGCAGCCCACCATGATGCGTGCCAAGTCATATTTGATTTTGAGGTAAATTTGAAAATGAAAAATCTCTCTATACCCCCTCTGACGACCCGACAATGATTTCTTTTGACAAATCATTGTTATTGAGATGGAAATGAATATTCTGTACCCCACCATGTTGCGTGCCAAGACATATTTGATTTTGGGGTAATTTTGATAATGAAAAATCCCTCTATACCCCCTCTGACGACCCGACAATGATTTCTTTTGACAAATCATTGTTATTGAGATGGAAATGAATATTCTGTACCCCACCATGATGCGTGCCAAGTCTTATTTGATTTTGAGGTAATTTTGAAAATGAGATATCCCTCTATACCCCCTCTGACGACCCGACAATGATTTCTTTTGACAAATTATTGTTATCGAGATGGAAATGAATATTCTGTACCCCACCATGATGCGTGCCAAGTCATATTTGATTTTTGAAGTCATTTTGAAAATGAAAAATCCCTCTATACCCCCTCTAACGACCCGTCAATTATTTTGTATTGACGAATTATTGTTATTCAGATGGAAATGGATATTCTGCAGCCCACCATGATGCGTGCCAAGTCATATTTGATTTTGAGGTAAATTTGAAAATGAAAAATCTCTCTATACCCCCTCTGACGACCCGACAATGATTTCTCTTGACAAATCATTGTTATTGAGATGGAAATGAATATTCTGTACCCCACCATGTTGCGTGCCAAGTCATATTTGATTTTGGGGTAATTTTGATAATGAAAAATCCCTCTATACCCCCTCTGACGACCCGACAATGATTTCTTTTGACGAATTATTGTTTTTCAGATGGAAATGGATGTTTTGCACCCTACTATGATGCGTGCCAAGCCTTATTTGAATTTTGAAGTCATTTTGATAATGAAAAATCCCTCTATACCCCCTCTAACGACCCGTCAATTATTTTGTATTGACGAATTATTGTTATTCAGATGGAAATGGATATTCTGCAGCCCACCATGATGCGTGCCAAGTCATATTTGATTTTGAGGTAAATTTGAAAATGAAAAATCTCTCTATACCCCCTCTGACGACCCGACAATGATTTCTTTTGACAAATCATTGTTATTGAGATGGAAATGAATATTCTGTACCCCACCATGTTGCGTGCCAAGTCATATTTGATTTTGGGGTAATTTTGATAATGAAAAATCCCTCTATACCCCCTCTGACGACCCGACAATGATTTCTTTTGACAAATTATTGTTATTGAGATGGAAATAAATATTCTGTACCCCACCATGATGCGTGCCAAGTCATATTTGATTTTTGAAGTAATTTTGAAAATGAAAAATCCCTCTATGCCCCCTCTAACGACCCGTCAATGACTTCTGTTGACGAATTATTGTTATTCAGATGGAAATGGATATTCTGCACCCCACCATGATGCGTGCCAAGTCATATTTGATTTTGATGTAATTTTGAAAATGAAAAATCCCTCTATACCCCGTCTGACGACCCGTCAATGATTTCTGTTGACTAATTATTGATATTCAGATGGAAATGGATATTCTGCACCCCACCATGATGCGTGCCAAGTCATATTAGATTTTGAGGTAATTTTGAAAATGAAAAATCCCTCTATAATCCCTCTGACGACCCGATAATGATTTCTGTTGACAAATTAATGTTAATCAGATAGAAATGGAGATTCTGCACCCCACCATGATGCGTGCCAAGTCATATTTGATTTTGAGGTAATTTTGAAAATGAAAAATCCCTCTATACCCCCTCTAACGACCCGTCAATGATTTCTGTTGACGAATTATTGTTATTCAGATGGAAATGGATATTCTGCACCCCACCATGATGCGTGCCTAGTCATGTTTGAATTTTGAAGTCATTTTGAAATTGAAAATTCCCTCTATACCCCCTCTGACGACCTGACAATGATTTCTGTAGACGAATTATTGGTTTTCAGATGGAAATGGATGTTTTGCACCCTACTATGATGCGTGCCAAGCCATATTTGTATTTTGAAGTCATTTTGATAATGAAAAATCCCTCTATACCCCCTCTAACGACCCGTCTATGATTTTTGTTGACGAATTATTGTTATTCAGATGGGAATGGATATTCTGCAGCCCACCAGGTTGCGTGCCAAGTCATATTTGATGTTGAGGTAATTTTGAAAATGAAAAATCCCTCTATACCCCCTCTGACGACCCTACAATGATTTCTTTTGACAAATTATTGTTA
Source organism: Chrysolina americana (assembly GCA_958502065.1). Taxonomy (NCBI): domain Eukaryota; kingdom Metazoa; phylum Arthropoda; class Insecta; order Coleoptera; family Chrysomelidae; genus Chrysolina; species Chrysolina americana. The sequence continues at coordinate 43,128,344 of OY293414.1, forward strand.
TTGAGATGGAAATGAATATTCTGTATCCTACCATGATGCGTGCCTAGACATATTTGAATTTTGAAGTCATTTTGAAAATGAAAAATCACTCTATACCCCCTCTGACGACCCGACAATGATTTCTGTTGACGAATTATTGTTATTCAGATGAAAATGGATATTCTGCACACTACCATGATGCGTGCCAAGTCATATTAGATTTTGAGGTAATTTTGAAAATTAAAAATCCCTCTATACCCCCTCTGACGTCCCGACAATGATTTCTGTTGACAAATTATTGTTATTTAGATGAAATTGCATGTTTTGCACCCCACTATGATGCATGCCAAGTCATATTTGATTTTTGAAATCATTTTGATAATGAAAAATCCCTCTATTCCCTCTCTGACGACCCGACAATGATTTCTGTTGACAAATTATTGTTATTCAGATGAAACTGCATGTTTTGCACCCCACTATGATGCGTGCCAAGTCATATTTGATTTTTGAAGTCATTTTGATAATGAAAAATCCCTTTATTCCCTCTCTGACGACCCGACAATGATTTCTGTAGACAATTTATTTTTATAGAGATGGAAATGGATATTCTGTAATCCACCATGATGCTTGCCAAGTCATATTTGATTTTTGAAGTCATTTTGATAATGAAAAATCCCTTTATTCCCTCTCTGACGACCCGACAATGATTTCTGTAGACAATTTATTTTTATAGAGATGGAAATGGATATTCTGTAATCCACCATGATGCGTGCCAAGTCATATTTGATTTTTGAAGTCATTTTGAAAATGAAAAATCCCTCTCTACCCCCTCTAACGACCCGTCAATGATTTCTGTTTACGAATTATTGTTATTCAGATGGAAATGAATATTTTGCACCCTACTATTATGCGTGCCAAGCCTTATTTGAATTTTGAAGTCATTTTGATAATGAAAAATCCCTCTATACCCCCTCTAACGAGCCGTCAATGATTTCCATTGACGAATTATTGTTATTCAGATGGAAATGAATTTTCTGCAGCCCACCATGATGCGTGCCAAGTCATATTTGATTTTGAGGTAATTTTGAAAATGAAAAATCCCTCTATACCCCCTCTGACGACCCGACAATGATTTCTTTTGACAAATTATTGTTATTGAGATGGAAATGAATATTCTGTATTCCACCATGATGCGTGCCAAGTCATATTTGATTTTTGAAGTCATTTTGAAAATGAAAAATCCCTCTATACCCCCTCTGACGACCCGACAATGATTTCTGTTGACGAATTATTGTTTTTCAGATGGAAATGGATGTTTTGCAACCTACTATGATGCGTGCCAAGCCTTATTTGAATTTTGAAGTCATTTTGATAATGAAAAATCCCTCTATACCCTCTCTAACGACCCGTCAATGATTTCCATTGATGAATTATTGTTATTCAGATGGAAATGGATATTCTGCAGCCCACCATGATGCGTGCCAAGTCTTATTTGATTTTGAGGTAATTTTGAAAATGAGAAATCCCTCTATACCCCCTCTGACGACCCGACAATGATTTCTTTTGACAAATTATTGTTATTGAGATGGAAATGAATATTCTGTACCCCACCATGTTGCGTGCCAAGTCATATTTGATTTTGGGGTAATTTTGATAATGAGAAATCCCTCTATACCCCCTCTGACGACCCGACAATGATTTCTTCTGACAAATTATTGTTAATGAGATGAAAATGAATATTCTGTACCCCACCATGATGCGTGCCAAGTCATATTTGATTTTTGAAGTCATTTTGAAAATGAAAAATCCCTCTATACCCCCTCTGACGACCCGACAATGATTTCTTTTGACGAATTATTGTTTTTCAGATGGAAATGGATGTTTTGCACCCTACTATGATGCGTGCCAAGCCTTATTTGAATTTTGAAGTCATTTTGATAATGAAAAATCCCTCTATACCCCCTCTAACGACCCGTCAATTATTTTGTATTGACGAATTATTGTTATTCAGATGGAAATGGATATTCTGCAGCCCACCATGATGCGTGCCAAGGCATATTTGATTTTGAGGTAAATTTGAAAATGAAAAATCTCTCTATACCCCCTCTGACGACCCGACAATGATTTCTTTTGACAAATCATTGTTATTGAGATGGAAATGAATATTCTGTACCCCACCATGTTGCGTGCCAAGTCATATTTGATTTTGGGGTAATTTTGATAATGAAAAATCCCTCTATACCCCCTCTGACGACCCGACAATGATTTCTTTTGACAAATTATTGTTATTGAGATGGAAATGAATATTCTGTACCCCACCATGATGCGTGCCAAGTCATATTTGATTTTTGAAGTAATTTTGAAAATGAAAAATCCCTCTATGCCCCCTCTAACGACCCGTCAATGACTTCTGTTGACGAATTATTGTTATTCAGATGGAAATGGATATTCTGCACCCCACCATGATGCGTGCCAAGTCATATTTGATTTTGATGTAATTTTGAAAATGAAAAATCCCTCTATACCCCGTCTGACGACCCGTCAATGATTTCTGTTGACTAATTATTGATATTCAGATGGAAATGGATATTCTGCACCCCACCATGATGCGTGCCAAGTCATATTAGATTTTGAGGTAATTTTGAAAATGAAAAATCCCTCTATAATCCCTCTGACGACCCGACAATGATTTCTGTTGACAAATCATTGTTATTTAGATGAAATTGCATGTTTTGCACCCCACTATGATGCGTGCCAAGTCATATTTGATTTTTGAAGTCATTTTGATAATGAAAAATCCCTTTATTCCCTCTCTGACGACCCGACAATGATTTCTGTAGACAATTTATTTTTATAGAGATGGAAATGGATATTCTGTAATCCACCATGATGCGTGCCAAGTCATATTTGATTTTTGAAGTCATTTTGAAAATGAAAAATCCCTCTCTACCCCCTCTAACGACCCGTCAATGATTTCTGTTTACGAATTATTGTTATTCAGATGGAAATGAATATTTTGCACCCTACTATTATGCGTGCCAAGCCTTATTTGAATTTTGAAGTCATTTTGATAATGAAAAATCCCTCTATACCCCCTCTAACGAGCCGTCAATGATTTCCATTGACGAATTATTGTTATTCAGATGGAAATGAATTTTCTGCAGCCCACCATGATGCGTGCCAAGTCATATTTGATTTTGAGGTAATTTTGAAAATGAAAAATCCCTCTATACCCCCTCTGACGACCCGACGATGATTTCTTTTGACAAATTATTGTTATTGAGATGGAAATGAATATTCTGTATTCCACCATAATGCGTGCCAAGTCATATTTGATTTTTGAAGTCATTTTGAAAATGAAAAATCCCTCTATACCCCCTCTGACGACCCGACAATGATTTCTGTTGACGAATTATTGTTTTTCAGATGGAAATGGATGTTTTGCAACCTACTATGATGCGTGCCAAGCCTTATTTGAATTTTGAAGTAATTTTGATAATGAAAAATCCCTCTATACCCTCTCTAACGACCCGTCAATGATTTCCATTGATGAATTATTGTTATTCAGATGGAAATGGATATTCTGCAGCCCACCATGATGCGTGCCAAGTCTTATTTGATTTTGAGGTAATTTTGAAAATGAGAAATCCCTCTATACCCCCTCTGACGACCCGACAATGATTTCTTCTGACAAATTATTGTTATTGAGATGAAAATGAATATTCTGTACCCCACCATGATGCGTGCCAAGTCATATTTGATTTTTGAAGTCATTTTGAAAATGAAAAATCCCTCTATACCCCCTCTGACGACCGGACAATGATTTCTTTTGACGAATTATTGTTTTTCAGATGGAAATGGATGTTTTGCACCCTACTATGATGCGTGCCAAGCCTTATTTGAATTTTGAAGTCATTTTGATAATGAAAAATCCCTCTATACCCCCTCTAACGACCCGTCAATGATTTTGTATTGACGAATTATTGTTATTCAGATGGAAATGGATATTCTGCAGCCCACCATGATGCGTGCCAAGTCATATTTGATTTTGAGGTAATTTTGAAAATGAAAAATCTCTCTATACCCCCTCTGACGACCCGACAATGATTTCTTTTGACAAATCATTGTTATTGAGATGGAAATGAATATTCTGTACCCCACCATGTTGCGTGCCAAGTCATATTTGATTTTGGGGTAATTTTGATAATGAAAAATCCCTCTATACCCCCTCTAACGACCCGTCAATGATTTTGTATTGACGAATTATTGTTATTCAGATGGAAATGGATATTCTGCAGCCCACCATGATGCGTGCCAAGTCATATTTGATTTTGAGGTAATTTTGAAAATGAAAAATCCCTCTATACCCCCTCTGACGACCCGACAATGATTTCTTTTGACAAATTATTGTTATTGAGATGGAAATGAATATTCTGTACCCCACCATGATGCGTGCCAAGTCATATTTGATTTTGGGGTAATTTTGATAATGAAAAATCCCTCTATACCCCCTCTAACGACCTGTCAATGATTTCCATTGACGAATTATTGTTATTCAGATGGAAATGGATATTCTGCAGCCCACCATGATGCGTGCCAAGTCATATTTGATTTTGAGGTAATTTTGAAAATGAAAAATCCCTCTATACCCCCTCTGACGACCCGACAATGATTTCTTTTGACAAATTATTGTTATTGAGATGGAAATGAATATTGTGTACCCCACCATGTTGCGTGCCAAGTCATATTTGATTTTGGGGTAATTTTGAAAATGAAATATCCCTCTATACCCCCTCTGACGACACGACAATGATTTATCTTAAGGAATTATTGTTATTCAGATGGAAGTGGATATTCTGCACCCCACCATGATGCGTGCCAAGTCATTTTTGATTTTTGAAGTCATTTTGAAAATGAAAAATCCCTCTATTCCCTCTCTGACGACCCGACAATGATTTCTGTTTACGAATTATTGTTATTCAGATGGAAATAGATATTCTGCACCCCACCATGATGCGTGCCAAGTCATATTTGATTTTGAGGTTATTTTGATAATGAAAAATCCCTCTATACCCCCTCTGACGTCCCGACAATGATTTCTGTTGACGAATTATTGTTATTTAGATGAAATTGCATGTTTTGCACCCCACTATGATGCGTGCCAAGTCATATTTGATTTTTGAAGTCATTTTGATAATGAAAAATCCCTTTATTCCCTCTCTGACCACCCGACAATGATTTCTGTAGACAATTTATTTTTATAGAGATGGAAATGGATATTCTGTACTCCACCATGATGCGTGCCAAGTCATATTTGATTTTTGAAGTCATTTTGAAAATGAAAAATCCCTCTCTACCCCCTCTAACGACCCGTCAATGATTTCTGTTTACGAATTATTGTTATTCAGATGGAAATAGATATTCTGCACCCCACCATGATGCGTGCCAGTTCATATTTGATTTTTGAAGTCATTTTGAAAATGAAAAATTCCTCTATTCCCTCTCTGACGACCCGACAATGATTTCTGTTGACGAATTATTGTTATTTGGATGGAAATGCATGTTTTGCACCCCACTATGATGCGTGCCAAGTCATATTTGATTTATGAAGTCATTTTGATAATGAAAAATCCCTCTATACCCCCTCTGACGACCCGAAAATGATTTCTGTTGACGAATTATTGTTATTTAGATGAAAATGGATATTATGCACTCCACTATGATACGTGCCAAGTCATATTTGATTTTTGAAGTAATTTTGAAAATGAAAAATCCCTCTATGCCCCCTCTAACGACCCGTCAATGACTTCTGTTGACGAATTATTGTTATTCAGATGGAAATGGATATTCTGCACCCCACCATGATGCGTGCCAAGTCATATTTGATTTTGATGTAATTTTGAAAATGAAAAATCCCTCTATACCCCGTCTGACGACCCGTCAATGATTTCTGTTGACTAATTATTGATATTCAGATGGAAATGGATATTCTGCACCCCACCATGATGCGTGCCAAGTCATATTAGATTTTGAGGTAATTTTGAAAATGAAAAATCCCTCTATACCCCCTCTGACGACCCGACAATGATTTATTTTGACGAATTATTGTGTTTCAGATGGAAATGGATGTTTTGCACCCTACTATGATGCGTGCCAAGCCTTATTTGAATTTTGAAGTCATTTTGATAATGAAAAATCCCTCTATACCCCCTCTAACGACCCGTCAATGATTTCTGTTGACGAATTATTGTTATTCAGATGGAAATGGATATTCTGCAGCCCACCATGATGCGTGCCAAGTCATATTTGATTTTGAGGTAAATTTGAAAATGAAAAATCTCTCTATTCCCCCTCTGACGACCCGACAATGATTTCTTTTGACAAATCATTGTTATTGAGATGGAAATGAATATTCTGTACCCCACCATATTGCGTGCCAAGTCATATTTGATTTTGGGGTAATTTTGATAATGAAAAATCCCTCTATACCCCTTCTAACGACCCGTCAATGATTTTGTTTTGACGAATTATTGTTATTCAGATGGAAATGGATATTCTGCAGCCCACCATGATGCGTGCCAAGTCATATTTGATTTTGAGGTAATTTTGAAAATGAAAAATCCCTCTATACCCCCTCTGACGACCCGACAATGATTTCTTTTGACAAATTATTGTTATTGAGATGGAAATGAATATTCTGTACCCCACCATGATGCGTGCCAAGTCATATTTGATTTTTGAAGTAATTTTGAAAATGAAAAATCCCTCTATGCCCCCTCTAACGACCCGTCAATGATATCTGTTGACGAATTATTGTTATTCAGATGGAAATGGATATTCTGCACCCAACCATGATGCGTGCCAAGTCATATTTGATTTTGATGTAATTTTGAAAATGAAAAATCCCTCTATACCCCGTCTGACGACCCGTCAATGATTTCTGTTGACTATTTATTGATATTCAGATGGAAATGGATATTCTGCACCCCACCATGATGCGTGCCAAGTCATATTAGATTTTGAGGTAATTTTGAAAATGAAAAATCCCTCTATAATCCCTCTGACGACCCGACAATGATTTCTGTTGACAAATTAATGTTATTCAGATAGAAATGGAGATTCTGCACCCCACCATGATGCGTGCCAAGTCATATTTGATTTTGGGGTAATTTTGAAAATGAAAAATCCCTCTATACCCCCTCTAACGACCCGTCAATGATTTCTGTTGACGAATTATTGTTATTCAGATGGAAATGGATATTCTGCACCCCACCATGATGCGTGCCTAGTCATATTTGAATTTTGAAGTCATTTTGAAATTGAAAATTCCCTCTATACCCCCTCTGACGACCTGACAATGATTTCTGTAGACGAATTATTGTTTTTCAGATGGAAATGGATGTTTTGCACCCTACTATGATGCGTGCCAAGCCATATTTGTATTTTGAAGTCATTTTGATAATGAAAAATCCCTCTATACCCCCTCTAACGACCCGTCTATGATTTCTGTTGACGAATTATTGTTATTCAGATGGAAATGGATATTCTGCAGCCCACCAGGTTGCGTGCCAAGTCATATTTGATGTTGAGGTAATTTTGAAAATGAAAAATCCCTCTATACCCCCTCTGACGACCCTACAATGATTACTTTTGACAAATTATTGTTATTGAGATGGAAATGAATATTCTGTATCCTACCATGATGCGTGCCTAGACATATTTGAATTTTGAAGTCATTTTGAAAATGAAAAATCACTCTATACCCCCTCTGACGACCCGACAATGATTTCTGTTGACGAATTATTGTTATTCAGATGAAAATGGATATTCTGCACCCTACCATGATGCGTGCCAAGTCATATTAGATTTTGAGGTAATTTTGAAAATCAAAAATCCCTCTATACCCCCTCTGACGTCCCGACAATGATTTCTGTTGACAAATTATTGTTATTTAGATGAAATTGCATGTTTTGCACCCCACTATGATGCATGCCAAGTCATATTTGATTTTTGAAGTCATTTTGATAATGAAAAATCCCTCTATTCCCTCTCTGACGACCCGACAATGATTTCTGTTGACAAATTATTGTTATTTAGATGAAATTGCATGTTTTGCACCCCACTATGATGCGTGCCAAGTCATATTTGATTTTTGAAGTCATTTTGATAATGAAAAATCCCTTTATTCCCTCTCTGACGACCCGACAATGATTTCTGTAGACAATTTATTTTTATAGAGATGGAAATGGATATTCTGTAATCCACCATGATGCGTGCCAAGTCATATTTGATTTTTGAAGTCATTTTGATAATGAAAAATCCCTTTATTCCCTCTCTGACGACCCGACAATGATTTCTGTAGACAATTTATTTTTATAGAGATGGAAATGGATATTCTGTAATCCACCATGATGCGTGCCAAGTCATATTTGATTTTTGAAGTCATTTTGAAAATGAAAAATCCCTCTCTACCCCCTCTAACGACCCGTCAATGATTTCTGTTTACGAATTATTGTTATTCAGATGGAAATGAATATTTTGCACCCTACTATTATGCGTGCCAAGCCTTATTTGAATTTTGAAGTCATTTTGATAATGAAAAATCTCTCTATAACCCCTTTAACGAGCCGTCAATGATTTCCATTGACGAATTATTGTTATTCAGATGGAAATGAATTTTCTGCAGCCCACCATGATGCGTGCCAAGTCATATTTGATTTTGAGGTAATTTTGAAAATGAAAAATCCCTCTATACCCCCTCTGACGACCCGACAATGATTTCTTTTGACAAATTATTGTTATTGAGATGGAAATGAATATTCTGTATTCCACCATGATGCGTGCCAGGTCATATTTGATTTTTGAAGTCATTTTGAAAATGAAAAATCCCTCTATACCCCCTCTGACGACCCGACAATGATTTCTGTTGACGAATTATTGTTTTTCAGATGGAAATGGATGTTTTGCAACCTACTATGATGCGTGCCAAGCCTTATTTGAATTTTGAAGTCATTTTGATAATGAAAAATCCCTCTATACCCTCTCTGACGACCCGACAATGATTTCTTTTGACAAATTATTGTTATTGAGATGGAAATGAATATTCTGTACCCCACAATGATGCGTGCCAAGTCATATTTGATTTTGGGGTAATTTTGATAATGAAAAATCCCTCTATACCTCCTCTTACGACCTGTCAATGATTTCCATTGACGAATTATTGTTATTCAGATGGAAATGGATATTCTGCAGCCCACCATGATGCGTGCCAAGTCATATTTGATTTTGAGGTAATTTTGAAAATGAAAAATCCCTCTATACCCCCTCTGACGACCCGACAATGATTTCTTTTGACAAATTATTGTTATTGAGATGGAAATGAATATTGTGTACCCCACCATGTTGCGTGCCAAGTCATATTTGATTTTGGGGTAATTTTGAAAATGAAATATCCCTCTATACCCCCTCTGACGACACGACAATGATTTATCTTAAGGAATTATTGTTATTCAGATGGAAATGGATATTCTGCACCCCACCATGATGCGTGCCAAGTCATTTTTGATTTTGAAGTCATTTTGAAAATGAAAAATCCCTCTATTCCCTCTCTAACGACCCGACAATGATTTCTGTTTACGAATTATTGTTATTCAGATGGAAATAGATATTCTGCACCCCACCATGATGCGTGCCAAGTCATATTTGATTTTGAGGTTATTTTGATAATGAAAAATCCCTCTATACCCCCTCTGACGTCCCGACAATGATTTCTGTTGACGAATTATTGTTATTTAGATGAAATTGCATGTTTTGCACCCCACTATGATGCGTGCCAAGTCATATTTGATTTTTGAAGTCATTTTGATAATGAAAAATCCCTTTATTCCCTCTCTGACGACCCGACAATGATTTCTGTAGACAATTTATTTTTATAGAGATGGAAATGGATATTCTGTACTCCACCATGATGCGTGCCAAGTCATATTTGATTTTTGAAGTCATTTTGAAAATGAAAAATCCCTCTCTACCCCCTCTAACGACCCGTCAATGATTTCTGTTTACGAATTATTGTTATTCAGATGGAAATAGATATTCTGCACCCCACCATGATGCGTGCCAGTTCATATTTGATTTTTGAAGTCATTTTGAAAATGAAAAATCCCTCTATTCCCTCTCTGACGACCCGACAATGATTTCTGTTGACGAATTATTGTTATTTGGATGGAAATGCATGTTTTGCACCCCACTATGATGCGTGCCAAGTCATATTTGATTTATGAAGTCATTTTGATAATGAAAAATCCCTCTATACCCCCTCTGACGACCCGAAAATGATTTCTGTTGACGAATTATTGTTATTTAGATGAAAATGGATATTATGCACTCCACTATGATACGTGCCAAGTCATATTTGATTTTTGAAGTAATTTTGAAAATGAAAAATCCCTCTATGCCCCCTCTAACGACCCGTCAATGACTTCTGTTGACGAATTATTGTTATTCAGATGGAAATGGATATTCTGCACCCCACCATGATGCGTGCCAAGTCATATTTGATTTTGATGTAATTTTGAAAATGAAAAATCCCTCTATACCCCGTCTGACGACCCGTCAATGATTTCTGTTGACTAATTATTGATATTCAGATGGAAATAGATATTCTGCACCCCACCATGATGCGTGCCAAGTCATATTAGATTTTGAGGTAATTTTGAAAATGAAAAATCCCTCTATAATCCCTCTGACGACCCGACAATGATTTCTGTTGACAAATTAATGTTATTCAGATAGAAATGGAGATTCTGCACCCCACCATGATGCGTGCCAAGTCATATTTGATTTTGAGGTAATTTTGAAAATGAAAAATCCCTCTATACCCCCTCTAACGACCCGTCAATGATTTCTGTTGACGAATTATTGTTATTCAGATGGAAATGGATATTCTGCACCCCACCATGATGCGTGCCTAGTCATATTTGAATTTTGAAGTCATTTTGAAATTGAAAATTCCCTCTATACCCCCTCTGACGACCTGACAATGATTTCTGTAGACGAATTATTGTTTTTCAGATGGAAATGGATGTTTTGCACCCTACTATGATGCGTGCCAAGCCATACTTGTATTTTGAAGTCATTTTGATAATGAAAAATCCCTCTATACCCCCTCTAACGACCCGTCAATGATTTCTGTTGACGAATTATTGTTATTCAGATGGAAATGGATATTCTGCAGCCCACCATGTTGCGTGCCAAGTCATATTTGATGTTGAGGTAATTTTGAAAATGAAAAATCCCTCTATACCCCCTCTGACGACCCTACAATGATTTCTTTTGACAAATTATTGTTATTGAGATGGAAATGAATATTCTGTATCCCACCATGATGCGTGCCTAGACATATTTGATTTTTGAAGTCATTTTGAAAATGAAAAATCACTCTATACCCCCTCTGACGACCCGACAATGATTTCTGTTGACGAATTATTGTTATTCAGATGAAAATGGATATTCTGCACCCTACCATGATGCGTGCCAAGTCATATTAGATTTTGAGGTAATTTTGAAAATTAAAAATCCCTCTATACCCCCTCTGACGTCCCGACAATGATTTCTGTTGACAAATTATTGTTATTTAGATGAAATTGCATGTTTTGCACCCCACTATGATGCGTGCCAAGTCATATTTGATTTTTGAAGTCATTTTGATAATGAAAAATCCCTCTATTCCCTCTCTGACGACCCGACAATGATTTCTGTTGACGAATTATTGTTATTTAGATGAAATTGCATGTTTTGCACCCCACTATGATGCGTGCCAAGTCATATTTGATTTTTGAAGTCATTTTGATAATGAAAAATCTCTTTATTCCCTCTCTGACGACCCGACAATGATTTCTGTAGACAATTTATTTTTATAGAGATGGAAATGGATATTCTGTAATCCACCATGATGCGTGCCAAGTCATATTTGATTTTTGAAGTCATTTTGATAATGAAAAATCCCTTTATTCCCTCTCTGACGACCCGACAATGATTTCTGTAGACAATTTATTTTTATAGAGATGGAAATGGATATTCTGTAATCCACCATGATGCGTGCCAAGTCATATTTGATTTTTGAAGTCATTTTGAAAATGAAAAATCCCTCTCTACCCCCTCTAACGACCCGTCAATGATTTCTGTTTACGAATTATTGTTATTCAGATGGAAATGAATATTTAGAACCCTACTATTATGCGTGCCAAGCCTTATTTGAATTTTGAAGTCATTTTGATAATGAAAAATCCCTCTATACCCCTCTAACGAGCCGTCAATGATTTCCATTGACGAATTATTGTTATTCAGATGGAAATGAATTTTCTGCAGCCCACCATGATGCGTGCCAAGTCATATTTGATTTTGAGGTAATTTTGAAAATGAAAAATCCCTCTATACCCCCTCTGACGACCCGACAATGATTTCTTTTGACAAATTATTGTTATTGAGATGGGAATGAATATTCTGTAACCCACCATGATGCGTGCCAAGTCATATTTGATTTTTGAAGTCATTTTGAAAATGAAAAATCCCTCTATACCCCCTCTGACGACCCGACAATGATTTCTGTTGACGAATTATTGTTTTTCAGATGGAAATGGATGTTTTGCACCCTACTATGATGCGTGCCAAGCCTTATTTGAATTTTGAAGTCATTTTGATAATGAAAAATCCCTCTATACCCCCTCTAACGACCCGTCAATGATTTCCATTGACGAATTATTGTTATTCAGATGGAAATAGATATTCTGCAGCCCACCATGATGCGTGCCAAGTCATATTTGATTTTGAGGTAATTTTGAAAATGAGAAATCCCTCTATACCCCCTCTGACGACCCGACAATGATTTCTTTTGACAAATTATTGTTATTGAGATGGAAATGAATATTCTGTACCCCACCATGTTGCGTGCCAAGTCATATTTGATTTTGTGGTAATTTTGATAATGAGAAATCCCTCTATACCCCCTCTGACGACCCGACAATGATTTCTTTCAACAAATTATTGTTATTGAGATGAAAATGGTTATTCTGTACCCCACCATGATGCGTGCCAAGTCATATTTGATTTTTGAAGTCATTTTGAAAATGAAAAATCCCTCTATACCCCCTCTGACGACCCGACAATGATTTCTGTTGACGAATTATTGTTTTTCAGATGGAAATGGATGTTTTGCACCCTACTATGATGCGTGCCAAGCCTTATTTGAATTTTGAAGTCATTTTGATAATGAAAAATCCCTCAATACCCCCTCTAACGACCCGTCAATGATTTTGTATTGACGAATTATTGTTATTGAGATGGAAATGAATATTCTGTACCCCACCATGTTGCGTGCCAAGTCATATTTGATTTTGGGGTAATTTTGATAATGAAAAATCCCTCTATACCCCCTCTAACGACCTGTCAATGATTTCTTTCGACGAATTATTGTTATTCAGATGGAAATGGATATTCTGCAGCCCACCATGATGCGTGCCAAGTCATATTTGATTTTGAGGTAATTTTGAAAATGAAAAATCCCTCTATACCCCCTCTGACGACCCGACAATGATTTCTTTTGACAAATTATTGTTATTGAGATGGAAATGAATATTGTGTACCCCACCATGTTGCGTGCCAAGTCATATTTGATTTTGGGGTAATTTTGAAAATGAAAAATCCCTCTATACCCCCTCTGACGACACGACAATGATTTATCTTAAGGAATTATTGTTATTCAGATGGGAATGGATATTCTGCACCCCACCATGATGCGTGCCAAGTCATATTTGATTTCGAGGTAATTATGAAAATGAAAAAACCCTCTATACCCCCTCTGACGACCCGACAATGATTTCTGTTGACGAAAAACTGTTATTCCGATGAAAATGAATATTTTGCACCCCACTATGATGCGTGCCAAGTCATATTTGATTTTTGAAGTCATTTTGATAATGAAAAATCCCTTTATTCCCTCTCTGACGACCAGACAATGATTTCTGTGGACAATTTATTTTTATAGAGATGGAAATGGATATTCTGTACTCCACCATGATGCGTGCCAAGTCATATTTGATTTTTGAAGTCATTTTGAAAATGAAAAATCCCTCTCTACCCCCTCTAACGACCCGTCAATGATTTCTGTTTACGAATTATTGTTATTCAGATGGAAATAGATATTCTGCACCCCACCATGATGCATGCCAAGTCATATTTGATTTTTGAAGTCATTTTGAAAATGAAAAATCCCTCTATTCCCTCTCTGACGACCCGACAATGATTTCTGTTGACGAATTATTGTTATTTGGATGGAAATGCATGTTTTGCACCCCACTATGATGCGTGCCAAGTCATATTTGATTTATGAAGTCATTATGATACTGAAAAATCCCTCTATACCCCCTCTGACGACCCGAAAATGATTTCTGTTGACGAATTATTGTTATTTAGATGAAAATGGATATTATGCACTCCACTATGATACGTGCCAAGTCATATTTGATTTTTGAAGTAATTTTGAAAATGAAAAATCCCTCTATGCCCCCTCTAACGACCCGTCAATGATTTCTGTTGACGAATTTTTGTTATTCAGATGGAAATGGATATTCTGCACCCCACCATGATGCGTGCCAAGTCATATTTGATTTTGATGTAATTTTGAAAATGAAAAATCCCTCTATACCCCGTCTGACGACCCTTCAATGATTTCTGTTGACTAATTATTGATATTCAGATGGAAATGGATATTCTGCACCCCACCATGATGCGTGCCAAGTCATATTAGATTTTGAGGTAATTTTGAAAATGAAAAATCCCTCGATACCCCCTCTGACGACACGACAATGATTTCTGTTGACGAATTATTGTCATTCAGATGGAAATGGATGTTTTGCACCCCACTATGATGCGTGCCAAAACCTATTTGATTTTGAGGTAATTTTGAAAATGAAAAATCCCTCTATACCCCCTTTGACGTCCCGACAATGATTTCTGTTGACAAATTATATTTATAGAGATGGAAATGGATATTCTGTACCCCACCATGATGCGTGCCAAGTCATATTTGATTTTGGGGTAATTTTGAAAATGAAATATCCATCTATACCCCCTCTGACGACACCACAATGATTTATCTTAAGGAATTATTGTTATTCAGATGGGAATGGATATTCTGCCCCCCACCATGATGCGTGCCAAGTCATTTTTGATTTTTGAAGTCATTTTGAAAATGAAAAATCCCTCTATACCCCCTCTAACGACCCGTCAATGATTTTGTATTGACGAATTATTGTTATTCAGATGGAAATGGATATTCTGCAGCCCACCATGATGCGTGCCAAGTCATATTTGATTTTGAGGTAATTTTGAAAATGAAAAATCCCTCTATACCCCCTCTGACGACACGACAATGATTTAACTTAAGGAATTATTGTTATTCAGATGGGAATGGATATTCTGCACCCCACCATGATGCGTGCCAAGTCATTTTTGATTTTTGAAGTCATTTTGAAAATGAAATATCCCTCTATTCCCTCTCTGACGACCTGACAATGATTTCTGTTTACGAATTATTGTTATTCAGATGGAAATAGATATTCTGCACCCCACCATGATGCGTGCCAAGTCATATTTGATTTTGGGGTAATTTTGAAAATGAAATATCCCTCTATACCCCCTCTGACTACCCGACAATGATTTCTGTTGACGAATTATTGTTTTTCAGATGGAAGTGGATGTTTTGCACCCTACTATGATGCGTGCCAAGCCATATTTGTATTTTGAAGTCATTTTGATAATGAAAAATCCCTCTATACCCCCTCTAACGACCCGTCAATGATTTCTGTTGACGAATTATTGTTATTCAGATGGAAATGGATATTCTGCAGCCCACCATGTTGCGTGCCAAGTCATATTTGATGTTGAGGTAATTTTGAAAATGAAAAATCCCTCTATACCCCCTCTGACGACCCTACAATGATTTCTTTTGACAAATTATTGTTATTGAGATGGAAATGAATATTCTGTATCCCACCATGATGCGTGCCTAGACATATTTGATTTTTGAAGTCATTTTGAAAATGAAAAATCACTCTATACCCCCTCTGACGACCCGACAATGATTTCTGTTGACGAATTATTGTTATTCAGATGAAAATGGATATTCTGCACCCTACCATGATGCGTGCCAAGTCATATTAGATTTTGAGGTAATTTTGAAAATTAAAAATCCCTCTATACCCCCTCTGACGTCCCGACAATGATTTCTGTTGACAAATTATTGTTATTTAGATGAAATTGCATGTTTTGCACCCCACTATGATGCGTGCCAAGTCATATTTGATTTTTGAAGTCATTTTGATAATGAAAAATCCCTCTATTCCCTCTCTGACGACCCGACAATGATTTCTGTTGACGAATTATTGTTATTTAGATGAAATTGCATGTTTTGCACCCCACTATGATGCGTGCCAAGTCATATTTGATTTTTGAAGTCATTTTGATAATGAAAAATCCCTTTATTCCCTCTCTGACGACCCGACAATGATTTCTGTAGACAATTTATTTTTATAGAGATGGAAATGGATATTCTGTAATCCACCATGATGCGTGCCAAGTCATATTTGATTTTTGAAGTCATTTTGATAATGAAAAATCCCTTTATTCCCTCTCTGACGACCCGACAATGATTTCTGTAGACAATTTATTTTTATAGAGATGGAAATGGATATTCTGTAATCCACCATGATGCGTGCCAAGTCATATTTGATTTTTGAAGTCATTTTGAAAATGAAAAATCCCTCTCTACCCCCTCTAACGACCCGTCAATGATTTCTGTTTACGAATTATTGTTATTCAGATGGAAATGAATATTTTGAACCCTACTATTATGCGTGCCAAGCCTTATTTGAATTTTGAAGTCATTTTGATAATGAAAAATCCCTCTATACCCCTCTAACGAGCCGTCAATGATTTCCATTGACGAATTATTGTTATTCAGATGGAAATGAATTTTCTGCAGCCCACCATGATGCGTGCCAAGTCATATTTGATTTTGAGGTAATTTTGAAAATGAAAAATCCCTCTATACCCCCTCTGACGACCCGACAATGATTTCTTTTGACAAATTATTGTTATTGAGATGGGAATGAATATTCTGTAACCCACCATGATGCGTGCCAAGTCATATTTGATTTTTGAAGTCATTTTGAAAATGAAAAATCCCTCTATACCCCCTCTGACGACCCGACAATGATTTCTGTTGACGAATTATTGTTTTTCAGATGGAAATGGATGTTTTGCACCCTACTATGATGCGTGCCAAGCCTTATTTGAATTTTGAAGTCATTTTGATAATGAGAAATCCCTCTATACCCCCTCTAACGACCCGTCAATGATTTCCATTGACGAATTATTGTTATTCAGATGGAAATAGATATTCTGCAGCCCACCATGATGCGTGCCAAGTCATATTTGATTTTGAGGTAATTTTGAAAATGAGAAATCCCTCTATACCCCCTCTGACGACCCGACAATGATTTCTTTTGACAAATTATTGTTATTGAGATGGAAATGAATATTCTGTACCCCACCATGTTGCGTGCCAAGTCATATTTGATTTTGGGGTAATTTTGATAATGAGAAATCCCTCTATACCCCCTCTGACGACCCGACAATGATTTCTTTCGACAAATTATTGTTATTGAGATGAAAATGGTTATTCTGTACCCCACCATGATGCGTGCCAAGTCATATTTGATTTTTGAAGTCATTTTGAAAATGAAAAATCCCTCTATACCCCCTCTGACGACCCGACAATGATTTCTGTTGACGAATTATTGTTTTTCAGATGGAAATGGATGTTTTGCACCCTACTATGATGCGTGCCAAGCCTTATTTGAATTTTGAAGTCATTTTGATAATGAAAAATCCCTCAATACCCCCTCTAACGACCCGTCAATGATTTTGTATTGACGAATTATTGTTATTGAGATGGAAATGAATATTCTGTACCCCACCATGTTGCGTGCCAAGTCATATTTGATTTTGGGGTAATTTTGATAATGAAAAATCCCTCTATACCCCCTCTAACGACCTGTCAATGATTTCTATTGACGAATTATTGTTATTCAGATGGAAATGGATATTCTGCAGCCCACCATGATGCGTGCCAAGTCATATTTGATTTTGAGGTAATTTTGAAAATGAAAAATCCCTCTATACCCCCTCTGACGACCCGACAATGATTTCTTTTGACAAATTATTGTTATTGAGATGGAAATGAATATTGTGTACCCCACCATGTTGCGTGCCAAGTCATATTTGATTTTGGGGTAATTTTGAAAATGAAAAATCCCTCTATACCCCCTCTGACGACACGACAATGATTTATCTTAAGGAATTATTGTTATTCAGATGGGAATGGATATTCTGCACCCCACCATGATGCGTGCCAAGTCATATTTGATTTCGAGGTAATTATGAAAATGAAAAAACCCTCTATACCCCCTCTGACGACCCGACAATGATTTCTGTTGACGAAAAATTGTTATTCCGATGAAAATGAATATTTTGCACCCCACTATGATGCGTGCCAAGTCATATTTGATTTTTGAAGTCATTTTGATAATGAAAAATCCCTTTATTCCCTCTCTGACGACCAGACAATGATTTCTGTGGACAATTTATTTTTATAGAGATGGAAATGGATATTCTGTACTCCACCATGATGCGTGCCAAGTCATATTTGATTTTTGAAGTCATTTTGAAAATGAAAAATCCCTCTCTACCCCCTCTAACGACCCGTCAATGATTTTGTATTGACGAATTATTGTTATTCAGATGGAAATGGATATTCTGCAGCCCACCATGATGCGTGCCAAGTCATATTTGATTTTGAGGTAATTTTGAAAATGAAAAATCCCTCTATACCCCCTCTGACGACACGACAATGATTTAACTTAAGGAATTATTGTTATTCAGATGGGAATGGATATTCTGCACCCCACCATGATGCGTGCCAAGTCATTTTTGATTTTTGAAGTCATTTTGAAAATGAAATATCCCTCTATTCCCTCTCTGACGACCTGACAATGATTTCTGTTTACGAATTATTGTTATTCAGATGGAAATAGATATTCTGCACCCCACCATGATGCGTGCCAAGTCATATTTGATTTTGGGGTAATTTTGAAAATGAAATATCCCTCTATACCCCCTCTGACTACCCGACAATGATTTCTGTTGACGAATTATTGTTTTTCAGATGGAAGTGGATGTTTTGCACCCTACTATGATGCGTGCCAAGCCATATTTGTATTTTGAAGTCATTTTGATAATGAAAAATCCCTCTATACCCCCTCTAACGACCCGTCAATGATTTCTGTTGACGAATTATTGTTATTCAGATGGAAATGGATATTCTGCAGCCCACCATGTTGCGTGCCAAGTCATATTTGATGTTGAGGTAATTTTGAAAATGAAAAATCCCTCTATACCCCCTCTGACGACCCTACAATGATTTCTTTTGACAAATTATTGTTATTGAGATGGAAATGAATATTCTGTATCCCACCATGATGCGTGCCTAGACATATTTGATTTTTGAAGTCATTTTGAAAATGAAAAATCACTCTATACCCCCTCTGACGACCCGACAATGATTTCTGTTGACGAATTATTGTTATTCAGATGAAAATGGATATTCTGCACCCTACCATGATGCGTGCCAAGTCATATTAGATTTTGAGGTAATTTTGAAAATTAAAAATCCCTCTATACCCCCTCTGACGTCCCGACAATGATTTCTGTTGACAAATTATTGTTATTTAGATGAAATTGCATGTTTTGCACCCCACTATGATGCGTGCCAAGTCATATTTGATTTTTGAAGTCATTTTGATAATGAAAAATCCCTCTATTCCCTCTCTGACGACCCGACAATGATTTCTGTTGACGAATTATTGTTATTTAGATGAAATTGCATGTTTTGCACCCCACTATGATGCGTGCCAAGTCATATTTGATTTTTGAAGTCATTTTGATAATGAAAAATCCCTTTATTCCCTCTCTGACGACCCGACAATGATTTCTGTAGACAATTTATTTTTATAGAGATGGAAATGGATATTCTGTAATCCACCATGATGCGTGCCAAGTCATATTTGATTTTTGAAGTCATTTTGATAATGAAAAATCCCTTTATTCCCTCTCTGACGACCCGACAATGATTTCTGTAGACAATTTATTTTTATAGAGATGGAAATGGATATTCTGTAATCCACCATGATGCGTGCCAAGTCATATTTGATTTTTGAAGTCATTTTGAAAATGAAAAATCCCTCTCTACCCCCTCTAACGACCCGTCAATGATTTCTGTTTACGAATTATTGTTATTCAGATGGAAATGAATATTTTGAACCCTACTATTATGCGTGCCAAGCCTTATTTGAATTTTGAAGTCATTTTGATAATGAAAAATCCCTCTATACCCCTCTAACGAGCCGTCAATGATTTCCATTGACGAATTATTGTTATTCAGATGGAAATGAATTTTCTGCAGCCCACCATGATGCGTGCCAAGTCATATTTGATTTTGAGGTAATTTTGAAAATGAAAAATCCCTCTATACCCCCTCTGACGACCCGACAATGATTTCTTTTGACAAATTATTGTTATTGAGATGGGAATGAATATTCTGTAACCCACCATGATGCGTGCCAAGTCATATTTGATTTTTGAAGTCATTTTGAAAATGAAAAATCCCTCTATACCCCCTCTGACGACCCGACAATGATTTCTGTTGACGAATTATTGTTTTTCAGATGGAAATGGATGTTTTGCACCCTACTATGATGCGTGCCAAGCCTTATTTGAATTTTGAAGTCATTTTGATAATGAGAAATCCCTCTATACCCCCTCTAACGACCCGTCAATGATTTCCATTGACGAATTATTGTTATTCAGATGGAAATAGATATTCTGCAGCCCACCATGATGCGTGCCAAGTCATATTTGATTTTGAGGTAATTTTGAAAATGAGAAATCCCTCTATACCCCCTCTGACGACCCGACAATGATTTCTTTTGACAAATTATTGTTATTGAGATGGAAATGAATATTCTGTACCCCACCATGTTGCGTGCCAAGTCATATTTGATTTTGGGGTAATTTTGATAATGAGAAATCCCTCTATACCCCCTCTGACGACCCGACAATGATTTCTTTCGACAAATTATTGTTATTGAGATGAAAATGGTTATTCTGTACCCCACCATGATGCGTGCCAAGTCATATTTGATTTTTGAAGTCATTTTGAAAATGAAAAATCCCTCTATACCCCCTCTGACGACCCGACAATGATTTCTGTTGACGAATTATTGTTTTTCAGATGGAAATGGATGTTTTGCACCCTACTATGATGCGTGCCAAGCCTTATTTGAATTTTGAAGTCATTTTGATAATGAAAAATCCCTCAATACCCCCTCTAACGACCCGTCAATGATTTTGTATTGACGAATTATTGTTATTGAGATGGAAATGAATATTCTGTACCCCACCATGTTGCGTGCCAAGTCATATTTGATTTTGGGGTAATTTTGATAATGAAAAATCCCTCTATACCCCCTCTAACGACCTGTCAATGATTTCTATTGACGAATTATTGTTATTCAGATGGAAATGGATATTCTGCAGCCCACCATGATGCGTGCCAAGTCATATTTGATTTTGAGGTAATTTTGAAAATGAAAAATCCCTCTATACCCCCTCTGACGACCCGACAATGATTTCTTTTGACAAATTATTGTTATTGAGATGGAAATGAATATTGTGTACCCCACCATGTTGCGTGCCAAGTCATATTTGATTTTGGGGTAATTTTGAAAATGAAAAATCCCTCTATACCCCCTCTGACGACACGACAATGATTTATCTTAAGGAATTATTGTTATTCAGATGGGAATGGATATTCTGCACCCCACCATGATGCGTGCCAAGTCATATTTGATTTCGAGGTAATTATGAAAATGAAAAAACCCTCTATACCCCCTCTGACGACCCGACAATGATTTCTGTTGACGAAAAATTGTTATTCCGATGAAAATGAATATTTTGCACCCCACTATGATGCGTGCCAAGTCATATTTGATTTTTGAAGTCATTTTGATAATGAAAAATCCCTTTATTCCCTCTCTGACGACCAGACAATGATTTCTGTGGACAATTTATTTTTATAGAGATGGAAATGGATATTCTGTACTCCACCATGATGCGTGCCAAGTCATATTTGATTTTTGAAGTCATTTTGAAAATGAAAAATCCCTCTCTACCCCCTCTAACGACCCGTCAATGATTTCTGTTTACGAATTATTGTTATTCAGATGGAAATAGATATTCTGCACCCCACCATGATGCGTGCCAAGTCATATTTGATTTTTGAAGTCATTTTGAAAATGAAAAATCCCTCTATTCCCTCTCTGACGACCCGACAATGATTTCTGTTGACGAATTATTGTTATTTGGATGGAAATGCATGGTTTGCACCCCACTATGATGCGTGCCAAGTCATATTTGATTTATGAAGTCATTTTGATACTGAAAAATCCCTCTATACCCCCTCTGACGACCCGAAAATGATTTCTGTTGACGAATTATTGTTATTTAGATGAAAATGGATATTATGCACTCCACTATGATACGTGACAAGTCATATTTGATTTTTGAAGTAATTTTGAAAATGAAAAATCCCTCTATGCCCCCTCTAACGACCCGTCAATGATTTCTGTTGACGAATTTTTGTTATTCAGATGGAAATGGATATTCTGCACCCCACCATGATGCGTGCCAAGTCATATTTGATTTTGATGTAATTTTGAAAATGAAAAATCCCTCTATACCCCGTCTGACGACCCTTCAATGATTTCTGTTGACTAATTATTGATATTCAGATGGAAATGGATATTCTGCACCCCACCATGATGCGTGCCAAGTCATATTAGATTTTGAGGTAATTTTGAAAATGAAAAATCCCTCGATACCCCCTCTGACGACACGACAATGATTTCTGTTGACGAATTATTGTCATTCAGATGGAAATGGATGTTTTGCACCCCACTATGATGCGTGCCAAAACCTATTTGATTTTGAGGTAATTTTGAAAATGAAAAATCCCTCTATACCCCCTTTGACGTCCCGACAATGATTTCTGTTGACAAATTATATTTATAGAGATGGAAATGGATATTCTGTACCCCACCATGATGCGTGCCAAGTCATATTTGATTTTGGGGTAATTTTGAAAATGAAATATCCATCTATACCCCCTCTGACGACACCACAATGATTTATCTTAAGGAATTATTGTTATTCAGATGGGAATGGATATTCTGCCCCCCACCATGATGCGTGCCAAGTCATTTTTGATTTTTGAAGTCATTTTGAAAATGAAAAATCCCTCTATACCCCCTCTAACGACCCGTCAATGATTTTGTATTGACGAATTATTGTTATTCAGATGGAAATGGATATTCTGCAGCCCACCATGATGCGTGCCAAGTCATATTTGATTTTGAGGTAATTTTGAAAATGAAAAATCCCTCTATACCCCCTCTGACGACACGACAATGATTTAACTTAAGGAATTATTGTTATTCAGATGGGAATGGATATTCTGCACCCCACCATGATGCGTGCCAAGTCATTTTTGATTTTTGAAGTCATTTTGAAAATGAAATATCCCTCTATTCCCTCTCTGACGACCTGACAATGATTTCTGTTTACGAATTATTGTTATTCAGATGGAAATAGATATTCTGCACCCCACCATGATGCATGCCAAGTCATATTTGATTTTGGGGTAATTTTGAAAATGAAATATCCCTCTATACCCCCTCTGACTACCCGACAATGATTTCTGTTGACGAATTATTGTTTTTCAGATGGAAGTGGATGTTTTGCACCCTACTATGATGCGTGCCAAGCCTTATTTGAATTTTGAAGTCATTTTGATAATGAGAAATCCCTCTATTCCCCCTCTAACGACCCGTCAATGATTTCTGTTGACGAATTATTGTTATTTAGATGGAAATGGATATTCTGCACCCCACCATGATGCGTGCCAAGTCATATTTGATTTCGAGGTAATTATGAAAATGAAAAATCCCTCTATACCCCCTCTGACGACCCGACAATGATTTCTGTTGAAGAAATATTGTTATTCAGATGAAAATGAATATTTTGCACCCTACTATTATGCGTGCCAAGCCTTATTTGAATTTTGAAGTCATTTTGATAATGAAAAATCCCTCTATACCCCCTCTAACGAGCCATCAATGATTTCCATTGCCAAATTATTGTTATTCAGATGGAAATGAATTTTCTGCAGCCCACCATGATGCGTGCCAAGTCATATTTGATTTTGAGGTAATTTTGAAAATGAAAAATCCCTCTATACCCCCTCTGACGACCCGACAATGATTTCTTTTGACAAATTATTGTTATTGAGATGGAAATGAATATTCTGTACCCCACCATGATGCGTGCCAAGTCATATTTGATTTTTGAAGTCATTTTGAAAATGAAAAATCCCTCTATACCCCCTCTGACGACCCGACAATGATTTCTGTTGACGAATTATTGTTTTTCAGATGGAAATGGATGTTTTGCACCCTACTATGATGTGTGCCAAGCCTTATTTGAATTTTGAAGTCATTTTGATAATGAAAAATCCCTCTATACCCCCTCTAACGACCCGTCAATGATTTCCATTGACGAATTATTGTTATTCAGATGGAAATGGATATTCTGCAGCCCACCTTGATGCGTGCCAAGTCATATTTGATTTTGAGGTAATTTTGAAAATGAGAAATCCCTCTATACCCCCTCTGTTGACCCGACAATGATTTCTTTTGACAAATTATTGTTATTGAGATGGAAATGAATATCCTGTACCCCACCATGTTGCGTGCCAAGTCATATTTGATTTTGGGTTTAATTTTGATAATGAGAAATCCCTCTATACCCCCTCTGACGATCCGACAATGATTTCTTTCGACAAATTATTGTTATTGAGATAAAAATGGTTATTCTGTACCCCACCATGATGCGTGCCAAGTCATATTTGATTTTTGAAGTCATTTTGAAAATGAAAAATCCCTCTATACCCCCTCTGACGACCCGACAATGATTTCTGTTGACGAATTATTGTTTTTCAGATGGAAATGGATGTTTTGCACCCTACTATGATGCGTGCCAAGCCTTATTTGAATTTTGAAGTCATTTTGATAATGAAAAATCCCTCTATACACCCTCTAACGACCCGTCAAAGATTTTGTATTGACGAATTATTGTTATTCAGATGGAAATGGATATTCTGCAGCCCACCATGATGCGTGCCAAGTCATATTTGATTTTGAGGTAATTTTGAAAATGAAAAATCCCTCTATACCCCCTCTGACGACCCGACAATGATTTCTTTTGACAAATTATTGTTATTGAGATGGAAATGAATATTGTGTACCCCACCATGTTGCGTGCCAAGTCATATTTGATTTTGGGGTAATTTTGAAAATGAAATATCCCTCTATACCCCCTCTGACGACACGACAATGATTTATCCTAAGGAATTATTGTTATTCAGATGGGAATGGATATTCTGCATCCCACCATGATGCGTGCCAAGTCATTTTTGATTTTTGAAGTAATTTTGAAAATGAAAAATCCCTCTATTCCCTCTCTGACGACCCGACAATGATTTCTGTTTACGAATTATTGTTATTCAGATGGAAATAGATATTCTGCACCCCACCATGATGCGTGCCAAGTCATATTTGATTTTGAGGTTATTTTGATAATGAAAAATCCCTCTATACCCCCTCTGACGTCCCGACAATGATTTCTGTTGACAAATTATTGTTATTTAGATGAAAATGCATGTTTTGCACCCTACTATGATGCGTGCCAAGCCTTATTTGAATTTTGAAGTCATTTTGATAATGAAAAATCCCTCTATACCCCCTCTAACGACCCGTCAATGATTTTGTATTGACGAATTATTGTTATTCAGATGGAAATGGATATTCTGCAGCCCACCATGATGCGTGCCAAGTCATATTTGATTTTGAGGTAATTTTGAAAATGAAAAATCCCTCTATACCCCCTCTGACGACCCGACAATGATTTCTTTTGACAAATTATTGTTATTGAGATGGAAATGAATATTCTGTACCCCACCATGTTGCGTGCCAAGTCATATTTGATTTTGGGGTAATTTTGATAATGAAAAATCCCTCTATACCCCCTCTAACGACCTGTCAATGATTTCCATTGACAAATTATTGTTATTTAGATGGAAATGGATATTCTGCAGCCCACCATGATGCGTGCCAAGTCATATTTGATTTTGAGGTAATTTTGTTAATGAAAAATCCCTCTATACCCCCTCTGATGACCCGACAATGAGTTCTTTTGACAAATTATTGTTATTGAGATGGAAATGAATATTGTGTACCCCACCATGTTGCGTGCCAAGGCATATTTGATTTTGAGGTAATTTTGAAAATGAAAAATCCCTCTATAATCCCTCTGACGACCCGACAATGATTTCTGTTGACAAATTAAGGTTATTCAGATAGAAATGGAGATTCTGCACCCCACCATGATGCGTGCCAAGTCATATTTGATTTTTGAAGTCATTTTGAAAATGAAAAATCCCTCTATTCCCTCTCTGACGACCCGACAATGATTTCTGTCGAAGAATTATTGTTATTTGGATGGAAATGCATGTTTAGCACCCCACTATGATGCGTGCCAAGTCTTATTTGATTTTTGAAGTCATTTTGATAATGAAAAATCCCTCTATACCCCCTCTGACGAC
Organism: Chrysolina americana; assembly: GCA_958502065.1. Taxonomy (NCBI): domain Eukaryota; kingdom Metazoa; phylum Arthropoda; class Insecta; order Coleoptera; family Chrysomelidae; genus Chrysolina; species Chrysolina americana. The sequence continues at coordinate 43,155,213 of OY293414.1, forward strand.
CCGTCAATGACTTCTGTTGACGAATTATTGTTATTCAGATGAAAATGGATATTCTGCACCTCTCCATGATGCGTGCCAAGTCATATTTGATTTTGATGTAATTTTGAAAATTAAAAATCCCTCTATACCCCGTCTGACGACCCGTCAATGATTTCTGTTGACTAATTATTGATATTCAGATGGAAATGGATATTCTGCACCCCACCGTGATGCGTGCCAAGTCATATTAGATTTTGAGGTAATTTTGAAAATGAAAAATCCCTCCATACCCCCTCTGACGACACGACAATGATTTCTGTTGACGAATTATTGTTATTTAGTTGGAAATGGATGTTTTGCACCCCACTATGATGCGTGCCCAGTCCTATTTGATTTTGAGGTAATTTTGAGAATGAAAAATCTCTCTATACCCCCTCTGACGTCCCGACAATGATTTCTGTTGACAAATTATTTTCATAGAGATGGAAATGGATATTCTGTACCCCACCATGATGCGTGCCAAGTCATATTTGATTTTTGAAGTCATTTTGAAAATGAAAAATCCCTCTTTACCCCCTCTGACGACCCGACAATGATTTCTGTTGACGAATTATTGTTTTCCAGATGGAAATGGATGTTTTGCACTGTACTATGATGCGTGCCAAGCCTTATTTGAATTTTGAAGTCATTTTGATAATGATCAATCCCTCTATTCCCCCTCTAACGACCCGTCAATGATTTCTGTTGACGAATTATTGTTATTTAGATGGAAATGGATATTCTGCCCCCCACCATAATGCGTGCCAAGTCATATTTGATTTCGAGGTAATTATGAAAATGAAAAATCCCTCTATACCACCTCTGACGAGCCGTCAATGATTTCCATTGACGAATTATTGTTATTCAGATGGAAATGAATTTTCTGCAGCCCACCATGATGCGTGCCAAGTCATTTTTGATTTTTGAAGTAATTTTGAAAATGAAAAATCCCTCTATTCCCTCTCTGACGACCCGACAATGATTTCTGTTTACGAATTATTGTTATTCAGATGGAAATAGATATTCTGCACCCCACCATGATGCGTGCCAAGTCATATTTGATTTTGAGGTTATTTTGATAATGAAAAATCCCTCTATACCCCCTCTAACGACCCGTCAAAGATTTTGTATTGACGAATTATTGTTATTCAGATGGAAATGGATATTCTGCAGCCCACCATGATGCGTGCCAAGTCATATTTGATTTTGAGGTAATTCTGAAAATGAAAAATCCCTCTATACCCCCTCTGACGACCCGACAATGATTTCTTTTGACAAATTATTGTTATTGAGATGGAAATGAATATTCTGTACCCCACCATGTTGCGTGCCAAGTCATATTTGATTTTGGGGTAATTTTGATAATGAAAAATCCCTCTATACCCCCTCTAACGACCTGTCAATGATTTCCATTGACAAATTATTGTTATTTAGATGGAAATGGATATTCTGCAGCCCACCATGATGCGTGCCAAGTCATATTTGATTTTGAGGTAATTTTGTTAATGAAAAATCCCTCTATACCCCCTCTGATGACCCGACAATGAGTTCTTTTGACAAATTATTGTTATTGAGATGGAAATGAATATTGTGTACCCCACCATGTTGCGTGCCAAGGCATATTTGATTTTGAGGTAATTTTGAAAATGAAAAATCCCTCTATAATCCCTCTGACGACCCGACAATGATTTCTGTTGACAAATTAATGTTATTCAGATAGAAATGGAGATTCTGCACCCCACCATGATGCGTGCCAAGTCATATTTGATTTTTGAAGTCATTTTGAAAATGAAAAATCCCTCTATTCCCTCTCTGACGACCCGACAATGATTTCTGTCGAAGAATTATTGTTATTTGGATAGAAATGCATGTTTTGCACCCCACTATGATGCGTGCCAAGTCTTATTTGATTTTTGAAGTCATTTTGATAATGAAAAATCCCTCTATACCCCCTCTGACGACCCGTCAATGACTTCTGTTGACGAATTATTGTTATTCAGATGAAAATGGATATTCTGCACCTCTCCATGATGCGTGCCAAGTCATATTTGATTTTGATGTAATTTTGAAAATTAAAAATCCCTCTATACCCCGTCTGATGACCCGTCAATGATTTCTGTTGACTAATTATTGATATTCAGATGGAAATGGATATTCTGCACCCCACCGTGATGCGTGCCAAGTCATATTAGATTTTGAGGTAATTTTGAAAATGAAAAATCCCTCCATACCCCCTCTGACGACACGACAATGATTTCTGTTGACGAATTATGGTTATTCAGATGGGAATGGATATTCTGCACCCCACCATAATGCGTGCCAAGTCATATTTGATTTTGAGGTAATTTTGAAAATGAAAAATCTCTCTATACTCCCTCTAACGACCCGTCAATGATTTCTGTGTACAAATTATTGTTATTCAGATGGAAATAGATATTCTGCACCCCACCATGATGCGTGCCAAGTCATATTTGATTTTTGAAGTCATTTTGAAAATGAAAAATCGCTCTTTACCCCCTCTGACGACCCGACAATGATTTCTGTTGACGAATTATTGTTTTTCAGATGGAAATGGATGTTTTGCACCCTACTATGATGCGTGCCAAGCCTTATTTGAATTTTGAAGTCATTTTGATAATGATCAATCCCTCTATTCCCCCTCTAACGACCCGTCAATGATTTCTGTTGACGAATTATTGTTATTTAGATGGAAATGGATATTCTGCCCCCCACCATAATGCGTGCCAAGTCATATTTGATTTCGAGGTAATTATGAAAATGAAAAATCCTTCTATACCCCCTCTGACGACCCGACAATGATTTCTGTTGACGAAATATTGTTATTCAGATGAAAATGAATATTTTGCACCCTACTATTATGCGTGCCAAGCCTTATTTGAATTTTGAAGTCATTTTGATAATGAAAAATCCCTCTATACCCCTCTAACGAGCCGTCAATGATTTCCATTGACGAATTATTGTTATTCAGATGGAAATGAATTTTCTGCAGCCCACCATGATGCGTGCCAAGTCATTTTTGATTTTTGAAGTTATTTTGAAAATGAGAAATCCCTCTATTCCCTCTCTGATGACCCGACAATGATTTCTGTTTACGAATTATTGTTATTTAGATGGAAATAGATATTCTGCACCCCACCATGATGCGTGCCAAGTCATATTTGATTTTGAGGTTATTTTGATAATGAAAAATCCCTCTATACCCCCTCTGACGTCCCGACAATGATTTCTGTTGACAAATTATTGTTATTTAGATGAAAATGCATGTTTTGCACCCCATTATGATGCGTGCCAAGTCATATTTGTATTTTGAAGTCATTTTGATAATGAAAAATCCCTTTATTCCCTCTCTGACGACCCGACAATGATTTCTGTAGACAATTTATTTTTATAGAGATGGAAATGGATGTTTTGCACCCTACTATGATGCGTGCCAAGCCTTATTTGAATTTTGAAGTCATTTTGATAATGAAAAATCCCTCTATACCCACTCTAACGACCCGTCAATGATTTTGTATTGACGAATTATTGTTATTCAGATGGAAATGGATATTCTGCAGCCCACCATGATGCGTGCCAAGTCATATTTGATTTTGAGGTAATTTTGAAAATGAAAAATCCCTCTATACCCCCTCTGACGACCCGACAATGATTTCTTTTGACAAATTATTGTTATTGAGATGGAAATGAATATTCTGTACCCCACCATGTTGCGTGCCAAGTCATATTTGATTTTGGGGTAATTTTGATAATGAAAAATCCCTCTATACCCCCTCTAACGACCTGTCAATGATTTCCATTGACAAATTATTGTTATTTAGATGGAAATGGATATTCTGCAGCCCACCATGATGCGTGCCAAGTCATATTTGATTTTGAGGTAATTTTGTTAATGAAAAATCCCTCTATACCCCCTCTGATGACCAGACAATGAGTTCTTTTGACAAATTATTGTTATTGAGATGGAAATGAATATTGTGTACCCCACCATGTTGCGTGCCAAGGCATATTTGATTTTGAGGTAATTTTGAAAATGAAAAATCCCTCTATAATCCCTCTGACGACCCGACAATGATTTCTGTTGACAAATTAATGTTATTCAGATAGAAATGGAGATTCTGCACCCCACCATGATGCGTGCCAAGTCATATTTGATTTTTGAAGTCATTTTGAAAATGAAAAATCCCTCTATTCCCTCTCTGACGACCCGACAATGATTTCTGTCGAAGAATTATTGTTATTTGGATAGAAATGCATGTTTTGCACCCCACTATGATGCTTGCCAAGTCTTATTTGATTTTTGAAGTCATTTTGATAATGAAAAATCCCTCTATACCCCCTCTGACGACCCGTCAATGACTTCTGTTGACGAATTATTGTTATTCAGATGAAAATGGATATTCTGCACCTCTCCATGATGCGTGCCAAGTCATATTTGATTTTGATGTAATTTTGAAAATTAAAAATCCCTCTATACCCCGTCTGATGACCCGTCAATGATTTCTGTTGACTAATTATTGATATTCAGATGGAAATGGATATTCTGCACCCCACCGTGATGCGTGCCAAGTCATATTAGATTTTGAGGTAATTTTGAAAATGAAAAATCCCTCCATACCCCCTCTGACGACACGACAATGATTTCTGTTGACGAATTATGGTTATTCAGATGGGAATGGATATTCTGCACCCCACTTTAATGCGTGCCAAGTCATATTTGATTTTGAGGTAATTTTGAAAATGAAAAATCTCTCTATACTCCCTCTAACGACCCGTCAATGATTTCTGTGTACAAATTATTGTTATTCAGATGGAAATGGATATTCTGCACCCCACCATGATGCGTGCCAAGTCATATTTGATTTTTGAAGTCATTTTGAAAATGAAAAATCGCTCTTTACCCCCTCTGACGACCCGACAATGATTTCTGTTGACGAATTATTGTTTTTCAGATGGAAATGGATGTTTTGCACCCTACTATGATGCGTGCCAAGCCTTATTTGAATTTTGAAGTCATTTTGATAATGATCAATCCCTCTATTCCCCCTCTAACGACCCGACAATGATTTCTGTTTACGAATTATTGTTATTCAGATGGAAATAGATATTCTGCACCCCACCATGATGCGTGCCAAGTCATATTTGATTTTGAGGTTATTTTGATAATGAGAAATCCCTCTATACCCCCTCTGACGATCCGACAATGATTTCTTTCGACAAATTATTGTTATTGAGATGAAAATGGTTATTCTGTACCCCACCATGATGCGTGCCAAGTCATATTTGATTTTTGAAGTCATTTTGAAAATGAAAAATCCCTCTATACCCCCTCTGACGACCCGACAATGATTTCTGTTGACGAATTATTGTTTTTCAGATGGAAATGGATGTTTTGCACCCTACTATGATGCGTGCCAAGCCTTATTTGAATTTTGAAGTCATTTTGATAATGAAAAATCCCTCTATACCCCCTCTAACGACCCGTCAAAGATTTTGTATTGACGAATTATTGTTATTCAGATGGAAATGGATATTCTGCAGCCCACCATGATGCGTGCCAAGTCATATTTGATTTTGAGGTAATTTTGAAAATGAAAAATCCCTCTATACCCCCTCTGACGACCCGACAATGATTTCTTTTGACAAATTATTGTTATTGAGATGGAAATAAATATTGTGTACCCCACCATGTTGCGTGCCAAGTCATATTTGATTTTGGGGTAATTTTGAAAATGAAATATCCCTCTATACCCCCTCTGACGACACGACAATGATTTATCCTAAGGAATTATTGTTATTCAGATGGGAATGGATATTCTGCATCCCACCATGATGCGTGCCAAGTCATTTTAGATTTTGAGGTAATTTTGAAAATGAAAAATCCCTCCATACCCCCTCTGACGACACGACAATGATTTCTGTTGACGAATTATGGTTATTCAGATGGGAATGGATATTCTGCACCCCACCATAATGCGTGCCAAGTCATATTTGATTTTGAGGTAATTTTGAAAATGAAAAATCTCTCTATACTCCCTCTAACGACCCGTCAATGATTTCTGTGTACAAATTATTGTTATTCAGATGGAAATAGATATTCTGCACCCCACCATGATGCGTGCCAAGTCATATTTGATTTTTGAAGTCATTTTGAAAATGAAAAATCGCTCTTTACCCCCTCTGACGACCCGACAATGATTTCTGTTGACGAATTATTGTTTTTCAGATGGAAATGGATGTTTTGCACCCTACTATGATGCGTGCCAAGCCTTATTTGAATTTTGAAGTCATTTTGATAATGATCAATCCCTCTATTCCCCCTCTAACGACCCGTCAATGATTTCTGTTGACGAATTATTGTTATTTAGATGGAAATGGATATTCTGCCCCCCACCATAATGCGTGCCAAGTCATATTTGATTTCGAGGTAATTATGAAAATGAAAAATCCCTCTATACCCCCTCTGACGACCCGACAATGATTTCTGTTGACGAAATATTGTTATTCAGATGAAAATGAATATTTTGCACCCTACTATTATGCGTGCCAAGCCTTATTTGAATTTTGAAGTCATTTTGATAATGAAAAATCCCTCTATACCCCCTCTAACGAGCCGTCAATGATTTCCATTGACGAATTATTGTTATTCAGATGGAAATGAATTTTCTGCAGCCCACCATGATGCGTGCCAAGTCATTTTTGATTTTTGAAGTAATTTTGAAAATGAGAAATCCCTCTATTCCCTCTCTGACGACCCGACAATGATTTCTGTTTACGAATTATTGTTATTCAGATGGAAATAGATATTCTGCACCCCACCATGATGCGTGCCAAGTCATATTTGATTTTGAGGTTATTTTGATAATGAGAAATCCCTCTATACCCCCTCTGACGATCCGACAATGATTTCTTTCGACAAATTATTGTTATTGAGATGAAAATGGTTATTCTGTACCCCACCATGATGCGTGCCAAGTCATATTTGATTTTTGAAGTCATTTTGAAAATGAAAAATCCCTCTATACCCCCTCTGACGACCCGACAATGATTTCTGTTGACGAATTATTGTTTTTCAGATGGAAATGGATGTTTTGCACCCTACTATGATGCGTGCCAAGCCTTATTTGAATTTTGAAGTCATTTTGATAATGAAAAATCCCTCTATACCCCCTCTAACGACCCGTCAAGGATTTTGTATTGACGAATTATTGTTATTCAGATGGAAATGGATATTCTGCAGCCCACCATGATGCGTGCCAAGTCATATTTGATTTTGAGGTAATTCTGAAAATGAAAAATCCCTCTATACCCCCTCTGACGACCCGACAATGATTTCTTTTGACAAATTATTGTTATTGAGATGGAAATGAATATTCTGTACCCCACCATGTTGCGTGCCAAGTCATATTTGATTTTGGGGTAATTTTGATAATGAAAAATCCCTCTATACCCCCTCTAACGACCTGTCAATGATTTCCATTGACAAATTATTGTTATTTAGATGGAAATGGATATTCTGCAGCCCACCATGATGCGTGCCAAGTCATATTTGATTTTGAGGTAATTTTGTTAATGAAAAATCCCTCTATACCCCCTCTGATGACCCGACAATGAGTTCTTTTGACAAATTATTGTTATTGAGATGGAAATGAATATTGTGTACCCCACCATGTTGCGTGCCAAGGCATATTTGATTTTGAGGTAATTTTGAAAATGAAAAATCCCTCTATAATCCCTCTGACGACCCGACAATGATTTCTGTTGACAAATTAATGTTATTCAGATAGAAATGGAGATTCTGCACCCCACCATGATGCGTGCCAAGTCATATTTGATTTTTGAAGTCATTTTGAAAATGAAAAATCCCTCTATTCCCTCTCTGACGACCCGACAATGATTTCTGTCGAAGAATTATTGTTATTTGGATAGAAATGCATGTTTTGCACCCCACTATGATGCGTGCCAAGTCTTATTTGATTTTTGAAGTCATTTTGATAATGAAAAATCCCTCTATACCCCCTCTGACGACCCGTCAATGACTTCTGTTGACGAATTATTGTTATTCAGATGAAAATGGATATTCTGCACCTCTCCATGATGCGTGCCAAGTCATATTTGATTTTGATGTAATTTTGAAAATTAAAAATCCCTCTATACCCCGTCTGATGACCCGTCAATGATTTCTGTTGACTAATTATTGATATTCAGATGGAAATGGATATTCTGCACCCCACCGTGATGCGTGCCAAGTCATATTAGATTTTGAGGTAATTTTGAAAATGAAAAATCTCTCTATACTCCCTCTAACGACCCGTCAATGATTTCTGTGTACAAATTATTGTTATTCAGATGGAAATAGATATTCTGCACCCCACCATGATGCGTGCCAAGTCATATTTGATTTTTGAAGTCATTTTGAAAATGAAAAATCGCTCTTTACCCCCTCTGACGACCCGACAATGATTTCTGTTGACGAATTATTGTTTTTCAGATGGAAATGGATGTTTTGCACCCTACTATGATGCGTGCCAAGCCTTATTTGAATTTTGAAGTCATTTTGATAATGATCAATCCCTCTATTCCCCCTCTAACGACCCGTCAATGATTTCTGTTGACGAATTATTGTTATTTAGATGGAAATGGATATTCTGCCCCCCACCATAATGCGTGCCAAGTCATATTTGATTTCGAGGTAATTATGAAAATGAAAAATCCCTCTATACCCCCTCTGACGACCCGACAATGATTTCTGTTGACGAAATATTGTTATTCAGATGAAAATGAATATTTTGCACCCTACTATTATGCGTGCCAAGCCTTATTTGAATTTTGAAGTCATTTTGATAATGAAAAATCCCTCTATACCCCTCTAACGAACCGTCAATGATTTCCATTGACGAATTATTGTTATTCAGATGGAAATGAATTTTCTGCAGCCCACCATGATGCGTGCCAAGTCATTTTTGATTTTTGAAGTAATTTTGAAAATGAGAAATCCCTCTATTCCCTCTCTGATGACCCGACAATGATTTCTGTTTACGAATTATTGTTATTTAGATGGAAATAGATATTCTGCACCCCACCATGATGCGTGCCAAGTCATATTTGATTTTGAGGTTATTTTGATAATGAGAAATCCCTCTATACCCCCTCTGACGATCCGACAATGATTTCTTTCGACAAATTATTGTTATTGAGATGAAAATGGTTATTCTGTACCCCACCATGATGCGTGCCAAGTCATATTTGATTTTGAGGTAATTTTGAAAATGAAAAATCCCTCTATACCCCCTCTGACGACCCGACAATGATTTCTTTTGACAAATTATTGTTATTGAGATGGAAATAAATATTGTGTACCCCACCATGTTGCGTGCCAAGTCATATTTGATTTTGGGGTAATTTTGAAAATGAAATATCCCTCTATACCCCCTCTGACGACACGACAATGATTTATCCTAAGGAATTATTGTTATTCAGATGGGAATGGATATTCTGCATCCCACCATGATGCGTGCCAAGTCATTTTTGATTTTTGAAGTAATTTTGAAAATGTAAAATCCCTCTATTCCCTCTCTGACGACCCGACAATGATTTCTGTTTACGAATTATTGTTATTCAGATGGAAATAGATATTCTGCACCCCACCATGATGCGTGCCAAGTCATATTTGATTTTGAGGTTATTTTGATAATGAAAAATCCCTCTATACCCCCTCTGACGTCCCGACAATGATTTCTGTTGACAAATTATTGTTATTTAGATGAAAATGCATGTTTTGCACCCCATTATGATGCGTGCCAAGTCATATTTGATTTTTGAAGTCATTTTGATAATGAAAAATCCCTTTATTCCCTCTCTGACGACCCGACAATGATTTCTGTAGACAATTTATTTTTATAGAGATGGAAATGGATGTTTTGCACCCTACTATGATGCGTGCCAAGCCTTATTTGAATTTTGAAGTCATTTTGATAATGAAAAATCCCTCTATACCCCCTCTAACGACCCGTCAATGATTTTGTATTGACGAATTATTGTTATTCAGATGGAAATGGATATTCTGCAGCCCACCATGATGCGTGCCAAGTCATATTTGATTTTGAGGTAATTTTGAAAATGAAAAATCCCTCTATACCCCCTCTGACGACCCGACAATGATTTCTTTTGACAAATTATTGTTATTGAGATGGAAATGAATATTCTGTACCCCACCATGTTGCGTGCCAAGTCATATTTGATTTTGGGGTAATTTTGATAATGAAAAATCCCTCTATACCCCCTCTAACGACCTGTCAATGATATCCATTGACAAATTATTGTTATTTAGATGGAAATGGATATTCTGCAGCCCACCATGATGCGTGCCAAGGCATATTTGATTTTGAGGTAATTTTGAAAATGAAAAATTTCTCTATAATCCCTCTGACGACCCGACAATGATTTCTCTTGACAAATTAATGTTATTCAGATAGAAATGGAGATTCTGCACCCCACCATGATGCGTGCCAAGTCATATTAGATTTTTGAAGTCATTTTGAAAATGAAAAATCCCTCTATTCCCTCTCTGACGACCCGACAATGATTTCTGTCGAAGAATTATTGTTATTTGGATGGAAATGCATGTTTTGCACCCCACTATGATGCGTGCCAAGTCTTATTTGATTTTTGAAGTCATTTTGATAATGAAAAATCCCTCTATACCCCCTCTGACGACCCGTCAATGACTTCTGTTGACGAATTATTGTCATTCAGATGAAAATGGATATTCTGCACCTCTCCATGATGCGTGCCAAGACATATTTGATTTTGATGTAATTTTGAAAATTAAAAATCCCTCTATACCCCGTCTGACGACCCGTCAATGATTTCTGTTGACTAATTATTGATATTCAGATGGAAATGGATATTCTGCACCCCACCGTGATGCGTGCCAAGTCATATTAGATTTTGAGGTAATTTTGAAAATGAAAAATCCCTCCATACCCCCTCTGACGACACGACAATGATTTCTGTTGACGAATTATTGTTATTTAGTTGGGAATGGATGTTTTGCACCCCACTATGGTGCGTGCCCAGTCCTATTTGATTTTGAGGTAATTTTGAAAATGAAAAATCTCTCTATACCCCCTCTGACGTCCCGACAATGATTTCTGTTGACAAATTATTATTATAGAGATGGAAATGGATATTCTGTACCCCACCATGATGCGTGCCAAGTCATATTTGATTTTTGAAGTCATTTTGAAAATGAAAAATCCCTCTATACCCCCTCTGACGACCCGACAATGATTTTTGTTGACGAATTATTGTTTTTCAGATGGAAATGGATGTTTTGCACCCTACTATGATGCGTGCCAAGCCTTATTTGAATTTTGAAGTCATTTTGATAATGAAAAATCCCTCTATTCCCCCTCTAACGACCCGTCAATGATTTCTGTTGACGAATTATTGTTATTTAGATGGAAATGGATATTCTGCCCCCCACCATAATGCGTGCCAAGTCATATTTGATTTCGAGGTAATTATGAAAATGAAAAATCCCTCTATACCCCCTCTGACGACCCGACAATGATTTCTGTTGACGAAATATTGTTATTCAGATGAAAATGAATATTTTGCACCCTACTATTATGCGTGCCAAGCCTTATTTGAATTTTGAAGTCATTTTGATAATGAAAAATCCCTCTATACCCCCTCTAACGACCTGTCAATGATATCCATTGACAAATTATTGTTATTTAGATGGAAATGGATATTCTGCAGCCCACCATGATGCGTGCCAAGGCATATTTGATTTTGAGGTAATTTTGAAAATGAAAAATTTCTCTATAATCCCTCTGACGACCCGACAATGATTTCTCTTGACAAATTAATGTTATTCAGATAGAAATGGAGATTCTGCACCCCACCATGATGCGTGCCAAGTCATATTAGATTTTTGAAGTCATTTTGAAAATGAAAAATCCCTCTATTCCCCCTCTGACGACCCGTCAATGACTTCTGTTGACGAATTATTGTCATTCAGATGAAAATGGATATTCTGCACCTCTCCATGATGCGTGCCAAGTCATATTGGATTTTGAGGTAATTTTGAAAATGAAAAATCTCTCCATACCCCCTCTGACGACACGACAATGATTTCTGTTGACGAATTATTGTTATTTAGTTGAGAATGGATGTTTTGCACCCCACTATGATGCGTGCCCAGTCCTATTTGATTTTGAGGTAATTTTGAAAATGAAAAATCCCTCTATAATCCCTCTGACGACCCGACAATGATTTCTGTTGACAAATTAATGTTATTCAGATAGAAATGGAGATTTTGCACCCCACCATGATGCGTGCCAAGTCATATTTGATTTTTGAAGTCATTTTGAAAATGAAAAATCCCTCTATTCCCTCTCTGACGTCCCGACAATGATTTCTGTTGACAAATTATTATTATAGAGATGGAAATGGATATTCTGTACCCCACCATGATGCGTGCCAAGTCATATTTGATTTTTGAAGTCATTTTGAAAATGAAAAATCCCTCTATACCCCCTCTGACGACCCGACAATGATTTCTGTTGACGAATTATTGTTTTTCAGATGGAAATGGATGTTTTGCACCCTACTATGATGCGTGCCAAGCCTTATTTGAATTTTGAAGTCATTTTGATAATGAAAAATCCCTCTATTCCCCCTCTAACGACCCGTCAATGATTTCTGTTGACGAAATATTGTTATTCAGATGAAAATGAATATTTTGCACCCTACTATTATGCGTGCCAAGCCTTATTTGAATTTTGAAGTCATTTTGATAATGAAAAATCCCTCTATACCCCCTCTAACGAGCCGTCAATGATTTCCATTGACGAATTATTGTTATTCAGATGGAAATGAATTTTCTGCAGCCCACCATGATGCGTGCCAAGTCATTTTTGATTTTTGAAGTAATTTTGAAAATGAAAAATCCCTCTATTCCCTCTCTGACGACCCGACAATGATTTCTGTTTACGAATTATTGTTATTCAGATGGAAATAGATATTCTGCACCCCACCATGATGCGTGCCAAGTCATATTTGATTTTGAGGTTATTTTGATAATGAAAAATCCCTCTATACCCCCTCTGACGTCCCGACAATGATTTCTGTTGACAAATTATTGTTATTTAGATGAAAATGCATGTTTTGCACCCCATTATGATGCGTGCCAAGTCATATTTGTATTTTGAAGTCATTTTGATAATGAAAAATCCCTTTATTCCCTCTCTGACGACCCGACAATGATTTCTGTAGACAATTTATTTTTATAGAGATGGAAATGGATGTTTTGCACCCTACTATGATGCGTGCCAAGCCTTATTTGAATTTTGAAGTCATTTTGATAATGAAAAATCCCTCTATACCCCCTCTAACGACCCGTCAATGATTTTGTATTGACGAATTATTGTTATTCAGATGGAAATGGATATTCTGCAGCCCACCATGATGCGTGCCAAGTCATATTTGATTTTGAGGTAATTTTGAAAATGAAAAATCCCTCTATACCCCCTCTGACGACCCGACAATGATTTCTTTTGACAAATTATTGTTATTGAGATGGAAATGAATATTCTGTACCCCACCATGTTGCGTGCCAAGTCATATTTGATTTTGGGGTAATATTGATAATGAAAAATCCCTCTATACCCCCTCTAACGACCTGTCAATGATTTCCATTGACAAATTATTGTTATTTAGATGGAAATGGATATTCTGCAGCCCACCATGATGCGTGCCAAGTCATATTTGATTTTGAGGTAATTTTGAAAATGAGAAATCCCTCTATACCCCCTCTGACGACCCGACAATGATTTCTTTTGACAAATTATTGTTATTGAGATGGAAATGAATATTCTGTACCCCACCATGTTGCGTGCCAAGAAATATTTGATTTTGGGGTAATTTTGATAATGAGAAATCCCTCTATACCCCCTCTGACGACCCGACAATGATTTCTTTCGACAAATTATTGTTATTGAGATGAAAATGGTTATTCTGTACCCCACCAAGATGCGTGCCAAGTCATATTTGATTTTTGAAGTCATTTTGAAAATGAAAAATCCCTCTATACCCCCTCTGACGACCCGACAATGATTTCTGTTGACGAATTATTGTTTTTCAGATGGAAATGGATGTTTTGCACCCTACTATGATGCGTGCCAAGCCTTATTTGAATTTTGAAGTCATTTTGATAATGAAAAATCCCTCTATACCCCCTCTAACGACCCGTCAATGATTTTGTATTGACGAATTATTGTTATTCAGATGAAAATGGATATTCTGCAGCCCACCATGATGCGTGCCAAGTCATATTTGATTTTGAGGTAATTTTGAAAATGAAAAATCCCTCTATACCCCCTCTGACGACCCGACAATGATTTCTTTTGTCAAATTATTGTTATTGAGATGGGAATGAATATTCTGTACCCCACCATGTTGCGTGCCAAGTCATATTTGATTTTGGGGTAATTTTGATAATGAAAAATCCCTCTATACCCCCTCTGACGACCCGACAATGATTTCTGTTGACGAATTATTGTTTTTCAGATGGAAATGGATGTTTTGCACCCTACTATGATGCGTGCCAAGCCTTCTTTGAATTTTGAAGTCATTTTGATAATGAAAAATCCCTCTATACCCCCTCTAACGACCCGTCAATGATTTTGTATTGACGAATTATTGTTATTCAGATGGAAATGGATATTCTGCAGCCCACCATGATGCGTGCCAAGTCATATTTGATTTTGAGGTAATTTTGAAAATGAAAAATCCCTCTATACCCCCTCTGACGATCCGACAATGATTTCTTTTGTCAAATTATTGTTATTGAGATGGAAATGAATATTGTGTACCCCACCATGTTGCGTGCCAAGTCATATTTGATTTTGGGGTAATTTTGAAAATGAAATATCCCTCTATACCCCCTCTGACAACACGAAAATGATTTATCCCAAGGAATTATTGTTATTCAGATGGGAATGGATATTCTGCACCCCACCATGATGCGTGCCAAGTCATTTTTGATTTTTGAAGTCATTTTGATAATGAAAAATCCCTTTATTCCCTCTCTGACGACCTGACAATGATTTCTGTAGACAATTTATTTTTATAGAGATGGAAATGGATATTCTGTACCCCACCATGATGCGTGCCAAGTCATATTTGATTTTTGAAGTCATTTTGAAAATGAAAAATCCCTCTCTACCCCCTCTAACGACCCGTCAATGATTTCTGTTTACGAATTATTGTTATTCAGATGGAAATAGATATTCTGCACCCCACCATGATGCGTGCCAAGTCATATTTGATTTTTGAAGTCATTTTGAAAATGAAAAATCCCTCTATTCCCTCTCTGACGACCCGAAAATGATTTCTGTTGACGAATTATTGTTATTTGGATGGAAATGCATGTTTTGCACCCCACTATGATGCGTGCCAAGTCATATTTGATTTTTGAAGTCATTTTGATAATGAAAAATCCCTTTATTCCCTCTCTGACGACCCGACAATGATTTCTGTAGACAATTTATTTTTATAGAGATGGAAATGGATATTCTGTACCCCACCATGATGCGTGCCAAGTCATATTTGATTTTTGAAGTCATTTTGAAAATGAAAAATCCCTCTCTACCCCCTCTAACGACCCGTCAATGATTTCTGTTTACGAATTATTGTTATTCAGATGGAAATAGATATTCTGCACCCCACCATGATGCGTGCCAAGTCATATTTGATTTTTGAAGTCATTTTGAAAATGAAAAATCCCTCTATTCCCTCTCTGACGACCCGAAAATGATTTCTGTTGACGAATTATTGTTATTTGGATGGAAATGCATGTTTTGCACCCCACTATGATGCGTGCCAAGTCATATTTGATTTATGAAGTCATTTTGATAATGAAAAATCCCTCTATACCCCCTCTGACGACCCGAAAATGATTTCTGTTGACGAATTATTGATATTTGGATGGAAATGCATGTTTTGCACCCCACTATGATGCGTGCCAAGTCTTATTTGATTTATGAAGTCATTTTGATAATGAAAAATCCCTCTATACCCCCTCTGACGACCCGAAAATGATTTCTGATGACGAATTATTGATATTTAGATGAAAATGGATATTATGCGCTCCACTATGATACGTGCCAAGTCATATTTGATTTTTGAAGTAATTTTGAAAATGAAAAATCTCTCTATGCCCCCTCTAACGACCCGTCAATGATTTCTGTTGACGAATTATTGTTATTCAGATGGAAATGGATATTCTGCACCCTACCATGATGCGTGCCAAGTCATATTTGATTTTTGAAGTCATTTTGAAAATGTAAAATCCCTCTATACCCCCTCTGACGACCCGACAATGATTTCTGTTGACGAATTATTGTTTTTCAGATGGAAATAGATGTTTTGCACCCTACTATGATGCGTGCCAAGCCTTATTTGAATTTTGAAGTCATTTTGATAATGAAAAATCCCTCTTTACCCCCTCTAACGACCCGTCAATGATTTCCATTGACGAATTATTGTTATTCAGATGGAAATAAATATTCTGCAGCCCACCATGATGCGTTCCAAGTCATATTTGATTTTGAGGTAATTTTGAAAATGAGAAATCCCTCTATACCCCCTCTGACGACCCGACAATGATTTCTTTTGACAAATTATTGTTATTGAGATGGAAATGAATATTCTGTACCCCACCATGTTGCGTGCCAAGAAATATTTGATTTTGGGGTAATTTTGATAATGAGAAATCCCTCTATACCCCCTCTGACGACCCGACAATGATTTCTTTCGACAAATTATTGTTATTGAGATGAAAATGGTTATTCTGTACCCCACCAAGATGCGTGCCAAGTCATATTTGATTTTTGAAGTCATTTTGAAAATGAAAAATCCCTCTATACCCCCTCTGACGACCCGACAATGATTTCTGTTGACGAATTATTGTTTTTCAGATGGAAATGGATGTTTTGCACCCTACTATGATGCGTGCCAAGCCTTATTTGAATTTTGAAGTCATTTTGATAATGAAAAATCCCTCTATACCCCCTCTAACGACCCGTCAATGATTTTGTATTGACGAATTATTGTTATTCAGATGGAAATGGATATTCTGCAGCCCACCATGATGCGTGCCAAGTCATATTTGATTTTGAGGTAATTTTGAAAATGAAAAATCCCTCTATACCCCCTCTGACGACCCGACAATGATTTCTTTTGTCAAATTATTGTTATTGAGATGGAAATGAATATTCTGTACCCCACCATGTTGCGTGCCATGTCATATTTGATTTTGGGGTAATTTTGATAATGAAAAATCCCTCTATACCCCCTCTGACGACCCGACAATGATTTCTGTTGACGAATTATTGTTTTTCAGATGGAAATGGATGTTTTGCACCCTACTATGATGCGTGCCAAGACTTCTTTGAATTTTGAAGTCATTTTGATAATGAAAAATCCCTCTATACCCCCTCTAACGACCCGTCAATGATTTTGTATTGACGAATTATTGTTATTCAGATGGAAATGGATATTCTGCAGCCCACCATGATGCGTGCCAAGTCATATTTGATTTTGAGGTAATTTTGAAAATGAAAAATCCCTCTATACCCCCTCTGACGACCCGACAATGATTTCTTTTGTCAAATTATTGTTATTGAGATGGAAATGAATATTCTGTACCCCACCATGTTGCGTGCCAAGTCATATTTGATTTTGGGGTAATTTTGATAATGAAAAATCCCTCTATACCCCCTCTGACGACCCGACAATGATTTCTGTTGACGAATTATTGTTTTTCAGATGGAAATGGATGTTTTGCACCCTACTATGATGCGTGCCAAGCCTTCTTTGAATTTTGAAGTCATTTTGATAATGAAAAATCCCTCTATACCCCCTCTAACGACCCGTCAATGATTTTGTATTGACGAATTATTGTTATTCAGATGGAAATGGATATTCTGCAGCCCACCATGATGCGTGCCAAGTCATATTTGATTTTGAGGTAATTTTGAAAATGAAAAATCCCTCTATACCCCCTCTAACGACCCGTCAATGATTTTGTATTGACGAATTATTGTTATTCAGATGGAAATGGATATTCTGCAGCCCACCATGATGCGTGCTAAGTCATATTTGATTTTGGGGTAATTTTGAAAATGAAATATCCCTCTATACCCCCTCTGACAACACGAAAATGATTTATCCCAAGGAATTATTGTTATTCAGATGGAAATGGATATTCTGCACCCCACCATGATGCGTGCCAAGTCATTTTTGATTTTTGAAGTCATTTTGAAAATGAAAAATCCCTCTATTCCCTATCTGACGACCCGACAATGATTTCTGTTTACGAATTATTGTTATTCAAATGGAAATAGATATTCTGCACCCCACCATGATGCGTGCTAAGTCATATTTGATTTTGAGGTTATTTTGATAACGAAAAATCCCTCTATACCCCCTCTGACGTCCCGACAATGATTTCTGTTGACAAATTATTGTTATTTAGATGAAAATGCATGTTTTGCACCCCACTATGATGCGTGCCAAGTCATATTTGATTTTTGAAGTCATTTTGATAATGAAAAATCCCTTTATACCCTCTCTGACGACCCGACAATGATTTCTGTAGACAATTTATTTTTATAGAGATGGAAATGGATATTCTGTACCCCACCATGATGCGTGCCAAGTCATATTTGATTTTTGAAGTCATTTTGAAAATGAAAAATCCCTCTCTACCCCCTCTAACGACCCGTCAATGATTTCTGTTTACGAATTATTGTTATTCAGATGGAAATAGATATTCTGCACCCCACCATGATGCGTGCCAAGTCATATTTGATTTTTGAAGTCATTTTGAAAATGAAAAATCCCTCTATTCCCTCTCTGACGACCCGAAAATGATTTCTGTTGACGAATTATTGTTATTTGGATGGAAATGCATGTTTTGCACCCCACTATGATGCGTGCCAAGTCATATTTGATTTATGAAGTCATTTTGATAATGAAAAATCCCTCTATACCCCCTCTGACGAACCGAAAATGATATCTGTTGACGAATTATTGATATTTGGATGGAAATGCATGTTTTGCACCCCACTATGATGCGTGCCAAGTCTTATTTGATTTATGAAGTCATTTTGATAATGAAAAATCCCTCTATACCCCCTCTGACGACCCGAAAATGATTTCTGATGACGAATTATTGTTATTTAGATGAAAATGGATATTATTCGCTCCACTATGATACGTGCCAAGTCATATTTGATTTTTGAAGTAATTTTGAAAATGAAAAATCCCTCTATGCCCCCTCTAACGACCCGTCAATGATTTCTGTTGACGAATTATTGTTATTCAGATGGAAATGGATATTCTGCACCCTACCATGATGCGTGCCAAGTCATATTTGATTTTGATGTAATTTTGATAATGAAAAATCCCTCTATACCCCGTCTGACGACCCGTCAATGATTTCTGTTGACTAATTATTGATATTCAGATGGAAATGGATATTCTGCACCCCACCATGATGCGTGCCAAGTCATATTAGATTTTGAGGTAATTTTGAAAATGAAAAATCCCTCGATACCCCCTCTGACGACACGACAATGATTTCTGTTGACGAATTATTTTTATTCAGATGGAAATGGATGTTTTGCACCCCACTATGATGCGTGCCAAGTCCTATTTGATTTTGAGGTAATTTTGAAAATGGAAAATCCCTCTATACCCCCTCTGACGTCCCGACAATGACTTCTGTTGACAAATTATTTTTATAGAGATGGAAATGGATATTCTGTACCCCACCATGATGCGTGCCAAGTCATATTTGATTTTTGAAGTCATTTTGAAAATGAAAAATCCCTCTATACCCCCTCTGACGACCCGATAATGATTTCTGTTGACAAATTATTCTCATTCAGATGGAAATTGATATTCTGCACCCCACCATGATGCGTTCCAAGTCATAATAGAATTTGAGGTAATTTTGAAAATGAAAAATCCCTCTATAATCCCTCTGACGACCCGACAATGATATCTGTTGACGAATTATTCTCATTCAGATGGAAATTGATATTCTGCACCCCACCATGATGCGTGCCAAGTCATATTTGATTTTGAGGTAATTTTGAAAATGAAAATTCCCTCCATACCCCCTCTGACGACACGACAATGATTTCTGTTGACAATTTATCGTTATTGAGATGGAAATGGATATTCTGTACCCCACCATGATGCGTGCCAAGTCATATTTGATTTTAGAAGTCATTTTGAAAATGAAAAATCCGTCTATAACCCCTCTAACGACCCGTCAATGATTTCTGTTGACGAATTATGGTTATTCAGATGGGAATGGATATTCTGCACACCACCATAATGCGTGCCAAGTCATATTTGATTTTGAGGTAATTTTGAAAATGAAAAATCCCTCTATACTCCCTCTAACGACCCGTCAATGATTTCTGTGTACAAATTATTGTTATTCAGATGGAAATAGATATTCTGCACCCCACCATGATGCGTGCCAAGTCATATTTGATTTTTGAAGTCATTTTGAAAATGAAAAATCCCTCTATTCCCTCTCTGACGACCCGACAATGATTTCTGTCGAAGAAGCATTGTTATTTGGATGGAAATGCATGTTTTGCACCCCACTATGATGCGTGCCAAGTCTTATTTGATTTTTGAAGTCATTTTGATAATGAAAAATCCCTCTATAACCCCTCTGACGACCCGTCAATGACTTCTGTTGACGAATTATTGTTATTCAGATGAAAATGGATATTCTGCACCCCTCCATGATGCGTGCCAAGTCATATTTGATTTTGATGTAATTTTGAAAATGAAAAATCCCTCCATACCCCCTCTGACGACACGACAATGATTTCTGTTGACGAATTATTGTTATTTAGTTGGGAATGGATGTTTTGCACCCCACTATGATGCGTGCCCAGTTCTATTTGATTTTAAGGTAATTTTAAAAATGAAAAATCTCTCTATACCCCCTCTGACGTCCCGACAATGATTTCTGTTGACAAATTATTTTTATAGAGATGGAAATGGATATTCTGTACCCCACCATGATGCGTGCCAAGTCATATTTGATTTTTGAAGTCATTTTGAAAATGAAAAATCCCTCTATACCCCCTCTGACGACCCGACAATGATTTCTGTTGACAAATTATTGTTTTTCAGATGGAAATGGATGTTTTGCACCCTACTATGATGCGTGCCAAGCCTTATTTGAATTTTGAAGTCATTTTGATAATGAAAAATCCCTCTATTCCCCCTCTAACGACCCGTCAATGATTTCTGTTGACGAATTATTGTTATTTAGATGGAAATGGATATTCTGCACCCCACAATGATGCGTGCCAAGTCATATTTGATTTTTGAAGTCATTTTGAAAATGAAAAATCCCTCTATTCCCTCTCTGACGACCCGACAATGATTTCTGTCGAAGAATTATTGTTATTTGGATGGAAATGCATGTTTTGCACCCCACTATGATGCGTGCCAAGTCTTATTTGATTTTTGAAGTCATTTTGATAATGAAAAATCCCTCTATACCCCCTCTGACGACCCGTCAATGACTTCTGTTGACGAATTATTGTTATTCAGATGAAAATGGATATTCTGCACCCCTCCATGATGCGTGCCAAGTCATATTTGATTTTGATGTAATTTTGAAAATTAAAAATCCCTCTATACCCCGTCTGACGACCCGTCAATGATTTCTGTTGACTAATTATTGATATTCAGATGGAAATGGATATTCTGCACCCCACCGTGATGCGTGCCAAGTCATATTAGATTTTGAGGTAATTTTGAAAATGAAAAATCCCTCCATACCCCCTCTGACGACACGACAATGATTTCTGTTGACGAATTATTGTTATTTAGTTGGGAATGGATGTTTTGCACCCCACTATGATGCGTGCCCAGTTCTATTTGATTTTAAGGTAATTTTAAAAATGAAAAATCTCTCTATACCCCCTCTGACGTCCCGACAATGATTTCTGTTGACAAATTATTTTTATAGAGATGGAAATGGATATTCTGTACCCCACCATGATGCGTGCCAAGGGTTATTTGATTTTTGAAGTCATTTTGAAAATGAAAAATCCCTCTATACCCCCTCTGACGACCCGACAATGATTTCTGTAGACGAAATATTGTTATTCAGATGAAAATGAATATTTTGCATCCTACTATTATGCGTGCCAAGCCTTATTTGAATTTTGAAGTCATTTTGATAATGAAAAATCCCTCTATACTCCCTCTAACGAGCCGTCAATGATTTCCATTGACGAATTATTGTTATTCAGATGGAAATGAATTTTCTTCAGCCCACCATGATGCGTGCCAAGTCATATTTGATTTTGAGGTAATTTTGAAAATGAAAAATCCCTCTATACCCCCTCTGACGACCCGACAATGATTTCTTTTGACAAATTATTGTTATTGAGATGGAAATGAATATTCTGTACCCCACCATGATGCGTGCCAAGTCATATTTGATTTTTGAAGTCATTTTGAAAATGATAAATCCCTCTATACCCCCTCGGACGACCCGACAATGATTTCTGTTGACGAATTATTGTTTTTCAGATGGAAATAGATGTTTTGCACCCTACTATGATGCGTGCCAAGCCTTATTTGAATTTTGAAGTCATTTTGATAATGAAAAATCCCTCTATACCCCCTCTAACGACCCGTCAATGATTTCCATTGACGAATTATTGTTATTCAGATGGAAATAAATATTCTGCAGCCCACCATGATGCGTGCCAAGTCATATTTGATTTTGAGGTAATTTTGAAAATGAGAAATTCCTCTATACCCCCTCTGACGACCCGACAATGATTTCTTTTGACAAATTATTGTTATTGAGATGGAAATGAATATTCTGTACCCCACCATGTTGCGTGCCAAGTCATATTTGATTTTTGAAGTCATTTTGAAAATGAAAAATCCCTCTATACCCCCTCTGACGACCCGACAATGATTTCTGTTGACGAATTATTGTTTTTTAGATGGAAATGGATGTTTTGCACCCTACTATGATGCGTGCCAAGCCTTATTTGAATTTTGAAGTCATTTTGATAATGAAAAATCCCTCTATACCCCCTCTAACGACCCGTCAATGATTTTGTATTGACGAATTATTGTTATTCAGATGGAAATGGATATTCTGCAGCCCACCATGATGCGTGCCAAGTCATATTTGATTTTGAGGTAATTTTGAAAATGAAAAATCCCTCTATACCCCCTCTGACGACCCGACAATGATTTCTTTTGTCAAATTATTGTTATTGAGATGAAAATGAATATTCTGTACCCCACCATGTTGCGTGCCAAGTCATATTTGATTTTGGGGTAATTTTGATAATGAAAAATCCCTCTATACCCCATCTAACGACCTGTCAATGATTTCCATTGACGAATTATTGTTATTCAGATGGAAATGGATATTCTGCAGCCCACCATGATGCGTGCCAAGTCATATTTGATTTTGAGATAATTTTGAAAATGAAAAATCCCTCTATACCCCCTCTGACGACCCGACAATGATTTCTTTTGACAAATTATTGTTATTGAGATGGAAATGAATATTGTGTACCCCACCATGTTGCGTGACAAGTCATATTTGATTTTGGGGTAATTTTGAAAATGAAAAATCCCTCTATACCCCCTCTGACGACACGACAATGATTTATCTTAAGGAATTATTGTTATTCAGATGGAAATGGATATTCTGCACCCCACCATGATGCGTGCCAAGTCATTTTTGATTTTTGAAGTCATTTTGAAAATGAAAAATCCCTCTATTCCCTCTCTGACGACCCGACAATGATTTCTGTTTACGAATTATTGTTATTCAGATGGAAATAGATATTCTGCACCCCACCATGATGCGTGCCAAGTCATATTTGATTTTGAGGTTATTTTGATAATGAAAAATCCCTCTATACCCCCTCTGACGTCCCGACAATGATTTCTGTTGACAAATTATTGTTATTAAGATGAAATTGCATGTTTTGCACCCCACTATGATGCGTGCCAAGTCATATTTGATTTTTGAAGTCATTTTGATAATGAAAAATCCCTTTATTCCCTCTCTGACGACCCGACAATGATTTCTGTAGACAATTTATTTTTATAGAGATGGGAATGGATATTCTGTACTCCACCATGATGCGTGCCAAGTCATATTTGATTTTTGAAGTCATTTTGAAAATGAAAAATCCCTCTCTACCCCCTCTAACGACCCGTCAATGATTTCTGTTTACGAATTATTGTTATTCAGATGGAAATAGATATTCTGCACCCCACCATGATGCGTGCCAAGTCATATTTGATTTTTGAAGTCATTTTGAAAATGAAAAATCCCTCTATTCCCTCTCTGACGACCCGACAATGATTTCTTTTGACGAATTATTGTTATTTGGATGGAAATGCATGTTTTGCACCCCACTATGATGCGTGCCAAGTCATATTTGATTTATGAAGTCATTTTGATAATGAAAAATCCCTCTATACCCCCTCTGACGACCCGAAAATGATTTATGTTGACGAATTATTGTTATTTAGATGAAAATGGATATTATGCACTCCACTATGATACGTGCCAAGTCACATTTGATTTTTGAAGTAATTTTGAAAATGAAAAATCCCTCTATGCCCCCTCTAACGACCCGTCAATGATTTCTGTTGACGAATTATTGTTATTAAGATGGAAATGGATATTCTGCACCCCACTATGATGCGTGCCAAGTCATATTTGATTTTGATGTAATTTTGAAAATGAAAAATCCCTCTATACCCCGTCTGACGACCCGTCAATGATTTCTGTTGACTAATTATTTATATTCAGATGGAAATGGATATTCTGCACCCCACCATGATGCGTGCCAAGTCATATTAGAT
Organism: Chrysolina americana; assembly: GCA_958502065.1. Classification (NCBI taxonomy): domain Eukaryota; kingdom Metazoa; phylum Arthropoda; class Insecta; order Coleoptera; family Chrysomelidae; genus Chrysolina; species Chrysolina americana. The sequence goes on from OY293414.1 coordinate 43,180,221, forward strand.
TTTGAGGTAATTTTGAAAATGAAAAATCCCTCGATACCCCCTCTGACGACACGACAATGATTTCTGTTGACGAATTATTGTCATTCAGATGGAAATGGATGTTTTGCACCCCACTATGATGCGTGCCAAGTCCTATTTGATTTTGAGGTAATTTTGAAAATGAAAAATCCCTCTATACACCCTCTGACGTCCCGACAATGATTTCTGTTGACAAATTATTTATATAGAGATGGAAATGGATATTCTGTACCCCACCATGATGCGTGCCAAGTCATATTTGATTTTGGGGTAATTTTGAAAATGAAATATCCATCTATACCCCCTCTGACGACACGACAATTATTTATCTTAAGGAATTATTGTTATTCAGATGGGAATGGATATTCTGCACCCCACCATGATGCGTGCCAAGTCATTTTTGATTTTTGAAGTCATTTTGAAAATGAAAAATCCCTCTATACCCCCTCTATCGACCCGTCAATGATATTGTATTGACGAATTATTGTTATTCAGATGGAAATGGATATTCTGCAGCCCACCATGATGCGTGCCAAGTCATATTTGATTTTGAGGTAATTTTGAAAATGAAAAATCCCTCTATACCCCCTCTGACGACCCGACAATGATTTCTTTTGACAAATTATTGTTATTGAGATGGAAATGAATATTCTGTACCCCACCATGTTGCGTGCCAAGTCATATTTGATTTTGGGGTAATTTTGATAATGAGAAATCCCTCTATACCACCTCTGACGACCCGACAATGATTTCTTTTGACAAATTAATGTTATTGCGATGGAAATGAATATTCTGTACCCCACCATGATGCGTGCCAAGTCATATTTGATTTTTGAAGTCATTTTGAAAATGAAAAATCCCTCTATACCCCCTCTGACGACCCGACAATGATTTCTGTTGACGAAATGTTGTTATTCAGATGAAAATGAATATTTTGCACCCTACTATTATGCGTGCCAAGCCTTGTTTGAATTTTGAAGTCATTTTGATAATGAAAAATCACTCTATACCCTCTCTAACAAGCCGTCAATGATTTCCATTGACGAATTATTGTTATTCAGATGGAAATACATTTTCTGCAGCCCACCATGATGCGTGCCAAGTCATATTTGATTTTGAGGTAATTTTGAAAATGAAAAATCCCTCTATACACCCTCTGACGACCCGACAATGATTTCTTTTGACAAATTATTGTTATTGAGATGGAAATGAATATTCTGTACCCCACCATGATGCGTGCCAAGTCATATTTGATTTTTGAAGTCATTTTGAAAATGAAAAATCCCTCTATACCCCCTCTGACGACCCGACAATGATTTCTGTTGACAAATTATTGTTTTTCAGATGGAAATGGATGTTTTGCAACCTACTATGATGCGTGCCAAGCCTTATTTGAATTTTGAAGTCATTTTGATAATGAAAAATCCCTCTATACCCCCTCTAACGACCCGTCAATGATTTCCATTGACGAATTATTGTTATTCAGATTGAAATGGATATTCTGCAGCCCACCATGATGCGTGCCAAGTCTTATTTGATTTTGAGGTAATTTTGAAAATGAGAAATCCCTCTATACCCCCTCTGACGACCCGACAATGATTTCTTTTGACAAATTATTGTTATTGAGATGGAAATGAATATACTGTACCCCACCATGTTGCGTGCCAAGTCATATTTAATTTTGGGGTAATTTTGATAATGAGAAATCCCTCTATACCCCCTCTGACGACCCGACAATGATTTCTTCTGACAAATTATTGTTATTGAGATGAAAATGAATATTTTGTACCCCACCATGATGCGTGCCAAGTCATATTTGATATTTGAAGTCATTTTGAAAATGAAAAATCCCTCTATACCCCCTCTGACGACCCGACAATGATTTCTGTTGACGAATTATTGTTTTTCAGATGGAAATGGATGTTTTGCACCCTACTATGATGCGTGCCAAGCCTTATTTGAATTTTAAAGTCATTTTGATAATGAAAAATCCCTCTATACCCCCTCTAACGACCCGTCAATGATTTTGTATTGACGAATTATTGTTATTCAGATGGAAATGGATATTCTGCAGCCCACCATGAGGCGTGCCAAGTCATATTTGATTTTGAGGTAATTTTGAAAATGAAAAATCCCTCTATACCCCCTCTGACGACCCGACAATGATTTCTTTTGAAAAATCATTGTTATTGAGATGGAAATGAATATTCTGTACCCCACCATGTTGCGTGCCAAGTCATATTTGATTTTGAGGTAATTTTGAAAATGAAAAATCCCTCTATACACCCTCTGACGACCCGACAATGATTTCCTTTGACAAATTATTGTTATTGAGATGGAAATGAATATTCTGTACCCCACCATGATGCGTGCCAAGTCATATTTGATTTTTGAAGTCATTTTGAAAATGAAAAATCCCTCTATACCCCCTCTGACGACCCGACAATGATTTCTGTTGACAAATTATTGTTTTTCAGATGGAAATGGATGTTTTGCAACCTACTATGATGCGTGCCAAGCCTTATTTGAATTTTGAAGTCATTTTGATAATGAAAAATCCCTCTATACCCCCTCTAACGACCCGTCAATGATTACCATTGACGAATTATTGTTATTCAGATGGAAATGGATATTCTGCAGCCCACCATGATGCGTGCCAAGTCTTATTTGATTTTGAGGTAATTTTGAAAATGAGAAATCCCTCTATACCCCCTCTGACGACCCGACAATGATTTCTTTTGACAAATTATTGTTATTGAGATGGAAATGAATATACTGTACCCCACCATGTTGCGTGCCAAGTCATATTTAATTTTGGGGTAATTTTGATAATGAGAAATCCCTCTATACCCCCTCTGACGACCCGACAATGATTTCTTCTGACAAATTATTGTTATTGAGATGAAAATGAATATTTTGTACCCCACCATGATGCGTGCCAAGTCATATTTGATATTTGAAGTCATTTTGAAAATGAAAAATCCCTCTATACCCCCTCTGACGACCCGACAATGATTTCTGTTGACGAATTATTGTTTTTCAGATGGAAATGGATGTTTTGCACCCTACTATGATGCGTGCCAAGCCTTATTTGAATTTAAAAGTCATTTTGATAATGAAAAATCCCTCTATACCCCCTCTAACGACCCGTCAATGATTTTGTATTGACGAATTATTGTTATTCAGATGGAAATGGATATTCTGCAGCCCACCATGAGGCGTGCCAAGTCATATTTGATTTTGAGGTAATTTTGAAAATGAAAAATCCCTCTATACCCCCTCTGACGACCCGACAATGATTTCTTTTGACAAATCATTGTTATTGAGATGGAAATGAATATTCTGTACCCCACCATGTTGCGTGCCAAGTCATATTTGATTTTAGGGTAATTTTGATAATGAAAAATCCCTCTATACCCCCTCTAACGACCTGTCAATGATTTCCATTGACGAATTATTGTTATTCAGATGGAAATGGATATTCTGCAGCCCACCATGATGCGTGCCAAGTCATATTTGATTTTGAGGTAATTTTGAAAATGAAATATCCCTCTATACCCCCTCTGACGACCCGACAATGATTTCTTTTGACAAATTATTGTTATTGAGATGAAAATGAATATTCTGTACCCCTCCATGATGCGTGCCAAGTCATATTTGATTTTGGGGTAATTTTGTTAATGAAAAATCCCTCTATACCCCCTCTAACGACCTGTCAATGATTTCCATTGTCGAATTATTGTTATTCAGATGGAAATGGATATTCTGCAGCCCGCCATGATGCGTGCCAAGTCATATTTGATTTTGAGGTAATTTTGAAAATGAAAAATCCCTCTATACCCCCTCTGACGACCCGACAATGATTTCTTTTGACAAATTATTGTTATTGGGATGGAAATGAATATTGTGTACCCCACTATGTTGCGTGCCAAGTCATATTTGATTTAGGGTTAATTTTGAAAATGAAATATCCCTCTATTCCCCCTCTTACGACACGACAATGATTTATCCTAAGGAGTTATTGTTATTCAGATGGGAATGGATATTCTGCACCCCACCATGATGCGTGCCAATTCATTTTTGATATTTGAAGTCATTTTGAAAATGAAAAATCCCTCTATTCCCTCTCTGACGACCCGACAATGATTTCTGTTTACGAATTATTGTTATTTAGATGAAATTGCATGTTTTGCACCCCACTATCATGCGTGCCAAGTCATATTTGATTTTTGAAGTCATTTTGATAATGAAAAATCCCTTTATTCCCTCTCTGACGACCCGACAATGATTTCTGTAGACAATTTATTTTTATAGAGATGGAAATGGATATTCTGTACTCCACCATGATGCGTGCCAAGTCATATTTGATTTTGAGGTTATTTTGATAATGAAAAATCCCTCTATACCCCCTCTGACGTCCCGACAATGATTTCTGTTGACAAATTATTGTTATTTAGATGAAATTGCATGTTTTGCACCCCACTATCATGCGTGCCAAGTCATATTTGATTTTTGAAGTCATTTTGATAATGAAAAATCCCTTTATTCCCTCTCTGACGACCCGACAATGATTTCTGTAGACAAATTATTTTTATAGAGATGGAAATGGATATTCTGTACTACACCATGATGCGTGCCAAGTCATATTTGATTTTTGAAGTCATTTTGAAAATGAAAAATCCCTCTCTACCCCCTCTAACGACCCGTCAATGATTTCTGTTTACGAATTATTGTTATTCAGATGGAAATAGATATTCTGCACCCCACCATGATGCGTGCCAAGTCATATTTGATTTTTGAAGTCATTTTGAAAATGAGAAATCCCTCTATTCCCTCTCTGACGACCCGACAATGATTTCTGTTGACGAATTATTGTTATTTGGATGGAAATGCATGTTTTGCACCCCACTATGATGCGTGCCAAGTCATATTTGATTTATGAAGTCATTTTGATAATGAAAAATCCCTCTATACCCCCTCTGACGACCCGAAAATGATTTCTGTTGACGAATTATTGTTATTTAGATGAAAATGGATATTATGCACTCCACTATGATACGTGCCAAGTCATATTTGATTTTTGAAGTAATTTTGAAAATGAAAAATCTCTTTAACCCCCTCTGACGACCCGACAATAATTTATGTTGACGATTTATTGTTATTTAGATGAAAATGGATATTATGCACCCCACCATGATGCGTGCCAAGTCATATTAGATTTTTGAAGAAATATTGATAATGAAAAATCCCTCTATACCCCCTCTAACGACCCGTCAATGATTTCTGTTGACGAATTATTGTTATTCAGATGGAAATGGATATTCTGCAGCCCACCATGATGCGTGCCAAGTCATATTTGATTTTGAGGTAATTTTGAAAGTGAAAAATCCATCTATAATCCCTCTGACGACCCGACAATGATTTCTGTTGACGAAATATTGTTATTCAGATGAAACTGAATATTTTGCACCCTACTATTATGCGTGCCAAGCCTTGTTTGAATTTTGAAGTCATTTTGATAATGAAAAATCCCTCTATACCCCCTCTAACGAGCCGTCAAAGATTTCCATTGACGAATTATTGTTATTCAGATGGAAATAAATTTTCTGCAGCCCACCATGATGCGTGCCAAGTCATATTTGATTTTGAGGTAATTTTGAAAATGAAAAATCCCTCTATACCCCCTCTGACGACCCGACAATGATTTCTTTTGACAAATTATTGTTATTGAGATGGAAATGAATATTCTGTACCCCACCATGATGCGTGCCAAGTCATATTTGATTTTTGAAGTCATTTTGATAATGAAAAATCCCTCTATACCTCCTCTGACGACCCGACAATGATTTCTGTTGACAAATTATTGTTTTTCAGATGGAAATGGATAATTTGCAACCTACTATGATGCGTGCCGAGCATTATTTGAATTTTGAAGTCATTTTGATAATGAAAAATCCCTCTATACCCCCTCTAACGACCCGTCAATGATTTCCATTGACGAATTATTGTTATTCAGATGGAAATGGATATTCTGCAGCCCACCATGATGCGTGCCAAGTCTCATTTGATTTTGAGGTAATTTTGAAAATGAGAAATCCCTCTATACCCCTTCTGACGACCCGACAATGATTTCTTTTGACAAATTATTGTTATTGAGATGGAAATGAATATTCTGTACCCCACCATGTTGCGTGCCAATTCATATTTGATTTTGGGGTAATTTTGATAATGAGAAATCCCTCTATACCCCCTCTGACGACCCGACAATGATTTCTTCTGACAAATTATTGTTATTGAGATGAAAATGAATATTTTGTACCCCACCATGATGCGTGCCAAGTCATATTTGATTTTTGAAGTCATTTTGAAAATGAAAAATCCCTCTATACCCCCTCTGACGACCCGACAATGATTTCTGTTGACGAATTATTGTTTTTCAGATGGAAGTGGATGTTTTGCACCCTACTATGATGCGTGCCAAGCCTTATTTGAATTTTGAAGTCATTTTGATAATGAAAAATCCCTCTATACCCCCTCTAACGACCCGTCAATGATTTTGTATTGACGAATTATTGTTATTCAGATGGAAATGGATATTCTGCAGCCCACCATGATGCGTGCCAAGTCATATTTGATTTTGAGGTAATTTTGAAAATGAAAAATCCCTCTATACCCCCTCTGACGACCCGACAATGATTTCTTTTGACAAATTATTGTTATTGAGATGAAAATGAATATTCTGTACCCCACCATGATGCGTGCCAAGTCATATTTGATTTTGGGGTAATTTTGATAATGAAAAATCCCTCTATACCCCCTCTAACGACCTGTCAATAATTTCCATTGACGAATTATTGTTATTCAGATGGAAATGGATATTCTGCAGCCCGCCATGATGCGTGCCAAGTCATATTTGATTTTGAGGTAATTTTGAAAATGAAAAATCCCTCTATACCCCCTCTGACGACCCGACAATGATTTCTTTTGACAAATTATTGTTATTGGGATGGAAATGAATATTGTGTACCCCACTATGTTGCGTGCCAAGTCATATTTGATTTAGGGGTAATTTTGAAAATGAAACATCCCTCTATACCCCCTCTGACGACACGACAATGATTTATCCTAAGGAGTTATTGTTATTCAGATGGGAATGGATATTCTGCACCCCACCATGATGCGTGCCAAGTCATTTTTGATATTTGAAGTCATTTTGAAAATGAAAAATCCCTCTATTCCCTCTCTGACGACCCGACAATGATTTCTGTTTACGAATTATTGTTATTTAGATGAAATTGCATGTTTTGCACCCCACTATCATGCGTGCCAAGTCATATTTGATTTTTGAAGTCATTTTGATAATGAAAAATCCCTTTATTCCCTCTCTGACGACCCGACAATGATTTCTGTAGACAATTTATTTTTATAGAGATGGAAATGGATATTCTGTACTCCACCATGATGCGTGCCAAGTCATATTTGATTTTGAGGTTATTTTGATAATGAAAAATCCCTCTATACCCCCTCTGACGTCCCGACAATGATTTCTGTTGACAAATTATTGTTATTTAGATGAAATTGCATGTTTTGCACCCCACTATCATGCGTGCCAAGTCATATTTGATTTTTGAAGTCATTTTGATAATGAAAAATCCCTTTATTCCCTCTCTGACGACCCGACAATGATTTCTGTAGACAATTTATTTTTATAGAGATGGAAATGGATATTCTGTACTCCACCATGATGCGTGCCAAGTCATATTTGATTTTTGAAGTCATTTTGAAAATGAAAAATCCCTCTCTACCCCCTCTAACGACCCGTCAATGATTTCTGTTTACGAATTATTGTTATTCAGATGGAAATAGATATTCTGCACCCCACCATGATGCGTGCCAAGTCATATTTGATTTTTGAAGTCATTTTGAAAATGAGAAATCCCTCTATTCCCTCTCTGACGACCCGACAATGATTTCTGTTGACGAATTATTGTTATTTGGATGGAAATGCATGTTTTGCACCCCACTATGATGCGTGCCAAGTCATATTTGATTTATGAAGTCATTTTGATAATGAAAAATCCCTCTATACCCCCTCTGACGACCCGAAAATGATTTCTGTTGACGAATTATTGTTATTTAGATGAAAATGGATATTATGCACTCCACTATGATACGTGCCAAGTCATATTTGATTTTTGAAGTAATTTTGAAAATGAAAAATCTCTTTAACCCCCTCTGACGACCCGACAATAATTTATGTTGACGATTTATTGTTATTTAGATGAAAATGGATATTATGCACCCCACCATGATGCGTGCCAAGTCATATTAGATTTTTGAAGAAATATTGATAATGAAAAATCCCTCTATACCCCCTCTAACGACCCGTCAATGATTTCTGTTGACGAATTATTGTTATTCAGATGGAAATGGATATTCTGCAGCCCACCATGATGCGTGCCAAGTCATATTTGATTTTGAGGTAATTTTGAAAGTGAAAAATCCATCTATAATCCCTCTGACGACCCGACAATGATTTCTGTTGACGAAATATTGTTATTCAGATGAAACTGAATATTTTGCACCCTACTATTATGCGTGCCAAGCCTTGTTTGAATTTTGAAGTCATTTTGATAATGAAAAATCCCTCTATACCCCCTCTAACGAGCCGTCAAAGATTTCCATTGACGAATTATTGTTATTCAGATGGAAATAAATTTTCTGCAGCCCACCATGATGCGTGCCAAGTCATATTTGATTTTGAGGTAATTTTGAAAATGAAAAATCCCTCTATACCCCCTCTGACGACCCGACAATGATTTCTTTTGACAAATTATTGTTATTGAGATGGAAATGAATATTCTGTACCCCACCATGATGCGTGCCAAGTCATATTTGATTTTTGAAGTCATTTTGATAATGAAAAATCCCTCTATACCTCCTCTGACGACCCGACAATGATTTCTGTTGACAAATTATTGTTTTTCAGATGGAAATGGATAATTTGCAACCTACTATGATGCGTGCCGAGCCTTATTTGAATATTGAAGTCATTTTGATAATGAAAAATCCCTCTATACCCCCTCTAACGACCCGTCAATGATTTCCATTGACGAATTATTGTTATTCAGATGGAAATGGATATTCTGCAGCCCACCATGATGCGTGCCAAGTCTCATTTGATTTTGAGGTAATTTTGAAAATGAGAAATCCCTCTATACCCCTTCTGACGACCCGACAATGATTTCTTTTGACAAATTATTGTTATTGAGATGGAAATGAATATTCTGTACCCCACCATGTTGCGTGCCAATTCATATTTGATTTTGGGGTAATTTTGATAATGAGAAATCCCTCTATACCCCCTCTGACGACCCGACAATGATTTCTTCTGACAAATTATTGTTATTGAGATGAAAATGAATATTTTGTACCCCACCATGATGCGTGCCAAGTCATATTTGATTTTTGAAGTCATTTTGAAAATGAAAAATCCCTCTATACCCCCTCTGACGACCCGACAATGATTTCTGTTGACGAATTATTGTTTTTCAGATGGAAGTGGATGTTTTGCACCCTACTATGATGCGTGCCAAGCCTTATTTGAATTTTGAAGTCATTTTGATAATGAAAAATCCCTCTATACCCCCTCTAACGACCCGTCAATGATTTTGTATTGACGAATTATTGTTATTCAGATGGAAATGGATATTCTGCAGCCCACCATGAGGCGTGCCAAGTCATATTTGATTTTGAGGTAATTTTGAAAATGAAAAATCCCTCTATACCCCCTCTGACGACCCGACAATGATTTCTTTTGACAAATCATTGTTATTGAGATGGAAATGAATATTCTGTACCCCACCATGTTGCGTGCCAAGTCATATTTGATTTTGGGGTAATTTTGATAATGAAAAATCCCTCTATACCCCCTCTAACGACCTGTCAATGATTTTTATTGACGAATTATTGTTATTCAGATGGAAATGGATATTCTGCAGCCCACCATGATGCGTGCCAAGTCATATTTGATTTTGATGTAATTTTGAAAATGAAAAATCCCTCTATACCCCGTCTGACGACCCGTCAATGATTTCTGTTGACTAATTATTGATATTCAGATGGAAATGGATATTCTCCATCCCACTGTGATGCGTGCCAAGTCATATTAGATTTTGAGGTAATTTTGAAAATGAAAAATCCCTCCATACCCCCTCTGACGACACGACAATGATTTCTGTTAACGAATTATTGTTATTTAGATGGGAATGGATGTTTTGCACCCCACTATGATGCGTGCCAAGTCCTATTTGATTTTGAGGTAATTTTGAAAATGAAAAATCCCTCTATACTCCCTCTGACGACCCGACAATGATTTCTTTTGACAAATTGTTGTTATTGAGATGGAAATGAATTTTTTGCAGCCCACCATGTGCGTGCCAAGTCATATTTGATTTTGAGGTAATTTTGAAAATGAAAAATCCCTCTATACCCCCTCTGACGACCCGACAATAATTTCTTTTGACAAATTATTGTTATTGAGATGGAAATGAATATTCTGTACCCCACCATGATGCGTGCCAAGTCATATTTGATTTTTGAAGTCATTTTGAAAATGAAAAATTCCTCTATACCTCCTCTGACGACCCGACAATGATATCTGTTGACGAATTATTGTTTTTCAGATGGAAATGGATGTTTTGCACCCTACTATGATGCGTGCCAAGCCTTTTTTGAATTTTGAAGTCATTTTGATAATGATAAATCCCTCTATACCCCCTCTAACGACCCGTCAATGATTTCCATTGACGAATTATTGTTATTCAGATGGAAATGGATATTCTGCAGCCCACCATGATGCGTGCCAAGTCATATTTGATTTTTGAAGTCATTTTGAAAATGAGAAATCCCTCTATACACCCTCTGACGACCCGACAATGATTTCTTTTGACAAATTATTGTTATTGAGATAGAAATGAATATTCTGTATCCCACCATGTTGCGTGCCAAGTCATATTTGATTTTGGGGTAATTTTGATAATGAAAAATCCCTCTATACCCCCTCTGACGACCCGACAATGATTTCTTTTGACAAATTATTGTTATTGAGATGAAAATGAATATTCTGTACCCCACCATGATGCGTGCCAAGTCATTTTTGATTTTTGAAGTCATTTTGAAAATGAAAAATCCCTCTATACCCCCTCTGACGACCCGACAATGATTTCTGTTGACGAATTATTGTTTTTCAGATGGAAATGGATGTTTTGCACCCTACTATGATGCGTGCCAAGCCTTATTTGAATTTTGAAGTCATTTTGATAATGAAAAATCCCTCTATACCCCCTCTAACGACCCGTCAATGATTTCCATTGACAAATTATTGTTATTCAGATGGAAATGGATATTCTGCAGCCCACCATGATGCGTGCCAAGTCATATTAGATTTTGAGGTAAATTTGAAAATGAAAATCCCTCCATTCCCCCTCTGACGACACGACAATGATTTCTGTTGACGAATTATTGTTATTCAGATGGAAAAGAATATTCTGCACCCCACTATGATGCGTGCCAAGTTTTATTAGATTTCTGAGGAAATTTTGAATTTGAAAAATCCCTCTATACCCCCTCTATCGACCCGTCAATGATTTCTGTTGATGAATTATTGTTATTCAGATGGAAATGGATATTCTGCAGCCCACCATGATGGGTGCCAAGTCATATTAGATTTTTGAAGAATTACTGATAATGAAGAATCCCTCTATACCCTCTCTGACGACCCGACAATGATTTCTGTTGACGAATAATTGTTATCCAGATAGAAATGAATATTTTGCACCCTACTATGATGCGTGCCAAGTTTTATTTAATTTTTGAAGTAATTTTGAAAATGAAAAATCCCTTTAACCCCCTCTGACGTCCCGACAATAATTTCTGTTGACGAATTATTGTTATTTAGATGAAAATGGATATTATGCACTCCACTATGATACGTGCCAAGTCATATTAGAATTTTGAAGTGATTTTGAAAATGAAAAATCCCTCTATACCCCCTCTGACGACCCGACAATGATTTCTTTTGAAAAATTATTGTTATTGAGATGGAAATGAATATTCAGTACCCCACCATGATGGGTGCCAAGTCATATATGATTTTTGAAGTCATTTTGAAGATGAAAAGTCCCTCTATACCCCCTCTGACGACCCGACAATTATTTCTGTTGACGAATTATTGTTATTCAGATGGATATGAATATCTTGCACCCTACTATGATGCGTGCCAAGTTATATTTAATTTTTGAAGTAATTTTGAAAATGAAAAATCCCTCTATACCCCCTCTAACGACCCGTCAATGATTTCTGTTAACGAATTAATGTTATTTAGATGAAAATGGATATTATGCACTCCACTATGATACGTGCCAAGTCATATTTGATTTTTGAAGTAATTTTGAAAATGAAAAATCCCTCTATACCCCCTCTAACGACCCGTCAATGATTTCTGTTGACGAATTATTGTTATCCAGATGGAAATTGATATTCTGCACCCCACCATGATGCGTGCCAAGTCATATTGGTTTTGAGGTAATTTTGAAAATGAAAAATCCCTCTATAATCCCTCTGACAACCCGACAATGATTTCTGTCGACAAATTATTGTTATTGAGATGAACATTAATATTCTGCACCCCACCATGATGCTTGCCAAGTCATATTTGATTTTGAGGTAATTATGAAAATGAAAAATCCCTCCAAACCACCTCTGACGACACGACAATGATTTCTGTTGACGAATTATTGTTATTGAGATGAAAATGGATATTATGCACCCCACCATGATGCGTGCCAAGTCATATTTAATTTTTGAAGTCATTTTGAAAATGAAAAATCCCTCTATACCCCCTCTAACGACCCGTCAATGATTTCTGTTGACGAATTATAATTATTCAGATTGAAATAGATATTCTGCAGCCCACCATGATGCGTGCCAAGTCATATTTGATTTTAAGGTAATTTTGAAAATGAAAAATCCCTCTATACCCCCTCTGACGTCCCGACAATGATTTCTGTTGACAAATTATTTTTATAGAAATGGATATTCTGTACCCCACCATGATGCGTGCCAAGTCATATTTGATTTTTGAAGTCATTTTGAAAATGAAAAATCCCTCTATACCCCCTCTAACGACCCGTCAATGATTTCTGTATACGAATTATTGTAATTAAGATGGAAAAAGATATTCTGCACCATACCATGATGCGTGCCAAGTCATATTTGATTTTGAGGTAATTTTGAAAATGAAAAATCCCTCTATACCCCCTCTGACATCACGACAATGATTTCTCTTGACGAAATATTGTTATTCTGATGGAAATGCATGTTTTGCACCCCTCTATGATGCGTGCCAAGTCATATTTGATTTTTGAAGTCATTTTGATAATGAAAAATCCTCTATACCCCCTCTGACGACCCGACAATGATTTCTGTTGACGAATTATTGTTATTGAGATGAAAATATGAAAATGGATATTATGCACGTCACTATGATACGTGCCAAGTCATATTTGATTTTTGAAGTAATTTTGAAAATGAAAAATCCCTCTATACCCCCTCTAACGACCCGTCAATGATTTCTGTTGACTAATTATTGATATTCAGATGGAAATGGATATTCTGCACCCCACCATGATGCGTGCCAAGTCATATTAGATTTTGAGGTAATTTTGAAAATGAAAAATCCTTCTATAATCCCTCTGACGACCCGACAATGATTTCTATTGACAAATTATTGTTATTGAGATGAAAATGGATATTCTGCACCCCACCATGATGCTTGCCAAGTCATATTTGATTTTGAGGTGAATTTGAAAATGAAAAATCCCTCCATTCCCCCTCTGACGACACGACAATGATTTCAGTTGACGAATTATTGTTATTCAGATGGAAATGAATATTCTGCACCCCACTATGATGCGTGCCAAGTTTTATTAGATTTCTGAGGATATTTTGAATTTGAAAAATCCCTCTATACCCCCTCTATCGACCCGTCAATGATTTCTGTTGATGAATTATTGTAATTCAGATGGAAATGGATATTCTGCAGCCCACCATGATGGGTGCCAAGTCATATTAGATTTTTGAAGAAATATTGATAATGAAAAATCCCTCTATACCCTCTCTGACGACCCGACAATGGTTTCTGTTGACGAATTATTGTTATCCAGATGGAAATGAATATTTTGCACCCTACTATGATGCGTGCCAAGTTATATTTAATTTTTGAAGTAATTTTGAAAATGAAAAATCCCTTTAACCCCCTCTGACGTCCCGACAATAATTTCTGTTGACGAATTATTGTTATTTAGATGAAAATGGATATTATGCACTCCACTATGATACGTGCCAAGTCATATTAGAATTTTGAAGTGATTTTGAAAATGAAAAATCCCCCTATACCCCCTCTGACGACCCGACAATGATTTCTTTTGAAAAATTATTGTTATTGAGATGGAAATGAATATTCAGTACCCCACCATGATGGGTGCCAAGTCATATATGATTTTTGAAGTCATTTTGAAGATGAAAAATCCCTCTATACCCCCTCTGACGACCCGACAATGATTTTTGTTGACGAATTATTGTTATTCAGATGGATATGAATATTTTGCACCCTACTATGATGCGTGCCCAGTTATATTTAATTTTTGAAGTAATTTTGAAAATGAAAAATCCCTCTATACCCCCTCTAACGACCCGTCAATGATTTCTGTTGACTAAATATTGATATTGAGATGGAAATGAATATTCTGTACCCCACCATGATGCGTGCCAAGTCATTTTTTGATTTTTGAAGTCATTTTGAAAATGAAAAATCCCTCTATACCCCCCTTGACGACCCGACAATGATTTCTGTTGACGAATTATTGTTTTTCAGATGGAAATGGATGTTTTGCACCCTACTATGATGCGTGCCAAGCCTTATTTGAATTTAGAAGTCATTTTGATAATGAAAAATCCCTCTATACCCCCTCTAACGACCCGTCAATGATTTCCATTGACAAATTATTGTTATTCAGATGGAAATGGATATTCTGCAGCCCACCATGATGCGTGCCAAGTCATATTAGATTTTGAGGTAATTTTGAAAATGAAAAATCCTTCTATAATCCCTCTGACGACCCGACAATGATTTCTGTTGACAAATTATTGTTATTGAGATGAAAATGGATATTCTTCACCCCACCATGATGCTTGCCAAGTTATATTTGATTTTGAGGTAAATTTGAAAATGAAAAATCCCTCCATTCCCCCTCTGACGACACGACAATGATTTCAGTTGACGAATTATTGTTATTCAGATGGAAATGAATATTCTGCACCCCACTATGATGCGTGCCAAGTTTTATTAGATTTCTGAGGATATTTTGAATTTGAAAAATCCCTCTATACCCCCTCTATCGACCCGTCAATGATTTCTGTTGATGAATTATTGTAATTCAGATGGAAATGGATATTCTGCAGCCCACCATGATGGGTGCCAAGTCATATTAGATTTTTGAAGAAATATTGATAATGAAAAATCCCTCTATACCCTCTCTGACGACCCGACAATGGTTTCTGTTGACGAATTATTGTTATCCAGATGGAAATGAATATTTTGCACCCTACTATGATGCGTGCCAAGTTATATTTAATTTTTGAAGTAATTTTGAAAATGAAAAATCCCTTTAACCCCCTCTGACGTCCCGACAATAATTTCTGTTGACGAATTATTGTTATTTAGATGAAAATGGATATTATGCACTCCACTATGATACGTGCCAAGTCATATTAGAATTTTGAAGTGATTTTGAAAATGAAAAATCCCCCTATACCCCCTCTGACGACCCGACAATGATTTCTTTTGAAAAATTATTGTTATTGAGATGGAAATGAATATTCAGTACCCCACCATGATGGGTGCCAAGTCATATATGATTTTTGAAGTCATTTTGAAGATGAAAAATCCCTCTATACCCCCTCTGACGACCCGACAATGATTTTTGTTGACGAATTATTGTTATTCAGATGGATATGAATATTTTGCACCCTACTATGATGCGTGCCCAGTTATATTTAATTTTTGAAGTAATTTTGAAAATGAAAAATCCCTCTATACCCCCTCTAACGACCCGTCAATGATTTCTGTTGACTAAATATTGATATTGAGATGGAAATGAATATTCTGTACCCCACCATGATGCGTGCCAAGTCATTTTTTGATTTTTGAAGTCATTTTGAAAATGAAAAATCCCTCTATACCCCCCTTGACGACCCGACAATGATTTCTGTTGACGAATTATTGTTTTTCAGATGGAAATGGATGTTTTGCACCCTACTATGATGCGTGCCAAGCCTTATTTGAATTTAGAAGTCATTTTGATAATGAAAAATCCCTCTATACCCCCTCTAACGACCCGTCAATGATTTCCATTGACAAATTATTGTTATTCAGATGGAAATGGATATTCTGCAGCCCACCATGATGCGTGCCAAGTCATATTAGATTTTGAGGTAATTTTGAAAATGAAAAATCCTTCTATAATCCCTCTGACGACCCGACAATGATTTCTGTTGACAAATTATTGTTATTGAGATGAAAATGGATATTCTTCACCCCACCATGATGCTTGCCAAGTTATATTTGATTTTGAGGTAAATTTGAAAATGAAAAATCCCTCCATTCCCCCTCTGACGACACGACAATGATTTCAGTTGACGAATTATTGTTATTCAGATGGAAATGAATATTCTGCACCCCACTATGATGCGTGCCAAGTTTTATTAGATTTCTGAGGAAATTTTGAATTTGAAAAATCCCTCTATACCCCCTCTATCGACCCGTCAATGATTTCTGTTGATGAATTATTGTTATTCAGATGGAAATGGATATTCTGCAGCCCACCATGATGGGTGCCAAGTCATATTAGATTTTTGAAGAAATATTGATAATGAAAAATCCCTCTATACACTCTCTGACGACCCGACAATGATTTCTGTTGACGAATTATTGTTATCCAGATGGAAATGAATATTTTGCACCCTACTATGATGCGTGCCAAGTTATATTTAATTTTTGAAGTAATTTTGAAAATGAAAAATCCCTTTAACCCCCTCTGACGTCCCGACAATAATTTCTGTTGACGAATTATTGTTATTTAGATGAAAATGGATATTATGCACTCCACTATGATACGTGCCAAGTCATATTAGAATTTTGAAGTGATTTTGAAAATGAAAAATCCCCCTATACCCCCTCTGACGACCCGACAATGATTTCTTTTGAAAAATTATTGTTATTGAGATGGAAATGAATATTCAGTACCCCACCATGATGGGTGCCAAGTCATATATGATTTTTGAAGTCATTTTGAAGATGAAAAATCCCTCTATACCCCCTCTGACGACCCGACAATGATTTTTGTTGACGAATTATTGTTATTCAGATGGATATGAATATTTTGCACCCTACTATGATGCGTGCCCAGTTATATTTAATTTTTGAAGTAATTTTGAAAATGAAAAATCCCTCTATACCCCCTCTAACGACCCGTCAATGATTTCTGTTGACTAAATATTGATATTGAGATGGAAATGAATATTCTGTACCCCACCATGATGCGTGCCAAGTCATATTTGATTTTTGAAGTCATTTTGAAAATGAAAAATCTCTCTATACCCCCTCTGACGACCCGACAATGATTTCTGTTGACGAATTATTGTTATTCAGATGAAAATGGATATTCTGCACCCTACCATGATGCGTGCCAAGTCATATTAGCTTTTTGAAGAAATATTGAAAATGAAAAATCCCTGTATACCCCCTCTAACGACCCGACAATGATTTCTGTTGACGAGTTATTGTAATTCAGATAGAAATGGATATTCTGCACCCCACTATGTTGCGTGCCAAGTCATATTCAATTTTGAGGTAATTTTGAAAATGAAAAATCCCTCTATACCCCCTCTGACGACCCGACAATGATTTCTTTTGACAAATTATTGTTATTGAAATGGAAATGAATATTCTGCAGCCCACCATGATGCGTGCCAAGTCTTATTTGATTTTGAGGTAATTTTGAAAATGAGAAATCCCTCTATACCCCCTCTGACGACCCGACAATGATTTCTTTTGACAAATTATTGTTATTGGGATGGAAATGAATATTCTGTACCCCACCATGTTGCGTGCCAAGTCATATTTGATTTTGGGGTAATTTTGATAATGAGAAATCCCTCTATACCCCCTCTAACGACCCGTCAATGATTTCCATTGACAAATTATTGTTATTCAGATGGAAATGGATATTCTGCAGCCCACCATGATGCGTGCCAAGTCATATTAGATTTTGAGGTAAATTTGAAAATGAAAAATCCCTCCATTCCCCCTCTGACGACACGACAATGATTTCTGTTGACGAATTATTGTTATTCAGATGGAAAAGAATATTCTGCACCCCACTATGATGCGTGCCAAGTTTAATTAGATTTCTGAGGAAATTTTGAATTCGAAAAATCCCTCTATACCCCCTCTATCGACCCGTCAATGATTTCTGTTGATGAATTATTGTTATTCAGATGGAAATGGATATTCTGCAGCCCACCATGATGCGTGCCAAGTCATATTAGATTTTGAGGTAATTTTAAAAATGAAAAATCCTTTTATAATCCCTCTGACGACCCGACAATGAATTGTGTTGACAAATTATTGTTATTGAGATGAAAATGGATATTCTGCACCCCACCATGATGCTTGCCAAGTCATATTTGATTTTGAGGTAAATTTGAAAATGAAAAATCCCTCCATTCCCCCTCTGACGACACGACAATGATTTCAGTTGACGAATTATTGTTATTCAGATGGAAATGAATATTCTGCACCCCACTATGATGCGTGCCAAGTTTTATTAGATTTCTGAGGAAATTTTGAATTTGAAAAATCCCTCTATACCCCCTCTATCGACCCGTCAATGATTTCTGTTGATGAATTATCGTTATTCAGATGGAAATGGATATTCTGCAGCCCACCATGATGGGTGCCAAGTCATATTAGATTTTTGAAGAAATATTGATAATGAAAAATCCCTCTATACCCTCTCTGACGACCCGACAATGATTTCTGTTGACGAATTATTGTTATCCAGATGGAAATGAATATTTTGCACCCTACTATGATGCGTGCCAAGTTATATTTAATTTTTGAAGTAATTTTGAAAATGAAAAATCCCTTTAACCCCCTCTGACGTCCCGACAATAATTTCTGTTGACGAATTATTGTTATTTAGATGAAAATGGATATTATGCACTCCACTATGATACGTGCCAAGTCATATTAGAATTTTGAAGTGATTTTGAAAATGAAAAATCCCTCTATACCCCCTCTGACGACCCGACAATGAATTCTTTTGAAAAATTATTGTTATTGAGATGGAAATGAATATTCAGTACCCCACCATGATGGGTGCCAAGTCATATATGATTTTTGAAGTCATTTTGAAGATGAAAAATCCCTCTATACCCCCTCTGACGACCCGACAATGATTTCTGTTGACGAATTATTGTTATTCAGATGGATATGAATATTTTGCACCCTACTATGATGCGTGCCAAGTTATATTTAATTTTTGAAGTAATTTTGAAAATGAGAAATCCCTCTATACCCCCTCTGACGACCCGACAATGATTTCTTTTGACAAATTATTGTTATTGGGATGGAAATGAATATTCTGTACCCCACCATGTTGCGTGCCAAGTCATATTTGATTTTGGGGTAATTTTGATAATGAGAAATCCCTCTATACCCCCTCTGACGACCCGTCAATGATTTTGTATTGACGAATTATTGTTATTCAGATGGAAATGGATATTCTGTACCCCACCATGTTGCGTGCCAAGTCATATTTGATTTTGGGGTAATTTTGATAATGAGAAATCCCTCTATACCCCCTCTGACGACCCGACAATGATTTCTTTTGACAAATTATTGTTATTGAGATGGAAATGAATATTCTGTACCCCACCATGTTGCGTGCCAAGTCATATTTGATTTTGGGGTAATTTTGATAATGAGAAATCCCTCTATACCCCCTCTGACGACCCGTCAATGATTTTGTATTGACGAATTATTGTTTTTCAGATGGAAATGGATGTTTTGCACCCTACTATGATGCGTGCCAAGCCTTATTTGAATTTTGAAGTCATATAGATAATGAAAAATCCCTCTATACCCCCTCTGACGACCCGACAATGATTTCTTTTGACAAATCATTGTTAATGAGATGGAAATGAATATTCTGTACCCCACCATGTTGCGTGCCAAGTCAAATTTGATTTTGGGGTAATTTTGATAATGAGAAATCCCTCTATACTCCCTCTGACGACCCGACAATGATTTCTTCTGACAAATTATTGTTATTGAGATGAAAATGAATATTTTGTACCCCACCATGATGCGTGCCAAGTCATATTTGATTTTTGAAGTCATTTTGAAAATGAAAAATCCCACTATACCCCCTCTAACGACCCGTCAATGATTTCCATTGACGAATTATTGTTATTCAGATGGAAATGGATATTCTGCAGCCCACACCATGATGCGTGCCAAGTCTTATTTGATTTTGAGGTAATTTTGAAAATGAATAATCCCTCTATACCTCCTCTGACGACCCGACATTGATTTCTTTTAACAAATTATTGTTATTGAGATGGAAATGAATATTCTGTACCCCACCATGTTGCGTGCCAAGTCATATTTGATTTTGGGGTAATTTTGATAATGAAAAATCCCTCTATACCCCCTCTAACGACCTGTCAATGATTTCCATTGACGAATTATTGTTATTCAGATGGAAATGGGTATTCTGCAGCCCACCATGATGCGTGCCAAGTTATATTTGATTTTGAGGTAATTTTGAAAATGAAAAATCCCTCTATACCCCCTCTGACGACCCGACAATGATTTCTAGTGAAAAATTATTGTTATTGAGATGGAAATGAATATTGTGTACCCCACCATGTTGCGTGCCAAGTCATATTTGATTTTGGGGTAATTTTGAAAATGGAATATCCCTCTATACCCCCTCTGACGACACGACAATGATTTATCTTAAGGAATTATTGTTATTCAGATGACAATGGATATTCTGCACCCCACCATGATGCGTGCCAAGTCATTTTTGATTTTTGAAGTCATTTTGAAAATGAAAAATCCCTCTATTCCCTGTCTGACGACCCGACAATGATTTCTGTTTACGAATTATTGTTATTCAGATGGAAATAGATATTCTGCACCCCACCATGATGCGTGCCAAGTCATTTTTGATTTTTGAAGTCATTTTGAAAATGAAAAATCCCTCTATTCCCTGTCTGACGACCCGACAATGATTTCTGTTTACGAATTATTGTTATTCAGATGGAAATAGATATTCTGCACCCCACCATGATGCGTGCCAAGTCATATTTGATTTTGAGGTTATTTTGATAATGAAAAATCCCTCTATACCCCCTCTGACGTCCCGACAATGATTTCTGTTGACAAATTATTGTTATTTAGATGGAAATGCATGTTTTGCACCCCACTATGATGCGTGCCAAGTCATATTTGATTTTTGAAGTCATTTTGATAATGAAAAATCCCTCTATTCCCTCTCTGACGACCCGACAATGATTTCTGTAGACAAATTATTTTTATAGAGATGGAAATGGATATTCTGTACCCCACTATGATGCGTGCCAAGTCATATTTGATATTTGAAGTCATTTTGAAAATGATAAATCCCTCTATACCCCCTCTGACGAACCGACAATGATTTCTGTTGACGAATTATTGTTTTTCAGATGGAAATGGATGATTTGCACCCTACTATGATGCGTGCCAAGCCTTATTTGAATTTTGAAGTCATTTTGATAATGAAAAATCCCTCTATACCCCCTCTAACGACCCGTCAATGATTTCCATTGACAAATTATTGTTATTCAGATGGAAATGGATATTCTGCAGCCCACCATGATGCGTGCCAAGTCATATTAGATTTTGAGGTAAATTTGAAAATGAAAAATCCCTCCATTCCCCCTCTGACGACACGACAATGATTTATGTTGATGAATTATTGTTATTCAGATGGAAAAGAATATTCTGCACCCCACTATGTTGCGTGCCAAGTCATATTCAATTTTGAGGTAATTTTGAAAATGAAAAATCCCTCTATACCCCCTCTGACGACCCGACAATGATTTATTTTGACAAATCATTGTTATTGAGATGGAAATGAATATTCTGTACCCCACCATGTTGCGTGCCAAGTCATATTTGATTTTGGGGTAATTTTGATAATGAGAAATCCCTCTATACCCCCTCTGACGACCCGACAATGATTTCTTCTGACAAATTATTGTTATTGAGATGAAAATGAATATTTTGTACCCCACCATGATGCGTGCCAAGTCATATTTGATTTTTGAAGTCATTTTGAAAATGAAAAATCCCTCTATACCCCCTCTAACGACCCGTCAATGATTTCCATTGACGAATTATTGTTATTCAGATGGAAATGGATATTCTGCAGCCCACACCATGATGCGTGCCAAGTCTTATTTGATTTTGAGGTAATTTTGAAAATGAATAATCCCTCTATACCTCCTCTGACGACCCGACATTGATTTCTTTTAACAAATTATTGTTATTGAGATGGAAATGAATATTCTGTACCCCACCATGTTGCGTGCTAAGTCATATTTGATTTTGGGGTAATTATGATAATGAGAAATCCCTCTATACCCCCTCTAACGACCTGTCAATGATTTCCATTGACGAATTATTGTTATTCAGATGGAAATGGGTATTCTGCAGCCCACCATGATGCGTGCCAAGTTATATTTGATTTTGAGGTAATTTTGAAAATGAAAAATCCCTCTATACCCCCTCTGACGACCCGACAATGATTTCTTTTGAAAAATTATTGTTATTGAGATGGAAATGAATATTGTGTACCCCACCATGTTGCGTGCCAAGTCATATTTGATTTTGGGGTAATTTTGAAAATGAAATATCCCTCTATACCCCCTCTGACGACACGACAATGATTTATCTTAAGGAATTATTGTTATTCAGATGGAAAAGAATATTCTGCACCCCACTATGATGCGTGCCAAGTTTTATTAGATTTCTGAGGAAATTTTGAATTTGAAAAATCCCTCTATACCCCCTCTATCGACCCGTCAATGATTTCTGTTGATGAATTATTGATATTCAGATGGAAATGGATATTCTGCAGCCCACCATGATGCGTGCCAAGTCATATTAGATTTTGAGGTAATTTTAAAAATGAAAAATCCTTCTATAATCCCTCTGACGACCCGACAATGATTTCTGTTGACAAATTATTGTTATTGAGATGAAAATGGATATTCTGCACCCCACCATGATGCTTGCCAAGTCATATTTGATTTTGAGGTAAATTTGAAAATGAAAAATCCCTCCATTCCCCCTCTGACGACACGACAATGATTTCAGTTGACGAATTATTGTTATTCAGATGGAAATGAATATTCTGCACCCCACTATGATGCGTGCCAAGTTTTATTAGATTTCTGAGGAAATTTTGAATTTGAAAAATCCCTCTATACCCCCTCTATCGACCCGTCAATGATTTCTGTTGATGAATTATCGTTATTCAGATGGAAATGGATATTCTGCAGCCCACCATGATGGGTGCCAAGTCATATTAGATTTTTGAAGAAATATTGATAATGAAAAATCCCTCTATACCCTCTCTGACGACCCGACAATGATTTCTGTTGACGAATTATTGTTATCCAGATGGAAATGAATATTTTGCACCCTACTATGATGCGTGCCAAGTTATATTTAATTTTTGAAGTAATTTTGAAAATGAAAAATCCCTTTAACCCCCTCTGACGTCCCGACAATAATTTCTGTTGACGAATTATTGTTATTTAGATGAAAATGGATATTATGCACTCCACTATGATACGTGCCAAGTCATATTAGAATTTTGAAGTGATTTTGAAAATGAAAAATCCCTCTATACCCCCTCTGACGACCCGACAATGATTTCTTTTGAAAAATTATTGTTATTGAGATGGAAATGAATATTCAGTACCCCACCATGATGGGTGCCAAGTCATATATGATTTTTGAAGTCATTTTGAAGATGAAAAATCCCTCTATACCCCCTCTGACGACCCGACAATGATTTCTGTTGACGAATTATTGTTATTCAGATGGATATGAATATTTTGCAGCCCACCATGATGCGTGCCAAGTCTTATTTGATTTTGAGGTAATTTTGAAAATGAGAAATCCCTCTATACCCCCTCTGACGACCCGACAATGATTTCTTTTGACAAATTATTGTTATTGAGATGGAAATGAATATTCTGCAGCCCACCATGATGCGTGCCAAGTCTTATTTGATTTTGAGGTAATTTTGAAAATGAGAAATCCCTCTATACCCCCTCTGACGACCCGACAATGATTTTTTTTGACAAATTATTGTTATTGGGATGGAAATGAATATTCTGCAGCCCACCATGATGCGTGCCAAGTCTTATTTGATTTTGAGGTAATTTTGAAAATGAGAAATCCCTCTATACCCCCTCTGACGACCCGACAATGATTTCTTTTGACAAATTATTGTTATTGAGATGAAAATGAATATTTTGTACCCCACCATGATGCGTGCCAAGTCATATTTGATTTTTGAAGTCATTTTGAAAATGAAAAATCCCTCTATACCCCCTCTAACGACCCGTCAATGATTTCCATTGACGAATTATTGTTATTCAGATGGAAATGGATATTCTGCAGCCCACACCATGATGCGTGCCAAGTCTTATTTGATTTTGAGGTAATTTTGAAAATGAATAATCCCTCTATACCTCCTCTGACGACCCGACATTGATTTCTTTTAACAAATTATTGTTATTGAGATGGAAATGAATATTCTGTACCCCACCATGTTGCGTGCCAAGTCATATTTGATTTTGGGGTAATTATGATAATGAAAAATCCCTCTATACCCCCTCTAACGACCTGTCAATGATTTCCATTGACGAATTATTGTTATTCAGATGGAAATGGGTATTCTGCAGCCCACCATGATGCGTGCCAAGTTATATTTGATTTTGAGGTAATTTTGAAAATGAAAAATCCCTCTATACCCCCTCTGACGACCCGACAGAGATTTCTTTTGAAAAATTGTTGTTATTGAGATGGAAATGAATATTGTGTACCCCACCATGTTGCGTGCCAAGTCATATTTGATTTTGGGGTAATTTTGAAAATGAAATATCCCTCTATACCCCCTCTGACGACACGACAATGATTTATCTTAAGGAATTATTGTTATTCAGATGACAATGGATATTCTGCACCCCACCATGATGCGTGCCAAGTCATTTTTGATTTTGAGGTAAATTTGAAAATGAAAAATCCCTCCATTCCCCCTCTGACGACACGACAATGATTTCTGTTGACGAATTATTGTTATTCAGATGGAAAAGAATATTCTGCACCCCACTATGATGCGTGCAAAGTTTTATTAGATTTCTGAGGAAATTTTGAATTTGAAAAATCCCTCTATACCCCCTCTATCGACCCGTCAATGATTTCTGTTGATGAATTATTGATATTCAGATGGAAATGGATATTCTGCAGCCCACCATGATGCGTGCCAAGTCATATTAGATTTTGAGGTAATTTTAAAAATGAAAAATCCTTCTATAATCCCTCTGACGACCCGACAATGATTTCTGTTGACAAATTATTGTTATTGAGATGAAAATGGATATTCTGCACCCCACCATGATGCTTGCCAAGTCATATTTGATTTTGAGGTAAATTTGAAAATGAAAAATCCCTCCATTCCCCCTCTGACGACACGACAATGATTTCAGTTGACGAATTATTGTTATTCAGATGGAAATGAATATTCTGCACCCCACTATGATGCGTGCCAAGTTTTATTAGATTTCTGAGGAAATTTTGAATTTGAAAAATCCCTCTATACCCCCTCTATCGACCCGTCAATGATTTCTGTTGATGAATTATCGTTATTCAGATGGAAATGGATATTCTGCAGCCCACCATGATGGGTGCCAAGTCATATTAGATTTTTGAAGAAATATTGATAATGAAAAATCCCTCTATACCCTCTCTGACGACCCGACAATGATTTCTGTTGACGAATTATTGTTATCCAGATGGAAATGAATATTTTGCACCCTACTATGATGCGTGCCAAGTTATATTTAATTTTTGAAGTAATTTTGAAAATGAAAAATCCCTTTAACCCCCTCTGACGTCCCGACAATAATTTCTGTTGACGAATTATTGTTATTTAGATGAAAATGGATATTATGCACTCCACTATGATACGTGCCAAGTCATATTAGAATTTTGAAGTGATTTTAGAAATGAAAAATCCCTCTATACCCCCTCTGACGACCCGACAATGATTTCATTTGAAAAATTATTGTTATTGAGATGGAAATGTATATTCAGTACCCCACCATGATGGGTGCCAAGTCATATATGATTTTTGAAGTCATTTTGAAGATGAAAAATCCCTCTATACCCCCTCTGACGACCCGACAATGATTTCTGTTGACGAATTATTGTTATTCAGATGGATATGAATATTTTGCACCCTACTATGATGCGTGCCAAGTTATATTTGATTTTTGAAGTAATTTTGAAAATGAGAAATCCCTCTATACCCCCTCTGACGACCCGACAATGATTTCTTTTGACAAATTATTGTTATTGAGATGGAAATGAATATTCTGCAGCCCACCATGATGCGTGCCAAGTCTTATTTGATTTTGAGGTAATTTTGAAAATGAGAAATCCCTCTATACCCCCTCTGACGACCCGACAATGATTTCTTTTGACAAATTATTGTTATTGGGATGGAAATGAATATTCTGAACCCCACCATGTTGCGTGCCAAGTCATATTTGATTTTGGGGTAATTTTGATAATGAGAAATCCCTCTATACCCCCTCTGACGACCCGTCAATGATTTTGTATTGACGAATTATTGTTATTCAGATGGAAATGGATATTCTGTACCCCACCATGTTGCGTGCCAAGTCATATTTGATTTTGGGGTAATTTTGATAATGAAAAATCCCTCTATACCCCCTCTGACGACCCGACAATGATTTCTTTTGACAAATTATTGTTATTGAGATGGAAATGAATATTCTGTACCCCACCATGTTGCGTGCCAAGTCATATTTGATTTTGGGGTAATTTTGATAATGAGAAATCCCTCTATACCCCCTCTGACGACCCGTCAATGATTTTGTATTGACGAATTATTGTTTTTCAGATGAAAATGGATGTTTTGCACCCTACTATGATGCGTGCCAAGCCTTATTTGAATTTTGAAGTCATATTGATAATGAGAAATCCCTCTATACCC
The DNA here is from genome assembly GCA_958502065.1 of Chrysolina americana. Lineage (NCBI taxonomy): Eukaryota > Metazoa > Arthropoda > Insecta > Coleoptera > Chrysomelidae > Chrysolina > Chrysolina americana. Next base: position 43,207,727 of record OY293414.1, read on the forward strand.
CCTCTGACGACCCGACAATGATTTCTTTTGACAAATCATTGTTATTGAGATGGAAATGAATATTCTGTACCCCACCATGTTGCGTGCCAAGTCATATTTGATTTTGGGGTAATTTTGATAATGAGAAATCCCTCTATACCCCCTCTGACGACCCGACAATGACTTCTTCTGACAAATTATTGTTATTGAGATGAAAATGAATATTTTGTACCCCACCATGATGCGTGCCAAGTCATATTAGATTTTTGAAGAAATATTGATAATGAAAAATCCCTCTATACCCTCTCTGACGACCCGACAATGATTTCTGTTGACGAATTATTGTTATCCAGATGGAAATGAATATTTTGCACCCTACTATGATGCGTGCCAAGTTATATTTAATTTTTGAAGTAATTTTGAAAATGAAAAATCCCTTTAACCCCCTCTGACGTCCCGACAATAATTTCTGTTGACGAATTATTGTTATTTAGATGAAAATGGATATTATGCACTCCACTATGATACGTGCCAAGTCATATTAGAATTTTGAAGTGATTTTGAAAATGAAAAATCCCTCTATACCCCCTCTGACGACCCGACAATGATTTCTTTTGAAAAATTATTGTTATTGAGATGGAAATGAATATTCAGTACCCCACCATGATGGGTGCCAAGTCATATATGATTTTTGAAGTCATTTTGAAGATGAAAAATCCCTCTATACCCCCTCTGACGACCCGACAATGATTTCTGTTGACGAATTATTGTTATTCAGATGGATATGAATATTTTGCAGCCCACCATGATGCGTGCCAAGTCTTATTTGATTTTGAGGTAATTTTGAAAATGAGAAATCCCTCTATACCCCCTCTGACGACCCGACAATGATTTCTTTTGACAAATTATTGTTATTGAGATGGAAATGAATATTCTGCAGCCCACCATGATGCGTGCCAAGTCTTATTTGATTTTGAAGTCATTTTGAAAATGAAAAATCCCTCTATTCCCTGTCTGACGACCCGACAATGATTTCTGTTTACGAATTATTGTTATTCAGATGGAAATAGATATTCTGCACCCCACCATGATGCGTGCCAAGTCATATTTGATTTTGAGGTTATTTTGATAATGAAAAATCCCTCTATACCCCCTCTGACGTCCCGACAATGATTTCTGTTGACAAATTATTGTTATTTAGATGGAAATGCATGTTTTGCACCCCACTATGATGCGTGCCAAGTCATATTTGATTTTTGAAGTCATTTTGATAATGAAAAATCCCTCTATTCCCTCTCTGACGACCCGACAATGATTTCTGTAGACAAATTATTTTTATAGAGATGGAAATGGATATTCTGTACCCCACTATGATGCGTGCCAAGTCATATTTGATATTTGAAGTCATTTTGAAAATGATAAATCCCTCTATACCCCCTCTGACGAACCGACAATGATTTCTGTTGACGAATTATTGTTTTTCAGATGGAAATGGATGATTTGCACCCTACTATGATGCGTGCCAAGCCTTATTTGAATTTTGAAGTCATTTTGATAATGAAAAATCCCTCTATACCCCCTCTAACGACCCGTCAATGATTTCCATTGACAAATTATTGTTATTCAGATGGAAATGGATATTCTGCAGCCCACCATGATGCGTGCCAAGTCATATTAGATTTTGAGGTAAATTTGAAAATGAAAAATCCCTCCATTCCCCCTCTGACGACACGACAATGATTTATGTTGATGAATTATTGTTATTCAGATGGAAAAGAATATTCTGCACCCCACTATGTTGCGTGCCAAGTCATATTCAATTTTGAGGTAATTTTGAAAATGAAAAATCCCTCTATACCCCCTCTGACGACCCGACAATGATTTATTTTGACAAATCATTGTTATTGAGATGGAAATGAATATTCTGTACCCCACCATGTTGCGTGCCAAGTCATATTTGATTTTGGGGTAATTTTGATAATGAGAAATCCCTCTATACCCCCTCTGACGACCCGACAATGATTTCTTCTGACAAATTATTGTTATTGAGATGAAAATGAATATTTTGTACCCCACCATGATGCGTGCCAAGTCATATTTGATTTTTGAAGTCATTTTGAAAATGAAAAATCCCTCTATACCCCCTCTAACGACCCGTCAATGATTTCCATTGACGAATTATTGTTATTCAGATGGAAATGGATATTCTGCAGCCCACACCATGATGCGTGCCAAGTCTTATTTGATTTTGAGGTAATTTTGAAAATGAATAATCCCTCTATACCTCCTCTGACGACCCGACATTGATTTCTTTTAACAAATTATTGTTATTGAGATGGAAATGAATATTCTGTACCCCACCATGTTGCGTGCTAAGTCATATTTGATTTTGGGGTAATTATGATAATGAGAAATCCCTCTATACCCCCTCTAACGACCTGTCAATGATTTCCATTGACGAATTATTGTTATTCAGATGGAAATGGGTATTCTGCAGCCCACCATGATGCGTGCCAAGTTATATTTGATTTTGAGGTAATTTTGAAAATGAAAAATCCCTCTATACCCCCTCTGACGACCCGACAATGATTTCTTTTGAAAAATTATTGTTATTGAGATGGAAATGAATATTGTGTACCCCACCATGTTGCGTGCCAAGTCATATTTGATTTTGGGGTAATTTTGAAAATGAAATATCCCTCTATACCCCCTCTGACGACACGACAATGATTTATCTTAAGGAATTATTGTTATTCAGATGGAAAAGAATATTCTGCACCCCACTATGATGCGTGCCAAGTTTTATTAGATTTCTGAGGAAATTTTGAATTTGAAAAATCCCTCTATACCCCCTCTATCGACCCGTCAATGATTTCTGTTGATGAATTATTGATATTCAGATGGAAATGGATATTCTGCAGCCCACCATGATGCGTGCCAAGTCATATTAGATTTTGAGGTAATTTTAAAAATGAAAAATCCTTCTATAATCCCTCTGACGACCCGACAATGATTTCTGTTGACAAATTATTGTTATTGAGATGAAAATGGATATTCTGCACCCCACCATGATGCTTGCCAAGTCATATTTGATTTTGAGGTAAATTTGAAAATGAAAAATCCCTCCATTCCCCCTCTGACGACACGACAATGATTTCAGTTGACGAATTATTGTTATTCAGATGGAAATGAATATTCTGCACCCCACTATGATGCGTGCCAAGTTTTATTAGATTTCTGAGGAAATTTTGAATTTGAAAAATCCCTCTATACCCCCTCTATCGACCCGTCAATGATTTCTGTTGATGAATTATCGTTATTCAGATGGAAATGGATATTCTGCAGCCCACCATGATGGGTGCCAAGTCATATTAGATTTTTGAAGAAATATTGATAATGAAAAATCCCTCTATACCCTCTCTGACGACCCGACAATGATTTCTGTTGACGAATTATTGTTATCCAGATGGAAATGAATATTTTGCACCCTACTATGATGCGTGCCAAGTTATATTTAATTTTTGAAGTAATTTTGAAAATGAAAAATCCCTTTAACCCCCTCTGACGTCCCGACAATAATTTCTGTTGACGAATTATTGTTATTTAGATGAAAATGGATATTATGCACTCCACTATGATACGTGCCAAGTCATATTAGAATTTTGAAGTGATTTTGAAAATGAAAAATCCCTCTATACCCCCTCTGACGACCCGACAATGATTTCTTTTGAAAAATTATTGTTATTGAGATGGAAATGAATATTCAGTACCCCACCATGATGGGTGCCAAGTCATATATGATTTTTGAAGTCATTTTGAAGATGAAAAATCCCTCTATACCCCCTCTGACGACCCGACAATGATTTCTGTTGACGAATTATTGTTATTCAGATGGATATGAATATTTTGCAGCCCACCATGATGCGTGCCAAGTCTTATTTGATTTTGAGGTAATTTTGAAAATGAGAAATCCCTCTATACCCCCTCTGACGACCCGACAATGATTTCTTTTGACAAATTATTGTTATTGAGATGGAAATGAATATTCTGCAGCCCACCATGATGCGTGCCAAGTCTTATTTGATTTTGAGGTAATTTTGAAAATGAGAAATCCCTCTATACCCCCTCTGACGACCCGACAATGATTTCTTTTGACAAATTATTGTTATTGAGATGGAAATGAATATTCTGCAGCCCACCATGATGCGTGCCAAGTCTTATTTGATTTTGAGGTAATTTTGAAAATGAGAAATCCCTCTATACCCCCTCTGACGACCCGACAATGATTTCTTTTGACAAATTATTGTTATTGAGATGGAAATGAATATTCTGTACCCCACCATGATGCGTGCCAAGTCATATTTGATTTTTGAAGTCATTTTGATAATGAAAAATCCCTCTATACCTCCTCTGACGACCCGACAATGATTTCTGTTGACAAATTATTGTTTTTCAGATGGAAATGGATAATTTGCAACCTACTATGATGCGTGCCGAGCCTTATTTGAATATTGAAGTCATTTTGATAATGAAAAATCCCTCTATACCCCCTCTAACGACCCGTCAATGATTTCCATTGACGAATTATTGTTATTCAGATGGAAATGGATATTCTGCAGCCCACCATGATGCGTGCCAAGTCTCATTTGATTTTGAGGTAATTTTGAAAATGAGAAATCCCTCTATACCCCTTCTGACGACCCGACAATGATTTCTTTTGACAAATTATTGTTATTGAGATGGAAATGAATATTCTGTACCCCACCATGTTGCGTGCCAATTCATATTTGATTTTGGGGTAATTTTGATAATGAGAAATCCCTCTATACCCCCTCTGACGACCCGACAATGATTTCTTCTGACAAATTATTGTTATTGAGATGAAAATGAATATTTTGTACCCCACCATGATGCGTGCCAAGTCATATTTGATTTTTGAAGTCATTTTGAAAATGAAAAATCCCTCTATACCCCCTCTGACGACCCGACAATGATTTCTGTTGACGAATTATTGTTTTTCAGATGGAAGTGGATGTTTTGCACCCTACTATGATGCGTGCCAAGCCTTATTTGAATTTTGAAGTCATTTTGATAATGAAAAATCCCTCTATACCCCCTCTAACGACCCGTCAATGATTTTGTATTGACGAATTATTGTTATTCAGATGGAAATGGATATTCTGCAGCCCACCATGAGGCGTGCCAAGTCATATTTGATTTTGAGGTAATTTTGAAAATGAAAAATCCCTCTATACCCCCTCTGACGACCCGACAATGATTTCTTTTGACAAATCATTGTTATTGAGATGGAAATGAATATTCTGTACCCCACCATGTTGCGTGCCAAGTCATATTTGATTTTGGGGTAATTTTGATAATGAAAAATCCCTCTATACCCCCTCTAACGACCTGTCAATGATTTTTATTGACGAATTATTGTTATTCAGATGGAAATGGATATTCTGCAGCCCACCATGATGCGTGCCAAGTCATATTTGATTTTGATGTAATTTTGAAAATGAAAAATCCCTCTATACCCCGTCTGACGACCCGTCAATGATTTCTGTTGACTAATTATTGATATTCAGATGGAAATGGATATTCTCCATCCCACTGTGATGCGTGCCAAGTCATATTAGATTTTGAGGTAATTTTGAAAATGAAAAATCCCTCCATACCCCCTCTGACGACACGACAATGATTTCTGTTAACGAATTATTGTTATTTAGATGGGAATGGATGTTTTGCACCCCACTATGATGCGTGCCAAGTCCTATTTGATTTTGAGGTAATTTTGAAAATGAAAAATCCCTCTATACTCCCTCTGACGACCCGACAATGATTTCTTTTGACAAATTGTTGTTATTGAGATGGAAATGAATTTTTTGCAGCCCACCATGTGCGTGCCAAGTCATATTTGATTTTGAGGTAATTTTGAAAATGAAAAATCCCTCTATACCCCCTCTGACGACCCGACAATAATTTCTTTTGACAAATTATTGTTATTGAGATGGAAATGAATATTCTGTACCCCACCATGATGCGTGCCAAGTCATATTTGATTTTTGAAGTCATTTTGAAAATGAAAAATTCCTCTATACCTCCTCTGACGACCCGACAATGATATCTGTTGACGAATTATTGTTTTTCAGATGGAAATGGATGTTTTGCACCCTACTATGATGCGTGCCAAGCCTTTTTTGAATTTTGAAGTCATTTTGATAATGATAAATCCCTCTATACCCCCTCTAACGACCCGTCAATGATTTCCATTGACGAATTATTGTTATTCAGATGGAAATGGATATTCTGCAGCCCACCATGATGCGTGCCAAGTCATATTTGATTTTTGAAGTCATTTTGAAAATGAGAAATCCCTCTATACACCCTCTGACGACCCGACAATGATTTCTTTTGACAAATTATTGTTATTGAGATAGAAATGAATATTCTGTATCCCACCATGTTGCGTGCCAAGTCATATTTGATTTTGGGGTAATTTTGATAATGAAAAATCCCTCTATACCCCCTCTGACGACCCGACAATGATTTCTTTTGACAAATTATTGTTATTGAGATGAAAATGAATATTCTGTACCCCACCATGATGCGTGCCAAGTCATTTTTGATTTTTGAAGTCATTTTGAAAATGAAAAATCCCTCTATACCCCCTCTGACGACCCGACAATGATTTCTGTTGACGAATTATTGTTTTTCAGATGGAAATGGATGTTTTGCACCCTACTATGATGCGTGCCAAGCCTTATTTGAATTTTGAAGTCATTTTGATAATGAAAAATCCCTCTATACCCCCTCTAACGACCCGTCAATGATTTCCATTGACAAATTATTGTTATTCAGATGGAAATGGATATTCTGCAGCCCACCATGATGCGTGCCAAGTCATATTAGATTTTGAGGTAAATTTGAAAATGAAAATCCCTCCATTCCCCCTCTGACGACACGACAATGATTTCTGTTGACGAATTATTGTTATTCAGATGGAAAAGAATATTCTGCACCCCACTATGATGCGTGCCAAGTTTTATTAGATTTCTGAGGAAATTTTGAATTTGAAAAATCCCTCTATACCCCCTCTATCGACCCGTCAATGATTTCTGTTGATGAATTATTGTTATTCAGATGGAAATGGATATTCTGCAGCCCACCATGATGGGTGCCAAGTCATATTAGATTTTTGAAGAATTACTGATAATGAAGAATCCCTCTATACCCTCTCTGACGACCCGACAATGATTTCTGTTGACGAATAATTGTTATCCAGATAGAAATGAATATTTTGCACCCTACTATGATGCGTGCCAAGTTTTATTTAATTTTTGAAGTAATTTTGAAAATGAAAAATCCCTTTAACCCCCTCTGACGTCCCGACAATAATTTCTGTTGACGAATTATTGTTATTTAGATGAAAATGGATATTATGCACTCCACTATGATACGTGCCAAGTCATATTAGAATTTTGAAGTGATTTTGAAAATGAAAAATCCCTCTATACCCCCTCTGACGACCCGACAATGATTTCTTTTGAAAAATTATTGTTATTGAGATGGAAATGAATATTCAGTACCCCACCATGATGGGTGCCAAGTCATATATGATTTTTGAAGTCATTTTGAAGATGAAAAGTCCCTCTATACCCCCTCTGACGACCCGACAATTATTTCTGTTGACGAATTATTGTTATTCAGATGGATATGAATATCTTGCACCCTACTATGATGCGTGCCAAGTTATATTTAATTTTTGAAGTAATTTTGAAAATGAAAAATCCCTCTATACCCCCTCTAACGACCCGTCAATGATTTCTGTTAACGAATTAATGTTATTTAGATGAAAATGGATATTATGCACTCCACTATGATACGTGCCAAGTCATATTTGATTTTTGAAGTAATTTTGAAAATGAAAAATCCCTCTATACCCCCTCTAACGACCCGTCAATGATTTCTGTTGACGAATTATTGTTATCCAGATGGAAATTGATATTCTGCACCCCACCATGATGCGTGCCAAGTCATATTGGTTTTGAGGTAATTTTGAAAATGAAAAATCCCTCTATAATCCCTCTGACAACCCGACAATGATTTCTGTCGACAAATTATTGTTATTGAGATGAACATTAATATTCTGCACCCCACCATGATGCTTGCCAAGTCATATTTGATTTTGAGGTAATTATGAAAATGAAAAATCCCTCCAAACCACCTCTGACGACACGACAATGATTTCTGTTGACGAATTATTGTTATTGAGATGAAAATGGATATTATGCACCCCACCATGATGCGTGCCAAGTCATATTTAATTTTTGAAGTCATTTTGAAAATGAAAAATCCCTCTATACCCCCTCTAACGACCCGTCAATGATTTCTGTTGACGAATTATAATTATTCAGATTGAAATAGATATTCTGCAGCCCACCATGATGCGTGCCAAGTCATATTTGATTTTAAGGTAATTTTGAAAATGAAAAATCCCTCTATACCCCCTCTGACGTCCCGACAATGATTTCTGTTGACAAATTATTTTTATAGAAATGGATATTCTGTACCCCACCATGATGCGTGCCAAGTCATATTTGATTTTTGAAGTCATTTTGAAAATGAAAAATCCCTCTATACCCCCTCTAACGACCCGTCAATGATTTCTGTATACGAATTATTGTAATTAAGATGGAAAAAGATATTCTGCACCATACCATGATGCGTGCCAAGTCATATTTGATTTTGAGGTAATTTTGAAAATGAAAAATCCCTCTATACCCCCTCTGACATCACGACAATGATTTCTCTTGACGAAATATTGTTATTCTGATGGAAATGCATGTTTTGCACCCCTCTATGATGCGTGCCAAGTCATATTTGATTTTTGAAGTCATTTTGATAATGAAAAATCCTCTATACCCCCTCTGACGACCCGACAATGATTTCTGTTGACGAATTATTGTTATTGAGATGAAAATATGAAAATGGATATTATGCACGTCACTATGATACGTGCCAAGTCATATTTGATTTTTGAAGTAATTTTGAAAATGAAAAATCCCTCTATACCCCCTCTAACGACCCGTCAATGATTTCTGTTGACTAATTATTGATATTCAGATGGAAATGGATATTCTGCACCCCACCATGATGCGTGCCAAGTCATATTAGATTTTGAGGTAATTTTGAAAATGAAAAATCCTTCTATAATCCCTCTGACGACCCGACAATGATTTCTATTGACAAATTATTGTTATTGAGATGAAAATGGATATTCTGCACCCCACCATGATGCTTGCCAAGTCATATTTGATTTTGAGGTGAATTTGAAAATGAAAAATCCCTCCATTCCCCCTCTGACGACACGACAATGATTTCAGTTGACGAATTATTGTTATTCAGATGGAAATGAATATTCTGCACCCCACTATGATGCGTGCCAAGTTTTATTAGATTTCTGAGGATATTTTGAATTTGAAAAATCCCTCTATACCCCCTCTATCGACCCGTCAATGATTTCTGTTGATGAATTATTGTAATTCAGATGGAAATGGATATTCTGCAGCCCACCATGATGGGTGCCAAGTCATATTAGATTTTTGAAGAAATATTGATAATGAAAAATCCCTCTATACCCTCTCTGACGACCCGACAATGGTTTCTGTTGACGAATTATTGTTATCCAGATGGAAATGAATATTTTGCACCCTACTATGATGCGTGCCAAGTTATATTTAATTTTTGAAGTAATTTTGAAAATGAAAAATCCCTTTAACCCCCTCTGACGTCCCGACAATAATTTCTGTTGACGAATTATTGTTATTTAGATGAAAATGGATATTATGCACTCCACTATGATACGTGCCAAGTCATATTAGAATTTTGAAGTGATTTTGAAAATGAAAAATCCCCCTATACCCCCTCTGACGACCCGACAATGATTTCTTTTGAAAAATTATTGTTATTGAGATGGAAATGAATATTCAGTACCCCACCATGATGGGTGCCAAGTCATATATGATTTTTGAAGTCATTTTGAAGATGAAAAATCCCTCTATACCCCCTCTGACGACCCGACAATGATTTTTGTTGACGAATTATTGTTATTCAGATGGATATGAATATTTTGCACCCTACTATGATGCGTGCCCAGTTATATTTAATTTTTGAAGTAATTTTGAAAATGAAAAATCCCTCTATACCCCCTCTAACGACCCGTCAATGATTTCTGTTGACTAAATATTGATATTGAGATGGAAATGAATATTCTGTACCCCACCATGATGCGTGCCAAGTCATTTTTTGATTTTTGAAGTCATTTTGAAAATGAAAAATCCCTCTATACCCCCCTTGACGACCCGACAATGATTTCTGTTGACGAATTATTGTTTTTCAGATGGAAATGGATGTTTTGCACCCTACTATGATGCGTGCCAAGCCTTATTTGAATTTAGAAGTCATTTTGATAATGAAAAATCCCTCTATACCCCCTCTAACGACCCGTCAATGATTTCCATTGACAAATTATTGTTATTCAGATGGAAATGGATATTCTGCAGCCCACCATGATGCGTGCCAAGTCATATTAGATTTTGAGGTAATTTTGAAAATGAAAAATCCTTCTATAATCCCTCTGACGACCCGACAATGATTTCTGTTGACAAATTATTGTTATTGAGATGAAAATGGATATTCTTCACCCCACCATGATGCTTGCCAAGTTATATTTGATTTTGAGGTAAATTTGAAAATGAAAAATCCCTCCATTCCCCCTCTGACGACACGACAATGATTTCAGTTGACGAATTATTGTTATTCAGATGGAAATGAATATTCTGCACCCCACTATGATGCGTGCCAAGTTTTATTAGATTTCTGAGGATATTTTGAATTTGAAAAATCCCTCTATACCCCCTCTATCGACCCGTCAATGATTTCTGTTGATGAATTATTGTAATTCAGATGGAAATGGATATTCTGCAGCCCACCATGATGGGTGCCAAGTCATATTAGATTTTTGAAGAAATATTGATAATGAAAAATCCCTCTATACCCTCTCTGACGACCCGACAATGGTTTCTGTTGACGAATTATTGTTATCCAGATGGAAATGAATATTTTGCACCCTACTATGATGCGTGCCAAGTTATATTTAATTTTTGAAGTAATTTTGAAAATGAAAAATCCCTTTAACCCCCTCTGACGTCCCGACAATAATTTCTGTTGACGAATTATTGTTATTTAGATGAAAATGGATATTATGCACTCCACTATGATACGTGCCAAGTCATATTAGAATTTTGAAGTGATTTTGAAAATGAAAAATCCCCCTATACCCCCTCTGACGACCCGACAATGATTTCTTTTGAAAAATTATTGTTATTGAGATGGAAATGAATATTCAGTACCCCACCATGATGGGTGCCAAGTCATATATGATTTTTGAAGTCATTTTGAAGATGAAAAATCCCTCTATACCCCCTCTGACGACCCGACAATGATTTTTGTTGACGAATTATTGTTATTCAGATGGATATGAATATTTTGCACCCTACTATGATGCGTGCCCAGTTATATTTAATTTTTGAAGTAATTTTGAAAATGAAAAATCCCTCTATACCCTCTCTAACGACCCGTCAATGATTTCTGTTGACTAAATATTGATATTGAGATGGAAATGAATATTCTGTACCCCACCATGATGCGTGCCAAGTCATTTTTTGATTTTTGAAGTCATTTTGAAAATGAAAAATCCCTCTATACCCCCCTTGACGACCCGACAATGATTTCTGTTGACGAATTATTGTTTTTCAGATGGAAATGGATGTTTTGCACCCTACTATGATGCGTGCCAAGCCTTATTTGAATTTAGAAGTCATTTTGATAATGAAAAATCCCTCTATACCCCCTCTAACGACCCGTCAATGATTTCCATTGACAAATTATTGTTATTCAGATGGAAATGGATATTCTGCAGCCCACCATGATGCGTGCCAAGTCATATTAGATTTTGAGGTAATTTTGAAAATGAAAAATCCTTCTATAATCCCTCTGACGACCCGACAATGATTTCTGTTGACAAATTATTGTTATTGAGATGAAAATGGATATTCTTCACCCCACCATGATGCTTGCCAAGTTATATTTGATTTTGAGGTAAATTTGAAAATGAAAAATCCCTCCATTCCCCCTCTGACGACACGACAATGATTTCAGTTGACGAATTATTGTTATTCAGATGGAAATGAATATTCTGCACCCCACTATGATGCGTGCCAAGTTTTATTAGATTTCTGAGGAAATTTTGAATTTGAAAAATCCCTCTATACCCCCTCTATCGACCCGTCAATGATTTCTGTTGATGAATTATTGTTATTCAGATGGAAATGGATATTCTGCAGCCCACCATGATGGGTGCCAAGTCATATTAGATTTTTGAAGAAATATTGATAATGAAAAATCCCTCTATACACTCTCTGACGACCCGACAATGATTTCTGTTGACGAATTATTGTTATCCAGATGGAAATGAATATTTTGCACCCTACTATGATGCGTGCCAAGTTATATTTAATTTTTGAAGTAATTTTGAAAATGAAAAATCCCTTTAACCCCCTCTGACGTCCCGACAATAATTTCTGTTGACGAATTATTGTTATTTAGATGAAAATGGATATTATGCACTCCACTATGATACGTGCCAAGTCATATTAGAATTTTGAAGTGATTTTGAAAATGAAAAATCCCCCTATACCCCCTCTGACGACCCGACAATGATTTCTTTTGAAAAATTATTGTTATTGAGATGGAAATGAATATTCAGTACCCCACCATGATGGGTGCCAAGTCATATATGATTTTTGAAGTCATTTTGAAGATGAAAAATCCCTCTATACCCCCTCTGACGACCCGACAATGATTTTTGTTGACGAATTATTGTTATTCAGATGGATATGAATATTTTGCACCCTACTATGATGCGTGCCCAGTTATATTTAATTTTTGAAGTAATTTTGAAAATGAAAAATCCCTCTATACCCCCTCTAACGACCCGTCAATGATTTCTGTTGACTAAATATTGATATTGAGATGGAAATGAATATTCTGTACCCCACCATGATGCGTGCCAAGTCATATTTGATTTTTGAAGTCATTTTGAAAATGAAAAATCTCTCTATACCCCCTCTGACGACCCGACAATGATTTCTGTTGACGAATTATTGTTATTCAGATGAAAATGGATATTCTGCACCCTACCATGATGCGTGCCAAGTCATATTAGCTTTTTGAAGAAATATTGAAAATGAAAAATCCCTGTATACCCCCTCTAACGACCCGACAATGATTTCTGTTGACGAGTTATTGTAATTCAGATAGAAATGGATATTCTGCACCCCACTATGTTGCGTGCCAAGTCATATTCAATTTTGAGGTAATTTTGAAAATGAAAAATCCCTCTATACCCCCTCTGACGACCCGACAATGATTTCTTTTGACAAATTATTGTTATTGAAATGGAAATGAATATTCTGCAGCCCACCATGATGCGTGCCAAGTCTTATTTGATTTTGAGGTAATTTTGAAAATGAGAAATCCCTCTATACCCCCTCTGACGACCCGACAATGATTTCTTTTGACAAATTATTGTTATTGGGATGGAAATGAATATTCTGTACCCCACCATGTTGCGTGCCAAGTCATATTTGATTTTGGGGTAATTTTGATAATGAGAAATCCCTCTATACCCCCTCTAACGACCCGTCAATGATTTCCATTGACAAATTATTGTTATTCAGATGGAAATGGATATTCTGCAGCCCACCATGATGCGTGCCAAGTCATATTAGATTTTGAGGTAAATTTGAAAATGAAAAATCCCTCCATTCCCCCTCTGACGACACGACAATGATTTCTGTTGACGAATTATTGTTATTCAGATGGAAAAGAATATTCTGCACCCCACTATGATGCGTGCCAAGTTTAATTAGATTTCTGAGGAAATTTTGAATTCGAAAAATCCCTCTATACCCCCTCTATCGACCCGTCAATGATTTCTGTTGATGAATTATTGTTATTCAGATGGAAATGGATATTCTGCAGCCCACCATGATGCGTGCCAAGTCATATTAGATTTTGAGGTAATTTTAAAAATGAAAAATCCTTTTATAATCCCTCTGACGACCCGACAATGAATTGTGTTGACAAATTATTGTTATTGAGATGAAAATGGATATTCTGCACCCCACCATGATGCTTGCCAAGTCATATTTGATTTTGAGGTAAATTTGAAAATGAAAAATCCCTCCATTCCCCCTCTGACGACACGACAATGATTTCAGTTGACGAATTATTGTTATTCAGATGGAAATGAATATTCTGCACCCCACTATGATGCGTGCCAAGTTTTATTAGATTTCTGAGGAAATTTTGAATTTGAAAAATCCCTCTATACCCCCTCTATCGACCCGTCAATGATTTCTGTTGATGAATTATCGTTATTCAGATGGAAATGGATATTCTGCAGCCCACCATGATGGGTGCCAAGTCATATTAGATTTTTGAAGAAATATTGATAATGAAAAATCCCTCTATACCCTCTCTGACGACCCGACAATGATTTCTGTTGACGAATTATTGTTATCCAGATGGAAATGAATATTTTGCACCCTACTATGATGCGTGCCAAGTTATATTTAATTTTTGAAGTAATTTTGAAAATGAAAAATCCCTTTAACCCCCTCTGACGTCCCGACAATAATTTCTGTTGACGAATTATTGTTATTTAGATGAAAATGGATATTATGCACTCCACTATGATACGTGCCAAGTCATATTAGAATTTTGAAGTGATTTTGAAAATGAAAAATCCCTCTATACCCCCTCTGACGACCCGACAATGAATTCTTTTGAAAAATTATTGTTATTGAGATGGAAATGAATATTCAGTACCCCACCATGATGGGTGCCAAGTCATATATGATTTTTGAAGTCATTTTGAAGATGAAAAATCCCTCTATACCCCCTCTGACGACCCGACAATGATTTCTGTTGACGAATTATTGTTATTCAGATGGATATGAATATTTTGCACCCTACTATGATGCGTGCCAAGTTATATTTAATTTTTGAAGTAATTTTGAAAATGAGAAATCCCTCTATACCCCCTCTGACGACCCGACAATGATTTCTTTTGACAAATTATTGTTATTGGGATGGAAATGAATATTCTGTACCCCACCATGTTGCGTGCCAAGTCATATTTGATTTTGGGGTAATTTTGATAATGAGAAATCCCTCTATACCCCCTCTGACGACCCGTCAATGATTTTGTATTGACGAATTATTGTTATTCAGATGGAAATGGATATTCTGTACCCCACCATGTTGCGTGCCAAGTCATATTTGATTTTGGGGTAATTTTGATAATGAAAAATCCCTCTATACCCCCTCTGACGACCCGACAATGATTTCTTTTGACAAATTATTGTTATTGAGATGGAAATGAATATTCTGTACCCCACCATGTTGCGTGCCAAGTCATATTTGATTTTGGGGTAATTTTGATAATGAGAAATCCCTCTATACCCCCTCTGACGACCCGTCAATGATTTTGTATTGACGAATTATTGTTTTTCAGATGGAAATGGATGTTTTGCACCCTACTATGATGCGTGCCAAGCCTTATTTGAATTTTGAAGTCATATAGATAATGAAAAATCCCTCTATACCCCCTCTGACGACCCGACAATGATTTCTTTTGACAAATCATTGTTAATGAGATGGAAATGAATATTCTGTACCCCACCATGTTGCGTGCCAAGTCAAATTTGATTTTGGGGTAATTTTGATAATGAGAAATCCCTCTATACTCCCTCTGACGACCCGACAATGATTTCTTCTGACAAATTATTGTTATTGAGATGAAAATGAATATTTTGTACCCCACCATGATGCGTGCCAAGTCATATTTGATTTTTGAAGTCATTTTGAAAATGAAAAATCCCACTATACCCCCTCTAACGACCCGTCAATGATTTCCATTGACGAATTATTGTTATTCAGATGGAAATGGATATTCTGCAGCCCACACCATGATGCGTGCCAAGTCTTATTTGATTTTGAGGTAATTTTGAAAATGAATAATCCCTCTATACCTCCTCTGACGACCCGACATTGATTTCTTTTAACAAATTATTGTTATTGAGATGGAAATGAATATTCTGTACCCCACCATGTTGCGTGCCAAGTCATATTTGATTTTGGGGTAATTTTGATAATGAAAAATCCCTCTATACCCCCTCTAACGACCTGTCAATGATTTCCATTGACGAATTATTGTTATTCAGATGGAAATGGGTATTCTGCAGCCCACCATGATGCGTGCCAAGTTATATTTGATTTTGAGGTAATTTTGAAAATGAAAAATCCCTCTATACCCCCTCTGACGACCCGACAATGATTTCTAGTGAAAAATTATTGTTATTGAGATGGAAATGAATATTGTGTACCCCACCATGTTGCGTGCCAAGTCATATTTGATTTTGGGGTAATTTTGAAAATGGAATATCCCTCTATACCCCCTCTGACGACACGACAATGATTTATCTTAAGGAATTATTGTTATTCAGATGACAATGGATATTCTGCACCCCACCATGATGCGTGCCAAGTCATTTTTGATTTTTGAAGTCATTTTGAAAATGAAAAATCCCTCTATTCCCTGTCTGACGACCCGACAATGATTTCTGTTTACGAATTATTGTTATTCAGATGGAAATAGATATTCTGCACCCCACCATGATGCGTGCCAAGTCATTTTTGATTTTTGAAGTCATTTTGAAAATGAAAAATCCCTCTATTCCCTGTCTGACGACCCGACAATGATTTCTGTTTACGAATTATTGTTATTCAGATGGAAATAGATATTCTGCACCCCACCATGATGCGTGCCAAGTCATATTTGATTTTGAGGTTATTTTGATAATGAAAAATCCCTCTATACCCCCTCTGACGTCCCGACAATGATTTCTGTTGACAAATTATTGTTATTTAGATGGAAATGCATGTTTTGCACCCCACTATGATGCGTGCCAAGTCATATTTGATTTTTGAAGTCATTTTGATAATGAAAAATCCCTCTATTCCCTCTCTGACGACCCGACAATGATTTCTGTAGACAAATTATTTTTATAGAGATGGAAATGGATATTCTGTACCCCACTATGATGCGTGCCAAGTCATATTTGATATTTGAAGTCATTTTGAAAATGATAAATCCCTCTATACCCCCTCTGACGAACCGACAATGATTTCTGTTGACGAATTATTGTTTTTCAGATGGAAATGGATGATTTGCACCCTACTATGATGCGTGCCAAGCCTTATTTGAATTTTGAAGTCATTTTGATAATGAAAAATCCCTCTATACCCCCTCTAACGACCCGTCAATGATTTCCATTGACAAATTATTGTTATTCAGATGGAAATGGATATTCTGCAGCCCACCATGATGCGTGCCAAGTCATATTAGATTTTGAGGTAAATTTGAAAATGAAAAATCCCTCCATTCCCCCTCTGACGACACGACAATGATTTATGTTGATGAATTATTGTTATTCAGATGGAAAAGAATATTCTGCACCCCACTATGTTGCGTGCCAAGTCATATTCAATTTTGAGGTAATTTTGAAAATGAAAAATCCCTCTATACCCCCTCTGACGACCCGACAATGATTTATTTTGACAAATCATTGTTATTGAGATGGAAATGAATATTCTGTACCCCACCATGTTGCGTGCCAAGTCATATTTGATTTTGGGGTAATTTTGATAATGAGAAATCCCTCTATACCCCCTCTGACGACCCGACAATGATTTCTTCTGACAAATTATTGTTATTGAGATGAAAATGAATATTTTGTACCCCACCATGATGCGTGCCAAGTCATATTTGATTTTTGAAGTCATTTTGAAAATGAAAAATCCCTCTATACCCCCTCTAACGACCCGTCAATGATTTCCATTGACGAATTATTGTTATTCAGATGGAAATGGATATTCTGCAGCCCACACCATGATGCGTGCCAAGTCTTATTTGATTTTGAGGTAATTTTGAAAATGAATAATCCCTCTATACCTCCTCTGACGACCCGACATTGATTTCTTTTAACAAATTATTGTTATTGAGATGGAAATGAATATTCTGTACCCCACCATGTTGCGTGCTAAGTCATATTTGATTTTGGGGTAATTATGATAATGAGAAATCCCTCTATACCCCCTCTAACGACCTGTCAATGATTTCCATTGACGAATTATTGTTATTCAGATGGAAATGGGTATTCTGCAGCCCACCATGATGCGTGCCAAGTTATATTTGATTTTGAGGTAATTTTGAAAATGAAAAATCCCTCTATACCCCCTCTGACGACCCGACAATGATTTCTTTTGAAAAATTATTGTTATTGAGATGGAAATGAATATTGTGTACCCCACCATGTTGCGTGCCAAGTCATATTTGATTTTGGGGTAATTTTGAAAATGAAATATCCCTCTATACCCCCTCTGACGACACGACAATGATTTATCTTAAGGAATTATTGTTATTCAGATGGAAAAGAATATTCTGCACCCCACTATGATGCGTGCCAAGTTTTATTAGATTTCTGAGGAAATTTTGAATTTGAAAAATCCCTCTATACCCCCTCTATCGACCCGTCAATGATTTCTGTTGATGAATTATTGATATTCAGATGGAAATGGATATTCTGCAGCCCACCATGATGCGTGCCAAGTCATATTAGATTTTGAGGTAATTTTAAAAATGAAAAATCCTTCTATAATCCCTCTGACGACCCGACAATGATTTCTGTTGACAAATTATTGTTATTGAGATGAAAATGGATATTCTGCACCCCACCATGATGCTTGCCAAGTCATATTTGATTTTGAGGTAAATTTGAAAATGAAAAATCCCTCCATTCCCCCTCTGACGACACGACAATGATTTCAGTTGACGAATTATTGTTATTCAGATGGAAATGAATATTCTGCACCCCACTATGATGCGTGCCAAGTTTTATTAGATTTCTGAGGAAATTTTGAATTTGAAAAATCCCTCTATACCCCCTCTATCGACCCGTCAATGATTTCTGTTGATGAATTATCGTTATTCAGATGGAAATGGATATTCTGCAGCCCACCATGATGGGTGCCAAGTCATATTAGATTTTTGAAGAAATATTGATAATGAAAAATCCCTCTATACCCTCTCTGACGACCCGACAATGATTTCTGTTGACGAATTATTGTTATCCAGATGGAAATGAATATTTTGCACCCTACTATGATGCGTGCCAAGTTATATTTAATTTTTGAAGTAATTTTGAAAATGAAAAATCCCTTTAACCCCCTCTGACGTCCCGACAATAATTTCTGTTGACGAATTATTGTTATTTAGATGAAAATGGATATTATGCACTCCACTATGATACGTGCCAAGTCATATTAGAATTTTGAAGTGATTTTGAAAATGAAAAATCCCTCTATACCCCCTCTGACGACCCGACAATGATTTCTTTTGAAAAATTATTGTTATTGAGATGGAAATGAATATTCAGTACCCCACCATGATGGGTGCCAAGTCATATATGATTTTTGAAGTCATTTTGAAGATGAAAAATCCCTCTATACCCCCTCTGACGACCCGACAATGATTTCTGTTGACGAATTATTGTTATTCAGATGGATATGAATATTTTGCAGCCCACCATGATGCGTGCCAAGTCTTATTTGATTTTGAGGTAATTTTGAAAATGAGAAATCCCTCTATACCCCCTCTGACGACCCGACAATGATTTCTTTTGACAAATTATTGTTATTGAGATGGAAATGAATATTCTGCAGCCCACCATGATGCGTGCCAAGTCTTATTTGATTTTGAGGTAATTTTGAAAATGAGAAATCCCTCTATACCCCCTCTGACGACCCGACAATGATTTTTTTTGACAAATTATTGTTATTGGGATGGAAATGAATATTCTGCAGCCCACCATGATGCGTGCCAAGTCTTATTTGATTTTGAGGTAATTTTGAAAATGAGAAATCCCTCTATACCCCCTCTGACGACCCGACAATGATTTCTTTTGACAAATTATTGTTATTGAGATGAAAATGAATATTTTGTACCCCACCATGATGCGTGCCAAGTCATATTTGATTTTTGAAGTCATTTTGAAAATGAAAAATCCCTCTATACCCCCTCTAACGACCCGTCAATGATTTCCATTGACGAATTATTGTTATTCAGATGGAAATGGATATTCTGCAGCCCACACCATGATGCGTGCCAAGTCTTATTTGATTTTGAGGTAATTTTGAAAATGAATAATCCCTCTATACCTCCTCTGACGACCCGACATTGATTTCTTTTAACAAATTATTGTTATTGAGATGGAAATGAATATTCTGTACCCCACCATGTTGCGTGCCAAGTCATATTTGATTTTGGGGTAATTATGATAATGAAAAATCCCTCTATACCCCCTCTAACGACCTGTCAATGATTTCCATTGACGAATTATTGTTATTCAGATGGAAATGGGTATTCTGCAGCCCACCATGATGCGTGCCAAGTTATATTTGATTTTGAGGTAATTTTGAAAATGAAAAATCCCTCTATACCCCCTCTGACGACCCGACAGAGATTTCTTTTGAAAAATTGTTGTTATTGAGATGGAAATGAATATTGTGTACCCCACCATGTTGCGTGCCAAGTCATATTTGATTTTGGGGTAATTTTGAAAATGAAATATCCCTCTATACCCCCTCTGACGACACGACAATGATTTATCTTAAGGAATTATTGTTATTCAGATGACAATGGATATTCTGCACCCCACCATGATGCGTGCCAAGTCATTTTTGATTTTGAGGTAAATTTGAAAATGAAAAATCCCTCCATTCCCCCTCTGACGACACGACAATGATTTCTGTTGACGAATTATTGTTATTCAGATGGAAAAGAATATTCTGCACCCCACTATGATGCGTGCAAAGTTTTATTAGATTTCTGAGGAAATTTTGAATTTGAAAAATCCCTCTATACCCCCTCTATCGACCCGTCAATGATTTCTGTTGATGAATTATTGATATTCAGATGGAAATGGATATTCTGCAGCCCACCATGATGCGTGCCAAGTCATATTAGATTTTGAGGTAATTTTAAAAATGAAAAATCCTTCTATAATCCCTCTGACGACCCGACAATGATTTCTGTTGACAAATTATTGTTATTGAGATGAAAATGGATATTCTGCACCCCACCATGATGCTTGCCAAGTCATATTTGATTTTGAGGTAAATTTGAAAATGAAAAATCCCTCCATTCCCCCTCTGACGACACGACAATGATTTCAGTTGACGAATTATTGTTATTCAGATGGAAATGAATATTCTGCACCCCACTATGATGCGTGCCAAGTTTTATTAGATTTCTGAGGAAATTTTGAATTTGAAAAATCCCTCTATACCCCCTCTATCGACCCGTCAATGATTTCTGTTGATGAATTATCGTTATTCAGATGGAAATGGATATTCTGCAGCCCACCATGATGGGTGCCAAGTCATATTAGATTTTTGAAGAAATATTGATAATGAAAAATCCCTCTATACCCTC
The DNA here is from genome assembly GCA_958502065.1 of Chrysolina americana. Classification (NCBI taxonomy): domain Eukaryota; kingdom Metazoa; phylum Arthropoda; class Insecta; order Coleoptera; family Chrysomelidae; genus Chrysolina; species Chrysolina americana. The sequence continues at coordinate 43,229,388 of OY293414.1, forward strand.
TCTGACGACCCGACAATGATTTCTGTTGACGAATTATTGTTATCCAGATGGAAATGAATATTTTGCACCCTACTATGATGCGTGCCAAGTTATATTTAATTTTTGAAGTAATTTTGAAAATGAAAAATCCCTTTAACCCCCTCTGACGTCCCGACAATAATTTCTGTTGACGAATTATTGTTATTTAGATGAAAATGGATATTATGCACTCCACTATGATACGTGCCAAGTCATATTAGAATTTTGAAGTGATTTTAGAAATGAAAAATCCCTCTATACCCCCTCTGACGACCCGACAATGATTTCATTTGAAAAATTATTGTTATTGAGATGGAAATGTATATTCAGTACCCCACCATGATGGGTGCCAAGTCATATATGATTTTTGAAGTCATTTTGAAGATGAAAAATCCCTCTATACCCCCTCTGACGACCCGACAATGATTTCTGTTGACGAATTATTGTTATTCAGATGGATATGAATATTTTGCACCCTACTATGATGCGTGCCAAGTTATATTTGATTTTTGAAGTAATTTTGAAAATGAGAAATCCCTCTATACCCCCTCTGACGACCCGACAATGATTTCTTTTGACAAATTATTGTTATTGAGATGGAAATGAATATTCTGCAGCCCACCATGATGCGTGCCAAGTCTTATTTGATTTTGAGGTAATTTTGAAAATGAGAAATCCCTCTATACCCCCTCTGACGACCCGACAATGATTTCTTTTGACAAATTATTGTTATTGGGATGGAAATGAATATTCTGAACCCCACCATGTTGCGTGCCAAGTCATATTTGATTTTGGGGTAATTTTGATAATGAGAAATCCCTCTATACCCCCTCTGACGACCCGTCAATGATTTTGTATTGACGAATTATTGTTATTCAGATGGAAATGGATATTCTGTACCCCACCATGTTGCGTGCCAAGTCATATTTGATTTTGGGGTAATTTTGATAATGAAAAATCCCTCTATACCCCCTCTGACGACCCGACAATGATTTCTTTTGACAAATTATTGTTATTGAGATGGAAATGAATATTCTGTACCCCACCATGTTGCGTGCCAAGTCATATTTGATTTTGGGGTAATTTTGATAATGAGAAATCCCTCTATACCCCCTCTGACGACCCGTCAATGATTTTGTATTGACGAATTATTGTTTTTCAGATGAAAATGGATGTTTTGCACCCTACTATGATGCGTGCCAAGCCTTATTTGAATTTTGAAGTCATATTGATAATGAGAAATCCCTCTATACCCCCTCTGACGACCCGACAATGATTTCTTTTGACAAATCATTGTTATTGAGATGGAAATGAATATTCTGTACCCCACCATGTTGCGTGCCAAGTCATATTTGATTTTGGGGTAATTTTGATAATGAGAAATCCCTCTATACCCCCTCTGACGACCCGACAATGACTTCTTCTGACAAATTATTGTTATTGAGATGAAAATGAATATTTTGTACCCCACCATGATGCGTGCCAAGTCATATTTGATTTTTGAAGTCATTTTGAAAATGAAAAATCCCTCTATACCCCCTCTAACGACCCGTCAATGATTTCCATTGACGAATTATTGTTATTCAGATGGAAATGGATATTCTGCAGCCCACTCCATGATGCGTGCCAAGTCTTATTTGATTTTGAGGTAATTTTGAAAATGAATAATCCCTCTATACCTCCTCTGACGACCCGACATTGATTTCTTTTAACAAATTATTGTTATTGAGATGGAAATGAATATTCTGTACCCCACCATGATGCGTGCCAAGTCATATTTGATTTTGGGGTAATTTTGATAATGAAAAATCCCTCTATACCCCCTCTAACGACCTGTCAATGATTTCCATTGACGAATTATTGTTATTCAGATGGAAATGGGTATTCTGCAGCCCACCATGATGCGTGCCAAGTTATATTTGATTTTGAGGTAATTTTGAAAATGAAAAATCCCTCTATACCTCCTCTGACGACCCGACAATGATTTCTTTTGAAAAATTATTGTTATTGAGATGGAAATGAATATTGTGTACCCCACCATGTTGCGTGCCAAGTCATATTTGATTTTGGGGTAATTTTGAAAATGAAATATCCCTCTATACCCCCTCTGACGACACGACAATGATTTATCTTAAGGAATTATTGTTATTCAGATGACAATGGATATTCTGCACCCCACCATGATGCGTGCCAAGTCATTTTTGATTTTTGAAGTCATTTTGAAAATGAAAAATCCCTCTATTCCCTGTCTGACGACCCGACAATGATTTCTGTTTACGAATTATTGTTATTCAGATGGAAATAGATATTCTGCACCCCACCATGATGCGTGCCAAGTCATTTTTGATTTTTGAAGTCATTTTGAAAATGAAAAATCCCTCTATTCCCTGTCTGACGACCCGACAATGATTTCTGTTTACGAATTATTGTTATTCAGATGGAAATAGATATTCTGCACCCCACCATGATGCGTGCCAAGTCATTTTTGATTTTGAGGTTATTTTGATAATGAAAAATCCCTCTATACCCCCTCTGACGTCCCGACAATGATTTCTGTTGACAAACTATTGTTATTTAGATGGAAATGCATGTTTTGCACCCCACTATGATGCGTGCCAAGTCATATTTGATTTTTGAAGTCATTTTGATAATGAAAAATCCCTCTATTCCCTCTCTGACGACCCGACAATGATTTCTGTAGACAAATTATTTTTATAGAGATGGAAATGGATATTCTGTACCCCACCATGATGCGTGCCAAGTCATATTTGATTTTTGAAGTCATTTTGATAATGAAAAATCCCTCTATACCCCCTCTGACGTCCCGACAATGATTTCTGTTGACAAATTATCGTTATTTAAATGGAAATGCATGTTTTGCACCCCACTATGATGCGTGCCAAGTCATATTTGATTTTTGAAGTCATTTTGATAATGAAAAATCCCTCTATTCCCTCTCTGACGACCCGACAATGATTTCTGTAGACAAATTATTTTTATAGAGATGGAAATGGATATTCTGTACCCCGCCATGACGCGTGCCAAGTCATATTTGATTTTTGAAGTCATTTTGAAAATGATAAATCCCTCTATACCCCCTCTGACGACCCGACAATGATTTCTGTTGACGAATTATTGTTTTTCAGATGGAAATGGATGATTTGCACCCTACTATGATGCGTGCCAAGCCTTATTTGAATTTTGAAGTCATTTTGATAATGAAAAATCCCTCTATACCCCCTCTAACGACCCGTCAATGATTTCCATTGACAAATTATTGTTATTCAGATGGAAATGGATATTCTGCAGCCCACCATGATGCGTGCCAAGTCATATTAGATTTTGAGGTAAATTTGAAAATGAAAAATCCCTCCATTCCCCCTCTGACGACACGACAATGATTTCTGTTGACGAATTATTGTTATTCAGATGGAAAAGAATATTCTGCACCCCACTATGTTGCGTGCCAAGTCATATTCAATTTTGAGGTAATTTTGAAAATGAAAAATCCCTCTATACCCCCTCTGACGACCCGACAATGATTTATTTTGACAAATCATTGTTATTGAGATGGAAATGAATATTCTGTACCCCACCATGTTGCGTGCCAAGTCATATTTGATTTTGGGGTAATTTTGATAATGAGAAATCCCTCTATACCCCCTCTGACGACCCGACAATGATTTATTCTGACAAATTATTGTTATTGAGATGAAAATGAATATTTTGTACCCCACCATGATGCGTGCCAAGTCATATTTGATTTTTGAAGTCATTTTGAAAATGAAAAATCCCTCTATACCCCCTCTAACGACCCGTCAATGATTTCCATTGACGAATTATTGTTATTCAGATGGAAATGGATATTCTGCAGCCCACACCATGATGCGTGCCAAGTCTTATTTGATTTTTGAAGTCATTTTGATAATGAAAAATCCCTCTATTCCCTCTCTGACGACCCAACAATGATTTCTGTAGACAAATTATTTTTATAGAGATGGAAATGGATATTCTGTACCCCACCATGATGAGTGCCAAGTCATTTTTGATTTTTGAAGTCATTTTGAAAATGAAAAATCCCTCTATTCCCTGTCTGACGACCCGACAATGATTTCTGTTTACGAATTATTGTTATTCAGATGGAAATGGATATTCTGTACCCCACCATGATGCGTGCCAAGTCATATTTGATTTTTGAAGTCATTTTGAAAATGATAAATCCCTCTATACCCCCTCTGACGACCCGACAATGATTTCTGTTGACGAATTATTGTTTTTCAGATGGAAATGGATGATTTGCACCCTACTATGATGCGTGCCAAGCCTTATTTGAATTATGGAGTCATTTTGATAATGAAAAATCCCTCTATACCCCCTCTAACGACCCGTCAATGATTTCCATTGACAAATTATTGTTATTCAGATGGAAATGGATATTCTGCAGCCCACCATGATGCGTGCCAAGTCATATTAGATTTTGAGGTAAATTTGAAAATGAAAAATCCCTCCATTCCCCCTCTGACGACACGACAATGATTTCTGTTGACGAATTATTGTTATTCAGATGGAAAAGAATATTCTGCACCCCACTATGTTGCGTGCCAAGTCATATTCAATTTTGAGGTAATTTTGAAAATGAAAAGTCCCTCTATACCCCCTCTGACGACCCGACAATGATTTATTTTGACAAATCATTGTTATTGAGATGGAAATGAATATTCTGTACCCCACCATGTTGCGTGCCAAGTCATATTTGATTTTGGGGTAATTTTGATAATGAGAAATCCCTCTATACCCCCTCTGACGACCCGACAATGATTTCTTCTGACAAATTATTGTTATTGAGATGAAAATGAATATTTTGTACCCCACCATGATGCGTGCCAAGTCATATTTGATTTTTGAAGTCATTTTGAAAATGAAAAATCCCTCTATACCCCCTCTAACGACCCGTCAATGATTTCCATTGACGAATTATTGTTATTCAGATGGAAATGCATGTTTTGCACCCCACTATGATGCGTGCCAAGTCATATTTGATTTTTGAAGTCATTTTGATAATGAAAAATCCCTCTATTCCCTCTCTGACGACCCGACAATGATTTCTGTAGACAAATTATTTTTACAGAGATGGAAATGGATATTCTTTACCCCACCATGATGCGTGCCAAGTCATATTTGATTTTTGAAGTCATTTTGAAAATGATAAATCCCTCTATACCCCCTCTGACGACCCGACAATGATTTCTGTTGACGAATTATTGTTTTTCAGATGGAAATGGATGATTTGCACCCTACTATGATGCGTGCCAAGCCTTATTTGAATTTTGAAGTCATTTTGATAATGAAAAATCCCTCTATACCCCCTCTAACGACCCGTCAATGATTTCCATTGACAAATTATTGTTATTCAGATGGAAATGGATATTCTGCAGCCCACCATGATGCGTGCCAAGTCATATTAGATTTTGAGGTAAATTTGAAAATGAAAAATTCCTCCATTCCCCCTCTGACGACACGACAATGATTTCTGTTGACGAATTATTGTTATTCAGATGGAAAAGAATATTCTGCACCCCACTATGTTGCGTGCCAAGTCATATTCAATTTTGAGGTAATTTTGAAAATGAAAAATCCCTCTATACCCCCTCTGACGACCCGACAATGATTTATTTTGACAAATCATTGTTATTGAGATGGAAATGAATATTCTGTACCCCACCATGTTGCGTGCCAAGTCATATTTGATTTTGGGGTAATTTTGATAATGAGAAATCCCTCTATACCCCCTCTGACGACCCGACAATGATTTCTTCTGACAAATTATTGTTATTGAGATGAAAATGAATATTTTGTACCCCACCATGATGCGTGCCAAGTCATATTTGATTTTTGAAGTCATTTTGAAAATGAAAAATCCCTCTATACCCCCTCTAACGACCCGTCAATGATTTCCATTGACGAATTATTGTTATTCAGATGGAAATGGATATTCTGCAGCCCACACCATGATGCGTGCCAAGTCTTATTTGATTTTTGAAGTCATTTTGATAATGAAAAATCCCTCTATTCCCTCTCTGACGACCCGACAATGATTTCTGTAGACAAATTATTTTTATAGAGATGGAAATGGATATTCTGTACCCCACCATGATGAGTGCCAAGTCATTTTTGATTTTTGAAGTCATTTTGAAAATGAAAAATCCCTCTATTCCCTGTCTGACGACCCGACAATGATTTCTGTTTACGAATTATTGTTATTCAGATGGAAATGGATATTCTGTACCCCACCATGATGCGTGCCAAGTCATATTTGATTTTTGAAGTCATTTTGAAAATGATAAATCCCTCTATACCCCCTCTGACGACCCGACAATGATTTCTGTTGACGAATTATTGTTTTTCAGATGGAAATGGATGATTTGCACCCTACTATGATGCGTGCCAAGCCTTATTTGAATTATGAAGTCATTTTGATAAAGAAAAATCCCTCTATACCCCCTCTAACGACCCGTCAATGATTTCCATTGACAAATTATTGTTATTCAGATGGAAATGGATATTCTGCAGCCCACCATGATGCGTGCCAAGTCATATTAGATTTTGAGGTAATTTTAAAAATGAAAAATCCTTCTATAATCCCTCTGACGACCCGACAATGATTTCTGTTGACAAATTATTGTTATTGAGATGAAAATGGATATTCTGCACCCCACCATGATGCTTGCCAAGTCATATTTGATTTTGAGGTAAATTTGAAAATGAAAAATCCCGCCATTCCCCCTCTGACGACACGACAATGATTTCAGTTGACGAATTATTGTTATTCAGATGGAAATGAATATTCTGCACCCCACTATGATGCGTGCCAAGTTTTATTAGATTTCTGAGGAAACTTTGAATTTGAAAAATCCCTCTATACCCCCTCTATCGACCCGTCAATGATTTCTGTTGATGAATTATCGTTATTCAGATGGAAATGGATATTCTGCAGCCCACCATGATGGGTGCCAAGTCATATTAGATTTTTGAAGAAATATTGATAATGAAAAACCCTCTATACCCTCTCTGACGACCCGACAATGATTTCTGTTGACGAATTATTGTTATCCAGATGGAAATGAATATTTTGCACCCTACTATGATGCGTGCCAAGTTATATTTAATTTTTGAAGTAATTTTGAAAATGAAAAATCCCTTTAACCCCCTCTGACGTCCCGACAATAATTTCTGTTGACGAATTATTGTTATTTAGATGAAAATGGATATTATGCACTCCACTATGATACGTGCCAAGTCATATTAGAATTTTGAAGTGATTTTGAAAATGAAAAATCCCTCTATACCCCCTCTGACGACCCGACAATGATTTCTTTTGAAAAATTATTGTTATTGAGATGGAAATGAATATTCAGTACCCCACCATGATGGGTGCCAAGTCATATATGATTTTTGAAGTCATTTTGAAGATGAAAAATCCCTCTATACCCCCTCTGACGACCCGACAATGATTTCTGTTGACGAATTATTGTTATTCAGATGGATATGAATATTTTGCACCCTACTATGATGCGTGCCAAGTTATATTTAATTTTTGAAGTAATTTTGAAAATGAGAAATCCCTCTATACCCCCTCTGACGACCCGACAATGATTTCTTTTGACAAATTATTGTTATTGAGATGGAAATGAATATTCTGCAGCCCACCATGATGCGTGCCAAGTCTTATTTGATTTTGAGGTAATTTTGAAAATGAGAAATCCCTCTATACCCCCTCTGACGACCCGACAATGATTTCTTTTGACAAATTATTGTTATTGGGATGGAAATGAATATTCTGAACCCCACCATGTAGCGTGCCAAGTCATATTTGATTTTGGGGTAATTTTGATAATGAAAAATCCCTCTATACCCCCTCTAACGACCCGTCAATGATTTCCATTGACAAATTATTGTTATTCAGATGGAAATGGATATTCTGCAGCCCACCATGATGCGTGCCAAGTCATATTAGATTTTGAGGTAAATTTGAAAATGAAAAATCCCTCCATTCCCCCTCTGACGACACGACAATGATTTCTGTTGACGAATTATTGTTATTCAGATGGAAAAGAATATTCTGCACCCCACTATGATGCGTGCCGAGTTTTATTGGATTTCTGAGGAAATTTTGAATTTGAAAAATCCCTCTATACCCCCTCTATCGACCCGTCAATGATTTTTGTTGATGAATTATTGTTATTCAGATGGAAATGGATATTCTGCAGCCCACCATGATGCGTGCCAAGTCATATTAGATTTTGAGGTAATTTTAAAAATGAAAAATCCTTCTATAATCCCTCTGACGACCCGACAATGATTTCTGTTGACAAATTATTGTTATTGAGATGAAAATGGATATTCTGCACCCCACCATGATGCTTGCCAAGTCATATTTGATTTTGAGGTAAATTTGAAAATGAAAAATCCCTCCATTCCCCCTCTGACGACACGACAATGATTTCAGTTGACGAATTATTGTTATTCAGATGGAAATGAATATTCTGCACCCCACTATGATGCGTGCCAAGTTTTATTAGATTTCTGAGGAAATTTTGAATTTGAAAAATCCCTCTATACCCCCTCTATCGACCCGTCAATGATTTCTGTTGATGAATTATCGTTATTCAGATGGAAATGGATATTCTGCAGCCCACCATGATGGGTGCCAAGTCATATTAGATTTTTGAAGAAATATTGATAATGAAAAACCCTCTATACCCTCTCTGACGACCCGACAATGATTTCTGTTGACGAATTATTGTTATCCAGATGGAAATGAATATTTTGCACCCTACTATGATGCGTGCCAAGTTATATTTAATTTTTGAAGTAATTTTGAAAATGAAAAATCCCTTTAACCCCCTCTGACGTCCCGACAATAATTTCTGTTGACGAATTATTGTTATTTAGATGAAAATGGATATTATGCACTCCACTATGATACGTGCCAAGTCATATTAGAATTTTGAAGTGATTTTGAAAATGAAAAATCCCTCTATACCCCCTCTGACGACGCGACAATGATTTCTTTTGAAAAATTATTGTTATTGAGATGGAAATGAATATTCAGTACCCCACCATGATGGGTGCCAAGTCATATATGATTTTTGAAGTCATTTTGAAGATGAAAAATCCCTCTATACCCCCTCTGACGACCCGACAATGATTTCTGTTGACGAATTATTGTTATCCAGATGGAAATGAATATTTTGCACCCTACTATGATGCGTGCCAAGTTATATTTAATATTTGAAGTAATTTTGAAAATGAAAAATCCCTTTAACCCCCTCTGACGTCCCGACAATAATTTCTGTTGACGAATTATTGTTATTTAGATGAAAATGGATATTATGCACTCCACTATGATACGTGCCAAGTCATATTAGAATTTTGAAGTGATTTTGAAAACGAAAAATCCCTCTATACCCCCTCTGACGACCCGACAATGATTTCTGTTGACGAATTATTGTTTTTCAGATGGAAATGGATGATTTGCACCCTACTATGATGCGTGCCAAGCCTTATTTGAATTATGAAGTCATTTTGATAATGAAAAATCCCTCTATACCCCCTCTAACGACCCGTCAATGATTTCCATTGACAAATTATTGTTATTCAGATGGAAATGGATATTCTGCAGCCCACCATGATGCGTGCCAAGTCATATTAGATTTTGAGGTAATTTTAAAAATGAAAAATCCTTCTATAATCCCTCTGACGACCCGACAATGATTTCTGTTGACAAATTATTGTTATTGAGATGAAAATGGATATTCTGCACCCCACCATGATGCTTGCCAAGTCATATTTGATTTTGAGGTAAATTTGAAAATGAAAAATCCCTCCATTCCCCCTCTGACGACACGACAATGATTTCAGTTGACGAATTATTGTTATTCAGATGGAAATGAATATTCTGCACCCCACTATGATGCGTGCCAAGTTTTATTAGATTTCTGAGGAAATTTTGAATTTGAAAAATCCCTCTATACCCCCTCTATCGACCCGTCAATGATTTCTGTTGATGAATTATCGTTATTCAGATGGAAATGGATATTCTGCAGCCCACCATGATGGGTGCCAAGTCATATTAGATTTTTGAAGAAATATTGATAATGAAAAACCCTCTATACCCTCTCTGACGACCCGACAATGATTTCTGTTGACGAATTATTGTTATCCAGATGGAAATGAATATTTTGCACCCTACTATGATGCGTGCCAAGTTATATTTAATTTTTGAAGTAATTTTGAAAATGAAAAATCCCTTTAACCCCCTCTGACGTCCCGACAATAATTTCTGTTGACGAATTATTGTTATTTAGATGAAAATGGATATTATGCACTCCACTATGATACGTGCCAAGTCATATTAGAATTTTGAAGTGACTTTGAAAATGAAAAATCCCTCTATACCCCCTCTGACGACCCGACAATGATTTCTTTTGAAAAATTATTGTTATTGAGATGGAAATGAATATTCAGTACCCCACCATGATGGGTGCCAAGTCATATATGATTTTTGAAGTCATTTTGAAGATGAAAAATCCCTCTATACCCCCTCTGACGACCCGACAATGATTTCTGTTGACGAATTATTGTTATTCAGATGGATATGAATATTTTGCACCCTACTATGATGCGTGCCAAGTTATATTTAATTTTTGAAGTAATTTTGAAAATGAGAAATCCCTCTATACCCCCTCTGACGACCCGACAATGATTTCTTTTGACAAATTATTTTTATTGAGATGGAAATGAATATTCTGCAGCCCACCATGATGCGTGCCAAGTCTTATTTGATTTTGAGGTAATTTTGAAAATGAGAAATCCCTCTATACCCCCTCTGACGACCCGACAATGATTTCTTTTGACAAATTATTGTTATTGGGATGGAAATGAATATTCTGAACCCCACCATGTAGCGTGCCAAGTCATATTTGATTTTGGGGTAATTTTGATAATGAGAAATCCCTCTATACCCCCTCTAACGACCCGTCAATGATTTCCATTGACAAATTATTGTTATTCAGATGGAAATGGATATTCTGCAGCCCACCATGATGGGTGCCAAGTCATATTAGATTTTTGAAGAAATATTGATAATGAAAAACCCTCTATACCCTCTCTGACGACCCGACAATGATTTCTGTTGACGAATTATTGTTATCCAGATGGAAATGAATATTTTGCACCCTACTATGATGCGTGCCAAGTTATATTTAATTTTTGAAGTAATTTTGAAAATGAAAAATCCCTTTAACCCCCTCTGACGTCCCGACAATAATTTCTGTTGACGAATTATTGTTATTTAGATGAAAATGGATATTATGCACTCCACTATGATACGTGCCAAGTCATATTAGAATTTTGAAGTGACTTTGAAAATGAAAAATCCCTCTATACCCCCTCTGACGACCCGACAATGATTTCTTTTGAAAAATTATTGTTATTGAGATGGAAATGAATATTCAGTACCCCACCATGATGGGTGCCAAGTCATATATGATTTTTGAAGTCATTTTGAAGATGAAAAATCCCTCTATACCCCCTCTGACGACCCGACAATGATTTCTGTTGACGAATTATTGTTATTCAGATGGATATGAATATTTTGCACCCTACTATGATGCGTGCCAAGTTATATTTAATTTTTGAAGTAATTTTGAAAATGAGAAATCCCTCTATACCCCCTCTGACGACCCGACAATGATTTCTTTTGACAAATTATTTTTATTGAGATGGAAATGAATATTCTGCAGCCCACCATGATGCGTGCCAAGTCTTATTTGATTTTGAGGTAATTTTGAAAATGAGAAATCCCTCTATACCCCCTCTGACGACCCGACAATGATTTCTTTTGACAAATTATTGTTATTGGGATGGAAATGAATATTCTGAACCCCACCATGTAGCGTGCCAAGTCATATTTGATTTTGGGGTAATTTTGATAATGAGAAATCCCTCTATACCCCCTCTAACGACCCGTCAATGATTTCCATTGACGAATTATTGTTATTCAGATGGAAATGGGTATTCTGCAGCCCACCATGATGCGTGCCAAGTTATATTTGATTTTGAGGTAATTTTGAAAATGAAAAATCCCTCTATACCTCCTCTGACGACCCGACAATGATTTCTTTTGAAAAATTATTGTTATTGAGATGGAAATGAATATTGTGTACCCCACCATGTTGCGTGCCAAGTCATATTTGATTTTGGGGTAATTTTGAAAATGAAATATCCCTCTATACCCCCTCTGACGACACGACAATGATTTATCTTAAGGAATTATTGTTATTCAGATGACAATGGATATTCTGCACCCCACCATGATGCGTGCCAAGTCATTTTTGATTTTTGAAGTCATTTTGAAAATGAAAAATCCCTCTATTCCCTGTCTGACGACCCGACAATGATTTCTGTTTACGAATTATTGTTATTCAGATGGAAATAGATATTCTGCACCCCACCATGATGCGTGCCAAGTCATTTTTGATTTTTGAAGTCATTTTGAAAATGAAAAATCCCTCTATTCCCTGTCTGACGACCCGACAATGATTTCTGTTTACGAATTATTGTTATTCAGATGGAAATAGATATTCTGCACCCCACCATGATGCGTGCCAAGTCATTTTTGATTTTGAGGTTATTTTGATAATGAAAAATCCCTCTATACCCCCTCTGACGTCCCGACAATGATTTCTGTTGACAAACTATTGTTATTTAGATGGAAATGCATGTTTTGCACCCCACTATGATGCGTGCCAAGTCATATTTGATTTTTGAAGTCATTTTGATAATGAAAAATCCCTCTATTCCCTCTCTGACGACCCGACAATGATTTCTGTAGACAAATTATTTTTATAGAGATGGAAATGGATATTCTGTACCCCACCATGATGCGTGCCAAGTCATATTTGATTTTTGAAGTCATTTTGATAATGAAAAATCCCTCTATACCCCCTCTGACGTCCCGACAATGATTTCTGTTGACAAATTATCGTTATTTAAATGGAAATGCATGTTTTGCACCCCACTATGATGCGTGCCAAGTCATATTTGATTTTTGAAGTCATTTTGATAATGAAAAATCCCTCTATTCCCTCTCTGACGACCCGACAATGATTTCTGTAGACAAATTATTTTTATAGAGATGGAAATGGATATTCTGTACCCCGCCATGACGCGTGCCAAGTCATATTTGATTTTTGAAGTCATTTTGAAAATGATAAATCCCTCTATACCCCCTCTGACGACCCGACAATGATTTCTGTTGACGAATTATTGTTTTTCAGATGGAAATGGATGATTTGCACCCTACTATGATGCGTGCCAAGCCTTATTTGAATTTTGAAGTCATTTTGATAATGAAAAATCCCTCTATACCCCCTCTAACGACCCGTCAATGATTTCCATTGACAAATTATTGTTATTCAGATGGAAATGGATATTCTGCAGCCCACCATGATGCGTGCCAAGTCATATTAGATTTTGAGGTAAATTTGAAAATGAAAAATCCCTCCATTCCCCCTCTGACGACACGACAATGATTTCTGTTGACGAATTATTGTTATTCAGATGGAAAAGAATATTCTGCACCCCACTATGTTGCGTGCCAAGTCATATTCAATTTTGAGGTAATTTTGAAAATGAAAAATCCCTCTATACCCCCTCTGACGACCCGACAATGATTTATTTTGACAAATCATTGTTATTGAGATGGAAATGAATATTCTGTACCCCACCATGTTGCGTGCCAAGTCATATTTGATTTTGGGGTAATTTTGATAATGAGAAATCCCTCTATACCCCCTCTGACGACCCGACAATGATTTATTCTGACAAATTATTGTTATTGAGATGAAAATGAATATTTTGTACCCCACCATGATGCGTGCCAAGTCATATTTGATTTTTGAAGTCATTTTGAAAATGAAAAATCCCTCTATACCCCCTCTAACGACCCGTCAATGATTTCCATTGACGAATTATTGTTATTCAGATGGAAATGGATATTCTGCAGCCCACACCATGATGCGTGCCAAGTCTTATTTGATTTTTGAAGTCATTTTGATAATGAAAAATCCCTCTATTCCCTCTCTGACGACCCAACAATGATTTCTGTAGACAAATTATTTTTATAGAGATGGAAATGGATATTCTGTACCCCACCATGATGAGTGCCAAGTCATTTTTGATTTTTGAAGTCATTTTGAAAATGAAAAATCCCTCTATTCCCTGTCTGACGACCCGACAATGATTTCTGTTTACGAATTATTGTTATTCAGATGGAAATGGATATTCTGTACCCCACCATGATGCGTGCCAAGTCATATTTGATTTTTGAAGTCATTTTGAAAATGATAAATCCCTCTATACCCCCTCTGACGACCCGACAATGATTTCTGTTGACGAATTATTGTTTTTCAGATGGAAATGGATGATTTGCACCCTACTATGATGCGTGCCAAGCCTTATTTGAATTATGGAGTCATTTTGATAATGAAAAATCCCTCTATACCCCCTCTAACGACCCGTCAATGATTTCCATTGACAAATTATTGTTATTCAGATGGAAATGGATATTCTGCAGCCCACCATGATGCGTGCCAAGTCATATTAGATTTTGAGGTAAATTTGAAAATGAAAAATCCCTCCATTCCCCCTCTGACGACACGACAATGATTTCTGTTGACGAATTATTGTTATTCAGATGGAAAAGAATATTCTGCACCCCACTATGTTGCGTGCCAAGTCATATTCAATTTTGAGGTAATTTTGAAAATGAAAAGTCCCTCTATACCCCCTCTGACGACCCGACAATGATTTATTTTGACAAATCATTGTTATTGAGATGGAAATGAATATTCTGTACCCCACCATGTTGCGTGCCAAGTCATATTTGATTTTGGGGTAATTTTGATAATGAGAAATCCCTCTATACCCCCTCTGACGACCCGACAATGATTTCTTCTGACAAATTATTGTTATTGAGATGAAAATGAATATTTTGTACCCCACCATGATGCGTGCCAAGTCATATTTGATTTTTGAAGTCATTTTGAAAATGAAAAATCCCTCTATACCCCCTCTAACGACCCGTCAATGATTTCCATTGACGAATTATTGTTATTCAGATGGAAATGCATGTTTTGCACCCCACTATGATGCGTGCCAAGTCATATTTGATTTTTGAAGTCATTTTGATAATGAAAAATCCCTCTATTCCCTCTCTGACGACCCGACAATGATTTCTGTAGACAAATTATTTTTACAGAGATGGAAATGGATATTCTTTACCCCACCATGATGCGTGCCAAGTCATATTTGATTTTTGAAGTCATTTTGAAAATGATAAATCCCTCTATACCCCCTCTGACGACCCGACAATGATTTCTGTTGACGAATTATTGTTTTTCAGATGGAAATGGATGATTTGCACCCTACTATGATGCGTGCCAAGCCTTATTTGAATTTTGAAGTCATTTTGATAATGAAAAATCCCTCTATACCCCCTCTAACGACCCGTCAATGATTTCCATTGACAAATTATTGTTATTCAGATGGAAATGGATATTCTGCAGCCCACCATGATGCGTGCCAAGTCATATTAGATTTTGAGGTAAATTTGAAAATGAAAAATTCCTCCATTCCCCCTCTGACGACACGACAATGATTTCTGTTGACGAATTATTGTTATTCAGATGGAAAAGAATATTCTGCACCCCACTATGTTGCGTGCCAAGTCATATTCAATTTTGAGGTAATTTTGAAAATGAAAAATCCCTCTATACCCCCTCTGACGACCCGACAATGATTTATTTTGACAAATCATTGTTATTGAGATGGAAATGAATATTCTGTACCCCACCATGTTGCGTGCCAAGTCATATTTGATTTTGGGGTAATTTTGATAATGAGAAATCCCTCTATACCCCCTCTGACGACCCGACAATGATTTCTTCTGACAAATTATTGTTATTGAGATGAAAATGAATATTTTGTACCCCACCATGATGCGTGCCAAGTCATATTTGATTTTTGAAGTCATTTTGAAAATGAAAAATCCCTCTATACCCCCTCTAACGACCCGTCAATGATTTCCATTGACGAATTATTGTTATTCAGATGGAAATGGATATTCTGCAGCCCACACCATGATGCGTGCCAAGTCTTATTTGATTTTTGAAGTCATTTTGATAATGAAAAATCCCTCTATTCCCTCTCTGACGACCCGACAATGATTTCTGTAGACAAATTATTTTTATAGAGATGGAAATGGATATTCTGTACCCCACCATGATGAGTGCCAAGTCATTTTTGATTTTTGAAGTCATTTTGAAAATGAAAAATCCCTCTATTCCCTGTCTGACGACCCGACAATGATTTCTGTTTACGAATTATTGTTATTCAGATGGAAATGGATATTCTGTACCCCACCATGATGCGTGCCAAGTCATATTTGATTTTTGAAGTCATTTTGAAAATGATAAATCCCTCTATACCCCCTCTGACGACCCGACAATGATTTCTGTTGACGAATTATTGTTTTTCAGATGGAAATGGATGATTTGCACCCTACTATGATGCGTGCCAAGCCTTATTTGAATTATGAAGTCATTTTGATAAAGAAAAATCCCTCTATACCCCCTCTAACGACCCGTCAATGATTTCCATTGACAAATTATTGTTATTCAGATGGAAATGGATATTCTGCAGCCCACCATGATGCGTGCCAAGTCATATTAGATTTTGAGGTAATTTTAAAAATGAAAAATCCTTCTATAATCCCTCTGACGACCCGACAATGATTTCTGTTGACAAATTATTGTTATTGAGATGAAAATGGATATTCTGCACCCCACCATGATGCTTGCCAAGTCATATTTGATTTTGAGGTAAATTTGAAAATGAAAAATCCCGCCATTCCCCCTCTGACGACACGACAATGATTTCAGTTGACGAATTATTGTTATTCAGATGGAAATGAATATTCTGCACCCCACTATGATGCGTGCCAAGTTTTATTAGATTTCTGAGGAAACTTTGAATTTGAAAAATCCCTCTATACCCCCTCTATCGACCCGTCAATGATTTCTGTTGATGAATTATCGTTATTCAGATGGAAATGGATATTCTGCAGCCCACCATGATGGGTGCCAAGTCATATTAGATTTTTGAAGAAATATTGATAATGAAAAACCCTCTATACCCTCTCTGACGACCCGACAATGATTTCTGTTGACGAATTATTGTTATCCAGATGGAAATGAATATTTTGCACCCTACTATGATGCGTGCCAAGTTATATTTAATTTTTGAAGTAATTTTGAAAATGAAAAATCCCTTTAACCCCCTCTGACGTCCCGACAATAATTTCTGTTGACGAATTATTGTTATTTAGATGAAAATGGATATTATGCACTCCACTATGATACGTGCCAAGTCATATTAGAATTTTGAAGTGATTTTGAAAATGAAAAATCCCTCTATACCCCCTCTGACGACCCGACAATGATTTCTTTTGAAAAATTATTGTTATTGAGATGGAAATGAATATTCAGTACCCCACCATGATGGGTGCCAAGTCATATATGATTTTTGAAGTCATTTTGAAGATGAAAAATCCCTCTATACCCCCTCTGACGACCCGACAATGATTTCTGTTGACGAATTATTGTTATTCAGATGGATATGAATATTTTGCACCCTACTATGATGCGTGCCAAGTTATATTTAATTTTTGAAGTAATTTTGAAAATGAGAAATCCCTCTATACCCCCTCTGACGACCCGACAATGATTTCTTTTGACAAATTATTGTTATTGAGATGGAAATGAATATTCTGCAGCCCACCATGATGCGTGCCAAGTCTTATTTGATTTTGAGGTAATTTTGAAAATGAGAAATCCCTCTATACCCCCTCTGACGACCCGACAATGATTTCTTTTGACAAATTATTGTTATTGGGATGGAAATGAATATTCTGAACCCCACCATGTAGCGTGCCAAGTCATATTTGATTTTGGGGTAATTTTGATAATGAAAAATCCCTCTATACCCCCTCTAACGACCCGTCAATGATTTCCATTGACAAATTATTGTTATTCAGATGGAAATGGATATTCTGCAGCCCACCATGATGCGTGCCAAGTCATATTAGATTTTGAGGTAAATTTGAAAATGAAAAATCCCTCCATTCCCCCTCTGACGACACGACAATGATTTCTGTTGACGAATTATTGTTATTCAGATGGAAAAGAATATTCTGCACCCCACTATGATGCGTGCCGAGTTTTATTGGATTTCTGAGGAAATTTTGAATTTGAAAAATCCCTCTATACCCCCTCTATCGACCCGTCAATGATTTTTGTTGATGAATTATTGTTATTCAGATGGAAATGGATATTCTGCAGCCCACCATGATGCGTGCCAAGTCATATTAGATTTTGAGGTAATTTTAAAAATGAAAAATCCTTCTATAATCCCTCTGACGACCCGACAATGATTTCTGTTGACAAATTATTGTTATTGAGATGAAAATGGATATTCTGCACCCCACCATGATGCTTGCCAAGTCATATTTGATTTTGAGGTAAATTTGAAAATGAAAAATCCCTCCATTCCCCCTCTGACGACACGACAATGATTTCAGTTGACGAATTATTGTTATTCAGATGGAAATGAATATTCTGCACCCCACTATGATGCGTGCCAAGTTTTATTAGATTTCTGAGGAAATTTTGAATTTGAAAAATCCCTCTATACCCCCTCTATCGACCCGTCAATGATTTCTGTTGATGAATTATCGTTATTCAGATGGAAATGGATATTCTGCAGCCCACCATGATGGGTGCCAAGTCATATTAGATTTTTGAAGAAATATTGATAATGAAAAACCCTCTATACCCTCTCTGACGACCCGACAATGATTTCTGTTGACGAATTATTGTTATCCAGATGGAAATGAATATTTTGCACCCTACTATGATGCGTGCCAAGTTATATTTAATTTTTGAAGTAATTTTGAAAATGAAAAATCCCTTTAACCCCCTCTGACGTCCCGACAATAATTTCTGTTGACGAATTATTGTTATTTAGATGAAAATGGATATTATGCACTCCACTATGATACGTGCCAAGTCATATTAGAATTTTGAAGTGATTTTGAAAATGAAAAATCCCTCTATACCCCCTCTGACGACGCGACAATGATTTCTTTTGAAAAATTATTGTTATTGAGATGGAAATGAATATTCAGTACCCCACCATGATGGGTGCCAAGTCATATATGATTTTTGAAGTCATTTTGAAGATGAAAAATCCCTCTATACCCCCTCTGACGACCCGACAATGATTTCTGTTGACGAATTATTGTTATCCAGATGGAAATGAATATTTTGCACCCTACTATGATGCGTGCCAAGTTATATTTAATATTTGAAGTAATTTTGAAAATGAAAAATCCCTTTAACCCCCTCTGACGTCCCGACAATAATTTCTGTTGACGAATTATTGTTATTTAGATGAAAATGGATATTATGCACTCCACTATGATACGTGCCAAGTCATATTAGAATTTTGAAGTGATTTTGAAAACGAAAAATCCCTCTATACCCCCTCTGACGACCCGACAATGATTTCTGTTGACGAATTATTGTTTTTCAGATGGAAATGGATGATTTGCACCCTACTATGATGCGTGCCAAGCCTTATTTGAATTATGAAGTCATTTTGATAATGAAAAATCCCTCTATACCCCCTCTAACGACCCGTCAATGATTTCCATTGACAAATTATTGTTATTCAGATGGAAATGGATATTCTGCAGCCCACCATGATGCGTGCCAAGTCATATTAGATTTTGAGGTAATTTTAAAAATGAAAAATCCTTCTATAATCCCTCTGACGACCCGACAATGATTTCTGTTGACAAATTATTGTTATTGAGATGAAAATGGATATTCTGCACCCCACCATGATGCTTGCCAAGTCATATTTGATTTTGAGGTAAATTTGAAAATGAAAAATCCCTCCATTCCCCCTCTGACGACACGACAATGATTTCAGTTGACGAATTATTGTTATTCAGATGGAAATGAATATTCTGCACCCCACTATGATGCGTGCCAAGTTTTATTAGATTTCTGAGGAAATTTTGAATTTGAAAAATCCCTCTATACCCCCTCTATCGACCCGTCAATGATTTCTGTTGATGAATTATCGTTATTCAGATGGAAATGGATATTCTGCAGCCCACCATGATGGGTGCCAAGTCATATTAGATTTTTGAAGAAATATTGATAATGAAAAACCCTCTATACCCTCTCTGACGACCCGACAATGATTTCTGTTGACGAATTATTGTTATCCAGATGGAAATGAATATTTTGCACCCTACTATGATGCGTGCCAAGTTATATTTAATTTTTGAAGTAATTTTGAAAATGAAAAATCCCTTTAACCCCCTCTGACGTCCCGACAATAATTTCTGTTGACGAATTATTGTTATTTAGATGAAAATGGATATTATGCACTCCACTATGATACGTGCCAAGTCATATTAGAATTTTGAAGTGACTTTGAAAATGAAAAATCCCTCTATACCCCCTCTGACGACCCGACAATGATTTCTTTTGAAAAATTATTGTTATTGAGATGGAAATGAATATTCAGTACCCCACCATGATGGGTGCCAAGTCATATATGATTTTTGAAGTCATTTTGAAGATGAAAAATCCCTCTATACCCCCTCTGACGACCCGACAATGATTTCTGTTGACGAATTATTGTTATTCAGATGGATATGAATATTTTGCACCCTACTATGATGCGTGCCAAGTTATATTTAATTTTTGAAGTAATTTTGAAAATGAGAAATCCCTCTATACCCCCTCTGACGACCCGACAATGATTTCTTTTGACAAATTATTTTTATTGAGATGGAAATGAATATTCTGCAGCCCACCATGATGCGTGCCAAGTCTTATTTGATTTTGAGGTAATTTTGAAAATGAGAAATCCCTCTATACCCCCTCTGACGACCCGACAATGATTTCTTTTGACAAATTATTGTTATTGGGATGGAAATGAATATTCTGAACCCCACCATGTAGCGTGCCAAGTCATATTTGATTTTGGGGTAATTTTGATAATGAGAAATCCCTCTATACCCCCTCTAACGACCCGTCAATGATTTCCATTGACAAATTATTGTTATTCAGATGGAAATGGATATTCTGCAGCCCACCATGATGCGTGCCAAGTCATATTAGATTTTGAGGTAAATTTGAAAATGAAAAATCCCTCCATTCCCCCTCTGACGACACGACAATGATTTCTGTTGACGAATTATTGTTATTCAGATGGAAAAGAATATTCTGCACCCCACTATGATGCGTGCCGAGTTTTATTGGATTTCTGAGGAAATTTTGAATTTGAAAAATCCCTCTATACCCCCTCTATCGACCCGTCAATGATTTCTGTTGATGAATTATTGTTATTCAGATGGAAATGGATATTCTGCAGCCCACCATGATGCGTGCCAAGTCATATTAGATTTTGAGGTAATTTTAAAAATGAAAAATCCTTCTATAATCCCTCTGACGACCCGACAATGATTTCTGTTGACAAATTATTGTTATTGAGATGAAAATGGATATTCTGCACCCCACCATGATGCTTGCCAAGTCATATTTGATTTTGAGGTAAATTTGAAAATGAAAAATCCCTCCATTCCCCCTCTGACGACACGACAATGATTTCAGTTGACGAATTATTGTTATTCAGATGGAAATGAATATTCTGGACCCCACTATGATGCGTGCCAAGTTTTATTAGATTTCTGAGGAAATTTTGAATTTGAAAAATCCCTCTATACCCCCTCTATCGACCCGTCAATGATTTCTGTTGATGAATTATCGTTATTCAGATGGAAATGGATATTCTGCAGCCCACCATGATGGATGCCAAGTCATATTAGATTTTTGAAGAAATATTGATAATGAAAAATCCCTCTATACCCTCTCTGACGACCCGACAATGATTTCTGTTGACGAATTATTGTTATCCAGATGGAATTGAATATTTTGCACCCTACTATGATGCGTGCCAAGTTATATTTAATTTTTGAAGTAATTTTGAAAATGAAAAATACCTTTAACCCCCTCTGACGTCCCGACAATAATTTCTGTTGACGAATTATTGTTATTTAGATGAAAATGGATATCATGCACTCCACTATGATACGTGCCAAGTCATATTAGAATTTTGAAGTGATTTTGAAAATGAAAAATCCCTCTATACCCCCTCTGACGACCCGACAATGATTTCTTTTGAAAAATTATTGTTATTGAGATGGAAATGAATATTCAGTACCCCACCATGATGGGTGCCAAGTCATATATGATTTTTGAAGTCATTTTGAAGATGAAAAATCCCTCTATACCCCCTCTGACGACCCGACAATGATTTCTGTTGACGAATTATTGTTATTCAGATGGATATGAATATTTTGCACCCCACTATGATGCGTGCCAAGTTATATTTAATTTTTGAAGTAATTTTGAAAATGAGAAATCCCTCTATACCCCCTCTGACGACCCGACAATGATTTCTTTTGACAAATTATTGTTATTGAGATGGAAATGAATATTCTGCAGCCCACCATGATGCGTGCCAAGTCTTATTTGATTTTGAGGTAATTTTGAAAATGAGAAATCCCTCTATACCCCCTCTGACGACTCGACAATGATTTCTTTTGACAAATTATTGTTATTGGGATGGAAATGAATATTCTGTACCCCACCATGTTGCGTGCCAAGTCATATTTGATTTTGGGGTAATTTTGATAATGAGAAATCCCTCTATACCCCCTCTGACGACCCGTCAATGATTTTGTATTGACGAATTATTGTTATTCAGATGGAAATGGATATTCTGTACCCCACCATGTTGCGTGCCAAGTCATATTTGATTTTGGGGTAATTTTGATAATGAGAAATCCCTCTATACCCCCTCTGACGACCCGTCAATGATTTTGTATTGACGAATTATTGTTTTTCAGATGGAAATGGATGTTTTGCACCCTACTATGATGCGTGCCAAGCCTTATTTGAATTTTGAAGTCATATTGATAATGAAAAATCCCTCTATACCCCCTCTGACGACCCGACAATGACTTCTTCTGACAAATTATTGTTATTGAGATGAAAATGAATATTTTGTACCCCACCATGATGCGTGCCAAGTCATATTTGATTTTTGAAAATGAAAAATCCCTCTATACCCCCTCTAACGACCCGTCAATGATTTCCATTGACGAATTATTGTTATTCAGATGGAAATGGATATTCTGCAGCCCACTCCATGATGCGTGCCAAGTCTTATTTGATTTTGAGGTAATTTTGAAAATGAATAATCCCTCTATACCTCCTCTGACGACCCGACATTGATTTCTTTTAACAAATTATTGTTATTGAGATGGAAATGAATATTCTGTACCCCACCATGATGCGTGCCAAGTCATATTTGATTTTGGGGTAATTTTGATAATAAAAAATCCCTCTATACCCCCTCTAACGACCTGTCAATGATTTCCATTGACGAATTATTGTTATTCAGATGGAAATGGGTATTCTGCAGCCCACCATGATGCGTGCCAAGTTATATTTGATTTTGAGGTAATTTTGAAAATGAAAAATCCCTCTATACCCCCTCTGACGACCCGACAATGATTTCTTTTGAAAAATTATTGTTATTGAGATGGAAATGAATATTGTGTACCCCACCATGTTGCGTGCCAAGTCATATTTGATTTTGGGGTAATTTTGAAAATGAAATATCCCTCTATACCCCCTCTGACGACACGACAATGATTTATCTAAAGGAATTATTGTTATTCAGATGACAATGGATATTCTGCACCCCACCATGATGCGTGCCAAGTCATTTTTGATTTTTGAAGTCATTTTGAAAATGAAAAATCCCTCTATTCCCTGTCTGACGACCCGACAATGATTTCTGTTTACGAATTATTGTTATTCAGATGGAAATAGATATTCTGCACCCCACCATGATGCGTGCCAAGTCATTTTTGATTTTTGAAGTCATTTTGAAAATGAAAAATCCCTCTATTCCCTGTCTGACGACCCGACAATGATTTCTGTTTACGAATTATTGTTATTCAGATGGAAATAGATATTCTGCACCCCACCATGATGCGTGCCAAGTCATTTTTGATTTTGAGGTTATTTTGATAATGAAAAATCCCTCTATACCCCCTCTGACGTCCCGACAATGATTTCTGTTGACAAATTATTGTTATTTAGATGGAAATGCATGTTTTGCACCCCACTATGATGCGTGCCAAGTCATATTTGATTTTTGAAGTCATTTTGATAATGAAAAATCCCTCTATTCCCTCTCTGACGACCCGACAATGATTACTGTAGACAAATTATTTTTATAGATATGGAAATGGATATTCTGTACCCCACCATGATGCGTGCCAAGTCATATTTGATTTTTGAAGTCATTTTGATAATGAAAAATCCCTCTATACCCCCTCTGACGTCCCGACAATGATTTCTGTTGACAAATTATCGTTATTTAGATGGAAATGCATGTTTTGCACCCCACTATGATGCGTGCCAAGTCATATTTGATTTTTGAAGTCATTTTGATAATGAAAAATCCCTCTATTCCCTCTCTGACGACCCGACAATGATTTCTGTAGACAAATTATTTTTATAGAGATGGAAATGGATATTCTGTACCCCACCATGATGCGTGCCAAGTCATATTTGATTTTTGAAGTCATTTTGAAAATGATAAATCCCTCTATACCCCCTCTGACGACCCGACAATGATTTCTGTTGACGAATTATTGTTTTTCAGATGGAAATGGATGATTTGCACCCTACTATGATGCGTGCCAAGCCTTATTTGAATTTTGAAGTCATTTTGATAATGAAAAATCCCTCTATACCCCCTCTAACGACCCGTCAATGATTTCCATTGACAAATTATTGTTATTCAGATGGAAATGGATATTCTGCAGCCCACCATGATGCGTGCCAAGTCATATTAGATTTTGAGGTAAATTTGAAAATGAAAAATCCCTCCATTCCCCCTCTGACGACACGACAATGATTTCTGTTGACGAATTATTGTTATTCAGATGGAAAAGAATATTCTGCACCCCACTATGTTGCGTGCCAAGTCATATTCAATTTTGAGGTAATTTTGAAAATGAAAAATCCCTCTATACCCCCTCTGACGACCCGACAATGATTTATTTTGACAAATCATTGTTATTGAGATGGAAATGAATATTCTGTACCCCACCATGTTGCGTGCCAAGTCATATTTGATTTTGGGGTAATTTTGATAATGAGAAATCCCTCTATACCCCCTCTGACGACCCGACAATGATTTCTTCTGACAAATTATTGTTATTGAGATGAAAATGAATATTTTGTACCCCACCATGATGCGTGCCAAGTCATATTTGATTTTTGAAGTCATTTTGAAAATGAAAAATCCCTCTATACCCCCTCTAACGACCCGTCAATGATTTCCATTGACGAATTATTGTTATTCAGATGGAAATGGATATTCTGCAGCCCACACCATGATGCGTGCCAAGTCTTATTTGATTTTTGAAGTCATTTTGATAAAGAAAAATCCCTCTATTCCCTCTCTGACGACCCGACAATGATTTCTGTAGACAAATTATTTTTATAGAGATGGAAATGGATATTCTGTACCCCACCATGATGAGTGCCAAGTCATTTTTGATTTTTGAAGTCATTTTGAAAATGAAAAATCCCTCTATTCCCTGTCTGACGACCCGACAATGATTTCTGTTTACGAATTATTGTTATTCAGTTGGAAATGGATATTCTGTACCCCACCATGATGCGTGCCAAGTCATATTTGATTTTTGAAGTCATTTTGAAAATGATAAATCCCCCTATACCCCCTCTGACGACCCGACAATGATTTCTGTTGACGAATTATTGTTTTTCAGATGGAAATGGATGATTTGCACCCTACTATGATGCGTGCCAAGCCTTATTTGAATTATGAAGTCATTTTGATAATGAAAAATCCCTCTATACCCCTCTAACGACCCGTCAATGATTTCCATTGACAAATTATTGTTATTCAGATGGAAATGGATATTCTGCAGCCCACCATGATGCGTGCCAAGTCATATTAGATTTTGAGGTAAATTTGAAAATGAAAAATCCCTCCATTCCCCCTCTGACGACACGACAATGATTTCTGTTGACGAATTATTGTTATTCAGATGGAAAAAAATATTCTGCACCCCACTATGTTGCGTGCCAAGTCATATTCAATTTTGAGGTAATTTTGAAAATGAAAAGTCCCTCTATACCCCCTCTGACGACCCGACAATGATTTATTTTGACAAATCATTGTTATTGAGATGGAAATGAATATTCTGTACCCCACCGTGTTGCGTGCCAAGTCATATTTGATTTTGGGGTAATTTTGATAATGAGAAATCCCTCTATACCCCCTCTGACGACCCGACAATGATTTCTTCTGACAAATTATTGTTATTGAGATGAAAATGAATATTTTGTACCCCACCATGATGCGTGCCAAGTCATATTTGATTTTTGAAGTCATTTTGAAAATGAAAAATCCCTCTATACCCCCTCTCTCGACCCGTCAATGATTTCCATTGACGAATTATTGTTATTCAGATGGAAATGCATGTTTTGCACCCCACTATGATGCGTGCCAAGTCATATTTGATTTTTGAAGTCATTTTGATAATGAAAAATCCCTCTATTCCCTCTCTGACGACCCGACAATGATTTCTGTAGACAAATTATTTTTATAGAGATGGAAATGGATATTCTGTACCCCACCATGATGCGTGCCAAGTCATATTTGATTTTTGAAGTCATTTTGAAAATGATAAATCCCTCTATACCCCCTCTGACGACCCGACAATGATTTCTGTTGACGAATTATTGTTTTCAGATGGAAATGGATGATTTGCACCCTACTATGATGCGTGCCAAGCCTTATTTGAATTTTGAAGTAATTTTGATAATGAAAAATCCCTCTATACCCCCTCTAACGACCCGTCAATGATTTCCATTGACAAATTATTGTTATTCAGATGGAAATGGATATTCTGCAGCCCACCATGATGCGTGCCAAGTCATATTAGATTTTGAGGTAAATTTGAAAATGAAAAATCCCTCCATTCCCCCTCTGACGACACGACAATGATTTCTGTTGACGAATTATTGTTATTCAGATGGAAAAGAATATTCTGCACCCCACTATGTTGCGTGCCAAGTCATATTCAATTTTGAGGTAATTTTGAAAATGAAAAATCCCTCTATACCCCCTCTGACGACCCGACAATGATTTATTTTGACAAATCATTGTTATTGAGATGGAAATGAATATTCTGTACCCCACCATGTTGCGTGCCAAGTCATATTTGATTTTGGGGTAATTTTGATAATGAGAAATCCCTCTATACCCCCTCTGACGACCCGACAATGATTTCTTCTGACAAATTATTGTTATTGAGATGAAAATGAATATTTTGTACCCCACCATGATGCGTGCCAAGTCATATTTGATTTTTGAAGTCATTTTGAAAATGAAAAATCCCTCTATACCCCCTCTAACGACCCGTCAATGATTTCCATTGACGAATTATTGTTATTCAGAGGGAAATGGATATTCTGCAGCCCACACCATGATGCGTGCCAAGTCTTATTTGATTTTGAGGTAATTTTGAAAATGAATAATCCCTCTATACCTCCTCTGACGACCCGACATTGATTTCTTTTAACAAATTATTGTTATTGAGATGGAAATGAATATTCTGTACCCCACCATGTTGCGTGCCAAGTCATATTTGATTTTGGGGTAATTTTGATAATGAAAAATCCCTCTATACCCCCTCTAACGACCTGTCAATAATTTCCATTGACGAATTATTGTTATTCAGATGGAAATGGGTATTCTGCAGCCCACCATGATGCGTGCCAAGTTATATTTGATTTTGAGGTAATTTTGAAAATGAAAAATCCCTCTATACCCCATCTGACGACCCGACAATGATTTCTTTTGAAAAATTATTGTTATTGAGATGGAAATGAATATTGTGTACCCCACCATGTTGCGTGCCAAGTCATATTTGATTTTGGGGTAATTTTGAAAATGAAATATCCCTCTATACCCCCTCTGACGACACGACAATGATTTCTGTTGACGAATTATTGTTTTTCAGATGGAAATGGATGATTTGCACCCTACTATGATGCGTGCCAAGCCTTATTTGAATTTTGAGGTAATTTTGAAAATGAAAAATCCCTCTATACCCCCTCTGACGACCCGACAATGATTTCTTTTGACAAATTATTGTTATTGAGATGGAAATGAATATTCTGTACCCCACCATGATGCGTGCCAAGTCATATTTGATTTTTGAAGTCATTTTGAAAATGAAAAATCCCTCTATACCCCCTCTAACGACCCGTCAATGATTTCCATTGACGAATTACTGTTATTCAGATGGAAATGGATATTCTGCAGCCCACACCATGATGCGTGCCAAGTCTTATTTGATTTTTGAAGTCATTTTGATAATGAAAAATCCCTCTATTCCCTCTCTGACGACCCGACAATGATTTCTGTAGACAAATTATTTTAATAGAGATGGAAATGGATATTCTGTACCCCACCATGATGCGTGCCAAGTCATTTTTAGATTTTTGAAGTCATTTTGAAAATGAAAAATCCCTCTATTCCCTGTCTGACGACCCGACAATGATTTCTGTTTACGAATTATTGTTATTCAGATGGAAATAGATATTCTGCACCCCACCATGATGCGTGCCAAGTCATTTTTGATTTTTGAAGTCATTTTGAAAATGAAAAATCCCTCTATTCCCTCTCTGACGACCCGACAATGATTTCTGTAGACAAATTATTTTTATAGAGATGGAAATGGATATTCTGTACCCCACCATGATGCGTGCCAAGTCATATTTGATTTTTGAAGTCATTTTGAAAATGATAAATCCCTCTATACCCCCTCTGACGACCCGACAATGATTTCTGTTGACGAATTATTGTTTTTCAGATGGAAATGGATGATTTGCACCCTACTATGATGCGTGCCAAGCCTTATTTGAATTTTGAAGTCATTTTGATAATGAAAAATCCCTCTATACCCCCTCTAACGACCCGTCAATGATTTCCATTGACAAATTATTGTTATTCAGATGGAAATGGATATTCTGCAGCCCACCATGATGCGTGCCAAGTCATATTAGATTTTGAGGTAAATTTGAAAATGAAAAATCCCTCCATTCCCCCTCTGACGACACGACAATGATTTCTGATGACGAATTATTGTTATTCAGATGGAAAAGAATATTCTGCACCTCACTATGTTGCGTGCCAAGTCATATTCAATTTTGAGGTAATTTTGAAAATGAAAAATCCCTCTATACCCCCTCTGACGACCCGACAATGATTTATTTTGACAAATCATTGTTATTGAGATGGAAATGAATATTCTGTACCCCACCATGTTGCGTGCCAAGTCATATTTGATTTTGGGGTAATTTTGATAATGAGAAATCCCTCTATACCCCCTCTGACGACCCGACAATGATTTCTTCTGACAAATTATTGTTATTGAGATGAAAATGAATATTTTGTACCCCACCATGATGCGTGCCAAGTCATATTTGATTTTTGAAGTCATTTTGAAAATGAGAAATCCCTCTATACCCCCTCTAACGACCCGTCAATGATTGTCATTGACGAATTATTGTTATTCAGATGGAAATGCATGTTTTGCACCCCACTATGATGCGTGCCAAGTCATATTTGATTTTTGAAGTCATTTTGATAATGAAAAATCCCTCTATTCCCTCTCTGACGACCCGACAATGATTTCTGTAGACAAATTATTTTTATAGAGATGGAAATGGATATTCTGTACCCCACCATGATGCGTGCCAAGTCATATTTGATTTTTGAAGTCATTTTGAAAATGATAAATCCCTCTATACCACCTCTGACGACCCGACAATGATTTCTGTTGACGAATTATTGTTTTTCAGATGGAAATGGATGATTTGCACCCTACTATGATGCGTGCCAAGCCTTATTTGAATTTTGAAGTCATTTTGATAATGAAAAATCCCTCTATACCCCCTCTAACGACCCGTCAATGATTTCCATTGACAAATTATTGTTATTCAGATGGAAATGGATATTCTGCAGCCCACCATGATGCGTGCCAAGTCATATTAGATTTTGAGGTAAATTTGAAAATGAAAAATCCCTCCATTCCCCCTCTGACGACACGACAATGATTTCTGTTGACGAATTATTGTTATTCAGATGGAAAAGAATATTCTGCACCCCACTATGTTGCGTGCCAAGTCATATTCAATTTTGAGGTAATTTTGAAAATGAAAAATCCCTCTATACCCCCTCTGACGACCCGACAATGATTTATTTTGACAAATCATTGTTATTGAGATGGAAATGAATATTCTGTACCCCACCATGTTGCGTGCCAAGTCATATTTGATTTTGGGGTAATTTTGATAATGAGAAATCCCTCTATACCCCCTCTGACGACCCGACAATGATTTCTTCTGACAAATTATTGTTATTGAGATGAAAATGAATATTTTGTACCCCACCATGATGCGTGCCAAGTCATATTTGATTTTTGAAGTCATTTTGAAAATGAAAAATCCCTCTATACCCCCTCTAACGACCCGTCAATGATTTCCATTGACGAATTATTGTTATTCAGATGGAAATGGATATTCTGCAGCCCACACCATGATGCGTGCCAAGTCTTATTTGATTTTGAGGTGATTTTGAAAATGAATAATCCCTCTATACCTCCTCTGACGACCCGACATTGATTTCTTTTGACAAGTTATTGTTATTGAGATGGAAATGAATATTCTGTACCCCACCATGTTGCGTGCCAAGTCATATTTGATTTTGGGGTAATTTTGATAATGAAAAATCCCTCTATACCCCCTCTAACGACCTGTCAATGATTTCCATTGACGAATTATTGTTATTCAGATGGAAATGGGTATTCTGCAGCCCACCATGATGCGTGCCAAGTTATATTTGATTTTGAGGTAATTTTGAAAATGAAAAATCCCTCTATACCCCCTCTGACGACCCGACAATGATTTCTTTTAAAAAATTATTGTTATTGAGATGGAAATGAATATTGTGTACCCCACCATGTTGCGTGCCAAGTCATATTTGATTTTGGGGTAATTTTGAAAATGAAATATCCCTCTATACCCCCTCTGACGACACGACAATGATTTCTGTTGACGAATTATTGTTTTTCAGATGGAAATGGATGATTTGCACCCTACTATGATGCGTGCCAAGCCTTATTTGAATTTTGAGGTAATTTTGAAAATGAAAAATCCCTCTATACCCCCTCTGACGACCCGACAAAGATTTCTTTTGACAAATTATTGTTATTGAGATGGAAATGAATATTCTGTACCCCACCATGATGCGTGCCAAGTCATATTTGATTTTTGAAGTCATTTTGATAATGAAAAATCCCTCTATACCCCCTCTGACGACCCGACAATGATTTCTGTTGACAAATTATTGTTCTTCAGATGGAAATGGATGTTTTGCAACCTACTATGATGCGTGCCAAGCCTTATTTGAATTTTGAAGTCATTTTGATAATGAAAAATCCCTCTATACCCCCTCTAACGACCCGTCAATGATTTCCATTGACAAATTATTGTTATTCAGATGGAAATGGATGTTTTGCAACCTACTATGATGCGTGCCAAGCCTTATTTGAATTTTGAAGTCATTTTGATAATGAAAAATCCCTCTATACCCCCTCTAACGACCCGTCAATGATTTCCATTGACAAATTATTGTTCTTCAGATGGAAATGGATGTTTTGCAACCTATTATGATGCGTGCCAAGCCTTATTTGAATT
Source organism: Chrysolina americana (assembly GCA_958502065.1). Lineage (NCBI taxonomy): Eukaryota > Metazoa > Arthropoda > Insecta > Coleoptera > Chrysomelidae > Chrysolina > Chrysolina americana. The sequence continues at coordinate 43,261,487 of OY293414.1, forward strand.
TTGAAGTCATTTTGATAATGAAAAATCCCTCTATACCCCCTCTAACGACCCGTCAATGATTTCCATTGACAAATTATTGTTATTCAGATGGAAATGGATATTCTGCCGCCCACCATGATGCGTGCCAAGTCATATTAGATTTTGAGGTAAATTTGAAAATGAAAAATCCCTCCATTCCCCCTCTGACGACACGACAATGATTTCTGTTGACGAATTATTGTTATTCAGATGGAAAAGAATATTCTGCACCCCACTATGTTGCGTGCCAAGTCATATTCAATTTTGAGGTAATTTTGAAAATGAAAAATCCCTCTATACCCCCTCTGACGACCCGACAATGATTTATTTTGACAAATCATTGTTATTGAGATGGAAATGAATATTCTGTACCCCACCATGTTGCGTGCCAAGTCATATTTGATTTTGGGGTAATTTTGATAATGAGAAATCCCTCTATACCCCCTCTGACGACCCGACAATAATTTCTTCTGACAAATTATTGTTATTGAGATGAAAATGAATATTTTGTACCCCACCATGATGCGTGCCAAGTCATATTTGATTTTTGAAGTCATTTTGAAAATGAAAAATCCCTCTATACCCCCTCTAACGACCCGTCAATGATTTCCATTGACGAATTATTGTTATTCAGATGGAAATGGATATTCTGCAGCCCACACCATGATGCGTGCCAAGTCTTATTTGATTTTGAGGTAATTTTGAAAATGAATAATCCCTCTATACCTCCTCTGACGACCCGACATTGATTTCTTTCAACAAATTATTGTTATTGAGATGGAAATGAATATTCTGTACCCCACCATGTTGCGTGCCAAGTCATATTTGATTTTGGGGTAATTTTGATAATGAAAAATCCCTCTATACCCCCTCTAACGACCTGTCAATGATTTCCATTGACGAATTATTGTTATTCAGATGGAAATGGGTATTCTGCAGCCCACCATGATGCGTGCCAAGTTATATTTGATTTTGAGGTAATTTTGAAAATGAAAAATCCCTCTATACCCCCTCTGACGACCCGACAATGATTTCTTTTGAAAAATTATTGTTATTGAGATGGAAATGAATATTGTGTACCCCACCATGTTGCGTGCCAAGTCATATTTGATTTTGGGGTAATTTTGAAAATGAAATATCCCTCTATACCCCCTCTGACGACACGACAATGATTTATCTTAAGGAATTATTGTTATTCAGATGACAATGGATATTCTGCACCCCACCATGATGCGTGCCAAGTCATTTTTGATTTTTGAAGTCATTTTGAAAATGAAAAATCCCTCTATTCCCTGTCTGACGACCCGACAATGATTTCTGTTTACGAATTATTGTTATTCAGATGGAAATAGATATTCTGCACCCCACCATGATGCGTGCCAAGTCATATTTGATTTTGAGGTTATTTTGATAATGAAAAATCCCTCTATACCCCCTCTGACGTCCCGACAATGATTTCTGTTGACAAATTATTGTTATTTAGATGGAAATGCATGTTTTGCACCCCACTATGATGCGTGCCAAGTCATATTTGATTTTTGAAGTCATTTTGATAATGAAAAATCCCTCTATTCCCTCTCTGACGACCCGACAATGATTTCTGTAGACAAATTATTTTTATAGAGATGGAAATGGATATTCTGTACCCCACCATGATGCGTGCCAAGTCATATTTGATTTTTGAAGTCATTTTGAAAATGAAAAATCCCTCTATACCCCCTCTGACGACCCGACAATGATTTCTGTTGACGAATTATTGTTTTTCAGATGGAAATGGATGATTTGCACCCTACTATGATGCGTGCCAAGCCTTATTTGAATTTTGAAGTCATTTTGATAATGAAAAATCCCTCTATACCCCCTCTAACGACCCGTCAATGATTTCCATTGATAAATTATTGTTATTCAGATGGAAATGGATATTCTGCAGCCCACCATGATGCGTGCCAAGTCATATTAGATTTTGAGGTATTTTTGAAAATGAAAAATCCCTCCATTTCCCCTCTGACGACACGACAATGATTTCTGTTGACGAATTATTGTTATTCAGATGGAAAAGAATATTCTGCACCCCACTATGTTGCGTGCCAAGTCATATTCAATTTTGAGGTAATTTTGAAAATGAAAAATCCCTCTATACCCCCTCTGACGACCCGACAATGATTTATTTTGACAAATCATTGTTATTGAGATGGAAATGAATATTCTGTACCCCACCATGTTGCGTGCCAAGTCATATTTGATTTTGGGGTAATTTTGATAATGAGAAATCCCTCTATACCCCCTCTGACGACCCGACAATGATTTCTTCTGACAAATTATTGTTATTGAGATGAAAATGAATATTTTGTACCACACCATGATGCGTGCCAAGTCTTATTTGATTTTGAGGTAATTTTGAAAATGAATAATCCCTCTATACCTCCTCTGACGACCCGACATTGATTTCTTTTAACAAATTATTGTTATTGAGATGGAAATGAATATTCTGTACCCCACCATGTTGCGTGCCAAGTCATATTTGATTTTGGGGTAATTTTGATAATGAAAAATCCCTCTATACCCCCTCTAACGACCTGTCAATGATTTCCATAGACGAATTATTGTTATTCAGATGGAAATGGGTATTCTGCAGCCCACCATGATGCGTGCCAAGTTATATTTGATTTTGAGGTAATTTTGAAAATGAAAAATCCCTCTATACCCCCTCTGACGACCCGACAATGATTTCTTTTGAAAAATTATTGTTATTGAGATGGAAATGAATATTGTGTACCCCACCATGTTGCGTGCCAAGTCATATTTGATTTTGGGGTAATTTTGAAAATGAAATATCCCTCTATACCCCCTCTGACGACACGACAATGATTTATCTTAAGGAATTATTGTTATTCAGATGACAATGGATATTCTGCACCCCACCATGATGCGTGCCAAGTCATTTTTGATTTTTGAAGTCATTTTGAAAATGAAAAATCCCTCTATTGCCTGTCTGACGACCCGACAATGATTTCTGTTTACGAATTATTGTTATTCAGATGTAAATAGATATTCTGCACCCCACCATGATGCGTGCCAAGTCATATTTGATTTTGAGGTTATATTGATAATGAAAAATCCCTCTATACCCCCTCTGACGTCCCGACAATGATTTCTGATGACAAATTATTGTTATTAGATGGAAATGCATGTTTTGCACCCCACTATGATGCGTGCCAAGTCATATTTGATTTTTGAAGTCATTTTGATAATGAAAAATCCCTCTATTCCCTCTCTGACGACCCGACAATGAATTCTGTAGACAAATTATTTTTATAGAGATGGAAATGGATATTCTGTACCCCACCATGATGCGTGCCAAGTCATATTTGATTTTTGAAGTCATTTTGAAAATGATAAATCCCTCTATACCCCCTCTGACGACCCGACAATGATTTCTGTTGACGAATTATTGTTTTTCAGATGGAAATGGATGATTTGCACCCTACTATGATGCGTGCCAAGCCTTATTTGAATTTTGAAGTCATTTTGATAATGAAAAATCCCTCTATACCCCCTCTAACGACCCGTCAATGATTTCCATTGACAAATTATTGTTATTCAGATGGAAATGGATATTCTGCAGCCCACCATGATGCGTGCCAAGTCATATTAGATTTTGAGGTAAATTTAAAAATGAAAAATCCCTCCATTCCCCCTCTGACGACACGACAATGATTTCTGTTGACGAATTATTGTTATTCAGATGGAAAAGAATATTCTGCACCCCACTATGATGCGTGCCAAGTTTTATTAGATTTCTGAGGAAATTTTGAATTTGAAAAATCCCTCTATACCCCCTCTATCGACCCGTCAATGATTTCTGTTGATGAATTATTGTTATTCAGATGGAAATGGATATTCTGCAGCCCACCATGATGCGTGCCAAGTCATATTAGATTTTGAGGTAATTTTAAAAATGAAAAATCCTTCTATAATCCCTCTGACGACCCGACAATGATTTCTGTTGACAAATTATTGTTATTGAGATGAAAATGGATATTCTGCACCCCACCATGATGCTTGCCAAGTCATATTTGATTATGAGGTAAATTTGAAAATGAAAAATCCCTCCATTCCCCCTCTGACGACACGACAATGATTTCAGTTGACGAATTATTGTTATTCAGATGGAAATGAATATTCTGCACCCCACTATGATGCGTGCCAAGTTTTATTAGATTTCTGAGGAAATTTTGAATTTGAAATATCCCTCTATACCCCCTCTATCGACCCGTCAATGATTTCTGTTGATGAATTATCGTTATTCAGATGGAAATGGATATTCTGCAGCCCACCATGATGGGTGCCAAGTCATATTAGATTTTTGAAGAAATATTGATAATGAAAAATCCCTCTATACCCTCTCTGACGACCCGACAATGATTTCTGTTGACGAATTATTGTTATCCAGATGGAAATGAATATTTTGCACCCTACTATGATGCGTGCCAAGTTATATTTAATTTTTGAAGTAATTTTGAAAATGAAAAATCCCTTTAACCCCCTCTGACGTCCCGACAATAATTTCTGTTGACGAATTATTGTTATTTAGATGAAAATGGATATTATATACTCCACTATGATACGTGCCAAGTCATATTAGAATTTTGAAGTGATTTTGAAAATGAAAAATCCCTCTATACCCCCTCTGACGACCCGACAATGATTTCTTTTGAAAAATTATTGTTATTGAGATGGAAATGAATATTCAGTACCCCACCATGATGGGTGCCAAGTCATATATGATTTTTGAAGTCATTTTGAAGATGAAAAATCCCTCTATACCCCCTCTGACGACCCGACAATGATTTCTGTTGACGAATTATTGTTATTCAGATGGAAATGAATATTTTGCACCCTACTATGATGCGTGCCAAGTTATATTTAATTTTTGAAGTAATTTTGAAAAAAAGAAATCCCTCTATACCCCCTCTGACGACCCGACAATGATTTCTTTTGACAAATTATTGTTATTGAGATGGAAATGAATATTCTGCAGCCCACCATGATGCGTGCCAAGTCTTATTTGATTTTGAGGTAATTTTGAAAATGAGAAATCCCTCTATACCCCCTCTGACGACCCGACAATGATTTCTTTTGACAAATTATTGTTATTGGGATGGAAATGAATATTCTGTACCCCACCATGTTGCGTGCCAAGTCATATTTGATTTTGGGGTAATTTTGATAATGAGAAATCCCTCTATACCCCCTCTGACGACCCGTCAATGATTTTGTATTGACGAATTATTGTTATTCAGATGGAAATGGATATTCTGTACCCCACCATGTTGCGTGCCAAGTCATATTTGATTTTGGGGTAATTTTGATAATGAAAAATCCCTCTATACCCCCTCTGACGACCCGACAATGATTTCTTTTGACAAATTATTGTTATTGAGTTGGAAATGAATATTCTGTACCCCACCATGTTGCGTGCCAAGTCATATTTGATTTTGGGGTAATTTTGATAATGAGAAATCCCTCTATACCCCCTCTGACGACCCGTCAATGATTTTGTATTGACGAATTATTGTTTTTCAGATGGAAATGGATGTTTTGCACCCTACTATGATGCGTGCCAAGCCTTATTTGAATTTTGAAGTCATATTGATAATGAAAAATCCCTCTATACCCCCTCTGACGACCCGACAATGATTTCTTTTGACAAATCATTGTTATTGAGATGGAAATGAATATTCTGTACCCCACCATGTTGCGTGCCAAGTCATATTTGATTTTGGGGTAATTTTGATAATGAGAAATCCCTCTATACCCCCTCTGACGACCCGACAATGATTTCTCCTGACAAATTATTGTTATTGAGATGAAAATGAATATTTTGTACCACACCATGATGCGTGCCAAGTCATATTTGATTTTTGAAGTCATTTTGAAAATGAAAAATCCCTCTATACCCCCTCTAACGACCCGTCAATGATTTCCATTGACGAATTATTGTTATTCAGATGGGAATGGATATTCTGCTGCCCACACCATGATGCGTGCCAAGTCATATTTGATTTTGGGGTAATTTTGATAATGAGAAATCCCTCTATACCCCCTCTGACGACCCGACAATGATTTCTTCTGACAAATTATTGTTATTGAGATGGAAATGAATATTCTGTACCCCACCATGTTGCGTGCCAAGTCATATTTGATTTTGGGGTAATTTTGATAATGAAAAATCCTTCTATACCCCCTCTAACGACCTGTCAATGATTTCCATTGACGAATTATTGTTATTCAGATGGAAATGGGTATTCTGCAGCCCACCATGATGCGTGCCAAGTCATATTAGATTTTGAGGTAATTTTAAAAATGAAAAATCCTTCTATAATCCCTCTGACGACCCGACAATGATTTCTGTTGACAAATTATTGTTATTGAGATGAAAATGGATATTCTGCACCCCACCATGATGCTTGCCAAGTCATATTTGATTTTGAGGTAATTTTGAAAATGAGAAATCCCTCTATACCCCCTCTGACGACCCGACAATGATTTCTGTTGACGAATTATTGTTATTCAGATGGAAATGAATATTTTGCACCCTACTATGATGCGTGCCAAGTTATATTTAATTTTTGAAGTAATTTTGAAAAAGAGAAATCCCTCTATACCCCCTCTGACGACCCGACAATGATTTCTTTTGACAAATTATTGTTATTGAGATGGAAATGAATATTCTGCAGCCCACCATGATGCGTGCCAAGTCTTATTTGATTTTGAGGTAATTTTGAAAATGAGAAATCCCTCTATACCCCCTCTGACGACCCGACAATGATTTCTTTTGAAAAATTATTGTTATTGAGATGGAAATGAATATTGTGTACCCCACCATGTTGCGTGCCAAGTCATATTTGATTTTGGGGTAATTTTGAAAATGAAATATCCCTCTATATCCCCTCTGACGACACGACAATGATTTATCTTAAGGAATTATTGTTATTCAGATGACAATGGATATTCTGCACCCCACCATGTTGCGTGCCAAGTCACTTTTGATTTTTGAAGTCATTTTGAAAATGAAAAATCCCTCTATTCCCTGTCTGACGACCCGACAATGATTTCTGTTTACGAATTATTGTTATTCAGATGGAAATAGATATTCTGCACCCCACCATGATGCGTGCCAAGTCATATTTGATTTTGAGGTTATTTTGATAATGAAAAATCCCTCTATACCCCCTCTGACGTCCCGACAATGATTTCTGTTGACAAATTATTGTTATTTAGATGGAAATGCATGTTTTGCACCCCACTATGATGCGTGCCAAGTCATATTTGATTTTTGAAGTCATTTTGATAATGAAAAATCCCTCTATTCCCTCTCTGACGACCCGACAATGATTTCTGTAGACAAATTATTTTTATAGAGATGGAAATGGATATTCTGTACCCCACCATGATGCGTGCCAAGTCATATTTGATTTTTGAAGTCATTTTGAAAATGATAAATCCCTCTATACCCCCTCTGACGACCCGACAATGATTTCTGTTGACGAATTATTGTTTTTCAGATGGAAATGGATGATTTGCACCCTACTATGATGCGTGCCAAGCCTTATTCGAATTTTGAAGTCATTTTGATAATGAAAAATCCCTCTATACCCCCTCTAACGACCCGTCAATGATTTCCATTGACAAATTATTGTTATTCAGATGGAAATGGATATTCTGCAGCCCACCATGATGCGTGCCAAGTCATATTAGATTTTGAGGTAAATTTGAAAATGAAAAATCCCTCCATTCCCCCTCTGACGACACGACAATGATTTCTGTTGACGAATTATTGTTATTCAGATGGAAAAGAATATTCTGCACCCCACTATGATGCGTGCCGAGTTTTATTGGATTTCTGAGGAAATTTTGAATTTGAAAAATCCCTCTATACCCCCTCTATCGACCCGTCAATGATTTCTGTTGATGAATTATTGTTATTCAGATGGAAATGGATATTCTGCAGCCCACCATGATGCGTGCCAAGTCATATTAGATTTTGAGGTAATTTTAAAAATGAAAAATCCTTCTATAATCCCTCTGACGACCCGACAATGATTTCTGTTGACAAATTATTGTTATTGAGATGAAAATGGATATTCTGCACCCCACCATGATGCTTGCCAAGTCATATTTGATTTTGAGGTAAATTTGAAAATGAAAAATCCCTCCATTCCCCCTCTGACGACACGACAATGATTTCAGTTGACGAATTATTGTTATTCAGATGGAAATGAATATTCTGGACCCCACTATGATGCGTGCCAAGTTTTATTAGATTTCTGAGGAAATTTTGAATTTGAAAAATCCCTCTATACCCCCTCTATCGACCCGTCAATGATTTCTGTTGATGAATTATCGTTATTCAGATGGAAATGGATATTCTGCAGCCCACCATGATGGGTGCCAAGTCATATTAGATTTTTGAAGAAATATTGATAATGAAAAATCCCTCTATACCCTCTCTGACGACCCGACAATGATTTCTGTTGACGAATTATTGTTATCCAGATGGAAATGAATATTTTGCACCCTACTATGATGCGTGCCAAGTTATATTTAATTTTTGAAGTAATTTTGAAAATGAAAAATCCCTTTAACCCCCTCTGACGTCCCGACAATAATTTCTGTTGACGAATTATTGTTATTTAGATGAAAATGGATATTATGCACTCCACTATGATACGTGCCAAGTCATATTAGAATTTTGAAGTGATTTTGAAAATGAAAAATCCCTCTATACCCCCTCTGACGACCCGACAATGATTTCTTTTGAAAAATTATTGTTATTGAGATGGAAATGAATATTCAGTACCCCACCATGATGGGTGCCAAGTCATATATGATTTTTGAAGTCATTTTGAAGATGAAAAATCCCTCTATACCCCCTCTGACGACCCGACAATGATTTCTGTTGACGAATTATTGTTATTCAGATGGATATGAATATTTTGCACCCTACTATGATGCGTGCCAAGTTATATTTAATTTTTGAAGTAATTTTGAAAATGAGAAATCCCTCTATACCCCCTCTGACGACCCGACAATGATTTCTTTTGACAAATTATTGTTATTGAGATGGAAATGAATATTCTGCAGCCCACCATGATGCGTGCCAAGTCTTATTTGATTTTGAGGTAATTTTGAAAATGAGAAATCCCTCTATACCCCCTCTGACGACCCGACAATGATTTCTTTTGACAAATTATTGTTATTGGGATGGAAATGAATATTCTGTACCCCACCATGTTGCGTGCCAAGTCATATTTGATTTTGGGGTAATTTTGATAATGAGAAATCCCTCTATACCCCCTCTGACGACCCGTCAATGACTTTGTATTGACGAATTATTGTTATTCAGATGGAAATGGATATTCTGTACCCCACCATGTTGCGTGCCAAGTCATATTTGATTTTGGGGTAATTTTGATAATGAGAAATCCCTCTATACCCCCTCTGACGACCCGTCAATGATTTTGTATTGACGAATTATTGTTTTTCAGATGGAAATGGATGTTTTGCACCCTACTATGATGCGTGCCAAGCCTTATTTGAATTTTGAAGTCATATTGATAATGAAAAATCCCTCTATACCCCCTCTGACGTCCCGACAATGATTTCTGTTGACAAATTATCGTTATTTAGATGGAAATGCAAGTTTTGCACCCCACTATGATGCGTGCCAAGTCATATTTGATTTTTGAAGTCATTTTGATAATGAAAAATCCCTCTATTCCCTCTCTGACGACCCGACAATGATTTCCATTGACAAATTATTGTTATTCAGATGGAAATGGATATTCTGCAGCCCACCATGATGCGTGCCAAGTCATATTAGATTTTGAGGTAAATTTGAAAATGAAAAATCCCTCCATTCCCCCTCTGACGACACGACAATGATTTCTGTTGACGAATTATTGTTATTCAGATGGAAAAGAATATTCTGCACCCCACTATGATGCGTGCCGAGTTTTATTGGATTTCTGAGGAAATTTTGAATTTGAAAAATCCCTCTATACCCCCTCTATCGACCCGTCAATGATTTCTGTTGATGAATTATTGTTATTCAGATGGAAATGGATATTCTGCAGCCCACCATGATGCGTGCCAAGTCATATTAGATTTTGAGGTAATTTTAAAAATGAAAAATCCTTCTATAATCCCTCTGACGACCCGACAATGATTTCTGTTGACAAATTATTGTTATTGAGATGAAAATGGATATTCTGCACCCCACCATGATGCTTGCCAAGTCATATTTGATTTTGAGGTAAATTTGAAAATGAAAAATCCCTCCATTCCCCCTCTGACGACACGACAATGATTTCAGTTGACGAATTATTGTTATTCAGATGGAAATGAATATTCTGGACCCCACTATGATGCGTGCCAAGTTTTATTAGATTTCTGAGGAAATTTTGAATTTGAAAAATCCCTCTATACCCCCTCTATCGACCCGTCAATGATTTCTGTTGATGAATTATCGTTATTCAGATGGAAATGGATATTCTGCAGCCCACCATGATGGGTGCCAAGTCATATTAGATTTTTGAAGAAATATTGATAATGAAAAATCCCTCTATACCCTCTCTGACGACCCGACAATGATTTCTGTTGACGAATTATTGTTATCCAGATGGAAATGAATATTTTGCACCCTACTATGATGCGTGCCAAGTTATATTTAATTTTTGAAGTAATTTTGAAAATGAAAAATCCCTTTAACCCCCTCTGACGTCCCGACAATAATTTCTGTTGACGAATTATTGTTATTTAGATGAAAATGGATATTATGCACTCCACTATGATACGTGCCAAGTCATATTAGAATTTTGAAGTGATTTTGAAAATGAAAAATCCCTCTATACCCCCTCTGACGACCCGACAATGATTTCTTTTGAAAAATTATTGTTATTGAGATGGAAATGAATATTCAGTACCCCACCATGATGGGTGCCAAGTCATATATGATTTTTGAAGTCATTTTGAAGATGAAAAATCCCTCTATACCCCCTCTGACGACCCGACAATGATTTCTGTTGACGAATTATTGTTATTCAGATGGATATGAATATTTTGCACCCTACTATGATGCGTGCCAAGTTATATTTAATTTTTGAAGTAATTTTGAAAATGAGAAATCCCTCTATACCCCCTCTGACGACCCGACAATGATTTCTTTTGACAAATTATTGTTATTGAGATGGAAATGAATATTCTGCAGCCCACCATGATGCGTGCCAAGTCTTATTTGATTTTGAGGTAATTTTGAAAATGAGAAATCCCTCTATACCCCCTCTGACGACCCGACAATGATTTCTTTTGACAAATTATTGTTATTGGGATGGAAATGAATATTCTGTACCCCACCATGTTGCGTGCCAAGTCATATTTGATTTTGGGGTAATTTTGATAATGAGAAATCCCTCTATACCCCCTCTGACGACCCGTCAATGACTTTGTATTGACGAATTATTGTTATTCAGATGGAAATGGATATTCTGTACCCCACCATGTTGCGTGCCAAGTCATATTTGATTTTGGGGTAATTTTGATAATGAGAAATCCCTCTATACCCCCTCTGACGACCCGTCAATGATTTTGTATTGACGAATTATTGTTTTTCAGATGGAAATGGATGTTTTGCACCCTACTATGATGCGTGCCAAGCCTTATTTGAATTTTGAAGTCATATTGATAATGAAAAATCCCTCTATACCCCCTCTGACGTCCCGACAATGATTTCTGTTGACAAATTATCGTTATTTAGATGGAAATGCATGTTTTGCACCCCACTATGATGCGTGCCAAGTCATATTTGATTTTTGAAGTCATTTTGATAATGAAAAATCCCTCTATTCCCTCTCTGACGACCCGACAATGATTTCTGTAGACAAATTATTTTTATAGATATGGAAATGGATATTCTGTACCCCACCATGATGCGTGCCAAGTCATATTTGATTTTTGAAGTCATTTTGATAATGAAAAATCCCTCTATACCCCCTCTGACGTCCCGACAATGATTTCTGTTGACAAATTATCGTTATTTAGATGGAAATGCATGTTTTGCACCCCACTATGATGCGTGCCAAGTCATATTTGATTTTTGAAGTCATTTTGATAATGAAAAATCCCTCTATTCCCTCTCTGACGACCCGACAATGATTTCTGTAGACAAATTATTTTTATAGAGATGGAAATGGATATTCTGTACCCCACCATGATGCGTGCCAAGTCATATTTGATTTTTGAAGTCATTTTGAAAATGATAAATCCCTCTATACCCCCTCTGACGACCCGACAATGATTTCTGTTGACGAATTATCGTTTTTCAGATGGAAATGGATGATTTGCACCCTACTATGATGCGTGCCAAGCCTTATTTGAATTTTTAAGTCATTTTGATAATGAAAAATCCCTCTATACCCCCTCTAACGACCCGTCAATGATTTCCATTGACAAATTATTGTTATTCAGATGGAAATGGATATTCTGCAGCCCACCATGATGCGTGCCAAGTCATATTAGATTTTGAGGTAAATTTGAAAATGAAAAATCCCTCCATTCCCCCTCTGACGACACGACAATGATTTCTGTTGACGAATTATTGTTATTCAGATGGAAAAGAATATTCTGCACCCCACTATGTTGCGTGCCAAGTCATATTCAATTTTGAGGTAATTTTGAAAATGAAAAATCCCTCTATACCCCCTCTGACGACCCGACAATGATTTATTTTGACAAATCATTGTTATTGAGATGGAAATGAATATTCTGTACCCCACCATGTTGCGTGCCAAGTCATATTTGATTTTGGGGTAATTTTGATAATGAGAAATCCCTCTATACCCCCTCTGACGACCCGACAATGATTTCTTCTGACAAATTATTGTTATTGAGATGAAAATGAATATTTTGTACCCCACCATGATGCGTGCCAAGTCATATTTGATTTTTGAAGTCATTTTGAAAATGAAAAATCCCTCTATACCCCCTCTAACGACCCGTCAATGATTTCCATTGACGAATTATTGTTATTCAGATGGAAATGGATATTCTGCAGCCCACACCATGATGCGTGCCAAGTCTTATTTGATTTTTGAAGTCATTTTGATAATGAAAAATCCCTCTATTCCCTCTCTGACGACCCGACAATGATTTCTGTAGACAAATTATTTTTATAGAGATGGAAATGGATATTCTGTACCCCACCATGATGAGTGCCAAGTCATTTTTGATTTTTGAAGTCATTTTGAAAATGAAAAATCCCTCTATTCCCTGTCTGACGACCCGACAATGATTTCTGTTTACGAATTATTGTTATTCAGATGGAAATGGATATTCTGTACCCCACCATGATGCGTGCCAAGTCATATTTGATTTTTGAAGTCATTTTGAAAATGATAAATCCCCCTATACCCCCTCTGACGACCCGACAATGATTTCTGTTGACGAATTATTGTTTTTCAGATGGAAATGGATGATTTGCACCCTACTATGATGCGTGCCAAGCCTTATTTGAATTATGAAGTCATTTTGATAATGAAAAATCCCTCTATACCCCCTCTAACGACCCGTCAATGATTTCCATTGACAAATTATTGTTATTCAGATGGAAATGGATATTCTGCAGCCCACCATGATGCGTGCCAAGTCATATTAGATTTTGAGGTAAATTTGAAAATGAAAAATCCCTCCATTCCCCCTCTGACGACACGACAATGATTTCTGTTGACGAATTATTGTTATTCAGATGGAAAAAAATATTCTGCACCCCACTATGTTGCGTGCCAAGTCATATTCAATTTTGAGGTAATTTTGAAAATGAAAAGTCCCTCTATACCCCCTCTGACGACCCGAAAATGATTTATTTTGACAAATCATTGTTATTGAGATGGAAATGAATATTCTGTACCCCACCGTGTTGCGTGCCAAGTCATATTTGATTTTGGGGTAATTTTGATAATGAGAAATCCCTCTATACCCCCTCTGACGACCCGACAATGATTTCTTCTGACAAATTATTGTTATTGAGATGAAAATGAATATTTTGTACCCCACCATGATGCGTGCCAAGTCATATTTGATTTTTGAAGTCATTTTGAAAATGAAAAATCCCTCTATACCCCCTCTCTCGACCCGTCAATGATTTCCATTGACGAATTATTGTTATTCAGATGGAAATGCATGTTTTGCACCCCACTATGATGCGTGCCAAGTCATATTTGATTTTTGAAGTCATTTTGATAATGAAAAATCCCTCTATTCCCTCTCTGACGACCCGACAATGATTTCTGTAGACAAATTATTTTTATAGAGATGGAAATGGATATTCTGTACCCCACCATGATGCGTGCCAAGTCATATTTGATTTTTGAAGTCATTTTGAAAATGATAAATCCCTCTATACCCCCTCTGACGACCCGACAATGATTTCTGTTGACGAATTATTGTTTTTCAGATGGAAATGGATGATTTGCACCCTGCTATGATGCGTGCCAAGCCTTATTTGAATTTTGAAGTCATTTTGATAATGAAAAATCCCTCTATACCCCCTCTAACGACCCGTCAATGATTTCCATTGACAAATTATTGTTATTCAGATGGAAATGGATATTCTGCAGCCCACCATGATGCGTGCCAAGTCATATTAGATTTTGAGGTAAATTTGAAAATGAAAAATCCCTCCATTCCCCCTCTGACGACACGACAATGATTTCTGTTGACGAATTATTGTTATTCAGATGGAAAAGAATATTCTGCACCCCACTATGTTGCGTGCCAAGTCATATTCAATTTTGAGGTAATTTTGAAAATGAAAAATCCCTCTATACCCCCTCTGACGACCCGACAATGATTTATTTTGACAAATCATTGTTATTGAGATGGAAATGAATATTCTGTACCCCACCATGTTGCGTGCCAAGTCATATTTGATTTTGGGGTAATTTTGATAATGAGAAATCCCTCTATACCCCCTCTGACGACCCGACAATGATTTCTTCTGACAAATTATTGTTATTGAGATGAAAATGAATATTTTGTACCCCACCATGATGCGTGCCAAGTCATATTTGATTTTTGAAGTCATTTTGAAAATGAAAAATCCCTCTATACCCCCTCTAACGACCCGTCAATGATTTCCATTGACGAATTATTGTTATTCAGAGGGAAATGGATATTCTGCAGCCCACACCATGATGCGTGCCAAGTCTTATTTGATTTTGAGGTACTTTTGAAAATGAATAATCCCTCTATTCCTCCTCTGACGACCCGACATTGATTTCTTTTAACAAATTATTGTTATTGAGATGGAAATGAATATTCTGTACCCCACCATGTTGCGTGCCAAGTCATATTTGATTTTGGGGTAATTTTGATAATGAGAAATCCCTCTATACCCCCTCTAACGACCTGTCAATGATTTCCATTGACGAATTATTGTTATTCAGATGGAAATGGGTATTCTGCAGCCCACCATGATGCGTGCCAAGTTATATTTGATTTTGAGGTAATTTTGAAAATGAAAAATCCCTCTATACCCCATCTGACGACCCGACAATGATTTCTTTTGAAAAATTATTGTTATTGAGATGGAAATGAATATTGTGTACCCCACCATGTTGCGTGCCAAGTCATATTTGATTTTGGGGTAATTTTGAAAATGAAATATCCCTCTATACCCCCTCTGACGACACGACAATGATTTCTGTTGACGAATTATTGTTTTTCAGATGGAAATGGATGATTTGCACCCTACTATGATGCGTGCCAAGCCTTATTTGAATTTTGAGGTAATTTTGAAAATGAAAAATCCCTCTATACCCCCTCTGACGACCCGACAATGATTTCTTTTGACAAATTATTGTAATTGAGATGGAAATGAATATTCTGTACCCCACCATGATGCGTGCCAAGTCATATTTGATTTTTGAAGTCATTTTGAAAATGAAAAATCCCTCTATACCCCCTCTAACGACCCGTCAATGATTTCCATTGACGAATTATTGTTATTCAGATGGAAATGGATATTCTGCAGCCCACACCATGATGCGTGCCAAGTCTTATTTGATTTTTGAAGTCATTTTGATAATGAAAAATCCCTCTATTCCCTCTCTGACGACCCGACAATGATTTCTGTGGACAAATTATTTTAATAGAGATGGAAATGGATATTCTGTACCCCACCATGATGCGTGCCAAGTCATTTTTGATTTTTGAAGTCATTTTGAAAATGAAAAATCCCTCTATTCCCTGTCTGACGACCCGACAATGATTTCTGTTTACGAATTATTGTTATTCAGATGGAAATAGATATTCTGCACCCCACCATGATGCGTGCCAAGTCATTTTTGATTTTTGATGTCATTTTGAAAATGAAAAATCCCTCTATTCCCTCTCTGACGACCCGACAATGATTTCTGTAGACAAATTATTTTTATAGAGATGGAAATGGATATTCTGTACCCCACCATGATGCGTGCCAAGTCATATTTGATTTTTGAAGTCATTTTGAAAATGATAAATCCCTCTATACCCCCTCTGACGACCCGACAATGATTTCTGTTGACGAATTATTGTTTTTCAGATGGAAATGGATGATTTGCACCCTACTATGATGCGTGCCAAGCCTTATTTGAATTTTGAAGTCATTTTGATAATGAAAAATCCCTCTATACCCCCTCTAACGACCCGTCAATGATTTCCATTGACAAATTATTGTTATTCAGATGGAAATGGATATTCTGCAGCCCACCATGATGCGTGCCAAGTCATATTAGATTTTGAGGTAAATTTGAAAATGAAAAATCCCTCCATTCCCCCTCTGACGACACGACAATGATTTCTGTTGACGAATTATTGTTATTCAGATGGAAAAGAATATTCTGCACCTCACTATGTTGCGTGCCAAGTCATATTCAATTTTGAGGTAATTTTGAAAATGAAAAATCCCTCT
This sequence comes from Chrysolina americana, assembly GCA_958502065.1. Lineage (NCBI taxonomy): Eukaryota > Metazoa > Arthropoda > Insecta > Coleoptera > Chrysomelidae > Chrysolina > Chrysolina americana. The sequence goes on from OY293414.1 coordinate 43,278,513, forward strand.
ATACCCCCTCTGACGACCCGACAATGATTTATTTTGACAAATCATTGTTATTGAGATGGAAATGAATATTCTGTACCCCACCATGTTGCGTGCCAAGTCATATTTGATTTTGGGGTAATTTTGATAATGAGAAATCCCTCTATACCCCCTCTGACGACCCGACAATGATTTCTTCTGACAAATTATTGTTATTGAGATGAAAATGAATATTTTGTACCCCACCATGATGCGTGCCAAGTCATATTTGATTTTTGAAGTCATTTTGAAAATGAAAAATCCCTCTATACCCCCTCTAACGACCCGTCAATGATTTCCATTGACGAATTATTGTTATTCAGATGGAAATGCATGTTTTGCACCCCACTATGATGCGTGCCAAGTCATATTTGATTTTTGAAGTCATTTTGATAATGAAAAATCCCTCTATTCCCTCTCTGACGACCCGACAATGATTTCTGTAGACAAATTATTTTTATAGAGATGGAAATGGATATTCTGTACCCCACCATGATGCGTGCCAAGTCATATTTGATTTTTGAAGTCATTTTGAAAATGATAAATCCCTCTATACCACCTCTGACGACCCGACAATGATTTCTGTTGACGAATTATTGTTTTTCAGATGGAAATGGATGATTTGCACCCTACTATGATGCGTGCCAAGCCTTATTTGAATTTTGAAGTCATTTTGATAATGAAAAATCCCTCTATACCCCCTCTAACGACCCGTCAATGATTTCCATTGACAAATTATTGTTATTCAGATGGAAATGGATATTCTGCAGCCCACCATGATGCGTGCCAAGTCATATTAGATTTTGAGGTAAATTTGAAAATGAAAAATCCCTCCATTCCCCCTCTGACGACACGACAATGATTTCTGTTGACGAATTATTGTTATTCAGATGGAAAAGAATATTCTGCACCCCACTATGTTGCGTGCCAAGTCATATTCAATTTTGAGGTAATTTTGAAAATGAAAAATCCCTCTATACCCCCTCTGACGACCCGACAATGATTTATTTTGACAAATCATTGTTATTGAGATGGAAATGAATATTCTGTACCCCACCATGTTGCGTGCCAAGTCATGTTTGATTTTGGGGTAATTTTGATAATGAGAAATCCCTCTATACCCCCTCTGACGACCCGACAATGATTTCTTCTGACAAATTATTGTTATTGAGATGAAAATGAATATTTTGTACCCCACCATGATGCGTGCCAAGTCATATTTGATTTTTGAAGTCATTTTGAAAATGAAAAATCCCTCTATACCCCCTCTAACGACCCGTCAATGATTTCCATTGACGAATTATTGTTATTCAGATGGAAATGGATATTCTGCAGCCCACACCATGATGCGTGCCAAGTCTTATTTGATTTTGAGGTGATTTTGAAAATGAATAATCCCTCTATACCTCCTCTGACGACCCGACATTGATTTCTTTTAACAAATTATTGTTATTGAGATGGAAATGAATATTCTGTACCCCACCATGTTGCGTGCCAAGTCATATTTGATTTTGGGGTAATTTTGATAATGAAAAATCCCTCTATACCCCCTCTAACGACCTGTCAATGATTTCCATTGACGAATTATTGTTATTCAGATGGAAATGGGTATTCTGCAGTCCACCATGATGCGTGCCAAGTTATATTTGATTTTGAGGTAATTTTGAAAATGAAAAATCCCTCTATACCCCCTCTGACGACCCGACAATGATTTCTTTTAAAAAATTATTGTTATTGAGATGGAAATGAATATTGTGTACCCCACCATGTTGCGTGCCAAGTCATATTTGATTTTGGGGTAATTTTGAAAATGAAATATCCCTCTATACCCCCTCTGACGACACGACAATGATTTCTGTTGACGAATTATTGTTTTTCAGATGGAAATGGATGATTTGCACCCTACTATGATGCGTGCCAAGCCTTATTTGAATTTTGAGGTAATTTTGAAAATGAAAAATCCCTCTATACCCCCTCTGACGACCCGACAAAGATTTCTTTTGACAAATTATTGTTATTGAGATGGAAATGAATATTCTGTACCCCACCATGATGCGTGCCAAGTCATATTTGATTTTTGAAGTCATTTTGATAATGAAAAATCCCTCTATACCCCCTCTGACGACCCGACAATGATTTCTGTTGACAAATTATTGTTCTTCAGATGGAAATGGATGTTTTGCAACCTACTATGATGCGTGCCAAGCCTTATTTGAATTTTGAAGTCATTTTGATAATGAAAAATCCCTCTATACCCCCTCTAACGACCCATCAATGATTTCCATTGACAAATTATTGTTATTCAGATGGAAATGGATGTTTTGCAACCTACTATGATGCGTGCCAAGCCTTATTTGAATTTTGAAGTCATTTTGATAATGAAAAATCCCTCTATACCCCCTCTAACGACCCGTCAATGATTTCCATTGACAAATTATTGTTCTTCAGATGGAAATGGATGTTTTGCAACCTATTATGATGCGTGCCAAGCCTTATTTGAATTTTGAAGTCATTTTGATAATGAAAAATCCCTCTATACCCCCTCTAACGACCCGTCAATGATTTCCATTGACAAATTATTGTTATTCAGATGGAAATGGATATTCTGCAGCCCACCATGATGCGTGCCAAGTCATATTAGATTTTGAGGTAAATTTGAAAATGAAAAATCCCTCCATTCCCCCTCTGACGACACGACAATGATTTCTGTTGACGAATTATCGTTATTCAGATGGAAAAGAATATTCTGCACCCCACTATGTTGCGTGCCAAGTCATATTCAATTTTGAGGTAATTTTGAAATTGAAAAATCCCTCTATACCCCCTCTGACGACCCGACAATGATTTCTTCTGACAAATTATTGTTATTGAGATGAAAATGAATATTTTGTACCCCACCATGATGCGTGCCAAGTCATATTTGATTTTTGAAGTCATTTTGAAAATGAAAAATCCCTCTATACCCCCTCTAACGACCCGTCAATGATTTCCATTGACGAATTATTGTTATTCAGAGGGAAATGGATATTCTGCAGCCCACACCATGATGCGTGCCAAGTCTTATTTGATTTTGAGGTAATTTTGAAAATGAATAATCCCTCTATTCCTCCTCTGACGACCCGACATTGATTTCTTTTAACAAATTATTGTTATTGAGATGGAAATGAATATTCTGTACCCCACCATGTTGCGTGCCAAGTCATATTTGATTTTGGGGTAATTTTGATAATGAAAAATCCCTCTATACCCCCTCTAACGACCTGTCAATGATTTCCATTGACGAATTATTGTTATTCAGATGGAAATGGGTATTCTGCAGCCCACTATGATGCGTGCCAAGTTATATTTGATTTTGAGGTAATTTTGAAAATGAAAAATCCCTCTATACCCCATCTGACGACCCGACAATGATTTCTTTTGAAAAATTATTGTTATTGAGATGGAAATGAATATTGTGTACCCCACCATGTTGCGTGCCAAGTCATATTTGATTTTGGGGTAATTTTGAAAATGAAATATCCCTCTATACCCCCTCTGACGACACGACAATGATTTCTGTTGACGAATTATTGTTTTTCAGATGGAAATGGATGATTTGCACCCTACTATGATGCGTGCCAAGCCTTATTTGAATTTTGAGGTAATTTTGAAAATGAAAAATCCCTCTATACCCCCTCTGACGACCCGACAATGATTTCTTTTGACAAATTATTGTAATTGAGATGGAAATGAATATTCTCTACCCCACCATGATGCGTGCCAAGTCATATTTGATTTTTGAAGTCATTTTGAAAATGAAAAATCCCTCTATACCCCCTCTAACGACCCGTCAATGATTTCCATTGACGAATTATTGTTATTCAGATGGAAATGGATATTCTGCAGCCCACACCATGATGCGTGCCAAGTCTTATTTGATTTTTGAAGTCATTTTGATAATGAAAAATCCCTCTATTCCCTCTCTGACGACCCGACAATGATTTCTGTGGACAAATTATTTTAATAGAGATGGAAATGGATATTCTGTACCCCACCATGATGCGTGCCAAGTCATTTTTGATTTTTGAAGTCATTTTGAAAATGAAAAATCCCTCTATTCCCTGTCTGACGACCCGACAATGATTTCTGTTTACGAATTATTGTTATTCAGATGGAAATAGATATTCTGCACCCCACCATGATGCGTGCCAAGTCATTTTTGATTTTTGATGTCATTTTGAAAATGAAAAATCCCTCTATTCCCTCTCTGACGACCCGACAATGATTTCTGTAGACAAATTATTTTTATAGAGATGGAAATGGATATTCTGTACCCCACCATGATGCGTGCCAAGTCATATTTGATTTTTGAAGTCATTTTGAAAATGATAAATCCCTCTATACCCCCTCTGACGACCCGACAATGATTTCTGTTGACGAATTATTGTTTTTCAGATGGAAATGGATGATTTGCACCCTACTATGATGCGTGCCAAGCCTTATTTGAATTTTGAAGTCATTTTGATAATGAAAAATCCCTCTATACCCCCTCTAACGACCCGTCAATGATTTCCATTGACAAATTATTGTTATTCAGATGGAAATGGATATTCTGCAGCCCACCATGATGCGTGCCAAGTCATATTAGATTTTGAGGTAAATTTGAAAATGAAAAATCCCTCCATTCCCCCTCTGACGACACGACAATGATTTCTGTTGACGAATTATTGTTATTCAGATGGAAAAGAATATTCTGCACCTCACTATGTTGCGTGCCAAGTCATATTCAATTTTGAGGTAATTTTGAAAATGAAAAATCCCTCTATACCCCCTCTGACGACCCGACAATGATTTATTTTGACAAATCATTGTTATTGAGATGGAAATGAATATTCTGTACCCCACCATGTTGCGTGCCAAGTCATATTTGATTTTGGGGTAATTTTGATAATGAGAAATCCCTCTATACCCCCTCTGACGACCCGACAATGATTTCTTCTGACAAATTATTGTTATTGAGATGAAAATGAATATTTTGTACCCCACCATGATGCGTGCCAAGTCATATTTGATTTTTGAAGTCATTTTGAAAATGAAAAATCCCTCTATACCCCCTCTAACGACCCGTCAATGATTTCCATTGACGAATTATTGTTATTCAGATGGAAATGCATGTTTTGCACCCCACTATGATGCGTGCCAAGTCATATTTGATTTTTGAAGTCATTTTGATAATGAAAAATCCCTCTATTCCCTCTCTGACGACCCGACAATGATTTCTGTAGACAAATTATTTTTATAGAGATGGAAATGGATATTCTGTACCCCACCATGATGCGTGCCAAGTCATATTTGATTTTTGAAGTCATTTTGAAAATGATAAATCCCTCTATACCACCTCTGACGACCCGACAATGATTTCTGTTGACGAATTATTGTTTTTCAGATGGAAATGGATGATTTGCACCCTACTATGATGCGTGCCAAGCCTTATTTGAATTTTGAAGTCATTTTGATAATGAAAAATCCCTCTATACCCCCTCTAACGACCCGTCAATGATTTCCATTGACAAATTATTGTTATTCAGATGGAAATGGATATTCTGCAGCCCACCATGATGCGTGCCAAGTCATATTAGATTTTGAGGTAAATTTGAAAATGAAAAATCCCTCCATTCCCCCTCTGACGACACGACAATGATTTCTGTTGACGAATTATTGTTATTCAGATGGAAAAGAATATTCTGCACCCCACTATGTTGCGTGCCAAGTCATATTCAATTTTGAGGTAATTTTGAAAATGAAAAATCCCTCTATACCCCCTCTGACGACCCGACAATGATTTATTTTGACAAATCATTGTTATTGAGATGGAAATGAATATTCTGTACCCCACCATGTTGCGTGCCAAGTCATGTTTGATTTTGGGGTAATTTTGATAATGAGAAATCCCTCTATACCCCCTCTGACGACCCGACAATGATTTCTTCTGACAAATTATTGTTATTGAGATGAAAATGAATATTTTGTACCCCACCATGATGCGTGCCAAGTCATATTTGATTTTTGAAGTCATTTTGAAAATGAAAAATCCCTCTATACCCCCTCTAACGACCCGTCAATGATTTCCATTGACGAATTATTGTTATTCAGATGGAAATGGATATTCTGCAGCCCACACCATGATGCGTGCCAAGTCTTATTTGATTTTGAGGTGATTTTGAAAATGAATAATCCCTCTATACCTCCTCTGACGACCCGACATTGATTTCTTTTAACAAATTATTGTTATTGAGATGGAAATGAATATTCTGTACCCCACCATGTTGCGTGCCAAGTCATATTTGATTTTGGGGTAATTTTGATAATGAAAAATCCCTCTATACCCCCTCTAACGACCTGTCAATGATTTCCATTGACGAATTATTGTTATTCAGATGGAAATGGGTATTCTGCAGTCCACCATGATGCGTGCCAAGTTATATTTGATTTTGAGGTAATTTTGAAAATGAAAAATCCCTCTATACCCCCTCTGACGACCCGACAATGATTTCTTTTAAAAAATTATTGTTATTGAGATGGAAATGAATATTGTGTACCCCACCATGTTGCGTGCCAAGTCATATTTGATTTTGGGGTAATTTTGAAAATGAAATATCCCTCTATACCCCCTCTGACGACACGACAATGATTTCTGTTGACGAATTATTGTTTTTCAGATGGAAATGGATGATTTGCACCCTACTATGATGCGTGCCAAGCCTTATTTGAATTTTGAGGTAATTTTGAAAATGAAAAATCCCTCTATACCCCCTCTGACGACCCGACAAAGATTTCTTTTGACAAATTATTGTTATTGAGATGGAAATGAATATTCTGTACCCCACCATGATGCGTGCCAAGTCATATTTGATTTTTGAAGTCATTTTGATAATGAAAAATCCCTCTATACCCCCTCTGACGACCCGACAATGATTTCTGTTGACAAATTATTGTTCTTCAGATGGAAATGGATGTTTTGCAACCTACTATGATGCGTGCCAAGCCTTATTTGAATTTTGAAGTCATTTTGATAATGAAAAATCCCTCTATACCCCCTCTAACGACCCGTCAATGATTTCCATTGACAAATTATTGTTATTCAGATGGAAATGGATGTTTTGCAACCTACTATGATGCGTGCCAAGCCTTATTTGAATTTTGAAGTCATTTTGATAATGAAAAATCCCTCTATACCCCCTCTAACGACCCGTCAATGATTTCCATTGACAAATTATTGTTCTTCAGATGGAAATGGATGTTTTGCAACCTATTATGATGCGTGCCAAGCCTTATTTGAATTTTGAAGTCATTTTGATAATGAAAAATCCCTCTATACCCCCTCTAACGACCCGTCAATGATTTCCATTGACAAATTATTGTTATTCAGATGGAAATGGATATTCTGCAGCCCACCATGATGCGTGCCAAGTCATATTAGATTTTGAGGTAAATTTGAAAATGAAAAATCTCTCCATTCCCCCTCTGACGACACGACAATGATTTCTGTTGACGAATTATCGTTATTCAGATGGAAAAGAATATTCTGCACCCCACTATGTTGCGTGCCAAGTCATATTCAATTTTGAGGTAATTTTGAAAATGAAAAATCCCTCTATACCCCCTCTGACGACCCGACAATGATTTATTTTGACAAATCATTGTTATTGAGATGGAAATGAATATTCTGTACCCCACCATGTTTCGTGCCAAGTCATATTTGATTTTGGGGTAATTTTGATAATGAGAAATCCCTCTATACCCCCTCTGACGACCCGACAATGATTTCTTCTGACAAATTATTGTTATTGAGATGAAAATGAATATTTTGTACCCCACCATGATGCGTGCCAAGTCATATTTGATTTTTGAAGTCATTTTGAAAATGAAAAATCCCTCTATACCCCCTCTAACGACCCGTCAATGATTTCCATTGACGAATTATTGTTATTCAGATGGAAATGGATATTCTGCAGCCCACACCATGATGCGTGCCAAGTCTTATTTGATTTTGAGGTAATTTTGAAAATGAATAATCCCTCTATACCTCCTCTGACGACCCGACATTGATTTCTTTCAACAAATTATTGTTATTGAGATGGAAATGAATATTCTGTACCCCACCATGTTGCGTGCCAAGTCATATTTGATTTTGGGGTAATTTTGATAATGAAAAATCCCTCTATACCCCCTCTAACGACCTGTCAATGATTTCCATTGACGAATTATTGTTATTCAGATGGAAATGGGTATTTTGCAGCCCACCATGATGCGTGCCAAGTTATATTTGATTTTGAGGTAATTTTGAAAATGAAAAATCCCTCTATACCCCCTCTGACGACCCGACAATGATTTCTTTTGAAAAATTATTGTTATTGAGATGGAAATGAATATTGTGTACCCCACCATGTTGCGTGCCAAGTCATATTTGATTTTGGGGTAATTTTGAAAATGAAATATCCCTCTATACCCCCTCTGACGACACGACAATGATTTATCTTAAAAAATTATTGTTATTCAGATGACAATGGATATTCTGCACCCCACCATGATGCGTGCCAAGTCATTTTTGATTTTTGAAGTCATTTTGAAAATGAAAAATCCCTCTATTCCCTGTCTGACGACCCGACAATGATTTCTGTTTACGAATTATTGTTATTCAGATGGAAATAGATATTCTGCACCCCACCATGATGCGTGCCAAGTCATATTTGATTTTGAGGTTATTTTGATAATGAAAAATCCCTCTATACCCCCTCTGACGTCCCGACAATGATTTCTGTTGACAAATTATTGTTATTTAGATGGAAATGCATGTTTTGCACCCCACTATGATGCGTGCCAAGTCATATTTGATTTTTGAAGTCATTTTGATAATGAAAAATCCCTCTATTCCCTCTCTGACGACCCGACAATGATTTCTGTAGACAAATTATTTTTATAGAGATGGAAATGGATATTCTGTACCCCACCATGATGCGTGCCAAGTCATATTTGATTTTTGAAGTCATTTTGAAAATGAAAAATCCCTCTATACCCCCTCTGACGACCCGACAATGATTTCTGTTGACGAATTATTGTTTTTCAGATGGAAATGGATGATTTGCACCCTACTATGATGCGTGCCAAGCCTTATTTGAATTTTGAAGTCATTTTGATAATGAAAAATCCCTCTATACCCCCTCTAACGACCCGTCAATGATTTCCATTGACAAATTATTGTTATTCAGATGGAAATGGATATTCTGCAGCCCACCATGATGCGTGCCAAGTCATATTAGATTTTGAGGTATATTTGAAAATGAAAAATCCCTCCATTTCCCCTCTGACGACACGACAATGATTTCTGTTGACGAATTATTGTTATTCAGATGGAAAAGAATATTCTGCACCCCACTATGTTGCGTGCCAAGTCATATTCAATTTTGAGGTAATTTTGAAAATGAAAAATCCCTCTATACCCCCTCTGACGACCCGACAATGATTTATTTTGACAAATCATTGTTATTGAGATGGAAATGAATATTCTGTACCCCACCATGTTGCGTGCCAAGTCATATTTGATTTTGGGGTAATTTTGATAATGAGAAATCCCTCTATACCCCCTCTGACGACCCGACAATGATTTCTTCTGACAAATTATTGTTATTGAGATGAAAATGAATATTTTGTACCCCACCATGATGCGTGCCAAGTCATATCTGATTTTTGAAGTCATTTTGAAAATGAAAAATCCCTCTATACCCCCTCTAACGACCCGTCAATGATTTCCATTGACGAATTATTGTTATTCAGATGGAAATGGATATTCTGCAGCCACACCATGATGCGTGCCAAGTCTTATTTGATTTTGAGGTAATTTTGAAAATGAATAATCCCTCTATACCTCCTCTGACGACCCGACATTGATTTCTTTTAACAAATTATTGTTATTGAGATGGAAATGAATATTCTGTACCCCACCATGTTGCGTGCCAAGTCATATTTGATTTTGGGGTAATTTTGATAATGAAAAATCCCTCTATACCCCCTCTAACGACCTGTCAATGATTTCCATTGACGAATTATTGTTATTCAGATGGAAATGGGTATTCTGCAGCCCACCATGATGCGTGCCAAGTTATATTTGATTTTGAGGTAATTTTGAAAATGAAAAATCCCTCTATACCCCCTCTGACGACCCGACAATGATTTCTTTTGAAAAATTATTGTTATTGAGATGGAAATGAATATTGTGTACCCCACCATGTTGCGTGCCAAGTCATATTTGATTTTGGGGTAATTTTGAAAATGAAATATCCCTCTATACCCCCTCTGACGACACGACAATGATTTATCTTAAGGAATTATTGTTATTCAGATGACAATGGATATTCTGCACCCCACCATGATGCGTGCCAAGTCATTTTTGATTTTTGAAGTCATTTTGAAAATGAAAAATCCCTCTATTGCCTGTCTGACGACCCGACAATGATTTCTGTTTACGAATTATTGTTATTCAGATGTAAATAGATATTCTGCACCCCACCATGATGCGTGCCAAGTCATATTTGATTTTGAGGTTATATTGATAATGAAAAATCCCTCTATACCCCCTCTGACGTCCCGACAATGATTTCTGATGACAAATTATTGTTATTAGATGGAAATGCATGTTTTGCACCCCACTATGATGCGTGCCAAGTCATATTTGATTTTTGAAGTCATTTTGATAATGAAAAATCCCTCTATTCCCTCTCTGACGACCCGACAGTGAATTCTGTAGACAAATTATTTTTATAGAGATGGAAATGGATATTCTGTACCCCACCATGATGCGTGCCAAGTCATATTTGATTTTTGAAGTCATTTTGAAAATGATAAATCCCTCTATACCCCCTCTGACGACCCGACAATGAATTCTGTTGACGAATTATTGTTTTTCAGATGGAAATGGATGATTTGCACCCTACTATGATGCGTGCCAAGCCTTATTTGAATTTTGAAGTCATTTTGATAATGAAAAATCCCTCTATACCCCCTCTAACGACCCGTCAATGATTTCCATTGACAAATTATTGTTATTCAGATGGAAATGGATATTCTGCAGCCCACCATGATGCGTGCCAAGTCATATTAGATTTTGAGGTAAATTTAAAAATGAAAAATACCTCCATTCCCCCTCTGACGACACGACAATGATTTCTGTTGACGAATTATTGTTATTCAGATGGAAAAGAATATTCTGCACCCCACTATGATGCGTGCCAAGTTTTATTAGATTTCTGAGGAAATTTTGAATTTGAAAAATCCCTCTATACCCCCTCTATCGACCCGTCAATGATTTCTGTTGATGAATTATTGTTATTCAGATGGAAATGGATATTCTGCAGCCCACCATGATGCGTGCCAAGTCATATTAGATTTTGAGGTAATTTTAAAAATGAAAAATCCTTTTATAATCCCTCTGACGACCCGACAATGATTTCTGTTGACAAATTATTGTTATTGAGATGAAAATGGATATTCTGCACCCCACCATGATGCTTGCCAAGTCATATTTGATTATGAGGTAAATTTGAAAATGAAAAATCCCTCCATTCCCCCTCTGACGACACGACAATGATTTCAGTTGACGAATTATTGTTATTCAGATGGAAATGAATATTCTGCACCCCACTATGATGCGTGCCAAGTTTTATTAGATTTCTGAGGAAATTTTGAATTTGAAAAATCCCTCTATACCCCCTCTATCGACCCGTCAATGATTTCTGTTGATGAATTATCGTTATTCAGATGGAAATGGATATTCTGCAGCCCACCATGATGGGTGCCAAGTCATATTAGATTTTTGAAGAAATATTGATAATGAAAAATCCCTCTATACCCTCTCTGACGACCCGACAATGATTTCTGTTGACGAATTATTGTTATCCAGATGGAAATGAATATTTTGCACCCTACTATGATGCGTGCCAAGTTATATTTAATTTTTGAAGTAATTTTGAAAATGATAAATCCCTCTATACCCCCTCTGACGACCCGACAATGAATTCTGTTGACGAATTATTGTTTTTCAGATGGAAATGGATGATTTGCACCCTACTATGATGCGTGCCAAGCCTTATTTGAATTTTGAAGTCATTTTGATAATGAAAAATCCCTCTATACCCCCTCTGACGACCCGACAATGATTTCTCCTGACAAATTATTGTTATTGAGATGAAAATGAATATTTTGTACCCCACCATGATGCGTGCCAAGTCATATTTGATTTTTGAAGTCATTTTGAAAATGAAAAATCCCTCTATACCCCCTCTAACGACCCGTCAATGATTTCCATTGACGAATTATTGTTATTCAGATGGAAATGGATATTCTGCAGCCCACACCATGATGCGTGCCAAGTCATATTTGATTTTGGGGTAATTTTGATAATGAGAAATCCCTCTATACCCCCTCTGACGACCCGACAATGATTTCTTCTGACAAATTATTGTTATTGAGATGGAAATGAATATTCTGTACCCCACCATGTTGCGTGCCAAGTCATATTTGATTTTGGGGTAATTTTGATAATGAAAAATCTTTCTATACCCCCTCTAACGACCTGTCAATGATTTCCATTGACGAATTATTGTTATTCAGATGGAAATGGGTATTCTGCAGCCCACCATGATGCGTGCCAAGTTATATTTGATTTTGAGGTAATTTTGAAAATGAAAAATCCCTCTATACCCCCTCTGACGACCCGACAATGATTTCTTTTGAAAAATTATTGTTATTGAGATGAAAATGAATATTGTGTACCCCACCATGTTGCGTGCCAAGTCATATTTGATTTTGGGGTAATTTTGAAAATGAAATATCCCTCTATATCCCCTCTGACGACACGACAATGATTTATCTTAAGGAATTATTGTTATTCAGATGACAATGGATATTCTGCACCCCACCATGTTGCGTGCCAAGTCACTTTTGATTTTTGAAGTCATTTTGAAAATGAAAAATCCCTCTATTCCCTGTCTGACGACCCGACAATGATTTCTGTTTACGAATTATTGTTATTCAGATGGAAATAGATATTCTGCACCCCACCATGATGCGTGCCAAGTCATATTTGATTTTGAGGTTATTTTGATAATGAAAAATCCCTCTATACCCCCTCTGACGTCCCGACAATGATTTCTGTTGACAAATTATTGTTATTTAGATGGAAATGCATGTTTTGCACCCCACTATGATGCGTGCCAAGTCATATTTGATTTTTGAAGTCATTTTGATAATGAAAAATCCCTCTATTCCCTCTCTGACGACCCGACAATGATTTCTGTAGACAAATTATTCTTATAGAGATGGAAATGGATATTCTGTACCCCACCATGATGCGTGCCAAGTCATATTTGATTTTTGAAGTCATTTTGAAAATGATAAATCCCTCTATACCCCCTCTGACGACCCGACAATGATTTCTGTTGACGAATTATTGTTTTTCAGATGGAAATGGATGATTTGCACCCTACTATGATGCGTGCCAAGCCTTATTCGAATTTTGAAGTCATTTTGATAATGAAAAATCCCTCTATACCCCCTCTAACGACCCGTCAATGATTTCCATTGACAAATTATTGTTATTCAGATGGAAATGGATATTCTGCAGCCCACCATGATGCGTGCCAAGTCATATTAGATTTTGAGGTAAATTTGAAAATGAAAAATCCCTCCATTCCCCCTCTGACGACACGACAATGATTTCTGTTGACGAATTATTGTTATTCAGATGGAAAAGAATATTCTGCACCCCACTATGTTGCGTGCCAAGTCATATTCAATTTTGAGGTAATTTTGAAAATGAAAAATCCCTCTATACCCCCTCTGACGACCCGACAATGATTTATTTTGACAAATCATTGTTATTGAGATGGAAATGAATATTCTGTTCCCCACCATGTTGCGTGCCAAGTCATATTTGATTTTGGGGTAATTTTGATAATGAGAAATCCCTCTATACCCCCTCTGACGACCCGACAATGATTTCTTCTGACAAATTATTGTTATTGAGATGAAAATGAATATTTTGTACCCCACCATGATGCGTGCCAAGTCATATTTGATTTTTGAAGTCATTTTGAAAATGAAAAATCCCTCTATACCCCCTCTAACGACCCGTCAATGATTTCCATTGACGAATTATTGTTATTCAGATGGAAATGGATATTCTGCAGCCCACACCATGATGCGTGCCAAGTCTTATTTGATTTTGAGGTAATTTTGAAAATGAATAATCCCTCTATACCTCCTCTGACGACCCGACATTGATTTCTTTTAACAAATTATTGTTATTGAGATGGAAATGAATATTCTGTACCCCACCATGTTGCGTGCCAAGTCATATTTGATTTTGGGGTAATTTTGATAATGAAAAATCCCTCTATACCCCCTCTAACGACCTGTCAATGATTTCCATTGACGAATTATTGTTATTCAGATGGAAATGGGTATTCTGCAGCCCACCATGATGCGTGCCAAGTTATATTTGATTTTGAGGTAATTTTGAAAATGAAAAATCCCTCTATACCCCCTCTGACGACCCGACAATGATTTCTTTTGAAAAATTATTGTTATTGAGATGGAAATGAATATTGTGTACCCCACCATGTTGCGTGCCAAGTCATATTTGATTTTGGGGTAATTTTGAAAATGAAATATCCCTCTATACCCCCTCTGACGACACGACAATGATTTATCTTAAGGAATTATTGTTATTCAGATGACAATGGATATTCTGCACCCCACCATGATGCGTGCCAAGTCATTTTTGATTTTTGAAGTCATTTTGAAAATGAAAAATGCCTCTATTCCCTGTCTGACGACCCGACAATGATTTCTGTTTACGAATTATTGTTATTCAGATGGAAATAGATATTCTGCACCCCACCATGATGCGTGCCAAGTCATATTTGATTTTGAGGTTATTTTGATAATGAAAAATCCCTCTATACCCCCTCTGACGTCCCGAAAATGATTTCTGTTGACAAATTATTGTTATTTAGATGGAAATGCATGTTTTGGACCCCACTATGATGCGTGCCAAGTCATATTTGATTTTTGAAGTCATTTTGATAATGAAAAATCCCTCTATTCCCTCTCTGACGACCCGACAATGATTTCTGTAGACAAATTATTTTTATAGAGATGGAAATGGATATTCTGTACCCCACCATGATGCGTGCCAAGTCATATTTGATTTTTGAAGTCATTTTGAAGATGATAAATCCCTCTATACCCCCTCTGACGACCCGACAATGATTTCTGTTGACGAATTATTGTTTTTCAGATGGAAATGGATGATTTGCACCCTACTATGATGCGTGCCAAGCCTTATTTGAATTTTGAAGTCATTTTGATAATGAAAAATCCCTCTATACCCCCTCTAACGACCCGTCAATGATATCCATTGAAAAAATTATTGTTATTCAGATGGAAATGGATATTCTGCAGCCCACCATGATGCGTGCCAAGTCATATTAGATTTTGAGGTAAATTTGAAAATGAAAAATCCCTCCATTCCCCCTCTGACGACACGACAATGATTTCTGTTGACGAATTATTGTTATTCAGATGGAAAAGAATATTCTGCACCCCACTATGTTGCGTGCCAAGTCATATTCAATTTTGAGGTAATTTTGAAAATGAAAAATCCCTCTATACCCCCTCTGACGACCCGACAATGATTTATTTTGACAAATCATTGTTATTGAGATGGAAATGAATATTCTGTACCCCACCATGTTGCGTGCCAAGTCATA
This sequence comes from Chrysolina americana, assembly GCA_958502065.1. NCBI lineage: Eukaryota > Metazoa > Arthropoda > Insecta > Coleoptera > Chrysomelidae > Chrysolina > Chrysolina americana. Next base: position 43,294,334 of record OY293414.1, read on the forward strand.
TTTGATTTTGGGGTAATTTTGATAATGAGAAATCCCTCTATACCCCCTCTGACGACCCGACAATGATTTCTTCTGACAAATTATTGTTATTGAGATGAAAATGAATATTTTGTACCCCACCATGATGCGTGCCAAGTCATATTTGATATTTGAAGTCATTTTGAAAATGAAAAATCCCTCTATACCCCCTCTAACGACCCGTCAATGATTTCCATTGACGAATTATTGTTATTCAGATGGAAATGGATATTCTGCAGCCCACACCATGATGCGTGCCAAGTCTTATTTGATTTTGAGGTAATTTTGAAAATGAATAATCCCTCTATACCTCCTCTGAAGACCCGACATTGATTTCTTTTAACAAATTATTGTTATTGAGCTGGAAATGAATATTCTGTACCCCACCATGTTGCGTGCCAAGTCATTTTTGATTTTGGGGTAATTTTGATAATGAAAAATCCCTCTATACCCCCTCTAACGACCTGTCAATGATTTCCATTGACGAATTATTGTTATTCAGATGGAAATGGGTATTCTGCAGCCCACCATGATGCGTGCCAAGTTATATTTGATTTTGAGGTAATTTTGAAAATGAAAAATCCCTCTATACCCCCTCTGACGACCCGACAATGATTTCTTTTGAAAAATTATTGTTATTGAGATGGAAATGAATATTGTGTACCCCACCATGTTGCGTGCCAAGTCATATTTGATTTTGGGGTAATTTTGAAAATGAAATATCCCTCTATACCCCCTCTGACGACACGACAATGATTTATCTCAAGGAATTATTGTTATTCAGATGACAATGGATATTCTGCACCCCACCATGATGCGTGCCAAGTCATTTTTGATTTTTGAAGTCATTTTGAAAATGAAAAATCCCTCTATTCCCTGTCTGACGACCCGACAATGATTTCTGTTTACGAATTATTGTTATTCAGATGGAAAAAGATATTCTGCACCCCACCATGATGCGTGCCAAGTCATATTTGATTTTGAGGTTATTTTGATAATGAAAAATCCCTCTATACCCCCTCTGACGTCCCGACAATGATTTCTGTTGACAAATTATTGTTATTTAGATGGAAATGCATGTTTTGCACCCCACTATGATGCGTGCCAAGTCATATTTGATTTTTGAAGTCATTTTGATAATGAAAAATCCCTCTATTCCCTCTCTGACGACCCGACAATGATTTCTGTAGACAAATTATTTTTATAGAGATGGAAATGGATATTCTGTACCCCACCATGATGCGTGCCAAGTCATATTTGATTTTTGAAGTCATTTTGAAAATGATAAATCCCTCTATACCCCCTCTGACGACCCGACAATGATTTCTGTTGTCGAATTATTGTTTTTCAGATGGAAATGGATGATTTGCACCCTACTATGATGCGTGCCAAGCCTTATTTGAATTTTGAAGTCATTTTGATAATGAAAAATCCCTCTATACCCCCTCTAACGACCCGTCAATGATTTCCATTGACAAATTATTGTTATTCAGATGGAAATGGATATTCTGCAGCCCACCATGATGCGTGCCAAGTCATATTAGATTTTGAGGTAAATTTGAAAATGAAAAATCCCTCCATTCCCCCTCTGACGACACGACAATGATTTCTGTTGACGAATTATTGTTATTCAGATAGAAAAGAATATTCTGCACCCCACTATGATGCGTGCCAAGTTTTATTAGATTTCTGAGGAAATTTTGAATTTGAAAAATCCCTCTATACCCCCTCTATCGACCCGTCAATGATTTCTGTTGATGAATTATTGTTTTTCAGATGGAAATGGATGATTTGCACCCTACTATGATGCGTGCCAAGCCTTATTTGAATTTTGAGGTAATTTTGAAAATGAAAAATCCCTCTATACCCCCTCTGACGACCCGACAATGATTTCTTTTGACAAATTATTGTTATTGAGATGGAAATGAATATTCTGTACCCCACCATGATGCGTGCCAAGTCATATTTGATTTTTGAAGTCATTTTGATAATGAAAAATCCCTCTATACACCCTCTGACGACCCGACAATGATTTCTGTTGACAAATTATTGTTCTTCAGATGGAAATGGATGTTTTGCAACCTACTATGATGCGTGCCAAGCCTTATTTGAATTTTGAAGTCATTTTGATAATGAAAAATCCCTCTATACCCCCTCTAACGACCCGTCAATGATTTCCATTGACGAATTATTGTTATTCAGATGGAAATGGATATTCTGCAGCCCACCATGATGCGTGCCAAGTCTTATTTGATTTTAAGGTAATTTTGAAAATGAGAAATCCCTCTATACCCCCTCTGACGACCCGACAATGATTTCTTTTGACAAATTATTGTTATTGAGATGGAAATGAATATTCTGTACCCCACCATGTTGCGTGCCAAGTCATATTTGATTTTGGGGTAATTTTGATAATGAGAAATCCCTCTATACCCCCTCTGACGACCCGACAATGATTTCTTCTGACAAATTATTGTTATTGAGATGAAAATGAATATTTTGTACCCCACCATGATGCGTGCCAAGTCATATTTGATTTTTGAAGTTATTTTGAAAATGAAAAATCCCTCTATACCCCCTCTGAAGACCCGACAATGATTTCTGTTGACGAATTATTGTTTTTCAGATGGAAATGGATGTTTTGCACCCAACTATGATGCGTGCCAAGCCTTATTTGAATTTTGAAGTCATTTTGATAATGAAAAATCCCTCTATACCCCCTCTGACGACCCGACAATGATTTCTTTTGACAAATCATTGTTATTGAGATGGAAATGAATATTCTGTACCCCACCATGTTGCGTGCCAAGTCATATTTGATTTTGGGGTAATTTTGATAATGAGAAATCCCTCTATACCCCCTCTGACGACCCGACAATGATTTCTTCTGACAAATTATTGTTATTGAGATGAAAATGAATATTTTGTACCCCACCATGATGCGTGCCAAGTCATATTTGATTTTTGAAGTCATTTTGAAAATGAAAAATCCCTCTATACCCCCTCTAACGACCCGTCAATGATTTCCATTGACGAATTATTGTTATTCAGATGGAAATGGATATTCTGCAGCCCACCATGATGCGTGCCAAGTCTTATTTGATTTTGAGGTAATTTTGAAAATGAGAAATCCCTCTATACCCCCTCTGACGACCCGACAATGATTTCTTTTGACAAATTATTGTTATTGAGATGGAAATGAATATTCTGCAGCCCACCATGATGCGTGCCAAGTCTTATTTGATTTTGAGGTAATTTTGAAAATGAAAAATCCCTCTATACCCCCTCTGACGACCCGACAATGATTTCTTTTGAAAAATTATTGTTATTGAGATGGAAATGAATATTGTGTACCCCACCATGTTGCGTGCCAAGTTATATTTGATTTTGGGGTAATTTTGAAAATGAAATATCCCTCTATACCCCCTCTGACGACACGACAATGATTTCTGTTGACGAATTATTGTTTTTCAGATGGAAATGGATGATTTGCACCCTACTATGATGCGTGCCAAGCCTTATTTGAATTTTGAGGTAATTTTGAAAATGAAAAATCCCTCTATACCCCCTCTGACGACCCGACAAAGATTTCTTTTGACAAATTATTGTTATTGAGATGGAAATGAATATTCTGTACCCCACCATGATGCGTGCCAAGTCATATTTGATTTTTGAAGTCATTTTGATAATGAAAAATCCCTCTATACCCCCTCTGACGACCCGACAATGATTTCTGTTGACAAATTATTGTTCTTCAGATGGAAATGGATGTTTTGCAACCTACTATGATGCGTGCCAAGCCTTATTTGAATTTTGAAGTCATTTTGATAATGAAAAATCCCTCTATACCCCCTCTAACGACCCGTCAATGATTTCCATTGACAAATTATTGTTATTCAGATGGAAATGGATGTTTTGCAACCTACTATGATGCGTGCCAAGCCTTATTTGAATTTTGAAGTCATTTTGATAATGAAAAATCCCTCTATACCCCCTCTAACGACCCGTCAATGATTTCCATTGACAAATTATTGTTCTTCAGATGGAAATGGATGTTTTGCAACCTATTATGATGCGTGCCAAGCCTTATTTGAATTTTGAAGTCATTTTGATAATGAAAAATCCCTCTATACCCCCTCTAACGACCCGTCAATGATTTCCATTGACAAATTATTGTTATTCAGATGGAAATGGATATTCTGCAGCCCACCATGATGCGTGCCAAGTCATATTAGATTTTGAGGTGAATTTGAAAATGAAAAATCCCTCCATTCCCCCTCTGACGACACGACAATGATTTCTGTTGACGAATTATTGTTATTCAGATGGAAAAGGATATTCTGCACCCCACTATGTTGCGTGCCAAGTCATATTCAATTTTGAGGTAATTTTGAAAATGAAAAATCCCTCTATACCCCCTCTGACGACCCGACAATGATTTATTTTGACAAATCATTGTTATTGAGATGGAAATGAATATTCTGTACCCCACCATGTTGCGTGCCAAGTCATATTTGATTTTGGGGTAATTTTGATAATGAGAAATCCCTCTATACCCCCTCTGACGACCCGACAATGATTTCTTCTGACAAATTAATGTTATTGAGATGAAAATGAATATTTTGTACCCCACCATGATGCGTGCCAAGTCATATTTGATTTTGAGGTTATTTTGATAATGAAAAATCCCTCTATACCACCTCTGACGTCCCGACAATGATTTCTGTTGACAAATTATTGTTATTAAGATGAAATTGCATGTTTTGCACCCCACTATGATGCGTGCCAAGTCATATTTGATTTTTGAAGTCATTTTGATAATGAAAAATCCCTTTATTCCCTCTCTGACGACCCGACAATGATTTCTGTAGACAATTTATTTTTATAGAGATGGAAATGGATATTCTGTACTCCACCATGATGCGTGCCAAGTCATATTTGATTTTTGAAGTCATTTTGAAAATGAAAAGTCCCTCTCTACCCCCTCTAACGACCCGTCAATGATTTCTGTAAACGAATTATTGTTATTCAGATGGAAATAGATATTCTGCACCCCACCATGATGCGTGCCAAGTCATTTTTGATTTTTGAAGTCATTTTGAAAATGAAAAATCCCTCTATTCCCTCTCTGACGACCCGACAATGATTTCTGTTTACGAATTATTGTTATTCAGATGGAAATAGATATTCTGCACCCCACCATGATGCGTGCCAAGTCATATTTGATTTTGAGGTTATTTTGATAATGAAAAATCCCTCTATACCACCTCTGACGTCCCGACAATGATTTCTGTTGACAAATTATTGTTATTAAGATGAAATTGCATGTTTTGCACCCCACTATGATGCGTGCCAAGTCATATTTGATTTTTGAAGTCATTTTGATAATGAAAAATCCCTTTATTCCCTCTCTGACGACCCGACAATGATTTCTGTAGACAATTTATTTTTATAGAGATGGAAATGGATATTCTGTACTCCACCATGATGCGTGCCAAGTCATATTTGATTTTTGAAGTCATTTTGAAAATGAAAAGTCCCTCTCTACCCCCTCTAACGACCCGTCAATGATTTCTGTAAACGAATTATTGTTATTCAGATGGAAATAGATATTCTGCACCCCACCATGATGCGTGCCAAGTCATATTTGATTTTTGAAGTCATGTTGAAAATGAAAAATCCCTCTATTCCCTCTCTGACGACCCGACAATGATTTCTGTTGACGAATTATTGTTATTTGGATGGAAATGCATGTTTTGCACCCCACTATGATGCGTGCCAAGTCATATTTGATTTATGAAGTCATTTTGATAATGAAAAATCCCTCTATACCCCCTCTGACGACCCGAAAATGATTTATGTTGACGAATTATTGTTATTTAGATGAAAATGGATATTATGCACTCCACTATGATACGTGCCAAGTCACATTTGATTTTTGAAGTAATTTTGAAAATGAAAAATCCCTCTATGCCCCCTCTAACGACCCGTCAATGATTTCTGTTGACTAATTATTTATATTCAGAAGGAAATGGATATTCTGCACCCCACCATGATGCGTGCCAAGTCATATTAGATTTTGAGGTAATTTTGAAAATGAAAAATCCCTCGATACCCCCTCTCACGACACGACAATGATTTCTTTTGACGAATTATTGTCATTCAGATGGAAATGGATGTTTTGCACCCCACTATGATGCGTGCCAAGTCCTATTTGATTTTGAGGTAATTTTGAAAATGAAAAATCCCTCTATACACCCTCTGACGTCCCGACAATGATTTCTGTTGACAAATTATTTATATAGAGATGAAAATGGATATTCTGTACCCCACCATGATGCGTGCCAAGTCATATTTGATTTTGGGGTAATTTTGAAAATGAAATATCCATCTATACCCCCTCTGACGACACGACAATTATTTATCTTAAGGAATTATTGTTATTCAGATGGGAATGGATATTCTGCACCCCACCATGATGCGTGCCAAGTCATTTTTGATTTTTGAAGTCATTTTGAAAATGAAAAATCCCTCTATACCCCCTCTATCGACCCGTCAATGATATTGTATTGACGAATTATTGTTATTCAGATGGAAATGGATATTCTGCAGCCCACCATGATGCGTGCCAAGTCATATTTGATTTTGAGGTAATTTTGAAAATGAAAAATCCCTCTATACTTCCTCTGACGACCCGACAATGATTTCTTTTGACAAATCATTGTTATTGAGATGGAAATGAATATTCTGTACCCCACCATGTTGCGTGCCAAGTCATATTTGATTTTGGGGTAATTTTGATAATGAAAAATCCCTCTATACCCCCTCTAACGACCTGTCAATGATTTCCATTGACGAATTATTGTTATTCAGATGGAAATGGATATTCTGCAGCCCACCATGATGCGTGCCAAGTCATATTTGATTTTGAGGTAATTTTGAAAATGAAAAATCCCTCTATACCCCCTCCGACGACCCGACAATGATTTCTTTTAACAAATTATTGTTATTGAGATGGAAATGAATATTCTGTACCCCACCATGATGCGTGCCAAGTCATATTTGATTTTGGGGTAATTTTGATAATGAAAAATCCCTCTATACCCCCTCTAACGACCTGTCAATGATTTCCATCGACGAATTATTGTTATTCAGATGGAAATGGATATTCTGCAGCCCACCATGATGCGTGCCAAGTCATATTTGATTTTGAGGTAATTTTGAAAATGAAAAATCCCTCTATACTTCCTCTGACGACCCGACAATGATTTCTTTTGACAAATCATTGTTATTGAGATGGAAATGAATATTCTGTACCCCACCATGTTGCGTGCCAAGTCATATTTGATTTTGGGGTAATTTTGATAATGTAAAATCCCTCTATACCCCCTCTAACGACCTGTCAATGATTTCCATTGACGAATTATTGTTATTCAGATGGAAATGGATATTCTGCAGCCCACCATGATGCGTGCCAAGTCATATTTGATTTTGAGGTAATTTTGAAAATGAAAAATCCCTCTATACCCCCTCCGACGACCCGACAATGATTTCTTTTAACAAATTATTGTTATTGAGATGGATATGAATATTGTGTACCCCACCATGTTGCGTGCCAAGTCATATTTGATTTTGGGGTAATTTTGAAAATGAAATATCCCTCTATACCCCCTCTGACGACACGACAATGATTTATCTTAAGGAATTATTGTTATTCAGATGGGAATGGATATTCTGCACCCCACCATGATGAGTGCCAAGTCATTTTTGATTTTTGAAGTCATTTTGAAAATGAAAAATCCCTCTATTCCCTCTCTGACGTCCCGACAATGATTTCTGTTGACAAATAATTGTTATTTAGATGAAATTGCATGTTTTGCACCCCACTATGATGCGTGCCAAGTCATATTTGATTTTTGAAGTCATTTTGATAATGAAAAATCCCTTTATTCCCTCTCTGACGACCCGACAATGATTTCTGTAGACAATTTATTTTTATAGAGATGGAAATGGATATTCTGTACTCCACCATGATGCGTGCCAAGTCATATTTGATATTTGAAGTCATTTTGAAAATGAAAAATCCCTCTCTACCCCCTCTAACGACCCGTCAATGATTTCTGTTTACGAATTATTGTTATTCAGATAGAAATAGATATTCTGCACCCACCATGATGCGTGCCAAGTCATATTTGATTTTTGAAGTCATTTTGAAAATGAAAAATCCCTCTATTCCCTCTCTGACGACCCGACAATGATTTCTGTTGACGATTTATTGTTATTTGGATGGAAATGCATGTTTTGCACCCCTCTATGATGCGTGCCAAGTCATATTTGAATCATGAAGTCATTTTGATAATGAAAAATCCCTCTATACCCCCTCTGACGACCCGAAAATGATTTCTGTTGACGAATTATTGTTATTTAGATGAAAATGGATATTATGCACTCCACTATGATACGTGCCAAGTCATATTTGATTTTTGAAGTAATTTTGAAAATGAAAAATCTCTTCAACCCCCTCTGACGACCCGACAATAATTTATTTTGACGAATTATTGTTATTTAGATGAAAATGGATATTATGCACCCCACCATGATGCGTGCCAAGTCATATTAGATTTTTGAAGAAATATTGATAATGAAAAATCCCTCTATACCCCCTCTAACGACCCGTCAATGATTTCTGTTGACGAATTATTGTTATTCAGATGGAAATGGATATTCTGCAGCCCACCATGATTCGTGCCAAGTCATAATTGATTTTGAGGTAATTTTGAAAATGAAAAATCCCCCTATACCCCTTCTGACGACCCGTCAATGATTTCTGTTGACGAATTATTGTTATTCAGATGAAAATGGATATTTTGTACCCCACCATGATGCGAGCCAAGTCATATTTGATTTTGAGGTAATTTTGAAAATGAAAAATCCCTCTATACCCCCTCTGACGTCCCGACAATGATTTCTGCTGACAAGTTATTGTTGTTGAGATGGAAATGGATATTCTGTACCCCATCATGATGCGTGCCAAGTTATATTTGATTTATGAAGTCGTTTTGTTAATGAAAAATCCCTCTATACCACCTCTGACGACCCGACAATGATTTCTGTTGACGAATTATTGTTAATCAGATGGAAATAAATATTTTGCACCCTACTATGATGCGTGCCAAGTTATATTTGATTTTTGAAGTAATTTTGAAAATGAAAAATCTCTTTAACCCCCTCTGACGACCCGACAATAATTTATGTAGACGAATTATTGTTATTTAGATGAAAATGGATATTATGCACCCCACCATGATGCGTGCCAAGTCATATTAGATTTTTGAAGAAATATTGATTATGAAAAATCCCTCTATACCCCCTCTAACGACCCGTCAATGATTTCTGTTGACGAATTATTGTTATTAAGATGGAAATGGATATTCTGCAGCCCACCATGATGCGTGCCAAGTCATATTTGATTTTAAGGTAATTTTGAAAATGAAAAATCCCTCTATACCGCCTCTGACGACCCTACAATGATTTCTTTTGACAAATTATTGTTATTGAGATGGAAATGAATATTCTGTATCCCACCATGATGCGTGCCTAGACATATTTGATTTTTGAAGTCATTTTGAAAATGAAAAATCACTCTATACCCCCTCTGACGACCCGACAATGATTTCTGTTGACGAATTATTGTTTTTCAGATGGAAATGGATGTTTTGCACCCTACTATGATGAGTGCCAAGCCATATTTGAATTTTGAAGTCATTTTGATAATGAAAAATCCCTCTATACCCCCTCTAACGACCCGTCAATGATTTCTGTTGAAGAATTATTGTTATTCAGATGGAAATGGATATTCTGCAGCCCACCATGTTGCGTGCCAAGTCATATTTGATTTTGAGGTAATTTTGAAAATGAAAAATCCCTCTATACCCCCTCTGACGACCCGACAATGATTTCTTTTGACAAATTATTGTTATTGAGATGGAAATGAATATTCTGTACCCCACCATGATGCGTGCCAAGTCATATTTGATTTTTGAAGTCATTTTGAAAATGAGAAATCCCTGTATCCCCCCTCTAACGACCCGACAATGATTTCTGTTGATGAATTATTGTTATTCAGAAGGAAATGGATATTCTGCACCCCACCATGATGCGTGCCAAGTCATATTAGATTCTTGAAGAAATATTGAAAAAGAAAAATCCCTGTATCCCCTCTCTAATGACCCGACAATGATTTCTGTTGACGAAATATTGTTATTCAGATGGAAATGGATATTCTGCACCCCACCAAGTTGCGTGCCAAGTCTTATTTGATTTTGAGGTAATTTTGAAAATGAAAAATCCCTCTATACCCCCTCTAACGACCCGACAATGATTTCTGTTAACGAATTATTGTTATTCAGATAGAAATGGATATTCTGTACCCCCCCATGATGCGTGCCAAGTCATATTTGATTTTTGAAGTCATTTTGAAAATGAAAAATCCCTCTATACCCCCTCTGACGACTCGACAATGATTTCTGTTGATGAATTATAGTTATTCAGAAGGAAATGGATATTCTGCACCCCACCATGATGCGTGCCAAGTCATATTAGATTCTTGAAGAAATATTGAAAAAGAAAAATCCCTGTATCCCCTCTCTAATGACCCGACAATGATTTCTGTTGACGAAATATTGTTATTCAGATGGAAATGGATATTCTGCACCCCACCAAGTTGCGTGCCAAGTCATATTTGATTTAGAGGTAATTTTGAAAATGAAAAATCCCTCTATACTCCCTCTAACGATCCGACAATGATTTCTGTTAACGAATTATTGTTATTCAGATAGAAATGGATATTCTGCAGCCCACCATGATGCGTGCCAAGTCATATTAGATTTTTGAAGAAATATTGAAAATGAAAAATCCCTCCATACCCCCTATGACGACACGACAATGATTTATGTTGACGAATTATTGTTATCTAGATGGACATGGATACTTTGCACCCCACCATGATGCGTGCCTAGTCATATTTGATTTTGAGGTAATTTTGAAAATGAAAAATCCCTCTATACCCCCTCTGACGACCCGACAATGATTTCTGTTGACGAAATATTGTTATTCAGATGAAAATGAATATTTTGCACCCTACTATTATGCGTGCCAAGCCTTGTTTGAATTTTGAAGTCATTTTGATAATGAAAAATCCCTCTATACCCCCTCTAACGAGCCGTCAATGATTTCCACTGACGAATTATTGTTATTCAGATGGAAATAAATTTTCTGCAGCCCACCATGATGCGTGCCAAGTCATATTTGATTTTGAGGTAATTTTGAAAATGAAAAATCCCTCTATACCCCCTCTGACGACCCGACAATGATTTCTTTCGACAAATTATTGTTATTGAGATGGAAATGAATATTCTGTACCCCACCATGATGCGTGCCAAGTCATATTTGATTTTTGAAGTCATTTTGAAAATGAAAAATCCCTCTATACCCCCTCTGACGACCCGACAATGATTTCTGTTGACGAATTATTGTTTTTCAGATGGAAATGGGTGTTTTGCAACCTACTATGATGCGTGCCAAGCCTTATTTGAATTTTGAAGTCATTTTGAGAATGAAAAATCCCTCTATACCCCCTCTAACGACCCGTCAATGATTTCCATTGACGAATTATTGTTATTCAGATGGAAATGGATATTCTGCAGCCCACCATGATGCGTGCCAAGTCTTATTTGATTTTGAGGTAATTTTGAAAATGAGAAATCCCTCTATACCCCTTCTGACGACCCGACAATGATTTCTTTTGACAAATTATTGTTAATGAGATGGAAATGAATATTCTGTACCCCACCATGTTGCGTGCCAAGTCATATTTGATTTTCGGGTAATTTTGATAATGAGAAATCCCTCTATACCCCCTCTGACGACCCGACAATGATTTCTTCTGACAAATTATTGTTATTGAGATGAAAATGAATATTCTGTACCCCACCATGATGCGTGCTAAGTCATATTTGATTTTTGAAGTCATTTTGAAAATGAAAAATCCCTCTATACCCCCTCTGACGACCCGACAATGATTTCTGTTAACGAATTATTGTTTTTCAGATTGAAATGGATGTTTTGCACCCTACTATGATGCGTGCCAAGCCTTATTTGAATTTTGAAGTCATTTTGATAATGAAAAATCCCTCTACACCCCCTCTAACGACCCGTCAATGATTTTGTATTGACGAATTATTGTTATCCAGATGGAAATGGATATTCTGCAGCCCACCATGATGCGTGCCAAGTCATATTTGATTTTGAGGTAATTTTGAAAATGAAAAATCCCTCTATACCCCCTCTGACGACCCGACAATGATTTCTTTTGACAAATCATTGTTATTGAGATGAAAATGAATATTCTGTACCCCACCATGTTGCGTGCCAAGTCATATTTGATTTTGGGGTAATTTTGATTATGAAAAATCCCTCTATACCCCCTCTAACGACCTGTCAATGATTTCCATTGACGAATTATTGTTATTCAGATGGAAATGGATATTCTGCAGCCCACCATGATGCGTGCCAAGTCATATTTGATTTTGAGGTAATTTTGAAAATGAAAAATCCCTCTATACCCCCTCTGACGACCCGACAATGATTTCTTTTGACAAATTATTGTTATTGAGATGGAAATGAATATTCTGTACCCCACCATGATGCGTGCCAAGTCATATTTGATTTTGGGGTAATTTTGATAATGAAAAATCCCTCTATACCCCCTCTAACGACCTGTCAATGATTTCCATTGACGAATTATTGTTATTCAGATGGAAATGGATATTCTGCAGCCCACCATGATGCGTGCCAAGTCATATTTGATTTTGAGGTAATTTTGAAAATGAAAAATCCCTCTATACCCCCTCTGACGACCCGACAATGATTTCTTTTGACAAATTATTGTTATTGAGATGGAAATGAATATTGTGTACCCCACCATGTTGCGTGCCAAGTCATATTTGATTTTGGGGTAATTTTGAAAATGAAATATCCCTCTATACCCCCTCTGACGACACGACAATGATTTATCTTGAGGAATTATTGTTATTCAGATGGGAATGGATATTCTGCACCCCACCATGATGCGTGCCAAGTCAATTTTGATTTTTGAAGTCATTTTGAAAATGAAAAATTCCTCTATTCCCTCTCTGACGACCCGACAATGATTTCTGTTTACGAAATATTGTTATTCAGATGGAAATAGATATTCTGCACCCCACCATGATGCGTGCCAAGTCATATTTGATTTTGAGGTTATTTTGATAATGAAAAATCCCTCTATACTCCCTCTGACGTCCCGACAATGATTTCTGTTGACTAATTATTGTTATTTAGATAATATTGCATGTTTTGCACCCCACTATGATGCGTGCCAAGTCATATTTGATTTTTGAAGTCATTTTGAAAATGAAAAGTCCCTCTCTACCCCCTCTAACGACCCGTCAATGATTTCTGTAAACGAATTATTGTTATTCAGATGGAAATAGATATTCTGCACCCCACCATGATGCGTGCCAAGTCATATTTGATTTTTGAAGTCATTTTGAAAATGAAAAGTCCCTCTCTACCCCCTCTAACGACCCGTCAATGATTTCTGTAAACGAATTATTGTTATTCAGATGGAAATAGATATTCTGCACCCCACCATGATGCGTGCCAAGTCATATTTGATTTTTGAAGTCATTTTGATAATGAAAAATCCCTCTATACCCCCTCTGACGACCCGAAAATGATTTATGTTGACGAATTATTGTTATTTAGATGAAAATGGATATTATGCACTCCACTATGATACGTGCCAAGTCACATTTGATTTTTGAAGTAATTTTGAAAATGAAAAATCCCTCTATGCCCCCTCTAACGACCCGTCAATGATTTCTGTTGACTAATTATTTATATTCAGAAGGAAATGGATATTCTGCACCCCACCATGATGCGTGCCAAGTCATATTAGATTTTGAGGTAATTTTGAAAATGAAAAATCCCTCGATACCCCCTCTGACGACACGACAATGATTTCTTTTGACGAATTATTGTCATTCAGATGGAAATGGATGTTTTGCACCCCACTATGATGCGTGCTAAGTCCTATTGGATTTTGAGGTAATTTTGAAAATGAAAAATCCCTCTATACACCCTCTGACGTCCCGACAATGATTTCTGTTGACAAATTATTTAAATAGAGATGGAAATGGATATTCTGTACCCCACCATGATGCGTGCCAAGTCATATTTGATTTTGGGGTAATTTTGAAAATGAAATATCCATCTATACCCCCTCTGACGACACGACAATTATTTATCTTAAGGAATTATTGTTATTCAGATGGGAATGGATATTCTGCACCCCACCATGATGCGTGCCAAGTCATTTTTGATTTTTGAAGTCATTTTGAAAATGAAAAATCCCTCTATACCCCCTCTATCGACCCGTCAATGATATTGTATTGACGAATTATTGTTATTCAGATGGAAATGGATATTCTGCAGCCCACCATGATGCGTGCCAAGTCATATTTGATTTTGAGGTAATTTTGAAAATGAAAAATCCCTCTATACTTCCTCTGACGACCCGACAATGATTTCTTTTGACAAATCATTGTTATTGAGATGGAAATGAATATTCTGTACCCCACCATGTTGCGTGCCAAGTCATATTTGATTTTGGGGTAATTTTGATAATGAAAAATCCCTCTATACCCCCTCTAACGACCTGTCAATGATTTCCATTGACGAATTATTGTTATTCAGATGGAAATGGATATTCTGCAGCCCACCATGATGCGTGCCAAGTCATATTTGATTTTGAGGTAATTTTGAAAATGAAAAATCCCTCTATACCCCCTCCGACGACCCGACAATGATTTCTTTTAACAAATTATTGTTATTGAGATGGAAATGAATATTCTGTACCCCACCATGATGCGTGCCAAGTCATATTTGATTTTGGGGTAATTTTGATAATGAAAAATCCCTCTATACCCCCTCTAACGACCTGTCAATGATTTCCATCGACGAATTATTGTTATTCAGATGGAAATGGATATTCTGCAGCCCACCATGATGCGTGCCAAGTCATATTTGATTTTGAGGTAATTTTGAAAATGAAAAATCCCTCTATACCCCCTCTGACGACCCGACAATGATTTCTTTTGACAAATTATTGTTATTGAGATGGATATGAATATTGTGTACCCCACCATGTTGCGTGCCAAGTCATATTTGATTTTGGGGTAATTTTGAAAATGAAATATCCCTCTATACCCCCTCTGACGACACGACAATGATTTATCTTAAGGAATTATTGTTATTCAGATGGGAATGGATATTCTGCACCCCACCATGATGCGTGCCAAGTCATTTTTGATTTTTGAAGTCATTTTGAAAATGAAAAATCCCTCTATTCCCTCTCTGACGTCCCGACAATGATTTCTGTTGACAAATAAATGTTATTTAGATGAAATTGCATGTTTTGCACCCCACTATGATGCGTGCCAAGTCATATTTGATTTTTGAAGTCATTTTGATAATGAAAAATCCCTTTATTCCCTCTCTGACGACCCGACAATGATTTCTGTAGACAATTTATTTTTATAGAGATGGAAATGGATATTCTGTACTCCACCATGATGCGTGCCAAGTCATATTTGATATTTGAAGTCATTTTGAAAATGAAAAATCCCTCTCTACCCCCTCTAACGACCCGTCAATGATTTCTGTTTACGAATTATTGTTATTCAGATAGAAATAGATATTCTGCACCCACCATGATGCGTGCCAAGTCATATTTGATTTTTGAAGTCATTTTGAAAATGAAAAATCCCTCTATTCCCTCTCTGACGACCCGACAATGATTTCTGTTGACGAATTATTGTTATTTGGATGGAAATGCATGTTTTGCACCCCACTATGATGCGTGCCAAGTCATATTTGAATCATGAAGTCATTTTGATAATGAAAAATCCCTCTATACCCCCTCTGACGACCCGAAAATGATTTCTGTTGACGAATTATTGTTATTTAGATGAAAATGGATATTATGCACTCCACTATGATACGTGCCAAGTCATATTTGATTTTTGAAGTAATTTTGAAAATGAAAAATCTCTTCAACCCCCTCTGACGACCCGACAATAATTTATGTTGACGAATTATTGTTATTTAGATGAAAATGGATATTATGCACCCCACCATGATGCGTGCCAAGTCATATTAGATTTTTGAAGAAATATTGATAATGAAAAATCCCTCTATACCCCCTCTAACGACCCGTCAATGATTTCTGTTGACGAATTATTGTTATTCAGATGGAAATGGATATTCTGCAGCCCACCATGATTCGTGCCAAGTCATAATTGATTTTGAGGTAATTTTGAAAATGAAAAATCCCCCTATACCCCTTCTGACGACCCGTCAATGATTTCTGTTGACGAATTATTGTTATTCAGATGAAAATGGATATTTTGTACCCCACCATGATGCGAGCCAAGTCATATTTGATTTTGAGGTAATTTTGAAAATGAAAAATCCCTCTATACCCCCTCTGACGTCCCGACAATGATTTCTGCTGACAAGTTATTGTTGTTGAGATGGAAATGGATATTCTGTACCCCATCATGATGCGTGCCAAGTTATATTTGATTTATGAAGTCGTTTTGTTAATGAAAAATCCCTCTATACCACCTCTGACGACCCGACAATGATTTCTGTTGACGAATTATTGTTAATCAGATGGAAATGAATATTTTGCACCCTACTATGATGCGTGCCAAGTTATATTTGATTTTTGAAGTAATTTTGAAAATGAAAAATCTCTTTAACCTCCTCTGACGACCCGACAATAATTTATGTTGACGAATTATTGTTATTTAGATGAAAATGGATATTATGCACCCCACCATGATGCGTGCCAAGTCATATTAGATTTTTGAAGAAAAATTGATTATGAAAAATCCCTCTATACCCCCTCTAACGACCCGTCAATGATTTCTGTTGACGAATTATTGTTATTAAGATGGAAATGGATATTCTGCAGCCCACCATGATGCGTGCCAAGTCATATTTGATTTTGAGGTAATTTTGAAAATGAAAAATCCCTCTATACTGCCTCTGACGACCCTACAATGATTTCTTTTGACAAATTATTGTTATTGAGATGGAAATGAATATTCTGTATCCCACCATGATGCGTGCCTAGACATATTTGATTTTTGAAGTCATTTTGAAAATGAAAAATCACTCTATACCCCCTCTGACGACCCGACAATGATTTCTGTTGACGAATTATTGTTATTCAGATGAAAATGGATATTCTGCACCCTACCATGATGCGTGCTAAGTCATATTAGATTTTGAGGTAATTTTGAAAATTAAAAATCCCTCTATACCCCCTCTGACGTCCCGACAATGATTTCTGTTGACAAATTATTGTTATCGAGATGGAAATGGATATTCTGTACCTCACCATGATGCGAGCCAAGTCATATTTGATTTTTGAAGTCATTTTGATAATGAAAAATCCCTCTGTACCCCCTCTGACGACCTGACAATGATTTCTGTTGACGAATTATTGTTTTTCAGATGGAAATGGATGTTTTGCACCCTACTATGATGAGTGCCAAGCCATATTTGAATTTTGAAGTCATTTTGATAATGAAAAATCCCTCTATACCCCCTCTAACGACCCGTCAATGATTTCTGTTGAAGAATTATTGTTACTCAGATGGAAATGGATATTCTGCAGCCCACCATGTTGCGTGCCAAGTCATATTTGATTTTGAGGTAATTTTGAAAATGAAAAATCCCTCTATACCCCCTCTGACGACCCGACAATGATTTCTTTTGACAAATTATTGTTATTGAGATGGAAATGAATATTCTGTACCCCACCATGTTGCGTGCCAAGTCATATTTGATTTGTGAAGTCATTTTGAAAATGAGAAATCCCTGTATCCCCCCTCTAACGACCCGACAATGATTTCTGTTGATGAATTATTGTTATTCAGAAGGAAATGGATATTCTGCACCCCACCATGATGCGTGCCAAGTCATATTAGATTCTTGAAGAAATATTGAAAAAGAAAAATCCCTGTATCCCCTCTCTAATGACCCGACAATGATTTCTGTTGACGAAATATTGTTATTCAGATGGAAATGGATATTCTGCACCCCACCAAGTTGCGTGCCAAGTCTTATTTGATTTTGAGGTAATTTTGAAAATGAAAAATCCCTCTATACCCCCTCTAACGACCCGACAATGATTTCTGTCAACGAATTATTGTTATTCAAATAGAAATGGATATTCTGTACCCCCCCATGATGCGTGCCAAGTCATATTTGATTTTTGAAGTCATTTTGAAAATGAAAAATCCCTCTATACCCCCTCTTACGACTCGACAATGATTTCTGTTGATGAATTATAGTTATTCAGAAGGAAATGGATATTCTGCACCCCACCATGATGCGTGCCAAGTCATATTAGATTCTTGAAGAAATATTGAAAAAGAAAAATCCCTGTATCCCCTCTCCAATGACCCGACAATGATTTCTGTTGACGAAATATTGTTATTCAGATGGAAATGGATATTCTGCACCCCACCAAGTTGCGTGCCAAGTCATATTTGATTTAGAGGTAATTTTGAAAATGAAAAATCCCTCTATACTCCCTCTAACGATCCGACAATGATTTCTGTTAACGAATTATTGTTATTCAGATAGAAATGGATATTCTGCAGCCCACCATGATGCGTGCCAAGTCATATTTGATTTTTGAAGAAATATTGAAAATGAAAAATCCCTCCATACCCCCTATGACGACACGACAATGATTTATGTTGACGAATTATTGTTATCTAGATGGACATGGATACTTTGCACCCCACCATGATGCGTGCCTAGTCATATTTGATTTTGAGGTAATTTTGAAAATGAAAAATCCCTCTATACCCCCTCTGACGACCCGACAATGATTTCTGTTGACGAAATATTGTTATTCAGATGAAAATGAATATTTTGCACCCTACTATTATGCGTGCCAAGCCTTGTTTGAATTTTGAAGTCATTTTGATAATGAAAAATCCCTCTATACCCCCTCTAACGAGCCGTCAATGATTTCCACTGACGAATTATTGTTATTCAGATGGAAATAAATTTTCTGCAGCCCACCATGATGCGTGCCAAGTCATATTTGATTTTGAGGTAATTTTGAAAATGAGAAATCCCTCTATACCCCTTCTGACGACCCGACAATGATTTCTTTTGACAAATTATTGTTAATGAGATGGAAATGAATATTCTGTACCCCACCATGTTGCGTGCCAAGTCATATTTGATTTTCGGGTAATTTTGATAATGAGAAATCCCTCTATACCCCCTCTGACGACCCGACAATGATTTCTTCTGACAATGAATATTCTGTACCCCACCATGATGCGTGCTAAGTCATATTTGATTTTTGAAGTCATTTTGAAAATGAAAAATCCCTGTATCCCCCCTCTAACGACCCGACAATGATTTCTGTTGATGAATTATTGTTATTCAGAAGGAAATGGATATTCTGCACCCCACCATGATGCGTGCCAAGTCATATTAGATTCTTGAAGAAATATTGAAAAAGAAAAATCCCTGTATCCCCTCTCTAATGACCCGACAATGATTTCTGTTGACGAAATATTGTTATTCAGATGGAAATGGATATTCTGCACCCCACCAAGTTGCGTGCCAAGTCTTATTTGATTTTGAGGTAATTTTGAAAATGAAAAATCCCTCTATACCCCCTCTAACGACCCGACAATGATTTCTGTCAACGAATTATTGTTATTCAAATAGAAATGGATATTCTGTACCCCCCCATGATGCGTGCCAAGTCATATTTGATTTTTGAAGTCATTTTGAAAATGAAAAATCCCTCTATACCCCCTCTTACGACTCGACAATGATTTCTGTTGATGAATTATAGTTATTCAGAAGGAAATGGATATTCTGCACCCCACCATGATGCGTGCCAAGTCATATTAGATTCTTGAAGAAATATTGAAAAAGAAAAATCCCTGTATCCCCTCTCTAATGACCCGACAATGATTTCTGTTGACGAAATATTGTTATTCAGATGGAAATGGATATTCTGCACCCCACCAAGTTGCGTGCCAAGTCATATTTGATTTAGAGGTAATTTTGAAAATGAAAAATCCCTCTATACTCCCTCTAACGATCCGACAATGATTTCTGTTAACGAATTATTGTTATTCAGATAGAAATGGATATTCTGCAGCCCACCATGATGCGTGCCAAGTCATATTTGATTTTTGAAGAAATATTGAAAATGAAAAATCCCTCCATACCCCCTATGACGACACGACAATGATTTATGTTGACGAATTATTGTTATCTAGATGGACATGGATACTTTGCACCCCACCATGATGCGTGCCTAGTCATATTTGATTTTGAGGTAATTTTGAAAATGAAAAATCCCTCTATACCCCCTCTGACGACCCGACAATGATTTCTGTTGACGAAATATTGTTATTCAGATGAAAATGAATATTTTGCACCCTACTATTATGCGTGCCAAGCCTTGTTTGAATTTTGAAGTCATTTTGATAATGAAAAATCCCTCTATACCCCCTCTAACGAGCCGTCAATGATTTCCACTGACGAATTATTGTTATTCAGATGGAAATAAATTTTCTGCAGCCCACCATGATGCGTGCCAAGTCATATTTGATTTTGAGGTAATTTTGAAAATGAGAAATCCCTCTATACCCCTTCTGACGACCCGACAATGATTTCTTTTGACAAATTATTGTTAATGAGATGGAAATGAATATTCTGTACCCCACCATGTTGCGTGCCAAGTCATATTTGATTTTCGGGTAATTTTGATAATGAGAAATCCCTCTATACCCCCTCTGACGACCCGACAATGATTTCTTCTGACAATGAATATTCTGTACCCCACCATGATGCGTGCTAAGTCATATTTGATTTTTGAAGTCATTTTGAAAATGAAAAATCCCTCTATACCCCCTCTGACGACCCGACAATGATTTCTGTTAACGAATTATTGTTTTTCAGATTGAAAGGGATGTTTTGCACCCTACTATGATGCGTGCCAAGCCTTATTTGAATTTTGAAGTCATTTTGATAATGAAAAATCCCTCTATACCCCCTCTAACGACCCGTCAATGATTTTGTATTGACGAATTATTGTTATCCAGATGGAAATGGATATTCTGCAGCCCACCATGATGCGTGCCAAGTCATATTTGATTTTGAGGTAATTTTGAAAATGAAAAATCCCTCTATACCCCCTCTGACGACCCGACAATGATTTCTGTTGACGAAATATTGTTATTCAGATGAAAATGAATATTTTGCACCCTACTATTATGCGTGCCAAGCCTTGTTTGAATTTTGAAGTCATTTTGATAATGAAAAATCCCTCTATACCCCCTCTAACGAGCCGTCAATGATTTCCATTGACGAATTATTGTTATTCAGATAGAAATAAATTTTCTGCAGCTCACCATGATGCGTGCCAAGTCATATTTGATTTTTGAAGTCATTTTGAAAATGAAAAATCCCTCTATACCCCCTCTGACGACCCGACAATGATTTCTGTTGACGAATTATTATTTTTCAGATGGAAATGGATGTTTTGCAACCTACCATGATGCGTGCCAAGCCTTATTTGAATTTTGAAGTCATTTTGATAATGAAAAATCCCTCTATACCCCCTCTAACGACCCGTCAATGATTTCCATTGACGTATTATTGTTTTTCAGATGGAAATGGATATTCTGCAGCCCACCATGATGCGTGCCAAGTCATTTTTGATTTTTGAAGTCATTTTGAAAATGAAAAATCCCTCTATTCCATCTCTGACGACCCGACAATGATTTCTGTTTACGAATTATTGTTATTCAGATGGAAATAGATATTCTGCACCCCACCATGATGCGTGCCAAGTCATATTTGATTTTGAGGTTATTTTGATAATGAAAAATCCCTCTATACCCCCTCTGACGTCCCGACAATGATTTCTGTTGACAAATTATTGTTATTTAGATGAAATTGCATGTTTTGCACCCCACTATGATGCGTGCCAAGTCATATTTGATTTTTGAAGTCATTTTGAAAATGAAAAATCCCTCTCTACCCCCTCTAACGACCCGTCAATGATTTCTGTTTACGAATTATTGTTATTCAGATGGAAATAGATATTCTGCACCCCACCATGATGCGTGCCAAGTCATATTTGATTTTTGAAGTCATTTTGAAAATAAAAAATCCCTCTATTCCCTCTCTGACGACCCGACAATGATTTCTGTTGACGAATTATTGTTATTTGGATGGAAATGCATGTTTTGCACCCCACTATGATGCGTGCCAAGTCATATTTGATTCATGAAGTCATTTTGATAATGAAAAATCCCTCTATACCCCCTCTGACGACCCGAAAATTATTTCTGTTGACGAATTATTGTTATTTAGATGAAAATGGATATTATGCACTCCACTATGATACGTGCCAAGTCATATTTGATTTTTGAAGTAATTTTGAAAATGAAAAATCTCTTTAACCCCCTCTAACGACCCGACAATAATTTATGTTGACGAATTATTGTTATTTAGATGAAAATGGATATTATGCACCCCACCATGATGCGTGCCAAGTCATATTAGATTTTTGAAGAAATATTGATAATGAAAAATCCCTCTATACCCCCTCTAACGACCCGTCAATAATTTCTGTTGACGAATTATTGTTATTCAGATGGAAATGGATATTCTGCAGCCCACCATGATGCGTGCCAAGTCATATTTGATTTTGAGGTAATTTTGAAAATGAAAAATCCCTCTATAATCCCTCTGACGACCCGACAATGATTTCTGTTGACGAAATATTGTTATTCAGATGAAAATGAATATTTTGCACCCTACTATTATGCGTGCCAAGCCTTGTTTGAATTTTGAAGTCATTTTGATAATGAAAAATCCCTCTATAATCCCTCTGACGACCCGACAATGATTTCTGTTGACGAATTATTGTTTTTCAGATGGAAATGGATGTTTTGCAACCTACTATGATGCGTGCCAAGCCTTATTTGAATTTTGAAGTCATTTTGATAATGAAAAATCCCTCTATACCCCCTCTAACGACCCGTCAATGATTTCCATTGACGAATTATTGTTATTCAGATGGAAATGGATATTCTGCAGCCCACCATGATGCGTGCCAAGTCTTATTTGATTTTGAGGTAATTTTGAAAATGAGAAATCCCTCTATACACCCTCTGACGACCCGACAATGATTTCTTTTGACAAATTATTGTTATTGAGATGGAAATGAATATTCTGTACCCCACCATGTTGCGCGCCAAGTCATATTTGATTTTGGGGTAATTTTGATAATGAGAAATCCCTCTATACCCCCTCTGACGACCCGACAATGATTTCTTCTGACAAATTATCGTTATTGAGATGAAAATGAATATTCTGTACCCCACCATGATGCGTGCCAAGTCATATTTGATTTTTGAAGTCATTTTGAAAATGAAAAATCCCTCTATACCCCCTCTGACGACCCGACAATGATTTCTGTTGACGAATTATTGTTTTTCAGATGGAAATGGATGTTTTGCACCCTACTATGATGCGTGCCAAGCCTTATTTGAATTTTGAAGTCATATTGATAATGAAAAATCCCTCTATACCCCCTCTAACGACCCGTCAATGAATTTGTATTGACGAATTATTGTTATTCAGATGGGAATGGATATTCTGCAGCCCACCATGATGCGTGCCAAGTCATATTTGATTTTGAGGTAATTTTGAAAATGAAAAATGCCTCTAAACCCCCTCTGACGACCCGACAATGATTTCTTTTGACAAATCATTGTTATTCAGATGGAAATGGATATTCTGCAGCCCACCATGATGCGTACCAAGTCATATTTGATTATGGGGTAATTTTGAAAATGAAAAATCCCTCTATACCCCCTCTGACGACCCGACAATGATTTCTATTGACAAATTATTGTTATTGAGATGGGAATGAATATTCTGTACCCCACCATGATGCGTGCCAAGTCATATTTGATTTTGGGGTAATTTTGATAATGAAAAATCCCTCTATACCCCCTCTAACGACCTGTCAATGATTTCCATTGACGAATTATTGTTATTCAGATGGAAATAGATATTCTGCAGCCCACCATGATGCGTGCCAAGTCATATTTGATTTTGAGGTAATTTTGAAAATGAAAAATCCCTCTATACCCCCTCTGACGACCCGACAATGATTTCTTTTGACAAATTATTGTTATTGAGATGGAAATGAATATTGTGTACCCCACCATGTAGCGTGCCAAGTCATATTTGATTTTGGGGTAATTTTGAAAATGAAATATCCCTCTATACCCCTTCTAACGACCCGACAATGATATCTGTTGACGAATTATTGTTATTCAGATGGAAATGGATATTCTGCACCCCACTATGTTGCGTGCCAAGTGATATTTGATTTTGAGGTGATTTTGAAAATGAAAAATCCCTCTATACCCCCTCTGACGACCCGACAATGATTTATTTTTACATATTATTGTTATTGAGATGAAAATGGATATTCTGTACCCCACCATGATGCGTGCCAAGTCATATTTGATTTTTGAAGTCATTTTGAAAATGAAAAATCCCTCTATACCCCCTCTGACGACCCGACAATGATTTCTGTTGATGAATTATTGTTATTCAGAAGGAAATGGATATTCTGCACCCCACCATGATGCGTGCCAAGTCATATTAGATTCTTGAAGAAATATTGAAAAAGAAAAATTTTGTATCCCCTCTCTAATGACCCGACAATGATTTCTGTTGACGAATTATTGTTATTCAGATGGTAATGGATATTCTGCACCCCACCAAGTTGCGTGCCAAGTCATATTTGATTTAGAGGTAATTTTGAAAATGAGAAATCCCTCTATACTCCCTCTAACGACCCGACAATGATTTTTGTTAACGAATTATTGTTATTCAGATAGAAATGGATATTCTGCAGCCCACCATGATGCGTGCCAAGTCATATTAGATTTTTGAAGAAATATTGAAAATGAAAAATCCCTCCATACCCCCTATGACGACACGACAATGATTTATGTTGACGAATTATTGTTATCTAGATGGACATGGATACTTTGCACCCCACCATGATGCGTGCCTAGTCATATTTGATTTTGAGGTAATTTTGAAAATGAAAAATCCCTCTATACCCCCTCTGACGACTCGACAATGATTTCTGTTGACGAAATATTGTTATTCAGATGAAAATGAATATTTTGCACCCTACTATTATGCGTGCCAAGCCTTGTTTGAATTTTGAAGTCATTTTGATAATGAAAAATCCCTCTATACCCCCTCTAACGAGCCGTCAATGATTTCCATTGACGAATTATTGTTATTCAGATGGAAATAAATTTTCTGCAGCCCACCAAGATGCGTGCCAAGTCATATTTGATTTTGAGGTAATTTTGATAATGAGAAATCCCTCTATACCCCCTCTGACGACCCGACAATGATTTCTTCTGACAAATTATTGTTATTGAGATGAAAATGAATATTCTGTACCCCACCATGATGCGTGCCAAGTCATATTTGATTTTTGAAGTCATTTTGAAAATGAAAAATCCCTCTATACCCCCTCTGACGACCCGACAATGATTTCTGTTGACGAATTATTGTTTTTCAGATGGAAATGGATGTTTTGCACCCTACTATGATGCGTGCCAAGCCTTATTTGAATTTTGAAGTCATATTGATAATGAAAAATCCCTCTATACCCCCTCTAACGACCCGTCAATGATTTTGTATTGACGAATTATTGTTATTCAGATGGAAGTGGATATTCTGCAGCCCACCATGATGCGTGCCAAGTCATATTTGATTTTGAGGTAAATTTGAAAATGAAAAATCCCTCTATACCCCCTCTGACGACCCGACAATGATTTCTGTTAACGAAATATTGTTATTCAGATGAAAATGAATATTTTGCACCCTACTATTATGCGTGCCAAGCCTTGTTTGAATTTTGAAGTCATTTTGAAAATGAAAAATCCCTCTATACCCCCTCTGACGACCCGACAATGATTTCTGTTGATGAATTATTGTTATTCAGAAGGAAATGGATATTCTGCACCCCACCATGATGCGTGCAAAGTCATATTAGATTTTTGAAGAAATATTGAAAAAGAAAAATCTCTGTATCCCCTCTCTAATGACCCGACAATGATTTCTGTTGACGAATTATTGTTATTCAGATGGAAATGAATATTCTGCACCCCACCAAGTTGCGTGCCAAGTCATATTTGATTTAGAGGTAATTTTGAAAATGAAAAATCCCTCTATACTCCCTCTAACGACCCGACAATGATTTCTGTTAACGAATTATTGTTATTCAGATAGAAATGAATATTCTGCAGCCCACTATGATGCGTGCCAAGTCATATCAGATTTTTGAAGAAATATTGAAAATGAAAAATCCCTCCATACCCCCTATGACGACACGACAATGATTTATGTTGACGAATTATTGTTATTCAGATGGACATGGATACTTTGCACCCCACCATGATGCGTGCCTAGTCATATTTGATTTTGAGGTAATTTTGAAAATGAAAAATCCCTCTATACCCCCTCTGACGTCCCGACAATGATTTCTGCTGACAAGTTATTGTTGTTGAGATGGAAATGGATATTCTGTACCCCATCATGATGCGTGCCAAGTTATATTTGATTTATGAAGTCGTTTTGTTAATGAAAAATCCCTCTATACCACCTCTGACGACCCGACAATGATTTCTGTTGACGAATTATTGTTAATCAGATGGAAATGAATATTTTGCACACTACTATGATGCGTGCCAAGTTATATTTGATTTTTGAAGTAATTTTGAAAATGAAAAATCTCTTTAACCTCCTCTGACGACCCGACAATAATTTATGTTGACGAATTATTGTTATTTAGATGAAAATGGATATTATGCACCCCACCATGATGCGTGCCAAGTCATATTAGATTTTTGAAGAAATATTGATTATGAAAAATCCCTCTATACCCCCTCTAACGACCCGTCAATAATTTCTGTTGACGAATTATTGTTATTCAGATGGAAATGG
The DNA here is from genome assembly GCA_958502065.1 of Chrysolina americana. Taxonomy (NCBI): domain Eukaryota; kingdom Metazoa; phylum Arthropoda; class Insecta; order Coleoptera; family Chrysomelidae; genus Chrysolina; species Chrysolina americana. The sequence goes on from OY293414.1 coordinate 43,321,571, forward strand.
ATATTCTGCAGCCCACCATGATGCGTGCCAAGTCATATTTGATTTTGAGGTAATTTTGAAAATGAAAAATCCCTCTATAATCCCTCTGACGACCCGACAATGATTTCTGTTGACGAAATATTGTTATTCAGATGAAAATGAATATTTTGCACCCTACTATTATGCGTGCCAAGCCTTGTTTGAATTTTGAAGTCATTTTGATAATGAAAAATCCCTCTATAATCCCTCTGACGACCCGACAATGATTTCTGTTGACGAATTATTGTTTTTCAGATGGAAATGGATGTTTTGCAACCTACTATGATGCGTGCCAAGCCTTATTTGAATTTTGAAGTCATTTTGATAATGAAAAATCACTCTATACCCCCTCTGACGACCCGACAATGATTTCTGTTGACGAATTATTGTTATTCAGATGAAAATGGATATTCTGCACCCTACCATGATGCGTGCTAAGTCATATTAGATTTAGAGGTAATTTTGAAAATTAAAAATCCCTCTATACCCCCTCTGATGTCCCGACAATGATTTCTGTTGACAAATTATTGTTATCGAGATGGAAATGGATATTCTGTACCTCACCATGATGCGAGCCAAGTCATATTTGATTTTTGAAGTCATTTTGATAATGAAAAATCCCTCTATACCCCCTCTGACGACCTGACAATGATTTCTGTTGACGAATTATTGTTTTTCAGATGGAAATGGATGTTTTGCACCCTACTATGATGAGTGCCAAGCCATATTTGAATTTTGAAGTCATTTTGATAATGAAAAATCCCTCTATACCCCCTCTAACGACCCGTCAATGATTTCTGTTGAAGAATTATTGTTATTCAGATGGAAATGGATATTCTGCAGCCCACCATGTTGCGTGCCAAGTCATATTCGATTTTGAGGTAATTTTGAAAATGAAAAATCCCTCTATACCCCCTCTGACGACCCGACAATGATTTCTTTTGACAAATTATTGTTATTGAGATGGAAATGAATATTCTGTACCCCACCATGATGCGTGCCAAGTCATATTTGATTTTTGAAGTCATTTTGAAAATGAGAAATCCCTGTATCCCCCCTCTAACGACCCGACAATGATTTCTGTTGATGAATTATTGTTATTCAGAAGGAAATGGATATTCTGCACCCCACCATGATGCGTGCCAAGTCATATTAGATTCTTGAAGAAATATTGAAAAAGAAAAATCCCTGTATCCCCTCTCTAATGACCCGACAATGATTTCTGTTGACGAAATATTGTTATTCAGATGGAAATGGATATTCTGCACCCCACCAAGTTGCGTGCCAAGTCTTATTTGATTTTGAGGTAATTTTGAAAATGAAAAATCCCTCTATACCCCCTCTAACGACCCGACAATGATTTCTGTTAACAAATTATTGTTATTCAGATAGAAATGGATATTCTGTACCCCCCCATGATGCGTGCCAAGTCATATTTGATTTTTGAAGTCATTTTGAAAATGAAAAATCCCTCTATACCCCCTCTGACGACTCGACAATGATTTCTGTTGATGAATTATAGTTATTCAGAAGGAAATGGATATTCTGCACCCCACCATGATGCGTGCCAAGTCATATTAGATTCTTGAAGAAATATTGAAAAAGAAAAATCCCTGTATCCCCTCTCTGATGACCCGACAATGATTTCTGTTGACGAAATATTGTTATTCAGATGGAAATGGATATTCTGCACCCCACCAAGTTGCGTGCCAAGTCATATTTGATTTAGAGGTAATTTTGAAAATGAAAAATCCCTCTATACTCCCTCTAACGATCCGACAATGATTTCTGTTAACGAATTATTGTTATTCAGATAGAAATGGATATTCTGCAGCCCACCATGATGCGTGCCAAGTCATATTAGATTTTTGAAGAAATATTGAAAATGAAAAATCCCTCCATACCCCCTATGACGACACGACAATGATTTATGTTGACGAATTATTGTTATCTAGATGGACATGGATACTTTGCACCCCACCATGATGCGTGCCTAGTCATATTTGATTTTGAGGTAATTTTGAAAATGAAAAATCCCTCTATACCCCTTCTGACGACCCGACAATGATTTCTTTTGACAAATTATTGTTAATGAGATGGAAATGAATATTCTTTACCCCACCATGTTGCGTGCCAAGTCATATTTGATTTTCGGGTAATTTTGATAATGAGAAATCCCTCTATACCCCCTCTGACGACCCGACAATGATTTCTTCTGACAAATTATTGTTATTGAGATGAAAATGAATATTCTGTACCCCACCATGATGCGTGCTAAGTCATATTTGATTTTTGAAGTCATTTTGAAAATGAAAAATCCCTCTATACCCCCTCTGACGACCCGACAATGATTTCTGTTAACGAATTATTGTTTTTCAGATTGAAATGGATGTTTTGCACCCTACTATGATGCGTGCCAAGCCTTATTTGAATTTTGAAGTCATTTTGATAATGAAAAATCCCTCTATACCCCCTCTAACGACCCGTCAATGATTTTGTATTGACGAATTATTGTTATCCAGATGGAAATGGATATTCTGCAGCCCACCATGATGCGTGCCAAGTCATATTTGATTTTGAGGTAATTTTGAAAATGAAAAATCCCTCTATACCCCCTCTGACGACCCGACAATGATTTCTGTTGACGAAATATTGTTATTCAGATGAAAATGAATATTTTGCACCCTACTATTATGCGTGCCAAGCCTTGTTTGAATTTTGAAGTCATTTTGATAATGAAAAATCCCTCTATACCCCCTCTAACGAGCCGTCAATGATTTCCATTGACGAATTATTGTTATTCAGATGGAAATAAATTTTCTGCAGCCCACCATGATGCGTGCCAAGTCATATTTGATTTTGAGGTAATTTTGAAAATGAAAAATCCCTCTATACCACCTCTGACGACCCGACAATGATTTCTTTTGACAAATTATTGTTATTGAGATGGAAATGAATATTCTGTACCCCACCATGATGCGTGCCAAGTCATATTTGATTTTTGAAGTCATTTTGAAAATGAAAAATCCCTCTATACCCCCTCTGACGACCCGACAATGATTTCTGTTGACGAATTATTGTTTTTCAGATGGAAATGGGTGTTTTGCAACCTACTATGATGCGTGCCAAGCCTTATTTGAATTTTGAAGTCATTTTGAGAATGAAAAATCCCTCTATACCCCCTCTAACGACCCGTCAATGATTTCCATTGACGAATTATTGTTATTCAGATGGAAATGGATATTCTGCAGCCCACCATGATGCGTGCCAAGTCTTATTTGATTTTGAGGTAATTTTGAAAATGAGAAATCCCTCTATACCCCTTCTGACGACCCGACAATGATTTCTTTTGACAAATTATTGTTAATGAGATGGAAATGAATATTCTTTACCCCACCATGTTGCGTGCCAAGTCATATTTGATTTTCGGGTAATTTTGATAATGAGAAATCCCTCTATACCCCCTCTGACGACCCGACAATGATTTCTTCTGACAAATTATTGTTATTGAGATGAAAATGAATATTCTGTACCCCACCATGATGCGTGCTAAGTCATATTTGATTTTTGAAGTCATTTTGAAAATGAAAAATCCCTCTATACCCCCTCTGACGACCCGACAATGATTTCTGTTAACGAATTATTGTTTTTCAGATTGAAATGGATGTTTTGCACCCTACTATGATGCGTGCCAAGCCTTATTTGAATTTTGAAGTCATTTTGATAATGAAAAATCCCTCTATACCCCCTCTAACGACCCGTCAATGATTTTGTATTGACGAATTATTGTTATCCAGATGGAAATGGATATTCTGCAGCCCACCATGATGCGTGCCAAGTCATATTTGATTTTGAGGTAATTTTGAAAATGAAAAATCCCTCTATACCCCCTCTGACGACCCGACAATGATTTCTGTTGACGAAATATTGTTATTCAGATGAAAATGAATATTTTGCACCCTACTATTATGCGTGCCAAGCCTTGTTTGAATTTTGAAGTCATTTTGATAATGAAAAATCCCTCTATACCCCCTCTAACGAGCCGTCAATGATTTCCATTGACGAATTATTGTTATTCAGATGGAAATAAATTTTCTGCAGCCCACCATGATGCGTGCCAAGTCATATTTGATTTTGAGGTAATTTTGAAAATGAAAAATCCCTCTATACCACCTCTGACGACCCGACAATGATTTCTTTTGACAAATTATTGTTATTGAGATGGAAATGAATATTCTGTACCCCACCATGATGCGTGCCAAGTCATATTTGATTTTTGAAGTCATTTTGAAAATGAAAAATCCCTCTATACCCCCTCTGACGACCCGACAATGATTTCTGTTGACGAATTATTGTTTTTCAGATGGAAATGGATGTTTTGCAACCTACTATGATGCGTGCCAAGCCTTATTTGAATTTTGAAGTCATTTTGATAATGAAAAATCCCTCTATACCCCCTCTAACGACCCGTCAATGATTTCCATTGACGTATTATTGTTTTTCAGATGGAAATGGATATTCTGCAGCCCACCATGATGCGTGCCAAGTCATTTTTGATTTTTGAAGTCATTTTGAAAATGAAAAATCCCTCTATTCCATCTCTGACGACCCGACAATGATTTCTGTTTACGAATTATTGTTATTCAGATGGAAATAGATATTCTGCACCCCACCATGATGCGTGCCAAGTCATATTTGATTTTGAGGTTATTTTGATAATGAGAAATCCCTCTATACCCCCTCTGACGTCCCGACAATGATTTCTGTTGACAAATTATTGTTATTTAGATGAAATTGCATGTTTTGCACCCCACTATGATGCGTGCCAAGTCATATTTGATTTTTGAAGTCATTTTGAAAATGAAAAATCCCTCTCTACCCCCTCTAACGACCCGTCAATGATTTCTGTTTACGAATTATTGTTATTCAGATGGAAATAGATATTCTGCACCCCACCATGATGCGTGCCAAGTCATATTTGATTTTTGAAGTCATTTTGAAAGTAAAAAATCCCTCTATTCCCTCTCTGACGACCCGACAATGATTTCTGTTGACGAATTATTGTTATTTGGATGGAAATGCATGTTTTGCACCCCACTATGATGCGTGCCAAGTCATATTTGATTCATGAAGTCATTTTGATAATGAAAAATCCCTCTATACCCCCTCTGACGACCCGAAAATTATTTCTGTTGACGAATTATTGTTATTTAGATGAAAATGGATATTATGCACTCCACTATGATACGTGCCAAGTCATATTTGATTTTTGAAGTAATTTTGAAAATGAAAAATCCCTCTATACCCCCTCTGACGACTCGACAATGATTTCTGTTGATGAATTATAGTTATTCAGAAGGAAATGGATATTCTGCACCCCACCATGATGCGTGCCAAGTCATATTAGATTCTTGAAGAAATATTGAAAAAGAAAAATCCCTGTATCCCCTCTCTGATGACCCGACAATGATTTCTGTTGACGAAATATTGTTGTTCAGATGGAAATGGATATTCTGCACCCCACCAAGTTGCGTGCCAAGTCATATTTGATTTAGAGGTAATTTTGAAAATGAAAAATCCCTCTATACTCCCTCTAACGATCCGACAATGATTTCTGTTAACGAATTATTGTTATTCAGATAGAAATGGATATTCTGCAGCTCACCATGATGCGTGCCAAGTCATATTAGATTTTTGAAGAAATATTGAAAATGAAAAATCCCTCCATACCCCCTATGACGACACGACAATGATTTATGTTGACGAATTATTGTTATCTAGATGGACATGGATACTTTGCACCCCACCATGATGCGTGCCTAGTCATATTTGATTTTGAGGTAATTTTGAAAATGAAAAATCCCTCTATACCCCCTCTGACGACCCGACAATGATTTCTGTTGACGAAATATTGTTATTCAGATGAAAATGAATATTTTGCACCCTACTATTATGCGTGCCAAGCCTTGTTTGAATTTTGAAGTCATTTTGATAATGAAAAATCCCTCTATACCCCCTCTAACGAGCCGTCAATGATTTCCACTGACGAATTATTGTTATTCAGATGGAAATAAATTTTCTGCAGCCCACCATGATGCGTGCCAAGTCATATTTGATTTTGAGGTAATTTTGAAAATGAAAAATCCCTCTATACCCCCTCTGACGACCCGACAATGATTTCTTTTGACAAATTATTGTTATTGAGATGGAAATGAATATTCTGTACCCCACCATGATGCGTGCCAAGTCATATTTGATTTTTGAAGTCATTTTGAAAATGAAAAATCCCTCTATACCCCCTCTGACGACCCGACAATGATTTCTGTTGACGAATTATTGTTTTTCAGATGGAAATGGGTGTTTTGCAACCTACTATGATGCGTGCCAAGCCTTATTTGAATTTTGAAGTCATTTTGAGAATGAAAAATCCCTCTATACCCCCTCTAACGACCCGTCAATGATTTCCATTGACGAATTATTGTTATTCAGATGGAAATGGATATTCTGCAGCCCACCATGATGCGTGCCAAGTCTTATTTGATTTTGAGGTAATTTTGAAAATGAGAAATCCCTCTATACCCCTTCTGACGACCCGACAATGATTTCTTTTGACAAATTATTGTTAATGAGATGGAAATGAATATTCTTTACCCCACCATGTTGCGTGCCAAGTCATATTTGATTTTCGGGTAATTTTGATAATGAGAAATCCCTCTATACCCCCTCTGACGACCCGACAATGATTTCTTCTGACAAATTATTGTTATTGAGATGAAAATGAATATTCTGTACCCCACCATGATGCGTGCTAAGTCATATTTGATTTTTGAAGTCATTTTGAAAATGAAAAATCCCTCTATACCCCCTCTGACGACCCGACAATGATTTCTGTTAACGAATTATTGTTTTTCAGATTGAAATGGATGTTTTGCACCCTACTATGATGCGTGCCAAGCCTTATTTGAATTTTGAAGTCATTTTGATAATGAAAAATCCCTCTATACCCCCTCTAACGACCCGTCAATGATTTTGTATTGACGAATTATTGTTATCCAGATGGAAATGGATATTCTGCAGCCCACCATGATGCGTGCCAAGTCATATTTGATTTTGAGGTAATTTTGAAAATGAAAAATCCCTCTATACCCCCTCTGACGACCCGACAATGATTTCTGTTGACGAAATATTGTTATTCAGATGAAAATGAATATTTTGCACCCTACTATTATGCGTGCCAAGCCTTGTTTGAATTTTGAAGTCATTTTGATAATGAAAAATCCCTCTATACCCCCTCTAACGAGCCGTCAATGATTTCCATTGACGAATTATTGTTATTCAGATGGAAATAAATTTTCTGCAGCCCACCATGATGCGTGCCAAGTCATATTTGATTTTGAGGTAATTTTGAAAATGAAAAATCCCTCTATACCACCTCTGACGACCCGACAATGATTTCTTTTGACAAATTATTGTTATTGAGATGGAAATGAATATTCTGTACCCCACCATGATGCGTGCCAAGTCATATTTGATTTTTGAAGTCATTTTGAAAATGAAAAATCCCTCTATACCCCCTCTGACGACCCGACAATGATTTCTGTTGACGAATTATTGTTTTTCAGATGGAAATGGATGTTTTGCAACCTACTATGATGCGTGCCAAGCCTTATTTGAATTTTGAAGTCATTTTGATAATGAAAAATCCCTCTATACCCCCTCTAACGACCCGTCAATGATTTCCATTGACGTATTATTGTTTTTCAGATGGAAATGGATATTCTGCAGCCCACCATGATGCGTGCCAAGTCATTTTTGATTTTTGAAGTCATTTTGAAAATGAAAAATCCCTCTATTCCATCTCTGACGACCCGACAATGATTTCTGTTTACGAATTATTGTTATTCAGATGGAAATAGATATTCTGCACCCCACCATGATGCGTGCCAAGTCATATTTGATTTTGAGGTTATTTTGATAATGAAAAATCCTTCTATACCCCCTCTGACGTCCCGACAATGATTTCTGTTGACAAATTATTGTTATTTAGATGAAATTGCATGTTTTGCACCCCACTATGATGCGTGCCAAGTCATATTTGATTTTTGAAGTCATTTTGAAAATGAAAAATCCCTCTCTACCCCCTCTAACGACCCGTCAATGATTTCTGTTTACGAATTATTGTTATTCAGATGGAAATAGATATTCTGCACCCCACCATGATGCGTGCCAAGTCATATTTGATTTTTGAAGTCATTTTGAAAATAAAAAATCCCTCTATTCCCTCTCTGACGACCCGACAATGATTTCTGTTGACGAATTATTGTTATTTGGATGAAAATGCATGTTTTGCACCCCACTATGATGCGTGCCAAGTCATATTTGATTCATGAAGTCATTTTGATAATGAAAAATCCCTCTATACCCCCTCTGACGACCCGAAAATTATTTCTGTTGACGAATTATTGTTATTTAGATGAAAATGGATATTATGCACTCCACTATGATACGTGCCAAGTCATATTTGATTTTTGAAGTAATTTTGAAAATGAAAAATCTCTTTAACCCCCTCTAACGACCCGACAATAATTTATGTTGACGAATTATTGTTATTTAGATGAAAATGGATATTATGCACCCCACCATGATGCGTGCCAAGTCATATTAGATTTTTGAAGAAATATTGATAATGAAAAATCCCTCTATACCCCCTCTAACGACCCGTCAATAATTTCTGTTGACGAATTATTGTTATTCAGATGGAAATGGATATTCTGCAGCCCACCATGATGCGTGCCAAGTCATATTTGATTTTGAGGTAATTTTGAAAATGAAAAATCCCTCTATAATCCCTCTGACGACCCGACAATGATTTCTGTTGACGAAATATTGTTATTCAGATGAAAATGAATATTTTGCACCCTACTATTATGCGTGCCAAGCCTTGTTTGAATTTTGAAGTCATTTTGATAATGAAAAATCCCTCTATAATCCCTCTGACGACCCGACAATGATTTCTGTTGACGAATTATTGTTTTTCAGATGGAAATGGATGTTTTGCAACCTACTATGATGCGTGCCAAGCCTTATTTGAATTTTGAAGTCATTTTGATAATGAAAAATCCCTCTATACCCCCTCTAACGACCCGTCAATGATTTCCATTGACGAATTATTGTTATTCAGATGGAAATGGATATTCTGCAGCCCACCATGATGCGTGCCAAGTCTTATTTGATTTTGAGGTAATTTTGAAAATGAGAAATCCCTCTATACACCCTCTGACGACCCGACAATGATTTCTTTTGACAAATTATTGTTATTGAGATGGAAATGAATATTCTGTACCCCACCATGTTGCGTGCCAAGTCATAATTGATTTTGGGGTAATTTTGATAATGAGAAATCCCTCTATACCCCCTCTGACGACCCGACAATGATTTCTTCTGACAAATTATTGTTATTGAGATGAAAATGAATATTCTGTACCCCACCATGATGCGTGCCAAGTCATATTTGATTTTTGAAGTCATTTTGAAAATGAAAAATCCCTCTATACCCCCTCTGACGACCCGACAATGATTTCTGTTGACGAATTATTGTTTTTCAGATGGAAATGGATGTTTTGCACCCTACTATGATGCGTGCCAAGCCTTATTTGAATTTTGAAGTCATATTGATAATGAAAAATCCCTCTATACCCCCTCTTACGACCCGTCAATGAATTTGTATTGACGAATTATTGTTATTCAGATGGAAATGGATATTCTGCAGCCCACCATGATGCGTGCCAAGTCATATTTGATTTTGAGGTAATTTTGAAAATGAAAAATGCCTCTATACCCCCTCTGACGACCCGACAATGATTTCTTTTGACAAATCATTGTTATTCAGATGTAATTGGATATTCTGCAGCCCACCATGATGCGTACCGAGTCATATTTGATTTTGGGGTAATTTTGAAAATGAAAAATCCCTCTATACCCCCTCTGACGACCCGACAATGATTTCTATTGACAAATTATTGTTATTGAGATGGGAATGAATATTCTGTACCCCACCATGATGCGTGCCAAGTCATATTTGATTTTGGGGTAATTTTGATAATGAAAAATCCCTCTATACCCCCTCTAACGACCTGTCAATGATTTCCATTGACGAATTATTGTTATTCAGATGGAAATAGATATTCTGCAGCCCACCATGATGCGTGCCAAGTCATATTTGATTTTGAGGTAATTTTGAAAATGAAAAATCCCTCCATACCCCCTCTGACGACCCGACAATGATTTCTTTTGACAAATTATTGTTATTGAGATGGAAATGAATATTGTGTACCCCACCATGTAGCGTGCCAAGTCATATTTGATTTTGGGGTAATTTTGAAAATGAAATATCCCTCTATACCCCTTCTAACGACCCGACAATGATATCTGTTGACGAATTATTGTTATTCAGATGGAAATGGATATTCTGCACCCCACTATGTTGCGTGCCAAGAGATATTTGATTTTGAGGTGATTTTGAAAATGAAAAATCCCTCTATACCCCCTCTGACGACCCGACAATGATTTATTTTTACATATTATTGTTATTGAGATGAAAATGGATATTCTGTACCCCACCATGATGCGTGCCAAGTCATATTTGATTTTTGAAGTCATTTTGAAAATGAAAAATCCCTCTATACCCCCTCTGACGACCCGACAATGATTTCTGTTGATGAATTATTGTTATTCAGAAGGAAATGGATATTCTGCACCCCACCATGATGCGTGCCAAGTCATATTAGATTCTTGAAGAAATATTGAAAAAGAAAAATCCCTGTATCCCCTCTCTAATGACCCGACAATGATTTCTGTTGACGAATTATTGTTATTCAGATGGTAATGGATATTCTGCACCCCACCAAGTTGCGTGCCAAGTCATATTTGATTTAGAGGTAATTTTGAAAATGAAAAATCCCTCTATACTCCCTCTAACGACCCGACAATGATTTTTGTTAACGAATTATTGTTATTCAGATAGAAATGGATATTCTGCAGCCCACTATGATGCGTGCCAAGTCATATTAGATTTTTGAAGAAATATTGAAATTGAAAAATCCCTCCATACCCCCTATGACGACACGATAATGATTTATGTTGACGAATTATTGTTATCTAGATGGACATGGATACTTTGCACCCCACCATGATGCGTGCCTAGTCATATTTGATTTTGAGGTAATTTTGAAAATGAAAAATCCCTCTATACCCCCTCTGACGACTCGACAATGATTTCTGTTGACGAAATATTGTTATTCAGATGAAAATGAATATTTTGCACCCTACTATTATGCGTGCCAAGCCTTGTTTGAATTTTGAAGTCATTTTGATAATGAAAAATCCCTCTATACCCCCTCTAACGAGCCGTCAATGATTTCCATTGACGAATTATTGTTATTCAGATGGAAATAAATTTTCTGCAGCCCACTATGATGCGTGCCAAGTCATATTTGATTTTGAGGTAATTTTGATAATGAGAAATCCCTCTATACCCCCTCTAACGAGCCGTCAATGATTTCCATTGACGAATTATTGTTATTCAGATGGAGATAAATTTTCTGCAGCCCACTATGATGCGTGCCAAGTCATATTTGATTTTTGAAGTCATTTTGAAAATGAAAAATCCCTCTATACCCCCTCTGACGACCCGACAATGATTTCTGTTGACGAATTATTGTTTTTCAGATGGAAATGGATGTTTTGCACCCTACTATGATGCATGCTAAGCCTTATTTGAATTTTGAAGTCATTTTTATAATGAAAAATCCCTCTATACCCCCTCTAACGACCCGTCAATGATTTCCATTGACGAATTATTGTTATTCAGATGGAAATGGATATTCTGCAGCCCACCATGATGCGTGCCAAGTCTTATTTGATTTTGAGGTAATTTTGAAAATGAGAAATCCCTCTATACACCCTCTGACGACCCGACAATGATTTCTTTTGACAAATTATTGTTATTGAGATGGAAATGAATATTCTGTACCCCACCATGTTGCGTGCCAAGTCATATTTGATTTTGGGGTAATTTTGATAATGAGAAATCCCTCTATACCCCCTCTGACGACCCGACAATGATTTCTTCTGACAAATTATTGTTATTGAGATGAAAATGAATATTCTGTACCCCACCATGATGCGTGCCAAGTCATATTTGATTTTTGAAGTCATTTTGAAAATGAAAAATCCCTCTATACACCCTCTGACGACCCGACAATGATTTCTGTTGACGAATTATTGTTTTTCAGATGGAAATGGATGTTTTGCACCCTACTATGATGCGTGCCAAGCCTTATTTGAATTTTGAAGTCATATTGATAATGAAATATCCCTCTATACCCCCTCTTACGACCCGTCAATGAATTTGTATTGACGAATTATTGTTATTCAGATGGAAATGGATATTCTGCAGCCCACCATGATGCGTGCCAAGTCATATTTGATTTTGAGGTAATTTTGAAAATGAAAAATGCCTCTATACCCCCTCTGACGACCCGACAATGATTTCTTTTGACAAATCATTGTTATTCAGATGTAATTGGATATTCTGCAGCCCACCATGATGCGTACCGAGTCATATTTGATTTTGGGGTAATTTTGAAAATGAAAAATCCCTCTATACCCCCTCTGACGACCCGACAATGATTTCTATTGACAAATTATTGTTATTGAGATGGGAATGAATATTCTGTACCCCACCATGATGCGTGCCAAGTCATATTTGATTTTGGGGTAATTTTGATAATGAAAAATCCCTCTATACCCCCTCTAACGACCTGTCAATGATTTCCATTGACGAATTATTGTTATTCAGATGGAAATAGATATTCTGCAGCCCACCATGATGCGTGCCAAGTCATATTTGATTTTGAGGTAATTTTGAAAATGAAAAATCCCTCTATACCCCCTCTGACGACCCGACAATGATTTCTTTTGACAAATTATTGTTATTGAGATGGAAATGAATATTGTGTACCCCACCATGTAGCGTGCCAAGTCATATTTGATTTTGGGGTAATTTTGAAAATGAAATATCCCTCTATACCCCTTCTAACGACCCGACAATGATATCTGTTGACGAATTATTGTTATTCAGATGGAAATGGATATTCTGCACCCCACTATGTTGCGTGCCAAGTGATATTTGATTTTGAGGTGATTTTGAAAATGAAAAATCCCTCTATACCCCCTCTGACGACCCGACAATGATTTATTTTTACATATTATTGTTATTGAGATGAAAATGGATATTCTGTACCCCACCATGATGCGTGCCAAGTCATATTTGATTTTTGAAGTCATTTTGAAAATGAAAAATCCCTCTATACCCCCTCTGACGACCCGACAATGATTTCTGTTGATGAATTATTGTTATTCAGAAGGAAATGGATATTCTGCACCCCACCATGATGCGTGCCAAGTCATATTAGATTCTTGAAGAAATATTGAAAAAGAAAAATCCCTGTATCCCCTCTCTAATGACCCGACAATGATTTCTGTTGACGAATTATTGTTATTCAGATGGTAATGGATATTCTGCACCCCACCAAGTTGCGTGCCAAGTCATATTTGATTTAGAGGTAATTTTGAAAATGATAAATCCCTCTATACTCCCTCTAACGACCCGACAATGATTTTTGTTAACGAATTATTGTTATTCAGATAGAAATGGATATTCTGCAGCCCACCATGATGCGTGCTAAGTCATATTAGATTTTTGAAGAAATATTGAAAATGAAAAATCCCTCCATACCCCCTATGACGACACGACAATGATTTATGTTGACGAATTATTGTTATCTAGATGGACATGGATACTTTGCACCCCACCATGATGCGTGCCTAGTCATATTTGATTTTGAGGTAATTTTGAAAATGAAAAATCCCTCTATACCCCCTCTGACGACTCGACAATGATTTCTGTTGACGAAATATTGTTATTCAGATGAAAATGAATATTTTGCACCCTACTATTATGCGTGCCAAGCCTTGTTTGAATTTTGAAGTCATTTTGATAATGAAAAATCCCTCTATACCCCCTCTAACGAGCCGTCAATGATTTCCATTGACGAATTATTGTTATTCAGATGGAAATAAATTTTCTGCAGCCCACTATGATGCGTGCCAAGTCATATTTGATTTTGAGGTAATTTTGATAATGAGAAATCCCTCTATACCCCCTCTGACGACCCGACAATGATTTCTTCTGACAAATTATTGTTATTGAGATGAAAATGAATATTCTGTACCCCACCATGATGCGTGCCAAGTCATATTTGATTTTTGAAGTCATTTTGAAAATGAAAAATCCCTCTATACCCCCTCTGACGACCCGACAATGATTTCTGTTGACGAATTATTGTTTTTCAGATGGAAATGGATGTTTTGCACCCTACTATGATGCGTGCCAAGCCTTATTTGGATTTTGAAGTCATATTGATAATGAAAAATCCCTCTATACCCCCTCTAACGACCCGTCAATGATTTTGTATTGACGAATTATTGTTATTCAGATGGAAGTGGATATTCTGCAGCCCACCATGATGCGTGCCAAGTCATATTTGATTTTGAGGTAAATTTGAAAATGAAAAATCCCTCTATACCCCCTCTGACGACCCGACAATGATTTCTGTTGACGAAATATTGTTATTCAGATGAAAATGAATATTTTGCACCCTACTATTATGCGTGCCAAGCCTTGTTTGAATTTTGAAGTCATTTTGAAAATGAAAAATCCCTCTATACCCCCTCTGACGACCCGACAATGATTTCTGTTGATGAATTATTGTTATTCAGAAGGAAATGGATATTCTGCACCCCACCATGATGCGTGCAAAGTCATATTAGATTTTTGAAGAAATATTGAAAAAGAAAAATCTCTGTATCCCCTCTCTAATGACCCGACAATGATTTCTGTTGACGAATTATTGTTATTCAGATGGAAATGAATATTCTGCACCCCACCAAGTTGCGTGCCAAGTCATATTTGATTTAGAGGTAATTTTGAAAATGAAAAATCCCTCTATACTCCCTCTAACGACCCGACAATGATTTCTGTTAACGAATTATTGTTATTCAGATAGGAATGAATATTCTGCAGCCCACCAAGATGCGTGCCAAGTCATATTAGATTTTTGAAGAAATATTGAAAATGAAAAATCCCTCCATACCCCCTATGACGACACGACAATGATTTATGTTGACGAATTATTGTTATTCAGATGGACATGGATACTTTGCACCCCACCATGATGCGTGCCTAGTCATATTTGATTTTGAGGTAATTTTGAAAATGAAAAATCCCTCTATACCCCCTCTGACAACCCGACAATGATTTCTGTTGACGAAATATTGTTATTCAGATGAAAATGAATATTTTGCACCCTACTATTATGCGTGCCAAGCCTTGTTTGAATTTTGAAGTCATTTTGATAATGAAAAATCCCTCTATACCCCCTCTAACGAGCCGTCAATGATTTCTATTGACGAGTTATTGTTATTCAGATGGAAATAAATTTTCTGCAGCCCACCATGATGCGTGCCAAGTCATATTTGATTTTGAGGTAATTTTGAAAATGAAAAATCCCTCTATACCCCCTCTGACGACCCGACAATGATTTCTTCTGACAAATTATTGTTATTGAGATGGAAATAAATATTCTGTACCCCACCATGATGCGTGCCAAGTCATATTTGATTTTGAGGTAATTTTGAAAATGAAAAATCCCTCTATACCCCCTCTGACGACCCGACAATGATTTCTGTTGACGAATTATTGTTTTTCAGATGGAAATGGATGTTTTGCAACCTACTATGATGCGTGCCAAGCCTTATTTGAATTTTGAAGTCATTTTGATAATGAAAAATCCCTCTATACCCCCTCTAACGACCCGTCAATGATTTCCATTGACGTATTATTGTTTTTCAGATGGAAATGGATATTCTGCAGCCCACCATGATGCGTGCCAAGTCTTATTTGATTTTGAGGTAATTTTGAAAATGAGAAATCCCTCTATACCCCCTCTGACGACCCGACAATGATTTCTTTTGACAAATTATTGTTATTGAGATGGAAATGAATATTCTGTACCTCACCATGTTGCGAGCCAAGTCATATTTGATTTTGGGGTAATTTTGATAATGAGAAATCCCTCTATACCCCCTCTGACGACCCGACAATGATTTCTTCTGACAAATTATTGTTATTGAGATGAAAATGAATATTCTGTACCCCACCATGATGCGTGCCAAGTCATATTTGATTTTTGAAGTCATTTTGAAAATGAAAAATCCCTCTATACCCCCTCTGACGACCCGACTATGATTTCTGTTGACGAATTATTGTTTTTCAGATGGAAATGGTTGTTTTGCACCCTACTATGATGCGTGCCAAGCCTTATTTGAATTTTGAAGTCATATTGATAATGAAAAATCCCTCTATACCCCCTCTAACGACCCGTCAATGATTTTGTATTGACGAATTATTGTTATTCAGATGGAAATGGATATTCTGCAGCCCACCATGATGCGTGCCAAGTCATATTTGATTTTGAGGTAATTTTGAAAATGAAAAATCCCTCCATACCCCCTATGACGACACGACAATGATTTAGGTTGACGAATTATTGTTATTCAGATGGACATGGATACTTTGCACCCCACCATGATGCGTGCCTAGTCATATTTGATTTTGAGGTAATTTTGAAAATGAAAAATCCCTCTATACCCCCTCTGACGACCCGACAATGATTTCTGTTGACGAAATATTGTTATTCAGATGAAAATGAATATTTTGCACCCTACTATTATGCGTGCCAAGCCTTGTTTGAATTTTGAAGTCATTTTGATAATGAAAAATCCCTCTATACCCCCTATGACGACACGACAATGATTTAGGTTGACGAATTATTGTTATTCAGATGTACATGGATACTTTGCACCCCACCATGATGCGTGCCTAGTCATATTTGATTTTGAGGTAATTTTGAAAATGAAAAATCCCTCTATACCCCCTCTGACGACCCGACAATGATTTCTTTTGACAAATCATTGTTATTGAGATGGAAATGAATATTCTGTACCCCACCATGTTGCGTGCCAAGTCATATTTGATTTTGGGGTAATTTTGATAATGAAAAATCCCTCTATACCCCCTCTAATGACCTGTCAATGATTTCCATTGACGAATTATTGTTATTCAGATGAAAATGGATATTCTGCACCCCACCATGATGCGTGCCAAGTCATATTTGATTTTGGGGTAATTTTGATAATGAAAAATCCCTCTATACCCCCTCTAACGACCTGTCAATGATTTCCATTGACGAATTATTGTTATTCAGATGAAAATGGATATTATGCACCCCACCATGATGCGTGCCAAGTCATATTAGATTTTTGAAGAAATATTGATAATGAAAAATCCCTCTATACCCCCTCTAACGACCCGTCAATGATTTCTGTTGACGAATTATTGTTACTCAAATGGAAATGGATATTCTGCAGCCCACCATGATGCGTGCCAAGTCATATTTGATTTTGAGGTAATTTTGAAAATGAAAAATCCCTCTATAATCCCTCTGACGACCCGACAATGATTTCTGTTGACAAAATATTGTTATTCAGATGAAAATGAATATTTTGCACCCTACTATTATGCGTGCCAAGCCTTGTTTGAATTTTGAAGTCATTTTGATAATGAAAAATCCCTCTATACCCCCTCTAACGAGCCGTCAATGATTTCCATTGACGAATTATTGTTATTCAGATGGAAATAAATTTTCTGCAGCCCACCATGATGCGTGCCAAGTCATATTTGAATTTTGAAGTCATTTTGATAATGAAAAATCCCTCTATACCCCCTCTGACGACCCGACAATGATTTCTGTTGACAAATTATTGTTCTTCAGATGGAAATGGATGTTTTGCAACCTACTATGATGCGTGCCAAGCCTTATTTGAATTTTGAAGTCATTTTGATTATGAAAAATCCCTCTATACCCCCTCTAACGACCCGTCAATGATTTCCATTGACGAATTATTGTTATTCAGATGGAAATGGATATTCTGCAGCCCACCATGATGCGTGCCAAGTCTTATTTGATTTTGAGGTAATTTTGAAAATGAGAAATCCCTCTATACCCCCTCTGACGACCCGACAATGATTTCTTTTGACAAATTATTGTTATTGAGATGGAAATGAATATTCTGTACCCCACCATGTTGCGTGCCAAGTCATATTTGATTTTGGGGTAATTTTGATAATGAGAAATCCCTCTATACCCCCTCTGACGACCCGACAATGATTTCTTCTGACAAATTATTGTTATTGAGATGAAAATGAATATTTTGTACCCCACCATGATGCGTGCCAAGTCATATTTGATTTTTGAAGTTATTTTGAAAATGAAAAATCCCTCTATACCCCCTCTGAAGACCCGACAATGATTTCTGTTGACGAATTATTGTTTTTCAGATGGAAATGGATGTTTTGCACCCTACTATGATGCGTGCCAAGCCTTATTTGAATTTTGAAGTCATTTTGATAATGAAAAATCCCTCTATACCCCCTCTAACGACCCGTCAATGATTTTGTATTGACGAATTATTGTTATTCAGATGGAAATGGATATTCTGCAGCCCACCATGAGGCGTGCCAAGTCATATTTGATTTTGAGGTAATTTTGAAAATGAAAAATCCCTCTATACCCTCTCTGACGACCCGACAATGATTTCTTTTGACAAATCATTGTTATTGAGATGGAAATGAATATTCTGTACCCCACCATGTTGCGTGTCAAGTCATATTTGATTTTGGGGTAATTTTGATAATGAAAAATCCCTCTATACCCCCTCTAACGACCTGTCAATGATTTCCATTGACGAATTATTGTTTTTCAGATGGAAATGGATGTTTTGCACCCTACTATGATGCGTGCCAAGCCTTATTTGAATTTTGAAGTCATATTGATAATGAAAAATCCCTCTATACCCCCTCTGACGACCCGACAATGATTTCTTTTGACAAATCATTGTTATTGAGATGGAAATGAATATTCTGTACCCCACCATGTTGCGTGCCAAGTCATATTTGATTTTGGGGTAATTTTGATAATGAGAAATCACTCTTTACCCCCTCTGACGACCCGACAATGATTTCTTCTGACAAATTATTGTTATTGAGATGAAAATGAATATTTTGTACCCCACCATGATGCGTGCCAAGTCATATTTGATTTTTGAAGTCATTTTGAAAATGAAAAATCCCTCTATACCCCCTCTAACGACCCGTCAATGATTTCCATTGACGAATTATTGTTATTCAGATGGAAATGGATATTCTGCAGCCCACCATGATGCGTGCCAAGTCTTATTTGATTTTGAGGTAATTTTGAAAATGAGAAATCCCTCTATACCCCCTCTGACGACCCGACAATGATTTCTTTTAACAAATTATTGTTATTGAGATGGAAATGGATATTCTGCAGCCCACTATGATGCGTGCCAAGTCTTATTTGATTTTGAGGTAATTTTGAAAATGAGAAATCCCTCTATACCCCCTCTAACGACCCGACAATGATTTCTTTTGACAAATTATTGTTATTGGGATGGAAATGAATATTCTGTACCCCACGATGTTGCGTGCCAAGTCATATTTGATTTTGGGGTAATTTTGATAATGAGAAATCCCTCTATACCCCCTCTGACGACCCGTCAATGATTTTGTATTGACGAATTATTGTTATTCAGATGGAAATGGATATTCTGTACCCCACCTTGTTGCGTGCCAAGTCATATTTGATTTTGGGGTAATTTTGATAATGAAAAATCCCTCTATACCCCCTCTGACGACCCGACAATGATTTCTTTTGACAAATTATTGTTATTGAGATGGAAATGAATATTCTGTACCTCACCATGTTGCGTGCCAAGTCATATTTGATTTTGGGGTAATTTTGATAATGAGAAATCCCTCTATACCCCCTCTGACGACCCGTCAATGATTTTGTATTGACGAATTATTGTTTTTCAGATGGAAATGGATGTTTTGCACCCTACTATGATGCGTGCCAAGCCTTATTTGAATTTTGAAGTCATATTGATAATGAAAAATCCCTCTATACCCCCTCTGACGACCCGACAATGATTTCTTTTGACAAATCATTGTTATTGAGATGGAAATGAATATTCTGTACCCCACCATGTTGCGTGCCAAGTCATATTTGATTTTGGGGTAATTTTGATAATGAGAAATCCCTCTATACCCCCTCTGACGACCCGACAATGATTTCTTCTGACAAATTATTGTTATTGAGATGAAAATGAATATTTTGTACCCCACCATGATGCGTGCCAAGTCATATTTGATTTTTGAAGTCATTTTGAAAATGAAAAATCCCTCTATACCCCCTCTAACGACCCGTCAATGATTTCCATTGACGAATTATTGTTATTCAGATGGAAATGGATATTCTGCAGCCCACACCATGATGCGTGCCAAGTCTTATTTGATTTTGAGGTAATTTTGAAAATGAGAAATCCCTCTATACCCCCTCTGACGACCCGACAATGATTTCTTTTGACAAATTATTGTTATTGAGATGGAAATGAATATTCTGCAGCCCACCATGATGCGTGCCAAGTCTTATTTGATTTTGAGGTAATTTTGAAAATGAGAAATCCCTCTATACCCCCTCTGACGACCCGACAATGATTTCTTTTGACAAATTATTGTTATTGAGATGGAAATGAATATTCTGTACCCCACCTTGTTGCGTGCCAAGTCATATTTGATTTTGGGGTAATTTTGATAATGAGAAATCCCTCTATACCCCCTCTGACGACCCGTCAATGATTTTGTATTGACGACTTATTGTTATTCAGATGGAAATGGATATTCTGTACCCCACCATGTTGCGTGCCAAGTCATATTTGATTTTGGGGTAATTTTGATAATGAAAAATCCCTCTATACCCCCTCTGACGACCCGACAATGATTTCTTTTGATAAATCATTGTTATTGAGATGGAAATGAATATTCTGTACCCCACCATGTTGCGTGCCAAGTCATATTTGATTTTGGGGTAATTTTGATAATGAGAAATCCCTCTATACCCCCTCTGACGACCCGACAATGATTTCTGTTGACGAATTATTGTTTTTCAGATGGAAAGGATGTTTTGCACCCTACTATGATGCGTGCCAAGCCTTATTTGAATTTTGAAGTCATTTTGATAATGAAAAATCCCTCTATACCCCCTCTAACGACCCGTCAATGATTTTGTATTGACGAATTATTGTTATTCAGATGGGAATGGATATTCTGCAGCCCACCATGAGGCGTGCCAAGTCATATTTGATTTTGAGGTAATTTTGAAAATGAAAAATCCCTCTATACCCCCTCTGACGACCCGACAATGATTTCTTTTGAAAAATCATTGTTATTGAGATGGAAATGAATATTCTGTACCCCACCAAGTTGCGTGCCAAGTCATATTTGATTTTGGGGTGATTTTGATAATGAAAAATTACTCTATACCCCCTCTAACGACCTGTCAATGATTTCCATTGACGAATTATTGTTATTCAGATGGAAATGGATATTCTGCAGCCCACCATGATGCGTGCCAAGTCATATTTGATTTTAAGGTAATTTTGAAAATGAAAAATCCCTCTATACCCCCTCTGACGACCCGACAATGATTTCTTTTGACAAATTATTGTTATTGAGATGGAAATGATTATTCTGTACCCCACCATGATGCGTGCCAAGTCATATTTGTTTTTGGGGTAATTTTGATAATGAAAAATCCCTCTATACACCCTCTAACGACCTGTCAATGATTTCTATTGACGAATTATTGTTATTCAGATGGAAATGGATATTCCGCAGCCCACCATGATGCGTGCCAAGTCATATTTGATTTTGAGGTAATTTTGAAAATGAAAAATCCCTCTATACCCCCTCTGACGACCCGACAATGATTTCTTTTGACAAATTATTGTTATTGAGATGGAAATGAATATTGTGTACCCCACTATGTTGCGTGCCAAGTCATATTTGATTTTGGGGTAATTTTGAAAATGAAATATCCCTCTATACCCCCTCTGACGACACGACAATGATTTATCTTGAGGAATTATTGTTATTCAGATGGGAATGGATATTCTGCACCCCACCATGATGCGTGCCAAGTCATTTTTGATTTTTGAAGTCATTTTGAAAATGAAAAATCCCTCTATTCCCTCTCTGACGACCCGACAATGATTTCTTTTTACGAATTATTGTTATTCAGATGGAAATAGAAATTCTGCACCCCACCATGATGCGTGCCAAGTCATATTTGATTTTGAGGTTATTTTGATAATGAAAAATCCCTCTATACCCCCTCTGACGTCCCGACAATGATTTCTGTTGACAAATTATTGTTATTTAGATGAAATTGCATGTTTTGCACCCCACTATGATGCGTACCAAGTCATATTTGATTTTTGAAGTCATTTTGAAAATGAAAAATCCCTCTCTACCCCCTCTAACGACCCGTCAATGATTTCTGTTTACGAATTATTGTTATTCAGATGGAAATAGATATTCTGCACCCCACCATGATGCGTGCCAAGTCATATTTGATTTTTGAAGTCATTTTGAAAATGAAAAATCCCTCTATTCCCTCTCTGACGACCCGACAATGATTTCTGTTGACGAATTATTGTTATTTGGATGGAAATGCATGTTTTGCACCCCACTATGATGCGTGCCAAGTCATATTTGATTTATGAAGTCATTTTGATAATGAAAAATCCCTCTATACCCCCTCTGACGACCCGAAAATGATTTCTGTTGACGAATTATTGTTATTTAGATGAAAATGGATATTATGCACTCCACTATGATACGTGCCAAGTCATATTTGATTTTTGAAGTAATTTTGAAAATGAAAAATCTCTTTAACCCCCTCTGACGACCCGACAATAATTTATGTTGACGAATTATTGTTATTTAGATGAAAATGGATATTATGCACCCCACCATGATGCGTGCCAAGTCATATTAGATTTTTGAAGAAATATTGATAATGAAAAATCCTTCTATACCCCCTCTAACGACCCGTCAATAATTTCTGTTGACGAATTATTGTTATTCAGATGGAAATAAATTTTCTGCAGCCCACCATGATGCGTGCCAAGTCATATTTGATTTTGAGGTAATTTTGATAATGAGAAATCCCTCTATACCCCCTCTGACGACCCGACAATGATTTCTGTTGACGAAATATTGTTATTCAGATGAAAATGAATATTTTGCACCCTACTATTATGCGTGCCAAGCCTTGTTTGAATTTTGAAGTCATTTTGATAATGAAAAATCCCTCTATACCCCCTCTAACGAGCCGTCAATGATTTCCATTGACGAATTATTGTTATTCAGATGGAAATAAATTTTCTGCAGCCCACCATGATGCGTGCCAAGTCATATTTGATTTTGAGGTAATTTTGATAATGAGAAATCCCTCTATAATCCCTCTGACGACCCGACAATGATTTCTGTTGACGAAATATTGTTATTCAGATGAAAATGAATATTTTGCACCCTACTATTATGCGTGCCAAGCCTTGTTTGAATTTTGAAGTCATTTTGATAATGAAAAATCCCTCTATACCCCCTCTAACGAGCCGTCAATGATTTCCATTGACGAATTATTGTTATTCAGATGGAAATAAATTTTCTGCAGCCCACCATGATGCGTGCCAAGTCATATTTGATTTTGAGGTAATTTTGATAATGAGAAATCCCTCTATACCCCCTCTGACGACCCGACAATGATTTCTTCTGACAAATTATTGTTATTGAGATGAAAATGAATATTCTGTACCCCACCATGATGCGTGCCAAGTCATATTTGATTTTGAGGTAATTTTGAAAATGAAAAATCCCTCTATAATCCCTCTGACGACCCGACAATGATTTCTGTTGACGAAATATTGTTATTCAGATGAAAATGAATATTTTGCACCCTACTATTATGCGTGCCAAGCCTTGTTTGAATTTTGAAGTCATTTTGATAATGAAAAATCCCTCTATACCCCCTCTAACGAGCCGTCAATGATTTCCATTGACGAATTATTGTTATTCAGATGGAAATAAATTTTCTGCAGCCCACCATGATGCGTGCCAAGTCATATTTGATTTTGAGGTAATTTTGATAATGAGAAATCCCTCTATACCCCCTCTGACGACCCGACAATGATTTCTTCTGACAAATTATTGTTATTGAGATGAAAATGAATATTCTGTACCCCACCATGATGCGTGCCAAGTCATATTTGATTTTTGAAGTCATTTTGAAAATGAAAAATCCCTCTATACCCCCTCTGACGACCCGACAATGATTTCTGTTGACGATTTATTGTTTTTCAGATGGAAATGGATGTTTTGCTCCCTACTATGATGCGTGCCAAGCCTTATTTGAATTTTGAAGTCATATTGATAATGAAAAATCCCTCTATACCCCCTCTAACGACCCGTCAATGATTTTGTATTGACGAATTATTGTTATTCAGATGGAAATAGATATTCTGCAGCCCACCATGATGCGTGCCAAGTCATATTTGATTTTGAGGTAAATTTGAAAATGAAAAATCCCTCTATACCCCCTCTGACGACCCGACAATGATTTCTGTTGACGAAATATTGTTATTCAGATGAAAATGAATATTTTGCACCCTACTATTATGCGTGCCAAGCCTTGTTTGAATTTTGAAGTCATTTTGAAAATGAAAAATCCCTCTATACCCCCTCTGACGACCCGACAATGATTTCTGTTGATGAATTATTGTTATTCAGAAGGAAATGGATATTCTGCACCCCACCATGATGCGTGCAAAGTCATATTAGATTTTTGAAGAAATATTGAAAAAGAGAAATCCCTGTATCCCCTCTCTAATGACCCGACAATGATTTCTGTTGAAAAATTATTGTTATTCAGATGGAAATGAATATTCTGCACCCCACCAAGTTGCGTGCCAAGTCATATTTGATTTAGAGGTAATTTTGAAAATGAAAAATCCCTCTATACTCCCTCTAACGACCCGACAATGATTTCTGTTAACGAATTATTGTTATTCAGATAGAAATGAATATTCTGCAGCACACCATGATGCGTGCCAAGTCATATTAGATTTTTGAAGAAATATTGAAAATGAAAAATCCCTCCATACCCCCTATGACGACACGACAATGATTTATGTTGACGAATTATTGTTATTCAGATGGACATGGACACTTTGCACCCCACCATGATGCGTGCCTAGTCATATTTGACTTTGAGGTAATTTTGAAAATGAAAAATCCCTCTATACCCCCTCTGACGACCCGACAATGATTTCTGTTGACGAAATATTGTTATTCAGATGAAAATGAATATTTTGCACCCTACTATTATGCGTGCCAAGCCTTGTTTGAATTTTGAAGTCATTTTGATAATGAAAAATCCCTCTATACCCCCTCTAACGAGCCGTCAATGATTTCCATTGACGAATTATTGTTATTCAGATGGAAATAAATTTTCTGCAGCCCACCATGATGCGTGCCAAGTCATATTTGATTTTGAGGTAATTTTGAAAATGAAAAATCCCTCTATACCCCCTCTGACGACCCGACAATGATTTCTTTTGACAAATTATTGTTATTGAGATGGAAATGAATATTCTGTACCCCACCATGATGCGTGCCAAGTCATATTTGATTTTTGAAGTCATTTTGAAAATGAAAAATCCCTCTATACCCCCTCTGACGACCCGACAATGATTTCTGTTGACAAATTATTGTTTTTCAGATGGAAATGGATGTTTTGCAACCTACTATGATGCGTGCCAAGCCTTATTTGAATTTTGAAGTCATTTTGATAATGAAAAATCCCTCTATACCCCCTCTAACGACCCGTCAATGATTTCCATTGACGTATTATTGTTTTTCAGATGGAAATGGATATTCTGCAGCCCACTATGATGCGTGCCAAGTCTTATTTGATTTTGAGGAAATTTTGAAAATGAGAAATCCTTCTATACCCCCTCTGACGACCCGACAATGATTTCTTTTGACAAATTATTGTTATTGAGATGGAAATGAATATTCTGTACCTCACCATGTTGCGAGCCAAGTCATATTTGATTTTGGGGTAATTTTGATAATGAGAAATCCCTCTATACCCCCTCTGACGACCCGACAATGATTTCTTCTGACAAATTATTGTTATTGAGATGAAAATGAATATTCTGTACCCCACCATGATGCGTGCCAAGTCATATTTGATTTTTGAAGTCATTTTGAAAATGAAAAATCCCTCTATACCCCCTCTGACGACCCGACTATGATTTCTGTTGACGAATTATTGTTTTTCAGATGGAAATGGATGTTTTGCACCCTACTATGATGCGTGCCAAGCCTTATTTGAATTTTGAAGTCATATTGATAATGAAAAATCCTTCTATACCCCCTCTAACGACCCGTCAATGATTTTGTATTGACGAATTATTGTTATTCAGATGGAAATGGATATTCTGCAGCCCACCATGATGCGTGCCAAGTCATATTTGATTTTGAGGTAATTTTGAAAATGAAAAATCCCTCCATACCCCCTATGACGACACGACAATGATTTAGGTTGACGAATTATTGTTATTCAGATGGACATGGATACTTTGCACCCCACCATGATGCGTGCCTAGTCATATTTGATTTTGAGGTAATTTTGAAAATGAAAAATCCCTCTATACCCCCTCTGACGACCCGACAATGATTTCTGTTGACGAAATATTGTTATTCAGATGAAAATGAATATTTTGCACCCTACTATTATGCGTGCCAAGCCTTGTTTGAATTTTGAAGTCATTTTGATAATGAAAAATCCCTCTATACCCCCTCTAACGAGCCGTCAATGATTTCCATTGACGAATTATTGTTATTCAGATGGAAATAAATTTTCTGCAGCCCACCATGATGCGTGCCAAGTCATATTTGATTTTGAGGTAATTTTGAAAATGAAAAATCCCTCTATACCCCCTCTGACGACCCGACAATGATTTCTTTTGACAAATTATTGTTATTGAGATGGAAATGAATATTCTGTACCCCACCATGATGCGTGCCAAGTCATATTTGATTTTTGAAGTCATTTTGAAAATGAAAAATCCCTCTATACCCCCTCTGACGACCCGACAATGATTTCTGTTGACGAATTATTGTTTTTCAGATGGAAATGGATGTTTTGCAACCTACTATGATGCGTGCCAAGCCTTATTTGAATTTTGAAGTCATTTTGATACTGAAAAATCCCTCTATACCCCCTCTAACGACCCGTCAATGATTTCCATTGACGAATTATTGTTATTCAGATGGAAATGGATATTCTGCAGCCCACCATGATGCGTGCCAAGTCTTATTTGATTTTGAGGTAATTTTGAAAATGAGAAATCCCTCTATACCCCCTCTGACGACCCGACAATGATTTCTTTTGACAAATTATTGTTATTGAGATGGAAATGAATATTCTGTACCCCAATATGTTGCGAGCCAAGTCATATTTGATTTTGGGGTAATTTTGATAATGAGAAATCCCTCTATACCCCCTCTGACGACCCGACAATGATTTCTTCTGACAAATTATTGTTATTGAGATGAAAATGAATATTCTGTACCCCACCAAGATGCGTGCCAAGTCATATTTGATTTTTGAAGTCATTTTGAAAATGAAAAATCCCTCTATACCCCCTCTGACGACCCGACTATGATTTCTGTTGACGAATTATTGTTTTTCAGATGGAAATGGATGTTTTGCACCCTACTATGATGCGTGCCAAGCCTTATTTGAATTTTGAAGTCATATTGATAATGAAAAATCCCTCTATACCCCCTCTAACGACCCGTCAATGATTTTGTATTGACGAATTATTGTTATTCAGATGGAAATGGATATTCTGCAGCCCACCATGATGCGTGCCAAGTCATATTTGATTTTGAGGTAATTTTGAAAATGAAAAATCCCTCTATACCCCCTCTGACGACCCGACAATGATTTCTTTTGACAAATCATTGTTATTGAGATGGAAATGAATATTCTGTACCACACCATGTTGCGTGCCAAGTCATATTTGATTTTGGGGTAATTTTGATAATGAAAAATCCCTCTATACCCCCTCTAATGACCTGTCAATGATTTCCATTGACGAATTATTGTTATTCAGATGGAAATGGATATTCTGCAGCCCACCATGATGCGTACCAAGTCATATTTGATTTTGAGGTAATTTTGAAAATGAAAAATCCCTCTATACCCCCTCTAACGACCTGTCAATCATTTCCATTGACGAATTATTGTTATTCAGATGGAAATGGATATTCTGCAGCCCACCATGATGCGTGCCAAGTCATATTTGATTTTGAGGTAATTTTGAAAATGAAAAATCCCTCTATACCCCCTCTGACGACCCGACAATGATTTCTTTTGACAAATTATTGTTATTGAGATGAAAATGAATATTGAGTACCCCACCATGTAGCGTGCCAAGTCATATTTGATTTTGGGGTAATTTTGAAAATGAAATATCCCTCTATACCTTCTCTGACGACACGACAATGATTTATCTTAAGGAATTATTGTTATTCAGATTTGAATGGATATTTTGCACCCCACCATGATGCGTGCCAAGTCATTTTTGATTTTTGAAGTCATTTTGAAAATGAAAAATCCCTCTATTCCCTCTCTGACGACCCGACAATGATTTATGTTTACGAATTATTGTTATTCAGATGGAAATAGATATTCTGCACCCCACCATGATGCGTGCCAAGTCATATTTGATTTTGAGGTTATTTTGATAATGAAAAATCCCTCTATACCCCCTCTGACGTCCCGACAAAGATTTCTGTTGACAAATTATTGTTACTTAGATGAAATTGCATGTTTTGCACCCCACTATGATGCGTGCCAAGTCATATTTGATTTTTGAAGTCATTTTGATAATGAAAAATCCCTTTATTCCCTCTCTGACGACCCGACAATGATTTCTGTAGACAATTTATTTTTATAGAGATGGAAATGGATATTCTGTACTCCACCATAATGCGTGCCAAGTCATATTTGATTTTTGAAGTCATTTTGAAAATGTAAAATCCCTCTCTACCCCCTCTAACGACCCGTCAATGATTTCTGTTTACGAATTATTGTTATTCAGATGGAAATGGATATTCTGCACCCCACCATGATGCGTGCCAAGTCATATTTGATTTTTGAAGTCATTTTGAAAATGAAAAATCCCTCTATTCCCTCTCTGACGACCCGACAATGATTTCTGTTGACGAATTATTGTTATTTGGGTGGAAATGCATGTTTTGCACCCCACTATGATGCGTGCCACGTCATATTTGATTTATGAAGTCATTTTGATAATGAAAAATCCCTCTATACCCCCTCTGACGACCCGAAAATGATTTCTATTGACGAATTATTGTTATTTAGATGAAAATGGATATTATGCACTCCACTATGATACGTGCCAAGTCATATTTGATTTTTGAAGTAATTTTGAAAATGAAAAATCCCTCTATGCCCCCTCTAACGACCCGTCAATGACTTCTGTTGACGAATTATTGTTATTCAGATGGAAATGGATATTCTGCACCCCACCATGATGCGTGCCAAGTCATATTTGATTTTGATGTAATTTTGAAAATGAAAAATCCCTCTATACCCCGTCTGACGACCCGTCAATGATTTCTGTAGACTAATTATTGATATTCAGATGGAAAAGGATATTCTGCACCCCACCATGATGCGTGCCAAGTCATATTAGATTTTGAGGTAATTTTGAAAATGAAAAATCCCTCTATAATCCCTCTGACAACCCGACAATGATTTCTGTTGACAAATTAATGTTATTCAGAAAGAAATGGAAATTCTGCACCCCACCATGATGCGTGCCAAGTCATATTTGATTTTGAGGTAATTTTGAAAATGAAAAATCCCTCTATACCCCCTCTAACGACCCGTCAATGATTTCTGTTGACGAATTATTGTTATTCAGATGGAAATGGATATTCTGCACCCCACCATGATGCGTGCCAAGTCATATTTGATTTTTGAAGTCATTTTTAAATTGAAAATTCCCTCTATACCCCCTCTGACGACCTGACAATGATTTCTGTTGATGAATTATAGTTATTTGGATGGAAATGCATGTTTTGCACCCCACTATGATGCGTGCCAAGTCATATTTGATTTATGAAGTCATTTTGATAATGAAAAATCCCTCTATACCCCCTCTGACGACCCGAAAATGATTTCTGTTGACGAATTATTGTTATTTAGATGAAAATGGATATTTTGCACTCCACAATGATACGTGCCAAGTCATATTTGATTTTTGAAGTAATTTTGAAAATGAAGAATCCCTCTATACCCCCTCTGACGACCCGACAATGATTTCTTTTGACAAATTATTGTTATTGAGATGGAAATGAATATTCTGTACCCCACCATGATGCGTGCCAAGTCATATTTGATTTTTGAAGTCATTTTGAAAATGAAAAATCCCTCTATACCCCCTCTGACGACCCGACAATGATTTCTGTTGACGAATTATTGTTTTTCAGATGGAAATGGATGTTTTGCAACCTACTATGATGCGTGCCAAGCCTTATTTGAATTTTGAAGTCATTTTGATAATGAAAAATCCCTCTATACCCCCTCTAACGACCCGTCAATGATTTCCATTGATGAATTATTGTTATTCAGATGGAAATGGATATTCTGCAGCCCACCATGATGCGTGCCAAGTCTTATTTGATTTTGGGGTAATTTTGATAAAGAGAAATCCCTCTATACCCCCTCTGACGACCCGACAATGATTTCTTCTGACAAATTATTGTTATTGAGATGAAAATGAATATTCTGTACCCCACCATGATGCGTGCCAGGTCATATTTGATTTTTGAAGTCATTTTAAAAATGAAAAATCCCTCTATACCCCCTCCGACGACCCGACAATGATTTCTGTTGACGAATTATTATTTTTCAGATGGAAATGGATGTTTTGCACCCTACTATGATGCGTGCCAAGCCTTATTTGAATTTTGAAGTCATTTTGATAATGAAAAATCCCTCTATACCCCCTCTAACGACCCGTCAATGATTTTGTATTGACGAATTATTGTTATTCAGATAGGAAAGGATATTCTGCAGCCTACCATGATGCGTGCCAAGTCATATTTGATTTTGAGGTAATTTTGAAAATGAAAAATCCCTCTATACCCCCTCTGACTACCCGACAATGATTTCTTTTGACAAATCATTGTTATTGAGATGGAAATGAATATTCTGTACCACACCATGTTGCGTGCCAAGTCATATTTGATTTTGGGGTAATTTTGATAATGAAAAATCCCTCTATACCCCCTCCGACGACCCGACAATGATTTCTGTTGACGAATTATTATTTTTCAGATGGAAATGGATGTTTTGCACCCTACTATGATGCGTGCCAAGCCTTATTTGAATTTTGAAGTCATATTGATAATGAAAAATCCCTCTATACCCCCTCTAACGACCCGTCAATGATTTTGTATTGACGAATTATTGTTATTCAGATGGAAATGGATATTCTGCAGCCCACCATGATGCGTGCCAAGTCATATTTGATTTTGAGGTAATTTTGAAAATGAAAAATCCCTCTATACCCCCTCTGACTACCCGACAATGATTTCTTTTGACAAATCATTGTTATTGAGATGGAAATGAATATTCTGTACCACACCATGTTGCGTGCCAAGTCATATTTGATTTTGGGGTAATTTTGATAATGAAAAATCCCTCTATACCCCCTCCGACGACCCGACAATGATTTCTGTTGACGAATTATTATTTTTCAGATGGAAATGGATGTTTTGCACCCTACTATGATGCGTGCCAAGCCTTATTTGAATTTTGAAGTCATATTGATAATGAAAAATCCCTCTATACCCCCTCTAACGACCCGACAATGATTTCTGTTGACGAAATATTGTTATTCAGATGAAAATGAATATTTTGCACCCTACTATTATGCGTGCCAAGCCTTGTTTGAATTTTGAAGTCATTTTGAAAATGAAAAATCCCTCTATACCCCCTCTGACGACCCGACAATGATTTCTGTTGATGAATTATTGTTATTCAGAAGGAAGTGGATATTCTTCACCCCACCACGATGCGTGCAAAGTCATATTAGATTTTTGAAGAAATATTAAAAAAGAAAAATCCCTGTATCCCCTCTCTAATGACCCGACAATGATTTCTGTTGACGAATTATTGTTATTCAGATGGAAATGGATATTCTGCACCCCAATAAGTTGCGTGCCAAGTCATATTTGATTTAGAGGTAATTTTGAATATGAAAAATCCCTCTATACTCCCTCTAACGACACGACAATGATTACTGTTAACGAATTATTGTTATTCAGATAGAAATGAATATTCTGCAGCCCACCATGATGCGTGCCAAGTCATATTAGATTTTTGAAGAAATATTGAAAATGAAAAATCCTTCCATACCCCCTATGACGACACGACAATGATTTATGTTGACGAATTATTGTTATTCAGATGGACATGGATACTTTGCACCCCACCATGATGCGTGCCTAGTCATATTTGATTTTGAGGTAATTTTGAAAATGAAAAATCCCTCTATACCCCCTCTGACGACCCGACAATGATTTCTGTTGACGAAATATTGTTATTCAGATGAAAATGAATATTTTGCACCCTACTATTATGCGTGCCAAGCCTTGTTTGAATTTTGAAGTAATTTTGATGATGAAAAATCCCTCTATACCCCCTCTAACGAGCCGTCAATGATTTCCATTGACGAATTATTGTTATTCAGATGGAAATAAATTTTCTGCAGCCCACCATGATGCGTGCC
Source organism: Chrysolina americana (assembly GCA_958502065.1). Classification (NCBI taxonomy): domain Eukaryota; kingdom Metazoa; phylum Arthropoda; class Insecta; order Coleoptera; family Chrysomelidae; genus Chrysolina; species Chrysolina americana. Next base: position 43,354,589 of record OY293414.1, read on the forward strand.
AAGTCATATTTGATTTTGAGGTAATTTTGAAAATGAAAAATCCCTCTATACCCCCTCTGACGACCCGACAATGATTTCTTCTGACAAATTATTGTTATTGAGATGGAAATGAATATTCTGTACCCCACCATGATGCGTGCCAAGTCATATTTGATTTTTGAAGTCATTTTGAAAATGAAAAATCCCTCTATACCCCCTCTGACGACCCGACAATGATTTCTGTTGACGAATTATTGTTTTTCAGATGGAAATGGATGTTTTGCAACCTACTATGATGCGTGCCAAGCCTTATTTGAATTTTGAAGTCATTTTGATAATGAAAAATCCCTCTATACCCCCTCTAACGACCCGTCAATGATTTCCATTGACGTATTATTGTTTTTCAGATGGAAATGGATATTCTGCAGCCCACCATGATGCGTGCCAAGTCTTATTTGATTTTGAGGTAATTTTGAAAATGAGAAATCCCTCTATACCCCCTCTGACGACCCGACAATGATTTCTTTTGACAAATTATTGTTATTGAGATGGAAATGAATATTCTGTACCCCACCATGTTGCGAGCCAAGTCATATTTGATTTTGGGGTAATTTTGATAATGAGAAATCCCTCTATACCCCCTCTGACGACCCGACAATGATTTCTTCTGACAAATTATTGTTATTGAGATGAAAATGAATATTCTGTACCCCACCATGATGTGTGCCAAGTCATATTTGATTTTTGAAGTCATTTTGAAAATGAAAAATCCCTCTATACCCCCTCTGACGACCCGACTATGATTTCTGTTGACGAATTATTGTTTTTCAGATGGAAATGGTTGTTTTGCACCCTACTATGATGCGTGCCAAGCCTTATTTGAATTTTGAAGTCATATTGATAATGAAAAATCCCTCTATACCCCCTCTAACGACCCGTCAATGATTTTGTATTGACGAATTATTGTTATTCAGATGGAAATGGATATTCTGCAGCCCACCATGATGCGTGCCAAGTCATATTTGATTTTGAGGTAATTTTGAAAATGAGAAATCCCTCCATACCCCCTATGACGACACGACAATGATTTATGTTGACGAATTATTGTTATTCAGATGGACATGGATACTTTGCACCCCACCATGATGCGTGCCTAGTCATATTTGATTTTGAGGTAATTTTGAAAATGAAAAATCCCTCTATACCCCCTCTGACGACCCGACAATGATTTCTGTTGACGAAATATTGTTATTCAGATGAAAATGAATATTTTGCACCCTACTATTATGCGTGCCAAGTCTTGTTTGAATTTTGAAGTAATTTTGATAATGAAAAATCCCTCTATACCCCCTCTAACGAGCCGTCAATGATTTCCATTGACGAATTATTGTTATTCAGATGGAAATAAATTTTCTGCAGCCCACCATGATGCGTGCCAAGTCATATTTGATTTTGAGGTAATTTTGAAAATGAAAAATCCCTCTATACCCCCTCTGACGACCCGACAATGATTTCTCCTGACAAATTATTGTTATTGAGATGGAAATGAATATTCTGTACCCCACCATGATGCGTGCCAAGTCATATTTGATTTTTGAAGTCATTTTGAAAATGAAAAATCCCTCTATACCCCCTCTGACGACCCGACAATGATTTCTGTTGACAAATTATTGTTTTTCAGATGGAAATGGATGTTTTGCAACCTACTATGATGCGTGCCAAGCCTTATTTGAATTTTGAAGTCATTTTGATAATGAAAAATCCCTCTATACCCCCTCTAACGACCCGTCAATGATTTCCATTGACGTATTATTGTTTTTCAGATGGAAATGGATATTCTGCAGCCCACCATGATGCGTGCCAAGTCTTATTTGATTTTGAGGTAATTTTGAAAATGAGAAATCCCTCTATACCCCCTCTGACGACCCGACAATGATTTCTTTTGACAAATTATTGTTATTGAGATGGAAATGAATATTCTGTACCCCACCATGTTGCGAGCCAAGTCATATTTGATTTTGGGGTAATTTTGATAATGAGAAATCCCTCTATACCCCCTCTGACGACCCGACAATGATTTCTTCTGACAAATTATTGTTATTGAGATGAAAATGAATATTCTGTACCCCACCATGATGCGTGCCAAGTCATATTTGATTTTTGAAGTCATTTTGAAAATGAAAAATCCCTCTATACCCCCTCTGACGACCCGACTATGATTTCTGTTGACGAATTATTGTTTTTCAGATGGAAATGGTTGTTTTGCACCCTACTATGATGCGTGCCAAGCCTTATTTGAATTTTGAAGTCATATTGATAATGAAAAATCCCTCTATACCCCCTCTAACGACCCGTCAATGATTTTGTATTGACGAATTATTGTTATTCAGATGGAAATGGATATTCTGCAGCCCACCATGATGCGTGCCAAGTCATATTTGATTTTGAGGTAATTTTGAAAATGAAAAATCCCTCCATACCCCCTATGACGACACGACAATGATTTTTGTTGACGAATTATTGTTATTCAGATGGACATGGATACTTTGCACCCCACCATGATGCGTGCCTAGTCATATTTGATTTTGAGGTAATTTTGAAAATGAAAAATCCCTCTATACCCCCTCTGACGACACGACAATGATTTCTTTTGACAAATTATTGTTATTGAGATGAAAATAAATATTGTGTACCCCACCATGTAGCGTGCCAAGTCATATTTGATTTTGGGGTAATTTTGAAAATGAAATATCCCTCTATACCCCCTCTGACGACACGACAATGATTTATCTTAAGGAATTATTGTTATTCAGATTTGAATGGATATTCTGCACCCCACCATGATGCGTGCCAAGTCATTTTTGATTTTTGAAGTAATATTGAAAAGGAAAAATCCCTCTATTCCCTCTCTGACGACCCGACAATGATTTCTGTTTACGAATTATTGTTATTCAGATGGAAATAGATATTCTGCACCCCACCATGATGCGTGCCAAGTCATATTTGATTTTGAGGTTATTTTGATAATGAAAAATCCCTCTATACCCCCTCTGACGTCCCGACAATGATTTCTGTTGACAAATTATTGTTATTTAGATGAAATTGCATGTTTTGCACCCCACTATGATGCGTGCCAAGTCATATTTAATTTTTGAAGTCATTTTGATAATGAAAAATCCCTTTATTCCCTCTCTGACGACCCGACAATGATTTCTGTAGACAATTTATTTTTATAGAGATGGAAATGGATATTCTGTACTCCACCATAATGCGTGCCAAGTCATATTTGATTTTTGAAGTCATTTTGAAAATGTAAAATCCCTCTCTACCCCATCTAACGACCCGTCAATGATTTCTGTTTACGAATTATTGTTATTCAGATGGAAATAGATATTCTGCACCCCACCATGATGCGTGCCAAGTCATATTTGATTTTTGAAGTCATTTTGAAAATGAAAAATCCCTCTATTCCCTCTCTGACGACCCGACAATGATTTCTGTTGACGAATTATTGTTATTTGGATGGAAATGCATGTTTTGCACCCCACTATGATGCGTGCCAAGTCATATTTGATTTATGAAGTCATTTTGATAATGAAAAATCCCTCTATACCCCCTCTGACGACCCGAAAATGATTTCTGTTGACGAAATATTGTTATTTAGATGAAAATGGATATTATGCACTCCACTATGATACGTGCCAAGTCATATTTGATTTTTGAAGTAATTTTGAAAATGAAAAATCCCTCTATGCCCCCTCTAACGACCCGTCAATGACTTCTGTTGACGAATTATTGTTATTCAGATGGAAATGGATATTCTGCACCCCACCATGATGCGTGCCAAGTCATATTTGATTTTGATGTAATTTTGAAAATGAAAAATCCCTCTATACCCCGTCTGACGACCCGTCAATGATTTCTGTAGACTAATTATTGATATTCAGATGGAAATGGATATTCTGCACCCCACCATGATGCGTGCCAAGTCATACTAGATTTTGAGGTAATTTTGAAAATGAAAAATCCCTCTATAATCCCTCTGACGACCCGACAATGATTTCTGTTGACAAATTAATGTTATTCAGATAGAAATGGAAATTCTGCACCCCACCATGATGCGTGCCAAGTCATATTTGATTTTGAGGTAATTTTGAAAATGAAAAATCCCTCTATACCCCCTCTAACGACCCGTCAATGATTTCTGTTGACGAATTATTGTTATTCAGATGGAAATGGATATTCTGCACTCCACCATGATGCGTGCCAAGTCATATTTGGTTTTGATGTAATTTTGAAAATGAAAAATCCCTCTATACCCCCTCTGACGACCCGACAATGATTTCTGTTGACGAATTATTGTTTTTCAGATGGAAATGGATGTTTTGCAACCTACTATGATGCGTGCCAAGCCTTATTTGAATTTTGAAGTCATTTTGATAATGAAAAATCCCTCTATACCCCCTCTAACGACCCGTCAATGATTTCCATTGATGAATTATTGTTATTCAGATGAAAATGGATATTCTGCAGCCAACCATGATGCGTGCCAAGTCTTATTTGATTTTGAGGTAATTTTGAAAATGAGAAATCCCTCTATACCCCCTCTGACGACCCGACAATGATTTCTTTTGACAAATTATTGTAATTGAGATGGAAATGAATCTTCTGTACCCCACCATGTTGCGTGCCAAGTTGGGGTAATTTTGATAATGAGAAATCCCTCTATACCCCCTCTGACGACCCTACAATGATTTTTTCTGACAAATTATTGTTATTGAGATGAAAATGAATATTCTGTACCCCACCATGATGCGTGCCAGGTCATATTTGATTTTTGAAGTCATTTTAAAAATGAAAAATCCCTCTATACCTCCTCCGACGACCCGACAATGATTTCTGTTGACGAATTATTATTTTTCAGATGGAAATGGATGTTTTGCACCCTACTATGATGCGTGCCAAGCCTTATTTGAATTTTGAAGTCATTTTGATAATGAAAAATCCCTCTATACCCCCTCTAACGACCCGTCAATGATTTTGTATTGACGAATTATTGTTATTCAGATAGAAATGGATATTCTGCAGCCCACCATGATGCGTGCCAAGTCATATTTGATTTTGAGGTAATTTTGAAAATGAAAAATCCCTCTATACCCCCTCTGACGACCCGACAATGATTTCTTTTGACAAATCATTGTTATTGAGATGGAAATGAATATTCTGTACCCCACCATGTTGCGTGCCAAGTCATATTTGAATTTGGGGTAATCTTGATAATGAAAAATCCCTCTATACCCCCTCTAACGACCTGTCAATGATTTCCATTGACGAATTATTATTATTCAGATGGAAATTGATATTCTGCAGCCCACCATGATGCGTGTCAAGTCATATTTGATTTTGAGGTAATTTTGAAAATGAAAAATCCCTCTATACCCCCTCTGACGACCCGACAATGATTTCTTTTGACAAATTATTGTTATTGAGATGGAAATGAATATTTTGTACCCCACCATGATGCGTGCCAAGTCATATTTGATTTTGGGGTAATTTTGATAATGAAATATCCCTCTATACCCCCTCTAACGACCTGTCAATGATTTCCATTGACGAATTATTGTTATTCAGATGGAAATGGATATTCTGCAGCCCACCATGATGCGTGCCAAGTCATTTTTGATTTTTGAAGTCATTTTGAAAATGAAAAATCCCTCTATACCCCCTCTGACGACCCGACAATGATTTCTTTTGACAAATTATTGTTATTGCGATGGAAATGAATATTCTCTACCCCACCATGATGCCTGCCAAGTCATATTTGATTTTTGAAGTCATTTTGAAAATGAAAAATCCCTCTATACCCCCTCTCACGACCCGACAATGATTTCTGTTGACGAATTATTGTTATTCAGATGGAAAAATATTTTCTGCACCCTACCATGATGCGTGCCAAGTCATATTAGCTTTTTGAAGAAATATTGAAAATGAAAAATCCCTGTATACCCCCTTCAACGACCCGACAATGATTTCTGTTGACGAATTATTGTTATTCAGATGGAAATGGATATTCTGCACTTCACCATATTGCGTGCCAAGTCATATTTGATTTTGGGGTAATTTTGAAAATGAAGAATCCCTCTATACCCCTTCTAACGACCCGACAATGATTTCTGTTGACGAATTATTGTTATTCAGATGGAAATGGATATTCTGCACCCCACTATGTTGCGTGCCAAGTGATATTTGATTTTGAGGTGATTTTGAAAATGAAAAATCCCTCTATACCCCCTCTAACGACCCGACAATGATTTCTGTTAACGAATTATTGTTATTCAGATAGAAATGGATATTCTGCAGCCCACCGTGATGCGTGCCAAGTCATATTACATTTTTGAAGAAATATTGAAAATGAGAAATCCCTCCATACCCCCTATGACGACACGACAATGATTTATGTTGACGAATTATTGTTATTCAGATGGACATGGATACTTTGCACCCCACCATGATGCGTGCCAAGTCATATTAGATTTTGAGGTAATTTTGAAAATGAAAAATCCCTCCATACCCCCTATGACGACACGACAATGATTTATGTTGACGAATTATTGTTATTCAGATGAAAATGGATATTCTGCACCCTACTATGATTCGTGCCAAGTCATATTAGATTTTGAGGTAATTTTGAAAATTAAAAATCCCTCTATACCCCCTCTGACGTCCCGACAATGATTTCTGTTGACAAATTATTGTTATCGAGATGAAAATGGATATTCTGTACCTCACCATGATGCGAGCCAAGTCATATTTGATTTTTGAAGTCATTTTGATAATGAAAAATCCCTCTATACCCCCTCTAACGACCCGTCAGTGATTTCTGTTGACGAATTATTGTTATTCAGATGGAAATGGATATTCTGCACCCCACCATGATGCGTGCCAAGTCATATTTGATTTTTGAAGTCATTTTGAAATTGAAAATTCCCTCTATACCCCCTCTGACCACCTGACAATGATTTCTGTTGACGAATTATTGTTTTTCAGATGGAAATGGATGTTTTGCACCCTACTATGATGCGTGCCAAGCCATATTTGAATTTTGAAGTCATTTTGATAATGAAAAATCCCTCTATACCCCCTCTAACCACCCGTCAATGATTTCTGTTGACGAATTATTGTTATTCAGATGGAAATGAATATTCTGCAGCCCACTATGTTGCGTGCCAAGTCATATTTGATTTTGAGGTAATTTTGAAAATGAAAAATCCCTCTATACCCCCTCTGACGACCCGACAATGATTTCTTTTGACAAATTATTGTTATTGAGATGGAAATGAATATTCTGTACCCCACCATGATGCGTGCCAAGTCATATTTGATTTTTGAAGTCATTTTGAAAATGAGAAATCCCTGTATCCCCCCTCTAACGATCCGACAATGATTTCTGTTGACCAATTATTGTTATTCAGATGGAAATGGATATTCTGCACCCCATCAAGTTGCGTGCCAAGTCTTATTTGATTTTGAGGTAATTTTGAAAATGAAAAATCCCTCTATACCCCCTCTAACGACCCGACAATGATTTCTGTTAACGAATTATTGATATTCAGATAGAAATGGATATTCTGTACCCCCCCCATGATGCGTGCCAAGTCATATTTGATTTTTGAAGTCATTTTGAAAATGAAAAATCCCTCTATACCCCCTCTGACGACCCGACAATGATTTCTGTTGATGAATTATTGTTATTCAGAAGGAAATGGATATTCTGCACACCACCATGATGCGTGCCAAGTCATATTAGATTTTTGAAGAAATATTGAAAAAGAAAAATCCCTGTATCCCCTCTCTAATGACCCGACAATGATTTCTGTTGACGAATTATTGTTATTCAGATGGAAATGGATATTCTGCACCCCACAAAGTTGCGTGCCAAGTCATATTTGATTTAGTGGTAATTTTGAAAATGAAAAATCCCTCTATACCCCCTCTGACGACCCGACAATGATTTCTGTTGATGAATTATTGTTATTCAGAAGGAAATGGATATTCTGCACACCACCATGATGCGTGCCAAGTCATATTAGATTTTTGAAGAAATATTGAAAAAGAAAAATCCCTGTATCCCCTCTCTAATGACCCGACAATGATTTCTGTTAACGAATTATTGTTATTCAGAAGGAAATGGATATTCTGCACACCACCATGATGCGTGCCAAGTCATATTAGATTTTTGAAGAAATATTGAAAAAGAAAAATCCCTGTATCCCCTCTCTAATGACCCGACAATGATTTCTGTTAACGAATTATTGTTATTCAGAAGGAAATGGATATTCTGCACCCCACAAAGTTGCGTGCCAAGTCATATTTGATTTAGTGGTAATTTTGAAAATGAAAAATCCCTCTATACCCCCTCTGACGACCCGACAATGATTTCTGTTGATGAATTATTGTTATTCAGAAGGAAATGGATATTCTGCACACCACCATGATGCGTGCCAAGTCATATTAGATTTTTGAAGAAATATTGAAAAAGAAAAATCCCTGTATCCCCTCTCTAATGACCCGACAATGATTTCTGTTAACGAATTATTGTTATTCAGATAGAAATGGATATTCTGCAGCCCACCATGATGCGTGCCAAGTCATATTAGATTTTTGAAGAAATATTGAAAATGAAAAATCCCTCCATACCTCCTATGACGACACGACAATGATTTCTGTTGATGAATTATTGTTATTCAGAAGGAAATGGATATTCTGCACACCACCATGATGCGTGCCAAGTCATATTAGATTTTTGAAGAAATATTGAAAAAGAAAAATCCCTGTATCCCCTCTCTAATGACCCGACAATGATTTCTGTTAACGAATTATTGTTATTCAGAAGGAAATGGATGTTCTGCACACCACCATGATGCGTGCCAAGTCATATTAGATTTTTGAAGAAATATTGAAAAAGAAAAATCCCT